>CM046814.1:11987193-14466977 GCA_025617385.1 Murraya koenigii
TAATGCAGTTAATTATGTCTCTCCAAGAAGTTGGTTAGCTACTTCTCATTTTGTTCTAGGCTTCATCTTCTTCGTAGGTCACTTATGGCACGCGGGAAGAACTCGTGCAGCTGCAGCAGGGTTTGAAAAAGGAATTGATCATGATTTTGAACCTGTTCTTTCAATGACTCAAAACATGTTGATTATATCAAAATTCGGAAGCAACAAAATTTACAGTTTATCATGGGCAAGGACACTATTGTTGACATAATAACTTCTATACGAAATGCTGACATGAATAGAAAGGGAACGGTTCGAATAGCATCTACTAACATCACCGAAAACATTGTTAAAATACTTTTGCGAGAGGGTTTTATCGAAAACGCAAGGAAACTGATGGAAAACAAAAAAGAGTTTTTAGTTTTAACCCTACGACATCGAAGGAATAGGAAAGGGCCGTATAGACCCATTTTAAACTCAATTCATTATTTCGGGATAGGAATGTCGAAACAAAGGAAATAAATCTTGGGTATAAAAAATGCGGGTCTTCCTTTTTTTTTTTTTTTACTTCGTCCTTTCAGTGCTTTACTTTAAATTAAACATTAAAAAAAGGGACTCAAAAAACGATATGATTCAACCTCAAACCCATTTGAATGTAGCAGACAATAGCGGTGCCCGAGAATTTATGTGTATTCGAATCATAGGAGCCAGTAATCATAGATAAACAAAAGGATTCACAAATAAAAGTGCTAATGCTACAACCAGCCCATAAAATGTTAAAGCTTCCATAAAAGCCAGACTAAGCAATAAAGTACCTCGTATTTTTCCCTCCGCCTCAGGCTGTCTCGCGATCCCTTCTACTCGCTCGGCCCGTAGCAGTCCCTTGACCAACTCCGGGTCCAATAGAAGCAAGCCCAACAGCCAACCCAGAGAGCAATAACTAAGCGCGTAAATCGTGGATTCATGATAACATTTGAAACATTTCGCTTCGAGCGGTAAGAGTCGTTTTCAAGTAGTGTTCGATCGATTACGTATTAATCAATATTCGATTGATTGGTCTGAAGTTATTGACAAAAAAGATTTGTCTAAGCCACTTCCTTTCTTTTTGTCCATTCCCAAAAATCGAAATTCTTGATCAATGGAGGAAGAATATCACCATTTTTGTTCAATAAGATACCGAAGTGGATGATTGACTCATTCTATACTAGAAATAATCGCAGGAACTCTTTTGATAACACGGATTCCTAAATTAGCAAGAACTCGAATAAAAAAAATTTAGAATTTATTCTGAACATAAACAAAAAAAGACAACCAAACTTATGGAACGGAGATAAATAGGCCCATTTCTCCACGATAAAATTATATTTGTTCAATACAATATTGTCAATATGACATTGAATATTGAATAGCAAGATTGAGAAAATACTAAAAAAAAGACAATGACAAAAACAAAAAGAGTTAATTGGTTATTTATTAATAAATAGATATAATAAACAAATCTTTATAACTAGGAACAGCAATCCCAATTCTACTTTTTTATGTGTTATCACATTAATTTTCCTTAAATTCTTGTAAAGTATAGTTGAATACTATTCACAGATCAATAGAAAATCAAAATCAAATTTTTATTTTATTTTATTTTTATTCGATCGATTACCAAATAGATTCTTTTGTTCCGTACCTGGTATATTCTAAGCAACCAAATCACTTGCATTATTGTTCAGATTGAAATGAATCAAAATTTGTACGGAGTTGGTTAATGATGCACTTTAGCGAACACTTTGACTTTTTTTTAATAGTAATACAGGAAACGAAAAAATCCTAAGAACATTTATACGAATAAAGTAAGCAACCCCTTCCTTTTTTATTCTTCGCGTCCGGGATTACGCCCTGGATCATTAGACAGGAATCCGAAGATGAAGAGCGAAACAAAGAATATCACTACGGTGTAAACAAAGAGTTTGAGAGTAAGCATTACACAATCTCCAAATCAGGTTTTTGGGGAAAAGGAAAAAGAGAATAGATTCTCTATTTTTATACTACATATCCAATTTTGACATCAAGAACTGAAGGACCCTTTACATGTAAGACCTATTGCTCATGTAATTTGGGATCCTCATTTTGGTCAACCGGCCGTGGAAGCTTTTTCTCGGGGAGGTGCTCTTGGCCCGGTGAATATCGCTTATTCTGGTGTTTATCAATGGTAGTATACAATTGGTTATTGCATTGGTTCATAAGAATATGCGAAAAATTACTAAAAGATACCAAGAAAAGGGCTATGTTGATAAAAAATATTTTGATGAATTCATTGCAAAACCTAAAAAAATGACTGGAAATAGAAACAAAAATAATTTTGATTTGCTTGTTCCTGAAAAAACCCGGAGGTTATTTGTATTCCTCGGAAACCCCCGCCCACATCACCGTTCAATATTTCTTGGCCCACTATTGGCCAAACCACCTGTGCGCTAGGTCCAATGTGATACCGTAAAATCGATTTTCGACGGAATGAAAAAGACATATATGGTAGAATCGTAACCATAGAATACGACCATAATCGAAATGCATACATTTGTCTCATACACTATGGGGATGGTGAGAAGAGATATATTTTACATCCCAGAGGGGCTATAATTGGAGATGCCATTGTTTCTGGTACAGAAGTTCCTATAAAAATGGGAAATGCCCTATAGGAGCTCAGGGACGGACAAAGGAAAGCAAGCAATGATGTTCCTGAATCCAGCCACGGGAACGCTCCCACTGAGGGGAATGTAGAAGATGAAGCCCAGAGATAGAAAGTACAGAATGTTGCTGGAAGGGAGGAGATGAACCTGGAGAAGAGAGAGTCCTGATAGCACTTGCAAGACACGGCACCTACTTCCCGTGCAGAGGAGTTAGAGGAAGAGGTACGCAGCTGGCGCAGGTCGTTAAAGACCTTCAGGGAAACGGGAAAGCCCCAAGTTGGAGGATCATGTTGGACAATGAGTCTTCACTTTCAGCAGAAATCATGGGCGTCACGATCCTATAGGATTTTCGCTTCCCCCACTTGAAGTTTTCAGGGAAGAGTGACCCGCTAGTGCACATAGAACATTTTAACGACATGACTGGAGTGCAAGGCTTGACAGCAGCCCTAAGATGTAGAGCTTTCCCGATTACTTTGGAGGGGAAAACAAGAGAGTGGTACCATAAGTTACCACGGGGGAGCATTTAGATTTTGGGGCGTTCAATCACCCCAGGCATTGAGGGGATTGAAGGAGGGGGTGAAGATGGGAAGACCCTGGTATAACTTACGGAATCCCTCGATCTGCCCATACTCCGATGCCTACGAGCAAATAAAGATGGACATCGTTATCGAGGAGGAAAAAGCTGCAAACGTAAGGAGAGAGCAGAGCAGAGTAGAGCAGTAGAATGAAACACAAGGAGAAAGGAGGGCCTGCTTGGGGCTCGTCGACTTCTAGAGGAACAAAGGACCAGGTCACTCCCTACAGCCCGTACCAAAAGGTCCCCTAGTCTCGACTGGGCCTCGCTCCACTCAGCAGGTACCCAAGAAAGTTTCGTAGGGATTACCGACAATATGATGGAAACCCGCCCCGTAATCCCCCTACAAATCGGCCCACACAAAGCAACAACAGAGCCGACCGTCCATTGCCTCCACACTCAGGAAACTTTCCTCGGGATAGGGAGGTGCATATGGTTGACTAAAGCCCTACTTACAAACAATACACCACCTTGAAGGTGTCACTTGAGGAGATGTTCTATGTTATAGAGTAGCGAGGTCTGCTGTGCTCCCCGACACATATTTCTAAGTCAGTAAATAGGAGGGACATGAGCCAATTTTACTGATTTTACAACGATCATGGCCACTCAACATCTCAGTGCTGCGACCTAAGGAACTTGGTGAAGGATTTGGTGAGAAATCGTTACTTAGACGAGTTCATTGAAGAAGGGCACCTAGTAGTCGAGCGACAACAGGGTGAGGATGGTCAGGCCTATGATATGGGCCGCGAGCCACCTACTGTGACGGTGATAACAGGAAGGTTGATGATAGCAGGGAATTCTAATAGAGCTAGGAAGAATTACAGTAGATATGCCTCTATTAGCAGGGAGGTTTTGCTCACTATGCCTTCCGCGAAAAAAGCCAGAATTAGGCAAGTTTCGATCATGTGGACTGAGGAGGATGAGGAGGGGGTCCTGTACCCCCACGAAGATGCCTTGGTTATAAAGGCAAATGTCGCGAACAGGAAGCTCAACCAGATTTTGGTGGACTCGGGAAGCTCAGTGGATATTCTCTTCAATTCCACCTTCGAGGAGATGGGAATAGCAGATGCAAGGCTCGAGCACACGAGCACATCTCTGAAAGGATTCGGTGGAGGAAGACTAACTCCTCTGGGGATTGTGAATCTGCCAATAACCCTGGGCTCGAAGCCCTTCGAGAAGAATATGATGCTGGACTTTGTGGTTGTGGATGAGGCCGACCCTTACCAGGCAATATTTGGAAGGCCTTTCACGAGGATCAGCCAATCAGTGATGTCCACCCACTACTTGGCGCTGAAATACCTCACGAAAGGAGCGGTAGGGGTGGTTAAGGGCGATCAGAGAGTCACGAGAAGCTGCTAGGAGATGCAGGTGACGTTGCTGGACGTGAGGGGTGAGTCAAAAAAAAAAAAGACAAGAGCTCACTGAAGAATTGGAGGAAATTTTGATAAGGCCAGACAACTTGGAGAAGAAGGTTAGGATTGGCTCGAGTATTAGCGAACAACTGAGAAAAAGCCTGGTCGAGTGCTTGCAAGCACATTCTAATGTGTTCACCTGGACACGTGAAGATATGCCTGGGATTGATCCGAAGGTGCCATGCCACAAGTTGGCAATAAAAAGAGACGCGAAGCCGGTAAAACAGCAGAGGAGGGGCATCAACCAAAAGAGATATATGGCCATGAACAGCGAAGTAGAGAAGCTGTTGAAGGAAGGATTCATAAGGGAGGTCAATTACTCTGAATGGATCCCAAACGTGGTATTGGTGAAGAAGGTAAGTGGGAAATAAAGGATGCGCGTAGACTTCACAGATTTGAACAAAGCCTATCCAAAGGATAACTTCTCATTGCCAAAAATAGACCAACTGGTTGACACCACAGCAGGATACGGTCTACTTAACTTCATGGATGCATTTTTGGCTTACAACCAAATCCCCATGCATGGGCCGGACGAGGAGTGCACGGCCTTTATCACTAACTAGGGTCTATTCTGCTACAAGGTCATGCCCTTCGGCCTGAAGAACGTGGGAGCAACATACCAGAGGCTAGTAAATAAGATTTTCAAGCCTCTGATTGGCCATACGATGGAAGTTTATATGGATGACATGATCACCAAGTCCAGAGATGCAGAAGAACATGTCAAGCATCTAGAAGAGACCTTCGCGCTCTTGAGGGAGTACCGGATGAAGCTTAGCCTTGAGAAGTGTGCCTTTGGAGTAGGTTCTGAAAAAATTTTGGGTTTAATGGTCAGTAACAGGGGAATTGAGGCCAACCCAGAGAAGATAAGAGCGGTGATAGACATGAAGTCCCCGCTCACTCTTAAGAAGATACAGAACCTTACAGGTAAGCTAGCATCCCTTAACAGATTCATCTCCTAAGCAATGGAGAAGTGCCGTGTCTTCTTCCAGGAGATGAAAGAAGTGGACACCAGAATGTGAAACGGCATTCTAACAGTTGAAGGAGTACTTACTGAAAGTCCAATTACTGTCAACACCACGAGCAGAAGAAGTTATATACTTGTACTTGGCAGTGTCATAATGGGCAACAAGCTCGATCTTGATAAGGGAAGAGTTAGGGGTGTAACACCCCGTATATTATAAGAGCAGAGCTTTGTTGGAGGCGGAGACTCGGTATCCACCGGTGGAGAAATGGGCCCTCGCATTGGTAACGGCAGCTCGGATGTTGAGACCTTATTTTTAAGAACATTCGATAGCGGTCTTGACGAACCAGCCACTTAGGTAGATCATGCACAAGCCAGAGACTTCAAGCCGGCTGGTAAAGTGGTCGATAGAGCTCAGCGAGTTTGACATCTGCTCCCATCCCCGAACAACAATTATAGCACAAGCCCTGGCAGACTTTGTAGCTTTGTGCATAGAATCAGACAAAGGAGCAGACAATGAGCGAGCAACAGGGGAACCTATTCCAGTCAAGGTTTGGACGGTTACAGTGGATTGGTCCTGAGGTGATCAAGGAGCGGGAGCAGAAGTAGTGCTCCTTAGTCCTGAAGGGGAAGAAGTACAATATGCCGTAAAGCTTGGGTTTAAGGCCACTAATAACCAAGCTGAGTACGAGGCTGTAATTGCAAGACTGAAGCTCCCATTAGTGGTGAAGGCAGAGGAGGTAAAGGTCCAGATAGATTCTCAGTTGGTGGCAAACCACTTCAACGAAAGTTTCTAGACAAAAGGCAAGAAGATGGAGGCCTACCTTTGAAAGGTGAGACAGTTAATTGGGAAGTTTTGAGCAGTAGAGGTGGAACAAATCGCAAGGGGAGAAAAATTTTGGGCGGATATGATAGCACGGATGGCCGCTGTATTAGACCCCAAAATGCCCAAGTCCATTCCAATGGAGATTAGGACCTGCTCGAGCATCGAACAGAAAGACGAGGTGATAAGCATGTCCTCGAGCAACACCTGGATGGATCCAATTATCTCTTACCTCAAGGAAGAGACATTACCTACCAACAACAAACAGGCAAGGAAGCTGAGATGCCAGGCAGCGAGGTACACACTGATTGACAGGGTATTGTATATGCAAGGATATACCCTGCTACTGTTACGTTGTTTGGACAAGGAGGAGGCCGACTACATCTTCAGGGAAATACACAACGGGATTTGCAGAAACCACTCTGGCACAAGGTCTCTAGCTTTTAAAGCCTTAAGGCAAGGGTACTACTGGCCTAGGATGCACCAGAATGCACAAGAAAAGAGCAGGAGCTATAATAATTGTCAAAGCTTCACCAATCACATAGCTCAACTGCCTGAGAACGTCACAGTAATGAACTCACTAGGGCCATTTGCTCAATGGAGAATTGATCTGATCGGACCGCTGCCAAAAAGAAGAGCATCTACAACATATGCTGTGGTGGCAATCGATTATTTCACTAAATGG
This sequence comes from Murraya koenigii, assembly GCA_025617385.1. NCBI lineage: Eukaryota > Viridiplantae > Streptophyta > Magnoliopsida > Sapindales > Rutaceae > Murraya > Murraya koenigii. Next base: position 11,994,309 of record CM046814.1, read on the forward strand.
GTTGAAGTGGAAGCTTTAAATAGTATTATAGAAAGTAAAACCACTGACTTTATTTAGAGAAATATGATTTACAGGTATGGGATCCCCTATGCACTGGTCACTGATAATGGGAGGTAGTTCGACAACAACAAGTTCAGAGACTTCTACAGAAATATGGGGATAAAGCTGAAGTTCTGCTGGCCAGCACACCCACAGGCAAATGGGCAAGTAGAGGCCACGAATAAAACCATAAAGCATCTCTTGAAGACCAGACTGAGAGAGTAGAAGGTAAGCATGGGTTGACGAGCTGTTTAGTATGTTATAGGCTTATAGGACCACACACAAAATAGCTATGGGGAAAACGCCGTTTTCCTTGGCATTTGGACATGAACCAGTGATTCCAGCAAAGATAGGGATGGGCACACATCGGATGGAACACTTTAATAAAGAGGAGGCCCACTATTATAAACTGAACATCCACATCCATCGATTCAAGGTACGAGATTAGGTACTCAGAAGAGTGAACCAGAGCACTAAAGATCACAAGCAAGGGGTGTTGGGCTCGAATTAGGAGGGTCCTTATAGGGTCTCGCAAGTAGCTGGTCTGAGGGCATACCAGCTAACTTATCCAGATGGACGGGAAGTTAAAAGGCCATGGAATGCGCAGTATCTGATGAAGTACTTCCAGTAAGTTCCCTTGTATTATAAGCATAGATATTCAGCTTCTCTAAAAATAGAAGTGTATAAAATCTTGTATATGAATAAAAAGCAAGAAAAACGCTTCCAGTGTTAAGAAGTTTCAAAGCCTGGCTATAGGCGAGACGGTGCCAAGCGTGAGCTAATTGCAGGCTCGAGCAAGATAAGCTCGCGGAGACAACGCAAAGGCCAGAAGTCTCAAAGCCTAGCTTTAGGCGAGACGGTGCCAAGCGAGGAAGATAAGCTCACGGAGACAACGCAAAGGCCAGAAGTCTCAAAGCCTAGCTTTGGGCGAGACGGTGCCAAGCTTGAGCCAATTCCAGGCCCGAGCAAGATAAGCTCGCGGAGACAATGAAAAGGCCAGAAGTTTCAAAGCCTAGCTTTAGGCGAGACGGTGCCAAGCGTGAGCCAATTGCAGGCCCGAGGAAGATAAGCTTCCGAAGACAACGCAAAGGCCAGAAGTCTCAAAGCCTAGCTTTAGGCGAGATGGTGCCAAGCGTTAGCCAATTGTAGGCTCGAGCAAGATAAGCTCGTGGAGACAAAGCAAAGGCCAGAAGTCTCAAATCCTACCTTTAGGTGAGACGGTGCGAAGCTTGAGCCAATTGCAGGGTCGAGGAAGATAAGCTCGCTAAGACAACGTAAAGGCCTGAAGTCTCAAAGCCTAGGTTTAGGCGAGATGGTGCCAAGGGTTAGCCAATTGCAGGCCCGAGCAAGATAAGCTTATGAAGACAACGCAAAGGCCAGAAGTCTCAAAGCCTAGCTTTAGGCGAGACGGTGCCAGGCGTGGGCCAATTGCAGGCCTGAGCAAGATAAGCTCGCGGAGAGAATGCAAAGGCCAGAAGTCTCAAAGCCTAGCTTTAGGCGATACGGTGCCAAGCGTGAGCCAATTGCAGGCCCCAGCAAGATAAGCTCACAGAGACAACATAAAGGCCAGATCTCTCAAAGCCTAGCTTTAGGCGAGACGGTGCCAAGAGTGAGCAAATTGCAGGCTCGAGCAAGATAAGCTCGCGGAGACAACGCAAAGGCCGAAGTCTCAAAGCCTAGCTTTAGGCAAGACGGTTGCTAAGCGTGAGGCAATTGCGAGTCCGACCAAGATAAGCTTACGAAGACAACGCAGAGGCCGAAGTCTCAAAGCCTGGCTTTAGGCGAGACGGTGCCAAGCGAGGAAGATAAGCTCGAGGAGACAACGCAAAGGCCAGAAGTCTCAAAGCCTAGCTTTGGGCTGAGACGGTGCTAAGCTTGAGCTAATTGCGGGCCCGAGCAAGATAAGCTCGCGGAGACAATGCAAAGGCCAGAAGTCTCAAATCCTAGCTTTAGGCGAGACGGCGCCAAGCGTGAGCCAATTGCAGGCCCGAGGAAGATAAGCTTCCGAAGACAACGCAAAGGCCAGAAGTCTCAAAGCCTAGCTTTAGGCGAGATGGTGCTAAGCGTTAGCTAATTGCGTGCTCGAGCAAGATAAGCTCAGCGGTGACAAAGCAAAGGCCGAAGTCTCAAATCCTACATTTAGGTGAGACGTGCGAAGCTTGAGCCAATTGCGGTGGTCGAGGAAGATAAGTTCGCTAAAACAACGTAAAGGCATGAAGTCTCAAAGCCTAGGTTTAGGCGAGATGGTGCCAAGCGTTAGCCAATTGCAGGCCCGAGCAAGATAAGCTTATGAAGACAACGCAAAGTCCAGAAGTCTCAAAGCCTAGCTTTAGGCGTGACTGTTGCAGCGTGGGCCAATTGCAGGCCTGAGCAAGATAAGCTCGCGGAGAGAATGCAAAGGCCAGAAGTCTCAAAGCCTAGCTTTAGGCGATACGGTGCCAAGCGTGAGCCAATTGCAGGCCCCAGCAAGATAAGCTCACGGAGACAACATAAAGGCCAGATGTCTCAAAGCCTAGCTTTAGGCGAGACGGTGCCAAGAGTGATCAAATTGCAGGCTCGAGCAAGATAAGCTCGCGGAGACAACGCAAAGGCCAGAAGTCTCAAAGCCTAGCTTTAGGCAAGACAGTGCCAAGCGTGAGCCAATTGCAGGCCCGACCAAGATAAGCTTACGAAGACAACGCAAAGGCCAGAAGTCTCAAAGCCTGGCTTTAGGCGAGACGGTGCCAAGCGAGGAAGATAAGCTCGAGGAGACAACGCAAAGGCCAGAAGTCTCAAAGCCTAGCTTTGGGCTAGACGGTGCCAAGCTTGAGCCAATTGCAGGCCCGAGCAAGATAAGCTCGCGGAGACAATGCAAAGGCCAGAAGTCTCAAATCCTAGCTTTAGGCGAGACGGCGCCAAGCGTGAGCCAATTGCAGGCCCGAGGAAGATAAGCTTCCGAAGACAACGCAAAGGCCAGAAGTCTCAAAGCCTAGCTTTAGGCGAGATGGTGCCAAGCGTTAGCCAATTGCAGGCTCGAGCAAGATAAGCTCGCGGTGACAAAGCAAAGGCCAGAAGTCTCAAATCCTACACTTAGGTGAGACGGTGCGAAGCTTGAGCCAATTGCAGGGTCGAGGAAGATAAGTTCGCTAAGACAACGTAAAGGCATGAAGTCTCAAAGCCTAGCTTTAGGCGAGATGGTGCCAAGCGTTAGCCAATTGCAGGCCCGAGCAAGATAAGCTTACGAAGAGAACGCAAAGTCTAGAAGTCTCAAAGCCTAGCTTTAGGCGAGACGGTGCCAGGCGTGGGCCAATTGCAGGCCTGAGCAAAATAAGCTCGCGGAGACAATGCAAAGGCCAGAAGTCTCAAAGCCTAGCTTTAGGCAAGACAGTGCCAAGCGTGAGCCAATTGCAGGCCCGACCAAGATAAGCTTACGAAGACAACGCAAAGGCCAGAAGTCTCAAAGCCTGGCTTTAGGCGAGACGGTGCCAAGCGAGGAAGATAAGCTCGAGGAGACAACGCAAAGGCCAGAAGTCTCAAAGCCTAGCTTTGGGCTAGACGGTGCCAAGCTTGAGCCAATTGCAGGCCCGAGCAAGATAAGCTCGCGGAGACAATGCAAAGGCCAGAAGTCTCAAATCCTAGCTTTAGGCGAGACGGCGCCAAGCGTGAGACAATTGCAGGCCCGTGGAAGATAAGCTTCCGAAGACAACGCAAAGGCCAGAAGTCTCAAAGCCTAGCTTTAGGCGAGATGGTGCCAAGCGTTAGCCAATTGCAGGCTCGAGCAAGATAAGCTCGCGGTGACAAAGCAAAGGCCAGAAGTCTCAAATCCTACGCTTAGGTGAGACGGTGCGAAGCTTGAGCCAATTGCAGGGTCGAGGAAGATAAGTTCGCTAAGACAACGTAAAGGCATGAAGTCTCAAAGCCTAGCTTTAGGCGAGATGGTGCCAAGCGTTAGCCAATTGCAGGCCCGAGCAAGATAAGCTTACGAAGACAACGCAAAGTCCAGAAGTCTCAAAGCCTAGCTTTAGGCGAGACGGTGCCAGGCGTGGGCCAATTGCAGGCCTGAGCAAAATAAGCTCGCGGAGACAATGCAAAGGCCAGAAGTCTCAAAGCCTAGCTTTAGGCGATACGGTGCCAAGCGTGAGCCAATTGCAGGCCCGAGCAAGATAAGCTCACGGAGACAACATAAAGGCCAGATGTCTCAAAGCCTAGCTTTAGGCGAGACGGTGCCAAGAGTGAGCAAATTGCAGGCTCGAGCAAGATAAGCTCGTGGAGACAACGCAATGGCCAGAAGTCTCAAAGCCTAGCTTTAGGCAAGACGGTGCCAAGCGTGAGCCAATTGCAGGCCCGAGCAAGATAAGCTCACGGAGACAACATAAAGGTCAGATGTCTCAAAGCCTAGCTTTAGGCGAGACGGTGCCAAGAGTGAGCAAATTGCAGGCTCGAGCAAGATAAGCTCGTGGAGACAACGCAAAGGCCAGAAGTCTCAAAGCCTAGCTTTATGCAAGACGGTGCCAAGCGTGAGCCAATTGCAGGCCCGACCAAGATAAGCTTACTAAGACAACACAAAGGCCAGAAGTCTCAAAGCCTGGCTTTAGGCGAGACGGTGCCAAGCGAGGAAGATAAGCTCGAGGAGACAACGCAAAGGCCAGAAGTCTCAAAGCCTAGCTTTGGGCGAGACGGTGCCAAGTTGGAGCCAATTGCAAGCCCGAGCAAGATAAGCTCGCGGAGACAATGCAAAGGCCAGAAGTCTCAAATCCTAGCTTTAGGCGAGACGGTGCCAAGCGTGAGCCAATTGCAGGCCCGAGGAAGATAAGCATCCGAAGACAACGCAAAGGCCAGAAGTCTCAAAGCCTAGCTTTAGGCGAGATGGTGCCAAGCGTTAGCCAATTGCAGGCTCGAGCAAGATAAGCTCACGGAGACAAAGCAAAATAACCTCGCAGAGACAATGTAAAGGCCAAAAGTCTCAAAGCCTAGATTTAGGCGAGACGGTGCCAAGCGTGAGCCAATTGCAGGCCTGAGCAAGATAAGCTCGCGGAGACAACGCAAAGGCCAGAAGTCTTAAAGCCTAGCTTTAGGCGAGACGGTGCCAAGCGTGAGCCAATTACAGGCTCGAGCAAAATAAACTCGTGGAGACAATGCAAAAGCCAGAAGTCTCAAAGCCTAGATTTAGGCGAGACGGTGCCAAGCGTGAGCCAATTGCAGGCCCGAGCAAGATAAGCTCGCGGAGACAAAGCAAAGGCCAGAAGTCTCAAATCCTACCTTTAGGTGAGACGGTGCCAAGCTTGACCCAATTGAAGGCTCGAGCAAGATGAGCTCGCGAAGACAACGGAACGGCCATAATTCTCAAAGCCTAGCTTTAGGCGAGACGGTGCCAAGCGTGAGCCAATTGCAGGCCCGAGCAAGATAAGCTTACGAAGACAACGCAAAGGCCAGAAGTCTCAAAGCCTAGCTTTAGGCGAGACAGTGCCAGGCGTGAGCCAATTGCAGGCCCGAGCAAGATAAGCTTCCGAAGACAACGCAAAGGCCAGAAGTCTCAAAGCCTAGCTTTAGGCGACAAGGAGCCCAGCTTGAGCCAATTGCTGGCCCGTGCAAGATAACCTCGCAGAGACAATGTAAAAGCCAAAAGTCTCAAAGCCTAGCTTTAGGCGAGACGGTGCCAAGCGTGTGCCAATTGCAGGCCTGAGCAAGATAAGCTCGCGGAGACAACGCAAAAACCAGAAGTCTTAAAGCCTAGCTTTAGGCGAGACGGTGCCAAGCGTGAGCCAATTACAGGCTCGAGCAAGATAAACTTGTGGAGACAATGCAAAAGCCAGAAGTCTCAAAGCCTAGATTTAGGCGAGATGGTGTTAAGCGTTAGGCAATTGCAGGCTCGAGCAAGATAAGCTCGCGGAGACAATGCAAAATCCAGAAGTCTCAAAGCCTACCTTTAGGCGAGACGGTGCCAAGCTTGACCCAATTGCAGGCTCGAGCAAGATGAGCTCGCGAAGACAACGGAACGGCCATAAGTCTCAAAGCCTAGCTTTAGGAGAGACGGTGCCAAGCGTGAGCCAATTGCAGGTGCCAAGCGTGAGCCAATTGTAGGCCTGAGCAAGATAAGCTCGCGGAGACAAAACAAAGGCCAGAAGTCTCAAATCCTACCTTTAGGTGAGACGGTGCGAAGCTTGACCCAATTGCAGGCTCGAGCAAGATGAGCTCGCGGAGACAACGGAAAGGCCATAAGTGTAAAAGCCTACATTTAGGCGAGACGGTGCCAAGCGTGAGCCAATTGCAGGCCCGAGCAAGATAAGCTCGCGGAGACAACGCAAAGGCCAAAAGTCTCAAAGCCTACCTTTAGGCGAGACGGTGCCAAGCTTGACCCAACTGCAGGCTGGAGCAAGATAAGCTCGCGGAGACAATGCAAAATCCAGAAGTCTCAAAGCCTACCTTTAGGCGAGACGGTGCCATGCTGGAGCCAATTACAGGCTCGAGCAAGATAAGCTCGCGTAGACAATGTAAAGGCCAGAAGTCTCAAAGCCTAGCTTTAGGCAAGACTGTGCCAAGCTTGAGCCAATTGCAGGCTCGAGCAAGATAAGCTCGCGAAGACAACGCAAAGGCCAGTAGCCTCAAAGCCTAGCTTTAGGCGAGATGGTGCCAAGCTTGAGCCAACTGCAGGCTCAAGCAAGATAAGCTCGCGGAGACAAAACAAAGGCCAGAAGTCTCAAATCCTACCTTTAGGTGAGACGGTGCCAAGCTTGACCCAATTGCAGGCTCGAGCAAGATGAGCTCGCGGAGACAACGGAAAGGCCATAAGTCTCAAAGCCTAGATTTAGGCGAGACGGTGCCAAGCGTGAGCCAATTGCAGGACCGAGCAAGATAAGCTTCCGAAGACAACGCAAAGGCCAGAAGTCTCAAAGCCTAGCTTTAGGCGAGATGGTGTTAAGCGTTAGCCAATTGCAGGCTCGAGCAAGATAAGCTCACGGAGACAATGCAAAATCCAGAAGTCTCAAAGCCTACCTTTAGGCGAGACGGTGCCATGCTTGAGCCAATTACAGGCTCGAGCAAGATAAGCTTGCGTAGACGATGTAAAGGCCAGAAGTCTCAAAGCCTAGCTTTAGGCAAGACGGTGCCAAGCTTGAGCCAATTGCAGGCTCGAGTAAGATAAGCTTGCGAAGACAACGCAAAGGCCAGTAGCCTCAAAGCCTAGCTTTAGGCAAGATGGAGCCAAGCGTTAGCCAATTGCAGGCCCGAGCAAGATAAGCTCGCGGAGACAACGCGAAGGCCATAAGTCTCAAAGCCTACCTTTAGGCGAGGCGGTGCCAAGCTTGACCCAATTGCAGGCCTGAGCAAGATAAGCTCCCGGAGACAACGCAAAGGCCAGAAGTCTCAAAGCCTAACTTTAGGCGAGACGGTGCCAAGCTTGAGCCAACTGCACGCTCGAGCAAGATAAGCTTCCGAAGACAACGCAAAGGCCAGAAGTCTCAAAGCCTAGCTTTAGGCGAGATGGTGCCAAGCGTTAGCCAATTGCAGGCTCGGGCAAGATAAGCTCGCGGAGACAATGCAAAATCCAGAAGTCTCAAAGCCTACCTTTAGGCGAGACGGTGCCAAGCTTGAGCCAATTACAGGCTCAAGCAAGATAAGCTCACGTAGAGAATGTAAAGGCCAGAAGTCTCAAAGACTAGCTTTAGGCAAGACGGTGCCAAGCTTGAGCCAATTGCAGGCTCGAGCAAGATAAGCTCGCGAACATAACGCAAAGGCCAGTAGCCACAAAGCCTAGCTTTAAGCCAGATGGTGCCAAGCGTGAGCCAATTGCAGGCCCGAGCAAGATAAGCTCGCGGAGACAACACAAAGGCCAGAAGTCTCAAAGCCTACCTTTAGGCGAGACGGTGCCAAGCTTGAACCAACTGCAGGCTCGAGCAAGATAAGCTCGCGGAGACAAAGCAAAGGCCAGAAGTCTAAAATCCTACCTTTAGGCGAGACGATTCCAAGCGTAAGCCAATTGCAGGCCCGAGCAAGATAAGCTCGCGGAGACAACGCAAAGGCCATAAGTCTCAAAGCCTAGCTTTAGGCGAGACGGTGCCAAGCGTGAGCCAATTGCAGGCCCGAGCATAATAACCTTGCGGAGACAACGCAAAGGCCAGAAGTATTAAAGCCTAGATTCAGGCCAGACGGTGCCAAGCGTGAGCCAATTGCAGGCCCGAGCAAGATAAGCTCACGGAGACAACGCAAAGGCCAGAAGTCTCAAAGCCTAGCTTTAGGCGATACAGTGCTAAGCTTGAGCCAATTGCATGCTCGAGCAAGATAAGCTCGTGGGGACAACGCAAAGGCCAGATGTCTCAAAGCCTAGCTTTAGGCGAGACGGTGCCAAGCGTGAGCCAATTGCAGGCCCGTGCAAGATAAGCACGCGGAGACAACGGAAAGGCCAGAAGTCTCAAAGCCTAACTTTAGGCGAGACGGTGCCAAGCATGAGCCAATTGCAGGCCCGAGCAAGATAACCTCGCGGAGACAACGCAAAGGCCAGAAGTGTCAAAACCTAGCTTTAGGCCAGACAGTGCAAAGCGTGAGCCAATTGCAGGCCCGAGCAAAATAAGCTCGCGGAGACAACGCAAAGGCCAGAAGTCTCAAAGCCTAGCTTTAGGCAAGACGGTGCCAAGCGTGAGCCAATTGCAAGCCCGTGCAAGATAAGCACGCGGAGACAACGCAAAGGCCAGAAGTCTCAAAGCCTAGCTTTAGGCGAGACGGTGCCAATCGTGAGCCAATTGCAGGCCCGAGCAAGATAAGCTCGCGGAGACAACGCATAGGCCAGAAGTCTCAAAGCCTAGCTTTAGGCAAGACGGTGCCAAGCGTGATCCAATTGCAGGCCCGAGCAAGATAAGCTCGCGGATACAATGCAAAGGCTAGAAGTCTCAAAGCGTGGCTTTAGGCGAGACGGTTGCCAGCGTGAGCCAATTGCAGGCCAGAGCAAGATAAGCTCGCGGAGACAACATGAAGGCCATAAGTCTCAAAACCTAGCTTTAGGCGAGAGCGGTTGCCAAGCGTGAGCCAATTGCGAGCCAGAGCATAATAACCTTGCGGAGACAACGCAAGGCCGAAGTATTAAAGCCTAGATTCGGGCCGGACGGTTGCCAGCGTGAGCCAATTGCGGGCCAGAGCAAGATAAGATCACGGAGACAACGCAAGGCCAGAAGTCTCAAAGCCTAGCTTTAGGCGAGACGGTGCCAAGCGTGAGCCAATTGCAGGCTCGAGCATAATAACCTCGCGGAGACAATTCCAAGGCCAGTAGCATCAAAGCCTAGCTTTAGGCGATACGGTGCTAAACTTGAGCCAATTGCATGCTCGAGCAAGATAAGCTCGCGGAGACAACGCAAATGCCAGATGTCTCAAAGCCTAGCTTTAGGCGAGACGGTGCCAAGCGTGAGCCAATTGCAGGCCCGTGCAAGATAAGCAAGCGGAGACAACGCAAAGGCCAGAAGTCTCAAAGCCTAGCTTTAGGCGAGACGGTGCCAAGCGTGAGCCAATTGCAGGCCCGTGCAAGATAAGCACGCGGAGACAACGCAAAGGCCAGAAGTCTCAAAGCCTAGCTTTAGGCGAGACGGTGCCAAGCATGAGCCAATTGCAGGCCCGAGCAAGATAACCTCGCGGAGACAACGCAAAGGCCAGAAGTCTCAAAACCTAGCTTTAGGCCAGACGGTGCAAAGCGTGAGCCAATTGCAAGGCCGAGCAAGATAAGCACGCGGGGACAACGCAAGGCCGGAAGTCTCAAAGCCTAGCTTTAGGCGAGAAGGTGCCAGCGTGAGCCAATTGCAAGCCAGAGCAAGATAACCTCGTGGAGACAACGCAAAGGCCGAAGTCTCAAAGCCTATCTTTAGGCGAGGCAGTTGCTAGCGTGAGCCAATTGCGAGGCCAGAGCAAGATAAGCTCACGGAGACAACATAAGGCCGAAGTCTCAAAGCTTAGATTTAAGCGAGACGGTTGCAAAGCATGAGCCAATTGCATGCCAGAGCAAGATAAGCTCGCGGATACAACGCAAAGGCCGGAAGTCTCGAAGCCTAGCTTTAGGCCGAGGCAGTTGCCAAGCATGAGCCAATTGCGAGGCCGGTGCAAGATAAGCACGCGGAGACAACGCAGAGGCCGGAAGTCTCAAAGCCTAGCTTTAGGCGAGACGGTTGCCAAGCATGAGCCAATTGCAGGGCCAGAGCAAGATAATTTCGTGGAGGCAACTCAAAGGCCGAAGTCTCAAAGCCTAGCTTTAGGCGATACTGGTTATAGCGTGAGCTAGTTGTAGGCCAGAGTAATATAAGCTCACGGGGACAACGTAAGGCCGAAGTCCGAAAGCCTAGCTTTAGGCGAGACGGTTGCCAAGCGTGAGCCAATTGCGAGGCCGAGCAAGATAACGTCAGCGGAGACAACGCAAAGGCCAGAAGTCTCAAAGCCTAGCTTTTGGCGAGACGGTGCCAAGCGTGAGCCAATTCCAGCCCCGAGCAAGATAACCTCGCGGAGACAACGCAAAGGCCAGAAGTCTCAAAGCCAAGCTTTAGGCAAGACGGTGCCAAGCGTGAGCCAATTGCAGGCCCGAGCAAGATAAGCTCACGGAGACAACGCAAATTCCAGAAGTCTCAAAGCCTAGCTTTAGGCAAGACGGTGCCAAGCGTGAGCCAATTGCAGGCCCGAGCAAGATAAGCTCACGGAGACAACGCAAATTCCAGAAGTCTCAAAGCCTAGCTTTAGGCAAGACGGTGCCAAGCGTGAGCTAATTGTAGGCTCGAGCAATATAAGCACGCGGGGGGACAACGCAAAGGCCGGAAGTCTCAAAGCCTAGCTTTAGGCCAGACGGTGCCAAGCGTGAGCCAATTGCAGGCCCGTGCAAGATAAGCACGCGAAGACAACGCAAAGACCAGAAGAAGTCTCAAAGCCTAGCTTTAGGCGAGACGATGCCAAGCGTGAGCCAATTGCAGGCCTGAGCAAGATAACCTCGCGGAGACAACGCAAGGCCGAAGTCTCAAAGCCTAGCTTTAGGCCGAGACGGTTGCAAAGCGTGAGCCAATTCAGGGCCGAGCAAGATAAGCACGCGGGGACAACGCAAAGGCCAGAAGTCTCAAAGCCTAGCTTTAGGCGAGAAGGTGCCAAGCGTGAGCCAATTGCAAGCCCGAGCAAGATAACCTCGCGGAGACAACGCAAAGGCCAGAAGTCTCAAAGCCTATCTTTAGGCCGAGACGGTTACAAGCGTGAGCTAATTGCGAGGCCAGAGCAAGATAAGCTCATGGAGACAACGCAAAGGCTAGAAGTCTCAAAGCCTAGCTTTAGGCCAGACGGTGCAAAGCGTGAGCCAATTGCAGGCCCGAGCAAGATAAGCTCGCGGAGACAATGCAAAGGCCAGAAGTCTCAAAGCCTAGCTTTAGGCAAGACGGTTGCTAAGCGTGAGCCAATTGCAAGCCGTGCAAGATAAGCTAAGCGGAGACAACGCAAGGCCGGAAGTCTCAAAGCCTAGCTTTAGGCGAGGCGGTTGCAAGCGTGAGCCAATTGCGAGGCCGGTGCAAGATAAGCTCGCGGAGACAACGCAAGGCCGGAAGTCTCAAAGCCTAGCTTTAGGCGAGGCGGTTGCCAAGCATGAGCCAATTGCAGGCCCAGAGCAAGATAACCTCGCGGAGACAACGCAAAGGCCGGAAGTCTCAAAGCCTAGCTTTAGGCCGAGACGGTTGCAAGCGTGAGCCAGTGCGAGGCCAGAGCAAGATAAGCACGCGGGGACAACGCAAGGCCGGAAGTCTCAAAGCCTAGCTTTAGGCGAGAAGGTGCTAAGCGTGAGCCAATTGCAAGCCAGAGCAAGATAACCTCGCGGAGACAACGCAAAGGCCGAAGTCTCAAAGCCTATCTTTAGGCAGGACGGTTGCAAAGCGTGAGCTAATTGCGGGCCAGAGCAAGATAAGCTCGCGGAGACAACGCAAGGCTAGAAGTCTCAAAGCCTAGCTTTAGGCCGAGACGGTGCAAAGCGTGAGCCAATTGCAGGCCCGAGCAAGATAAGCTCGCGGAGACAATGCAAAGGCCAGAAGTCTCAAAGCCTAGCTTTAGGCAAGACGGTGCCAAGCGTGAGCCAATTGCAAGCCCGTGCAAGATAAGCAAGCGGAGACAACGCAGAGGCCGGAAGTCTCAAAGCCTAGCTTTAGGCGAGAGCGGTGCTAAGCGTGAGCCAATTGCGGGCCGGTGCAAGATAAGCCACGCGGAGACAACGCAAGGCCGAAGTCTCAAAGCCTAGCTTTAGGCGAGGCGGTGCTAAGCATGAGCCAATTGCGGGGCCAGAGCAAGATAACCTCGCGGAGACAACGCAAAGGCCGAAGTCTCAAAGCCTAGCTTTAGGCCGAGACGGTGCAAAGCGTGAGCCAATTGCGAGGCCAGAGCAAGATAAGCACGCGGGGACAACGCATGAGGCCAGAAGTCTCGAAGCCTACCTTTAGGCGAGAAGGTGCTAGCGTGAGCCAATTGCAAGCCAGAGCAAGATAACCTCGCGGAGACAACACAAAGGCCGGAAGTCTCAAAGCCTAGCTTTAGGCAGGACAGTTGCAAGCGTGAGCCAATTGCGAGGCCCATGCAAGATAAGCTCGCGGAGACAACGCATAGGCCAGAAGTCTCAAAGCCTAGCTTTAGGCAAGACGGTGCCAAGCGTGAGCCAATTGCAGGCCCGAGCAAGATAAGCTCGCGGATACAATGCAAAGGCCGAAGTCTCAAAGCCTAGCTTTAGGCGAGACGGTGCCAAGCGTGAGCCAATTGCAGGCCCGAGCAAGATAAGCTCGTGGAGACAACGCAAAGGCCATAAGTCTCAAAGCCTAGCTTTAGGCGAGACGGTGCCAAGCGTGAGCCAATTGCAGGCCCGAGCATAATAACCTTGCGGAGACAACGCAAAGGCCAGAAGTATTAAAGCCTAGATTCGAGGCGAGGCGGTTGCCAGCGTGAGCCAGTTGCGAGGCCCGAGCAAGATAAGATCACGGAGACAACGCAAGGCCGGAAGTCTCAAAGCCTAGCTTTAGGCGAGGCGGTTGCTAAGCGTGAGCCAATTGCGAGCTCGAGCATAATAACCTCGCGGAGACAATTCCAAGGCCAGTAGCATCAAAGCCTAGCTTTAGGCGATACGGTGCTAAACTTGAGCCAATTGCATGCTCGAGCAAGATAAGCTCAGCGGAGACAACGCAAATGCCGGATGTCTCAAAGCCTAGCTTTAGGCGAGGCGGTGCTAAGCGTGAGCCAGTTGCGAGGCCGTGCAAGATAAGCACGCGGAGACAACGCAAGGCCGAAGTGTCAAAGCCTAGCTTTAGGCGAGAGCGGTTGCCAGCGTGAGCCAATTGCAAGCCCGTGCAAGATAAGCACGCGGAGACAACGCAAAGGCCGAAGTCTCAAAGCCTAGGCTGTAGGCGAGGCGGTGCTAAGCGTGAGCCAATTGCGAGGCCGTGCAAGATAAGCACGCGGAGACAACGCAAAGGCCAGAAGTCTCAAAGCCTAGCTTTAGGCGAGGCGGTGCTAAGCGTGAGCCAATTGCGAGGCCGAGCAAGATAAGCACGCGGAGACAACGCAAAGGCCGAAGTCTCAAAGCCTAGCTTTAGGCGAGGCGGTTATAGCGTGAGCCAGTGCGAGGCCAGAGCAAGATAAGCTCAGCGGAGACAACGCAAAGGCCGAAGTCTCAAAGCTTAGATTTAAGCGAGACGGTTGCAAAGCATGAGCCAATTGCAGGCCGGTGCAAGATAAGCATCGCTGAGACAACATAAGGCCGGAAGTCTCAAAGCCTAGCTTTAGGCGAGGCAGTTGCTAGCGTGAGCCAATTGCGAGGCCAGAGCAAGATAAGCTCAAGGAGACAATGCAGAGGCCGAAGTCACAAAGCCTAGCTTTAGGCGAGGCAGTTGCATAGCGTGAGCCAATTGCAGGCCAGAGCAAGATAAGCTCGCGGAGACAACGCAAAGGCCGGAAGTCTCAAAGCTTAGATTTAAGCGAGGCAGTTGCAAAGCAAGAGCCAATTGCGAGGCCGTGCAAGATAAGCAAGCGGAGACAACGCAAAGGCCGGAAGTCTCAAAGCCTAGCTTTAGGCTGAGACGGTTGCTAGCGTGAGCCAATTGCAGGCCCGAGCAAGATAAGCTCATGGAGACAATGCAAAGGCCGGAAGTCTCAAAGCCTAGCTTTAGGCGAGGCAGTTGCTAGCGTGAGCCAATTCTTGGCCAGAGCAAGATAACCTCAGCGGAGACAACGCAAAGGCCGGAAGTCTCAAAGCCTAGCTTTAGGCCGAGACGGTTACAAGCATGAGCCAATTGCGAGGCCAGAGCAAGATAAGCTCACGGAGACAACGCAAGGCCGGAAGTCTCAAAGCCTAGCTTTAGGCAAGGCGGTTGCCAGCGTGAGCCAATTGCGAGGCCAGAGCAAGATAACCTCACGGAGACAACGCAAGGCCAAAAGTCTTAAAGCCTAGCTTTAGGCCAGGACGGTGCAAAGCATGAGCCAATTGCGGGCCAGAGCAAGATAATTTCATGGAGGCACCTCAAAGGCCGAAGTCTCAAAGCCTAGCTTTAGGCGAGGCGGTGCTAAGCGTGAGCTAGTTGTGAGGCAGAGTAATATAAGCTCGCGGGGACAACGTAGAGGCCGAAGTCCGAAGCCTAGCTTTAGGCGAGGCAGTTGCTAGCGTGAGCCAATTGCGAGGCCAGAGCAAGATAACCTCAGCGGAGACAACGCAAGGCCGGAAGTCTCAAAGCCTAGCTTTAGGCGAGGCAGTTGCTAAGCGTGAGCCAATTCGAGCCCAGAGCAAGATAACCTCGCGGAGACAACGCAAAGGCCCGAAGTCTCAAAGCCAAGCTTTAGGCAAGACGGTGCCAAGCGTGAGCCAATTGCAGGCCCGAGCAAGATAAGCTCACGGAGACAACGCAAATTCCAGAAGTCTCAAAGCCTAGCTTTAGGCAAGACGGTGCCAAGCGTGAGCCAATTGCGGGCACGAGCAAGATAAGCTCGCGGAGACAATGCAAAGGCCAGAAGTCTCAAAGCCTAGCTTTAGGCGAGACGGTGCCAAGCGTGAGCTAATTGTAGGCTCGAGCAATATAAGCACGCGGGGGGACAACGCAAAGGCCAGAAGTCTCAAAGCCTAGCTTTAGGCAAGACGGTGCCAAGCGTGATCCAATTGCAGGCACGAGCAAGATAAGCTCGCGGAGACAATGCAAAGGCCAGAAGTCTCAAAGCCTAGCTTTAGGCCAGAAGGTGCAAAGCGTGAGCTAATTGCAGGCCCGAGCAAGATAAGCTCGCGGAGACAACGCAAAGGCTAGAAGTCTCAAAGCCTAGCTTTAGGCCAGACGGTGCAAAGCGTGAGCCAATTGCAGGCCCGAGCAAGATAAGCTCGCGGAGACAACGCAAAGGCCAGAAGTCTCAAAGCCTAGCTTTAGGCAAGACGGTGCCAAGCGTGACCCAATTGCAAGCCCGTGGAAGATAAGCACGCGGAGACAACGCAAAGGCCAGAAGTCTCAAAGCCTAGCTTTAGGCGAGACGGTGCCAAGCATGAGCCAATTGCAGGCCCGTGCAAGATAAGCACGGGGAGACAACGCAAAGGCCAGAAGTCTCAAAGCCTAGCTTTAGGCTGAGGCGGTGCCAAGCGTGAGCCAATTGCAGGGCTCGAGCAAGATAAGCTCAGCGGAGACAATGCAAAGGCCAGAAGTCTCAAAGCCTAGCTTTAGGCAAGGCGGTTGCCAGCGTGAGCCAATTGCGGGCACGAGCAAGATAAGCTCACGGAGACAATGCAAAGGCCGAAGTCTCAAAGCCTAGCTTTAGGCGAGGCAGTTGCCAGCGTGAGCTAATTGTGAGCTCGAGCAATATAAACACGCGGGGACAACGCAGAGGCCGGAAGTCTCAAAGCCTAGCTTTAGGCGGATGGTGCCAAGAGTGAGCCAATTGCGAGGCCAGTGCAAGATAAGCACGCGGAGACAACGCAAAGGCCGAAGTCTCAAAGCCTAGCTTTAGGCGAGGCGAGTGCCAGCGTGAGCCAGTGCGGGCCAGAGCAAGATAACCTCGCGGAGACAACGCAAGGCCGGAAGTCTCAAAGCCTATCTTTAGGCCGGAAGGTGCAAGCGTGAGCTAATTGCGGGCCAGAGCAAGATAAGCTCAGCGGAGACAACGCATGAGGCTAGAAGTCTCAAAGCCTAGCTTTAGGCGAGGCAGTTGCAAAGCGTGAGCCAATTGCGGGCCCGAGCAAGATAAGCTCAGCGGAGACAACGCAAAGGCCGGAAGTCTCAAAGCCTAGCTTTAGGCGAGGCAGTTGCTAGCGTGAGCCAATTGCGAGGCCAGAGCAAGATAAGCTCACGGAGACAACGCAGAGGCCGGAAGTCTCAAAGCTTAGATTTAAGCGAGACGGTTGCAAAGCATGAGCCAATTGCGAGGCCGGTGCAAGATAAGCAAGTGGAGACAACATGAAGGACGAAGTCTCAAAGCCTAGCTTTGGGCTGAGGCAGTTATAGCGTGAGCCAATTGCGGGCCAGAGCAAGATAAGCTCGCGGAGACTATGCAAAGGCCGGAAGTCTCAAAGCCTAGCTTTAGGCGAGGCAGTTGCTAAGCGTGAGCCAATTGCTTGGCCAGAGCAAGATAACCTCGCGGAGACAACGCAAGGCCGAAGTCTCAAAGCCTAGCTTTAGGCCGAGACGGTTGCAAGCATGAGCCAATTGCGGGCCAGAGCAAGATAAGCTCAGCGGAGACAAGCATAAGGCCGGAAGTCTCAAAGCCTAGCTTTAGGCAAGGCAGTTGCCAGCGTGAGCCAATTGCGAGGCCAGAGCAAGATAACCTCGCGGAGACAACGTAAAGGCCAAAAGTCTTAAAGCCTAGCTTTAGGCAGGACGGTTGCAAAGCATGAGCCAATTGCGGGGCCAGAGCAAGATAATTTCGCGGAGGCACCTCAAGGCCGAAGTCTCAAAGCCTAGCTTTAGGCGAGAGCGGTTGCTAGCGTGAGCTAGTTGTAGGCCAGAGTAATATAAGCTCATGGGGACAACGCAAAGGCTAGAGTTTGAAAGCCTAGCTTTAGGCGAGGCAGTTGCTAAGCGTGAGCCAATTGCAGGCCAGAGCAAGATAACCTCGCGGAGACAACGCAAGGCCGGAAGTCTCAAAGCCTAGCTTTAGGCGAGGCAGTTGCTAAGCGTGAGCCAATTCCAGCCTAGCAAGATAACCTCGCGGAGACAACGCAAGGCAGGAAGTCTCAAAGCCGAGCTTTAGGCGATACTGATTGCTAGCGTGAGCCAGTGCGGGCCAGAGCAAGATAAGCTCACGGAGACAACGCAAATTCCGGAAGTCTCAAAGCCTAGCTTTAGGCAAGGCGGTGCCAAGAGTGAGCCAATTGCGGGGCCGGTGCAAGATAAGCACGCGGAGACAACGCAGAGGCCGGAAGTCTCAAAGCCTAGCTTTAGGCGAGGCGATGCCAAGCGTGAGCCAGTGCAGGCCAGAGCAAGATAACCTCGCGGAGACAACGCAAAGGCCGGAAGTCTCAAAGCCTATCTTTAGGCAGGAAGGTGCAAAGCGTGAGCTAATTGCGAGGCCAGAGCAAGATAAGCTCACGGAGACAACATGAAGGCTAGAAGTCTCAAAGCCTAGCTTTAGGCCGAGACGGTTGCAAGCGTGAGCCAATTGCGAGGCCGAGCAAGATAAGCTCGCGGAGACAGCATGATGGCCGAAGTCTCAAAGCCTAGCTTTAGGCAAGGCGGTTATAGCGTGAGCCAATTGCAAGCCGATGCAAGATAAGCACGCGGAGACAACGCAAAGGCCAGAAGTCTCAAAGCCTGGCTTTAGGCGAGGCGGTTGCCAGCGTGAGCCAGTGCGAGGCCGTGCAAGATAAGCACGGGAGACAACGTAGAGGCCGGAAGTCTCAAAGCCTAGCTTTAGGCTGAGGCGGTTGCCAAGTGTGAGCCAATTGCGAGGCCAGAGCAAGATAAGCTCGCGGAGACAATGCAAAGGCCGAAGTCTCAAAGCCTAGCTTTAGGCGAGGCGGTTGCCAGCGTGAGCCAGTTGCGAGGCCAGAGCAAGATAAGCACAGCGGAGACAACGCAAGGCCGGAAGTCTCGAAGCCTAGCTTTAGGCGAGGCGGTTGCCAAGCGTGAGCTAATTGTAGGCTCGAGCAATATAAGCACGCGGGGACAACGTGAGGCCGGAAGTCTCAAAGCCTAGCTTTAGGCGAGGCAGTGCCAGAGTGAGCCAATTGCGAGGCCAGTGCAAGATAAGCACTGCGGAGACAACGCAGAGGCCGGAAGTCTCAAAGCCTAGCTTTAGGCGAGGCGATGCTAAGCGTGAGCCAGTTGCGAGGCCAGAGCAAGATAACCTCAGCGGAGACAACGCAGAGGCCGGAAGTCTCAAAGCCTATCTTTAGGCCGGAAGGTGCAAGCGTGAGCTAATTGCGGGCCAGAGCAAGATAAGCTCACGGAGACAAGCATAAGGCTAGAAGTCTCAAAGCCTAGCTTTGGGCCAGGACGGTTGCAAGCGTGAGCCAATTGCGGGCCAGAGCAAGATAAGCTCGCGGAGACAACATGAAGGCCGAAGTCTCAAAGCCTAGCTTTAGGCAAGGCAGTTACTAGCGTGAGCCAATTGCAAGCCGGTGCAAGATAAGCACGCGGAGACAACGCATGAGGCCGAAGTCTCAAAGCCTAGCTTTAGGCGAGAGCAGTGCATAGCGTGAGCCAGTTGCAGGGCCGGTGCAAGATAAGCACAGGGAGACAACGCAAGGCCGGAGTCTCAAAGCCTAGCTTTAGGCTAGAGGGTGCTAGCGTGAGCCAATTGCGGGACCAGAGCAAGATAAGCTCGCGGAGACAATGCAAAGGCCGGAAGTCTCGAAGCCTAGCTTTAGGCGGAGGCAGTTATAGCGTGAGCCAGTTGCGAGGCCAGAGCAAGATAAGCTCAGCGGAGACAACGCAAAGGCCGGAAGTCTCAAAGCCAAGCTTTAGGCAAGGCAGTTGCTAAGCGTGAGCCAATTGCGAGGCCAGAGCAAGATAAGCTCACGGAGACAACGCAAAGTCCGGAAGTCTCAAAGCCTAGCTTTAGGCAGGACGGTTGCAGCGTGAAGCCAGTGCGAGGCCGGTGCAAGATAAGCTCACGGAGACAACGCAAAGGCCGGAAGTCTCAAAGCCTAGCTTTAGGCGAGGCAGTTGCTAGCGTGAGCCAATTGCGAGGCCAGAGCAAGATAACCTCGCGGAGACAACATGAAGGCCGGAAGTCTCAAAGCCTAGCTTTAGGCGAGACGGTACAAAGCATGAGCCAATTGCGGGCCCGAGCAAGATAAGCTCGCGGAGACAGCATAAGGCCGGAAGTCTCAAAGCCTAGCTTTAGGCAGGACAGTTGCTAGCGTGAGCCAATTGCGAGGCCGAGCAAGATAACCTCGCGGAGACAACGCAAGGCCGGAAGTCTCAAAGCCTAGCTTTAGGCGAGACGGTTGCAAAGCATGAGCCAATTGCGAGGCCGAGCAAGATAATCTCAGCGGAGGCAACTCAAAGGCCGGAAGTCTCAAAGCCTAGCTTTAGGCGAGGACGGTTGCAAGCGTGAGCTAGTTGCAGGCCGAGTAAGATAAGCTCAGCGGGACAACGCAGAGGCCGAAGTCTCGAAGCCTAGCTTTAGGCGAGGGCAGTTGCAGCGTGAGCCAATTGCGGGCAGAGCAAGATAACCTCGCGGAGACAACGCAAGGCCGAGAGTCTCAAAGCCTAGCTTTAGGCGAGGCGGTTGCTAGCGTGAGCCAATTGCGAGGCCGAGCAAGATAAGCTCACGGAGACAACGCAAAGTCCGAAGTCTCAAAGCCTAGCTTTAGGCAGGACGGTTGCCAAGCGTGAGCCAGTGCGGGCCGGTGCAAGATAAGCTCGCGGAGACAACGTAGAGGCCGGAAGTCTCAAAGCCTAGCTTTAGGCGAGGCAGTTGCTAGGCGTGAGCCAATTGCGAGGCCAGAGCAAGATAAGCTCGCGGAGACAACATGAAGGCCGGAAGTCTCAAAGCCTAGCTTTAGGCGAGGCGGTGCTAAGCGTGAGCCAATTGCGAGGCCGAGCAAGATAAGCTCAGCGGAGACAACGCTAAGGCCGGAAGTCTCAAAGCCTAGATTTAAGCGAGGCAGTTGCAAGCATGAGCCAATTGCGAGGCCGGTGCAAGATAAGCCTGCTGAGACAACGCAAAGGCCGGAAGTCTCAAAGCCTAGCTTTAGCGAGGCAGGTGCTAGCGTGAGCCAATTGCGAGCCCGAGCAAGATAAGCTCGCGGAGACAATGCAAAGGCCGAAGTCTCAAAGCCTAGCTTTAGGCGAGAGCAGTTGCCAAGCGTGAGCCAATTGCAGGCCCGAGCAAGATAAGCTCGCGGAGACAACGCAAAGGCCAGAAGTCTCAAAGCTTAGATTTAAGCGAGACGGTGCAAAGCATGAGCCAATTGCAGGCCCGTGCAAGATAAGCACGCGGAGACAACGCAAAGGCCAGAAGTCTCAAAGCCTAGCTTTAGGCTAGACGGTGCCAAGCGTGAGCCAATTGCAGGCCCGTGCAAGATAAGCACGTGGAGACAACGCAAAGGCCAGAAGTCTCAAAGCCTAGCTTTAGGCGAGACGCTGCCAAGCGAGAGCCAATTGCAGGCCCGAGCAAGATAACCTCGCGGAGACAACGCAAAGGCCAGAAGTCTCAAAGCCTAGCTTTAGGCCAGACGGTGCAAAGCGTGAGCTAATTGCAGGCCCGAGCAAGATAAGCTCGCGGAGACAACGCAAGGCTAGAAGTCTCAAAGCCTAGCTTTAGGCAAGAGTTGCCAAGCGTGAGCCAATTGCAGGCCAGAGCAAGATAAGTTCATGGAGACAATGCAAGGCCATAAGTCTCAAGCCACGCTTTAGGCAAGGCGTTGCAGCGTGAGCTAATTGCAAGCCCGAGCAATATAAGCTCATGGAGACAACGCAAGGCCGAGTCCGAAGCCTAGCTTTAGGCGAGGCAGTTGCTAGCGTGAGCCAATTGCGAGGCCGAGCAAGATAACCTCATGGAGACAACCAGAGGCCGAGAGTCTCAAAGCCTAGCTTTAGGCGAGGCAGTTGCCAGCGTGAGCCAATTGCAGGGCCAGAGCATAATAACCTCGCGGAGACAACGCAAAGGCCGGAAGTTTCAAAGCCTAGCTTTAGGCGAGGCAGTTGCTAGCGTGAGCCAATTGCGGGACCAGAGCATAATAACCTCGCGGAAGCAACACAGAGGCGGAAGTCTCAAAGCCTAGCTTTAGGCCGAGGCAGTTGCTAGCGTGAGCCAATTGCAGGCCCGAGCAAGATATGCTCACGGAGATAACGCAAAGGCCAGAAGTCTCAAAGCCTAGCTTTAGGCGATACAGTGCTAAGCTTGAGCCAATTGCAGGCTCGAGCAACATAAGCTCGCGAAGACAACGGAAAGGCCAGAAGTCTCAAAGCTTAGCTTTAGGCGAGACGGTGCCAAGTGTGAGCCAATTGCAGGCCGGAGTAAGATAAGCTCGCGGAGACAACGCAAAGGCCATAAGTCTCAAAGCCTAGCTTTAGCCGAGACGGTGCCAAGCGTGATCCAATTGCAGGCCCGACCAAGATAACCTCGCAGAGACAACGCAAAGGCAAGAAGTCTCAAAGCCTAGCTTTAGGCGAGACGGTGCCAAGCGTGAGCCAATTGCAGGCTCGAGCATAATAACCTCGCGGAGACAATGCAAAGGCCAGAAGTCTGAAAGCCTAGCTTTAGGCGAGGCAGGTTCAAGCGTGAAGCCGATTCTGAGGCCAGAGCAAGATAAGCTCGCGGAGACAACATAAAGGCCGGAAGTCTCAAAGCCTAGCTTTAGGTGAGGCAGTGCTGAGCGTGAGCCAGTTGCGAGGATCGAGCATAATAACCTCTGGAGACAACGCAGAGGCCGAAGTCTCAAAGCCTAGCTTTAGGCCGGGACGGTTGCCAAGCGTGAGCCAATTGCATGCTCGAGCAAGATAAGCTCGCGGATACAACGCAAAGGCCGGAAGTCTCAAAGCCTAGCTTTAGGCGAGGCAGTTGCTAGCGTGAGCCAATTGCGAGGCCGAGCATAATAACCTCAGCGGAACAATGCAATGGCCGGAAGTCTCGATGCCTAGCTTTAAGCGAGGCGGTTGCAAAGCATGAGCCAATTGCATGCACGAGCAAGATAAGCTCGCGGATGCAGCATGAGGCCTGAAGTCTCAAAGCCTAGCTTTATGCGAGGCAGTGCATAGCGTGAGCCAATTGCGGGCCAGAGCATAATAACCTTGCGGAGACAACGCAAAGGCCGGAAGTCTCAAAGCCTAGCTTTAGGCGAGGCAGTTGCTAGCGTGAGCCAATTGCGGGACCAGAGCATAATAACCTCGTGGAACAACACAAAGGCCGGAAGTCTCGAAGCCTAGCTTTAGGCGAGACGGTTATAGCGTGAGCCAGTTGCGGGCCAGAGCAAGATATGCTCACGGAGATAGCATAGAGGCCGGAAGTCTCAAAGCCTAGCTTTAGGCGATCTGAGTGCTAAGCTAGAGCCAATTGCGGGGCTCGAGCAACATAAGCTCGCGAGACAACGGAAGGCCGGAAGTCTCAGAAGCTTAGCTTTAGGCGAGGCAGTTGCCAAGTGTGAGCCAATTGCGGTAGGAGTAAGATAAGCTCGCGGAGACAACATGAAGGCCATAAGTCTCAAAGCCTAGCTTTAGGCAGGAGCAGTTATGGCGTGAGCCAATTGCAGGGCAGACCAAGATAACCTCGCGGAGACAACGCAAAGGCAAGAAGTCTCAAAGCCTGGCTTTAGGCGAGGCAGTTATAGCGTGAGCCAGTTGCGAGGCTCGAGCATAATAACCTCGCGGAGACAACATGAGGCCGGAAGTCCGAAAGCCTAGCTTTAGGCGAGGCAGGTTCAAGCGTAAGCCGGTTCTGAGGCCAGAGCAAGATAAGCTCAGCGGAGACAACACAGAGGCCGAAGTCTCAAAGCCTAGCTTTAGGCGAGGCGGTGCTAGGCGTGAGCCAGTTGCGGGATCGAGCATAATTACCTCTCGGAGACAACGCAAGGCCGGAAGTCTTAAAGCCTAGCTTTAGGCGAGACGGTTGCCTAGCGTGAGCCAATTGCAGGCCAGAGCCATGATAACGTCAGCGAGACAACGGAATGCCGGAAGTCTTAAAGCCTAGCTTTAGGCGAGACGGTGCCAAGCTTGAGCCAATTCAAGCCAGAGCATAATAACCTCCTAGAGACAGCATAAGGCCGGAGTCTCAAAGCCTAGCTTTGGGCAGGACGGTTGCTAGCGTGAGCCAATTGCGAGGCCAGAGCAAGATCAGCTCATGGATACAGCGCAAGGCCGGAAGTCCGAAAGCCTAGCTTTAGGCGGGGACGATTCAAGCGTAAGCCAATTGCAGCCCAGAGCAAGATAAGCTCATGGAGACAACGTAAGGCCATAAGTCTCACATCCTAGCTTTAGGCGAGGCGGTGCCAGGTGTGAGCCAATTGCAGGCCCGAGCATAATAACCTCGCGGAGACAACGCAAAGACCAGAAGTCTTAAAGCCTAGCTTTAGGCCAGATGGTGCCAAGCATGAGCCAATTGCAGGCCCGAGCAAGATAAGCTCGTGGAGACAACGCTAAGGCCAGAAGTCTCAAAGCCAAGCTTTAGGCGAGACAGTGCCAAGCGTGAGCCAATTGCAGGCCCGAGCAAGATAAGCTCGCGGGACAATGCAAAGGCCAGAAGTCTCAAAACTTAGCTTTAGGCGAGACGGTGCCAAGTGTGAGCCAATTGCAGGCCGGAGTAAGATAAGCTCGTGGAGACAACATAAAGGCCATAAGTCTCAAAGCTTAGATTTAGGCGAGACGGTGCCAAGCGTGAGCCAATTGCAGGCCCGAGCATAATAACCTCGCGGAGACAACGCAAAGGCCGGAGTCTCCAAGCCTAGCTTTAGGCGAGGCGATGCCAAGCGTGAGCCAATTGCAAGCCAGAGCAAGATAAGCTCAGCGGGACAATGCAAAGGCCGAAGTCTCAAAGCCTAGCTTTAAGCGAGGCGGTTGCAAAGCATGAGCCAATTGCATGCACGAGCAAGATAAGCTCGCGGATACAACGCAAAGCCCTAAAGTCTCAAAGCCTAGCTTTATGCGAGGCGGTTGCCAGCGTGAGCCAATTGCGAGGCCAGAGCATAATAACCTTGCGGAGACAACGCAGAGGCCGAAGTCTCAAGCCTAGCTTTGGGCGAGGCAGATGCTAGCGTGAGCCAATTGCGAGGCCGAGCAAGATAAGCTCAGCGGGACAATGCAAAGGCCGGAAGTCTCAAAGCCTATCTTTAAGCGAGGCGGTGCAAAGCATGAGCCAATTGCATGCACGAGAAAGATAAGCTCGCGGATACAACGCAAAGCCCTAAAGTCTCAAAGCCTAGCTTTATGCGAGGCGGTGCTAGCGTGAGCCAATTGCGAGGCCAGAGCATAATAACCTTGCGGAGACAAGCGCAAGGCCGGAAGTCTCAAAGCCTAGCTTTAGGCGAGGACGGTTGCCAGCGTGAGCCAATTGCGAGGCCAGAGCATAATAACCTCAGCGGAGACAACGCAGAGGCCGGAAGTCTCAAAGCCTAGCTTTAGGCGAGGCAGTGCATAGCGTGAGCCAATTGAATGCTCGAGCAAGATAAGCTCGCGGATACAAGCATAAGGCCGAAGTCTCAAAGCCTAGCTTTAAGCGAGGACGGTTGCAAAGCATGAGCCAATTGCATGCACGAGCAAGATAAGCTCAGCGGATACAACGCAAAGCCCTAAAGTCTCAAAGCCTAGCTTTAGGCGAGGCAGTTGCTAGCGTGAGCCAATTGAATGCTCGAGCAAGATAAGCTCGCGGATACAACGCAAGGCCAGAAGTCTCAAAGCCTAGCTTTAGGCGAGACGGTGCCAAGCGTGAGCCAATTGCAGGCCCGAGCATAATAACCTCGCGGAACAATGCAATGGCCAGAAGTCTCAAAGCCTAGCTTTAAGCGAGGCAGTTGCAAAGCATGAGCCAATTGCATGCACAGAGCAAGATAAGCTCGTGGATACAACGCAAGGCCGGAAGTCTCAAAGCCTAGCTTTAGGCGATCTGAGTGCTAAGCTTGAGCCAATTGCGGGGCTCGAGCAAGATAAGCTCAGCGAGACAACGGAAGGCCATAAGTCTCAAAGCCTAGCTTTAGGCGGAGGCGGTTGCCAAGCGTGAGGCAATTGGAGGCCCAGGAAGATAAGCTTCAGAAGACAACGCAAAGGCCGGAAGTCTCAAAGCCTAGCTTTAGGCGAGATGGTGCTAGCGTTAGCCAATTGCGAGCTCGAGCAAGATAAGCTCACGGAGACAAAGCAAAATAACCTCGCAGAGACAATGTAAAGGCCAAAAGTCTCAAGGCCTAGCTTTAGGCGAGGCAGTTGCCAGCGTGAGCCAATTGCAGGCTGAGCAAGATAAGCTCACGGAGACAACGCATAAGGCGGAAGTCTTAAAGCCTAGCTTTAGGCGAGGACGGTTGCTAGCGTGAGCCAGTCATGAGCTCGAGCAAAATAAACTCGTGGAGACAATGCAAAGCCGAAGTCTCAAGCCTAGCTTTAGGCGAGGCGATGCCAGGCGTGAGCCAATTGCGGGCCAGAGCAAGATAAGCTCGCGAGACAATGCAAAGGCCGAAGTCTCAAGCCTAGCTTTAAGCGAGGCGGTGCAAGGCGTGAGCCAATTGCGGGCCAGAGCAAGATAAGCTCACGAGACAACGCAAAGGCCGAAGTCTCAAAGCCTAGCTTTAAGCGGCCGGTGCAAAGCATGAGCAAGTTGCATGCTCAGGCGAGATAAGCTCGCGGATACAAGCATGAGGCCGAAGTCTCAAAGCCTAGCTTTGGGCCGAGGCAGTTGCCAAGCGTGAGCCAAATGCGAGGCCAGAGCATAATAACCTCGCGGAGACAACGCATAAGGCCGGAAGTCTCAAAGCCTAGCTTTAGGCTAGGCGATGCCAGCGTGAGCCAATTGCGAGGCTGAGCAAGATAAGCTCGCGAAGACAACACTAAGGCCGGAGTCTCAAAGCCTAGCTTTAAGCGAGGCGGTGTAAAGCATGAGCCAATTGCATGCCCAGAGCAAGATAAGCTCAGCGGATACAACGCAAAGGCCGAATTCTCAAAGCCTAGCTTTAGGCGGAGCGGTTGCCAGCGTGAGCCAATTGTAGGCCAGAGCAAGATAAGCTCGCGAGACAACGCAAGGCCGGAAGTCTCAAAGCTTGGATTTAAGCGAGGCGAGTGTAAAGCATGAGCCAGTTGCATGCCAGAGCAAGATAAGCTCGCGGATACAACGCATAAGGCCGGAAGTCTCAAAGCCTAGCTTTAAGCGAGGCGGTGCAAAGCATGAGCCAATTGCATGCCAGAAGCAAGATAAGCTCGCGGATACAGCATAGAGGCCGGAAGTCTCAAAGCCTGGGTTTAGGCGAGGCAGTTGCCAAGCGTGAGCCAGTGCGAGGCAGAGCAAGATAACCTCGCGGAGACAAAGCAAAGGCCGAAGTCTCAAATCCTACCTTTGGGTGAGACGGTTGCCAAGCTTGACCCAATTGAAGGCTCGAGCAAGATGAGCTCGCGAGACAGCGGACGGCCATAATTCTCAAAGCCTAGCTTTAGGCGAGGCGGTTGCCAGCGTGAGCCAATTGCGAGGCCCGAGCAAGATAAACTACGAAGACAACGCAAGGCCGGAGTCTCGAAGCCTGGCTTTAGGCGAGGCAGGTGCAGGCGTGAGCCAGTGCGAGGCCGAGCAAGATAAGCTCAGAGACAACGCAAGGCCGGAAGTCTCAAAGCCTAGCTTTAGGCGACAAGGATCCGACTTGAGACAATTGCTTGGCCGTGCAAGATAACCTCACGGAGACAATGTAAAAGCCAAAAGTCTCAAAGCCTAGCTTTAGGCGAGAGGCAGTTATAGCGTGTGCCAATTGCGGGGCTGAGCAAGATAAGCTCGTGGAGACAACGCAAAGGCCGGAAGTCTTAAAGCCTAGCTTTAGGCGGAGGCAGTTATAGCGTGAGCCAATTCAGAGCTCGAGCAAGATAAACTTGTGGAGACAATGCAAAAGCCGAAGTCTCGAAGCCTAGATTTAGGAGAGATTGTGTTAGCGTTAGCCAATTGCGGAGCTCGAGCAAGATAAGCTCAGCGGAGACAATGCAAAATCCGGAAGTCTCAAAGCCTACCTTTAGGCGAGGCGGTTGCCAAGCTTGACCCGATTGCGAGGCTCGAGCAAGATGAGCTCACGAAGACAGCAGAGCGGCCATAAGTCTCAAAGCCTAGCTTTGGGAGGCGGTTACAGCGTGAGCCAATTGCGAGTGCCAAGCGTGAGCCAATTGTAGGCTGAGCAAGATAAGCTCAGCGGAGACAAAACAAAGGCCGAAGTCTCAAATCCTACCTTTAGGTGAGGCGGTGCCAAGCTTGACCCAATTGCGAGGCTCGAGCAAGATGAGCTCGTGGAGACAACGGAAGGCCATAAGTCTCAAAGCCTAGATTTAGGCGAGGACGGTGCCAGCGTGAGCCAATAGCGAGGACCAGAGCAAGATAAGCTTCAGAAGACAATGCAAAGGCCGGAAGTCTCAAAGCCTAGCTTTAGGCGAGATGGTGTTAGCGTTAGCCAATTGCGAGCTCGAGCAAGATAAGGTCGGCGGAGACAATGCAAAATCCGAAGTCTCAAAGCCTACCTTTAGGCGAGGCGGTTGCCATGCTTGAGCCAATTACGAGGCTCGAGCAAGATAAGCTTGCGTAGACGATGTAAAGGCCAGAAGTCTCAAAGCCTAGCTTTAGGCAAGACGGTGCCAAGCTTGAGCCAATTGCAGGCTCGAGCAAGATAAGCTTGCGAAGACAACGCAAAGGCCAGTAGCCTCAAAGCCTAGCTTTAGGCAAGATGGAACTAGCGTGAGCCAATTGCGAGGCCCGAGCAAGATAAGCTCGCGGAGACAACGCAAAGGCCATAAGTCTCAAAGCCTACCTTTAGGTGAGACGGTGCCAAGCTTGACCCAATTGCGGCTGAGCAAGATAAGCTCCAGGAGACAAAGCAAAGGCCGGAAGTCTCGAAGCCTAACTTTAGGCGAGGCGGTTGCCAAGCATGAGCTAGCTGCACGCTCGAGCAAGATAAGCTCAGCGGAGACAAAGCAAAGGCCGGAAGTCTCAAATCCTACCTTTGGGTGAGGCAGTTGCCAAGCTTGACCCAATTGCAGGTGCCAAGCGTGAGCCAATTGTAGGCTCGAGCAAGATAAGCTCACGGAGACAACGCAAAGGCCGGAAGTCTTAAAGCCTAGCTTTAGGCGAGGCAGTTGCTAAGCGTGAGCCAATTGCGAGGCCAGAGCACGATAAGCTTCAGAGACAACGCAGAGGCCGGAAGTCTCGAAGCCTAGCTTTAGGCGAGATGGTGCTAGCGTTAGCCAGTGCGGAGCTCGAGCAAGATAAGCTCGCGGAGACAATGCAAAATCCGGAAGTCTCAAAGCCTACCTTTAGGCGAGGCGGTTGCCAAGCTAGAGCCAATTCTGAGGCTCGAGCAAGATAAGCTCACGTAGAGAATGTAAAGGCCGGAAGTCTCAAAGACTAGCTTTAGGCAAGGCGGTTGCCAAGCTTGAGCCAATTGCAGGCTCGAGCAAGATAAGCTCAGCGAAGATAGCATGAGGCCGGTAGCCACAAAGCCTAACTTTAAGCCGGATGGTGCCAAGCGTGAGCCAATTGCGAGGCCAGAGCAAGATAAGCTCGTGGAGACAACACAGAGGCCGAAGTCTCAAAGCCTACCTTTAGGCGAGACGGTGCCAAGCTTGAACCAACTGCAGGCTCGAGCAAGATAAGCTCGCGGAGACAAAGCAAAGGCCAGAAGTCTAAAATCCTACCTTTAGGCGAGACGATTCCAAGCGTAAGCAGTGCGAGGCCAGAGCAAGATAAGCTCATGGAGACAACATAAAGGCCATAAGTCTCAAAGCCTAGCTTTAGGCGAGAGCAGTGCTAGGCGTGAGCCAGTTGCAGGCCAGAGCATAATAACCTTGCGGAGACAAGGCAAAGGCCGGAAGTATTAAAGCCTAGATTCGGGCCGAGGCAGTTGCCAGCGTGAGCCAATTGCGAGGCCCGAGCAAGATAAGCTCACGGAGACAACGCAAAGGCCGGAAGTCTCAAAGCCTAGGTTTAGGCGAGGACGGTTGCATAGCGTGAGCCAATTGCAGAGCCAAGCATAATAACCTCACGGAGACAATTCAAGACCGGTAGCCTCAAAGCCTAGCTTTAGGCGATCTGAGTCTAAGCTTGAGCCAATTGCATGCTCGAGGCAAGATAAGCTCGTGGGGACAAGCGAAGGCCGGATGTCTCAAAGCCTAGCTTTAGGCGAGGCAGTTGCTAAGCGTGAGCCAGTGCGAGGCCGGTGCAAGATAAGCACTGCGGAGACAACATAAGGCCGGAAGTCTCAAAGCCTAACTTTAGGCGAGGCAGTTGCTAAGCATGAGCCAATTGCGGGCCAGAGCAAGATAACCTCGCGGAGACAACGCAAGGCCGGAAGTGTCAAAACCTAGCTTTAGGCCGAGACGGTGCAAGCGTGAGCCAGTGCGGGCCAGAGCAAGATAAGCTCATGGAGACAACGTAAGGCCGGAAGTCTCAAAGCCTAGCTTTAGGCAAGGCAGTTGCTAAGCGTGAGCCAGTTGCGGGCCGGTGCAAGATACGCACTGCGGAGACAACGCAAAGGCCGGAAGTCTCAAAGCCTAGCTTTAGGCGAGGCAGTTGCTAGCGTGAGCCAATTGCGAGGCCGGTGCAAGATAAGCACGCGGAGACAACGCAAAGGCCGGAAATCTCAAAGCCTAGCTTTAGGCGAGGCAGTTGCCAAGCATGAGCCAATTGCGAGGCCGAAGCAAGATAACCTCAGCGGAGACAACGCAGAGGCCGGAAGTCTCGAAACCTAGCTTTAGGCCAGAGCGGTTGCAAAGCGTGAGCCAATTGCGAGGCCAGAGCAAGATAAGCACGCGGGGACAACGCAAAGGCCGAAGTCTCAAAGCCTAGCTTTAGGCGAGGCAGTGCTATAGCGTGAGCCAATTGCAAGCCAGAGCAAGATAACCTCGCGGAGACAACGCAAGGCGGAAGTCTCAAAACCTAGCTTTAGGCCGGACGGTTGCAAGCGTGAGCCAATTGCGGGCCAGAGCAAGATAAGCTCAGCGGAGACAACGCATAGGCCGGAAGTCTCAAAGCCTAGCTTTAGGCAAGGCTGGTTGCCAGCGTGAGCCAATTGCGGGGCCAGAGCAAGATAAGGTCGCGGATACAGCGCAAGGGACCATAAGTCTCAAAGCCTAGCTTTAGGCGAGACAGTTGCCAAGAGTGAGCCAATTGCAGGGCCAGAGCATAATAACCTTGCGGAGACAACGCAAAGGCCATAAGTGTTAAAGCCTAGATTCGGGCCAGAGCGGTTGCAAGCGTGAGCCAATTGCGAGGCCAGAGCAAGATAAGATCACGGAGACAACGCAAAGGCCGGAAGTCTCAAAGCATAGCTTTAGGCAGGACGGTTGCAAAGCATGAGCCAATTGCGGGCCGGAGCAAGATAATTTCGCGGAGGCAACTCAAAGGTCAGAAGTCTCAAAGCCTAGCTTTAGGCGAGAGCCAGTTATAGCGTGAGCTAGTTGTAGGCCAGAGTAATATAAGCTCGCGGGGATAGCATGAGGCCGAAGTCCGAAAGCCTAGCTTTAGGCGAGGACGGTTGCCAGCGTGAGCCAATTGCGAGGCCAGAGCACGATAAGCTTCAGAGACAACGCAAGGCCGGAAGTCTCAAAGCCTGGCTTTAGGCGAGATGGTGCCATAGCGTTAGCCAATTGCGGAGCTCGAGCAAGATAAGCTCGCGGAGACAATGCAAAATCCAGAAGTCTCAAAGCCTACCTTTAGGCGAGACGGTGCCAAGCTTGAGCCAATTACTGCAGGCTCGAGCAAGATAAGCTCACGTAGAGAATGTAAAGGCCAGAAGTCTCAAAGACTAGCTTTAGGCAAGACGGTGCCAAGCTTGAGCCAATTGCAGGCTCGAGCAAGATAAGCTCGCGAAGATAACGCAAAGGCCAGTAGCCACAAAGCCTAACTTTAAGCCAGATGGTGCCAAGCGTGAGCCAATTGCAGGCCCGAGCAAGATAAGCTCGCGGAGACAACACAAAGGCCAGAAGTCTCAAAGCCTACCTTTAGGCGAGACGGTGCCAAGCTTGAACCAACTGCAGGCTCGAGCAAGATAACCTCGCGGAGACAACGCAAAGGCCGGAAGTCTCAAAGCCTAGCTTTAGGCTAGGCGGTTGCAAAGCATGAGCCAATTGCGGGCCAGAGCAAGATAACCTCAGCGGAGACAACGCAAAGGCCGGAAGTCTCAGAAGCCTAGCTTTAGGCGAGGACGGTTGCTAGCGTGAGCCAATTGCGAGGCCAGAGCAAGATAAGGTCAGCGGATACAACGCAGAGGCCATAAGTCTCAAAGCCTAGCTTTGAGGCGAGGCAGTTGCAAGAGTGAGCCAATTGCGGGCCCGAGCATAATAACCTTGCGGAGACAACGCAAGGCCATAAGTATTAAAGCCTAGATTCGGGCGAGACGGTTGCCAAGCGTGAGCCAATTGCGAGGCCAGAGCAAGATAAGATCACGGAGACAACGCAAGGCCGGAAGTCTCAAAGCCTAGCTTTAGGCAAGGCAGTTGCTAAGCGTGAGCCAATTGCAGGGCCAGAGCAAGATAACCTCACGGAGACAACGCAAGGCCGGAAGTCTCATAGCCTAGCTTTAGGCCGAGACGGTTGCAAAGCATGAGCCAATTGCGAGGCCAGAGCAAGATAAGCTCACGGAGACAACGCAAGGCCGGAAGTCTCAAAGCCTAGGTTTAGGCGAGGACAGTTGCCAGCGTGAGCCAGTGCGAGGCCGAGCATAATAACCTCACGGAGACAATTCCAAGACCGGTAGCCTCAAAGCCTAGCTTTAGGCGATCTGATGCTAAGCATGAGCCAATTGCATGCTCGAGCAAGATAAGCTCGTGGGGACAACGCAAGGCCGGATGTCTCAAAGCCTAGCTTTAGGCGAGGCAGTTGCTAAGCGTGAGCCAGTGCGAGGCCGTGCAAGATAAGCACGCGGAGACAACGCAAAGGCCAGAAGTCTCAAAGCCTAACTTTAGGCGAGACGGTGCCAAGCATGAGCCAATTGCAGGCCCGAGCAAGATAACCTCGCGGAGACAACGCAAAGGGCAGAAGTGTCAAAACCTAGCTTTAGGCCGAGACGGTTGCAAGCGTGAGCCAATTGCGGGCCAGAGCAAGATAAGCTCGCGGAGACAACGCATGAGGCCGGAAGTCTCAAAGCCTAGCTTTAGGCAAGGCAGTTGCATAGCGTGAGCCAATTGCAAGCCAGGTGCAAGATACGCAGCGGAGACAACGCAAAGGCCGAAGTCTCAAAGCCTAGCTTTAGGCGAGGCAGTTGCTAGCGTGAGCCAATTGCGAGGCCGTGCAAGATAAGCACGCGGAGACAAGCATGAGGCCGGAAGTCTCAAAGCCTAGCTTTAGGCCGGACGGTTGCAAGCGTGAGCCAATTGCGGGCCAGAGCAAGATAAGCACGCGGGGACAAGCATGAGGCCGGAAGTCTCAAAGCCTAGCTTTAGGCGAGGCAGTTGCTAGCGTGAGCCAATTGCAAGCCCGAGCAAGATAACCTCGCGGAGACAACGCAAAGGCCGGAAGTCTCGAAACCTAGCTTTAGGCCGAGACGGTTGCAAAGCGTGAGCCAGTTGCGGGCCCGAGCAAGATAAGCTCAGCGGAGACAACGCATGAGGCCGGAAGTCTCAGAAGCCTAGCTTTAGGCAAGAGCGGTGCTAAGCGTGAGCCAGTGCAGGGCCAGAGCAAGATAAGGTCAGCGGATACAACGCATGAGGCCATAAGTCTCAAAGCCTAGCTTTAGGCGAGGCGGTGCCAAGAGTGAGCCAATTGCGGGCCAGAGCATATTAACCTTGCGGAGACAACGCAAAGGCCATAAGTATTAAAGCCTAGATTCGAGGCGAGGCGGTTGCAAGCGTGAGCCAATTGCAGGCCAGAGCAAGATAAGATCACGGAGACAACGCATGAGGCCGAAGTCTCAAAGCCTAGCTTTAGGCAAGGCAGTTGCCAAGCGTGAGCCAATTGCGGGCCGAGCAAGATAACCTCCACGGAGACAACGCAGAGGCCGGAAGTCTCATAGCCTAGCTTTAGGCCGAGACGGTTGCAAAGCATGAGCCAATTGCGAGGCCCGATCAAGATAATTTCGCGGAGGCAACTCAAAGGTCGGAAGTCTCAAAGCCTAGCTTTAGGCGAGGACGGTGCTAAGCGTGAGCTAGTTGTAGGCCAGAGTAATATAAGCTCAGCGGGGATAGCATAAGGCCGGAGTCCGAAAGCCTAGCTTTGAGGCGAGATGGTGCTAGCGTGAGCCAGTGCGAGGCTCGAGCAAGATAACCTCAGCGGAGACAACGCATGAGGCCGGAAGTCTCGAAGCCTAGCTTTAGGCGAGGCAGTTGCTAGGCGTGAGCCAGTTGCGGGCCAGAGCAAGATAAGCTCAGCGGAGACAACGCAAAGGCCGGAAGTCTCAAAGCTTAGATTTAGGCGAGACGGTTGCAAAGCATGAGCCAATTGCATGCCCAGAGCAAGATAAGCTCACGGATACAACGCAAGGCCGGAAGTCTCAAAGCCTAGCTTTAGGCCGAGACGGTTGCAAGCGTGAGCCAATTGCGGGCCAGGTGCAAGATAAGCACGCGGAGACAACGCAAGGCCGGAAGTCTCAAAGCCTAGCTTTAGGCGAGGCAGTTGCTAGCGTGAGCCAATTGCAGGGCCAGAGCAAGATAACCTCATGGAGACAACGTAAAGGCCGGAAGTCTCAAAGCCTAGCTTTAGGCTGAGGCAGTTGCAAAGCATGAGCCAATTGCGAGGCCCAGAGC
The DNA here is from genome assembly GCA_025617385.1 of Murraya koenigii. Lineage (NCBI taxonomy): Eukaryota > Viridiplantae > Streptophyta > Magnoliopsida > Sapindales > Rutaceae > Murraya > Murraya koenigii. The sequence continues at coordinate 12,028,109 of CM046814.1, forward strand.
AAGATAAGCTCAGCGGAGACAACGCATGAGGCCGGAAGTCTCAAAGCCTAGCTTTAGGCGAGGCAGTTGCTAGCGTGAGCCAATTGCAAGCCAGAGCAAGATAACCTCGCGGAGACAACGCAAGGCCGAAGTCTCAGAACCTAGCTTTAGGCGAGGCAGTTGCAAGCGTGAGCCAATTGCGGGCCAGAGCAAGATAAGCTCGCGGAGACAACGCATAGGCGGAAGTCTCAAAGCCTAGCTTTAGGCAGAGACGGTTGCCAGCGTGAGCCAGTGCGAGGCCAGAGCAAGATAAGCTCGCGGAGACAACGTAAGGCCGGAAGTCTCAAAGCCTAGCTTTAGGCAGAGGCAGTTATAGCGTGAGCCAATTGCAAGCCAGTGCAAGATACATGCACGCGGAGACAACGCATGAGGCCGGAAGTCTCAAAGCCTAGCTTTAGGCGAGGCAGTTGCTAAGCGTGAGCCAGTTGCAGGCCGGTGCAAGATAAGCACGCGGAGACAACATAAAGGCCGGAAGTCTCAAAGCCTAGCTTTAGGCCGAGACGGTTGCAAGCGTGAGCCAATTGCGAGGCCAGAGCAAGATAAGCACGCGGGGACAACGCGAAGGCCGGAAGTCTCGAAGCCTGGCTTTAGGCGAGGCGGTTGCTAGCGTGAGCCAATTGCAGGCCAGAGCAAGATAACCTCGCGGAGACAACGCAAGGCCGGAAGTCTCAAAACCTAGCTTTGGGCCGAGACGGTTGCAAGCGTGAGCCAATTGCGAGGCCAGAGCAAGATAAGCTCAGCGGAGACAACGCATAGGCCGGAAGTCTCGAAGCCTAGCTTTAGGCGAGGCGGTTGCTAAGCGTGAGCCAATTGCGGGCCAGAGCAAGATAAGGTCGCGGATACAACGCAAGGGCCATAAGTCTCAAAGCCTAGCTTTAGGCGAGACGGTGCCAAGAGTGAGCCAATTGCAGGCCCGAGCATAATAACCTTGCGGAGACAACGCAAAGGCCATAAGTATTAAAGCCTAGATTCAGGCCAGACGGTGCCAAGCGTGAGCCAATTGCAGGCCCGAGCAAGATAAGATCACGGAGACAACGCAAAGGCCAGAAGTCTCAAAGCCTAGCTTTAGGCGAGGCGGTGCCAAGCGTGAGCCAATTGCGAGGCCAGAGCATAATAACCTCGCGGATACAACGCAAGGCCGGAAGTCTCAAAGCCTAGCTTTGGGCCGAGGCAGTTGCAAGCGTGAGCCAATTGCGGGCACGTGCAAGATAAGCACGCGGAGACAACGCAAGGCCGAAGTCTCAAAGCCTAGCTTTAGGCGAGACGGTTGCCAAGCGTGAGCCAGTTGCGAGGCCAGAGCAAGATAACCTCAGCGGAGACAACGCAGAGGCCGGAAGTCTCAAAGCCTAGCTTTAGGCTGAGGCAGTTGCAAAGCATGAGCCAATTGCGGGCCAGAGCAAGATAACCTCGCGGAGACAACGCAAAGGCCGGAAGTCTCAAAGCCTAGCTTTAGGCGAGGCGGTTGCTAAGCGTGAGCCAATTGCAAGCCAGAGCAAGATAACCTCAGCGGAGACAACGCAAGGCCGGAAGTCTCAAAACCTAGCTTTAGGCGAGACGGTGCAAAGCGTGAGCCAGTTGCGAGGCCAGAGCAAGATAAGCTCGCGGAGACAACGCATAGGCGGAAGTCTCAAAGCCTAGCTTTAGGCAAGGCGGTTGCTAAGCGTGAGCTAATTGCAGGCCCGAGCAAGATAAGCTCATGGAGACAACGCAAGGCCGGAAGTCTCAAAGCCTAGCTTTAGGCAAGGCAGTTGCTAGCGTGAGCCAATTGCAGGCCGGTGCAAGATACATGCACGGAGACAACGCAAAGGCCGGAAGTCTCAAAGCCTAGCTTTAGGCGAGGCAGTTGCTAAGCGTGAGCCAGTGCGAGGCACGTGCAAGATAAGCACTGCGGAGACAACGCAAAGGCCGGAAGTCTCAAAGCCTAGCTTTAGGCCGGACGGTTACAAGCGTGAGCCAATTGCGAGGCCAGAGCAAGATAAGCTCGCGGGGACAACGCAAGGCCGGAAGTCTCAAAGCCTAGCTTTAGGCGAGGCAGTTGCTAAGCGTGAGCCAATTGCAAGCTCAGAGCAAGATAACCTCGCGGAGACAACGCATAAGGCCGAAGTCTCAAAGCCTAGCTTTAGGCGGGACGGTTGCAAGCGTGAGCCAGTGCGAGGCCAGAGCAAGATAAGCTCACGGAGACAACGCATGGGCCGGAAGTCTCAAAGCCTAGCTTTAGGCAAGACGGTTATAGCGTGAGCCAATTGCGAGGCCAGAGCAAGATAAGGTCGCGGATACAACGCAGAGAGCCATAAGTCTCAAAGCCTAGCTTTAGGCGAGGCGGTGCCAAGAGTGAGCCAATTGCGGGCCGAAGCATAATAACCTGCGGAGACAACGTGAAGGCCATAAGTATTAAAGCCTAGATTCAGGGCAGGGCAGTTGCCAGCGTGAGCCAATTGCGGGCCCGAGCAAGATAAGATCACGGAGACAACGCAAGGCCGGAAGTCTCAAAGCCTAGCTTTAGGCGAGGCGGTTATAGCGTGAGCCAATTGCGGGCCAGAGCATAATAACCTTGCGGATACAACGCAAAGGCCAGAAGTCTCAAAGCCTAGCTTTGGGCGAGGCAGTTGCTAAGCGTGAGCTAGTTGTAGGCCAGAGTAATATAAGCTCGCGGGGATAACGCAAAGGCCGAAGTCCGAAAGCCTAGCTTTAGGCGAGATGGTGCTAAGCGTGAGCCAATTGCAGGGCTCGAGCAAGATAACCTCACGGAGACAACGCAAAGGCCGAAGTCTCAAAGCCTAGCTTTAGGCGAGGCCAGTTGCTAGCGTGAGCCAATTGCGAGGCCAGAGCAAGATAAGCTCAGCGGAGACAACGCAAAGGCCGGAAGTCTCAAAGCTTAGATTTAGGCGAGACGGTTGCAAAGCATGAGCCAATTGCATGCCCAGAGCAAGATAAGCTCGCGGATACAACGCAGAGGCCGGAAGTCTCAAAGCCTAGCTTTAGGCCGAGACGGTTGCTAAGCGTGAGCCAGTTGCAGGGCCGGTGCAAGATAAGCTCAGCGGAGACAACGCAAGGCAGGAAGTCTCAAAGCCTAGCTTTAGGCGAGGCGGTTATAGCGTGAGCCAATTGCGAGGCCAGAGCAAGATAACCTCGCGGAGACAACGCAAAGGCCGGAAGTCTCAAAGCCTAGCTTTAGGCTAGGCGGTTGCAAAGCATGAGCCAATTGCGGGCCAGAGCAAGATAAGCTCAGCGGAGACAACGCAAAGGCCGAAGTCTCAAAACCTAGCTTTAGGCTGAGGCAGTTATAGCGTGAGCCAATTGCGAGGCCGAGCAAGATAACCTCACGGAGACAATGCAAAGGCCGGAAGTCTCATAGCCTAGCTTTAGGCCGAGACGGTTGCAAAGCATGAGCCAATTGCAGGCCGGGCAAGATAATTTCATGGAGGCAACTCAAAGGCCGAAGTCTCAAAGCCTAGCTTTAGGCGAGAGCAGTGCTAAGCGTGAGCTAGTTGTAGGCCGAGTAATATAAGCTCGCGGGGATAACGCAAGGCCGAAGTCCGAAAGCCTAGCTTTAGGCGAGGCAGTTGCCAAGCGTGAGCCAATTGCGAGGCCAGAGCAAGATAACCTCATGGAGACAACGCAAAGGCCGGAAGTCTCAAAGCCTAGCTTTAGGCGAGGCAGTGCTAAGCGTTATCCAATTCCGACCCGGGCAAGAAAACCCCGCGGAGACAACGCAAAGGCCAGAAGTCTCAAAGCCTAGCTTTAGGCAAGACGGTGCCAAGCGTGAGCCAATTGCAGGCCCGAGCAAGATAAGCTCACGGAGACAACGCAAATTCCAGAAGTCTCAAAGCCTAGCTTTAGGCAAGACGGTGCCAAGCGTGAGCCAATTGCAGGCACGAGCAAGATAAGCTCGCGGAGACAATGCAAAGGCCAGAAGTCTCAAAGCCTAGCTTTAGGCGAGACGGTGCCAAGCGTGAGCTAATTGTAGGCTCGAGCAATATAAGCACGCGGGGGGACAACGCAAAGGCCAGAAGTCTCAAAGCCTAGCTTTAGGCCAGACGGTGCCAAGCGTGAGCCAATTGCAGGCCCGTGCAAGATAAGCACGCGGAGACAACGCAAAGGCCAGAAGTCTCAAAGCCTAGCTTTAGGCGAGAGCGATGCCAGCGTGAGCCAATTGCGAGGCCAGAGCAAGATAAGCATCGCGGGGACAACGCAAAGGCCGAAGTCTCAAAGCCTAGCTTTAGGCGAGGCAGTTGCTAGCGTGAGCTAGTTGTAGGCCCGAGTAATATAAGCTCGCGGGGATAACGCAAAGGCCAGAAGTCTGAAAGCCTAGCTTTAGGCGAGACGGTGCCAAGCGTGAGCCAATTGCAGGCCCGAGCAAGATAACCTCGCGGAGACAACGCAAAGGCCAGAAGACTCAAAGCCTAGCTTTAGGCGAGACGGTGCCAAGCGTGATCCAATTCCAGCCCCGAGCAAGATAACCTCGCGGAGACAACGCAAAGGCTAGAAGTCTCAAAGCCTAGCTTTAGGCAAGGCGGTTATAGCGTGAGCCAATTGCGAGGCCAGAGCAAGATAAGCTCACGGAGACAACGCAAATTCCGGAAGTCTCAAAGCCTAGCTTTAGGCAAGAGCGGTTGCTAAGCGTGAGCCAATTGCGGGCACGAGCAAGATAAGCTCAGCGGAGACAACTGCAAGGCCGAAGTCTCAAAGCCTAGCTTTTGGCGAGATGGTGCCAAGCGTGAGCTAATTGTGAGGCTCGAGCAATATAAGCACGCGGGGACAACGCAAAGGCCGAAGTCTCAAAGCCTAGCTTTAGGCCGAGGCAGTTATAGCGTGAGCCAATTGCGAGTCCGTGCAAGATAAGCACGCGGAGACAACGCAAAGGCCGAAGTCTCAAAGCCTAGCTTTAGGCGAGGCGATGCTAAGCGTGAGCCAATTGCGGGCCAGAGCAAGATAACCTCGCGGAGACAACGCAAATTCGAAGTCTCAAAGCCTAGCTTTAGGCAAGGCAGTTGCTAGCGTGAGCCAATTGCGGGCACGAGCAAGATAAGCTCAGCGGAGACAATGCAAAGGCCGAAGTCTCAAAGCCTAGCTTTAGGCGAGACGGTGCCAAGCGTGAGCTAATTGTAGGCTCGAGCAATATAAGCACGCGGGGGGACAACGCAAAGGCCAGAAGTCTCAAAGCCTAGCTTTAGGCCAGACGGTGCCAAGCGTGAGCCAATTGCACTCCCGTGCAAGATAAGCACGCGGAGACAACGCAAAGGCCAGAAGTCTCAAAGCCTAGCTTTAGGCGAGACGATGCCAAGCGTGAGCCAATTGCAGGCCCGAGCAAGATAACCTCGCGGAGACAACGCAAATTCCAGAAGTCTCAAAGCCTAGCTTTAGGCAAGACGGTGCCAAGCGTGAGCCAATTGCGGGCACGAGCAAGATAAGCTCGCGGAGACAATGCAAAGGCCGAAGTCTCAAAGCCTAGCTTTAGGCGAGGCAGTTGCCAAGCGTGAGCTAATTGTGGGCTCGAGCAATATAAGCACGCGGGGACAACGCAAAGGCCGAAGTCTCAAAGCCTAGCTTTGGGCCGGATGGTGCAAAGTGTGAGCTAATTGCAGGCCCAGAGCAAGATAAGCTCATGGAGACAACGCAAAGGCTAGAAGTCTCAAAGCCTAGCTTTAGGCCGGACGGTTGCAAAGCGTGAGCCAATTGCGGGCCCAGAGCAAGATAAGCTCGCGGAGACAACGCATGAGGCCGGAAGTCTGAAAGCCTAGCTTTAGGCAAGGCGGTTGCTAAGCGTGAGCCAATTGCAAGCCGGTGCAAGATAAGCACGCGGAGACAACTCAAAGGCCAGAAGTCTCAAAGCCTAGCTTTAGGCGAGACGGTGCCAAGCGTGAGCTAATTGCAGGACCGTGCAAGATAAGCACGCGGAGACAACGCAAAGGCCTGAAGTCTCAAAGCCTAGCTTTAGGCGAGGCAGTTGCCAAGCATGAGCCAATTGCGGGCCAGAGCAAGATAACCTCGCGGAGACAACGCATAAGGCCGAAGTCTCAAAACCTAGCTTTAGGCAGGACGGTTGCAAGCGTGAGCCAATTGCGGGCCAGAGCAAGATAAGCATCGCGGGGACAATGCAAAGGCCAGAAGTCTCAAACCCTAGCTTTAGGCAAGACGGTGCCAAGCGTGAGCCAATTGCAGGCCTGAGCAAGATAAGCTCGCGGATACAATGCAAAGGCCAGAAGTTTCAAAGCCTAGCTTTAGGCGAGACGGTGCCAAGCGTGAGCCAATTGCAGGCCCGAGCAAGATAAGCTCGTGGAGACAACGTAAAGGCCATAAGTCTCAAAGCCTAGCTTTAGGCGAGGCAGTTGCTAGCGTGAGCCAATTGCGGGCCAGAGCATAATAACCTTGCGGAGACAACGCAAAGGCCAGAAGTATTAAAGCCTAGATTCAGGCCAGACGGTGCCAAGCGTGAGCCAATTGCAGGCCCGAGCAAGATAAAATCACAGAGACAACGCAAAGGCCAGAAGTCTCAAAGCCTAGCATTAGCCAAGACGGTGCCAAGCGTGAGCCAATTGCAGGCCCGAGCAAGATAACCTCACAGAGACAACGCAAAGGCCAGAAGTCTCATAGCCTAGCTTTAGGCCAGACGGTGCAAAGCATGAGCCAATTGCAGGCCCGGGCAAGATAATTTCGCGGAGGCAACTCAAAGGCCAGAAGTCTCAAAGCCTAGCTTTAGGCGAGACGGTGCCAAGCGTGAGCTAGTTGTAGGCCCGAGTAATATAAGCTCGCGGGGATAACGCAAAGGCCAGAAGTCTGAAAGCCTAGCTTTAGGCGAGGCGGTTGCTAGCGTGAGCCAGTTGCAGGCCCGAGCAAGATAACCTCGCGGAGACAACGCAAAGGCCAGAAGACTCAAAGCCTAGCTTTAGGCGAGACGGTGCCAAGCGTGATCCAATTCCAGCCCCGAGCAAGATAACCTCGCGGAGACAACGCAAAGGCTAGAAGTCTCAAAGCCTAGCTTTAGGCAAGGCAGTTGCTAAGCGTGAGCCAATTGCAGGCCCGAGCAAGATAAGCTCACGGAGACAACGCAAATTCCAGAAGTCTCAAAGCCTAGCTTTAGGCAAGACGGTGCCAAGCGTGAGCCAATTGCGGGCACGAGCAAGATAAGCTCGCGGAGACAATGCAAAGGCCAGAAGTCTCAAAGCCTAGCTTTTGGCGAGATGGTGCCAAGCGTGAGCTAATTGTAGGCTCGAGCAATATAAGCATCGCTGGGGACAACGCAGAGGCCGAAGTCTCAAAGCCTAGCTTTAGGCCAGACGGTGCCAAGCGTGAGCCAATTGCAGGCCCGTGCAAGATAAGCACGCGGAGACAACGCAAAGGCCAGAAGTCTCAAAGCCTAGCTTTAGGCGAGACGATGCCAAGCGTGAGCCAATTGCAGGCCCGAGCAAGATAACCTCGCGGAGACAATGCAAAGGCTAGAAGTCTCAAAGCTTAGATTTAAGCGAGACGGTGCAAAGCATGAGCCAATTGCATGCCCGAGCAAGATAAGCTCGCGGATACAATGCAAAGGCCAGAAGTCTCAAAGCCTAGCTTTAGGCCAGACGGTGCAAAGCGTGAGCCAATTGCAGGCCCGAGCAAGATAAGCACGCGGGGACAATGCAAAGGCCAGAAGTCTCAAAGCCTAGCTTTAGGTGAGACGGTGCCAAGCGTGAGCTAATTTATAGGCTCGAGCAATATAAGCACGCGGGGGGACAACGCAAAGGCCAGAAGTCTCAAAGCCTAGCTTTAGGCAAGACGGTGCCAAGCGTGAGCCAATTGCAAGCCCGTGCAAGATAAGCACGCGGAGACAACGCAAAGGCCGAAGTCTCAAAGCCTAGCTTTAGGCGAGGCAGTTGCTAGCGTGAGCCAATTGCGAGGCCGTGCAAGATAAGCACGCGGAGACAACGCAAAGGCCGGAAGTATTAAAGCCTAGATTCAGGCAGAGCAGTTGCCAAGCGTGAGCCAATTGCAGGCCCGAGCAAGATAAGATCACGGAGACAACGCAAAGGCCAGAAGTCTCAAAGCCTAGCTTTAGGCGAGACGGTGCCAAGCGTGAGCCAATTGCAGGCTCGAGCATAATAACCTCGCGGAGACAATTCCAAGGCCAGTAGCCTCAAAGCCTAGCTTTAGGCGATACAGTGCTAAACTTGAGCCAATTGCATGCTCGAGCAAGATAAGCTCGCGGAGACAACGCAAATGCCAGATGTCTCAAAGCCTAGCTTTAGGCGAGACGGTGCCAACCGTGAGCCAATTGCAGTGCTCGAGCAAGATAAGCTCATGGAGACAACGCAAAGGCCAGAAGTCTCAAAGCCTAGCTTTAGGCTAGACGGTGCCAAGCGTGAGCCAATTGCAGGCCCGAGCAACATAAGCTCGCGGAGACAATGCAAAGGCTAGAAGTCTCAAAGCCTAGCTTTAGGCGAGACGGTGCCAAGCGTGAGCCAATTGCAGGCCCGAGCAAGATAAGCTCGCGGAGACAACGCAAAGGCCAGAAGTCTCAAAGCTTAGATTTAAGCGAGACGGTGCAAAGCATGAGCCAATTGCATGCCCGAGCAAGATAAGCTCGCGGATACAACGCAAAGGCCAGAAGTCTCAAAGCCTAGCTTTAGGCCAGACGGTGCAAAGCGTGAGCCAATTGCAGGCCCGAGCAAGATAAGCACGCGGGAGACAACGCAAAGGCCAGAAGTCTCAAAGCCTAGCTTTAGGCAAGACGGTGCCAAGCGTGAGCCAATTGCAGGCACGAGCAAGATAAGCTCGCGGAGACAATGCAAAGGCCAGAAGTCTCAAAGCCTAGCTTTAGGTGAGACGGTGCCAAGCGTGAGCTAATTTATAGGCTCGAGCAATATAAGCACGCGGGGGGACAACGCAAAGGCCAGAAGTCTCAAAGCCTAGCTTTAGGCAAGACGGTGCCAAGCGTGAGCCAATTGCAAGCCCGTGCAAGATAAGCACGCGGAGACAACGCAAAGGCCAGAAGTCTCAAAGCCTAGCTTTAGGCGAGACGGTGCCAAGCGTGAGCCAATTGCAGGCCCGAGCAAGATAAGCTCGCGGAGACAACGCAAAGGCCAGAAGTATTAAAGCCTAGATTCAGGCCAGACGGTGCCAAGCGTGAGCCAATTGCAGGCCCGAGCAAGATAAAATCACGGAGACAACGCAAAGGCCAGAAGTCTCAAAGCCTAGCTTTAGGCGAGACGGTGCCAAGCGTGAGCCAATTGCAGGCTCGAGCATAATAACCTCGCGGAGACAATTCCAAGGCCAGTAGCCTCAAAGCCTAGCTTTAGGCGATACAGTGCTAAACTTGAGCCAATTGCATGCTCGAGCAAGATAAGCTCGCGGAGACAACGCAAATGCCAGATGTCTCAAAGCCTAGCTTTAGGCGAGACGGTGCCAAGCGTGAGCCAATTGCAGGCACGAGCAAGATAAGCTCGCGGAGACAACGCAAAGGCCAGAAGTCTCAAAGCCTAGCTTTAGGCGAGACGGTGCCAAGCGTGAGCTAATTGCAGGCTCGAGCAAGATAAGCTCGCGGGAGACAACGCAAAGGCCAGAAGTCTCAAAGCCTAGCTTTAGGCGAGACGGTGCCAAGCGTGAGCCAATTGCATGCCCGAGCAAGATAAGCTCGCGGATACAACGCAAAGGCCAGAAGTCTCAAAGCCTAGCTTTAGGCGAGACGGTGCCAAGCGTGAGCCAATTGCAGGCCCGACCAAGATAACCTCGCGGAGACAACGCAAAGGCCAGAAGTCTCAAAGCCTAGTTTTAGGCGAGACGGTGCCAAGCGTGAGCCAATTGCTGGCCCGAGCATAATATCCTCGCGGAGATAACGAAAGGCCAGAAGTCTCAAAGCCTAGCTTTAGGTGAGACGATGCCAAGCGTGAGCCAATTGTAGGTCCGAGCAAGATAAGCTCGCGAGACAACGCAAAGGCCAGAAGTCTCAAAGCTTAGATTTAAGCGGGACGGTGCAAAGCATGAGCCAATTGCATGCCCGAGCAAGATAAGCTCGCGGATACAACGCAAAGGCCAGAAGTCTCAAAGCCTAGCTTTAAGCGAGACAGTGCAAAGCATGAGCCAATTGCATGCCCGAGCAAGATAAGCTCACGGATACAACGCAAAGGCCAGAAGTCTCAAAGCCTCGCTTTAGGCGAGACGGTGCCAAGGGTGAGCCAATTGCATGCCCGAGCAAGATAAGCTCGCGAAGACAACGCAAAGGCCAGAAGTCTCAAAGCCTAGCTTTAGGCGAGACGGTGCCAAGCGTGAGCCAATTGCAGGCCCGACCAAGATAAGCTCGCGGAGACAACGCAAAGTCCAGAAGTCTCAAAGCCTAGCTTTAGGCGAGACGGTGCCAAGCGTGAGCCAATTGCAGGCCTGAGCAAGATAACCTCGCGGAGACAACGCAAAGGCCAGAAGTTTCAAAGCCTAGCTTTAGGCGAGACGGTGCCAAGCGTGAGCCAATTGCATGCCCGAGCAAGATAAGCTCGCGGATACAACGCAAAGGCCAGAAGTCTCAAAGCCTAGATTTAGGCGAGACGGTGCAAAGCATGAGCCAATTGCATGCCCGAGGAAGATAAGCTCGCGGATACAATGCAAAGGTCAGAAGTCTCAAAGCCTAGTTTTAGGCGAGACGGTGCCAAGCGTGAGCCAATTGCTGGCCCGAGCATAATATCCTCGCGGAGATAACGCAAAGGCCAGAAGTCTCAAAGCCTAGCTTTAGGTGAGACGATGCCAAGCTGCGAGCCAATTGTAGGTCCGAGCAAGATAAGCTCGCGAGACAACGCAAGCGCCGAAGTCTCAAAGCCTAGATTTAAGCGGACGACTGCAAAGCATGAGCCAATTGCATGCCCGAGCAAGATAAGCTCGCGGATACAACGCAAAGGCCAGAAGTCTCAAAGCCTAGCTTTAAGCGAGACGGTGCAAAGCATGAGCCAATTGCATGCCCGAGCAAGATAAGCTCGCGGATACAACGCAAAGGCCAGAAGTCTCAAAGCCTAGCTTTAGGCGAGACGGTGCCAAGCGTGAGCCAATTGCATGCCCGAGCAAGATAACCTCGCGGAAACAACGCAAAGGCCAGAAGTTTCAAAGCCTAGCTTTAGGCGAGACGGTGCCAAGCGTGAGCCAATTGCAGGCCCGAGCATAATAACCTCACGGAGACAACGCAAAGGCCAGAAGTCTCAAAGCCTAGCTTTAGGCGAGACGGTGCCAAGCGTGAGCCAATTGCAGGCTCGGCAAGATAAGCTCCCGGAGACAACGCAAAGGCCAAAAGTCTCAAAGCCTAGCTTTAGGCGAGACGGTGCAAGCGTGAGCCAATTGCAGCTCGAGCATAATAACCTCACGAGACAACGCAAAGGCCGAGAGTCTCAAAGCCTAGCTTTAGGCGACATAGCTAAGCTCGAGCCAATTGCGTGCCCGAGCAAGATAAGCTCGTGAAGACAACGCAAAGGCCATAAGTCTCAAAGCTTAGCTTTAGGTGAGACGGTGCCAAGCATGAGCCAATTGCAGGCCCGAGCAAGATAAGCTCACGGAGACAACGCAAAGGCCAGAAGTGTCAAAGCCTAGCTTTAGGCGAGACGGTGCCAAGCGTGAGCCAATTGCAGGCCCGAGCATAATAACCTCGCGGAGACAATTCAAAGGCCAGAATTCTCAAGGCCTAGCTTTAAGCGAGACGGTGCAAAGCATGAGGCAATTGCATGCACGAGCAAGATAAACTCGCGGATACAATGCAAAGGCCAGAAGTCTCAAAGCCTAGCTTTAGGCGAGACGGTGCCAAGCGTGAGCCAATTGCAGGCCCGAGCATAATAACCTCGCGAGACAACGCAAAGGCCAAGAGTCTCAAAGCCTAGCTTTAGGCGACGATGCATAAGCATGAGCCAATTGCGTGCTCGAGCAAGATAAGCTCGTGAAGACAATGGAAAGGCCATAAGTCTCAAAGCTTAGCTTTAGGTGAGAATGCCAAGCATGAGCCAATTGCAGGCCCGAGCAAGATAAGCTCACGGAAACAACGCAAAGGCCAGAAGTCTCAAAGCCTAGCTTTAGGCGAGACAGTGCCAAGCGTGAGCCAATTGCAGGCCCGAGCATAATAACCTCGCGGAGACAACGCAAAGGCCAGTAGCCTCAAAGCCTAGCTTTAGGCGATACAGTGCTAAGCTTGAGCCAATTGCAGGCTCGAGCAAGATAAGCTCGCGAAGACAACGGAAAGGCCATAAGTCTCAAAGCTTAGCTTTAGGCGAGACCGTGCTAGCGTGTGAGCCAATTGCGGTCGGAGTAAGATAAGCTCCTGGAGACAACGCAAATGCCATAAGTCTCAAAGCCTAGCTTTAGGCGAGACGGTGCCAAGCGTGAGCCAATTGCAGGCCCGAAGCAAGATAACCTCGCGGAGACAACGCAAAGGCCAGAAGTCTCAAAGCCTAGCTTTAGGCGAGACGGTGCCAAGCTTGAGCCAATTGCAGGCCCGAGCATAATAACCTCGCGGAGACAACGCAAAGGCCAGAAGTCTCAAAGCCTAGCTTTAGGCGAGACGATGCCAAGCGTGAGCCAATTGCAGGCCCGAGCAAGATAAGCTCGCGAGACAACGCAAAGGCCAGAAGTCTCAAGGCCTAGCTTTAAGCGAGACGGTGCAAAGCATGAGGCAATTGCATGCACGAGCAAGATAAACTCGCGGATACAACGCAAAGGCCAGAAGTCTCAAAGCCTAGCTTTAGGCGAGTCGGTGCCAAGCGTGAGCCAATTGCATGCCCGAGCAAGATAACCTCGAGGAGACAACGCAAAGGCCAGAAGTCTCAAAGCCTAGCTTTAGGCGAGACGGTGCCAAGCGTGAGCCAATTGCAGGCCCGACCAAGATAAGCTCCCGGAGACAACGCAAAGGCCAAAAATCTCAAAGCCTAGCTTTAGGCGAGACGGTGCCAAGCGTGAGCCAATTGCAGGCCCGAGCAAGATAAGCTCCCGGAGACAACGCAAAGGCCAAAAATCTCAAAGCCTAGCTTTAGGCGAGACGGTGCCAAGCGTGAGCCAATTGCTGGCCCGAGCATAATAACCTCGCTGAGACAACGCAAAGGCCAGTAGCCTCAAAGCCTAGCTTTAGGCGATACAGTGCTAAGCTTTAGGCAATTGCAGGCTCGAACAAGATAAGCTCGTGAAGACAACGGAAAGGCCATAAGTCTCAAAGCTTAGCTTTAGGTGAGACGGTGCCAAGCATGAGCCAATTGCAGGCCCGAGCAAGATAAGCTCACTGAGACAACGCAAAGGCCAGAAGTCTCAAAGCCTAGCTTTAGGCGAGACGGTGCCAAGCGTGAGCCAATTGCAGGCCCGAGCATAATAACCTCGCGGAGACAACGCAAAGGCCAGTAGCCTCAAAGCCTAGCTTTAGGCGATACAGTGCTAAGCTTGAGCCAATTGCAGGCTCGAGCAAGATAAGCTCGCGAAGGCAACGGAAGGGCCATAAGTCTCAAAGCTTAGCTTTAGGCGAGACGGTGCCAAGTGTGAGCCAATTGCAGGCCGGAGTAAGATAAGCTCCTGGAGACAACGCAAATGCCATAAGTCTCAAAGCCTAGCTTTAGGCGAGACGGTGCCAAGCGTGAGCCAATTGCAGGCCCGAGCAAGATAACCTCGCGGAGACAACGCAAAGGCCAGAAGTCTCAAAGCCTAGCTTTAGGCGAGACGGTGCCAAGCTTGAGCCAATTGCAGGCCCGAGCATAATAACCTCGCGGAGACAACGCAAAGGCCAGAAGTCTCAAAGCCTAGCTTTAGGCGAGACGATGCCAAGCGTGAGCCAATTGCAGGCCCGAGCAAGATAAGCTCGCGAGACAACGCAAAGGCCAGAAGTCTCAAGGCCTAGCTTTAAGCGAGACGGTGCAAAGCATGAGGCAATTGCATGCACGAGCAAGATAAACTCGCGGATACAACGCAAAGGCCAGAAGTCTCAAAGCCTAGCTTTAGGCGAGACGGTGCCAAGCGTGAGCGAATTGCATGCCCGAGCAAGATAACCTCGAGGAGACAACGCAAAGGCCAGAAGTCTCAAAGCCTAGCTTTAGGCGAGACGGTGCCAAGCGTGAGCCAATTGCAGGCCCGAGCAAGATAACCTCGCGGAGACAACGCAAAGGCCAGAAGTCTCAAAGCCTAGCTTTAGTTGAGACGGTGCCAAGCATGAGCCAATTGCATGCCCGAGCAAGATAAGCTCGCGGATACAACGCAAAGGCCAGAAGTCTCAAAGCCTAGCTTTAGGCGAGACGGTGCCAAGCGTGAGCCAATTGCATGCCCGAGCAAGATAACCTCGCGGAGACAACGCAAAGGCTAGAAGTCTCAAAGCCTAGCTTTAGGCGAGACGATGCCAAGCGTGAGCCAATTGCAGGCCCTAGCAAGATAAGCTCGCAGAGACAACGCAAAGGCCAGAAGTCTCAAAGCCTTGCTTTAGGCGAGACGGTGCCAAGCGTGAGCCAATTGCAGGCCCGAGCAAGATAACCTCGCGGAGACATCGCAAAGGCCAGAAGTCTTAAAGCCTATTTTTAGGCGAGACGGTGCGAAGCGTGAGCCAATTGCAAGGTCGAGTAAGATAAGCTCATGGAGACAATGCAAAGGCCAGAAGTCTCAAAGCCTAGCTTTATGCGAGACAGTGCCAAACTTGAGTCAATTGCAGGCTCGAGCAAGGTAATCTCGCGAAGACAATGCAAAGTCCAGAAGTCTCAAAGCCTAGCTTTAGGCGAGACGGTGCCAATCGTGAGCCAATAGCAAGCTCGAGCAAGATAAGCTTACAAAGAAAACGCAAAGGACAGAAGTCTCAAAGCCTAGCTTTAGGCGAGACAATGCCAAGAGTGAGCCAATCGTAGGCTCGAGCAAGATAAGCTCGCGAAGACAATGTAAAGGCCAGAAGTCTTAAATCCTAGCTTTAGGCGAGGCGGTGTCAAGCGTGAGCTAATTGTAGGCTCGAGCAGGATAATCTCCCGAAGATAACGCATAGGCTAGAAGTCTCAAAGCCTAGCTTAACGCGAGACGGTGCCAAGCGTGAGCCAATGGCAGGCCCGGGCAGAATGGGCTCGCAAAAGGTACAGGGGCTAAGCATAAGCCGAACATCGACTCGAGCTGACCGAGCTCACGAGATAAACAGAGGCTTTTAAGCCTAACTCAAGGCAAGAATCTGCCACGCATAAGCCAAGAGATGATAAGAGTATAATTGGCTGAGAGAAGAAAAACAAGGACCCAACACTTATAAAAATTTACTTGGCAAGTGCACAAAGTCAATCTCACAGGAAAATGCAAGGTAAAAATATACATACATACGCGGAGGCAAAATGTCCAACATATATTCTTTATTCATTCATCTAAGAATACAAGTACCAAAAAAAAAGAAGAGAGGATTAATTAGCTGGAGCAGTAGGGCTAGCAGGGGAAATTGGGTCCTCAAGTGGAGCAGGGGCAGCAGCAGTAGCAGGAGCAGGGGAGACTTCAGCAGCATGAGCAGGGGAGACTTCAGCAGCAGGAACAGGGGAGACTTCAACAGCAGGAGGAGCAGTGGCAGCAGCAGCAGGAGAAGCAGCCTCTTCAGGCTCGGCCAAGGCCTCAGTAGGGAGGACTCCCAGCTCTTGATTCGGGGCATCGTGCTCGCGCATGTACTCCGTGATGGTTGCCCCGAGCTTAGATAAGTCTACTTCAGGATGCTCCTTGCTCAAGGCAAACATGAGACAGTTATAGCTGAAAAACACCCCATCGTTGCACTCTGTTGTGAGCTTGTCTTCCAAAGAGTCCATCCTCTTCTGCATGCAAGAAGCCTCCTCCTCCATGGTCCTCTCGAGGGAGAACCTTTGTGTTTCCAAGTCCTTCCGAGCATTGAGTAGCTCTTCCCGGATGAGGGACAGCTCCTTCTCGAGCTGGAGGGCCCTGGAATTCGACATTGCTACTTTCTCCTCAAGGGTGGAGTTCTCCTCGCGAACCTTCATTGCCTCCTCATCTTTTTACTCAAGGCTCCGTTTCAAGCTCTGAATTTCTGCTCGGAGTTTCCTCTGGGAATCTTAAGTCTTGGCTTTGAATCTGGTAGCAACAACAGCAGCACGAGAAGAGAGGCGGTGGAAATCGCCGACCAACTCATCAGCATCATAGGATTCCATCCCATCCAAGAACTTGTCCTCCATTTGTTTGACAAAGTCCTTGAAGTAGGGATCGGTGCGGTTGGGCCACTCCTGCTCCTGCACATGTTCTAATCAAGGCTGAGATGACGTTGCAGTCCTCGAGGTCATTTTACTGGAGCAGAAGAGCTGCTCGCGCGTCTCGAGGTCGTCGCAGGCCTCTTCAACATATTTAACACATCACTCATCTCTTCCTCTAGGACCAAGGCAAACTCTACAAAATTATGTGTTGTGAGTAGCTCCCTACACGAGCTCGCGATGTCGAGGGCAGTGTTGACACCCGCTCGAAGCTCTTCCCCAATCCTATAAGAGGCACCCCAAGATACTACAATAACTAGAGCAAAATAGTGAGAAAAGTTGAGCGCAGAAGAACCAAAATAAAAATTCGTTGGACAAGTAAACGACCTGGAGTGCAAAAATGACGAGGAACCGGAGGGATCCCCTTGGGAAGAGGTGCAGCATGCCCCCAATATCCCTCAATAAAGAAGCATTTGCCCTTCCAATTGCCACCAGAAGTGGGGAGATTGGTTATGGGTTTCTTGCCCTTCAGGCTGGAGGTGAGGTAGTACCAACCAGCATCCTTCGAGCTGCATTTTAACTGGTAGAGATGCTTTATCTCCTCCACCAAGGGCTCACCCAAATTGCACCACCTCCACAACATATAGAGGCCAGACAGGACCCTCCACCCATTTGGGTTCAGCTGCCCCGGGGTCAACCGAAATCTGGACAGAATGCGGGCAAAATAAGGCTAAAGAGGCAGCCTGACCCCCAACCTAAAGCATTCCATGTGGAAGGTGGCACACCTTAAAGGAGGACGGCTGGGTATGTCACTCTTACCCAGCACTCGCAAATCCACATTGTCTGGTATGTGGTGGGTGTCCCTAAGCCTATCTAGATCCTGGTGTGTGGTTTCATACCTAATGGAGTCAATGGGATACCCCTCACTCCCTGACCGTTGGCTAACCCTTCCCCCCTGATGCGGTTGGGCCTCCACCACAGCTAACACCCCCTCTGAACTGGAATCTCTTACTGGAATCATACTAAGGGGTTGAACATCACTTGAAGAAGACGATTGTTTAGATGACATCCTACGGGGTTGTTGGGTGTTTGGCATGTTTCCTATAGGCAGAATCTGCCCGGTAGAAATTGAGAACCCAGATAAACGAAAGATGAAAAATACCAAGAGAAGGGAAACAGGTTTATGCCTGACCAAAGTTGAAGACCGGAAGTGACTGTAACGCTGAAGAAAAATATGAGAAGCACTGGCAAGCGGTCAATTTTGGGTCTGAACAAAGATGAGCAATAGGAAGCACAGTGAAGAAAATCGAGAGTTTTTAAAGAGGAGAGTGCGTCTCTTCAACAGACGGCACGCACCTCAAGAGACGCGACTGTTCAAGTAATGTCTCTTCAGAATTCAAACGCACAGCTCAGATCGACCCACGTGTCCCGCATTAAATGTAAAATGATGGAAGTCGAAGATAGCTCAACACGGGAAAGTAAAAAGGCCGTGAAGCCGGCCCAAATAAGAAGTTTCCAGTCTTATCTCGCTTCACTCCAAAGACTAGAAACTGGGGGACTGGTGTTTGGGTAAATGGAATAAGCTCTAACTATATATTTAAAGTCAGTTCATGATTACAACCTTGCACTTTATAGAATCACATCACAATTAAAGCTATGTAGAGAAAGCATTACCAATGAAGATACGTTAGAGAGGAAATAACCAATATTTCATGCTTGAAACATGGTTTTGCAGCAACAATAACGAGCTCGTGATTACAAGAAGTATTCTAACCTAATTTCATGCCTTCTTTTCACTGAGAAGAAAAATAAATTTTTAATAAAGAATCATTAAGCTCATCTAACTAGTATAAAGCCATTTCCTCGATCAATATAACTTCTAAAACAAATCCTATTTGACTTCAGAAATCTTATTTGACGCTGTCATAAGTATTTGTTTCCTTCTTCTCTCCCTTGTAAAATTTGCTTGTTCATGCAAATATAACACGAAATATCTTGAACATATTTAACATTATCAATCTTTTTTTTGCTTTAATGCTTTGACCGTTTTAGCTAAAAATGAAAATTTGGCTTGAAGATCATGATTTTCCCTAAGGTTATACATGTCTCCAGCAGATGGAGATGATTGGGGTATACTTGATTACTCATAAGAACCAACCGTGTCCCTATATTGTGCATTCTGTGCTATATAGTCAAGATAATCTAATAGAGCTTCAGACCTTTTTTTCTCTAAACTCACATGAAATTGTAGTTAACCAACCCAAAGGGAATTAGGTATCTTAAGACTTTACAAATATGTACATTTAGGTTTTGGTGGGTTTGCGGGTACCATTGTCATCCCTAGTTTACTCTTATGCTCAAGTGAAATGTTTGGATTTTCTTTAAAGGAAATGATTTCATTTTACAAGATATCATTATCTTTTTTAAGACACTTAAAATTTTCTTTTAAAAATTCATTTTCACTTTTCAAATCATCTTATTTTGTTTTTGTAAATTATCATTCTTATTTTAAAAAGTTAAAATTTTCTTTTAATACATGCATTTCTGATCTTACTTTTATAAATCACCAAGCAGTTTTTGAAAAGCATCAAACAATTCACATAAGAAGGAAGTTCATTTACCTTATTAAGCTCATCAAATGGTTCACTTCCTAAACCCACAAGTGCTAAGCTTGACATCTCACGAGCTTACTCTTTGTCTATGGATTCTTTGTCACTATCATCCCATATTTCTACCAATACTTTTTTTTTTCTTAATTTGAGACTATTAAGAAGAGGGCATTCCGATCTTTTGTGACCTGACTTTTTGCATTCAAAATAAACAATTGCCTCTTTCTTCCCTTTCTTTACTTTAAGTTTTTCTCTCATGAGATCTTTAAAGTTTCTTCTCATGATTTTCTTCTTGAAGATCCTTCTAAACTTTCTAATAATAATTTTAATGCCTTCATCTTCATAGCTACTCATATCATCATCACTTTCAATTATAGAAAACTTAATTAAATGCAAAGATCTTCTTTGTTTTATCTTCATTAATTATTTCATTAGCTATATCTTCTTTATATGAGATAATTAAATCAATAAGATCATCAAGGGATAAAGTATTTAGATTTGTTACTTCATCTATGGTCGTTATTTTGGTCTCCACTCTTTTGGCAAGGATGAAATAATCTTCTTCACTTTGTCGCTAATTGCAAAGGGCTTTCCTAGTACTTCAAGTGAACACATCATGGATACTCTCATATGATTCTATTTTAAACATCTTATATTGTCTAGTGAATCTACTAATTTTACACTCCTTGACTTGATTTTCTTTCTCATATACAACCTCAGGTTTCCTCCAAATTTATTTGCATTTGTACAACTTGAAACCTATATGAAATTCTTTCTTGTCTAAGGCATAAAATAAAGCATTCATACCTTTGAAATTTAAAAACATCTTTCTCTTATCCGGTTCACTTGAAGGTTTTGAATTTCTTCTCCATTTTTATTTTTCTTCCTAAGAATGAATGGACCATCACAAACTAATTCCCATGAGGGGGATCACCATTAGGCTAACGTGATAAGTTATCGTTACAAAGATAATTTAAAATTATGTATGGTAGTTTTGTTGATATAGTAGAATCAATGAATTCTCTAAGTGTCCTAGGCTGGCCATGAAGATTTTCTAGGGCTTAGTTATCTTTCTGATTTGAAAAGTTATCAGCATTGATGTCAGTAATGCCTAGGTGAGGTGATGGTGATTTTTAATTTAATCTGCCACTATTTGTGCGAGACCAACGTCTTATATAATGTCGATGATGTGTGTCTCTCCTTGTCAAGTTAATTTATTAAGATGATGCACAAACAAATGAGTAATGCATGACATTAAATGAAAATTAAAATAATAAGAAAAAATTGAAAGTTAAATATACAAGTAATATAAATGTACAAAAAAATAGAAATTAAATATAAGAGTAATGCAAATGTACACAATGAGAATTAAAGAAAAAATAATAAATAAATATATAAACAAGAAAAATGAAAAAAAAAAAACTAGAACACTTTATTTTTTCAAACAAATTTTAAAATTTACACACGAATTAGGTAATCAATTTAAAATTTCATTCTTAATCGAAATTTTAAAAGTCCTTGTCCATATTCATTTTGCCCACAAAGTCCTTGTTAGAGATGGTAATTTTTAGGTCTAGATCTAGGTTTAGGCTTTCCTGTTCCAGACCCAGATGCTAATTTCTTATACCAGACCTGGATTTGAACTTAAATTTTTTCAGTATGGTCCTGGGCTAGGTTTAACCGAAAAAATTCAATTATCGAATTTTGGGTTTTAAACCAAGATTACTTAAAAATTTATTGATTTAAAAAAAATTTACAATTTAAAATGAAAAATTTTTTACTAAGGTAAAAAAAGTATATTTATATTTATATTAAGTAATTTTAAAAAGTTAATATATATATATATATATCTGAGTCTGGGTTCTGGATTTCCGAAACCACCCCAACCCATACTCGAACTTAAACATATATGGGTTTCTATTTTTGAATCTGGATTCCGCATATAAATTAATTTGGTGTTAGTTGGGTCCAGCTCAAAAAATTCAGGTTTCTCTAGGTCCGGGTTAAATTGCCATCCCTATTCCTATCCATGTTCATTTAGTCCATAAAGTTTAAAAGTTCACGGAATAAGTTATAATCTATAGGTCCGAGTTCCAATTAGATGCGAAATTTCGTTTAGTGATTGATTTGAAAGATGATTTTTGGGTATGATATTAGGATAACCCAGAGTCAGATCTAGTATAGAGAAGACCTTACAGTCATGGCATCTTCATCTTCTATTCCGAGTTCTTCCATTCCTAGCACTTCATCTCAAGATCTTACTCTTGTTTTCCTTTCTTCTACACTTACTTTTCCCAAAGCACTTGTCTTCTAAGATAGAACACTTAGTAGAGTATTCTTATATTCTAGAGTCTGCCTAGATCTCCAAGTCAGCCTTACCCCTTATTAGTCCTTACCAGCTCTACAAGAAAAAACACTTCGTTCAGTATTAAAACATTGATCTCAACCAAACGATCAAGTCATAGAAAATATGTCCAGTCTTTTAGACTTGATCAGTGTACTATTGAGTCAGCCACGGCTAATTGGAAAAAAGAAGGTTTTACACATATCCATATAAGGGCAGTCTATCTGATCCTAACCCTTCATAGACGGAAAGGATTACCAGTACAGCCAGATTGGCTTTGCTTGAAACAAGATTTAAAGAATACTAACATGCTGTAATTGGTATTATCCTTACAACCTTACAAGCCGATAGTATTCTTTTTATCTCAATTTCGACTTATCTCTCCATGACCCTAATGTTCCAACCACGTTAAAATTCAAAATCCAAATTCAGGGAGCAGGGCAAATAGCTATAACCAAAATTGCCACGTTGCACTACCAATTGGTGTTTCTTCTTTAAAGTTATGCTATGGATTTTCCAAACCCCAACTCCTCTTCTGATACAATCATGAACTTGGCTAATACAGAGACTTTACCAGCTATAGACTAAATCCAAACTTCTAAAGCTCATGCCTTTAGAATGGATTACAAGCTATGAATTTTATCACTGAAATTCCTAAGCAATATAGACATCAGATGCTTTCTTCCAAAAACGCACTAATGGTACAGTTAGTATGCATTTCCAAGAACTATTAACACAGGCTTCATGAATCTTCTTTTCATACAGTGCTATGATTTAATCTATTTTCACCATCCATAAAGACTTGCCTATCCACAGCTTTACTACTGAAGGCACTCTCGTCTGTCCAGGCAAATTAGATGGTCATTTCCTTTGGGATGCTCTAGGTAGTAATATGTGTTATCTTGATCGTCTCTATCACGTTGAATCAAATTTAGATTATAAAGAACTTTTATACAGAAGGCGGCGTAGAAAGTCAAAGTTTAAGCTTTCACTTAAATCATGCAAAACGTAACTTACACTCTCGCCGTATCATCCTAATTCGATAAAACCTCTACCCACCTATAGAAAAGGTCTTCAGATTTTACATAAACCTAAAAGACTAGAAAACCCTTCACCTCCCATTCAATCTTATTTATTGATGTCCTCCCAAGGCTCTACTTGAAAAAATAAATAGATCTTTATACTATGGTTGTCACTCGACCTTATCTCCAATTACACTATCAGGCCAACTTGAATAACCCAGGCCTTTTGAAGCTGTCTTAAATTGGCAAATCCAAAATTCCAGAATACAAAACCAAGCTCTCGAAAGAATCGATACAAAAGTGGATATTGTAGCCAATCAATTTAGAACAGCAACTACTAAAGTTGATTCCCTTTCCACCCAGCTAGAAAGGATGTATGCAGATTTAAAAATTAGAATTGCTCAACTTGATACAGATTTAATAAAAATGCTATGAGATCAAGTCTATGGTGGTGAGTTCAATCAAAAAGAGGCTGAAATCCGATAGTTGAAAGAAGAATTAGCCAGAATAGATCAGCAATTGTCTCTCTTTGCTCCATCTCTATAAATACCAGATCACACACCTCAATTCAATACCTATAAACCTTTTTGCAATCCTCCTCAAAACCTTTTGTCTATGGCCAATTCTTTGGTCATTCTCACTTCTCCTATAGAAAGCCAGAAGCACCACCACCTCAAAAAGTATCAAAACTAAAACTTATTTATATAAGATCTCAATAATAGCAAATTACCCAACCTGGAATTTCAATTAGAAGTCTTATTCCTGATCTTGATCAATCTGCCAAATCAACTGCTAAACCATCTCTTAAATCAAAAGACAAAGCACCAATAGAACTTGTATAACTACCTGTACAACCACCTGTATCGCCATCTTCACAGCCATTCCAACCATTTCACCAATATTTCTCATAAATTATGTCTTTGCCAACCTCAAGTGATTCTGAAAACACAGATGTTTCAGGCTTAACCTCAGACCTTTAACAGTTGTCTGAATAGTCTAAAATACCATCGACATCTTCTGATTCTTCTCAGGAATTTGAAGTCTCAGTTATTGATTCAAAATAAGAATTTATTGATGTACCTAAAATTCTTATGGCAAAGCCAACAGATGATCCTTCTTCTTCAAGTACACTAATTTTAGAAGAAGCTGATTCAGACACAGTACAATCTCCTTCTAGAGATCCACCTGTTCATACTTTAAAACCTAGTAATGGTGTATAGTTCACTTTTGATGATATTTCAAAGTCAAAATTGTCCGCAAGATTTGAAGAACTATCTACATGGATAGATGTTCAGATAATCAGACCGGGCACTCAATTAAACACAGTCCTTAAAGAATTCAGTTCTCAATTCATTGGATTTTTAAGGGATTGATTCCAGAGTTTAGGTCAGTACAGACAAATATAGTTTGTACAGATCATTAATATGCCCACTACTCTTGGAATCATTTATGAGCAGTACCTTAGAGAATCAACCTTTGGAAATGAGCTTTCTAGAAGAGAATATCTATAAATAAAGTGTTGTTCACTTCAAAGAAGAGATTTAGACTTCTACTATAAGTGTATGCCTTCTTTGTTTTATAAGCTAAATGGATTCAATGATCTAAACTTGAAGCATATCTTTATTGTCTCTCTTCTAAAATAGCTCTAGCCTGAGATACAACGATAGCTCACAGTCAACCAGTTAGATATTTTAAACTTGTCTCATGGCAAGATCTACCAATTGGCAATCAATTATCTTAAAAGATTGTGTAAGCAGAAAGAATTCTTTATAGACCTTCTGAAGAACAAACACCCATTCTAGAAAGCCTGTAAAAAATCTTACTTTGCCATCAAATTCAGTGATGACAAGACATGTGTCTGTCACACTAAGAAGAAACACTATTTTAAAGCCTACCTTTCAAAGAAGGACAAAACCTACTTAAAACCTAAAAAGCCTTATCGATTTTTCTGGAAAAAGGATCCTTCCTAATCCTTCGATCACTGAATTTGATGGCAAAGTAACCAGTGTTTTATTTTCAAGAAGAAAGGACATTTCATTCGAAACTATCCAAATAAGCCAGCTCAGGCAGTTCAGCTTATTCATTACCTTGAATCTACCCAAATGCTCTTAGACTCTGATGACATCGAATCTGTGTTCTCTAAACCAGATTTCTCTTATGATGATACAATATTTGTTCTTACAAACTCTGACACTAATCCTAAGGAAGTCTTAATCATCAATATAATTCAGCAACATAGTGTCCATATATATTCTCGTACCATTCTATCTCTTAAGATTCATTTGGTCCCGTCTAAATTTTACAGACCAATTTTTATTGTTAGTTTTATTTATTCAAGATTGTAGAAAATTATTCTTAACTCTATAATCTTACCTACCTCTACATGGAAGAAGCATACAAATTCTTCAAAGCAGCTAATGGAGAATTATTTTAAACAATAATGATTACGAAGAAACTAATTAGGATATAGTTCTTTCCCAACCGTGCCATATGAACCAAAATCATTGGTTCCATACTTCTAGACAAAGACCTTCTTATCGGTTTTGATCTTTTTTACTTCATCAACAAACTCCAAATTACTACTATGGGTATTGGGTATAAACACATATATCTTCCTTATACTAACACTCTCAAAATATACTCCCTTGAGCAAGTTCCTCCTGATCATGACTAGTTCAAAGGACAATTCCTCCCTTTCTGTCCCGAAATCATAGTTAGTTCGTTCATAAAAATCTTATATGGAAACCTTAATTTCTTTGTTAACTTCCTTTCAAGCTTAATGATGATATTAATCCTATAAAGACCACTCATCCAAGGATGACCCCCATAGATTTAACCCTAGCTCAAGCTGAATGCACTCAACTCATGGCCTAAAGCCCCATTGAGCGCAAAAATTCAAAATGGGCTTGCTAGGCATTCTATGTTGAAGAAAAGATCAGAAATTCTCAGAGGAAAGAAAAAGTTCGTTATCAATTACCAGCCCTTAAATACCTTTCTTAGAGATGATAAATTCCCACTTCCAAAGATCCAATCTTTGTTCATCAATCTTAAAGATGCAAAGATCTTTTCTGAGTTTAGTTTAAAAGTAGGTTTTTGGCAGTTTAGAACCCAGCCAGATGAATGGTCTAAACCAGCATTCTATATAGCTAATGCTCACTATCAGTGAACAGTAATTCCGTTTAGTTTGAAAGTCACACCTTCAATCTTTCAGAAGGCGATGACAAGGATCTTTGAACTGATTTTGTCACATGCATTGATTTAAATTAATGAAATCTTACTTTTCAGTAAATATAAGACATCATATCATAGTCTGCTTTTCAAATTTCTTAAGATAGTGGACACATATTCAATTATACTGTCTGCTAGCAAAAGTATTTTAGGTCAATCCTCTATCGAGTTCATTGGTATGATAATTGAAAATGGACAATATCATTGGGGACCATACATAGCCCAAGAATTGCTCAATTTTCTAGATGTCCATCTCACAAAGAAGCAGATACAATAATTCCTTAGTATTATAAATTACTTAAGGGATTTTATTACTCAAGTATCTGTACAAACCAGCTAGCCGTCCAAAATATTAAAAAAGATAGCCCCACCATGGGGATCAATCCAAACAATTGCTGTTCAACAATGAAAGCTTTTATCTCAAAAGCCACCACCTCTCCAAATAGAGACAGATGGCCAGTGCGTCCTTCAGACTAATGTCAGTGATGAATTTTGGGGTGCCATGCTCCTCAAATGACGTGGTGATTCTAAAACCTACTGTAGCAATGCTAGTGGCCAATTCAAAGATTTAGAAAAATATTACCACGTGGTCTATAAAAAAATTATTGCAGTAAAGTACGGTATTCAAAAGTTTGAGTTTCATCTGATTAGGCACTATTTCTTGGTCCGATTAGATAATTCTTCCTTTCCCAATATACTTAACTTCAAGAATAATTCTAGTTAAGTCTGCCTGTTCTGGGTAATTCTGCCTTCAACTATATGATTTTAGCCTCTTTCTAATTAAACTCAAAACCATAGACACGATCTTAAAGCATCTGCATTAAATTTGTATCAAGTTGAGTAATTTTGATTTTTAGATCTACATACATCCATTCTAGCTGGGTAGAAAAGGTATCAACCTTAGTTAATGTTGCTCTGACTTGATTGGCTATAATATCCACTTTTGCATTAATTCTTTCAAGAGTTTGGTTTTGTACTCTGGCATTTTATGTTTGCCATTTTAAGAAAGCTTCAAAAGACCTGGTTTCTTTAGGTTGGCCTGATAGCGTAATTAGAGATAGGACATAAAGTTGAGTGATAACCATACTCTAAGGATATATCTGCTTTTTAAATAGAGGAAAGTTATCTTGATAAGAGCCCTAGGAGGACATCATTAAATAAGATTGGATGGGATGTGAAGGATTTTTTAATCTTTTAGGTTCAGAATCTTCTTCATGTAACATATGACGAGCTTTTCTATAGATGGCCAGAGGTTCCATCAAATCAGGATGATCTGGTGGAAGTGTAGGTTGTGTTTTGAATGATTTGTATAGAATCTTAGACTTCAATTTTCTATGCCGCCTTCGGCGTAGAAGTTCATTATCATCTGAATCCGATTCATCAAGACAGGGACAATCTGGATCGTACACATTACTACCTAGAGGATCCTAAAGAAAATGACTATCAAATTTAGCTGGATAGACTGGAGTGCCTGCCGAAGTAAAACTGTGGATAGGCAAGTCTTCTTAGATGGTTGAAACAGATTGAATCATAGCACTATATAAAAAAGAGACTAGTTGAGCTTGTGTTAATGCTTCTTGGAAACAAATACTAACAGTACCGTAACTACATTTTTGGAAGAGTACATCTAATGTCTAGATAGGTTGGGAGTTTTGATGATAAAGTTTATGGTTTGTAATCCATTCTAAATGCATGAGCTTTAGAAGTTCTGATTTGGTGATCTATTTAGAAATTTAGATAATGGTTAGTTAGGTCTCTATATCAACCAAGATCATGATTGTGTCAGAGGTGGACTTGGAGTTTGTAAGGTCCATAGCATGATTTTGAAAACAATACACCAATTGGTGATGTAACATTGCTATTTTAGCTGTAGCTATTTGTTTGGCTCCCTGAATTTGGATATGAACTTTTAAAATTGTTGGATTATTAGAATCATGAAGAGATAGGTAGAAATTTAGATAAAATGTAAAAAGGACACTGCCAGCTTGCAAGGATGTAAGGATAGTACCAATTACAAAATATTAGTATTCCTTGAATCTTATGTTAAGCAAGGCCAATCTGGCAGTTACTGATAATCCTTTTTGTCCATGAAGGGTAGAATCAGGCAGACTATGCCTATGTGGGTATGTGTAAAAACTTCTCATTTTTAATTGGTAATAAGTTCAGAAGGAATTTTAAAGGTGAGGTGTTGTTCAGTTGTGGTAAATTAAATAGTACACTGATCAAGTCTAGAAGACTGGACATATTCCCTAGGACTTGGTCTATTGGTTAACATCAAGATTTTAATATTGAATGAAGATTTTTTCTTGTAGAGCTAGTAAAGACTAATGAGGGGTATGGCTGACTCGGTGATCTAGACAGACTCAGGATTATAAGAATACTCTACTAAGTGTTCTACCTTGGAAAATAAGGGCTTGGTGTAGGATTTAAGAAGAATGAGAGTAGAAGAAAGGAAAATAAGAGTAAGATCTTGAGACGAACTATTTACCACACGGGAACGGAAGATATATGGCATTGTTACACCAAGAAAATGATGAACTTAATTGTCCTTTGGGTCAGTAGCCCGCATCTCTTTGTTTCTAGTCAATATACCATAAACCTCTCAACACATACCACCCAAGGAATAGCCCTCTAGGCTGAAAAAGAGAATGAACAGTGAACTAAAGGTAAGCTTCTATAGCGTATGAGGGTAATTGTTCTGGTGCACATGATCCTTCTTCAATGACAAGTACAGAGCATGCTTGATTAAGGATGAATAGATAGTATGATAACCTTTAAACCTAAATCATTCTAAAGAAGAAAAGAAAGATTTAAGCCGTAGAAGATAAGAAAAGTTCTTATTATTATTTCTTAAAGATTGCTCTTCCTTAAAACTAAGAGGATGTCTCAATTTATAGGCTTGAGAGAAAATAGGACAGGACCTTGTCAACGTTTTAGAAAAGTAAAAATACATTTTCTTAAAGCAAGACATGATTAAAGATATAAACAGGATAGTACCCCTATTAATAACTTTTGAAAAAGTAAAAGCCAAAGTAAATCATTATTAAATAAAGACAAGACAAGACCCTTGTTAATCTTTTATAAAGTAAAATTACAAAGTAAAAGCATACAAAGATAAAAGAACAACAAAAGCAAGAGCACATGGGTAGAGCACGCCTTTTGAGTTATAAAAGTGCTTTAAAAACTATGAAATAGGAACATGTTGTCCACATCACTGTCAACTTAATCTATGGCATAGTGGCTTCTAGTTGGTGATAGTGGAAGATGATTAAGTGTAAGGTATGTCTTTGGAGAAGACTAATAAAAGCTAGTAAATGGTACTAGAGGGAGCTCAACTGTGTAGAAGTATGAACCTGTTACTATTAGAGGATGGCAGGACTAAACACTGGTAGTATTATTAAAGATTTATGGCTTGATGGCATCAAAAGAAGAGAAATCTTCTTCAAGATCTTGAGAATTCTGATATAAGATGCTGGTGTAATCAGGTCAATCTTCTTTAAGAAGGAGGTCTTTATTGGTAAGACTGGCTAATGATTGGAAGAGTATAAGGTCATGATGAGGTCCTAGTGAAGTATGTTGGACATCACAAAGAATAGGAATAACATAGTTATGTTCTCACAGGAAGTTTTTAATGGCTGTTATAACAGTAGATTCATGATGGAGAGGAAAAAGGTGAGAAAAAATTTGCCATAAATAAGCTTGGTCTTAAGTCCAAAAATATTGTATGATAGGATGCTGAAAATATGGTCTATAGATAATATAAATTGAAGTAATATGTATATGTTTTGATGTAGAGAGATACTAGTAACGAGGGCTGTCAAGGTTTTATTGTAACTATTTTCATCATCATGGTAGTAGGGAGAACCACTCAAGGAGAGTCCAAATAAGAGAGGAATAAGATGATGGGTTGATGAGACACTGTAGAGTAGGATAAACATGAATGATGATTTTTGTAACATATAATACTGTAAGGTACCATACGTACTATAGCTCATCATCAGTAAGATCTCTGGAGGATTCAGAGTAAAACGTATGAGAAATAGGTGATCTAGATAGAGGCCAGTTAACTTAGGCTGTTAAAGATGATAAATATTCATGAAGAACCTGTTTATGCAGTTTTTCCCGCGTGCCTCAACAGTGCCTCGAACCTTCAAACAGTGCCTCCAAACAGCTCGAGCAGGACTGTCTGAACCTTCTGCTCGCGGCTTCAAATAGTGCCTCGATCCTTCTGCTCGCGATAAGCTCGGTCTCGAGCAGGATTGCCTCCTTCGTCCTGTTCCGCTGTCTTCTTCAGAATGGAGATCTCCCGGTCCTGTACTCACAGAAAACAGGGTCAGGGGTCGCCGGGCGTGTTCCGGCGAAAATCCTCCGACGCTCAAGTCAATAATCGGGTTGTTCTTTTTGGTATCTCCCTTAGTGAAGGAGACCGAAAAGATGAAAGGGGTATTATTTCGCCCCCCTTTTTGGATAAGTATGGTGTTTTTTCAGAAAATCAAAGTGAGAGAAGTCAGAATAAGAAGAACCTGTGAATGGATTTTTCCAACCCTTTGTGAGTCAAAAAATCCAACCTCTTTTTGTGAATCAAAGTTGCCAACCCCTTTTGCAGATTCAATTCTTCCCACCCTTTGTGAATTAGAAATGCCAACCCTTGTAACGTTCCCCTTCGTCTCCTTTTATACTCCATTTTTCCTGCTCTTTCCATTTCCAGACTGTCCACTCCTACGTTAGTGGTATCTAGGTCCCTCTGACAGCCGGGATTGGCGGAATATTCCCTAGGGATGAGCGGCCGTCCCTTAACCCGATTCACGTGGCCGATCACCATGCCTGGACATGTGCGCTAGAAATGATGATACCTTGAGGCATGTGCCGCCATCGAACAATGATTACCACCATACCATGTGGGGCCCCGGTCGACATTAAAGGTGTGCCGTGATTCTCGAGAAAACGGGTCGGGTTGCCTCGGACCGGGTCTTACATTCCCTTCGTCCCATGATCAGGCGCAACCTGGCTTGTGCTCGGGGACCTACATTCTGCGAGCAGGAAAGGTGTGCTCGGTTTCGACCTTGACCAGCTTTGACCTGAGGGACGACCTCGAGTCGGTCGTCCTCGGGTGTCTTACTCGAGCTGGAAGGGCTTCGAGGGCCTCGTCCGATATTACCCAAACGCCGATCCCCGAGTTTCTAGTCTTTTGAGTGAAGCGAGATAAGACCGAAACTCGAGAATGATGGGCCGAATTCGTGGCCTTTTACGCTTCCCCACGTTCTTCTTGCTCGAGCCTATAGTTGGCTGTGCTTGGATCTGTCCCACCTGAGGCTTAGGCTTTGGGATCTCTGGCCTTGGTATTCTTCATGAGCTTCTTTTGCTCGGGCCTGCAATTGACCCAAACACCGTCTTCTGCTATTACTCCTGCCCGGGCCTGCAATTGACCCAAGTGTGGCACCGTCCCACTGGGACTTCTGGTCGAGGAGTTCTTCTGGATCTTCTGCTCAGGCCTGTAATTGACTGAGGCGTCTTCTGCTGTTACTCCTGCTCGAGCCTGCAATTGACTCGAGGCATCTTCCTCAGCTACTCCCGCCGGCCTCGCAATTGACTCAAGGCGTCTTCATTACATTCCCGCCGGCCTCGCACTGACCCAGGTGGCACCGTCTCACTGGACTTCGGCCGAGGAGTTCTTCTCGAACTTCGCTGATCCGCTTAATTGACCCGAACTTCTTCCGATACTCCCGCCTCGGTCTTCAATTGACCCGGCTTGGCACCGTCCTGCCTAATGACTTAGGCTTTGGGACTTCTGGCCAAGGAGCTCTTCTTGAACTTCTGCTCAAGCCTTTTAATTGACCCGAGCTTTTTCTGATATTACTCCTGCTCTGGTCTTCCATTGACCCGAGCTTGGCACCGTCCCGCCTAATGACTTAGGCTTTGGGACTTCTGGCCAAGGAGTTCTTCTTGAACTTCAGCTCGAGCCTTTTAATTAACCCGAGCTTCTTCTGATATTACTCCTCCTCTGGTCTTCAATTGACCCGAGCTTGGCACCGTCCCGCCTAGTGACTTAGGCTTTGGGACTTCTGGCCAAGGATTTCTTCTTTACTTCTCCTGCTCGGGCCTTTTAATTGACCCAAACGTCTTCTGAGTCTCTACTCCTGCTCGGGTCTGCAATTGACCCAAGCGTCTTCTTGTTATACTCCTGCTCGGGCGTGCAATTGACCCAATCATGGCACCGTCCCGCCTAAAACTTAGGCTTTGGGACTTCCGCCAGGAGCTCTTCTTGATCTTCCGCCCGGCCCGCAATTGACCCGAAGCTATCGATACTCGCCGGGCCTCGCAATTGACCCAAGCATGGCACCGTCCCACCTAAGACTTAGGTTTTGGGACTATTGGCCGAGGAGCTCTTCTTGATCTTCTGCTCGGGGCTTTTAATTGACCGGAGCTTCTTCATAATCCTGCTCGGGCCTACAATTGACCCAAGCATGGCAATCGTCCCGCCTAAGACCTAGGCTTTGGGACTTTTGGCCATGCCTCTTCTTTACTTCTCCGCTCGGCCTTTAATTGACCCAAACGCCTTCTTGAATCTCTACTCCCGCTCGGGCCTCGCAATCGACCCAAGCGCCTTCATGTTATACTCCCGCTCGGGCGCAATTGACCCAAGCATGGCACCGTCCCGCCTAAGACTTAGGCTTTGGGACTTCGGCCAAGGAGCTCTTCTCAAACTTCTCCCGCCGGCGCTTTAATTGACCCAACGCCTTCTTGAATCTCTACTCCTGCCGGGCCTCGCAATCGACCCAAGCGTCTTTGCCGATACTCCCGCCGGCCTCGCATTGACCCAACCTTGGCACCGTCCCGCCTAAGACATAGGCTTTGGGACTTCGCCAAGGAGCTCTGCTTGAACTTCTGCTCGAGCCTTTTAATTGACCCGAGCTTCTTCTGATATTACTCCCGCCTCGGTCTTCAATCGACCCGAGCTTGGCAACCGTCCCTCCTAATGACTTAGGCTTTGGGACTTCTAGCCTAGGAGTTCTTCTTGAACTTCTGCTCGGGCCTTTTAATTGACCCGAGCTTCTTCTGATATTGCTCCTGCTCTGGTCTTCAATTGACCCGGGGTTGGCACCCTCCCGCCTAATGACTTAGGCTTTGGGACTTCTGGCCAAGGAGTTCTTCTTGAACTTCTGCTCGAGCCTTTTAATTGACCCGAGCTTCTTCTGATATTACTCCTGCTCTAGTCTTCCATTGACCCGAGCTTGGCACCGTCCCGCCTAATGACTTAGGCTTTGGGACTTTTGGCCAAGGAGTTCTTCTTGAACTTCTGCTCGAGCCTTTTAATTGACCCGAGCTTCTTCTGATATTACTCCTCCTCTGGTCTTCAATTGACCAGAGCTTGGCACCGTCCCGTCTAGTGACTTAGGCTTTAGGACTTCTGGCCAAAGAGTTCTTCTTGACTTCTCCTGCTCGGGCCTTTTAATTGACCCAAACGTCTTCTGAGTCTCTACTCCTGCTCGGGTCTGCAATTGACCCAAGCGCCTTCTTGTTATACTCCCGCCGAGCCTGCAACTGACCCAAGCATGGCACCGTCCCGCCTAATGACTTAGGCTTTAGGACTTCCGCCAAGGAGCTCTTCTGATCTTCCGCCTGGCCCGCAACTGACCCCGGCTTGCTGATACTCCTCGCCGGGCCCTGAATTGACCCAAGCATGGCACCGTCCCGCCTAATGACTTAGGCTTGGGACTTCCGCCAAGGAGCTCTTCTCGATCTTCCGCCCGGCCCGCACTGACCTAAGCTTGGCACCGTCCCGCCTAAGACTTAGGCTTTGGGACTTCCGCCAAGGAGCTCTCCTTGAACTTCGCTCGAGCCTTTTAATTGACCCGAGCTTCTTCTCGACATTACTCCCGCCTCGGTCTTCAATTGACTCGAAGCTTGTAACCGTCCCGCCTAATGACTTAGGCTTTGGGACTTCTGGCCAAGGAGTTCTTCTTGAACTTCTGCTCGAGCCTTTTAATTGACCCGAGCTTCTTCTGATATTACTCCTGCTCTGGTCTTCAATTGACCCGAGCTTGGCACCGTCCCGCCTAATGACTTAGGCTTGGGACTTCCGCCAAGGAGTTCTTCTTGAACTTCGCCGAGCCTTTTAATCGACCCAAGCTTCTTCCCGATATTGCTCCCGCCTCGGTCTTCAATTGACCCGAGCTCGGCACCATCCCGCCTAATGACTTAGGCTTTGGGACTTCTGGCCAAGGAGTTCTTCTTGATCTTCTGCTCGGGGCTTTTAATTGACCGGAGTTTCTTCATATATTACTCCTGCTCTGGTCTTCAATTAACCCGAGCTTGGCACCGTCCCGCCTAATGACTTAAGCTTTGGGACTTCTGGCCAAGGAGTTTTTCTTGCTTCTGGTCTTCATTTTGAACTTACATTATGAATGCTTTTCTTATTCTTACATACATTTATACTTTTACATATCCCATCCTAGGCCGAAATCTTACATTAGCATTTTATAATACTAGGGGACTTACTGGAAATACTTCCTCAGGAGTTGTGCGTTCCACGGCCTCTTGACCTCTCGTCCGTCTGGATGAGCTATCTGGTATGTTCCTGGTTCTGCAAATTATTCAGTTTTGCAGCTTTTTCCTCTTTGATTACCATATCCAGTTTCACCTGCTCATACGCATCCGAATACGAACGGATCGAAGGACTCCGCAGGTTATACCATGGTCTCCCCATCCGGATCCCATCTTTTAATCCTCTCAGAGCTTGGGGATGGTTGAACGCACCAAGATCTAGGACCGATCTATGGTATCTTTTGATAAACTCTCGGAGGAACTCTCCTTCCTTCTGTTTCACTTCTGACAGCTCCATCATGTCATCCTCAGGGGTCAATGCGCCCCGGAATTGCTCTGCGAACTCCCTGCACATCTGTTCAAAGCTCAAGATGCTTCCCGTGGAGTCTGCAGTACCGACTCTCGCTCTTCCCTCCAGGGTAAGTGGGAAGGTTCGGCACCTCTGAACTGCTGACAATCCTTGCACCCCCGTCATGTCGTTGAACCGTTCTATGTGCACTAATGGATCACTTTTTCCCGAAAATTTCAGATCCGGGAAGTGGAAGTCACGTGGGATCGTGACACCCATGATCTCCGCGGAGAGTGGAGATTCGTTGTCCAGCATTATTCGCCAGCTTGGACTCTTTCCGTTCTCCCGAAGATCTTCCACAACTTGTGCCAACCTGCGCACCTCTCCCTCTAACTCCTCCGCACGAGAAGTTGGGGCTGTATCCTGCAAATGTTGACGAGACCCCCTTTCCTCCATGTTTGTTTCTTCTCTCACTGCAACATTTGGTGCCCTAGGTCTTTGGGCTTCATCTCCCGCATTTTCCAGAACATGACCATTCCCTCAGCTGGACTCCAGGACATCATTACATGCTTTTCTCTCTCCCTCCCTGAGTTCTTGTAACAGGGAGGTCAGAGTATCCATCTGTTTTTCCATCCGATCTATTCTTTCCTAGATCTCCCTGTTCTGGGCCTCATTGGCCACTTCTCTCAAAGTTACTAATTCTTCCGGACTTAATCCTCTTCGACTGTTTCCCCTCATCGTTGTGTTGTGTCTTGAATGTATTAGGAAATCAGGCTTTTTGTGCCATCCCGACAGACGGCGCCAAACGATGTTGATGCAGTTTTTCCCGCGTGCCTCAACAGTGCCTCGAACCTTCAAACAGTGCCTCCAAACAGCTCGAGCAGGACTGTCTGAACCTTCTGCTCGCGGCTTCAAACAGTGCCTCGATCCTTCTGCTCGCGATAAGCTCGGTCTCGAGCAGGATTGCCTCCTTCGTCCTGTTCCGCTGTCTTCTTCAGAATGGAGATCTCCCGGTCCTGTA
Source organism: Murraya koenigii (assembly GCA_025617385.1). Taxonomy (NCBI): domain Eukaryota; kingdom Viridiplantae; phylum Streptophyta; class Magnoliopsida; order Sapindales; family Rutaceae; genus Murraya; species Murraya koenigii. The sequence continues at coordinate 12,063,320 of CM046814.1, forward strand.
CTCACAGAAAACAGGGTCAGGGGTCGCCGGGCGTGTTCCGGCGAAAATCCTCCGACGCTCAAGTCAATAATCGGGTTGTTCTTTTTGGTATCTCCCTTAGTGAAGGAGACCGAAAAGATGAAAGGGGTATTATTTCGCCCCCCTTTTTGGATAAGTATGGTGTTTTTTCAGAAAGTTCAGATCAGAGAAATTAGAAAAGAACCTGTATCCACTTACGGATTCTTTCTGAATCAGATTTTCCAACCTCTTTTTGTGAATCAAAGTTGCCAACCCCTTTTGCGGATTCAATTCTTCCCAGCCTTTGTGAATTAGAAATGCCAACCCTTGTAACGTTCCCTTTCGTCTCCTTTTATACTCCATTTTTCCCGCTCTTTCCATTTCCAGATTGTCCACTCCCACGTTAGTGGTATCTGGGTCCCTCTGACAGCCGGGATTGGCGGAATATTCCCTAGGGATGAGCGGCTGTCCCCTTAACCCGATTCACGTGGCCAGATCACCATGTCGGGCGTGTGCGCTAGAAATGATGATACCTTGGAGGCATGTGCCGGCCATCGGCAACAGTATCACCACCATACCATGTGGGGCCCCGGTCAGACATTAAAAGGTGTGCCAGGATTCTGAGAAAACGGGTCGGGTTGCCCTGGACCGGGTCTTACATTCCCTTCGTCCCATGACTGGCGCAACCCAGTTGTGCTCGGGGACCTACATTCTGCGAGCAGGAAAGGTGTGCTCGGTTTCGACCTTGACCAGCTTTGACCTGAGGGACGACCTCGAGCTGGCTGTCCTCGGGGTGTCTTACTTGAGCTGGAAGGGCTTCGAGGGGCCTGTTCGATATTACCCAAACAGAACCTAAACAAGAATTTTCTTGCTAATTTTGGATTTGGTAAAGAGAATAAAAATAGAGATTGAGAGGGAAAGCTTTCTTGGTAGTTGTTGAGAGAGGAAGAAAAGTCATCATGTATATAATTGGAATAATAGAAATGGAAGAGATTTTTGTTGATGGTAGTTTGGTGAGGAGATCTGGAATAAGATTACGGTCTTCTTTTATATGCTCCACGGAATAGGTTTTTGAATTACCACATCTATTGAGGAGGACAACAGCCTAAAATTTATTACTGGTATCTGTCTTATAGATGCATTGGCCATCTGTCGGTATTTAGAGAGGTGATAGCTTTTGGGCCAAAAGCTTTAGTTGTTGAACAATTGTTGTTTTGATTGATCTCCATAGTGGGATTGTCTTCTATAACATTCTGGATAGCTGGCTAGTATGTGTAGATACCTGAGGTATAAAGTCTCTCAAATAATTAACTACACCAAGGAACAGTTGAATCTAGTTCTTTTTAAGATAATTATCTGAAAAATAGAGCAATTCCTATCCCGGATGACATTTTCCATTTTCAATTTTTAATTTTGTATTTGAATGCTTTTGTGGTATTGAACATCAATTCTCTTCACCTAGAACCCTACAACAAAATGGAGTTGTTGAGAGAAATAATAGATCTATTCAAGAAATGGTTAGGATTATGATGAATGAAAGTAATTTACCTAAATATTTTTAGATGCAAATATTTTATTTTGAACACTAAAGATAATCTTAGTAAATTTGATCCAAAATCTGATGTTGACATCAATCTTAGGCATTCAAACTTAAGCAAAGCCTATAGAATGTATAATAAAAGAACTTTAGTTGTGGAAAAGTTCATGCATGTCACATTTGATGAGTCTAACATCTCCTTTACAGAGAAAGTCATTATTGATGATGATGCAGATTGAGAATCACAAGAAGTATCTATAAAGGATAAACAAAATGAGAAATCAATTGAAAATCAAGAGAAACAACAAGAAGAACCAAGTGCAAACAAAATGCAAGTACTTCTAAAACACTCCTTAAAGAGTAGAAGTATGTTTCTCTCATTCAAAAGATTTGATTTTATTTGATCATTCTAGAAAAATAACTACTAGATCATCATTTAGAAACACATGTGAACATGATGCAATCATTTCTTAACTTGAACCAAAATCCTTCTTGGATGCTGAAAACTATGAATCTTAGATTATGGCAATGCAAGAGCAGTTGAATCAATTTGAGAGAAATAATATATAGGAATCAGTTTCTAAATCAAAACATCAATCTATCATAGGCACTAAATGGGTATTTAGAAACAAAATGGATGAAACCAGTGTGGTTGTAAGAAATAAATCTAGATTAGTAGCTCAAGGTTACAACTAATAAAAAGGAATTGATTTTGATGAAACATTTGCACATGTAGCTAAATTAGAATCTATTTGGATGTTATTAGCATTTACATGTCACAAGGATTTCATCTTATATCAAATAGATGTTAAAGTTATATTTTTAAATGGCTATATTATAGAGGAATTTTATGCAAAATAACCTACAGCTTTTAAAAATGAAAAATTTCTAAATCATATATAAAATTTGACAAAAACTTTGTATGGTTTTGAAACAAGCACCTAAAGCATGTTAAGATAGGCTTAAGAATTTCCTACAGGAAAATGGTTTTGTTAAGCATAGGAACAAAGATAGTTCAAATTTATGTCGATGATATCATCTTTGGTTCTATTAATAAGCTATTGTGTAAGGAATTTTCCTCTTGCATGAGAAAAGAATTTGAGATGAGCATGGTAGGAAAGTTGAAGTACTTCCTCAGTCTAAAAATAACACAAAATGAGGAAGGGATTTTTATAAATTAAGCTAAGTATATAAGGGATCTACTTAGAAGGTTTAGTTATAAAAATAGAACCGCAAAAAGACTCTATTAAGTACAATCATCAAGCTAGACAAGGATGAAAGGAGGTAAAGAAGTTGATATTAAGATATATCAAGGTATGATTGGATCCTTACTCTATTTAACTACTAGTAAACCTGATATTATGTTTAGCATATGCTTGGGTGCTAGATTTCAGTCTTGTCCTAAGAAGTCTCACTTAGTCGCTGTTAAATAAATTTTTTAGTACTCAATTGGCACCATTGATCTTAGTCTTTGGTATCCTAAGGGAAGACATATAGATTTAACATATTATAGATGCCGATTTTGTTGGCTACAGGTTGATAGGAAAAGTACTAATAGAACTTGTCACTTCCTAGGACACTCTCTAGTCTATTGGTTTAGGATGAAATAAAACTCAGTTGTACTATCTACTACTGAGCTGAAATATATTACAGCTGGAAGTTATTTTGCACAAGCATTGTGGATGAAACAAGCACTTACAGACTATAACATTAAGTTAGATCATATTCTTATTAGATATGACAACAGCAGTGCTATTAATTTATCAAAGAATCTGATTCAACCCTCTACAACTAACCACATAGATATTCAATATCATTTTCTGATAGATCATTTTCAAAAGAAAGATGTTATAATTGAATTTGTTTCCCTTGAAAATCAACTTACTGATATCTTCACGAAACCTTTTTGTGAAGAGCAACTCACTAAGATTAGACATGAACTTAAAATGATGAAATTATATATTAATTTGTTCTAGTTTATGTAATCCCATTGACTGATTTCTTGAATGCGTTTCACATGATTAATTATTTGTGCATTCGTGTATCATGCATCAAATGGCTATTAGAATATTTTGGATTCAAGAAATGACCTTGAAGTAACTCACAATTCGGCCAAAAATTAAATAAATGTGCCAAGTCACTTTATTAGAAATCTTAAATGTGCATTCTGGAAATCAACAGCTCACTGCTAATTTTATAATTGATTATCCGATAACTCTAAGATTTTTAAATCAACATTCTTCTAGTTAAAAATTTGCCGCTAATAATCTAAATGGATTGCCGCTAACTGGTTGACTAGTGACAAAGCTACTAGGGACTAACAGCACCAATAACTTGTTAAACTGCTCACTGATATCATTAAAACAGGGAACTTACATTCTGACCATTATCAGTCACCATTAATAAATAAATGACTCGTCGATATCATACTGTCCAAATTTTTACTCTCTGGACAATAACAGCTCACAGAAAACTAAGTAAACGACTCACCGTTTTCCCGTTTTATCTGCACAGTCACCTTCTTCTCCCTAAATTCTTTTTGGGCTTACGCTATTTTCTCTGTATTTCTCAATTGGCAGCTCTCTCTCTTTCTACTATCTATTATTTTTCTTTATTTTTCTTGTAAATTAAGTTTCTCATAGCCTTCTAATAATCTTAAACACCTAATTTTCACAATCTAAACCTATTTTTCTTATCAATATATAAAAATCCCAAAATGAAACCCTAGGCCTATCGCGGTCTCTTTTTCAAATTTAACCTAAATTTCCTTCATCTTTGACTAAATTGACATCATACACACCATCCTCTACTTTCCCACTACCTTTTTGGTAATTCATTTTCCCTCACACTCATCTACATTTTAAAATCCTAATTTTTACCCACTATGGCCAGTGGTTCTTCATCACGGTAGGGTAAAAGGTCAAGCACTTTGCTGCAATAGGCTTAGGTTCAAGGTCTGCTCCTGTGGACTTCACACAACTGTATTTCCCCCTAGCTCACCTAACTTGAAGATTTAAAAGTTTTTTTATGGTAAATTTGTCACTCTTTCCTACTTTATTGATATTGATGACTTTAATAACATTATTATATATAGGAGTAGTGTTACAAACATTTTAAAACAGGGAACTAGCCTTAAGTGTGGATGACCCGTATATGAAAATCTAGTTAGTGTCTTTTACTTTAATATGGATATAATTGATACTCGATCTAATCTAGTGGTCACTTAAGTTGCAGGGGTATATATTGTGTTTCATGATATAGACTTGTGTGATATTTTGGGAATTTCTGCTATGGTTTAGATCTATATACTACAAGGAAGGAGTTAGAATTTGATGAATTTTGTCATATCGGTGCAGGTAAGAGTATTTGTAGACGTAGTAATCTTTTTGACAATGTTCGTACCCTATCTTCTAAGTTCTACCTTCTATCCTTCTAAGTTAGGATTATCCATAGTATTCTACAGCACATGCTCATCCCTAGGTAGGGTCATAGCGATGAAGTGACCTATCTTGATGTAGGCTTATTAGATTCTCTTATTCGGTTTAGGGAGGTTAACCTTGGCTATACTATTACCTATAATATGCTGACTTCACCGAGCGTTAGTGACCGGTCTCGTCTTTATAGGAGCATCATCACCCGAATTCTTCATTACTTTTGCATTCCTCTCATAGAGCCTGTTCATATCGAGATAAAAAAACTAGGATGTGAGCTTATCTTTGCAATTAGCTTTCAGAGGCCGAGAGATAGATGGGTGAAGATCCCTCCTATAAGACTGAGGACATCTATACTCCTGATCAGCTTCCTAATTTTTGTTTAGGAGCTCGCCCTCATGTTCCTCGAAGAGTTGGAGTATGACTGGGTCAAGAGGAGGAGTAGAAGGAGCCTGTGCATAAGGGACATACTAATAACTAGTCCCTTACTTTAGACGTTTTGCTGCAGCAGCTCATGGGTCACGTTGACATTATTTTGAAGCAGCAGCAGCAGCTCCAGTCTCAATTCGAGACGTTTCAAATTCAGCAGCTTAAGTTTTAGCGGTGTTTCTTTTCCATTCTTGAGTTACTCCATCAAGTCATCCTCACACCCGCCTCCTTAATCTTATTATATATTTATGTATATCGAACATACATTAAATCACATTATTTCATACATTTATGTTGTCTATTTATTTATTTTATGAATGTTTTGATGATGGATTATATTTCCTATTACTTGCTTCTATTTTTGTTTGCATTCATGCTTCCTTATTCTTGAATGTGATGCCTTATATTTCCATTCATCATAACCTTTGAATTCTAGTTTCATTATAGATGGATGAGTTGATTTTGATGAACTTTTTACCTTGGGATGAATCTATGTTAGAGTTGATATGTTTTTAAAATTTTTTTGGAGTGTTCTTGGCAAATTTGAAATTTTGGTTTACTTGATTTTCTAGGGAAACTCTGTCAAAATTTTTCCAAAATTTTTCTACGCTTTTGGTTTTTTTTTTTATGATGAAGGGGATAATATGAAAGAAAATGTGATTATGAGATTGCATTTATGTTTTCAAATTTTTTTTAAAAAATTTAATAACACGTGCCTTTAAAATAATTTTTGAAAAAAAATGATTTATTTAGGGGAGGCACATATTTAGGGGGAGTACAAAACTTTCAAATTTTTCAAAACATTTCTTAAAGGTTTGTCACCATAAAAAAAAAGGAGGAGATTGTTAGCATATAGACTTTCATAATTATGATTTTGATGATAACAAATATGTTTTAAATTGATTAAATTTGAAGAAGTTCTAAATTGGTTGTATTTCAAGTTTTTACAATAAATTGAAAGAGTATTTGATAACCTTGAAATTACGAAGTATTGTTTAAAACTTCAAAATAGATTTATTTGAAAATGTAATCATGTTTTAGGATTTAACATAGTTTTAGAAGGATAGGGGCAAAACTATAAATTTAAAAAAGTTGTCACTGTAGCAAAATGGCTAATGGCTAACCGACAACAAATTTAATAGGCCGCCAATAAGGTCCTAAGAACAATACATCCTGATAAAAGTTAACGGCAGCCAGCAATAAAGTTAACAGATCACCGATAAGGTCCAGAGAGCAACACAATCTCATGAATATTAACAGCGATCGGACAACTTGAAAACAGCTAACCGATAAGTTAACGACTAACTGACTATGTGAAATATAGCCCAACAATAACTTATTCAAGTCAAAACGGTGATCTAACAACAAGTTAATAACGAATCATTAAGACTCAAAAAGTCTATACGGCTAGTTTTCGACTCTAACTATAAAAGGACTCATTTAAATCTAAATCAAGGTTAGACAATTACATGCATCACTAAACATTCAAGAGCAATCTAAGTTTAAATTCTAGTAATCATTTGTTCAAACATTGAATAAAAATCTTGTAATCATTTATATTGTCTGAAAGAAGTTTATTTGTAACCTCTAATTGTACACATAAAGTTAAAAAATTGTAAGTGTTAGGATACATTTGGTTAAGAGATATGGATAATCTCTTAGTATAAAGGTATATTGACACCTTGGAAGTCTAGTGTAAGCATTGTTGAAGCCTTAGAGGCCTACTTAGTGAAATCCTAAAGCTTGGTGAGCTTGGAGGCATGGATGTAGGCAAGATTGGCTGAACCACAAAAAAATCACGAGTTTTCAACCCTTTATCCCTTATTCTTTATCTTTTACTGAACTTAGGCTTTATTGTTTTATATTTAGTTGTGTTAATTGAAGTGTATCTAGAATTAAATTAGCAATAATTTTTAGAATCTCAATTCACCCCTCTCTTGGATGAAATACAAGCCAACCTAAGAGGGGGGTGAATTGAGGTTTTAAAACTTAAGCTAAGCAAACCACATAATAATTAATCCTAATGCCATAATGGAATCAAGAATAATGCTGAAAATAAAAGAGTAAGGTAAGAGAGAACAAACAAAAGGATTTTTATGTGGTTCGGCAATCTTCGCCTACATTCACGCCTCCAAGCACACCGAACTTGGGAATTTCACCATCCATGCCTCCCATGACTCCAAGTTCTTACAATTGACTTCCAAGGGGTCAATAAAACTTTACATCAAGAGATTATCACTAATCTCTTAACATAAGTGTATCCCAACACTTATAATCACTCAATTATGATTTTACAAAAGGATTACAAAAGATTTCCTTATACACACAATATATGTTTATAATTCAAAGCCCAAAATGTGTTTCAATAAAATGATTACAAGTTCAAGCTCAAGAATCTAATTGATCCTTTTATAGTTGGAGCCTGAAAACTAACCGTTATAGACTTTTTGAATCTTAACTGTTTGTCATTAACTTGCTGTCGAATCATCGTTTTGACATGCCTTTACTTTCATTGATTAGCCATTAAATTATCGGCTCACCGTTTACTTTTATCGGTTAGCGGTTAAATTATCGGCTAACCATTTCCTATTATCAGATTGTCGTTAATTTTCAGCAAAATATGTTGCTCTCTGCACACTGTCAGATCGCCGTTAATTTTGTTGACTATTAGCTGTTATGCTACAGTGCCAAATAGTTTCGCTACAGTGTAAATTTTTTAAAATTATAGTTTCACCCCAATCCTTCTAAAACTATACTAAAGCCCAAAACTTTTAAAAACTATATTGTGACACCAAATTGTTATAAATATTTTCAAATAAGTCCATAAACTTAAAAACAATTAACTTAATAAAATCATAATTTTTTAAAAAAATAAAACCCTTATAATATGAAAATAATGATTTCTTTAAAATATCATGAAAAATAACTTTGAGCTTCTAAATGCTTAAACATACATTACATTTAGTCTACTAGCTTTTCATCTTCAAAACCAGGAGGTTGTTTCACATAAACTTCCTCCATAATATGACCGTTTAAAAATGTACTTTTAGTATTCATTTGATATAAGATGAAATCTTTACGACATGCAAATGCTAATAACATCTTAATGGACTGCATTTTTTTCTGAAGTCCTAGGTGAAGAAAATTGATGTTCAATACCATACTCATTGCAAAAATATTTAATTGCATGATTTTTAATTTCTCCTCCGTGATCGCTTCTAAGGCATGCAATCTTACAATCCCTTTCATTTTGAATCTTTTTATGAAATACTTTATAAGCATCAAAAGTATAATCCTTATTGACTAAGAACAATACTCATGTGAATATAGAGAAATCATCAACAATCACAAAAGAATAGTACTTTCCATTAAAACTAGCATACCTAGAAGGTCCAAATAAGTCCATATAAAGAAGTTGAAGTGGTTTTGACGTAGAAATGTAATTTTTTTTTTTTAGAAAAGATTTTGATTTGTTTATGAAATTAACATGCCTTACAAACTTTGTCCTTTTAAAAACCAATTTTAGGAAGACGTTTAACTAAATCATTTTTGGAAATCTTTGAAATCAAATCCATGCTTATATGTCCTAATCTTCTATGCCATAACAAACCATTATCATTCAATGCAGACAAACATTTATCATTTGATGATGCATGTTCAATATCGATGGTATACACATTGCACATCTATTTCTAACAAACATAATTTTACTATCACATGCATTCTCTATAACACATCTAGTTTTATGAAAAAATAACTTTATAACCTTTGTCACATAATTGACTAATGCTAGTCAAGTTGTGTTTCAAATTCTTAACCAAACACACATTTTCAATTATAGTAGAGGATACATTACCAACATTTCCAATTCCAAGAATCTTTCTTTTTGAATTATCTCTAAAGGAAACATCTCTACCGTTTTCGATCTTGGTAAAGCTTGAAAACCAAGCATAGTTTCCTGTCATGTGTCTTGAATATCTACTGTCCAAAAACTATTTATTATTCTTCTTATTCAAATCCTGGAAATGAAATCTAAAGTCTTAGGTACCCAAACATTTCCTCCCTGAGTGTTATTAATAGTTTCTTTTGAAACCCAAATACATTTTATTCCATAATATGGATTTTTACTCACATAACATCTATTTTTTATATGACCATTTTGATTGTATAAATGACATACAATTTGATCCCTTAATAAGGATACTCTTTAAAAAGTAACTATTATAATATTTTTGTTTTAAATTTGGCTTATAGCCAATACCTCCCTTGTCAAACACGCATTTTTGTGAACTAAATAAGTTATCTAATATTTTTTGCCCATTTTTGAATTTTAAGACAATATCACTAAGTTCATTAGTCCTTTCCTTGAGCATCTCATTTTCCTTTATCAAATCATCTACATGTGATTCTATATGCTCATGAGATATGCTGGATTTTTCATTTGAAAAATCCATCTTATCATGCAATGATTTATTCTCTAGTTCTAGACATGTAATCTTAGCATTTAAAGATCCATTCTCATTTGTGAGTTCTATCATTTTCCTTTTTAGACATGCATTCTTCTTACTTATTATTATCCAATTATTGTGCAATTCCTTAAAAGCATTATATAGTTTATCATAGGTAAGAGAATCATTTACCTAATCAAGCTCATCGAATGATTCATCCCCAAATGCATTAAGAGCTAGGTTTGACACTTCTTAAAGCTCTTCATCACCACTTGATTCTTCATGATTGTCATCCCATGTAGCCACCATGGTTTTCTTCTTGAGTTTATTGAGAAGAGAGCATTCCGACTGAATGTGTCCAGGCTTCTTGTACTCATAGTAAGTGATACATTTGATTTTTGTAGTTTCTGAACTTCCTCTATTCATTTATTTTCTTGTAGAATTTTCTGAATCTTCTTACCAACATAGCCATTTCTTTATCATCCAGCTCGCTTTCCTCTTTACTTTCATGCTTTGAAGCTTAAAGAGCAATGCTCTTCTTCTTCTTTTCCTCATTGTCTTTTTAAGCTGCTAAGTCTTCCTTATAGGAAATAAGAGAGCTAATTAAATCATTAATAGATAAGATAATTAAATCCATAGCTTCTTTTATGGTTGTTCTTTTAGGTCTTCATTCAGTAGGAAGTGAACTAAGATTTTCTTAATTTTTTCACTATTTGAGAAAGTTTTTCCTAAGGCACCTAAAGTGTTCACAATGTCTATAAATCTAGTATACATGGCATAGACACTTTCATTTTGTTTCATTTGAAACAATTCATATTGTCTGGTATATTTACTAATTTTAGATTGTTTAACTTGATTTATTCCCTCATAGACAACTTCAAGTTTGTTCCAAATTTTCTGTTCACTCTCATAACTAGACATTCTATAGAATTCTTTTTTATCAAGTGCAAAATAAGGCATTCATGGCTTTGGAGTTTAGAGATAATTTTCTTTTCTCTTCCTCACTCTATTGGTTAGATGACTTGGGAATATTTCCCCTTTTTTTTATTTTTTATAATAGGTATGAATGGTTCATCATTAATAGTCTCCTAAATTTCATAGTCTAAAGTATGTGCGTAAATGCTCATCCTAGTTTTCCAATAAGGGTACTCATTACCATCAATACGGTGGCCTAGTGGTAGATTGTCCTTCTTTAAATGTAGAATCATATTTTGTTGTCATAGATCTTTAACTCTAGACAGTTAAGTCGAGAACAAGAGCACTTCGCTCTGATACCAAATGAAATATTAACTAAGCAATCCAAGAGAGGGTTGAATTGGAATTCTAAAAATATTACTAAATTAAAACTTAATTAACTCTCAGTAAGAAAACTAAATTCAAAATACTCAAATTTAGAATGCAGCAAATATAAAGAGTAAAGGAAAGAGAAATGCAAGCATGAGGATTTTTATGTGATTCAGCCAACCGTGCCTGCGTCCACACCTCTAAGCTCACTGGGGTTAAGGTTTTTGCTAAATGCGCCTTCAAGACTTCAAAAACACTTACACTTGAGTTCTTAGGTGACAATGAACCTTTACAACAAGAGATTAACCCCAATCTCTTAACCAAAGTGTACTTCAACACTTACACTTATCTAATTTTTATGTTTACAATAAAAGAAATTACAACACAACTTTATTCACACTATATAATCAAATTAAGATGAATACTCAAAGTGTGAACAAGATGATTACAAGAACTTAAGCTTGGATTACTCTTGAATGCTAAGTGATATCTGTAGTTGTCCAATGCTAATTTGGATTTGAATGAATCCTTTTATAGTTTGAGTATTAACGATTTGCTGTTAACTTGTTTTCGGATCACTGTTTTGACTTTGAACAAGTTACCATTGGGCAATTTTCAAATAGTTGGTTAGCCATTTATAATTATCGGTTCGCTATTAAGCTATCGCCTCGCTGTTTGTATATTTTTGGATCACCGTTAATATCAATCAGATTATGTTGCTCACTGGACCTTATCAGTGATCTATTAACTTGTTGTCGGTTAGCCAATATTCTTGAACAAGATATGATTCTCTCTAAACCTTTTCAGTAGCCTGCTAACTTGTTGTCGGTTAGCCATTATCTTTGAACAAGATAAGATGTTCTCTGGACCTTATCGGCAACCTGATAACTCTATTGTCAGTTCGCCATTTAACTACAGCACCAAATAATTTTGCTACAGTGTAACTTTCTTAAAATTATAATTTTACCCCAATTCTTTCCAAAACTCTTTTGAAAATAAAAAATCATTTTATACATTTTCAAATAAGTTCTTTTTAGAGGTTTTAAAAAAATTAGAGTTTTTTAAAGATTTCAACTTACTATTTAAAAATATTTAAGAGACTTTAAGCTTTAATCAATTCAAAAATATATTTGTAATCATCAAAATCATAATTATGAAAATCTATATGTTAACAAATGGTGGCTAAGAGGCTTGAGGAGCCTGTGAAATTGGTTGCATTGGGGAGGTAGCTGTTTTTCCATTTTGTTGGAATCATTCAGACCAATAAAAATTAAAATGGTCTCTCCATCCAGGATTGTAATTGTTGAAGTAAGGGTGATAGTTTGATGGCTTTCTCATTAAACTTATGGTATTAGCTTGATCTGGGTATGAGTTATGGTCAAGTTGATTGTAGGCGTGTGGCTTTATTCATTTGGCTGCCATTAATGATGCTATTTGACAGGAAAGTCCTTCAACTATTTCTATAACTTCTTTGATTTTTGATCTTGACTTGCCAATGTGAACCTCATTTACTTCATTAATTCTTTTAATACTCCTGAGCGATCGGCCTCGCTGTTGAGAATTATTTGCTTGTTGCTGGAAGAAATCCCAAATCTCCAATATGCTTTTAGACACTAGCTCTCCTCCACATGTTGCCATTAGCCATTATTGCACTTAGGGAAATAGTCACACTAAAAAGTATCATTTCTTATATCAATAATGTGGACACTTTCAGAGTAGCCTATTGAATCACTTCTTTACTTTGAAAAATTGCTTGTCTTCTCTCTAGGTAAACTTTGCAATTTCCCCATGAATAGAATTAATTATATGCATTGGGAAGTACTTATTTAAAAATTATTAACCACTTGTTCACATGATGTAATAATATTAGTAGGCAATGTATTGAACAAAAAATGAGCTCTATCCTTTAAAGAAAATAGAAACTATCTAAGCTATATCTTCATCTAAAAAATTCTCTTATTTAAAAGTTTATGAACAGTATGAAAATTATCCAAATGATTGTATGAGTCTTCATTTTCTAGCCATAAAATGATGGGAGACAATTTAGCACACTAACAGCTAAATTTAGGTATCTTATGCATGATGTGCTCAAATTAGCTAAGGGACTGAAGTAGTCCTTAAATGACCTCTTCTGCAGTGCTTGTGGTTGTTATCGCAAATCCATTTAATTTTTTTCCTCAATTTTAATTTGTCTCTTTTCTAGTTCAAGGTTTATGGGCTCTAGATTATGTGAGAGCGACCTTCGACCATGCAGGCAAAAAACAGATACAAAAAAAAAAACTAAAAATAAAGAGAGGAGAAATTACAATACTGGCCTTATCACATTGTTACAACCTTGAAATACTATAACTAAATAATCCAATATTGGCCTATACGGTCATACGGTATTTGATTTTGATGATAACAAACTACGTGTCATTAATAAAATAGAAAATGTACATGTTAGCTTAGATGACCTCTAGATCGTGTTTATAAGTTGACAAAAGCTTTATATGGGTTGATCTAAGTACCTGGAGCATGGTATGATAGGCTTGAAAATTTCTTTCTAGAGAATGATTTCTCAATGAGTAAACTGATACAACTCTCTTCATTAAGCATAAGAACAAAAATATTCTTCTTGTTCAAATTTATATTAATGATATTATCTTTGGTTCTACTAATGAGCTATTGTGTAAAGAATTTTCATCTTGTATGAGTAAAGAATTTGAGATGAGCATGATGGAAGAGTTAAAGTACTTCTTTAAACTACAAATAACACAAAATAAAGAAGGAATTTTTATAAACCAAGCCAAGTATGTGAAGGAATTTCTTAAAAGTACTCCAATGAGCACAACTATCAAGTTAGAAAAGGATGAAAAAGGTAAAGAAGTTGATATCAAGACATATTGAGGTATAATCGTATCCTTGCTCTACTTAACTGCTAATAGGCCTGATATTATGTTTAGTGCATGCTTGTGTGCTAGATTTCAATCATGTCCTAAGGAGTCTCATTTACTGGCTGTTAAATGAATTTTTCGAGACTTGATCTTGGTCTTTGGTATCCTAGAGGAACAAATATAGATTTAACATATTATTCTGATGCTGATTTTGCTGGGTATAAAGTTGATAGAAAAAGCACTAGTGGAACATGCCATTTTCTAGGACATTCTTTAGTCTCTTGGTTTAGCAAAAAAAAAAAAAATTAGTTGCACTTCCTACTACTGAAGTATAATATATTGCAGCTGGAAGTTGCTGTGCACAAGCACTATAGATGAAACAAACACTTAGAGACTATGACATTAAGCTCGATCATATTCTTATTAGATGTGACAACACCAGTGCTATTAATTTATCAAAGAATCCAATTCAACACTCTAGAATGAAACACATAGAGATTCGACATCATTTTCTAAGAGATCATGTTCTTAAAATTAGTTTGCTGAAATCTTTACAAAAACACTTAGTGAAAAGCAATTCACAAAGATTAGGCATGAACTTGGAATGATCAATATTGTATATTAATATATTGGTCTGGTATGTTTAATCTCATTATTTGATTTTCTTAATGTGTTTTAGATGATTAATTGACTCTCGCATTCATAAATCATGCATTAAATGACCATTAAAATATTCCAAGTTAAAAAAATGACTTTAGAGTAATTCATAATTTGGCCAAAAATTAAAATAATGTGTGAAATCATTTCATAGTAGATATTAGATGAGCATTCTAGAGGATAACGGCTCACTGCTAATTAAGTAAATAGCTCACCGCTAACTCATTGACGGAGACAAAGCTACTAGAGTACAACGGCTTGCCATTAACAAATAAACGGCCCGCTGATATTTGATGACAAAAATTTTACTCCCTAGACTATAACGGCTCACCATTTTCATGTTTTATCTACACAATGACCTTTTTCTTCCTGATTTTTTCTTAGTCATGAGCTGTTTTTCTCTGCACCTCTTGCTGAAAGTTCACTCTCTCTCTCCAATCTATCATTTTTCTTGTAAAATTGAGTTTTCCATGCGCTTAAAATCCTCTTAAATCTATATTTTTTTTTATTAAAACTCATTTATTTACTGAAATCACAAAATTTCCAATTTGAAACCTTAGAACCACTGCAAACTTTCTTCTTCATGTTTCTTTTATTTTTCTTATATTTTTAGTTAAATTGAATTCATAAGACCTTTCTCTATCTTTCTACTAATTCATTTTCTTATTTACTCATTAACTTTCCAAAATCCCAAATTTCACCCTCTATGGCTAGTGGTTCCTCATCTAGAAAGGGCAAGAGGATCAAGCACTCTATTGCACTATGGACTTCATCCAACTACATTTTCCCCTAGCTCATATGGCTCAAAGATTTGAAAGCTCTTTTATGAGTAAAACTGTCATCCCCTCATTTTTTTGTAGATATTAATGAATTTAAGGATATCATAATATGTGGGAATAGTATCACAAGTCTTATAAGACAATCGGGATTAGCTTTAAGCGTAGATGAGCTTGTTTATGAAAATCTTATTCAAGTCTTTTACTCTAATATGGAAAAAAATGATACTCGATCTAGTTCAGTCATCAATCAAGTTGCGTGGGTACATATTGTATTTCATGATATTGACATATGTAGAATTTTGACGATTTCTGCTGATGGTTTAGGCCTTTACACAACTAGAAAAGAATTAGAATTTGACGGAGCCATTAAAAATATATGTCGACGTCCTGATCTTTTAGGCGATTTTTGTACTCTCTCCTTTAGGTCACAGCTATTACTTTTCCAAGTTAGGATCATCCATAGTATTTTGCAGCATATGGTCACTCCTAGGCAGAGACATATTGACGAGGTGACCCATCTTCATGTGGGTCTATTAGATTCTCTTATCTGGGGATGGAAGGTTAAACTTGGCTATACTATTAGACGCCACATGCTAACTTTCCCTGGTGTCAATAATCAGTCTTTTACTTATGGAAGTATCATTACTCGGATTCTTCATCACTTCTGTATTCCTCTCACTGAGCCTGTTCATGTTGAGGTCAAGAAGTTAGGATGGGAGATCATTTCCGCGATTGATTTTCAGAGGCGGGGATATAGATGGATAAGGGTTCCTTTTTCTAAAAATGAGGACACTCTTGTCGCTCCGGAGGATGACAAATTTCTCAGCGACATCTATCCGACTGATCAGCTTCTTAACTTCGCTTAAGAGCTTAACCTCTTGCCTTTAGAAGGGCTAGAGTACAGTGGCAAAGTGAGGAGAAGCAGCAGAAGCCTACACATGAGGGAGATATTGGTGACCATCCTCTGGTTTCCTATAGTTTGCTCAGCACATTATGGGTCACATTGACACTATTTTTTAGCAGCAACAGCAGCTCCAGTCTCAGTTTGAGGAATTCCAAATTCAGCAGCTTAAGTTTCAACGACGCGTCTTTTCTATACTAGGAGTTTCTCCATTTGAGTCATCATCACAGCCGCCTCCATAGATTTTGTCTTTTTTATATATCTCGTTATATGTATTCCACACATATATAGTTACTCACATTCATTTATTATTATGGTATTTTTTGGATAACATGATATTGGTTATTTAGTTCATGTGGATGATTGGTTTTGGATGTTTGTTTCATTATGGATGGATGTATGCATTTGCTGAGATTATCTATTGACATGGCTGGGAGTTGAGATGGTTTTTAATATATATTGGAAGTGCTCTTGGCAAGTTTCACAGTTTTGGTTTACTTGATTTTCTGGGGAAACTCAGCCGAAATTCTTCAAAATAGTTTTTACATTTTTCATTTCTTTTTATGATAAAGAGGGAAAAGTATACAAGAAAGTGTGAGATCGAGTTTGTAATTATACTTATGTTTTCAAATTTTTTCTTTTAATAACATATGACTTTAAAATAATCACTGAAAACAAATGTTTTATTTATGGGAGTTTAAATCGTTCAATGATATTTTTCAAAAACATTTCTTGAGGATTTGTCATCATTAAAAATGGGGAGATTGTTAACGTATAGATTTTCACAATTATGATTTTTATGATTACAAATATGTTTTTGAATTGATTAAAGCTTAAAGTCTCTCGAATATTTTTAAAGAGTAAATTAAAAACTTTGAAATCTCTAATTTTATTTAAAACTCTAAAAAGAACTTATTTGAAAATGTGTAAAATGATTTTTAAGCTTCAAAATAGCTTTGGAAAGAATTGGGGTAAAATTATAATTTTAAAAAAGTTACAATGTAGCAAAACTATTTAGTACTGTAGCTAAACGGTGAGCCAACAACAGAGTTACTAGGCTGCCGATAAGGTCCAGAGAGCATCTTATCTTGTTCAAAGATAAAGCCTAACCTACAATAAGTTAGCAGGCTGCAGACAAGGTCTAGAGAATATCATATCTCATTCAATGATAACGGCTAACTAACAATAAGTTAGCAGGTCACTAATAAGGTTTAGAGAGCAACAAAATTTGGTTGATGTTAACGGCGATCCAACAACATGCAAACGGCTAACCGATAGCTTAATGGTGAACCGACAATTATAAATGGCTAGCTGACTGCTTGAAAACAACCCAACGGTAACTCATTCAAAGTCATAACGGCGATCCGACAAAAGTTAATAGTGAATCGTTAATACTCAAGAAGACAATAACGACTAGTTTTCAACTCCAATTATAAAAGGATTCATTCAAATTCAAATGAGCATTGGAAAAGTACAAATATCACTGAGCATTCAAGAGTAAAACAAGCTTAAGTTCTTGTAATCATTTTGTTCACACTTTGAGTATTCATCTTGTATTTGATTATATAGTCTGAGTGAAGTTGTGTTGTAATTTCTTTTATTATAAGCACAAAAATTAGGTAAGTGTAAGTGTTGAAGTACACTTTGGTTAAGAGATTGAGGTTAATATCTTGTTGTAAAGGATCATTGATATATAGGAAGTCAAGTGTAAGCATTGTTGAAGCCTTGGAAGCGCGCTTAGTGAAAACCTCAGGCCCGGTGAGCTTGGAGGTGTGGACGTAGGCACAGTTAGCCAAACCACGTAAAAATCCTCGTGTTTGCATTTCTTTTTCCTTTACTCTGTAGTTAGTATTTTACCGCTTAAGCGATACAATCAGAACTAAAACTACTCTTAACCCAGACCATGGGATGAAGCATTGTAAAATCTCAAGAATCTTACTCACTCCAAGATAAAGCAACAAAACCTCATCATTGATGAATACGAAATGAGATAAGAGTTGAATTCAATTCACAAGCCCAATCGATTTCAAACCTCAAAAGATTATAGGTCAACTTGTCTCTTCAGTTCAAACATTGACAATGACTGTTGAGAAAGGAAAATTCTCAAGCTAGCTACTGCTTAATTCTGAAGGAGTGCATGAAGCAAGTACCAGCTCACCCCAGCAATAGAAGAGGTCAAAGTTGTCAAGACCTTATGCAAAGGCAAAGAAATAGTTAATAAAGTGAAGATGTCGAAGATAACTCAAGTTGTACCTTTAGACTCTGAGGATTCAACATCAAAAGAGAAAGAAGAAAGCAGCCCATGAGAATTCGTCCCTAAAATTCTATTCCCTTGGAGGTTAGCTAAAGTACAGAAGGGAAATTCCACATATGAGATTATAGAAATCTTTAAACAAGTGTTAACATCTCTTTACTTGATGCTATAAAATAAGTGCCCTCTTATGCCAAATTTCTTAAAGACCTTTGCACTAAAAAAAGAAGCGTTCATATTCAAAATAAGGTCTTTCTAATAAAATACATTAGTTCTATACTCTAACATAAAATTTCTCTAAATTTTAAAGATTTAGGCTTCCCTACAATTTGATATAGCATTGGGAATCACATATTTGAAAATGCTTTGTTAGACTTAGGAGCTAGCGTAAATCTTTTACCTTACTCAGTTTTTGTGAAACTTAGATTGGGAGAATTACACCTAACTCTTGTTATATTACAACTTGCAAATCGATACATAAAAATATCTCGAGGTATTATGAAGGACATGCTTATCTAGGTAGACAAATTTTATTTTCCTATTAATTTCATTGTGATTGACACTCAACCATTGCAAAACTCAAAGAAGCATATCTCTGTTATCATAGAAAGACCTTTCTTGGTAACTATTCATTCTCACATTCAATGCAAAATTGAAAATATGCAATTATCCTTTGGCAGCCTGACTATGGAGTTGAATATCTTTAACATTGCCAAATAATCTTATAACGCATATGATGGAAATATTGATATGAATTTAATAAAATAATTAGTTGATTACACTTTTTTTTCTAACCTTAGTGATGACCATTTAGGAATATGTTTAACTAGCTTAGGTTTGGATTTTGATATTAAAAGATCAGTCGATGAGATCAATGTTTTACTTGATTCAGCACCATCCATGGACAAAAATAAATCGAAGTTAAGAATTGAACAACTTGCATCATCAGTGAAGAAACTCAGTCCATTATTAGAATAACCACCAAAACTAAAGCTCAAACTATTACCCCAAATTTTGGAATATGCGTTTTTGGGAGAAGAAAGCACTCTACCAGTAATCATTTCATCCTTCATTAATGAAAAACAAAGAAGTAAGATGTTGGAAGTTTTAAAGAGCACAAAGAAGCATTATGATGGACCATAGTTAACATAAAGGGTATAAACTCAGTAGATTGCATGCATTACATTCATCTTATTGAAAATGCTAAACCTAGTAGGAAAATGCAGCGTCGATTAAACCCTAACATGAAATAAGTTGTTAGAACTGAAGTTCTTAAATTATTAGACATTGTTATCATTTACTCCATTTCTAATAGTTCATTGGTCAGTATTTGCAAGTTGTCTCTAAAATTTCAAGAGTCATAATAGTCAACTAGAGTGACTATAGGGTGCTACATATGTATTGATTATAGAAAGTTGAATTCTATCAAACATAAAGACCATTTTTCTTTACTATTTTTTAATTAAATGCTTTTTAAATGGCTACTCAGGATATAACTAAATTCCTATAACACCAAAAGATCAAGAGAATACTATTTTTACTTGCCCTTTTGGCCTTTTTACATATAGGAGAATGCTATTTGGATTATGTAATAAACCTGCCACATTTCAAAGATGCATTTTAAGTATTTTTTTTTATATGGTTGAATGTTTCCTTAAAATCTTTATGGATGAATTTTTTGTCTATGGTGATTAATTTGATTAATGTTTACATCATTTAATACTAGTTCGGCGGAGATATATAGAGAAGAATTTGATCTTAAAATGGGAAAAGTTTCATTTTATGGTAAAACAAGCTTTTGTTCTCAATCACATCATTTCTAACAAAGGTATTGAGATTAAAAAAGCCAAGATGGATCTCATTTCCAATCTTCCTCCACCTAAAATATTCAGAGATGTAAGATCTCTCCTTAGGCATGTTAGATTTTATAAACAATTCATTAAAAATTTCAGCAAAGTCTCTAGAATTTTATGTAATTTACTTCCTAAGGATGTACCTTTTATCTTTGATGATTCATGCCTTGAGGCATTTGAAAAACTAAAGCAGTTACTGACATCATTACCCATCATTCAACCCCTAAATTGCAACAAAACTTTTGAGCTCATGTGTGATGCATCTGATTATGTAGTAAGAACAATATTAGGAAAAAAATTTTATTAAATTTCAATGTTATTTAGTACGCTAGTATGACATTGAATAATGCACATTTCAACTACTCAACCACTAACAAAGAAATACTAGCAGTAGTGCTTGTATTAAAGAAATTTCGATTTTATCTCACTGGATGTAAAATAATTGTGCTTATATATCATGCTACTCTTAAATATCTTCTTACAAAAGGAAGATGTAAAAACTAGACTAAGTTGTTGGGTGTTACTTTTGTAAGAATTTAATCGTGAGTTCAAACATAAGAAAGGTACAAAAAACGTAGTGGCAGATCATCTCTCTCTCCTCAATTTTGACATAATTATAGAACTAATACCATTGAATGAATTGTTTCTAGATGAACAATTGATGAGTGTGAAAGTACTACCATAATACACCAATATATTTAATTATCTTATTATAGGTCAACTTCTAGAGCCTTGGATTAGACAGGATAAAACTAATTTTTTTTACGAAAATAAATAATTTCTTTTAGGATGATCCTTATCTATTTAAGTATTATGTAGATCAAATTGTTAGACAATATGTCCTAGAAAATGTGTTTCAAAGTATCCTTTTATTCTACCATAAACAAGCTTATGGAAGCCATTTTAGTGCCAAGAAAACAGCTACTAAAGTTTTACAATGTAGTTTCTATTGGCCAATTTTATTTTAGGATGCTCACACTTTTTGTTCTTCATGTGATAGATGTTAGCGTATAAGAGGCATTACAAAAAGGAATATGATGTCATTAAATCATATTCTAGTAGTCAAAATTTTTTATTATGGGGCATCGATTTTATGGGACCCTTTCCTCCTCCTTTTAGTTATCAGGTCATATTAGCTGTTGTCAAGTATTAATCTAAGTGGGTGTAAGCCATTCTGTATAAAACTAATGATCATAAGGTAGTGATGGGGTTTTTTGAAAAGTAACATTGTTTCACTCTTTGATTTCCTCGAGCAATAATCAATTATAATGGTGCTCACTTCTGAAACAAATTATTCAAAGCTCTTTTAGCAAAGTATTCCATCACTCACAAAGTGGCTACCTCATATCATCCCCATACTTGTAAATGAGTCAAGATTTTTAATAGGAAAATAAAGCGCATATTAGAAAAGACAGTGAGATCAAAGAGAAAATATTGGTCATTAAGACTCAATGATTCATTATAGGCATATCGAATGGCCTTTAAGAACCTAATTGGGATGTCACTCTATAGGCTAGTGTATGAGAAAGCTTGTCACCTAACTATCAAACTCAAGCATCATGCATAGTAGACGATTAAGAAATTCAACTTTGACATGCAATAAACTAGCTAAAAAAGAAGATTATAGCTTGCAGAACTCAAGAAAATTAGTAATGATGCATATGAAAACGCCAAGATTTACAGTCAGTGAATTAAAGTCTTTCATGACAATTAAATTATGAGAAAGCCTTTTCTTCCAGGTCAAAAGTGGTTTTATTCAATTCTCATTTGTTTCTATTCCTAAGTAAGTTACGCTTTCGATGGTCTGGCCATTTCATTGTTCACATTATTTTTTCACTATGAGAAATTGAAATTAAGGATCCAAATAATGGTGTCACTTTTAAAATTATTGGTCAATGATTAAAGGCATATCTAGAGTACCAACCACATTAAGAGGACATTGAAATAGATTTGAGTGATATGAAAAAATTGAACTGAGAGTTTTCTATTTCTTTTCGGTGATTTAACTTTTTATCATTTTTTTTACTATTCTTTTGCTGATAGAAATATTTATTTTCTACTAAAGTGTGTTTGCTTACCAGTTGTAGTTTCTCTCATTACTTGTACTAGTACTCATTCGACCATCTTAAACAACTTTTACATGTGAAGCATCATTTGAATGGATTACTCTAAGTTTGTAAATCACATCTTATTTGGGATCTACGACCACCAGTGTTAGTATCCCATTTGGAACACCAACAATGATAACTTAAGGAAATCAAAGGTGTTATCTATGAAATTTAATTGGAACTTTACGTAAATTAAATAAGAGGATGATTGTGAGAAACTATTTAATTATACTCATTTTTTGTGTATTTTTATTTTCTTTCGTTTGCATTTATGTGTTACTTGATTTTACAGATTTGATTTTCTTTAAGTGTGCTTTAATTTGTTACCCTGGTTAAATAGCGGATAACGATAATCTATGACAACCAAAGTTGATTAGTTTAGCTTCCCATAATAACTGATATTCTCAGGCAAAGGTATGGATCAAAATACATTTCTAGCAAAACGTAATAAAGGATTTCCTTCACTCGCTCAGAATGCTCTCCTTACAATCTATAACGCTCGGTCCAAATGCATATAATTACTTATAAGGAATAACATCTATACTAATATTCATCGGCTAATTAAAGCCAAAGTACGATTGGCACTGAGTTACCTATCAAGTTTATTGCCTACATACTAAGTTAAGGTAAAGGAAACTATTTAAGAAAGTGAAGAGCTCGACAACTTTTAGTTGCTTATTATAAGTGTGCCAGAATGGAATGTGATAAAAATTCATGTACTTCTTTAGAATAGTGAAAATAACATGAAAGACAAGATTGAATTTATGAAGGTGGCTTCAATGGAGTCATCGGATTATATCCTTTTGTCTTTTAAAACGCATCCTAGTGGATACGTGAAAAAGTATTTTTTCAGTTATTTCCATTATTCCAAAAAGAACGTGCATGATATAGTCTCAGGAATCTAACTATAAATGACTCTATTTTTCAATTTATAAGTAAACTATACAGGAAGCCTATTATCGATCCATAGAGAGAATTCAAGCCGTTTTTAAAAGTAAATCTAAAGGAAGATGTGAGCCATAATCACAACTACCAGTACATATCATTTTCATTTACTATTATTTTATTATTTACATTATTGTTTTCCTTGATCTGATTTTAACTTTTTGTATTGTGCACTGTTTACTTTTGACTTTTGAGCCATGAACTTCACGCCTTATTTGATAAACACACTACTTCATTTACAATTGTGTATCATTATGTTTGTTACTAAGATCTCTAAATACAGGCTTATTTTGTTAAATAATAACAAATTATTTTTTAGATTTGTCTTAATGACAACAACTTCGAGTAGACAAGTTAAGACCATTTATATGGTTTTGGGTTTCACTATAGAAATTACAAAGAATTTGTTACGGTATCCATAGATCTTAGTCAAGTCTTAGCAGAGAGAAAAATACACCTAATATATGAAGGAGGTAACCGAGGTTTATCAAAGCTTATTGCAGAAACTGCTCACAGTAAAGAAAGCTGAGTGCTAAACATTATTTTAAAAGCCTTAAACCTCTTGTAAGCATGTTCAGCTCACCAACTAGAAAGGAGTTTGTTATCCCAACCACGCAAGAAATACTATCTGAAATGCTATAATATGCTGAACCTTTCATTTTCTTACTAGGACATCTTGCAATATGAACAGCCCTGTTTACATTTGCATCTTATGCTAATCTAAACATTCATTAAAAACCTATTAGTTTGTTAAATGTTAATAACTTTCATTTCTTAACTATGCAATAAATAATCATCACAGTGACAAACTTTTTATTTTTGCTTCTGTTGCTAACGAGTTACTTGATCTTTTACAAGCTTATAAACTAAAGCCAAATCCTATAACCTCTTCATTGGATTGGTCGACTGATGATGGTAGTAGTAATAAGAAGCACAAATTAGATCTAACTCTCCATTTATAAACATTTTAAGGAAATTATCATCCATATACCCTTAGATGTCACCGATATAATGTGTGTTATAACACTTTTAATATGTATCACTAGTATACCCTAAGTTGATAAAAGACATCTATTGTCCACTTTACCATTTGTTACTGTTAAGAAGTTAATATAATTTTAACAAAATGATGATTTTTCCCTTAAAACAAGTAAAAGAAAAGCTGTGATTAAAAACGATATGTTGTTCTCTTTTAGTGAAATGTATTGTTTTCCGAACAACATGTCGTTTAACTGTAGTATAACTGTAGAATATGTCGTCTATAAAAACGTTGTCATTAGTTATATTCCATTACAATGACATGTCATCTGAAAAATAATATATTTCACTTAAAAGAAGATGACATATCATTTTTTATCACAGCTTCTTGTATATTAAAAGACCATACTACCCTCATATCGCCAGCATATCCTAACGATTGGTAATGAATTGGTAGACGGCAGAAACATTTTATCAACTTAAGGTATACATGTGATACTTGTTAAAAGTGTTGTAGCACAAATAATATAGGTGATATTTAAGGATACTATTTTTCAACATTTTATTTTGAGCCCATTATTTTTCTTGTGAAGTAACCCTATTTGCCCATTCTTCATACAATTTAGCAGTCTACTATTTTATGCATAATCTTTATATTTTCCTTCGAGTCAACCATTTAAAAAAATTTTGTTGCTATATCTAAAAGGTCATCAAACTAGTAGATATGAAAGACTATTTAGAGCCCTAGAAGATTATGGAAAGGCCATTTTTAATATGTTTAAGTCTTTTCCAACCATCCCTTTTGTGAAATATACATAGTTAACCCCTTTGAGCCTATTAAAAAAAATTTCTTTGTTAACTTGTCATCCTTTTTCACGCTACTTTAGAGTATTACCCTATGTCTTATGTGTTTAATCACCTACTCATGTTTGAGAAAAATTTAGATGATTATTTTATTCAGAAAAATAGTGTAATATATAAAAAAATAAAATGATGATGTGTAAAAAAATGGAAAAATAATGAATACATAAATAAACAAGTGAAATACACCTTGTAATTTCTAAAGATTTCTATCTTTTCCTTCAATAATATTTTATTTTTCCTATTATCCCATCTTTGTTATCCATGACCCTTAACCTATGTTACGCCCTAATAAAAGTTCTTCTTGATTTTAAGGAACCATAATCTAAACTAAAAACTAATGATATAGGCTAAGAAGATGTGGTGATGTATAAAAATGAATAAATTAGTTTGACAGGCATTTCATTTGACTTGAGATTATATTATTTTCTAAGTTGTGCACATTATTCTTAGTGAGAGTATGTGATATTGTCTTCCATTAATTTATCTCAATTTATCATTTTTAGAGTGACTGTTTTCATTGGTTTATTTTTTTTTTAAGAGTATCACTTTAACCTGTGAGATTTTGGAGTTTGATATATCACTCTTAAAAGTGACTAGATTAATGTAGCTTTGATAATTGACCAATTTGCATGTGTTTGCTTGACTAACTCATGTGCATGGTTGACATGGGAGTGATATTTCTTTAAGCTGGGAATAATGCCTATACTATTATTTGATTATTGTCATTAGTCTAATTAAAGAAGTAAGCAAAATTGCTTGAAAGAAAAAAAGATTTCATTGTGTGTATCGCTCAATTTGCTAGAAACTAGTAATAAGCTAGTTGTGAGGCGTGTTAAGTACTAGAGAGTATACATTTATAAAGTGTAAAATTATAATTTTACACTCTAAGTCTCATTAGCATCTCCACTTTTATGTATTTTAAGTCCCTTGAACTTTCATTGAATGTGTTTGTGTGCATTTTCTATTTTAGGGACAATATTTTTGAATTTAGGACAATTAAAAACTTTAGGAATTGCATAAAGGGTAAAATCATAATTTAAAGATTTTATGGGCCCTGCTGATATGGTGTTGACCCGTTGATGTAGTGTTGGTCAGCTGATATGGTGTTGACCAACAGACATGACATTATTTGAATGATGTGGCAACATCCTATTCGACCAAAAATACCGACATAGTATTGACTGATGATGTGTTGTTAATTAAGATGATGTGGCATTGACTAATGATGTGGCAGTATGTTAGTGGACAAAAAAACGTGTGTACGACACATGCATATACACGGAATGACAACCTTAATGATGTGTTATATCCAATTAGAACTTGCCACGTGTATCAATAGATAAGGGGCTACTCCATCCTAATTTTACACCCCTGAATTCATTTTTTAGCCCTATTTTTTTAAATTCCTTCTCTATCTTGTATTTTTTTTATGTGTTTTACTAAAATTCATATTTTGTCCCTATTTGAAAAAAATGAGTAGCTAAGTTAGTTTCAAGCTTAGGTTGAAGGTGAAACCTTAACATGATCCATAGGCTTAATTTGATTAGTTTATTTTCTCTTTCTCTGATTTATTTAGGTTGTTTTGATCCAGCATTAACAAATAGTAATAATCTTATCCAGATTTTACACTTGTATACTAGTTCCTTAATGTAAGATTATTACTATTTGGCACAATGAGCATGTTACACTAGATTTATTAGAGAGAAACTTCCCTCTAATTTATGTGGTTATCTTGACTTAGTGTTGATGGATAACTCATCTAGGTTAATGAGTAGACAGTCTTGCCGCATTGTACACAGTTGGACTATTATTACTTAGCACAACATGTTTTTGATACTACATTTAATATAAGATTACTTCTCCTAGCACAATGAGCACTTGATATCATATTTATTAGAGTTAGGCTTATGAGGAGTAGAAATACCCCCAAATTAACTAATTAAAGCTAAAATGGAATATTAAGCCCATGGCAAAATGTTAAGTGTGAATCTAGAGAATCAAACACCTTATTTATATTGTTTAATCTCCAATTTATTCTCGTCATTTTAATTTAAATGTTATGTTAAAATATACTAAATAATTAATCATAAGCCAAGTTAATATTATATATATATATATATATATATATAATATCCTAGACTACGTGTGCTTAGGGCCCGTATTCTTGTGGTGACTCCTACCCCACACATGTGGGTGATGCAGCACTCAACGTGGAGACGTTACCTAGTGGTCCGGGTGCTCTTAAGTATAAAGTAGCGCCTCTACTACCAGCTTAAGCTTTTAGTAGAATGGTAAACGCCTTAAGTGGTATCAAAGCCACCAGGGTTCAAGCCGCGGCTGAAGAATAGGCTTAATATATATATCCCAGACTGCGCGTGCTCGGGGCCCGCATCCTTGTGGTGATTCCTACCCCACACATGTGGGTGATGATGCGGCACTCAACATGGAGGCATTACCTGCACAACCAAGAGGAGAGATCCGATCTTTATGCCTCAGAGGCTAAGTAGTAGTTTATAAGGTAGATATGATATAGAAGATCAGTCTGCAAATCATACATAGACTTTAAAATTTAAAACATACACCCATAGATCTATACTTTAAAAGTAAATAAATGCTTTAAATTGAATTAAAAATTAAATGCTTACATTTAATTAAAATTTTTAAGAGCTTTAAGTGATTACAAAGAAGAAAAGAAAAAAGGAAAACTTAAAAGACAGGAAAGATTTCCTTGATGTCATCAGTTCATGTTTTCCAGAGAGGAAGAGAAGAGAGAAGAGAGAAGATAAGAATATAAGAGAGAGCAAGAAAAATTCTTGTCTGCAAATGCATGAGATCTCTCAATAGGCATAATTATTCCTTTGGATATATAATGTCCTAGGAACCTGACTTTAGTTTAAAATAAATAGACTTTGGAACTTGAAACTGCAAATCCAGCTTTTTTGGTGGCATAATAAAATGTCTTTAAATTTTTGAAATGTTGATCAATTGTTTGAGAAAAAAATCAATACATCATCTATATAGACAATACAGAACTCAGAATAAGGATTATAAATATCATTCATAATCCTCTGGAATTCTGAGAGGGCGTTTTTTAGACCAAAAGGCATAACTGTTCATTCATACTGTCCAAATGGAATAGTAAATGTAGTTTTATACCTATCTTTAGGATGGATCTGAATTTGCCAAAATTCAGATTTCATATCAAACTTTGAAAATACGAATGCAGAATGCAATTTTTGAAGTAAGTCTTTTTTATTATGTATTGGATACCAAATCCATTTTAAAGCTTTGTTAAGAGGTTTTTAATTTATAACAAGTCTTGGTGTGCCTCTTTTTATTTCAAAATTTTTATTAACATATAAAGCAGCACAAGACCATGGAGACCAGGACTTAACAATAAGTCCTTTAGACTCCAAATCTTCAATTTCATTCCTACAATGTTGTTCCAAATGCATATTCATTTGGATTGGACGAGCTTTAGTAGGAATATGTTTCTTATCAAAAGTTTCATAAGGCAAATCTACCAAATATTTCTTTCTGTCCCAGAAGGCAGTTGGTAAATCAGCATATATTTCTCTTTCACTGAGGGTTTTAAAATCAGAAATCTTTTATTTTACAAAATTATTCTGAAGTTGGCTTTCAATTCTTTATAAATTTAAATCCTTATTCAAACAAATCAAATCATTTTGTTTTGTTTTTAGAAGGGTATTTATGTGGTTCTGGTAAACAGAACATGCTTTAATAATATTTAAATTCCTTGCTTTAGGCTTTTCAATGAAAGGAAAAAAAGGTTTTTATTCTTTGCTTCAAATGATATACTATCATAATTAACAGTATAGGGGGTAATAAGGTTTATAAATGGTGTTCCTAGAATAACAACATGATGTATGTCATTAGTTAATAGGAATGAAGTTTTGAATTCAAAACCACCATTATAAATAGAAACATTGACTTTAGATTTGACTTTAAGTTTTGAATTGTTTGCCGACGAAAGTCTTTCACTTGTTTTCTTATGAAAACTTTTCGGGACAATGTCTTCTTTGATACAGTTTAAATCAGCACCAGTGTCAAAAAGGGCAATGGAGTAAATTTTAAAGTCTTTAGGAAAAATTAAAGTAATATTTATTAAGTATTTTCTCATTGTAATTTACTTTAGGACAAATGGAAAATCATCGGGTACAAACTCGATGTTTTCAAAGCTTTGATCAATTCTATTTCCATAATCAGACTCTGGTTCTTTATCATAATCCTCCTGTAATTATCTTTGTAAAAGAAGTCGAATTGTTTCAGAATCATTCTTCCTCTTTTCTTTCAACTCTTTTATCTCAGCTTTAATGTCATTGATCTCTTTTTGAAGATTTTGGATATTAGAAATTGACTTCTTTGTTTTCTTCTTATCCAAGATTTCAGTAAAGTCATATGTATTCTTTTTAATTATAGAGGCTTTGGATGTTTCAGGTTTATCCTTTATCTCTAAGGTCTTTAGAAGTTTATCCAGATACTCTATTTGAATAGTAGGATCAAAAATATGTTTGACTAATTCAAGAAAGGTTTCTTGATCTTTAGTCAATACATTGACTTTCTTTAAATAGGAATCAGTACTAGTAGAACTATTGTATTCTGATTCAGAATCAGAGTTTATCAATTTATCAATTTGTAGAGGCTCACTGTCTACTATCATAGAAGACTCAGACCTGGATGACTCAATTAGCAAAGGAGCTAATTTTGCTAATACTTACTCATCAAGGTCAAGCTCATGGAGCTTTCTGCTCATATAGCAATATTGTGCAATATGGCCTTTTTTACCACATCTAAAGCAAGTAACTTATTTGTAATTGAAAGAGGCTTTAGGTTTGGTTTTATCTCTAAATGACTTTTTCTTTTTATAAGGCCTTAAGGGCTTCTTATAATAAGGTTCCCTAGAGTTTTTGAAAGGCTTTTTATCTCTTTTAGACTTGTAATATTTTTTGTAAGGTCTGCAAGAACACTTACCATTACAGTCTTTAGAGGTAGAGGCTTCGAAGGGATCATAATTGATCTGCTTACAGAAGCCACCCAATTCTTGTTTAATTTTAATCTTTTCTGGAGTTTAAGTCTTTACAAATCTTTAAACCTTCCTTATTGACAAAACTGACAAGGTGAGATTGTCATAAGGAATTTGGTTATCATATAAAGCTTTGATTAAATTTTTGACCTTTTCACCCAAGAGGGTTAGTAACCCTGCAAAGAACTTTTCTTTCCAAGTAACATGATTTGCATCACCTCTCAGAAAGAGTCTGGTGAAGAAGGTAGATTTATAATCATGAAAATCACTAAGTTTCTTGCATCTCAAGTTATGCAATAACTCAGCATTTTTATCTCTTATATGAGATGGATCACCTATGAAATGTAAAGAAATAGTTAAAATCAGGGTAACAGCTGCATCCTGAATTAGATTATTTAATTCATTGCAGATGGGGATTCCATCCCCATCTGTTTGAATTACATTTAAAATGTCAGATTGTTGCTGTTTGGTAAGGAGATGATCCCACCAACCTTTAAGCTGACCAATAAACCTAACAATCAAGATTTCTGCAATAGCTTTGTCAGAAGTTCCTACTTAAGTTTTATAGGCATTGGCTGCCATGGTCATCTGTTGTAACAACCCAAAAATGTTATACTCAGACATTCCATCTATGTTCCACTCATAGACAGAAGATTCATTAAACCTAGATTGGTTTAAAGCGCTTGGTCTGTTATCAATAGCCAAATCTGGTGGAGATCTGACTGTTAGGAAACGGTTTTTCTTTAAATGCTTCCATTTCAGAAGAGGCAATAGAAGATTGGTCATAATCCAGTACACCAATCTTGCTAGATTATGCACTGTCTGGAGCAATTTAGATTTTACTTGAGGAAGAAGAAACTTCTATCCTATTAAGTTGTTCACGAATAGTTTTAGCAAAATCTAATTTAGATTCTTGGACTAGCTTCTGACTAGTCTTAAAAACCTGGAAAGGCTCAAAAATAGGCTTTTTAAGCTTTTTTTCAGCATCAGATTTTGTTGACTTTGAAGAAGAAGAGATAGGAGAAGGAATGAGAGAAACAGTTATGGTTTACTTTTGGAACTTATTTTTCAATCTAGTCAACTGTTTTCCTATTGTATTTAGATTAACATTACAGAAATTGTTCTGTTGAATAATGCTATCTAAATTAGTCTCTGGATCTTTAGGTTTATGTATTTTATAAGGTGAGGCTTTAATTTGAATAGGAGGTTCACTATGGTTAATGGTTATACTCCTGAGAGGTGGATGTTCTGCTTCTATAGTTCTATCAATATCAGAAAGAGTCCATTTAGGAATTTTATTTCTGGTAACAATAGGATTTGATTCTTTAAATGGATAATCAATATGATTATCAGAAGCATACATCTCAAACCAATAAAAAAAACATATGAACTTTATACATATTCACAAATTCATAATAAATTTGTTGAATTTCTTTTCTTTGGTTTAAGAAGTGTTTAAAAGGCCAAAGTATTTTTTCTTTATTATTTTCAAAATAGAAATTATTATGAAGAAGATTTTTATCAACTTCAAACTCTTTTATTATTACATTTATTTTATTCTCTGTAACAGCAAAGAATGAAGGAGAAGTAGGAGGAGAAAGTTCTTTCTTTTCCTATTCTTCATCCTGTTGTCTACTAATGTATATAGGATGAAGTAAACTAGTAGTATAGTTAATATAATGAATGGATGTACTAGGTATATCCGATGTGGAAAACCTAGGTTGACTCTTTACAGGTTGGAAAAGGAGATTTATAACAGAATGTATCTTTGAAAATCTCCTTTCAACCGAGGGTATACTTGTCCTCGAATCCTTATCAGAGAACCTAGAGGATATAGATTTCTTAAAGGATAGCTTGAATTTTCCATCAGAATACTGAGTCACATTCTGCAACTCTGTATTGGGCTCAAGTTGTTCTGGAATCACTGATTCAGTTGCTCCTTCAAGGATCCATTCCTCTGAAAGATGGACATCTTTCTATTCGATAGGCTTTGGGATTACAGTATTGGCTTTAGATAAGTCAATCTGTAAGAGAAGAGTCTTATCTCTTTCTGACTGATATTTATGCTGTGTGTTAAATGCAAAATGCATGGCTTTGTATGAAATTTTAAAAATTAATGTAATTGGAATTGATCCTTCAACCATGTGATAATTATGGGTTTTAATTTGAAGAATCATGCTCTTTAAAATATTTTTGTCTTTAAGTGAAACTATTATATTTGGATAACAGCTAAATGAAATGAGTCCTTTACAGAGGCTTGATTCTATGCTACTGAGAAGAGAATCATCAAAGGAGATAAATCTCCCATCTCTTAGGACAGCTAGGATTGAAGTATCAAATTATTCTTTAGTTAAAGGCTTTATTCCAACTTGGATTAAACCAATATGCACATAATTAAAATTCTTTTCTTTTAATTTCTTTAGAGATTGTTCTGAGAACAATTGAATTGTCTCAAATGGCTTTGAAAGTGTTATGTCATGTTCTTCTGTTTTAATGACATAATCATTCTTTAAAAAATCAAGTTTTTTAGTTTTATATATTATTTCTTTAGAAATCTCTAGTAATTCTTAACAATCAATAGCTTTATTAAAATCTTCAATTATGAATTCCTCTTAATTCACTACATGCTTTGAATCACTAGTCCTCCCGGAGGAAGAGCTAGAAAAATATGATGCTCTACATAATAGAGAATCCATTTTAAAAAATTATGTTCAAGTTTTAGTCCTACAGGATTGGCTACAATCCACAGCTAAGAATTGGTTTTACTGCCCTTCAACCAATCGGGACTTACGACCAAAAGCTACTGCGGCACCTAAGGTAACACTCACCACTCCTGCAATGTTCAACCTTTACACAGACTGCTAATCTAAACACTCAAAACTATACAACACTATCCTCCCCTTGGCTCTAATACCTGAAGGCAATTAGTACCGAAGGATGATAGTGTAGACCGAAAAATAAATAAAATTTAATTTTAATAAAACTTTATATGATTATTAGGTACGTGGCGTTGTTAAACCGATTGACCGTAGATTTAAATACGCTTTGAGATCAGATCTGGCTTAGAACAGATCTAATCCTGCACAACGGGTGTCCAGCCGATATACCGTTTAAGACTTTAAGACTTTAATTTTAAAAATAAAACTTTAAAACAGAATCCTATACAACCCTAGGCAACACAGGCTCATACACAGTACCGAGATCTGGATCCCAGATCTGGTGCTCTAATTGAATAGGGGAAGAAGAGAAATACAACCGAGGGGAGAGATCCGGTCTCTATGCCTCGGAGGCTAAGTAACAGTTTATAAGGCAGATCTGCTACTCAGCCTTATAAGGCTAGAGCCTGGTTACAGGATGTTTTACTTTGTGATGAGGTTTTCTTGAGACAATAGTCCTGCGTTCTCTAGATTTGGGAAAGGGATGCTAATACTCTATTTTTTCATGCGATAATTCAGAAGAAGTGACAACTCTTTACTACTCATTAGATTTAGGAAACTCTTGAAAGTGGATATCTCAGCCTACTACTATAGCCGCTTCACCTGTTGATTTCTTTCGGAGACTGTTAACAGAGGTTGGGTGTCAGTTTCAACTGTTTAATTTTAATTTTATCTCGTCATTGGTGACTGCAGAGGATGATGTAGAATTATGTAGGGAGCCTGATCTAGATGAGATTCGAAGGGTTATATTTCCATTGACCCTAATATTACTTCAGGTCTTGATGGGTTCTACAGTCGCTTTTATTAGGTTTGTTGGTATATTATTTGTAATGATCTATTGGATGTTGTCCTGGATTTTTTCAAAGGTATTCAGAGTACTTTATTGGTTCTTCTCCCCAAGAAGATTTCTTCAAATTCTTAGGAAGATTTTCAGTTGATAGTCTTTGTAATGTGAGCAATAAGGTTTTAACCCAGTTACTTATTTTGTGATTGACCTCTCTACTACCTCTTATTATTTCTCCCTCTCAAAATGGTTTTTTACCTGGTCAGGTAGTTCATGATAATGTGTTATTAGTTTAGGAGCTGGTCTATAATGTGGTGCTGAAGCTTGACATGGCTAAAGTTTATGACCGAATGTCTTGGTCTTTTATTATTCAAATTTTGCAGTTCTTTGGGTTTTAAGAGCAATGGGTTTCCTTGATTCAAAGAGCAATTTTTGGTCCTTGGTTCTCCATGTTGGTAAACCGAGTCAGTCATAGATTTTTTTAGTCACAAAATGGTTTTCAATAAGGCAATCCCTTCTTCTTGTATTTATTTATCATTGCTGTTGAGTTTTTCACTTGAGGCTTAGATCATCTGTACTCTTAGTATCCCTTGATTCAATATTTATTGTACTGCCACTCCTATTCATATCTCCCATTTAAGTTTTGAGATAATATTGTTATTTTTGCTAATAGAAGCTGGTCTAGTCTTCTACAATTTATAACTTTTTTACATTAATATGAGGCTATCTCAGGGCTGTTGATTAGTAAGGCCAAAAGTAAATTTTACATTGGGAGTTTGGTTTCTGCCTCCCATCGAACTATTATCCACTCTATCACTAGTTTTTAGCTGTGTTAGCTTTTGTTCACTTATTTTAGGTGCTCGGTCTTTACAAGGCATCTCAAGATTTTCTTTTTTTGACGATATGCTCTGGAAAGTCAAAAATAAGATTTTGGGTTAGGCCAATCGATTGCTCTCTTTTGGCGGGAAACTAGTACTTATCTATCATGTGTTGTCTTCTATGCCGTTATATCTACCCCATGTTCTTGGCCCACCAGTAGCCATTTTTTGACATTTAAAGAGACTTTTCACTCGATTCTTTTGGGTGACTATGAGACTAGGCAATTGATTCACTGGTGTAGGTGACCGGTGGTTTGTTATTCAATTGAGGATGGTGGCCTAGTTATCCGCTCTTTTGTTGATATGGTTGAGACTTTTAAGCTTAAGATTTGGTGTCATTTTCAGGAATAACGTTCGTTATGGGCATTTTACATGAAGTCTAGATGTTGTAGAGCTTCACATCCAAGTATGGTTCAATTTCGATATCATGCCTCTCCTCTTTAGAGCCATTTTTTGCATGGTTTTTTAGTGTCTTGGTCAAGCTTCTGAGACTTCTTTACATTTTTTATTTGATTTATCGTGAGTTAAGCCGGTTTGGGTCTATTTTCTACATACTTCGGCTTGCGATATGTTACTTTTATGACCCCCCATGCTTTACTTATTCACTGGTAGTAATGTTCCCCTTCTCGAAGCCATATTCAAGTTCTTCTTCCTTACTTCATTTTCTAGAAAGTTTGGAAGGCTCATAATGCATTCAGATTTAAATCGATGGTCTTTTCTGTAGATGCTATTATTCATCGGGTGGTGTTGGATCTTAGGCTTGTTGGTTCTGTCTTTGGTTTTAAATCATCCCAATTGCAAGGAGCTTTAGGTTGTTGATTTAAAGAGGGTCTGTGACTTTTTATTGCACCTAAAGGCCTTTTCATTTTGTTTCTTAGCTTCAGCCGCTACCTGGGGTGGTGAAGCTGACTGTCGATATTTGCTCTAGGGGAAATCCTGTGATGACTGCTTCAAGTGGTATTTTACGTGATCATCAGAGTGTGGCTTTGGCTGCTTTTGGTTCCTTCCTTGGGCGCCAGTTGATCCTTTATGTAGAATTCATGGATGTTTGTTGCTTTTTTTATCTTGTATTTTTCTCTTTTTCATTCTCATGTTGTCGCAATAGCTCTAGGAGGTTTTGTTTTATGTCTCTTTCCTTATGTATTTGATTCATTTATGTTTTATATGACAGGTAGGAGTCCCGCCTAACTCCCCCACCATTTTCGTGGTTTAAAAAAAATGAATTAAAATGGACATTACGTAAATTAGAATAGGATAATATGTTAGAAGTACTAGAGCCACATACATAAATAATATAATCAAATTATACAGAGATTTAGTAAGTATAGAAAAAGAAGTAATCTTGAATTAGAAGAAAATGAGGAAGAAATAGAAATACAAATGGCGATAATAGAAAATCTAAATATAGATAAACAAAAAACATTACTTAATAATTAAGATAAAATTATAGAATTAGGATTTAATAATCCTAAAAAATATTCAAAAGAAGAAATAGTTGAAGAATTATGTAATAATGACCAATTAATAGATAATGATGTAGATGAAGGACTTATAAAAATTTTAGATTTTTTTAAAAATTTAGAAATTGATGAAATTTATTATTTAGAACAACAAAAAGAAATTTTAATAGGAGAAAAAGACATGAAACCAGAAATAGAAGAGAGTAATAATAGACCAATATTAGATCTAATAATTGAACCATCTAATGTAAAAAGTTATTTAAATAAAAGTAAATAAAATTAAAGAAAAATGTACAAGAGTAGAAAGAGTTTTTAGGGCTAAAATAAAATTAGAAAATTGGAAATCACTACCATAGGCCAAAGATATATTAATATTAGAATGAGAAGGACATAGATTAGGTGAATGGAAATAAATATTTAATCAATGGGAATGAAATTTACTTAGACATTCAATGGAAGCCCTAACAGTAATAGTAGACCCAAATTAAAAATTAATATACTTAAAAAGTAATTTTTGAGCCAAAGAAAAACAAATAAATTTGGAATGGAGAGATTGGATGAAGAAGAATAAAATAGAAGAATTAGATAATTTCAATACCAACATTACAGTAATTAATTTTATAGAACTAATGAATAAATCAATATTAGGAGTAGATGAAAAAGATGATGTAATTAAACAAATTGAAGCCATTAGAAACTTAGAGCAATTAAAAACTTATGTTTTAACATATTTTGATGAATATGCTTATTATTTTTATAAATATTGGAGTGATATAGGAGAAGACCTTTTGATGAAGATTTAATGCTAAAATTTGTAGATAAATTATCTAGAAAAATAGGAGAAAAATTACATACTGAATTAATTAATTGGTTTAAGGATAAAAGAACAATTAGAATTAATTATTGTGCTATATTACTACCGGTGAGAAAATATGTTAAAGGGAGTATTAGAGAATACTAGGAAGAAGAAAAACATATGCATCAAATAAAATTACAATTTAAAAAATGTGTGTAGATATGTATGAGTACCTATCTTAGGATGTAAGTACCCTAGCTATTATAGCCGAAAAAACCATAATAAACGATATAGGCAATATAAGCAACATATAGACAAAATAGTAGGAAATTCTATATGAAAAAATTCCTTAAATACAAACATAATAAACCAAAAGTTAAAAAAGCATTTAAAAAAGGAAACAAAATATATAAACAAAATAAAACTTGTAAATGTATTTTATGTGGTAAAGGAGGACATAGTAAACCACACTGCCTAGGGTGCGACCATGCCAGCACTAATGCACCGGATCCCATCAAAACTCTGCAGTTAAGCGTGCTTAAACGAGAGCAGTACTAAGATGGGTGACCTCTTGGGAAGTCCTCGTGTTGCACCACTCTTTTAAAAAAAAAGAAAAAAAAACACTGCCTAGAAAATAAAAACGTTAATTAATTAAAAATAGATAATTATATTATAGAAGAACAAACAATAGATGTAGAAGAAATATTTAATATATATGAAATATCAGATAATGTTAGTATATGTACACTTAGTGTATGTACATATAAGTGAATCAGAAATTAGTTATAACTCGGAGACAGAAATTGAAACTAAAGTAAATGTTTTATATAAATCATGTTTTGGCAAAAATAATACAATTTATAATAAAAAAGATTGAACTAGGATATGAAAACACAAATGCAAATAAGTTCTTTTGTAATAAATGTAAAGATCAACAATATGATGATATAATAGTAAAAATAAATAGAGCAAGAAGTGAATTAATAAACATAGATGTAGAATTATTATTATGTTAATATCTTTGAATAATTCTAAATAATAACAAAAAGTAGATATAGAGATATTTTAAGACCTAAAGTAAAATCAAAAAGCAATGGAACTAGCCAAAAAAATAGTGTAGATGTCTCTTTAGCATAAATAATTAGATGATCACTATCATTTTATAGTATAGTTAAAGAAATTATAGTTAAATGTCCCAAAGGTGGCTTTTGCAACAAAAATGGCACCTGTTATTGCATAATTCCGCAAAATTAACAGCCGATGTTACCACTAATGAACTACATTGTTCTCGAGATATTGACTACCAATTGAAATGTCCCTAAGGTGGCTTTTGCAACCAAAATGGCACCTGTTATTGCATACCCTCACAAAACCCATACGTCGATGTTGCTGCTAATGAACTGCACTGTTCTCGAGATATTGGCTGTCAATTGAAATGTCCCAAAGACGGCTTCTGCAACGAAAATGACACCTCTTATTGCATAGCTAGCAAAATCCATCTGTAAGTGATGCCATTAATGAACTGTATTTAGGCACTTGCGTGCATGTATGAGTAACGCTTAAAAATTGTTTCTTTGTCAAATGATGGGAATTAAGTTTCCTAAATAAAGTAGATATAACTCTTTTATTGAATTATTGAAAGTGATTGCCTTATGACTAAATTACATATTGTTAAAAAGTTAAAGCCCAAAAATAAGACTAAAGATAATCTCAACAGTATGATAGAAACAAATAAATGAGATCGTATTAAAAAATGAGTTGTGCTGCAGGTCTCTCTCTAAAATTCACTTTTGAAAACTTTTATTTTAATAATCGAACAGCCCTTCTAAATTACAAAAACTAAAACTTACATGGTTGTTACCTTTTGCGTGTAAATTTCCTTCACATTGCTTAATGTTAAATTTTATTGTATCTCCTCTCAAACATTTATTTCCCCTTCACAAACAGGAGTGGCTATTTCAACTTAAACTTTTGTCTTAAAATTTTGATACAAAGTTTGAGTCATTGATCTTACACAATCTAACAGTCGATATTAAAAATAAAAATAGTTTAGAGTTCAAGTTTCAAAGTAAGAGGAAAGACAAAACTTGTCCGGCCTAAGAATACTTTCACGAGCCAGGCTTAGCCCAATACAAGCTTGAACTTTTTGATTTGGACCTATCATGCAAATTTTTTTCATTTTTTTGATAAATTTACATTTTTTATATTATTTTATAAAATTCCCACAATTATAACAGACTCCAACCTCCATCTTATGGATAAAGAGAGATAATGAAAATAACTTAAACTTTTGGTAAATTTTGTTTCAATAAGATTGGACTCAAAAAGTTGGGATTGAAGAAAATTCAGTTGGATTATTGACAGCACTTTATAATTCTCATAAAACCCCTTTCATTATTTTCCCATTCAAATAATTTAAAAAATATATATATTTCTTATAAGATGTATTTGTGCTTAAGTTAAGTCTTCCAATATTTATATGATAATCTTGCCTGATTGGATTTCATATCATTTATGATAAAAACTAAATATATGGCATTACTCTTAAACAAATAATACTAAATATGAAGAAAAAAAAAAGAAGAAAGATATTAAGGCAATAAATAAAGTATTCAACATACATATTTTAATTCCGAGAATACGGCAGTTACAGACAATAATATTCGATATTCAGATTTATTGCCCATTGCTTTTAAAGCATTAATTAAAATCTGTTTTTAAGAATATTTCTCCTCTTATTATGTAAGATCTTTTTTTTTTCATTTGAATTCTTATTATATAAGATCTCAATTATAACTTACACCCTTTACAGGTGACAGAGAAAAAAATAAAATATGGAAAAGGCTTCTTGTAGCGTAGCTTTCTTGGCATTCCTTTTTATCATCGTTTCTTGTTAGTCTTTTTTAACTTTTTTCTTTAAAATGTATTTTCTCTTATATATATATATTACAATAGATTAAATTCATAACTAAAAATTGCTATTAGCAGGTGAATCACTCGCCATAGATATAAAAGATATTGCAGCTCATCAGCAAAGATCAAAATGACTCGTAAACAATGACTGCTTAAGTAAATGTCCAGGTGGTGGTGTTTGTGCGGATAACGGCGACTGTATCTGCTTAGCTCAAGTAAGACGATTTAAAGAATTTCCAAAATAGGGCGTTGAAGGACCAGCTGATCAGGTTGATCTTGACGCAATCTTACCTTTAGCTAGTTGTTTATACGATCGTGAGTGCACTAAGTGTTGTAAAGATCATAGAGGCAAATGTATAAATGGGGAGTGCATATGTGGGGGAGGTCCAGAACAGACTATTCTTGAAGTAATCTTGACTTCAGCTGCTTGTTCTCGTAAAAGTGATTGCACCAAGTTTTGCCCTCCCAAATGTGGATTGGTTATATGTTATAAAGGAGCATGCTTATGTGAGTGTTTTTAATTATGGCTCGAGAAAGATGGTACTTATAGAACTAAGATCTTCTTCTAATTTTTTTTTCTTTCTAGCCCTTTTTGTTTTTTAATGATTGTTCAAATGTGTATATTCATTGAAAAAGTTGGCTTAATTATCACACACTTAACTAATCGTTAAAAAACGAAAAGAGCTAAAAGATAAAGAAATTAGGAGAAAACCATTGTCCTTATATTCTTAAATAATATTTTAATTAAGCCTAGCTTCTAGCTGGCTTTGTCATTTCTTATTGTCATCGGCATGATCATGATCTTCGTAATCCGCATCATGGTTATGTATTGAAAAGTAACAGTCTAGAAGTACAAACATGCATTGGTATTTTTTTTTAATAATTGGAAATTTTTCATATATATATATATATATATTCAATGAAACTTTACTGGGAATATGCACCACTGTTTGAGATACTAGTCAACCTGATATGCTCATTAACACATATGTTTATGAATTGTTCAATGACGACAAAAGGTCTGAGACCCATTTCCCAAAAAAACTAGGGTTTTTTTTTTTTCACTAATGGAACCTCCGTTTTTCCCTTGAATTTAGTGGCTTCGGTCAAATTTCACCGAAATTCTTCTAGGTTCTTCTGTATGCCAAAAGATGATGTAGATTCTGATAATTTACGAAATGGCTTGAACTGGGCTTGTGGGCAAGGCCATGCTAACTATTAGGGTAGCCATGTTATCTTATAAACAACATCAAGAGATATGCTTCTTATGCTTGTAATGATTATAATCAAAAGATGCATAGTGATTATTATCAAACGATGCGTAGTGTTGGTGGAACACGCAATTAACTTCGATGTTACTGCTACGACGACTACTAATGATCCTAATGAGTAGCACTTTCTTTTTCACCATCATGTTTCAAGTTATTGCTTGGATACACTTTTTTTTTTAATCTTATTCCAGATTTGGGTATTTTTAAAAGAACATTTGCAAAGCATTTACTTCGCAATTATATGTAAAGCCCTCAAGCTGTTCTATTGTTTTGTGGGAAAAAAGAGAAAAAAGAAAAAAAAAACCATTTGCCATTCTTTTGTGTAGCAAAGAACAATTTGATAATGGGTTCATTTGATTCATTGCCGATAACTCTAGTATTGCTTCAGAAAGTTTCTAGTTATAGTATGGATAGATATCTCATTAACATCAAAAGTTGAGGAGAAAAGTTTTGTGTTTCTCCCTATAACTATTTTCTGATTGAGACAGTTGTTGGTAAATATAGGATTAAATACGTTATTTGTTGAAAACTCAATCAATTTGGTGTTCAAATTGGTTGGTGGCACACAATTGACAAAGTTGAAATGCTTATTTTCAAGGTTAGCACAAAATGGTTGATTTTGATTTCCATGCTTAAAGATTTTTTTAGAAGAATCAAATGCATGCATGATAATTGGCTATAAATAGCAAGCCAAATTTCATTTATGATCATCCCACGCTTGAGAGAATTTCAAATTCAGAGAGAAATAATTCATTAGAGAATTATTGTGAGAGTGAGCAATTGGAGAGTGTGGGCAATTGAGAGTTATTTTTTTTCAAGTGTGTATAATAGTACTAGTGTATTTGGGTTCTGGAAAGTGAGTTTTTTTACTCAAATATTATACTCTACATAATTGTTGATAATACAATTATTTTCTCTTGCTCTCGTGGACGTAGACAAAATCACTGATCTATGTTAAATTCTTGTGTCATTTATTTTTTATAATTATTTAGTATGCTTGATTCTGCATTCCGCACACAATATTATTTACTCCTTATGACCGGAATCATATTTAGATACAATGCATGGCTACAATTTTCTGATTTTTCTGATAGGAGTAATAAATTTGTAGTCTCTGGATTGCATTAGCGTCATTTTCACTGTTGCTTGTACTGAGCAATCTATATATGCCTTTCATGTCATGTCCTTCCATTTATTTTTCTTAAATTTTTTCTGATTTTTGTGTCATCGGTTACTTTCTTGCAGGTTACAGATCCTGTATATATGTAGGAAGGTGAGAATTTGAA
Organism: Murraya koenigii; assembly: GCA_025617385.1. NCBI lineage: Eukaryota > Viridiplantae > Streptophyta > Magnoliopsida > Sapindales > Rutaceae > Murraya > Murraya koenigii. The sequence continues at coordinate 12,106,026 of CM046814.1, forward strand.
TTTATTTACATTAAACTGTCCTGAATTAGAAACCGTAATTCTATTTATTTATCTATTACGGGTAGCTCTAAACATTTAATATCTTGAAACAACACTAATTCAAGCAGGAGAGGGGGGTTTTTGCCTCTGTGGCGTCTGGAGCTGTAAGCCCTTTCAAAGGGGCTACAAACCTGCCAGTTTCCAGAATTCATTTACTAGTATCAGTAGCATTTCTGGCCCTATTGCTCTGATGACATTTATTAGTTAAAGCAACAATAAGTATTGCAATCAACGATGCCAAGCAAATGTGAAAGCTAAAGCAAGAATTTACAATGCAGTGAAGTCATAGATCATGTACAAATTGAAAATAGTTCAATAGTGGCTTGTGCTCTTGTCTTCTTGATGTATTTTCCCTTCTATTTACAAATCTTGCTTTATCACAACATTGTTTTCCCTTTTCATTTTTTTTACTCGAATTTTGTCTTCGTCTTCATCTTCATCTCTTCCGTAGCACATATTTTCGGTGTCATGCCTATGTATAATCATGAATATGGTTAGTAATTAAGCCTCCAATGTTTGGGACAAACTAATTGTTGATGCTGTTTTCCCGCGTCCCTTCAAACAGTGTCAAGAACCTTCTACTCGCGTCTAGCTCGAGCTCGAGCAGGCTGTCTTCCAATTCCAATTTCTCTGTCTTCACCGAAGCGAGATTTTCCCGGGTCTGTACTCACAGAAAACAGGGTCAGGGGTCGCCGAGTGTTGTTCCGACGAAAACTCTCCGACTCTCAAGTCAGTGATCGGGTTGTTCTTTTTTGTATCCCTCTTAGTTAGAGAGACCGGAAGAATGAAAGGGGTATTTTAGCCTTCCTTTCTGAATAATGGAATTTCAGAAAGATCAAAGTAGAGAGAATTAAGAATCAGAAGAACCTGTCTGAATTTTCGGAACCCCCACAATTTACCTGTCTGTTTCCTTTTATCCTCCATTTTTCCCGCCCTTTCTTCCCTGGGTCATCCGTTCCCGCGTCAGTGGTGTCTGGGTCCCTCTGATAGCCGGGATTAGCGTAATATTCCCTAGGGATGCGCGGCTGTCTTGTTAACATGGCTCACATGGCCAGATCATCATGTCGGGCATGCGCGCAAGGAATGATGACACCGTGGGGGCATGTGCCGGCCATCGGCAATAGTACCGCCACCATACCATGTGGGTCCTGATCAGACATCGAAAGGTGTGTGGGATTCTGAGGAAACGGGTCGGACTGTCCTAAGCCGGGTCTCACATTCCAATTGTTCTATGATTGGCATGGCCCAGTTGTGCTTGAGGACTTGACTGCAGCGAGCAGAAAGGAGAGCTCGGGTCTCGATCAGCTTTCGAGCTCCTCGTCTTTGTCCAGCCTTGACCGGGCCTGATGACCTCGAGCAGGAAAGAGAGCTCGGATCTCAAACGGCTCTGAATTCCTCGACCTTGACCAGTTTTGACGTCTAGCGAAACTTTCTTCGTGCCAGTGGCCGAGACTTCTGCTCGAGCTGGGTTGACCTCGGGGTACTTTATTCGAGCTGGAAGGGCCTCGAGGAGACCTGAAAGATATTACCCAAACACCAGTCCCCCAGTTTCTAGTCTTTTGAGTAAAACGAGATAAGACTGGAAACTTATTAGTGATAGGTCGACTTCCCGGCCTTTTACACTTCCCCACGTTCTTCAGTTGTCTTCTGCTTCCACCATTTCGCATTTAATGCGAGACATGTTAACGTATTCTGACTGTTCGTTCAAATTTTGAAGGGACGTTACTCGAAAGGTCGCGCCCCTTGATCTACGTGCCGTCTGCTGAAGAGACGCACCTTTTCCCTTTTCTCTGTTAAAAACCCTTGACTTCCTCACTATACTTCCTATTGCTCATTTTTACTCAAACCTAAAATTTTCTTACAAGTGTTTCTTCGTCTTCCTCTTCCGTGTCAAGGCGATTTTCGGTCGCGTAAACCTTTCTCTGTGATCAGGTACAAACCCTTCTTCCTTATTTTCTCACCGGTTCCATTCTTCCTTCTTCCGGGTCTCTGATTCCATTTGGGTAGATTATATTCTAGGAAAAATGTCTGGTACTCAGCAAGCCCGTAGAATGTCCCCTGAGGAATCTTCCTCTTCTAGTGAAGTAGAGCCCCTTAGTATAATTTCCGTGAGGGATTCTAGTTCAGAAGGGGCATTGCCGGCGGCGGAAGCCCAGCCGCATCAGGGGGAAAGGACCAGCCAAAGGTCCGAGGGTAGGGGATACCCCATTGACCAGATGAGATGTGAAACCACCCAGTTAGATTTGGATAGGCTTAGGCATACCTACCATATACCCGATAATATAGATTTAAGGTTGCCGGGCAGGGGTGATATCCCCAGCCGTCCTCCTCAAGGGTATACGACCTTCCATCTGGAATGCTTCAAATGGGGGGTCAAGCTGCCTCTCCAGCCTTATTTTGCCCAGGTTTTGTCCAGATTTCGTCTGTCCCCGGGGCAGTTGAACCCAAATGGGTGGAGGGTCCTTTCTAGACTTTTCGTGTTGTGGAAATGGTGCAATTTGGGTGAACCTTCGGTAGGGGAAATAAAGCACCTTTATCAGTTGAAGTGCAGCCCGAAGGATGCTGGTTGATACTACCTTACCTCCAACCTGAAAAGTAAAAAACCCATCACTAACCTCCCAACTTCTGGTGGCAACTGAAAGAGCAAATTCTTCTTCGTTGGGGGGAAATGGGGGCACGCTGCACCTCTCACCGAGGGGATCCCTCCGGTTCCATGGCATTTTTGCACTCCAGGTTGTTTATCTATCTGGCGAATTCTCATTTTAGTTCTTCTGCTCGTATCTGTTCTCATTATTTTGCCTTGGCTATTTTTGCAGTTTCTTGGGGTGCTTCTTTCAGAATTGGGAAAGAGCTTTGAGCACACGTGAAGATTGCACTTGACAACGCGAGCTCGTGCAGGTAGCTGCTTGCGAGATGATGCATAGGCGTGTAGGGACTGCCGGAAGCGCGAGCACTTCGAAGAGACCACGAGCTGAAACAGATGCTCTGCCTCCACCTGCTCAAGCTCCCCCTTCTGCTCAGCAGGTAGCACGAGCAGAAGAAGGTCCTCCTCGCAGCATCAGAGGACTGCGGCCTCAGCTCGCCTCAACCCGAAAGTGTGCCGGAGCAGGGTCTGCCTAGCCGCGCCGAGCCTTACCTGAGGAACTTTACCGGGGCGATGGATGATAGATTCTTGGATGGGCTGGAGTCCTATGATGCTGACAAGCTATTTAGTGCTCTTCAGCGCCTCTCCTCCCGAACTTCAGCTGCTGTGACCAGGCTCAAGGCCAAGACCCAAGACTCTCAAGAGGAACTTCGAGCAGAGATTCGGAGCTTGGAGCAGACTGTCGAGCAATTGAAAGAGGAGAACATGAGGTTTCAAGAGGAGAACGCAACCTTTGCAGAGAGGACAGCGGTGTTTGACTCTAAGGTTACCCAGTTCCAGAGGGAGCTGACTGTCATCCGTGAAGAGTTGATCGAGACTCGGAAGGATTTGGACACCCAGAGATCCTCCTTCGAGAAGACCATGGAAGGGGAAACTTCTCGTCTCCAAGGGCAGATAGATGCTTTGAAGGTCCAGCTCGCAACCGAGTACAACAATGGAGTGGACTTCAGCTATGATTGCCTCGTGTATGCCTTGGGCAAGGTACATCCCGAGGTCGACCTGTCTAAGGTCCAAGCGGGTGTTGCTGAGTACATGCGTATTCACGATGCCCCCACCCAAAAGTCTGAAGCTTCCCCTTCCAAGCCACATACTGGACCTAGGGAAGTTGTTCCTCCCCCTACTGCTGCTGCTCCTCCTGCTGCTACTACTGCTGCTCCTCCTGCTGCTGCTGCTGCTGCAGATGACGCCCCTGCTGCTGCTGCCGACGACGCCCCTGCTGCCTGAACTATATTTTTCCTTCTCTTCTTTATTATTATTATTTTTATTCCCTGTACTTGTAATCATTTCAATGAAATAAAAAGGCATATATTGAACAACTCATTCTTGTACTCGTGTGTATATTCTTGTATCTTGTGTGTGGGATTGACTTCATATAATTACTAAGTAAGAATTTTGTAAGTGTTGGACTTTTTATTTTATTTTAAGCCCAAGTGTATTACTGCGTGTATGATTCTTTAGACTTATACTTGGCAAAGATTTGCCTTGAGTTAGGCTGGAAGCCTTCAGCCTGTTTCGTGAGCTCGGTCTTTCTGGATCGACGTTCGGCTCGTGCTTTGTGGCTTTTGATATTGCGAGCTCATTTGCTTCGAGCCCACTTTTGGTTCATGTTTAAATTCAATGTAATCTCCTCGTGCTCTTCTTGCTCGAGCTTATAATTGGCCGCGCTTGGCACCGTCCCACCTAAGGCTTAAGCTTTGGGACTTCCGGCATTGGCGTTCTTCGTGAGATCTTTCTACTCGGCCTGCAATTGGCCTCGCTTGGCACCGTCCCGCCTAAGACTTAGGCTTTGGGACTGTTGGCCTTAGCGATCTTCATAAGCTTCTCCTGCTCGGCCTGCAATTGGCCTCGCTAGGCACCGTCCCGCCTGAGGCTTAGGCTTTGGGACTTCTGGCCTTAGCGTTGTCTTCATGAGCTTCTACTCGGGCCTGCAATTGGCCTCACTTGGCACCGTCCCGCCTAAGACTTAGGCTTTGAGACTTCTGGCCTTAGCGATCTTCATGAGCTTCTTCTGCTCGGGCTTGCAATTGGCCTTGCTAGGCACCGTCCTACCTAAGGCTTAGGCTTTGGGACTTCTGGCCTTAGCGTTGTCTTCATGAGCTTCTACTCAGGCCTGCAATTGGCCTCGCTGGGCACCGTCTCGCCTAAGACTTAGGCTTTGGGACTTCTGGCTTCAGCGTTGTCTTCATGAGCTTCTGCTCGGGCCTGCAATTGGCCTCGCTTGGCACTGTCTAGCCTAAGACTTAGGCTTTGGGACTTCTGGCCTCTGCGTTCTTCATGAGCTTCTTCTGCTCGGCTTGCGATTGGCCTCGCTTGGCACCGTCCCGCCTAAGATTTAGGCTTTGGGACTTCTGACCTTAGCGTTCTTCAAGAACTTCTTCTGCTTAGGCCTGTAATTGGCCTCGCTAGGCACCGTCCGGCCTAAGGCTTAGGCTTTGGGACTTCTGGCCTTAGCGTTCTTCACGAGCTTCTTCTGCTCGGCCTGCGATTGGCCTCGCTAGGTATCGTCCCGCCTAAGACTTAGGCTTTGGGACTTCTGGCCTTAATGTTCTTCACGAGCTTCTTTTGCTCAGCCTGCAAATGGCCTCGCTAGGTATCATCCCGCCTAAGACTTAGGCTTTGGGACTTCTGACCTTAGTGTTCTTCACGAGCTTCTTCTGCTCGGCCTGCGATTGGCCTCGCTAGGTACCGTCCCGCCTAAGACTTAGGCTTTGGGACTTCTAACCTTAGCATTCTTCACGAGCTTCTTGACTTCAACTTGAATTTATATTACAAATATTTTTCCTACTCTTACGTACATATTTGAGTTTTTACACATCCCCATTTTGGAGAATTTTACATTAACGCTCACAATACAAGGAAACTTGTTGGAAGTATTTCATCAAGAGTTGTGCGTTCCACGGCCTCTTGACCTCTCGTCCATCCGGATGAGCTAGCCGGTATGCTCCCGATCCGGCTATTTGAGTGACTCGATAAGGACCTTACCAATTCGGCCCTAATACACCTTGCCTCGGGTCCTTCATGTTCTGATTGACTCTTCTGAGTACTGAATCACCCACTTGGAATCGGTGAATGTGCACATTTCGGTTGTAATAACGAGCCACTCTCTGTTGGTATTCTGCGATCTTAGCAGCGACCCTTTCTCTCTTCTCCTCCAGCAAGTCCAGACCTGCACACATCTACTAGTCGTTTTACTCCTCATTGAAGTGCTCCGTTCGGTGTGTACCCATTCCTATTTCAGCAGGAACGACTGCTTCGTGTCCAAACGCCAAGGAGAATGGGGTTTCTCTTGTGGCCGTTTTGTGGGTGGTTCTATAAGCCCACAAGACACTAGGCAGCTCGTCCACCCAGGCTCCTTTTTGCTCGCCAAGTCTGGTCTTCAGGAGACGTTTTATGGTCATGTTCGCGGCTTCCACTTGTCCATTGGCTTGTGGGTGTGAGGGAGAGCAAAATTCCAGCTCTATCCCCAGATTTCGGCAGAAGTCTCTAAACTTGCCGTTGTCAAACTAACTCCCATTGTCTGTGACCAATGCATGAGGAATCCCACACCTGCAAATTACATTTTTCCAGATGAATTCAGTGGTTTTACCTTCCGTGATGCTGCTCAAGGCTCCCACTTCGACCTATTTGGTGAAATAATCGATTGCGACTATGGCATGGGTGGCAGACGCTTTCCCCTTCAGCAGTGGCTCGATCAAATCAATTCCCCATTGAGCAAACGGCCATGGTGAGTTCATCACCGTAAGGTTCTTCGAAGGCTGAGTTAGGTAGTTGGCAAAACTCTAGCAACTCGTGCAGCTTCTGGTCTTCTCCTGAGCATCTTGATGCATGCGGGGCCAAAAGTATCCTTACCTCAAGGCCTTGAAAGCCAAGGACCTCGCGCCAGAATGATTCCCGCAAATTCCTTCGCGTATCTCTCGGAGGACATAATCAGCCTTCTCCTGATCTAAGCACCGCAGCAAAGGGAGGGTGCACCCCTGTCTATATAAGACCCCGTCGATGAGAGTGTACCTGGCCGCTTTGCACTTCAACTTCCTTGTTTGCTTCTTTTCGGCCGACACTGTCCCTTCCTTGAGGTAAGAAAAGATCGGCTCCATCCAGGTGTTGCTCGTCGATAAGCTCATCACCTCGTCCCCCTGCTCGATGCTCGAGCAAGTCTTGATTTCCAAAGGGATAGACTTTGGTATCCTGGGGTCGGATGCGGCTGCCATGGGAGCTATCATATCAGCTTAAAAATTCTTTCCCCTTGCGATTTGTTCCACCTCGACAGCTCGAAAACCCTCAATTAGCTGCTTCACCTTCCGTAGGTAGGCTTCCATCTTCTCCTCCTTCGCCTGGAAGCTTTCGTCGAGGTGGTTTGTCACCAGCTGTGAGTATGTTCGAAGCTTTACCTCTTTTGTTTTTACTACCGAGGTGAGCTTCAATCCCGCTATTACAGCTTCGTACTTGGCCTGATTGTTGGTAACTTCGAATTCCAATTTCACAGCGTATTGCATCTCTGCCCCTTCAGGACTAAGGAGCACAACTCCTGCCCCTGCTCCTTGATTTCCACAAGATCTATCTACTATGACTATCCATGTGTTGGTCGAGGCCTGGGAATCTAGTGGGGGCTCGCTCTCATTCTCCTTATCCCTTGCAGTGCACTCGACCACAAAGTCAACTAAGGACTGAGCTTTTATAGCTGTTCGAGGTTGGTAGCTGATGTCGAATTCACTGAGCTCCACCGACCATTTCACCAACCTTCCGGAGGTCTCTAGCTTATGCAGAGTTTGCCTGAGTGGCTGGTTTGTCAGAACCGCTCATCGAATGCGCTCGAAAATAAGGCCTCAACTTTCGGGTCATTGCTACTGTGGCCGTGCCCATTTCTCCATCAGTGGATATCGAGTCTCAGCTTCCAATAACGCTCTGCTTGTGTAATAAACAGGGTACTGCACCCCTGACTCCTCCCTTACCAGAACCGAACTCGTTGCCCATTGAGACACGGCCAGGTACACAAACAATACCTCTCATGCTCGAGGTGTTGACAGTAATGGAGCTTTCAGCAAGTATTCTTTCAACTGTTGGAATGCCGCTTCACATTCTGGCGTCCACTTTGTCTTCCTGCCTTTCTTCATTTCTTGGAAGAAGACTCGGCATTTATCCGTGGCTCGAGATACGAACCTGTTGAGGGATGCCAGTTTGCCGGTGAGACTTTGTATCTCCTTGAGGCTACGGGGGGACCTCATTTCCACTACTGCTCTTATCTTCTCCGAATTGGCCTCGATCCCGCTGTGATTGACCATGAAGCCCAAGAATTTTTCCAAACCAACCCCAAAAGCACATTTATCTAGGTTCAGCTTCATCTGGTACTTTCTTAAAAGTGCAAAGGTCTCCTCTAAATGCCTTACATGCTCCTCCGCGTCTTTAGACTTGGTGATCATGTCATCCACATACACCTCCATCGTTCGACCGATCAATGGCTTGAAGACCTTGTTCACCAGCCTTTGGTATGTTGCCCCAACATTCTTCAGACCGAAGGGCATGACTTTGTAGCAGTACAATCCTTAATTGGTGATGAAGGCTGTGCATTCTTCATCTGATCGGTGCATGAGATCCTGGTTATATCCAGAGAATGCATCCATAAAACTAAGCAGCCCGTGCCCCGCCGTAGAGTCCACCAGTTGGTTTATCTTTGGCAATGGGAAGCTATCTTTAGGGCAAGCCTTGTTCACGTCTGTGAAGTCCACCGCAAGTCTGCTTGGTGGTTGGTTGCGGGATGGGTGGTCGTTGTGACACCTGTACTCCCTGTGATCTCGGCCTGGAGACCTGCGGGGTGGCAGGGGGATCATCCGTGGTGGGGGAGCTCTCTGGTAAGGGTTGTACGGGGCAACCCAGTCCCCTTGTTGCTTTTGAAGCTTGTGCTCCTCGGACAAGACCTCCTTTCTCCTTCCTCTTTGCTCCATTACCCTGTTCACTTCTCAGCTTTGCAGCCTTTTCCTCTTCAATTACCATATCTAGTTTCACCTGCTCATATGCATCTGAATATGAACGGATCGAAGGGCTTCGCAGATTATACCATGGCCTTCCCATCCGGATCCCGTCCTTCAGTCCTCACAGCGCTTGGGGATGATTAAACGCGCCAAGATCTAGGACCGATCTGTGGTACCTCTTGACGAACTCCCGGAGGGTTTCTCCCTCCCTCTGTCTTACTTCCGATAGCTCCATCATATCATCTTCGGGGGTCACTGCACCCCGAAATTGCTCTGCAAACTCCCTACACATCTATTCGAAGCTCAAGATGCTTCCCCGCGGTAACCTGCATTACCATTCTCTTGCCCTTCCTTCAAGAGTGAGAGGGAAGGCCCTGCACCTCTGGTCTGCCGACAGACCCTGCACTCCTGTCATGTCGTTTGATGATTAAACAGATCACTTTTTCCTGAGAATTTCAGATCTGGGAAGCGGAAGTCACGTGGGATCGTGACACCTATGATCTCCGTTGAGAGTGGGGACTCATTGTCCAGCATTATTCTCCAACTTGGGCTCTTTCCGTTTCCCTGGAGGTCCTCCACAACTTGTGCCAACCTACGCACCTTTCCCCTCCAGCTCTTCCGCACGGGAGGTTGGGGCTATATCCTGCAAGTGCTGGCGAGACCCTCTTTCCTCCATGTTTGTCTCCTCCCTCACGACAACGTTTGGTGCCCTAGGTCTTTGGGCTTCATCTCCCACATTTTCCCAAATGGGAGCGTTCCCGCAGCTGGATTCAAGGACGTCATTACATGTTTTTCTCTGTCCATCCATGAGTTCTTGTAATATGGAGGTCAGAGTCTCTATTTGTTTCTCCATCCGATCCATTCTTTCTTAGATCTCCCTATTCTGAGCCTCATTGGCCACTTCCCTCAAAGTCACTGATTCCTCTGGACTCACTCCTCTTCGGCTGTTTCCTCTCATCCTTGCGTTGTGTCCTGAACGTGTTGGGAAATCATGCTTTTTGAACTGATCCCCACAGACGGTGCCAAAAAAATGTTGATGCTGTTTTCTCGTGTCCCATCAAACAGTGTCATGAACCTTCTGCTCGCGTCTAGCTCGAGCTCGAGCAAGACTGTCTTCCAATTCTAGTTTCTCTGTCTTCACCGAAGCGAGATTCTCCCGGGCCTGTACTCATAAAAAACAGGGTCAGGGGTCGCCGGGTGTTGATCCGGCGAAAACCCTCCGACGCTCAAGTCAGTGATCGGGTTGTTCTTTTTTGTATCCCTCTTAGTTAGAGAGACCGGAAGAATGAAAGGGGTATTTTAGCCTTCCTTTCTGAATAATGGAATTTCAGAAAGATCAAAGTAGAGAGAATTAAGAATCAGAAGAACCTGTCTGAATTTTCGGAACCCCCACAATTTACCTGTCTGTTTCCTTTTATCCTCCATTTTTCCCGCCCTTTCTTCCCTGGGTCATCCGTTCCCGCGTCAGTGGTGTCTGGGTCCCTCTGATAGCCGGGATTAGCGTAATATTCCCTAGGGATGCGCGGCTATCTTGTTAACATGGCTCACATGGCCAGATCATCATGTCGGGCATGCGCACAAGGAATGATGACACTGTGGGGGCATGTGCCGGCCATCGGCAACAGTACCGCCACTATACCATGTGGGTCCTGATCAGACATCCAAAGGTGTGCAGGATTCTGAGGAAACGGGTCGGACTGTCTTGAGCCCGGTCTCGCATTCCATTTATTCTATGATTGGCGTGGCCCAGTTGTGCTTGAGGACTTGACTGCATCGAGCAGAAAGGAGAGCTCGGGTCTCGATCAACTTTCGAGCTCCTCGTCTTTGTCCAGCCTTGACCGGGCCTGATGACCTCGAGCAGGCAAGAGAGCTCGGATCTCAGACGGCTCTGAATTCCTCGACCTTGACTAGCTTTGACGTCTAGCGAAACTGTCTTCGTGCCAGTGGTCGGGACTTCTGCTTGAGCTGAGTTGACCTCGGGGTACTTTATTCGAGCTGGAAGGGCCTCGAGAAGACCTGCTCGATATTATCCAAACACTAATGATCTGGCTTTTTAGCCTATAAACAATGAAAATGTGTTTTAGCCTATAAAAATCATTTTCTTTGCTTATGTTTCCCTAGCAATTCTATTATAATTGGTAATTCATCATGATCTTGTTTCCTTTAACCACTTTAAAGTTTGATACTTCTTGATGCATGATATATTAATAATTTAAAGCCATTTCATAACATAAAAGTAAATATATTAAAATTTATATTATTTTGAATATAATATAAATCTATTTAACCTAAAGATTTACTTAAAATCTTTATAATAAATACAAATATATTCTTAAAATAATACAACAATTTTTATACTGTAATAGTGTGTGTGGTGATTGGTTAGTTAATTATATTTTAGTTTTAGATTCAAATGATTTTTTCTTTTTTAAGTCTGCCCAATCAAATTTCCGGATTGAATTGAGTTAAAGCCTCTATTAATAGGTTGTCTTTTGCTAGGGTTTTAGTGAAGTATAATGTTTCACGACCTTTATTACTGCATATTTGGATTAGTGTAGGGTGATTCTAGTTTTTAGCAGGATGTTGTTTTTAAGCAACTCCTACTTATTGTGCTTTTTGTAAGCATCTGCATCATTATGTTGATGCTTGTTATGTGACTAATCTTGGGCTTTGGAAGCTCCAATAGCCTATCGACAAAAGTCCGTGTATAAACGTTAGAGATAAGGGCACGAAGCCTATGTCTGATGCAGATGTACAACTTAGGGTGGCTACTGTTTCTCAGTATGTGGCTTTTATTGATAATCAACCTTAGAAGCTTATTCTCACTCCCTTTTATGATTTGGATGCCCCTATCTAGGTTCCTATTGATCACGGTCATATTTTTTGTTTGGCTTTACAACTTAATATTGTTGTTCATAATATTGTCCCTTCTTGTTAGGCTTTGGATGTTAGGGTTCAGGATTCTGAGGTCAGGGATTTAATTGTTGAAACTCGAGATCGTGGTGATTCTACTTAGTAGAGCCCATTTCATATTACTGGTGATGGTAAGGATATGGTTTTGGAGAATCTGGATGTTCAAAGATTTTCCACAAGTTCTACGTTTTTAAGATATGTAGTGAAAACATTGAGCATATAGTTGTGGGCTTCAATTTTCATACTGTTGACATTCTTATCCAATCTGATGAGAATTTTAGTTATTATAGGAATCTAGTGGCTGATGCTTATTACCTTGTCTGAGCTTGAGGGTACTCAGGGGAAGGGGATTCAATTTTTGTGTTGTTGGCTCGCGTGCCTCTAGTTCAAAGAAGGGCTTCACAATTTAAAGATGACAATAGGGCGGGTATGGGAGGGGAACGACATCTCCGTACCCATTTCCTATATTTCATATACGTCCTCATACCCTTCCCATCCCGTCAGCATTACTTAAGAGGATTCCCGTCCTCTCTCCAAATAGTAATCGAGGATTCCCAAGGGTCCCGGTTCTCGAATAATTGATACACTTTTAGTTTTTGAATTTTATTTAATTATATTAAAATAAAAATTTTAAATAAAAATAAAATTTTACAATATATCTTATGTTAACATTAATCCATTTTAAAAGTCACATTATAAAATACCAATTATCAGCATAATTATTTTTGTCAATCCTCATAATCTTATAATAAAAAGAAAAATATATTACTTCCATATAAATAATAAAATAATTAAAATGGACATAAGCACTGAAATTAATTTTTTTAATTAAGCTCGAATGTTTCATAGTATATTTGTATAAATATTTTGATATTTGTTATTTATACTAATGTTGAATATTTTATAATTTAAATTTTATTATTTATTCATTAACAATTCTAAAAAATAAAATTAAAATAAAAAAAATTAAAATGAAGAATGAGGAATTAGAAAAGAGATAGGGCTTCCAACTCTAGTATGTCCCTTCCTTGAAAAAGAAATTAGGTATAAATTCATCTCTGTTTTTATCCCCTCCCTCAAATAAGAAATCATATATAAAATCATCCTCGTACTTGTCCCAAATAGAGAAAATCTCCGAGCGATCTTTTCTTCATAGAGATTTCTGCCATCCGTAATTTCACATTAGTTATTGGTCACAAATATCATAAGTGGCACTCTTAGCATTAGCTCACCTTCTTTAGTTTCTTTTGATAGACTTTGTCTTATAGTTTGTTCTCTTTAATTTATTCTTTGTTATTTATTTTATTTTTGTTACCTGCGTTTATTCTTTAGCTTGGAAGATTTTGTTCTAAGTTCCCTCCAAATAAAATTTCCTTTATATTATATAATTTACAAGGAAGTACCACCTCCACCTCACCCCCACCCTCTTGTGGTTTCTCAAAAAAAAAAAAAAAAAAAACAATCTCGTCTGAGGAAAATAGAATAATAAACAACTAGATAAAAAGAGAGAGACAAGCAAAAACTTCAGACGCCCCAACTGTAAAAAGGTTATTTTAATGGGGTAATTAGAAGAGAAACCATAAAACAAAAATGGTTCAGAGAAATTAATTTCAACAAATGAATCTGCGCTTCAGCCATCAATCAAAACCGTTATAACCAGCACTTCATCATAGTCTTCAGGCAGATAATAACAACCCAGTTTCACCTGAACAGAAGGATGGGTAATTCGTAAGACAAGGCAATAACAAGTAAAAGGATGCATGGCACAAACAATGGTGAAATTTTATTTTAAAGACAAATTTGGGTACAAAATACGCAAACAAAATTAGAATTCAGTACAAAGATATAATAATCATTACCTACATTCTTACGTCTCAGAAAAAGAAAGATAATGAATTCAGATAATCATCGATTAAAAAAGAGAAAAAACAAACTCGGCAATATCAAAGCTGGCTTGCCATTATTCTGATAATCATTGTTAAAAGTTCCTTTCTATAGTAAAAAAAATCAAAACTGGCTTGCCATTATTTAAATACGGCGTTTCTTTGGGAGGCGGCATCCATTGTGCGGGCGACGAGTTGTGTCTTCAATATATACAATAGGATTCTGATCTCTAGAATTAGCAAATCCCTCTCTAAAGCTCATGATTGCTTGCCTTTTCTTCTTGAAGTAAGTAAACCCTTTCACCCTCATTACTACAGATTTTAAACCCATGTTTCTTGCCAGACGTCCAACATGTTCTGCAGTTGCTTCGGCAGCATAACGAGACATTTTTGGGCCCCCTTTCAGTTCAGGCAAACATCCAGAAGAAGCTCCAATCTTTTTATTTCCTTTAGAATCCGACACAGTAACAAAGGTGTTATTACGCATCAGCTTTATGTGGACAAACTCGGAACTATGCTCAACATTATAGCAAGGAAATTGACCAAATTGAGAAGGTCCCGTGAATCTCTTTTCATCTTCCTCAATTATTCCCCTTACAAAGTCCATGGGCCTAGAACTCCTTACTGTTTCATCATCCTTATGGCCTGTGGAATGAACGAAATTCCTGAAACCTAAAGCATATGGAGCGGAAACATTTTGTTCTGCACTCACTGCACAAAATTTCATACCCAAATTGCCCAAAACTCGTGGCAAACTTCTGCCACTCTCCCCTCTTGCAACATTCCATAAAGAACAAAAGTGACGATTCTCATTCTCCAAATAACCTACAGAGTATTAAAAGAAAAATTGCACATCAACTGCAAAAAGATTTATCAACATTTGAACCAAAATTCATATGGGCATTCAACATACTCCACAAATATTTCATTTTGTCAAGTTTTAAATCTTAATGCAGACATGGCATATCTCGTCGAATCATAAGTCGGCTAGAGTTTAACATATACAACTGTGTAAAAGTGAAATTGGCATTGAAAAAATCAAAAAAAAAAAAAAAACCACCAATACATCAAAACATAGGTTCAGTATCATTCTTAATAAAAATAGAAAAAAATTCCAATGAAACGACATCGTTTGTCCACAGCTTCGCAGCAAAAACAGAAAGAGTAAAATCACAAAATTTACAAAAAAAAAAAATTGTTAAAACAATACCTGCAAAATCAGCTGAGAGTGGACGATTGAATGCCACATTGAATCGGAATCGAGAAGTAGCTTTGCGGAGTGAAGAGAAAGAGAGCATTTCTTGCTGTATTTTTAGTGTTTTGTTTTCACTGATTTGACGATTTAGGGTTTTAGTTATCCTTTTTAGCTTTGCTCTTTGAACAGTCCCATCTCGTCTCATGTTTTGGGTAGGGTTTTGTTTTACCTCACAATTACTGTAATGCCCTTTGACCAAGAGTCTAGCTACAGAAATAAGTTAGCAAGAATTTGATATCCAATTATTTTTCATGTTGCTACGTGTCAAAATGGATATTATTTTAACTTTTTGTTTGCCATTCAATTGTTCTAGTTGCGTTGGATTTGCCATAGCAATAAGTTAGCAAGAAGCCATGGCCAGTAATGCTGCTATCAATTGCAGTGTCATCAACTTCTCCAAAAATCATCATCTGATTTTCACCTCTTTCCGTATACCACATTACCATTACAGTTCCTTGACCGTTCGTTCCCGACGAAACTGCTTTAGTCTAAGAACTAGCAAATCTTATCATTCTCCAATTATTAGGGCCGATTCTTCTTCTTCTTCTGTCAAAAGGGAGCCAATGCTTCCTCCGTACAATGTCTTGATTACTGGTTCTACCAAAGGTTTCTATCTTTTATTTATAATTTTGAGTTCTTAATATTCCTTTTTGAATCTTTGCTTGCTTTAATTTTGCCCCATTTTTGTCTAAATTAAATGTTTCGTTCGACTATGGAATATGAATTTCGAAATGGGTTCTTGACTGTTTTTATGTTTATGTTGGTTGTATGTGTTATAATTTATCAATAAACTAATAATGGTATATTAGTTGGGAATTGCGTTAGATTTACCCCATTTCTCCCTAAATATTCAAAATGTACTCTAAATTATAATATTCTTCAATTTTGCAGATATATACGTAAAAAAAAATTAGGAAAAGTATAAAGTATCCTTAATAAAATCATCACAAAATTGTACTGTTCCCTAAAGCCACAAAATCGAGCAAGTATAAAATACTCGATTTACCCAACTTCAGTTAATTGAGTTCCTCGACTTCTTTAAAAAAACTATTCAACTCTTTCTCAACTTATTCAAGTAACTTACTTGACTTATTTTAAAATACTTGATCTTATTCAAAATACTTATCTGACTTCAATTACTCAACTTCCAACTCTAATACATACTCGACTTCTCAATTCCCTTACTTCACTTCTTACTTGACTTACCCTACTCCATACTCAACTTTTGAAAAAATTACTCAACTTCTAAAATTGTTACTCAACTCTAGTAGCTAATAGAGAATTCTCAACTTAAATTGAAATAAGAAATTCCCTTATAATTAAGTCAGGTAAAGAGTCGAGAATTGAAATGAAAAATACTCGATCTTAATTTAATTTTTTTCGATTATTCATTCAGCAAAAGTTCTTTACTTTCATGAAAGTCTGGTAACTAGTAGATAATATTTTACTTAAATTAAAATGAAAAAATGCCTTTTAATTAAATCAGGTAAAAAGTCGAGTATACTCGACTTTGATTATGTCATTTTGTAATGTATAGTTTTCTTAAGGGTATTTTTGACTTTTTGCACCTTCATAAGGCATATATATGTACTAGGGTATAAATTTGGTATTTAGAGGCAAATGGAACATATTTAAATGAAAAACCCATATTAGTTAATTAGGAAATAACTGAAATGGAGCAGAAATCATGGTAAAATTGCAGACATGTATACCAATCTAGACTTATAGATTTTAGATTTCGTATGTGCTTGATGAAAAAGGAAAACCATGAAATAAATGATTCTTTCAGTGTGGATATATGACATATATGTTTCTGTCATTCTTTATTTAGAAATTTCGGCGTTTCATTTTGATTTTTTGTTTTATCAATTTGGAATGTTCTATGTTAGTTTGCAGAACCATCTTTTTCTCTGTACAGGGTTAAGGCTCCTGTGCCATATAATTAGTAAATTTTAATACTAGAAAATGGTATTTCTACTTAGAATATCAAGGAAAATGCAGTCATGTTTTACTTCTTCATTGACATAGGCATGACTAGGAATGAAGTACCAATTGTCCGGAAGCGCCTTTGGAATTTTTGTTGCTGAAGAACTTTAGATCTTTTTAATATCTGTTCTTGTTATGGAACTACAATTTAGATCCTTGTTTTCCCTTTTCCTTTTGTAATTTCAGGAATTGGGTATGCATTGGCTAAAGATTTTCTGAAAGCTGGTGACAATGTCATAATTTGCTCAAGATCAGGTATGGACTCCAAGTGGTAAAATGATTATGCAGGGTACTATTTGGGTATTGGTGAACTTGATAAACAATTGAAAAAAGTGAATTTAGTGGAGAAATAGTGTTCAGGAAATTATTATCGATATCTGATGTGATGGTTACAACTTTGTAAGCAGCTTCTGTAGACACTAAATTAAATCACGTTTTTGGTTCAGGACATAAAGTAAATGATTGAGCTCGTAGGTGGCCTTTTTTTTTTTCTATTTGAAATTTGAATAGATCTGAATTAGTTTGAATCTTGAATAGAGCTAAATGTCTAAATCTGAATGACATGTTTGGTTTTTTTTTTTTTGAATTTCTGATAATAAGTATTTAGTTTTTTTTGCTTTTTTCAACTTAAAAAATATGAAAACTAGTACTTTTACATTTGTACCCTTACAAATTTTAAATGTTAAATAAATAATAAACATAACAAACATAAATAAAATAGTATTTTATCATAAGATAAATTATATTCAAGTGAATACAACCCCTTGATATTCTAAATTAGTACTTGTTAATCAATTTTATTGTAGTTAATGATGTAGATAAAAAATATTCATAAAAAAATTGTAAATATAAATAATGGTAATTTGAAGAATATTAAAAGATAAAAATAATAATAATCTACTACTATATTATCACAAGTTATGGAGATATATAATAATGCTAATTAGTAAGTTTTATTTAGGTAAGGATGATAGTAAATTAATTAGATTAGGATATTTTAGAGAATATCTTCAAGTGATGTCATTCAGACTTTTTAAATTAACCAAAGGCTAAAAAAATTAGCTTAATAACTTAATAATTGAAAATTTTCATTAAGTTAAAAAAAAAACAAACAGATTTAATCAGTTAATTAATTGAAATTAAGTCAATTAAGTCATTAAGTTAAAAAGACAAACATTCCCTTAGTCTATCAAAGAGTGGGCTATGAATGGAGGGATGCTTGAGCATTGGATAAGCAATAGAAGTAGTCAGTCCTTGAAAACCTTCATTTTCTGCTGCCCTCCCTTAAAAATTCTTCTGTTTTTCAAGGCATAGGAAAGTCGAAAGTGGCAGCAATGGTTAGCATTTGGATACCCAGAATTTGTTGAAAGATATCATTCTGGAAGGTATCTTCTATAATATGTTCAGGAACACAGTTCATTATCTTGATGAATTTCCACAAGAACTTGTAGTTAAGGATAGTTCTTACTTCAATTACTTGGAAGTATCCATGTGTTCAAATGAGACTGAACTTGCAGCCTCAATCTGTTCTCTATACTTTAGGAGTGGGCCACAGGCCAGGTTCAGATTTACTTGATGGGAAAGGAAATAATTTCCTACTAGGAGAAGGAATTCGGTGAAGGATCCCTATTAGAAGGGATATGTTTTAGGATTTGGCGATCTAAGAATCCAATCTTTATACCCAAAGTAAGATGCTTACTTTGATGATATGGTTCACATGTGAAGATTTAACTGTGGTTCACATGTGACTCTTGATGTGAATCTTATTGTGGTTCAGCTTTGGGATATATTCAGCCATGTGAAATTTTGGTTCGAGGTTTTGTCCTCCCTCAAATACGTTTCCAGTTTCCAGTTGTCATCTTTTAAAAATCCATGATATGGTGACTTTGAATATTTCCATATGGTGGGTGTATTGTGTAAATCTTTTATTTTACTGGTGTTCTCTTTTCTCTGCTTTTAGTCAAGTTTCTTTATGCTTTTCTTTCCTCCAGTGTAATTGCTGTTTCACTTTTCACTGCTAAAATAACATGATTGAAAAGTAGGCCTAACTTAAAAGTAAGCTTGAAATTGAGACACTCAATTGCTAGTGTTTACAATGCTTAAATATTAATCTTTTGACAGCTGAGAGAGTGGACTCAGCTGTTCAGAGCCTGAGAGAAGAATTTGGGGAGCAGCATGTGTGGGTACCTCCTTCAAGACTTGTTTCTGCTCTTTATAACGTTTATCTATATATACACACAGCTCTTAGTTAATATATATGTACCGAGCTGCGCTATTGGGTTGTGATGCTCATCTTATGGTGCGTGACATGGCAACATAGTGCAGCATTATCAAGGCATTATGCATAAAATCCAACCATGCAATTTGCTTGTGCCATTTGTGCAGTTATGTACTATAAGATGGGTAATGGTGCTCATGATAGCAATTATGATGTGCGTATATATTTGTTTAATTGCTTATTTTCCCCAAAACAAATTGCAAGCGTGCTGCAGTAGGTTCTGAACTTTAGTTTCTTTACAGGGTACCAAATGTGATGTTAGAGAAGGGAATGAAGTGGCAGATTTAGTTGCGTTTGCACAAAAGAACTTGAAATATCTTGATATTTGGGTATTTATGTCAGATCTTCACTCTTCATCCTGATATTTGTTCTATTATTTCCAAGCAATTTAGTTGAAGAAATATCTATTTGGAATATATATTTTCAGTAGTAGATTAGATAGAATTAGTCTTAAGCTGGTTAAATTGTGTTTAACCATGTGATGACATTGTTACCAAATAAACTTATGCTGAGTTGATCAATTTTTTTCCAAGATTTTGGATATTCTTTGAAATAACTAGCATTTTTTCCTTGAGAAATTAGACTGAACAATCTATTTTTTTGGATCACTCTAAGCAAAAAAGATACTTAATTCATTTATTTCTTTATCTGAACTTATAAAAGATGGAAGACCCAAAAACTTCACAAATCTTCAGTCATCTGGATATTATTTTACATTCTTCCTTCATACTTAACAAGAATTTGCAGGTTGAAGTCTTATTTTCTGATTTGCAAAATTTTTCATAAAAAAATCATTTTAGTTTTAACAAATGTCTAATTGATGCTAGAACTTCTACCTTTCTAACAACATATTTTTCCTATGACTGGGTGCTATATCAGGTCCCAAATGTATGATTAACAAAAAAACTGCATGTGGACATACATACACACGCAGCATGTTTGCTTTTAATTTAAGCGGAGTTGAATCAGTTTCGGGATGACCTTTTTTGCTTTTCAATTTAATAAATCTGTGCTTTTCTCTTTTCCAATTTCCAGCAGCTTGTCTTTGCTATTACTCTCTTACCCTAAGTTGAGAATGATGCAGATTAATAATGCAGGATCAAATGCATACAGTTATAAACCCTTAGCTGAAACTTCAGATGAAGATCTGATGTACGCATTTAAGAACCATTCTTACTCTTTTTTTTTTTTTAATTATTATCATTATTTTTACTAATTTTGTGGAGGATAAACTTCTTTGATTACTTGTAGACATCTTTACAGTTGTGTATTTTTTGTACTGTTTATGCAGGGAAGTTATCACTACAAACTCTCTTGGTTTAATGATTTGTTGTCGAGAGGTTAGTATCTTCTTTCTTTTTTGGTGAAATTTTCAGGCTTATTCTCATGCTTAGCTATTAATTAGGCTATGAAAATGATGCGGCAACAACCTCGAGGGGGCCATATTTTCAACATTGATGGAGCTGGTTCTGATGGAAGACCCACTCCAAGGTATTGCTTAACCCATATTACATTAATGGGTTATGGATTTGTGCTTTGCTATCATACATATATTTCTGATGTTTCTCTTTCTATATTGGGTCAAGCGCTGTCTTGGATATCCCTAGTGGATTTCCTGTCTATTTCTTGTATTTATGTTCTCATCACTACAATTTATGTTTCTTACCAAAATAAATAGATTAAAATTAATATATTGATGGGCTCTTGTGTAAAAGCCTAATGCATGCAGCATTTGTAGTACTACTGACACTTCTATATGTCCTGGGAATTACAAACTTACAGTAAAGCACATGAAAACAATGGTGATGTGTAGGTTACACCAGATTGGGGTTCTGTTTTTTTGTTCCAGTCCAAGCCAATTCATAACAGGCCTGACTGGACCGTGCCAAGTTTAATGGGAGACTAGGGATGGGTCAATGTCTTTCAAACTCAGCACAGACATAGTTTAGCATAAAATCTCTTTGCATCCTGATGCCAAGCCAGTCAAGCAGAAACTGAGGAGAATGCAGAATAAAAAGAAAAAGGCTTCATTTCAAGTCAAAGAGGAAGTAGAGAAGCAGCTAAAGACAGAACCCACCATGTTTATCCTTATCCCTATCTTTATCTTTATCCTTATCTAAATAGTTACTTGTACTACAAATTGAATTGTAAAGCTTGTATGGACATTTCTAGAACTAGGAAAGCCACATTATAAGACTGCCAATCAAGTTACTGACTAAATGCGTATTAGTGGAAAGATTGACTGTGACAAAAATGCTCCTTCCCTTTACGATAGTAAAGAGTGAGCCACAAGAAGTCCTGCATACTGCCAAAGAGCTGCATGCCGCAAAAGAAAAGACAAATGCTTCGAACTGTCTTGGGGACCAAGAAATCCCTTCCCGCAGGTGCAAGTGAGGAAGGGATAAACTCTTGACTGTGACAGAAATGCCGTTACCTCTGCTACTTGACGCTCCCAGGGCAAATGAATCGTTTTGCCATATAGACTATCAACTTATTCCTTGAATTGGGACAGGGCCCCTTTCTCTTTTGTGAGTGACTTCGCCAACCAGAGGCCAGACTCCTTTTGTAGACGGTTGTAGATGGCTGGATCCTTGTCTTATGCACTCTTATGCATATGCACTAGTTAGAGGAGAGATTAGAGCCGCTTCAGCATTAGCTTTTTGACCAAAGAGAACTACTATGCCAGAGGCTAGTGACTGAGTAGTATGTCAACGGGCACTGAAAGGAATGATAAAACAAAACATTTCCATACTTTAACAAGTAAGCAAGTAAACTACCATTCTAACTTTCTAAGGAAAATGACTGACTCTCTTCCAATCCGTTTATGACTATTACGAGGATTTTTTGTGGTTCTTCCAGAGCCACGCAGGAAGGGTAGGGCGTAGTGATTTCTTTGTTTATTGCAAAGATTATAGAATCAATTGTATCATTCTTATCAACCGAGCAAGTCCTCCACAATAAAAAGTGGCGAATCTGGTGAAACCGGGGAGAAACAAAGGTTGTGCTAATGGGGAATGTTCTGCAAGAAAATAGCATATAGGGGAGAAAAGCAGCAGATTGTGCAGTACCTCTATCAGGATTAGCTGCCATGCAATTCGTACTGCATGGTGATATTACTCTACCACTCTATAAACGAAGGCTCGATAAGTGTCTTCACTTCATCAAACAAATTCAAATCAAAGAAATTGAGTACTTGCACGTATGGCTATGGATGCTGTAAGCAAGCCTTCTGCAATTGCTGTCGAAATGGGGCAACTGCAAAATGAAATTCAAGAGCACCGTAGAGTAGAGTGCTAAACTGCCTTTTGAGAAGTATTGGGGAAAACCCTCTATAGTCTAAGAGTATATTCCTACTCTTTTTTGTGTTCATTCAATGCTTTGCTTGTGGATTGGAAATGCGGTAAGGTTCAGCCCCTGACTCTTAGATAGATATCAGCATAGCCTCGTAATTAAACTTCTCGCACATTTGCTCTGAACGCCCAACTCGGTCGGTCGGTCGGTCGGTTGGCCTACCTAACAGATGATGAGATTCTCGATCAATTTGATCTAATTTTGAAAACTTTTTCTCACTATTCAGGATAGTGGAGCTTTCGATCAAGATGTTCTTGCCTCTCCCTCCCCCGTTCGGGCTTTCACTCGAAAAGCCCGAATCAGAACCTTTATGCGTTGGTAGGCCTTCGACTCAATCTAATAGCCTACCTATCGAGCGCCAATAAAAGAGAAAGTTTTCGCATGATCCCGAAGATGAGATCTCAGGGTCTCCAAATACAAATAAGGAGAAGGTCTTAAAGGAAAGGAGTAAACAAGTAGATCTAGTTTTACTTTAGCTATGAACTCATAACTACTAGCTCTCTGATTATTAAAAAGTCAAGGTTTAGGTTCAATGTGCATACCTCTGGAATGAAAATGGGGTACGGATTTCCAACTAGAAAATCCAAGCTATGCCTTTAGCTTTCCCCATCTACTATCAGTTGTTCACGTATTTTTCAGTATGAATCGAAATCGAGCGTAACTCTGCTCATGCAAACTGGGATTTTAAGCAAAAGAAAGATTTTCTGGTACGCTTTCCCTAAGGTGTAAATGACTTTTTAAGTTTTAGTGTTGAACGTCGTCGTCAACCCGTAACCGGGGACCATAAGTACGCCTTTCAAGACTACTCAATCCCTGCTGTATGCCCTGCTGCTGACCTTATCGAGACAATGGGAGCAGGCTGGACACCCAAAGAATTCGATACAACGGGGGGAATGGATAATAGTATATGCTGACATGACAGGGGAAACTGGCTTGCAGAGTATGCCTTCTTTCTATGAGAAGTACAGTAAAGATAGGAGCTGATACGCCCTTCATTGCTAGTAGTACACTCAATTAGCCAAGGAGCTGGGAAAGAAAAGCTTCTTCTTATTCAATACTAGCTGACCCAGCCTATCCATCTCAGTTGGAAAGTCGCATCCCGGGTACGCAAGTAGGCGCGCTTTTTGAATAGATATTCCATTTTTTTTACTGTTCGTGGATTAAGGCAGTTCAGTTCCTTTCTGTTAATTCAATATCTGTCTGTACTGCAAAATCAACAGGAAAGTCATTTGGAGTAAGTCAAGCCACATACTCAACAACGTCTCTGTCTGAACTGTAGAATTACTAAATCGAAACACACTAGATAGCAGCAAGTTTTTCTGCAATATTCTTGATGCGGGCGAGGTATTCTTCAGCCGAGGAATTCCCCTTTTTGAATGTTTTGAAACCCAAGCCGAATAGGAAGAAAGGGGTCAGCCGAACAGCAGACCACTTTGTAATTTTCTGAGGCAGACCAATCAGGCATTTTAGAAAGGGGAAGGGCACTTCTCACCGAAGGAGGGAGAAGGATTTCCTGCAGCACAGCAGTTCCTACTTGAAAAATCTGAAAAATGGTCCTTATTTAGTTTTGTTTTCTGAGAGCCACCTTCACTTCAGATTTTTCAATTTGGAGCATAATTGGCTGCCTATTGAAAGTTCTAAAATCAGTTGACTAGCTAGAGCTCATTCTGTTCTATTATCAATTTCTCCCTAGGAGACATCTCTATTTTTCCCCGGGAAATCTTTCGAATTACTATTATCACTGCTTAGCTTTCAATTCGCCTCTGACCATCAAATCAAATGAGTCAGAGCTGGAACGACTTTCTTGTTGGAAATTGCACTTCCTTTAACCACCATATTCACTGCTAACCTGTCTCCAAAGTCGTTGCCATCGGTACTTTGTAGCTTTACAATTTGGCCATCACCAGTTGGTCAGTGCCATTGCCATAGCACATGGTTGTTCTACTGAAAAATCTCTTTGTTGAATCTTTAATACTTAATAGCTGAGGAGTCTTGCTTAAGTTGAGTTACTGTGGTTTTCAGCTTCTTGAAATGTCAGCAAACATGACACTTGAAATCATTCTAATCTTTATCACATTCATGCAGTGTCGTAGAATGTTGTTTCCTTGACAATATAAAATATTAATGGCCCCTTATGCAATAAACTCTTACAGCCTTACCTCTGTACATAATCTGATGAATAGTCTTTTATTTCTTTCTCCTTTTTTTCTTTTTTCATAGATTTGCTGCATATGGGGCAACTAAACGTAGTGTAGTGCATTTAACAAAGTCGTTACAGGTAAATGCTCATTTTCTTTATATAATTTACAAAGTTATTGAATTATACAAGATAGGAGACTGTTGCCATCCATTAATGTCTATCTATGTCCATGTGCTTTTGGAATCTACTGGATGCAGTCTACCTGAGAAACATTACAGCAGTATTAATTTTCTATAGACGTTACAGCTCAATGCATTAAAATAGTGTAAAGAGATCTGAGGGAAGTAAATTTTAGAAGAAAACTTGTCCCTTCTTAAGTGCTGTGAGCATGCAAAGCGAAGCTTTTGTCTGTAGAATTAGATATTTAGATTAGAATATGTTTCATTGTATTAGCACAGAAATTTCAGGCACAACTGCATGGATCCTGTTGCGTTACCTCTTATAGAGTGGCTTACTACTCACTTCACTGAAACAGAGATTTATGTGATAGTTAATGCTCCATAATAATTTGTATGTGTGATAGTTAATGTTCCATACTGCCTTATTATTAGGACTGTTACTTTATTTCTAATAAAAAGAATTCTTTATATTCACAAAACAGATTGCACTTGCTTTCTCATCATAATTTAGGATGTCGTAACTTGACTTGCAATTTAAAATATTTTGGGCTATTCATCTTTTGTACACCACTCGAGGGAAACATACTTCATTTTTTGTTGTTCCAACTTGGCTTGAATAAAATCATAGCTCGAGTCCAACCAAAATTTTAAGGAAGCTCAAAAAAAGTTAACTTGAATTGGCTCAAAAGATTATTGACTTGATCCCAACAATCTTATAAATGTAGGGACGGATTGGTGGTATCTAATTTTTACACTAATTATTATACTATTTTTAGTCCATTGGATTGGGATGAAATATCATGTATGCAATTAACGGATCATATTTAATACACGCGTGAGTTGCAATCTCACCATTTGAAGGTTATGTTTGGGACTGAAGCCACACCTGTAATGGGATGGAAGTAATAGATTTCAAGTAGGTTAGGATTGTATTATCTTTCAGCAAACAAGTTACTAGTTCACTACATATTCCTATAGAGGGCAGGTTTATTTGCAGATGGCAGAATATGGAAGGAGTGAAATGTAATTAAATGTGCTGTGTTTCCCTTTTTCTTTTTTCTTTTTTTAAAATTAAAAAAGGGAAATTTTCTTTTCAAATATCTCTTTATTATTTCTTATTTGTTGTTTTGCATGAGCTTTCTCTTGGGTCTTTCAAAGTTCATGACTGTATTGGTACGATTATGTTTAATGTTTAGTTATCTAATGGATTATATGTAATGCAAATTATGTTGATTTTCTTTGCTTCTTCTTCTTCCTCTGTACAGGCAGAATTGCAGATGCAAGATGTTAAAAATGTTGTGGTGCATAATTTGTCGGTAAGCTTTGTTGTGTTAAGTAGTTACTTTTATGTTTAAATTTTATATATCTATTCGTAATTGAAAGTATAGATCTAAATCATATTGATAATGGGAATTGAAATACTACTACTTGAAGATCTATACAACTACCAAGGATGCTTACTTTTTGATGTGAAAGTCATGTCTCTGAAACTGGTAACTTAGTCTCCAGGTTTCAATCACCTGCTCATCTAACATGTTCTAGCTCAAATTCGTTTTGATGCCATCATAATATTTCTTTCAGCTGCAAGTTAAAAATCACAACCATTAATATCCACCACTGGTACGAAGCTAAGATTATATCGTGGATCAGCAGCCAGTGCAAAATTGCTACACCAAAGAATGGACCACGGATCCTAAAATTATTTTACCTTAACTCTACTTTGTAAATGATTCATGGTCATGAATTATATCAAGCTAACTTTCTTCTAGGCAGCCTTGTGTGCGATGTAACTAGTTTCTACTCCATATTGTGGCCTGTGAGAAACTGTAGTTTTACAGAGATTTGAAGGATTGCTAATATATTCCTTAATTATTTCATGACTCGGGGTAGCTTTGAGTTCTAAGGTAACAGTTTTAGATGTCCCTTGTCTTGACATGCAATTGTTTTCATTTTTCATTTTTCATCAATTATTGTGCAGCCAGGAATGGTGACAACTGATCTTCTCATGTCTGGTGCTACTACAAAGCAGGTAAGAGTAAATATATGTGTTTTTTGTCATTATCCCTTTTATTTCTGATTTCCTGCTGAAAATCAAACTTTTTTGTCATTATCCCTTTTATTTCTGATTTCCTGCTGAAAATCAAACTTTTGGTTTGTTGCAGGCCAAATTCTTCATTAATGTTTTGGCAGAACCAGCTGATGTGGTAATATTTTTTTCAACAACTTAACATATATAGAGACAAGAAGTCAATTGTCATCATGATCTCTATTTTTGTGTACTGGATGATTGTTGTGTAACACAAAAGCCAATTAGTAATATATAATTAGTGCTGAATCATAGTTCATCATACACAGATTTCGGAACTCAATTAAGTGACATATCTGCAGTATAGTAGTTCATTTTGACTGCCGTCACTTATGTAAAACGCTTGTGTATGCAATCTGTGCTTATCTACATTTTTTTTCTTTTTTGGGATAAATTAACGAGAATGTATTACTACTTCTCTGTGTCTTCATTGTTTGTTGGATTTTCTTCTTACTCCAGGTTGCTGAGTACCTTGTCCCTAAAATCAGATCGATCGCTGCCAATGGATCAACAAAGCCTACTTATCTTCGTTTCCTGACCGGAGTGAAGGCCTACTCACAGATATTCTCAGTAAGTGAAAAACTTAGGTCAGTTTCTTGTGGTTAAAGCACAGTCAAAATTGGTATTATCCTCATAGGAAAATTTCTGGGTGATCATTATTTTCACTCTCTGTTATTATGCAGCGACTTGCATTTGGTGCAAGAAGAAACCGATATGTTCTCGAAGATTGAAAACCATTGGATACGGAATGCCTTTATGGGAACATAATAAAACACTTTCTTAATTCTTCTCTCTTTTGGAAGAGGAGGTATTACGAGTTTTGTTGTAACATTATATAGTATCTGATTCTGATTGATGGTATTCGATCTTCAGCCAAAAGAAATAACTGATTCGTGTATATGGTGCTAAACCAAATTAACTGTTTATAAACAATCTAAATACATAATATAGGCACAGTCTAGAGGTCTTCTTTGATAAGCTCGCAGATCTGCTCTCCCCAACCCAAATTCTACCACGTGATGCCCTTACAAAAAAGATTTTAGCACAAAAATAGAAGTAAGGCATGTGGCCAGAAAACGCAATCCAATGCTTCTTGTGATTTTGAACACGACAAAACTTTTAAAGTCAATCTTACACTTTTCCTATTGTTCCCGTGAATCACTGTCAACCCACTTTCATAATTTAATATGTTTTTGTGTGTCGTTTTACAAGTTGCTGTCAATAATGTCCTATTGTGAGAAAATGCATTATATTATTCTATTTATAATAACCTATGATCTTATAAAAAAAAAAAACAACTTATGATAAACAGATAATTGCTTTTTCTAAAATGATACAGGAATTGGGAAGTACACAAATAGCTTATTGAGTTCTTTTATTATGGAAGTTTTTTTAAAATATATATATATTTGATAGTATACCGTTTTAGGTCCATATAAGATTGCAATTCTGATAGATTTAACGCAGATGTTGGGAGATGTTTGAGTAATATCGAAGCAGTCCTCCTTGAGTTGAACTTGGCGCGAGCAAAAGACCTCGAGGTCAATCTAGTTCGAGCAGAAGACCCGACTGCTGGTACGAAGATGGCCTTACTAGGCGTCAAAGCTGGTCAAGGTTCAGGAAGTCCAGGACGGGTCGAGCTTCGAGCCCTTTTTGCCTGCTCGATGTCTTCAAGGCTCGGCCCGTCGAAGTTGGTCAAGGTCGAAGAGTATAAGGTCGGTCAAAGCTCGAGGTCTACAAATTCCCAACCACGACCCAGCAGCACTAGTGACAGCGCGTAGAGAAGATAAGATCCAAGCACTGCTAACCTAGAATAGTTAAATCCCCCACCCCTTTCGATGATTCAGTACACGATCGATGTCTGGCCGACACCCCACGCGGTATGGCATGGCCCCGTGCTGGATGGCCAAGACACCCCCACGATGTCATCATTTCACGCACGCATGCCCGACACTATGATCAGACCATGTGAGTCATGCCAACCAGATAGTCACGCATTCCTAGGGTATATCACGCTAATCCCGGCTGTCAGAGGGACCCAGACACCACCGACGCGGGAATGGATGATCTCGGAGAGAAAGGGCGGGAAAAATGGAGAATAAAAGGAAACGGACGGGTAAGTTGCGGGGTTCGAAAATTCACACAGGTTCTTCTTATTCTTGCTTTCCTCCACTTTGATTTTCTGGAATTTCATTATCCGTAAAGGAAGGCAAAATACCCTTCCATTCGTCCGGTTTCTCTAATTAAGAGGATACAAAAGAACAACCCGATCATCGACTTGAGCGTCGGAGGGTTTCGCCGAACAACACTCGGCGACCCCGACCTGCTTTCATGCAAGTACAGTCCGGAGACTTCCGCTTCAGTAAAGACAGAGGAATCGAGATTGAAAGGCGATCCCGCTCGAGCTCGAGTTAACCGCGAGCGTAAGGTTTTTGACACTATTTGAAGGGACGCGGGAAAACTGCATCAACATTTTTGGCCCCGTCTGTGGGGATCAGTTCAAAAAGCCTGATTCCCAACACATTCAGAAGACACAACGCAACGATGAGAGGAAACAGCAGAAGAGGAGTGAGTCCAGAGGAGTCAGTGACCTTGAGGGAAGTGGTAAATGAGGCTTAGAATAGAGAGATCCATGAGAGAATGGATCGAATGGAGAAACAAATGGAAGCATTGACGTCCCTTTTACAAGAAGTCAGGGAGGGACAGAGGAAAGTTTGCAACGACGTTCCTGAATCCAGCCGTGGGAACGCACCCGTCAGGGAGCACGTGGGGGACGAAGCCTAGAGGCTGAGAATACCAAATGTTACCGGGAGGGAGGAGACGAACATGGAGGAAAAGGGATCCCGTCAACATTTGCAGGATACAGCACCAACCTCCTGCGCGGAAGAGTTAGAGGGGGAGGTGCGCAGGTTGGCACAAGTTGTGGAGGACCTTCGGGGAAATGGAAAAAGCCCAAGCTGGAGGATAATACTGGACAACGAATCCCCACTCTCAATGGAGATCATGGGTGTCACGATCCCACATGACTTCCGTTTCCCGGATTTGAAGTTTTCAGGGAAGAGTGATCCGTTGGTGCACATAGAACGATTCAACGACATGAGGGGGGTACAGGGCCTGTCAGCAGCCTAGAGATGCAGGGTTTTCCCACTCACTCTCGAAGGAAGGGCAAGAGAATGGTACCGCAGGCTGCCGCGGGGAAGCATTCTGAGCTTTGAACATATGTGTAGGGAATTTGCAGAGCATTTTTGGGCCGCAGTGACCCCCGAAGATAATATGATGGAATTGTCGGAGATAAGGCAGAAGGAGGGAGAACCCCTCCGGGAGTTTGTCAAGAGGTACCACCGATCAGTTCTAGATCTGGGTGCGTTTAACCACCCCCAAGCGTTGAGGGGGCTGAAAGATGAAATCAGGATGGGGAGACCATGGAACAATTTACGGAGTCCTTCGATCCGTTCATATTCAGATGCGTATGAACAAGTGAAAATAGACATGGTCATCGAAGAGGAAAAGGCTGCAAAGCTGAGAAGTTAACAGGGCAGTGGAATAAAGAGGAAGGAGAAAGGAGGTCCTGCTCGAGGAGCGATGACTTCAAAAGCAATGAGGGACCGGGTTGCCCCCTACAACCCTTACCAGAGAGCTCCCCCGCCACGGATGATTCCCGTGCCACCCCGCAGGTCTCCAGGCCGGGATTACAGGGAGTACAAGCGTCACGACGACTACCCATCCCGCAACCAACCACTAAGCAGACCTGCGATGAACCACAACAGAGCAGATCGTCTATTGCCACCCCCACCAAGAAGCTTCCCAAGAGACCGGGCAATACAGGTGGTAGAGCTGGGCTCGCTTACGGGCAATACACAAGGTTGAAGATATCTCTCGAAGAGATACTTCAAGTGGCGGAAGAGCGAGGACTGCTGAGCCCCCCAACACCGATGGCCAAGTCGGCTGGCAAACGAGACAAGGAACGGTTATGCCGCTTCCATGGTGACCACGGCTACTCCACATCAGAGTGCCGAGATTTGAAGAACCAGGTGGACGATCTGGTTAGAAATCGGTATTTGGATGAGTTTATTGAAGGAGGACATCCGATGGTCGAGCAGTAACCCGAGGAGGATGACCGAGATTACGACATGGAGCTGGAGCCGCCGGCTACAAGGGTGATATCAAGAGGACCCTCTATGGCAGAGAGCTCGAACAGAGCTCGGAAAAATTATTGCAGATACGCTGCCGCAGGCAGGGAAGGGGTGTTGTACCCCCATGAGGATGCCTTGGTCGTGAAAGCAGACATCGCTAATAAGGAAGTTGACCGAATACTGGTAGACTCAGGAAGCTCGGTGGATATTCTCTTCAAGCCCACACTCGAGGATTTGGGAATAGCAGGTGCGAGCCTCGAGCAGACGAGCACTTCCTTAAAAGAATTCGGGGGAGGGAAGTTGATACCTCTGGGAATCATCAAACTGGCTATGACCATGGGTTCGAGGCCTTTTAAAAAGAACATGATGCTGGACTTCGTGGTGGTCGACGAAGTCAGCCCCTACCAAGCAATATTGGGGAGGCCTTTTATGAGAATCAGTCAGTCCGTGCTATCCACCCACTACTTGGCCCTGAAGTATCGAGTGAATGGGGTTATGGGGGTAGTAAAAGGCAGCCAGAGGGTAGCAAGGAGCTGCTACGCTGTGGCAGCCAAGGAAACCATGTAGATAATCTCACTGGACTCAAGGAGGGAGTCGAGGAATAGAAGACAGGAGCCAGCTGAGGAGCTAGAGGAGGTTAAGGTGAGAGTAGACGACCCCGAGAAGAAAGTCCAGATCGGCTCGGGAATTAGCGAGCAGTTGAAAGAAAAGCTGGTGGAGTGTTTGCGAGCACACGCGGATGTATTCGCCTGGACGCATGAGGATATGCCTGGGATCAACCCAGAGGTGGCATGTCACAGGCTGGCAATACGGAGAGACGCTAAACCAATGAGGCAGAAGAGGAGGTGCGTCAACCAAGAGAGATATGAGGCCATCAACTGCGAGGTGGAGAAGCTGCTGAAAGCAGGATTCATAAGGGAGGTCTCCTACCCCGAATGGATCTCGAACGTGGTGCTGGTAAAGAAAGCAAGTGGGAAATGAAGAATGTGCGTGGACTTCACAGATGTGAACAAAGGTTGCCCAAAAGATAACTTCTCGTTGCTAAAGATAGACCAACTGGTGGATTCCACGGCGGGACACAGGCTGCTTAATTTCATGGACGCCTTCTCAGGTTATAACCAAATCCCCATGCACTGGCCAAACGAAGAGTGCACAGCTTTCATCACCAATCAGGGTCTGTTTTGCTACAAGGTTATGCCCTTCGGCCTGAAGAACGCTGGGGCAACATATCAGAGGTTGGTGAATAAGGTCTTCAAGCCTTTGATTGGCCGAATGATGGAAGTATACGTGGACGACATGATCACCAAGTCAAAGGATGCAGAGGAGCATGTAGAGCATTTGGAGGAGACCTTTGCACTCTTAAGAAAGTATCGAATGAAACTAAACTCGGAGAAGTGTGCCTTTGGGGTTGGTTCGGGAAAATTCTTGGGCTTCATGGTCAGTCATAGAGGGATTGAGGCCAATCCGGAAAAGATAAGATCAGTGGTGGAAATGAAGTCCCTGCACTCTCGAGGAGATGCAAAGCCTTACCGCAGAATTGGCATCCCTCAACGAGTTCAGTATCTCGAGCCACTGGATAAATGCCGAGTCTTTTCCGTGAAACGAGGAAAGGCGGGAAGACAAAGTGGACGCTTGAATGTGAGCTGCTGCTCCAAAAGTTGAAAGAATACTTGCCGAAAGTCCCACATCGCTTACACCTCGAGCAGAAGAGGTATTGTTTCTGTATTTAGCTGTGTCCCAATGGGCAACGAGCTCGGTTCTGGTAAGGGAGAAATCAAGGGTGCAGTACCCGTCTATTATACGAGCTCGGTCCAGAGCTAGCTGTGTCCCAATGGGCAACGAGCTCGGTCCAGAGACCTCTTGAAGGTTGGTAAAATGGTCAGTAGAGCTCAGCGAGTTCGATATCTGCTACCAACCCCGAACAACCATAAAAGCTCAATCCTAAGCTGATTTCGTGGTCGAATGCACAGAGAGGAACGAAGAGAGGGAAGACGAGCACCCCCCAGACTCCCAGACCTCAACCAATACATGGACAGTCACGGTCGATAGGTTATGTGGGCATCAAGAAGCAGGAGCAGGAATTGTGCTCCTCAGTCCTGAAGAGGAAGAGATGCAGTATGCTGTGAAGCTAGATTTCAAAATCACCAACAATCAGGCCGAGTATGAGGCTGTAATTGTTGGATTGAAGCTCGCCTTAGTAGTAAAGGCAAAAGAGGTGAAGCTTCAGACAGACTCACAATTGGTGGCAAACCACCTCAACGAAAGCTTCCAAGCGAAAGGCGAGAAGATGGAGGCTTACCTTCGGAAGGTAAAGCAGCTGATTAATAACTTCCGAGCAGTCGAGGTGGAGCAGATCTCAAGGGGAAAGAATTTTTGAGCCGATATGATAGCTCAGATGGCCGCTACCTCCGACCCCAAAATACTAAGGTCCATCCCGCTAGAAGTCAAGACCTGCTCGAGCCTCGAGCAGGAAGATGAGATACTGAGTTTATCGTCGAGCAGCAGCTGGATGGAACCAATTGTTTCTTACCTCAAGGAAGGAATAGTGCCTGCTGATAAGAAGCAAGCAAGGAAGTTGAAGTGTAAAGCGGCCAGGTATACTCTGATCGATGGGGTTTTGTACAGGCGGGGATACACTCTCCCCTTGCTGCGGTGCTTAGACCAGGAGGAAGCTGATTATGTCCTCCGAGAGATACACGAAGGAATTTGCTGGAATCATTCGGGCGCGAGGTCCTTGGCTTTCAAGGCCTTGAGACAAGGATACTTTTGGCCCTGCATGCACCAAGATACCCAAGAGAAGACCAGAAGTTGTAAGAGCTGCCAAAGTTTTGCCAATTACCTGACTCAGCCTCCAGAGAACCTTACGGTGATGAACTCACCATGGCCGTTTGCTCAATGGGGAATTGACTTGATCGGGCCACTGCCGAAGGGGAGAGCATCGGCAACGCATAGCGTAGTGGCGATTGATTACTTCACCAAATTGGTCGAAGTGGGAGCCTTGAATAGTATCACAGAAAGTAAGACCACTGACTTTATTTGGAAAAATGTGATTTGCAGATATGGGATTCCCCATGCATTGGTCACTGACAACGGGAGACAGTTTGATAACAACAAGTTCAAAGACTTCTGCCAAAACCTGGGGATAGAGTTGAAGTTTTGTTCTCCCTCACACCCGCAGGCCAATGGATAAGTGGAGGCAACGAACAAGATTATAAAACGTCTCCTGAATACCAGACTCGGCGAGCAGAAGGGAGCCTGCGTGGATGAGCTGCCTGGCGTCTTGTGGGCTTATAGAACCACACACAAGACGGCTACAGGAGAGACCCCATTCTCCTTGGCGTTTGGACATGAGGCAGTTGTTCCCGCAGAAGTAGGAATGGGGACGCACCGAATAGAAAACTTCAACAAGGAGCAAAACAACGAGCAAATGTATGCAGGCTTGGACTTACTGGAGGAGAAGAGGGAGAGGGTCGCTGCTAAGATCGCAGAATACCAGCAGAAAGTGGCTCACTATTACAACTGGAATGTGCACGTCCGCCGGTTCCAAGTGGGGGATTGGGTACTCAGAAAAGTCAATCAGAACACGAAGGACCCCAGGCAAGGTGTGTTAGGGCCAAATTGGGAAGGTCCTTATCGAGTCACTCAAATAGCCGGACCAGGAGCATATCGGTTAATCCATCCGGATGGACGAAAAGTCAAGAGGCCATGAAACGCACAACTCTTGGTAAAATACTTCCAGTAAGTTTCCTTGTAAGCATTAATGTCAAATTCCTTCCCAAAATGGGGATGTGTAAAAACTTGAACGTGTGTAAAAGTAAGAAAAAAAAAAAAATATATATATATATATATATATATATATATATATATATATTTGTAATATTTATTCAAGTTGAAGCCAAGAAGCTCGCGAAGACAACGCTAATGCTAGAAGTCCCAAAGCCTAGCTTTAGGCGGGATGGTGCCAAGCGTGGCCAATTGCAGGCTCGAGCAGAATAAGCTCATGAAAACAACGCTAAGGACAGAAGTCACAAAGCCTAGCTTTAGGCGAGACGGTGCCAAGCATGGCCAATTGCAGGCCCGAGCAAGAGAAGCTCGCCGAGAAGAACGCTAAGGCCAGAAGTCACAAAGCCTAGCTTTAAGTGGGACGGTGCCAAGCGTGAGCCAATTGCAGGCTCGAGCAAGAGAAGCTCGCCGAGAAGAATGCTAAGGCCAGAAGTCCTAATGCCTAGCTTTAGGCGGGACGGTGCCAAGCGTGGCCAATTGCAAGCCCGAGTAGAAGAAGCTCGCGAAGACAACGCTAAGGCCAGAAGTCCCAAAGCCTAGCTTTAGGCGGGACGGTGCCAAGCGTGGCCAATTGCAGGCCCAAGCAGGATAAGCTCGCGAAGGCAACGCTAAGGCCAGAAGTCCCAAAGCCTAGCTTTAGGCGAGACGATGCCAAGTGTGGCCAATTGCAGGCCCGAGCAGAAGAAGCTCGCGAAGACAACGCTAAGGGCAGAAGTCCCAAAGCCTAGTTTTAGGCGGGACGGTGCCAAGCGTGGCCAATTGCAGGCCCGAGCAGAATAAGCTCATGAAGACAACGCAAAGGCCAGAAGTCCCAAAGCCTAGCTTTAGGCGGCACGATGCCAAGCGTGAGCTAATTGCAGGCTCGAGCAAGAGAAGCTCGCAAAGAAGAACGCAAAGGCTGGAAGTCCAAAAGCCTAGCTTTAGGCAGGACGGTGCCAAGTGTGGCCAATTATAGGCCCGAGCAGAATAAGCTTATAAAGAAAACGCGAATGCCAGAAGTCCCAGAGCCTAACTTAAGGCGGGACGATGCCAAGCGTGATCCAACCATTGGCTCGAGCAAGAAAAGCTCGAGGAAAAAACGCAAAAGTTAAACATGAGCCAGTATCAGGCTCGAGCCAAATGAGCTCGCAAAATTAACAGCTACCGAGCACAAACCAAACATCGGTTCAAGTGGTCCAAGCTCACAAGACAAACGGAAGGCCTTCAGCCTAACTCAAGGCAAGGCTTTGCCACACATAAGTTAAGGGATGATGCGCAGTAATAAACTTGGGCAAAAAGTAAAATAAAAGCCCAACACTTATAAAATTTCCACTTGGCAAGTGCACGAAACCAACCACATACATAAATATAAAACGCAAGAATATGCATACGGGAACAGAAGCAAGTTACCCAATGTTTACTTTTTATTCATTCATTGAAAAGATTACAAATACATGAAATTAAAAAAAAAAAAAAAAGGGGAGAAGTATAATCAGTTGGCTGGGGAAGTAGGGGTAGCAGGAGGAACAGAGGTAACAACAGCAAGAGGAGCAGAAGCATCAGCAGCGAGAGGAACGTCCTCGTTTGCAGCAGGAGGAGCATCAACAGCAGCAGCGGGAGGAACATCACCAGCAGTAGGAGGAGGAGCAGATTCTCGAGACTCAATAGAGGCCTCAGATGGGGAGGCTTCCGACCCTTGGACTGGGATGTCATGCTTGGGCATGTACTCAGCAACACCTACTTGGACCTTGTCCAGGTCCACCTCGGGATGCTCCTTACGCAAGGCATACACGAGGCAGTTGTAGCTGAAAGCCACCCCTTCGTTGTACTCGGTCGTGAGCTGGGCCTTCAAAGAATCCACCTGCTTCTGGAGACGAGAAGTTCCCCCATGGTCTTCTCAAAGAAGAATCTCTAGATGTCCAAGTCCTTCCGAGCCTCGAGTAACTCCTCCCAGACAAAGGATAGCTCCCTCTTAAACCGGGTGGCCCTAGAGTCTGACATCACTGCCTTCTCCTCGAGGGTGGAATTCTCCTTGCGAAGCTTCGCTGCTTCCTTATCTTTCTCTTCAAGACTCTGCCTCAAGCTCTGGATTTCTGCTCGAAACTGCCTCTGAGAATCTTGAGTCTTGGTCTTGAATCTAGTAACAGCAGCTGCAGTACGGGAAGAGAGGCGTTGGAGAGCACCGAACATCTCATCAGCATCATAAGACTCCAACCCATCCAGGAACCTATCGTTCATCTCCCCGGTAAAGTCCTTAACGTAGGGATCGGCACGGTTAGACCGATCCTACTCCTCCACGCGTTCGGATCGGGGCCGAGCTGGGGCTGCAGTCCTTGGACGCCTGCGAGGTGGACCCTCTTCTGCTCGCTCTGCTTCTTGAGTCGAAGGGGAAGCTCGAGCCGGTGGAGACGGAGCATCTGTATCGGCTCGGGGCCTTTTTGTTAAAGAGCTGCTCGCTTCTCCTAAGGTCCCTACAAGCCTCTGCATCATACCGAGCACCCCCCTCATCCTTTCCTCTGACACCAGACCAAACTCCAAAAAATTTTGGGCTGTATGCAACTCCCTGCACGAGCTCGCGTTATCAAGTGCTATGCTGACGTGCGCTCAGAGCTCTTCCCCAATCCTAAAAGAGGCACCTCAGGACACTGCAGGAACAACCAGAGCAAAATAGTGAGAACAAACACGAGCAGAATGAACAAAATAAAAATTCGATGAACGGATAAACGACCTGGAGTGCAAAAGTGCCATGGAACCGGAGGGATCCCCTCGGAGAGAAGTACAGAATGCCCCCAATCTCCCCCAACAAAGAAGAATTTGCTCTTCTAGTTGCCACCAGAGGTGAGAAGATTGGTTATGGGTTTCTTGCCCTTCAGACTGGAGGTAATGTAATACCACCCAGCATCTTTCGGGCTGCATTTTAGCTGATATAGATGCTTTATTTCCTCTACCGAGGGTTCACCCAAGTTACACCACTTCCACAAAACAAAGAGGCCAGAAAGGACCCTCCACCCATTAGAGTTCAGCTGCCCCGGGGCCAGCCAGAATCTTGACAAAACCCGGGTAAAATAAGGCTGGAGAGGCAGTCTGAGCCCCCATTTGAAGCACTCCATATGGAAGGTTGTATATCCTTGAGGGGGACGGCTGGGAATGTCACCCTTGCTTGGCACCCGCAAATCCACATTGTCGGGTATATGGTAGGTGTGTCTAAGCCTATTCAAGTCCAAGTGTGTGGTTTCATACCTCATGAGGTCAATGGGGTAACCCCTACCCTCTTACCTTTGACTGACCCTCTCCTCCTGATGCGGCTGGGTCTCTGCCACAGGTAACGCCCCCTCCAAACTAGAATCTCTCACCGGGACTACGCTAAGGGGTTCTACTTCACTAGAAGAGGAAGATTCCTCAGGTGACATCCTACGGGGTTGTTTGGTGTTCGGCATGGTCTCCTAGAATTACGGTTTGCCCGGTTGAATAGCAGCGACAGCAAAGAAAAGGACGGGAAGCACTTGCAAGAGAGAGATTTCAGTCTGAGTAAAAATGAGCAATAGGAAGTACAGTGAAGAAATCGAGGGTTTTTAAAAGGGGAGGCGCATCT
The DNA here is from genome assembly GCA_025617385.1 of Murraya koenigii. NCBI lineage: Eukaryota > Viridiplantae > Streptophyta > Magnoliopsida > Sapindales > Rutaceae > Murraya > Murraya koenigii. Next base: position 12,144,233 of record CM046814.1, read on the forward strand.
CTTCGGCTGACAGCACGCATCTCAGGAGACACAACCGTTCACATAATGTCTCTTCGAAATTCAAACACACGGCCCAAATCGAGACAAGTGTCCCGCATTAAATGTGAAATGATGGGAGCGAAAACAGCTCAGCACAGGAAAGTGAAAAGGCCTCGCAGCCGGCCCAAACAAGAAGTTTCCAGTCTTACCTCGCTTTACTCAAAAGACTAGAAACTAGGGGACTGGTGTTTGGGTAATATCGAAGCAGCCCTCCTCGAGTCCAACTTGGCGCGAGCAAAAGACCTCGAGGTCAATCCAACTCGAGCAGAAGACCCGACCGCTGGTACGAAGACGGCCTTACTAGGCGTCAAAGCTGGTCAAGGTCGGGAAGTCCAGGACGGGTCGAGCTTCAAGCCCTTTTTGCCTGCTCGAGGTCTTCAAGGCTCGGCCCGTCGAAGCTAGTCAAGGTTGAAGAGTATAAGGTCGTTCAAAGCTCGAGCTCCCTCTCCTGCTCGAGGTCTGCAAATTCCCAACCACGACCCAGAGACAGATCGCTGATGTACGGAGAGAAGATAAGATCCGAGCACTGCTAACCTAGAATAGTTAAATCCCCCCCCCCCCTTTTCGATGATTCAGCGCGCCGATCAATGTCTGGCCGACACCCCACGCGGTATGGCATGGCCCCGCTGTCGATGGTCGGCACACGCCTCACGATGTCATCATTTCACGCACGCATGCCCGACACTATAATCAGGCCGTGTGAGCCATGCCAACCAGACAATCACGCATTCCCATGGAATATCACGCTAATCCCGGCTGTCAGAGGGACCCAGACACCACCGACGCAAGAACTGATGATCTCGGAGAGAAAGGGCGGGAAAAATGGAGAATAAAAGGAAACGGACGGGTAAGTTGCGGGGGTTTCGAAAATTCACACAAGTTCTTCTTATTCTTCTTTTCCTCCACTTTGATTTTCCGGAATTTCATTATTCAGAAAGGAAGGCAAAAATACCCCTTCCATTCTTCCGGTCTCTCTAATTAAGAGGGATACAAAAAGAACAACCCGATTACTGACTTGAGCGTCGGAGGGTTTTCGCCGGAGCAACACCCGGCAACCCCTGACCCTGTTTCCTGTGAAGTACAGGTCCGGGAGACTTCCATTCTGGTAAAGACAGAGGAATCGAGATTGGAAGGCAGTCCTGCTCGAGCTCGAGTTAACCGCGAACAGAAAGTTTTTGATACTATTTGAAGGGACGCGAGGAAACTGCATTAACAGTAGAATATAATTTTTTAAATATAAAAAAGAATTTATAACAGAATGATCGACTGGGTATTCAATCTCAGAAGCACTTTTATAATTATTTTTAATTCTGATGTAAAGAGTTCAAATCTCAAATCTTTAAAATCAGGGTAATAATAAATGAAATAATTTAAAAAAAATGGATAACGAAATGAATTATGTATTTTTAAAAAGAAAATATAAATTTTAGAAGATAGTGTACGGTGATTTTGGTGCTATGTGCCAGTTTTGGTGAAAAGAAAAAGACACATCACTTAAAAGTCTTCAATTTAATAGTGCATCCTGTTTTACATAATCTTTATTAATTAGAATGTAGTGCTGCTCTTTCTGCTTTGCTTTTGAGGCTGATGCGTTATGCTGACAACTTCAGTATACAATATTTCTTTTCCTTTGTATTTATTCAAGGATTACAAATTTATATTTTTAAAAAATCAGTGCTTAATGTCTTTACCTATTTACAGCAGTTTTTCAAATAATTGAAGATTCGTTTTTTAGGCAGCCATTGGCGATAGAATATAGATGGACTACTTTGTGTAGCTGAAAATAGTAATAATGCATTAATGTTTTCTCTTCTAGTAAAAGTGGGGTAAAAAAAATGGGATGTTAAGAACCTATGAAAAAGATATTTCTAATTGTTGTGAGTTTAAGCAGAATCCAAAGTGATCATTTCTAAATTGATTTCTAAATTATATGTGATTACAAATGGTGATGAATATTTATAGTCAATTTACATATTAATTGATAGTGCATTTAACAATACTCTTTGAATTTTAAGGTATTGTATGTATAACACTTTGTGAATTAATTAATGTGATGCACAACTCTTAATATTTTTTAAGAGATGTGAGACACATATCACAAGTCATATGGCTGTTTTTACAATTTACTTTCTTAATTCATTAGTGTGAAATACATATTACTTTTATCAAGAGTGGATAGTCACAATCAAAGCTCTCTCCTAGCATTTATCTTCATTTTCTTGGCTCATATCATTCTAGTTCTTTAACTTCTTAACATTTACATTTTTTTCATGCATGTATGATACTTCCCAATTAATCCCACAACACGTTATCAGTAATACTATGCTCTAGATCAAAAAGAATCCAATTCCCTATACTCTTTATTTTATCTATTCATTTAATAAAGCTATCCTTACTAGTATGCTATGCAGTTGCCATTAAATTGAAGCTTTCACATCAGAAAATAAGGATAGCTATATTTCTATGTTTACGAAATACTAACATGTTAGCATAGATTTTTATAATTATGATTTTGATGATAACAAATATATTTTGAATTAATTAAATTTGAAGAAGTTTTAAATTAGTTGTATTTCAAGTTTTTGGAATAAATTGAATGAGTATTTGAAAACTTTGAAATCACCAAGTATTGTTTAAAATTCTAAAATTGACTTATTTGAAAATGTATATCATGTTTTGAGCTTTAATATAGTTTTGGAAGAATTTAGCAAAACTATAAATTTTATAAAGTTGTCACTGCAGCAAAATGGATAACTCACAACAAAGTTAGTAGGTTGCCAACAAGGTCCAGAGAACAACATATCCTGATAAATATTAACAGCTAACCAACAATAAAATTAACAGGTCACCGACATGGTCTAGAGAATAACACAACTTGATGAATATTAACGGCGATCCAACAACTTGCAAATGGCTAACCGTCAATCGCAAATGGCCAACCAATATTTGAAATACAGCCCAATGGTAACTTATTCAAATCAAAACACCAATCCGACAACAAGTTAATTGTGAACCGTTAAGACTCAAAAAAGTCTATAATGGCTAGTTTTCAGCTCCAACTATAAAATGACTCATTCAAATTCAAATCAAGGTTGGACAACTACATATATCACTAAGTATTAAAGAGCAATCTAAGTTTAAATTCTTGTAATCGTTTTATTCACACATTAAGTATTAATCTTTTAATCATTTATATTGAGTGAAAGAAGTTGATTTGTAACCTCTACTTGTAAACACAAAGTTAAAAGATTGTAAGTGTTGGGATATACATGGGTTAAGAGATTGAGAATAATCTCTTGTTGTAAAGGTCCATTGACATATTGAAAGTCAAATGCAAGAGTTATTGAAGCCTTGGAGGCACACTTAATGAAATCCTAAAGTTTAGTGAACTTGAAGGCGTTGACGTAAGTAATATTGATCGAACTATATAAAAATCTCGTGTTTACATCTCTCTATCCCTTACTCTTTATCTTTTACTGCACTTAAGCTTTATCTTTTTATATTTAGTTGTGTTAATTGAAGTGCATATAGAACTAATTTAGTAATAATTTTTAGAATCCACATTCACCCGCTCCTCCCCTTTCTGAGTTGTTGAGGTAGTATTTCATAGCATTGCTAGCAAAGTTAAAAGACAAAAGATTGAAGATGAAGGATTAGAGGATGAATAATCAAATTGTCAATGAAAGTATCTTTATCAATTAAGGGTATCTATTTAATTTTATTTACTTTGTTGATATACTTTTTATCTTGAAATTTAACATAAGTTTGTTTTGTCATAGATACACAAACTTTAAGCATATATTATATTTGCTTTGAAAAGGAACGATAATAATCTTTGTTGCTTTTACCTCACCAATAAATATTTATGTATTTTAAACCTCTAATAAGTGATGTGTTTACTACATGTTTTTTGAACTATCACTTCGATGAAACAAGTTTTCCTCCATTAGAAGAGAGAACAATGCCTCTTGGGGTAAGAATCTGTAGAGTTATGATTGTAGATTTGATTCTATTATGGATGGTTATGGCCTCAGTTATTTTGGTACAAAGAAAAAAGATAATGACAGTTAGTGGGATCACTTTGAAGGAAAATCAAATTGCTCTAAAAAATAATGTACTCAACAATATTGAGAAAGAGAAGGCACTAGTATTCCCATCTTATATAATAAGACATAATTTTATCGTCTAATGGTTTTACAATGAATATTAACATACAATTGGTGGGTAAAAATGAAAGCATCACATTACTTATTTTGTATTCTATTACTTATCACAATGCAGTGATTGGTGAAATACATTGAAGACATCAACAATAGTTACAGTAACAAATAATGGAGGTATGTAAACTATTTTTGACACCTTCTACAATGCCACAGTGAACCAACTGAAGATTTATAAAACTACAAACAATAATTTTTTGGTCAGTTAACAAATAAATTCTGGACTTGGTTTTATTTTGATGTGTAATGTTAGTTTGCATATGTAGCTTAAATGTATCTAGTGCGTAGATATGCATAGCAAAAAGGTCCGACCCAAAATTTTTGGGCTTTAGCCCGAATTTAAGAGTCTTGGGTCAATCTCAAGTCTAAGTATCAAGGCCCAATTAAAATTCACGTCAGGGTTTGTCCTTACCTGACCCTGATGACCCGACTTGAAATTTAAAAAAATAAAAAAATAATTTTATTTGTTTAATTTTATAAGACAATATTTTAGATTATGTTTATTTTATTATTTATATAATTATATAGTTGAGACCTTTAAGTAATTTTTATGTTTGTGTTAAATTTTAGTATATATAGGAGGTTATGTCCATTTTTTTAAATTTAAATTACATAAATATTAAAAAAAATTATTTAATTCAGGCTTACGCAAAAGTCCAACTTGACTCTTGCTCGAATTGACCCCGACCCAACCTAACCCAAAATTTAAATGATTGAGCTTTTTTTAGGGTCAGACTTGAGCTTGGTCCATCCTTAGCTTAGACACTAAGCATGCCAAAGGTAGTGGCAATTTTATTTTGATTAGGCTTTAGACTATGTTGCCAGAGGTTTGTGGATACATTGCTATGTAACCACATAAGTGATTAGCACACCATTTCAAATGCTGCCATTATATATTACTCCATCAAATATTTTATATTATTAACCACAAAAAATATAAGCAAATGTTACACTTAATTTTTTTGCATTTTTTGAATCTAAACAACTATATTGAATACATTTGTCATAAGTTACAGTAAATGATAGTTTCTACAAGTATTAGAATAACTATTATGATGAGTTGATACTTCTTCAATTGATAAAGTAGGTTTCAATTTTGATGATCCTATGATCAAGTCAGCAATGTCAAAATTCATAATATTGTTGTCATTATTGTCAATACCTTGCTCTTCAAATAGGTTCATTTGTCTTTTAAATTCTGCAATCTCATCTCTAGATGGTGTCCATCATCTTGCAGGATCATTAGGACAACTATAGTATAATCTATTGAGATGGCTTGGATTTTGATACTTTGATTACTGCCCTGACATTACAATAGTATACTTTGTTGTGGAACTTGAAAATTACTCCATTGATTAAATTCTTGTCTGAATTGGGTTTTGATTTTCATGAACTTGAAGCATCCCTAGAGTAGCTAGACAATCTTATGCCAATGTATATGTTAACTGGGTTGTAATTTCAATAATTGGTGATGTTTTTATGCTTTTATTAAGCTTAACAATGATTTGAAGCTCAACAATGAGTGCTGTTTGTGGTAACCTATGATGGTGAGTTTTGTTAGTAATGGTGAAGATGAGAAGTATTGTCAAATACAATATTTATAACTAGTGGAAGTGGCATGTTATTGTGTTACCACTGCAGAGGAACTGTAAATAAATAACTTGTTCTGCCTATATATAGCCGTAACAATGCACAACTGCAGATGTTTTACTTATGCTTGTAATGTGCTTTTTTTCTTTTTTTGTAAAACTACCTTATCAAATTCAAACTGTGGGCAATTGTCATTTGCCAAAATCACAAACGGTATCATTACAAAAAATAGTTTTTTAACTACAATGGGTGCGCAGTGCACATGTTCGAAGCATGTGGGTGTACAGCGCAAATGGTTCGCCAAGTAACCCTTTATTGGATTGTTTGTTACGATTTTGATTTCCATTGTTTCTTGGTTTGGGATAGAGTCGAATTTTTTCTTTTTAAAAAAAATTAAAAAATAAATATGGTTCAAAGATAAAACGTTTTTCTTTATGCTGTATGATCTTTTACGATATTGATAATGAGGTTTTTCTAAATCCTTGGATTTGAAAATAGTTAATTGAATTAATAAACAATAGATAACTTTTAAAATTTAGTTCCTGAATTCAATATGAAAAGAAAGAGGTTGTGAACCATTATAATTAAATTTTTTGAATTTATAAATAATTTTTTAAACAGTTTGTTAGCTAGTACATTTATATAAATATTTAATGTCGTTGATCAAAAAAATCTAAAGGTGTACATTTATTATATAACTAATGTCATAGAAAAAATAATAGTATCATAAAGAGCCCTAGGATAAAATTGTTATAATATGAATTTACAATTTTTTTTAATGTAAAATTGGTCAGTTTTAAAGGATTTTACTTATTCTACTAATTTCAAATGAGGGCGTTCTAGTCATTTGATCAAAATTAACTGCCAAATTGACGAGTACCATTAAATTTATCTGCCAAATTGACGAAAATGAAGGCGCGGTGAGCACATTGTTAAAATGTATGGGTAGAATATAGAAAATATAAAGCATGAAGCACTCCACCACCAAGATCGTGCAGGAATCTTAGTCACACGCATGATAGATATCCTATCTATCATTTCAGTTGAGGTATAAATTTTGTATTATAACTTTTGTTGAGTATTACTAATATTATTCTTATTTTGTAAAAAAATAATTTTATATAGGAATATGTGCACTTAATACTAATTGCGGGGCAAATTTAATGAAATAATTCCAAATAATCAGGATTTACGGGTATTTAGTAATTGTCAATTGACAATTGTAGGTGTCGTCTACTTGGTGGCATGGAATGGAATCTGCAACAAAGCAGATTATGTTTCCAATGAACAAGAACACATTTATACACTAGGGTGAGAGCAAAAAAAGACTTGATTTGTATTGAATGTTGTGTCTGCAGATACCATCTTTGAGTCACAAATCTCTTCAAAAACATGTCTGTATGAATGCACATTCATTATTCTCTCAGTATTGCTTCCATGGCAATAACAGTTGATAAGCTTCATCTTTTTGTGTTTATAATTCTCAGCATTATTGTTTCTGTTCCCCATTCAAGCCAGCTTCAACTCTTTCAGTATCAAACCCTTGTAAGAATCCAGCAGCTGCTCAACTATCCTTCAGTTTTAAGCAGCTTTAACACCACCACCATTGTCACTGATCTCTGCAACATTGAACCAACGTCTTCACTAACTCTAGTTTGTTATGAAGATAACTTGACTCAGCTTCACATCACAGGTAACAAGAACAATATCAATGGAGGACTTGCTCATAATTTCTCAACTGACACTTTCTTTTCAACCCTTGGAAGTCTTTCCAACTTGAAAGTTTTATCTTTGGTTTCTTTAGGCTTATGGGGTGCACTTCCTAACAGCATTGCTCACTTATCTTCCCTGGAAATATTGAATCTTAGTTCAAACTATTTCAGTGGTTCCATCCCAGTTCAAGTTTCTTCTTTGAGAAACTTACAAACACTCATTCTTGATCATAACAAGTTCACTGGGACAGTCCCTAGTGAGCTAAGTTTACTCCAAGTTTTGTCTGTGTTGAGCTTGAAGAACAATTCTCTAAGCGGGTTCTTGCCAGTTTCTCTAACAGCTTTACAAAGTCTGAGAGTTATCTCACTTTCAGCTAATCACTTGTCTGGGGAAATACCTGATCTTCACAGTTTGAAAAATCTTCAAGTGTTTGATGTGCAAGACAATTATTTTGGTCCTCGTTTTCCCAGATTGCATAAGAAAATGGTCACTCTTGTTCTCAGAAACAACAGGTTTCAGTTTGGTATTAATCCTGATGAATTACGCTCCTACAATCAGCTTCAAAAGCTAGACATTTCTTTAAATCGATTTGTGGAGCCATTTATTCCATCATTGTTATCATTACCTTCCATTACTTATCTTGATATCCATGGAAACAAACTCACAGGATTGCTCTTGCAAAGCATGTCATGCAATCAGCAACTTGCCTTTGTGGATTTATCTTCAAATCTTTTAACAGGATATTTACCTTCTTGTCTACAACTGGAAGCAAAGAGCAGGATCGTATTGTATTCCGAAAACTGTTTATCAAATGAAGAACAAGAGCAGCATCCCTCTAATTTCTGCCACAATGAAGCTCTGGCTGTGAAAGTTTTGCCGCATAAACAGAAGAACAAAAGCTCTTATGCATCAAGTGTGGTGGGAGGGACTGTTGGTAGCATTGCAGTTGTTGGGATTGTGCTTTTGGTGGCAAAAAAGGTATATAATAAGAAGAATAATGATGTAGAAACAACTTCAACAAGGTTGATAGTGGAGAATGTGTCAACAATTAACACATTGAAGCTGCTTTCAGATGCCAGTAATAAAATCTCCAGTCCATTATTTCCTCTGTTTCTTCTATGTTTCATTTTATGTATTTAACATATATGGTTTCTAATACTTTATATATATTTGCAGGATATATATCGGAAACAATGAAGATGGGAGCTAGCCTCCCTGCTTATCAAACCTTTACACTCGATGAGCTTAAGGAGGCCACTGATTGCTTTGATGCTTCAAGCTTCATGTGTGATGGTTCACATGGTCAGGTGTCTATTTCGAATTTCATCGGAAGTATTGGATTGAAACTGAAAGATTAAGTGTCTTTACATTTTGATGATGTTGATATAAAATTAACTTATTTATTCTGAATGTTATTTGCACTTTTAATATCAGATTTATAAAGGAAAGCTCACTGATGGCACTCTGGTTGCTATTAGAAGCTTGAAAATGAGCTAAAACCGTCCCCATATGTACACCTACCACATTGAGCTGATTTCAAAACTCAGACATTGCAATTTAGTTAGTGCTCTTGGACACTGCTTGGACTTCAGTTTAGATGATCCAAGCATAAGCATTATATATCTTATATTTGAGTATGCTCCAAATGAAACGCTAAGAAGCTGCATATCTGGACCTGGTAATGTGATATTGATTTTCCTTCCCCTTATCTGCTGTTATTGACCTTGACAATAACACTTTTTATATCTTTATCTACACTTCCTTTGGCAGGTCACAAGCTTACTTGGGTTCAACGAATAGCAGCTGCAATAGGAGTTGTAAAGGGTGTCCAGTTCCTGCATACAGGGATTGTGCCTGGAGTCTTTTCAAATAATCTCAAGATAACAGATGTCTTATTAGATGAGAATCTTCATGTAAAGATCAACAGCTTTAACCTTCCTCTTTTAGCTGAAGCTAGAGGCAAGGTATGGATAGATATTAATTTGTTCATGTTTCATTCACTACACATGCTGCCGTTCGTATCAGTACCTTTGAGTTGACATACGCTGTTTAAAATTTCAGTGCAGTGCTGAAGTTTCTTCTCCTGCAACAAAAGCAAGTGTTTTGGCAAGGTGCATAATACATTTTTACCAACTTGCATATACGATTGTATTTACCACAGACCCTAGAATTCAACTTTGTTACTTTGTGTCTATGTATCTGTAGGACAGAACAGGATGACAAAAGTGATGTTTATGACATAGGAATAATCTTACTCGAAATCATTGTGGGAAGGCCTATCATGTCTGAAAATGAAGTTGCTCTTGTAAAAGATCTTGTAAGTGTTTGTGATTCTACAATTTAATTCTCCGATCAGTTCTTTGAAACTAGATTTTGATTTTACAACTTGTAAGCAAATTCCTTGCTGTGGGTGCATTAAACACAATTTATGTCCCAGAACTAAAGTTAGTGCTTGTATTTTATGCAGCTGCTAGTAAGCATAGGGACTGATGAAGCTCGAAAGAGTATCGTGGACCCGGCAGTTATGAATGAATGCTCGGACGAGTCATTGAAGAGAATGATGGAGCTGTGTCTGCACTGTCTCTCCAATGAGCCAATGGATAGACCTTCTGTGGAAGATGCTTTGTGGAATTTGCAGTTTGCCACCCAGATTCAGAATTCGACACAGAACAATCAGGAGACACTGTAACTATAAGCTCAGATCTATGCATCAGAGAATGTAAAGAGCAACATATGTAGACCTACGTGAATATTTTAAGGCATATTTAAGCATATGTATGAGCTTCTTCTAATGCTCTTGTTAAGTGTTGCAAATTACTTCCAATGACAACATAAACTGAATTTAAGGTAGCTTTACAGAGCTTAACGGAAGCAATTTCATATGTTCATTTTCTGCAATCGAGGCTCAGAACAAGATATACGTAGTGTTATCAGTCTGCTTCTCGTCTCCTAATTAGATACAGCTGGAGCCGGTTGAAAGAAATTAGTACAACACAAGAATTTGTAGGGACCAAAGTATATCAAAAGCAACTTAGAGCACATAATTTCAACTTCATCTACAAGGTTGTTTGTAAACAATGCTAATATACATTGAATAATTTTGTGATACAACATTGCCAAAAATATAAGCCTAGGTATACAAACTCGAACCCTATCCTTTGGATAGCAATTAATGAAAACCGGCTACTGGAGAGTGGTTCTCTGAAGAAGCCTAAAGAATATGATATGTTACAAATAAGGGGGGGAAAAAGAAGCCAAAATCACATTTTTATGTTCTAGGAGGATCTAATACTGGATTCATTTCTATTTCTCTGGCTCCACGATCCCTAAGATTCCCTACCTTCTCGGCTTCTCTTGCAATCTGAACATCGCATGGATAATAGTATTGATAGAGAAATTTTACAAGAAAACGTGGAATGAGTGCTGCTATAATAATAATCATCAAGCAAAACCAAAACAATCTTGTCTTCGCAACCTCGAAGAATGCCCTGTCAAATTACGGAGTAGTTGAAACTTCAGTTGTCATATACAAGGGTGATGTGAAAATAAATTGAACAAAATTCACAGCATGCATGAGTGAAGGCTATTAACGGTAAAATAAAATGCATGTAATGAGTGAAACTAAGTAAACAGTGGTCAAGGTTTCAAATGTTAGGAAAAAGAAGAATACACAAACGAGACAAAGTCCTGGAGTTCCCCCTTGGCTTTCGTTCTTAAAAGAATTTAAATTATTTATTTTTCTTCTTTTATCTGAGTCTTTTAGATGGAGAGAAGGAACGGACAGTCTACTTCTGAGCTGGTGCCAAGTATAGTTATTGCCCCCACGATAGTCAACATTTGCTAATGCCTTAATGACCTAATCAACCATAAGGAGAAACTCCACCATAGAACCAGTCGTTCTTGGCAGTTGGTACAAAATTAATGGCTAATGCCTAAAGCTCTACATGATCACATGTTCTTGACACAAACAGAAGTAGAAAAAACCTAACAGTTTTCTTCCACATCTATGAAAAAGTATTATTCTTCATGTTGATATGTCTTAAAAGTGTTAAACAACACAAATAGTACATGCAATTATGCATATGTTGAAAGAAAAAAAAAAAAACTAAAAGTATATTCCAAATAGTAGTAAAGAGGGCATACCAATAACCGGGTAATGAAGGTATAGCGTCTATTATCATGACACAAATCAACGTTGCAATTATAGATCCCCAAATGACTGCGTGAGTAATCCAAGTCCACCGGATGATGTCCATAGCCAAGTGTATATTAACCAAAATAACAACAGCAAGTGTCCACAAATCCCCTATACTTGATACATCAATGGTGCTGTCCCAGTATGCTCCAAGAGGAATAAAAAAGATCACTACACTTTGCCACAATGTATCAGCCATTGTTAGCCAAAACAATTTTGTGTTGTAGCATTCTTGCCTGTGCCCAGCCCCATAGAGTTGAGGATACTGTAGAAGAGTCCTTCTACTCAGGTCCTTGTCGAGAATAGCAACAACAATTGTAGGCAAAGAAGTGTAGATCACAGAATATAACACACTGCTCCACTCATTAATTGCAGTTGTCAAAGTGAAAGTAGTAAATAGCACATACCTACACAACAAATGAGAAATATTAGCAGCCATGAACCACTTATTATAAATGACATTATTCTCAAAGCCTGATAATTAATTGTAATATTCATTCTTGTCTTAGTCTGTCTAGAATATGGCAGACAAGGAGAAGGGGTAAAGAAACCTATGGACCTATAAAAAGGAAAGAAAAAGCTATTATGTAAAACTGGGCAGTAGACAACTGAAATGATTAAATTATTCCTTCTTATTAACTGAAGTGATTCAAGTGAAGATGAAGATTTATGTTCAATTTTCAGAATTTCTTGATATTTAGATTTGCGGATAGAGAAAGAAGCAAAATCATAAAGTCATCACAAAAATACTCACCAAAATAGAACAAAAACAAGCACTGCATTCCTGTAAAAGTTGTACAATATCATGTAGCCCATCCGCTGATAATTCCAATGCCCATGGACCAACAAAAGTGGAACTAAGAATCTAAACTGCCCCATTGCAAAATCCGATGACATTACAGCTTGCCGGCCCTCTTGGCCGCTTATGCCAACTCCAACATCAGCCATTTGAATCATTGAAACATCATTTGCACCTGTTAAAAATATTGCAATAGAAATTCTCATATCAGCCAAAACCACCAATTGGTGAGTTGAAAAATTCTAAGTATTTTACAGAGAGCTAATGGATCTAAGAAAATGAAGGGAATTGCAATTACCATCCCCAATCGCAAGGGTCATGTCTGATGTCCTGGTCTTTACAAGGGCGACAATTCCAGCTTTTTGCAACGGTGCTACTCGGCAACACAGTACAACAGAACAGTTTCCAGCTAATTGGAAAAGCTGCAACTCAAGATGATAAATCTAGATCAGGATATGAGACATCATGGAGACAGAAACAAATGGAAAGGATGGTAGATAACCCATACCTGTTCCTCAAGTTCACTGTCTAGAATATAAACAAGGCTGGTACCATCAATAATCAAGGCCAGATGTGCTACACCAGCTCCAGAACTTCTTTCAGAGTTGTGTGAGACACCAGGCACGGTCTTTAGCTTCTTAGACATGGCAATGGCATCCTCTAAACTCTTTCTACACGATTCCTTAGAGTTGCTATTAATTATAACTTGTGTCATCTTGCCTGTTAGGAGTTTTGACGAGTAGCCAATAGATATGGCAGTTTCTTGCTTGTCACCAGTCAAAACCCATACTTTAATACCAGCTGCACGAAGTGACTCAATAGCTTCTGGCACCCCTCCTTGTAGTTTATCTTCAATACCAGAGGCACCCAGTATGCAGAGATTGTTTTCCACACTGCTAGCAACCTTGCGTAGTAAAGCAGCCCTACCAAACAAAGCATTGCTAGCAGCCTCAAAGGAAGACTGCCACTGCTCAAATTCTGAAGCACTCAGTTCTCGCATACCAACAACAAGTGTTCTCAAACCCAGAGAGGAGTAAGCATGAAGATGGCTTTCAGTTCCCCTTATTACATTCATATTGAAAGCTTTACCTATCACACTAAACATAGATGTGTCAGCACCTTTTACAAAGAGCGTCACAGTCTTGTCAGGGAGCCCCAAAATAACCGACATCCTCTTCCGGTCACTGTCGAACTCATGTAAACCCAAGACATTGAACCTGCTCTGTCCATTAGACGCAATGAAGCAAAATACAATAAGGCCTATATCTTGAGTAAACTTTAGAAAACAAAAGCTGGAAAAAGTAATAAGCTATGGGCAGTACAAAAGTATAACCACTAGCAGTGAGCTTATAGATTCCACCACCAAAAAAGGATCTCTGTTTATCAGTACAACAACTGAACAAAGAACAAATAGAAAAAGAAGATCCTGGAATGATCCCACCCCATCTGGAACTCCAACGTTTTCCCATCCAACCAACAACCCTTCCCAAAGAACAAAAGAGGTATGTATCTCATTTTGATATTAAAAGCATTTCGTTTATAGGGAAAGATTTTGTATTCAGTTATCAGGCTCCCACAAAGATGAAATTCAAACAATTACACAATTATACATAGGTTATCACCCAACCACAAACACCCCCCCCTCCCCCCCGGGTTGGTCGTCCCTCTTTTAAATGCTCACCTTGAAGCTACAGTAAAGATTGTTGCAACCATCTTCTGAGGTATTTTAGTCTAAATATGTTAATGCCATGCAAAAGTAGAATTTAGTTGTAATGGTCATTGTGAAAGTAGGTTCAGTGATGATAATGGTGATTACATAAGAGTAGCAACAAAGTAAGGTATAGCATCTGAAATTACCTTTGCCTTTCACCCTGAATGTCAATAACTATATGACCAGAAGTCCGTTCTATTAGCATAAAACCATATGCAGCAGCAGCATAAACCAATGCTTGCTCGTCTGGAGACTCCCCTTGGTAATCTATTAATTTAACTGTCGGATCAGATGTGTCGACAACAAGAGGCACAATAGTATTGCAAGCTGCCAATGCAAGGAAGAAGCCATAGACATGTTTGCCTTCCTCTGTGTTCTTTCCACTTCTTGATAATTGTAAAAGTTGACGATCAACGTTCACTGTCAGCTTCGGTCTCAAAACTTTTCCATCCACTGAATATCAAAGAACATAAAAAAGAAACAAAATAGTCAAATTTTGTTAAAAAATAACAATAAATAAATAAACCATAAGTTATGACTACAGATATAATGCCAAAACTTAAGTTGCATTACCTTGTACGGAGTAACCAACTTCCTCACTGTGAGAACCTGCATTGCCCCCACTGTAATCTGTTCCCCAAATGCTTGCACATCGAAATTCCATCTTATTCTCAGTAAGGGTACCAGTTTTGTCCGAAAATACATACTTTATTTGTCCTAAATCTTCATTTATATTTAAAGCCCTGCATTGAAATCTTGAACTTGAGGCCTCATCATACATTTGGGAATCTTGGATCATGAAGTATGCCTGGCCAAGCCGGACAAGTTCCATAGAAATGTACAAAGAAATGGGGATCATGACCTGGAACACTATAACTGACATGAGGAATGTGAAAACAATCTCCAATCCCCATCCATAATACTTATAGTTATCTGGTTCACCCTTCTCAGAGAAGTCCTTTCTCCTATAATAAGGCATGTAATCCAATTCATCCTTGTGACGTTTCAGCCAAACAGCAGCACAGATAGAGACAATTGTACACAAAGCAACAAGGAAAAAAGAGAGCTTGATGATCTCTGAGTTCATATGTACCTCAAGCCAGCTCCGCTTGGATGGAGCTCCTGAGCTGTTAAGCATAACTTTTGTCTCCCGACCAGCATAAACAGCTACGCCAAGAGCCCAAGAGGTATTTTTCAGCTCACAGCCTCGCAAAAGAATATTTGAAGGCCCAAGGGACAGCCGTTTCCCATCAACTTCTATATTAGCATGAAATCCGTATATGTTCCTGTTGGGTTTCTCACACTTAATCAACCCACTAATCGTCTCCCTTTCAGGAACCTTCAAAAGAGTCTCTTGCTTTGCGTACCGAGTCTTCAAATTTGACTCCCCATCCAAATTAATTGTCTGCAAGTATGCAACCCCAGTGGGATCACTAGTAGAGAGCAGCACCATATCACAAGGAATAGTTTCATTTGCCTTGATTTTAATAATTTCCCCGATCCGAATATCCTTCCATTTCTTTTCTTGAAACTGATCATTCACCAGAACACTCGCCAGTCTATTGTTCTCAATTTTATCTGACCTGTGCCTTCTATAATCCTCGTACGCATCCTTGATTGCTGTAACTGACAGGACAAAGGCTAATGGCAAAATAGAAACTCCCCGTCCAAAAACTGCAAGCTGGGGGAGCTGATTAAGCACAGCAATCACAAGAAAATATATGTATGCAACTCTATGAAACTGTTCAAATAAATTTCTGGGAATGAATGTAAGGATTGAATACTTTCCAGTCCTAATTGAATTCCCAGAAAATTCAAACTTTTCATTCGACTTCACAGGATCATTTATGTACACAAACCTAGCATCCTCTTCATTGATCTCCTTCTGCGACATACTAAGACCCTCAGAATCACCACCTCGAGATCCATACCTACCAGGCTTTGATCCTACATCACCCAAAGTCACTTCCCTTATCGAATTCCCACGAATCGAATTCCCACGGGAAGCCCTTGATTGACTCGAAGAAATGCTACGGCGTGATGATGAACTGGTATGTATCTCAAAATGTGGAGCAGTGCTCTCAGTTGAATTATTTAAATCCATCCCAAGATACCAATCAAGATTTGCAACCTCAAACCCTCCACCTCAAAAAGAAAAGATTGCACTAGAGGATCAAAACAAAACAAAGACTCAACAAGCTCTTGAGAATCAGCCACTTACAGAGGTCATGATCTAGAGATCGAAGACCTCATTAACAACAACTCAAAAGTCAACAATCTACAAAATCATGAGATACCCAGTTGCAAATTTGCAAAATTCAAACAAATCCCAGAACTCAAACAACTGAACACAGCTAACAAATCTTTAGCAAGATTAAAAAAAAGTAACAAAAACAAAGCGGTTGCGAGAACTTACTTGCGTGTAAAGCAGGTTACAAAAGAAAAGAGATACGTCAATATTCTGATAGTTGTTATCAGGTTCGTTTATAGTGGTTGAATTTTGCAAATGAAAATGCAAATGGAGGAGAAATTAAAATGGCGAAAAGTCAAAGGCAAAGGCATACAAGATACTCGTCGTTTACAAGAAATGAGGAGAAGAGTCGTAATGGGGTGGCGACAATAACAAAAACAAAACACATGTTATGTGATTTCAGAATTTTTTACAAAATCAAACATAAAGAAAAAGTATACACACAAGAATCAGTAGTTTGATCTTTGATGTCAAAATCAAACAAAATGTTCTGTTTCTAGAAGCACTTGCACTTGTCTGCTATCCATTTCCGCTTTGCTTATGTCTGGTAGTTGTTATTGTTTAATGAAAATATTATATAATATTTCATACAATAATTCTCACGGGTGTCTGATTTTGACCAGTTGAATGAATCATGGAGTCATGGAGCGAAGGGAACTTCATTTCATTTTCGTTTGGGTTCTTCTTTTTCTTTTGGGTAATAACAATCGGTCTCTTATTTTTGTTAAAATCACTAGTATGACTCAGTTTCTTTGAAACCTTCACATCAGTCCTATGATCCCAACATTACAAACGATAATGGAATTTCAATACAAAAGGTTTAAGTATAAAGTAGGCATATGGGTTTTTCTATGGTACTATAGCTAAGTTTATATATGGAGTAGGACGCATGCTACCTCCCATTGAACATGATAATAATAGCATAAAAAAATTAATATCCATCTCACCTAAATTTCCTTCGACCTAATTCAAATTTGTTTGGGCATATTTTAATTAAGATTCATCCTAAAAATTAATTTGATCATAATAAAATTAATGATCTAGCTATTATGAGCTTTTTTCTAATGAAAGATAATTTATTTTAATAAAATAATAATCAAACTAAAAGACATATAAATGTGAACTCTAATGCATTAAATGACAAATATATTACCGCCCCAGGTCAGTAATCGGACTACGCCATAGTCGGTTCTAGATTCAGAATGACCCTGGTTCGAGTCTTGGGGTGGAGGGGTAAAACTCTTTGGGCTTGTCCACCCCCCTCTCCTTTAAAAAAGAAAAAAAAATGACAAATATATTACCTTAGAGTATGTAATTTTTTTATTAGAATGCGGGATTTTAAAAAGTAAAAAAAAAAAGGTATAATATATTAAATGAAAGAGGAGGTAAAAAGTTCATTTAGTAATGATACAGTCAAATACAATCCCACAAATTGTCTAAGAAATAGCAATAATAACATTAATAAAATTAGTGCTTGAGCATCCCTCGAGAATCATCAAATAGAAATATCCTAAATTTTAATGTTGAAAAATTCCACCATATTAAATCGAAAAAATCCAAACCAATATTGGCTAAAGTCTTTGTGACAACATTACATTCTCTGTAGTATATGAATAATAAAATTAAATAGTCATTATCATAGTTAGGTAATTTACCCATCTATCGAAGTCTCTAAGAATGAGAAAAGATATTAATTTTCAAGCAAGAATAAATAGTAATTGAATTACATTATAGCCACAAAGAATATCAACTCTTATAGTAAGAAAATTCAATAGCATAAATAATGGTATACAATTCTATATAAAAAGAAATTTGATTTTTAATTTACATAGCAAAGCACTCCAAAAACATTACATTTTAACCTCTATAAATAACACTATAAGTAGTTGGACCCGTATTTCCTTTAAAGACAATGTTAATATAAACTTTAATCTATGAAAAAATTGAAAAATATTGTAAAATTATAAAGAGCTTTGAAAAAGTAGGAAGAGGATTGTTCAAGTTAGATAATTTATAAATAGAAAAAGAGTTAAAAAGACTTATAAAACTTGGACACAACCTACTCAAATGAGAAACATAACCTAAATATTTATACTTAATACATATAATTGAAAGTAGATTATTTTCAAATTTCACCTTATTTCTAGTCTTTCAAATATGGTACAAAATCATAAGGGAAGACACCAACTACATATGAGATGCATAAAAGGAAAATTGGGGGACTGATTATCATACTCCAAAATAAAACATATGCATTGACTTAAAAAAGGAAAATAGTATAAATTTGTGATTTCTAAAAATTATAGGGATCCAGATGATATTAGTCCTTTTTTTTATTAATCTCTTCTTCCCTCTAAAAGATAATCGAATACCTTCTTTGATGTTTCTTTAGTTTCTTATTTTGGCACTTTATTTTATCTGTTTTAATTATGGTTTCAACCATTCCAAGCCGGCACGTCTGGGCTTTAGTTTTAATTGCTTGCTTTATTACAGGTGCTTTGATTGTGATTGTGAATGACTTTAACCTACATTTATTTTTAATTTTTTACTATTTCAAGTAAGTTTTCATTTTAAATTTTTGTTTGGTTTGCATTCTCAAAATGTCCGCAAAATATGTTATTTTATCTATCTGCCCAAAAGAGTTGGCGAGGTTGATAAGTTTTAAGATATTTGGAAGCATATGCAGCCATTCAGAATTTTAATTAATATAACAAAAATGTCAATAATGTATGTTGATATAATTTTTTTATCGCTCCCAAATAGTGATGTTGTCGTCTGGTCGCTAGTTGCTCGAGCAAGATTTCCAGCTGGTCCTTATATTTTTCCGTCCACTGAGGCGGTGGTGTTTTCCGGCCTGTATCCACAGAAAAAGTATCAAAGATCGCCAGGTATTTTTTCGGTGAAACCCTCCGACACTCAAGTTAGTAATCGAATTGATTCTTTATAAATTCTCTCTTAATCTTAGAAAAATCAAAAAATAGAAGGTTGAAAAAGATCAGGAAGAAGATCCCTTTACCTCACCCTTTGTCTGATATTTATCCCCCTTTTTTCCCACCATTCTTGCTTGTGCACCATCCCCTGCATTCATTGTGCTTGTGTTTTTCTGACAGCTATGGGTCACAGTGGCACAACTTGGGGGTGCAGGGTGTCAGACGGTTATGGGTTCCCGTGATGTAATGATGATACCGTGTAGGTATGTGTGAAATGATGATGCCGTGGAAGTATGTGATGGTTATCGGTAACAGTGAAAAAACCCTATGGCGTGGGAGTGTCTGTCAGTTATCGGTCGTCGTGACGAGATGTCAGGGTGAGGGGGGCGTCTGGCGGCTACTTTCTTCTTCTCGAATAGAATCATTCACCGTCCTGAATTACAGGTGTGGGGCTGCTATACTTGGGTTTGCTCTGCTCGAACTCTGGTCTCTTCCTGTTCTTAGTGCTGTTCAGAATGCGACCATGGCTCACTCGAAGATTGAGGATATCCACGCTCTTTATGACCTTATTCAAGCAAAAAGGGAATATATGAGCCCGACTATCTTAGAACACTTGACTCCGACTAACTTTGATACCAAGCAGGAATGTCTTTGTGCTAGTGATCAAGTCTTCTGTTCTGACTGATTTGTCCTCGAGCAAGTCTGCTCAGAATTCCCCAAACAATGTAAGTTTTAAAAAATAAATAATTTAGTGTTCATTAATTATTAGAAAATCCACTGGTCCACCCCCAATATATATTTATATAATATTATCAATATGTCATATATCAAAATTAGATTTATTTTCACCCTCTAGAGTTTCTTTAAGTTAAAGATAAGTAAAAGATTAAAGTTTAATGAGATGTATTAAATATATCATTATTTTTATCATCTTACTTCTCTCTCCAATGATCTTTACTGCTTTCTTTATTTTCTTTAACTTAATGTATTTTCGTAACTTTTTCTTTTCCATTTGATTATTTTCTTTAAGAAATTTTATAATACATCAAAAATATCATATCAATCATATAATAAATAAGTCATATTATAATATGTATATATTTATTTTTAAAAGAAATCATACAAATAGTGATATTTAAAGAGAAATTCTATAATATATCAAAAGGATTATAATTAATTAATACATGTATGATATGTATATTTAAATTTAATATAGTTGCATTGAACTTGCATCAACTTCTATCGGACAATCTTTTACCAAACCAAAATCATCAGACAAAATCACAATTTATTTCACATTAAAGATTTAAGTAAATATGAAAATTGATTGTTCCCTCTTTGAAAAGCATTCAAATTCGTGCTTCCCCTTGTCTATGGTCACAGTAATGGATGATAAACTTTTCTTGTTTCCTTTTTTTTTTTAATTATTATTATTGAATGTTCTTTATGGCTAATTAACATATTTTAACTTAAGTATTAAAAATAAGAAATATGTATTTTAATGTGAATAAAAAAAATTAATACTAATAGTTTTCTTATACTTTTGCTATTATTTAAACATTTTTCTTATAATAAATACATATTTTATATTCTCAAATAAATTATCAATCAAATGACGTATTTATCCTCTTTTCCTTTAAATTTTTTTAGTGTTAGACGTTTTTTGGATATTATTAAAATAGTAAGAAATTAATTGGTATATATTGATTATGGTAGGGGAAAATTTGACAATCTCCCTAACATTCTCTCCAATTAATGAGAAACACGTATAATTGAGATATATATTCAGATTTAATGTTAAGATTCCTACATTATACTTTTTTGAATAACGATTCTCTTTTAATTTTTTTTCCTCCTAGCCCTCCTTAAATTTTAATGATTGGTCAAGTTTGTATATTTATTAAAAAAAATTGGCTTAATTATTATAAACTCAACCAATCATTAAAAAACAAAGAGAGTTAGGAGAAAAAAAATGAAGAAATAATCATAATTTTTTTTTTGGTATACAATTAAAACAAATAAGATATAAATAGACAACAATGATTGTTACGTTATTAATTGGTGTGATTTTTTTACAAGTTTGACATCCACACGACTCCTAGAATTCCAACAAGTTTCAAGATCTATGCGCTATAATTTAGTTTAGTCAACCTCTCAATTTCGCTGATCAAATGTATGTCAGTATGTTGAAATTAATTGAGAAAGCATTACAATAATCTTAGACCCACACTTTTTTTTTTATATAAATTTATATAACATAATAGATATTTGAATGAAATATAAAATAATAAAAATAATCATGTAGTACTTTCATTTGATAAAATTAATATTAGTTAAATAAAAGCTAAAAAATTAATAAAATTAAATTATGTATGTCGTGTGATAATCTTATCCAAACATTAGCATTATGTCACATGAATAATTTGTGGAAAGATTTTTTAACTCTGGAATTACGTACTGTACCTTTAACTTGATGATTTTGACAATTATTATTACGAAATAATAGAAATAACTGATGATTTTATGTGTTTAACAAACGACTATCCATTAAAAACGTTTTTATGTTGGTTATAATTTAAGGCATGCACTAGACAAATAATAAATACTGCTATATGACCAATAATGAAACTTTGGCAGCCAATTCATCCCTAGAATCTAGCTAGAGACCAAGAAAATTTCAAAAAAAGTTAGCCATGTGATATAATTAATCGAACATTCAATCAAGAACCCTATCAAATTTCTGAAACAAGATTGTCATAATTTATGAGTAAAATAAATAAATAAAGCATACTTTTAATAAAATTGTCATATTGCGACGTGGTAAGGATAATTTCTTATTAAACTTAATTATTCAAAAAGATTAATTAATTATTGAATTCATCTAGAGCGCCGGCGCGGAGAAAGTTTACAAAAGAAAGTTGGCCATATTGGTCACGTAATTGCATCTAGATGGAATTTAAAACATATATATATCAATATTTGAACATTACTCTATGCTTTTTAGTAAATTAATTTCTTTTTTCCCATGTTATAAAATCCCTTTATTATATCTTTTATTATTTTATCCCAGATAAAATCTACCATTAATTAATAAAAAAAATTTTATGAGTAAAAAGAATAAAAGATTATAACAATTATAATTAAAAATTTTCTTTGAGCACAAAAACTAATGAGTTTTAAAATATAAAGACAGAAATGATTAATTTTGAAATAAGGGAAAAGAAAAAACAAACATAGCTAGAAGCTGAGATCTCTCATGCACTGATATATCTGCTTTTAATTATTTTTTTAATGAATTTTATAACCGGCCACCGGTTACCCCTTATTTTACTTAGCTGCAGGAGAAAATATTAAAGGTAAATATCATACAGCTGCCCTATTTTTAAGTTAATAACAAAATAATCAATTTAAATTATAAAAATATCAAACACACCCTCAACTTTACGTGAAAATATATTTAAAAAATGAGATTATTTTCGTCAAAATATATGACTTCCTACTAATGAGAATAGTATTTAAATATAAGTAAATAAATATAATTATAAATTATAAAATATTTTTGTATTATATTATAAATTTAAAGATATTTTCCATACAAAAGTTATCATATTATTTTATTAGCTAATCTTTTAATCATATTATTTTATTAATCTTTTGATAAAGAACTGTAATCGGAATATATAAACCCATATTAATCAGAATTATTTTTAAATATTTGGAAAAAAATCAATCCACAATACATACAGAGTATTCAAACCTCTACCCACTAAATTAATTGAATTATTTTAAATATTATATTATAAATTTAATGATATTTTGTATAAAAATAATTAAAATATTTTAATTAATATTTTGAGAGTGCTATACAACCTGTTTGTAAAATCATAAAAAATCATATTTACTTCTAAATATATAGAAAAAAAAAAATTAATCTCACAATGCACGTACAGTCACTCAAACCTCTACTTACTAATATGTCGATAGTTTTTATCTAAGTATTGGATAATTATCAAACAATTATCTTGTTGATGGTATCAAATATTCTAATTACATAAAGTATTATTATTTTTCTTATTGTGATTTATGGTAGTGGCCTAGTATCAATATGTTATATGCATACCTTCTAAAAAATACATTTGTATATTAGATAAATATTATGTATCTAATGTTTGATATTTTTAAATAATACTCATGAAACAATGTCTTGTTCAAATTTATTCATACAAATTTATGTGAAATTAATTATTTTATTTATTCTTTTTTACTATATTATTTGTATGGTTATATTGTTCATTGTTTTAAGTCACACAATTTTTATAAATACTTAAAATAGATCCATACATATGTAATGTTAATTTTTTATTTATTTGCTATTAGCGGTATCGTGACTAATACTCTAATAACATTAAAATTTATTTTTACTTAGCATCATACTTATTATCAATATTAGATGTTTATTTTTAGCATGTGTATATGGTCTATATTTGACATTATTTTATTTTAATAATGCAAATAATAATATTAATTGTTTATAATTTTAACTATTACATACCCATATGATTTAATTCATGATATATACCATATTTTCATAAATAATCATATCTAAACCCTAAACCCGGGGTATTAGCAGCCGTTTCCAGCTATTGTTCCCCTCCCAAGGGCAGGTTCTTACGCGTTACTCACCTGTCCGCCACTGGAAACACCATTTCCCGTCCGACTTGCATAATTATACCATTTAACCATAGTGATTTAAATTTACAAATGTAACATGGATAATTACAATCTCTTATTAGTTAGCCTAGCAGCAACCCAATTCCTCCCACCCATGTAAGGGAGGTTCAAACTGTTTTTAACTCAAGATAATTATAATTTGAATATAACTAATATGAAATAATGTTGTATTTTATTATATTTATGGTTATATAATTGAAGCATGACTGCTACATTTTAAAGTTAACTCAAAATTATTATAGTAATTGTGCACAAATACAAGTGGTTGCATGATTTTATACTAAACGTTGTGCAATTTATTTATAGGTGTTACAAAATAGCTCCAATATTTTTTTTAATTTGTAGTACTAATAGATTAGCATTTGATAATATAAAATTAATTTATAATAATATAAGTAAATTAAAATGAAGTGAATACTTTCTCATTTTGGCGAGCAAAACTACTTCCTAAATGAAATATTTATTAAACATCATTATTTTTTTATCATAAATTTGGGAAAAAATCAATTTTTTTTATTAAAAGTATAAATATTAAGTAAATGTAAAATGATAAATTAGGGCATAGATGGCCCTAATTTATTTCCCCCTTCAATTCCCACTCTTTCCTTCTCCTCTCAAATCTCGTTTCTCCTCCTCCACATCTGGCCATACTTGTTTTTTTTTTTTTATTAGTGTTGATCACTCTTTGATCTACACTCTCCACTGATTTTTCGTGTCTACGCTCTTCAATTTCAATTTCCTTCTCCACTCTCCAGTGCTTGATCTGGTAGGCCTTTTTTTTTTCCCCAATTTCATGTAATATCTGGTGTCTTTTTGCATAAAATTTTTGAATGTCGATTTTGGGTTACCTTAAGGAGAAAGTTATCAATTTTGGCCTCTTATTACTTATTTAATTGTTTGGGATTATGTGTTTAATAATTTGAATATTTTTTTTTCTATTAATTGAATGATGGTTCTGTTTAGGGTTGAAGCTGTTGAAGGCATTTATGGAATGCAAAAATGTTTTGATAAGTTATTTCCTTGGGAACTTGAGAGCTTAAGATTTCAAGACGGTAAGTTTTCTCTATTTTTAGTCATATTCATGCTCTGTCATTTTGTATATAAATATACAAACAATTGATTCTTGCAGGAGACACTTTTGGTAGAAAATAGTTCTTCCAATTCTAACAAAATTTCCCTAACGCTCTGTATTGTTCTGTTCTATTTATAAAATCTAGTATGTAAACAAAACAAAAAATTGTGTTGTCTTTAGTATTCTGTTTGTGATATAAGATGCTGCCAGAAGCTCATCGACGTCATGTTAAAAGTGGTGACTTACATAGTGATGGATATTTTAGAAGTGATGCATGTGTCTACTATATCTTCTATAACTTTGTTCATTGAATTGATGTTAAGGATATGGGTGTGCTCTAGGAGTATCCATGAAATGAAAAATAAAACTGTGTAAGGTCAAGATCAAGTTCAGTTCTTTCTAATTAAAGCTGAGCTCACTCTTCACCGGCTAGCTAAAGATCTCATCTTAGAAGGCCATTTATGAAAATATATATATATCTTTTTCCTTTTTATTTTTAATAGTCTTTCTTTTTCTTTTTAAATTATAATTTCATATTTTTTCTGGTTGATTAAATGTCTAAATCAGATCACATGTTTATGTTTTAACATAGTTCAAAGTTGTTTGTTTCCTGTAAAAATTATTATTATTTTTTTCATTTGTATTGAGTCTAGATCAACTTTCTATTAAGGGAAAAGAAAAGAAAAATATAATAGATTAATAGCTGTTATGATGTGCGTTATGAGGAGAGTTTTGATGTAATTCCTTAATTTTGGAGCTATATTATAGCTCTTAACACATGCAAGATGAATCAGCATTCCATGCACTGCAAGATGAATCAGCAATCCATTCACTTGTCATACACAAATCTTTATTATGCTAACTTATTTTTTCAAAAAATTTTTTGCTTTATTTCTCCCTTTGTATGTTCTTTGGCGTTGAATATTTTTTATGATTTGTATCATGCAAATATGTTTACTTGATAATCTTTTGAAATTTAGTGTTGGTAATAAAAATTCTAATATTTTACCACGAAAAAGAAGTTGGATCACTCAATTTATATGTTTTAAAAATTTCCTTAGTGGAGTCTATTCATGCATAATTTTAGTTACTCCAGGTATAAATGGTAGTTGGTATTTTATTATCATGAAATGAGTTCCTTTTCTTTTCAGGGTCATATGGCATCTTGCAACTCAGGCGATAAATGATCTTGTTATTTCTTATCATGTGGTAGCTGTTGCAATTAGGCTGCCAAGGCTCCCAATTTTTTGTTTATTCTTATCTTGTGGTAAGGATTTTCTCCTTTACAGTACATGAGATGTTGTGTATGTTTCATTTTATTCCTAGTGAACTTAGTTTGGCTTCTTTGAAAATTTGTAAATGAGATACTTGTTTCCTTAATTGTTTGTTTTATTCCTTTTCTTTGGGATAAAAAGGCACTTAGGGTATGTTTGGGATTGAGGTGCTGTATCTTTTAAGCTACAGCTGCTGTGGGAAAAAAAATGTAATTATAAAATGAAAGTTAATAATATGTAATAAATATAATTTTTAAATAATAATTTTAACAAAATTATTAAAAACATAATAGATTTTATATCATACAAGTGAAAAATCATATGAACATAGCTAATATAACTTAAAAGCTACAGCAGCTAGTGTTTATCAAACACTTTAGTGCTGCAGTTTAAAAGCTACAGCCACCCAACCTCGATCCCAAACATACCCTTAGTTTGGAAAAGTTCTTTGTAGATTCCTTTTAAAAGTAGTTATTTTCAATTAATTTATATACTTTCTGCGTTTTTATTTATAATCCAATTGGGACAATTAAGAGTTAATAAGATTATTGCTTAACCAAGAATTACGTAATAAATTTTTCATCTAAGCATAAAATGGCATTAAATAGTTACATAGTTTTCTTGTTGATTTTCTGAGCCATGAGTGCTAATTGCAATGTTATAAAGTATGCATTAAAAAAAAAAAATTAAACACTACTGGAATGATATGCTTTTCTCATTTTAGCTTGCATCATCTTTCAATTTGTATTTGTGGATTTGTGACTTTCCGTAATCGACGGACTTGTTCAATAATTATTTGGTTTGTACTTTGGTGCAAAATAGTTGTTGGTTTATATGGATTGAGATCTAGTGATTATTTAGATTGGCTATGATGACTTTGTTTTTTAACTTCCTTAATATTTCTTAAATTGTTAAGCAGGAACATTTTGTTTGCTTTCCTCAAATGGTATGAATGTTCTGCGTTCAACTCTCTTGTTTAATCATTTGTTGTTACCTCTCTAATTTTTCATTATTTTTCCTTTTGTTTCTTGAGTTTCTGTAGTCTTTAATTTTTCTTTTGAAAGGATTTTGATCTGCTTGTTACAGTATTCTTTTATCACAGCAGTAAATAAAAATGTAACATGAAGCAATCATTTGTAGTAGGAATGGAAATGGTATAAAAATAGAGATTGAACTTGTTATTTTAATTTGTATATCATTGTGGTTTTTTACGTTAGGGATTGTGGAGTATTCAACTCCTATTATTGTATTATTTTTAACTAATTTTGTATGTCTATATGTTATGTTCTACTCCAGTGATATTATTAATGGGAAATTCTATTATGAACTCAATTAATGTTTCTATTTGTTCAACTATTATTATTATTATTTTTTTTGGTTAAGCATAAAAATGACATGAAATGGCTAGATAATTTTCTTGTTTATTTTCTTAGTCATGAGTGCTAATTATAATGTTATATATTGTTTTTGTATATTTGTTGATTTGCAGGAGTAAATAAAACTGTGACATGAAGTAATAATTTGTAGCAGAAATGCAAATGTAAAAAAATAGATATTGAACTCTTGTTATTTTTAATTTCAGAATCTTTTTGTTTTTACTATAATCTTAGGGATTGTGAATTGTTCTACTTCTATTTTTTATATTATTTTCTTGTGTCAAGATGTTCAATTATATTCCAGCGATGGTATTAGTGATTTAAGCATTTGTAAATGAAGATTTAGGTTAATTGAATATTTTTTAACCAATGTGATTCATTTTTCTTGGTCTAAAACCTTAATTTAGATTTTTTGTTAATTTGAAATAGAATTTTTTTTTCAAGTTAGAATTTTTTTAAGAGAAAAGTAAGAACAAGTCAATCTATGTGGTTGTAATTCATAAATAATAACAAT
Source organism: Murraya koenigii (assembly GCA_025617385.1). Taxonomy (NCBI): domain Eukaryota; kingdom Viridiplantae; phylum Streptophyta; class Magnoliopsida; order Sapindales; family Rutaceae; genus Murraya; species Murraya koenigii. The sequence continues at coordinate 12,172,648 of CM046814.1, forward strand.
TGAAAGTGTGGATTGTTTATATTGTTAAATTTTGAATCAAATTTGTGAAGTCGAATAAGTTTACGAAGATAAACAGCATAGCTTTTAAAAATGATTTAACTCATGAAAAATTTGAGACTTATTTTTGTAAATAAAAAATTTTATTTTTGTAAATGAAAAATTATGTGCATATTATTTTTGTATTTTTAGAAGATATACTAATTAAACAAGAATGATACAAATTATAAACCAACAAAATATGTTGTTAGCTAGGTATGATTATTTAAATGGTAAATAAGCATAATTATAAATAAAGGTCAAAAGCTCAACAATAGATGATAAAATTTATGATCAAATTTGCTAAAGCAACAAATTAAGGTTTTAAATAGAAAAAGTTACTAGATACTTCAAACACCTTAAGTTTTGTAACTCATAAAAATCAATTGTGTAATCAAAATATTAATGATATCTTATTAGTCTAAAAAGATTACAATAATAGTGTACATCATACATATATTTTTATTATATTTAATTATAAATCTTATGAGGCATGATAGTAATAATAATAGTTGTAGTTATATCAAAAATAAATAATAATACAACTTATAATAACATGAATTTTTTATTGAAGTGATGAGAAATTAAAGAAATTGTTTTGAAAAGAAAACACAATGGTAAAAATTTTATACAAATTAAGTTTTTTTTTTTAAAGATACATATTTAGAATTAATTGAAAAGTTATGACCATATAATTGAAATGATATAATGGGCTATCCAATAAGAAAAAAAATGGAGATGTTTCAACAAAAAGAAATTAAGTAAGCTTGGTAAAAGTTTTATACAAATTAAGTGTTTTTGATTAAATTTATTTTAAAGATAAATAAATAGAATTAACTGAAATGATATAATGGGCTATCCAACAAAAAAAAAAAGGGAGATATTTCAACAAAAATAGATTAAGTAAGCTTTAATTTTGTAAGTTAAAATATTTTTGTAACTTAACTTATATGGTCATAACTTTATAAATATAACAATTGTAATCATCCTTACTTGTTATTTAAATATTTACAGTTGAAGTTATGAAAAATTAAAGCAATTATTTAAAAAGTAAAGAGAAAAATTGAAAATAAATACATAAGTTTATTTTGAATATAACTAAATACTATTAATTAAAATGATAAAATGAGAATAAATATGTATAAAGATTAAAAGCTCAAGTATACATATAATCAAGTTCAAAAGATCTCATGAAGTAATGAAGATAAAAAGAAGGATATTCATTATAAAAAAAATATATATTATTAACAAATCTCATGAGGCAGGATAGTAATAATAACAATTGTGGTAAGAGTAAAAAATAAATAATAATAGTGATAATAATGTAAGTATAATATAATAGCATTTATAATTACTAACATATTTTTTTGTTGAAGTAATAGAAAATTAAGAAAACTAATTTGAAAAGAAATTAGAGTGGTAAAAATTTAATTTCAATTCAAAAATCTTAACTCTTGATGTATTTTAGTTTAAAGATAAATAAATATAATTAATTGAATGATAAAATGCGCACAACGTTTATAAAGATCAAAAGTTAAGTATAAATAAATTCAAGTTCAAAAACTCTCGTGAAATCAATTGATCCCAAAAAAAAAGAAAAAAAAGATAATTCAACACAAATAGATTAACAAAGCTATTTATGTAAGTTTAAATATTTTTTATAACTTATGCTATCATAACTTTTATAAATAATTTTTTTTTTGAGAAGCATAGCAATTACATACACTCTTACATGTTATTTTTTATTTACTGTCGAAATTTTCAAAAATTAAATAAATTATTTTGGAAAGTAAATAGAAAGATGAAAGTAAAGCATTAAGTTATTTTAAGGATAACTAAAAACAATCAATCAAAATGATAAAATGAGAATAAATATATATAAACCCTAAAAGTCAAGTATATATAGAATCAAGCCCCCAAGGCCGTAGTCAGGTTGGTCGCAATGCTCGGTTCTAGAGCCGTGGCGGCCCGGGTTCGAGTCCTTGGGGGTGGGGAGGGGGTTCAAAACTTGTCTTTGGGCTTGCCCACTCCCCTCCCCTTTCAAAAAAAAAAAAAGTATATATAGAATCAAGTTCAAGAGATTTCATGAAGTAATGAAAATAGATAGAAAAAAAAAAGACTTAGATTATGGACCCAAAATATTGGAAAAGATTAAGGGTTGTAATAAAGATTTTTCAGCATTATATGTAAGTTGATATTTACTAAAATAGTAAGGATCAAATATAATTTACCTTATTAATATTATTGTTTTTTGTAATACAAGTACATTTAAAATTTAACCCAAATAACTGAAATCTTACCAAGTTAATTGAAATATTAAATGCAAAACCAATGAAATAATAGTTGAAACATGTAAACAAAAAGGAGAGAAAGTATAACCAAAATTAGGGACTTAGCTAATCAAAATAAAATTATAAAAAATTAAATATGGTACTTAACCAAAATAATTGAAATCTTACCAAGTTAATGAAAATATACAATACAAAAATAGAAGAGTAATTAGTTGAAATACATGAACCAATATAAGAGAAAATGTAACAAAAATTAGGAACTCATTCAACGGAAAATAAAAGTTACTTAGAATCTAGTCTACAATATTGATAGTTAATAAATTCAGTAGGAATTTCAAACACAAAAGTGGTGGACTAATAAGCTGAAACATGTGAACCTGTATATGAAAAATATAACCAAAATTAGGAACGAATCTAACAAAAAAAGTAGTTTTGCTATTTAACCCAAATAATTGAAATCTTACCAAGTGAATTGGAATATTGAACGCAAAATCAATAGAATAATATTTGAAGCATATGAACTAAAAGGATAGAAAGTGTAACGAAAATTAAAAACTCATCCAACGAGAAATAAAAGCTACTTGAATTCTAATTTAAAAAATTGGTATTTAATGAATTTAGTAAAAATATCAAACACAAAAATAGTGACTAATAAGTTGAAATATATAAACCTATAAATAAAAAAGCTTAACAAAAATTAAAAACTAATTTAACTAAAAATATAATTATGGTATTTAACCTAAATAACTGAAATTTTAATAAGTTAATTAAAATATTGAACGTGAAACCAGTGGAATAATAGTTGAAACATATAAATACATATGTGAGAAAATATAAATCAAATTAGGAATTTACCTAGCAAAAAATAAAATTATAAAAAATGAATTTAGTATCTAACCAAATAATTGAAATCTTACAAGTTAATAGAAACATTCAATACAAAATTAGATGAATAATTAGCTTAAACATATAAACTAATAAAAGAGAAAGTATAATGAAAGTTAGGAATTCATCAAATGAGAAATAAAAGTTACGTAGAATTTAACCCAAAATATTAGTATTTAACAAATTTTGTAAAACTATCAAATACAAAACTAGTGGATTGATAAGTTGAAACATGTGAACTTATAAATGAAAAAGTTCAACTAAAATCAGGAACTAATATAACAAAAAAAGTTGTTTTGTTAGTTAACCCTAATAACTAAAATCTTATCAAGTGAATTGAAATATTGAACGCAAAATCAGTGGAATAATAATTGAAATATGTAAATCAAAATGGGAGAAAATATAACTAAAATTAAGAACTTAGCTAACCGAAAATAAAATTATAAAAAATAAATTTGGTACTTAATCAAAATAATTGAAATCTAACTAAGTTAATAGGAATATATAACACAAAAATAAATGAGCAATTAGTAGAAACACATGAACCAACATGAGAGAAAATATAACAAAAATTAGGAACTCATCCAACGAAAAATGAAAGTTGGAATCCAAAACAAACTATTGATATTTAAAAAATTTAGTAGAAATATCAAATACAAAAGTGGTGGACTAAAAAGTTAAAACATGTGAACTTATATATGAAAAAACATAACTAAAGTCATGAACTAATCTAACAAAAAAAATAGTTTTAGTATTTAATTCAAATAACTAAAATCTTACCAAATGAATTAGAAATATTGAACACAAAACAAGTAGAATAATAGTTGAAACATATAAACCAGAATAGGAGAAAACATAACCAAATTTAAGAATTTATCCAACGAAAAATAAACTTGTAATCATAATATTAGTATTTAATAAATTTAATAAGAATATTAAATATAAAACTAGTGGATTGAGAAGTTAAAATAAATGAATTTATTAATGAGAAAGTTAAATCAAAATTAGAGTCATGTGAAATGAACTTGGAACGTCCACTGAATAGATTAAAATTTAACCAAAAGATTTGATACATAATTATTTATTTATTTTTAACTTTCATTTAAATTAAAAAAATTTTTCTCACTCAAATATTTTTTATGTTAATTATTTACAAATTTCTTTATTTTGTTTTCAAATTTTTTATTTTTTTACATTAAAAATAATTTTTTAAAATTATTAAATGAACAACAACCTATAAAATACGGTTGTTCAAGTTATAAAAGCAGGCTGTACGTGATGCAGCCTGTGCACTCTAGGATGACCCTATTTTATTCATTTGGTCTATTGAAAATTTGTGTATTATTTGAATACCCACGTTGATTTGATGGGCGAAACCAGTAACTTGATGGGCGTAACCAGTCAAAATAAAATCATTTAATTCATTGATTCTTTGACCGAGAGAATTCCGAAAAAGAAAAGTTTGATTGTTTATATGTCTTCAAAGAGAAAGAACAGCCGTGTAGGTGCCCATCTATTAAGATGATGATCTTGCTATCTTATTGCAACTATGACGTCATACCACGCAATTTGTGTTTATATCATATAACTATTAGATTTAACGTGCAAGAGATGACCGCATTTGTCTTAAAGCATACTGGAGAAGTAGATTAAGAAAATATAAATTTACTTGTAACAAAACTGTGGTGTTGGTCGGATGTGGGTAACAAGATTAAGGTCAAATCAAACTATATAGTGGTTAGAAACAATTTAAAGGTTAAAAAAAAATGTGTAAGAAAAGAGCAATGTAAAAGGCGATGAGAAAAAAATTGTTGATCAGTGATGAAGAGTAGAAAGTGTCCATTAAATAAAGCTTAAATTGATTTTTTGTTTTAATTAGAGTGTTGATAACAATAACAATTTGGTAACATTTGCAAATGTGTAACACATTTTATGAATTGTCTATTTTTAGTTATTCTTATGTATAATTTTTTTTTTAGATAAATCTCTAAATTGATGATGATTGGATTGAAAAAATAGACGTGAAATTTAGATTCTAGAGACTAAAAAATCATTGGAAGAATTGATAGTCATTCGATCTAACATTAATTATTTAAGAATTATTGATATATATCAAAATATTATTAATTGATAGTTCCAAATCATCTGATAATATAAAAAATCAGATGTTATTTATAATTTTTCTTGCTCAAGAAAAATGAGCAAACATTTTTGTTTGGAAAAATAATCAAAATCTCTATATTTTAAAAATAATTATACTAAACATCCTAAATTTTTATCCCAAATAACCATTCCAAATGATGTGTCATTCATCAATTGATTGTTAAGATAATATAATTAATTTACTTTAATTTTACCAATTAATTTAAATTTACTTTAAATTTTTTATCACTTGGGATGATTATTTAAAATAAAAAATTTGAGATATATAGTATTACTCTTTTAAAAATTATTCAAATCCTTAAGTGTAAGAAGGGTTTTTATATAATAACCAGTTGCAAGCATTGTTGTCTTATTTTGGGGTTTAGCTCCCCTCTTCTGTTGGACTCTAGATTATGTTGTTAGATTTTGTCTTAACTTTGTTTCTTCGGCTTTCTTTTTTCTTGAAGGTTTTGATTTATAATTTTTCTTTCCTAGGATTGTTTGCTTTTAAGATGCATAATTTTCACACTTTGAAAGTCAGGAAGTCACAACCATTACATATATTATTGTCGCGGTGTAATTATACAAAAATATTTGAAGAATGGCTGTATTATCATGTTTTGTTGTTATTTATTCTCCAATAAAGAATATACAGGCATGATTGTAATTCGCTTAAGATAACTGCGCCATCCATGTAAAAATAATAATACTTGTGCATCCAACAATCCCTAAGAGTAGTTTATTGACTTATTAAAAGCAGGTAATATGTTCCAAGTTTGAAAAAGTATTAGTTAGTAATTCACGTTTGTTGAATTGGTGACGAGGACTTTTCATAACACAACACGTATTGCAGTTGCTGGTGGCTATTATTCAAATTAAAAAATTTAATTTATTAGTGGAGGTTCCTTTAATAATAATAGAATCACAAATAATTTATATAAATTAATACATATAAATAAATAAATAAATAAATAAATATATATATATATATATATATATAAAAATTTATGTGACATGAAAAAATTAGTTAAAAAATAATAATAATTATTTATTTTCAATTATTGTGTGTTTTTCAAATAAGTGAAGAAGTTGGTGTAAACTTGTTTCTTCTCTTTTTGTCGTTCTTTGTTCTATTGTTGTTGCTGCTAGCTTGAGGCCTTATATCTTAATTCCAAACTAGCTCATGGAATGAAATAGAAATATTAGAATATTCCTTGGGAAATTTAGCATTGGCATAAGAAATTACCACTAGATATTGATGTAGCGGGGTAGTGGTAATGTCACCATGTAGTTTGTCTAAGTTCTTAACATGGTCACTAAGAGGGTAGCTATTAGATATCGGTCCATTCAAACTACCGGAAAACACAAAAGTGTAAAAATAAGTTATCCCATTAAGAAAATAAAAATATTTTTAGTTAAATGAGAGAATTGATAAACTATTATGATGGAAATCGGAGTAATGATTTCTCAAAATGATATTAAAATTATTTTAAAAATTTATCGACATAAGGAGCAAATCTTTGTAAATTAGATATAAATTATATAAAGACCATAGTAAAATATTAACAAGTTGGTCAAACGATATGAAAATGATGTTTATATTTAATAAATCAAATGATGATTAGGAAACAAAAAATACAAAAGAAAAATTTGATATATGAATTGATTTATTAATAATAAGTTTTACTGGTAATGTACAAAACTAGTGGGATGGAATAACTGAAGAAATAAAATCTTTAATAAGATTAGCAACAAAACAAAAATTTAGAAAAGGAATTAGTGAAGGATTAGATAAATTCATAAATTATATAAGAGATGAATTTTTAGGAGAAAATTGGGAAGATTTCAAACAAAAGGAAATAGAAAAAGAAAAACTCTTAGTAAGACAACATTTAATGAATCTTCAAATATGTAATTTATACAACATAAAAAATTACACATGTGAATTTTAGAAATATTATTATAAACAATTTTATAGTAATGATGATCAAACAATTTATCATGATATGTATATAAATAAATTAGCACCACCATGAAATACTTATTTCATGAAAGAATGGAATTCATATAGATTAATAGAATCAGGAAAACTAATAGTCTAATACTAAATATTTTAGGATGCAGAATAGAATTTGTAATAAGAAAATTAAAATATATATGCATACAAAGGCAATTGTATAAAAAAGCAAAAAATGCAATGGTGATCTATTGTGATCAAGTAGATGCACCTAACCAATGGGGATGTAAATCATATTATAAAATACATAAAAAACGTAAATATGGGTATAAAAATAAATATAAAAACAAAAGAAGATATAAAAAGCATTATAGAAAATATTGGAAAAATAAAGCATTTAAAAGAAAACCTTATAGAAGATATTATAAAAGAAAACATAATAAAGAAATTACAAAAAACCTTAAAGAATGTATATGTTGGAATTGTGGAAAAAAGGACATATAAACCTTGAATGTAAAAAGAAAAAAGTCAGAATAGCTGAAATAAAATATCATGAAATAAAACCAGATTTAGAATTATTATCTAATAATGAAACAATAAATTGTTTTAATACTGAAATATATGAAAGTTATAGTGATACAGAATCTATAAGTACAAGTTCTTTAGAAAGTTCAGACTCAGATGAATCAGAATCAGAATTCTGAAATAGAAAATATAGAAGACATAGAAATAGACAAAGAAATAAAACAACAGGAAATAGAGATGGATATCAATTAATAGTACAATTAAATCAGAAAAAAGTAAAAGAAATTTTAAGAATATCTTTAAATTTAAGAAATTGAGATAATACTGTTTTAAGAAATATACAACAATTCTTTAAAAGAAAGAATATAGTTATTCATGAATATCAAGAACAAGAAAAAACTATAGATATAACACAAAGTACAGGAAATATTAAATTAAGTTTATTAAACTCTAAAGGTATAGAAGCTACTTTAAATAAGATTAAAAGTGATAAAACTAGAGATAAAATACAATATGTATACTTAGCTGGAATACAAATATTAATAAAATCATTGTTTAGGGAAGGAATAAATTCACCCATAATATTAAGTTTACATGATCAAAGATTTATAGATCTTGAATTAGCGCATTTAGGAACAATAGAAGGAAATTTATGCTATAAAAATTTTTTATTTACATGTTACCCTAGATATTGTGTCTATATAAAAGATAAAAATATAAATGATACTTTAAGTTTACATTTTGAATTAAAAAGAAAAGATATAACGAAACTTGGAAATAAAATTATGACATTTTATTATTCTGCTTTATATTCTTTTTGTAATAGTAATTATGGAGAAATATATAGTAATAAACCATATATAGAAATAGGAAAAGAATTTCAAGATTTAGGACAAAGTATAGAGCCAATATTACAAATTCCTAATTTACCAATAACATATAACCTAGATATAAAGGATGATAAACCTGAATTAGAGGAAGATAATAAGACCCAAATGGTACCAATTTAATTTAGTAATAAACAACTTATTAAGAAAACTAAAAATAAAGAAAAACAACCAGATTATAATATTTACAAAGAAGTACTAATACCTGATAATACATCAAATAGAAGTTTAGTTATAATGGGAAAATATTTTAATAGAATAGAATTTATTCAAGGTCTAAAAATATTAATAGATACAGGTTCAAGTCATAACCATTTAAATATATTAAAAAACAAATGATTAACAGAACATATTACAACTAATGAATACAAATATAAAGATTTCAATGGAAACATAAGAATCTGTACAAAAGAAGTAACTGTCCCAACATACATAGAAAGATTATTATTTAGAATACCATGTTTCTTAGACTCAGGATTTGCTCAAAATGAAATATATGATATAATACTAGGAATGAGTTTCTTAAAACATATAAATTATAATATTACTTCTGAAGGAATATATATAAAAATGGATAATGAAACAATAGAATTTTGTCCTAAAATAGCAATGTGGCGAGATGAATAAATGAACACTATAAAGTTCCCTTTAGGAACTTATATAGAATTAACTTTTTCTGAAACTAATATAACTACATGTGCAATAATAGACACAGGAAATGAAATTACATTAGGAAAATATTTTTTATTAAAAGAATTGAATAAATTCTTAGGTTCGGAAATAAAACTTATAGGCATAACAAATACTCAAGCACCTTTACTATATTATAAATCACAAGTTCCAATTATTCTTGGAAATAAAATCATTTTATTAAAATATATTATCCAATATAATACCTTAAAACAAGATTTATTCCTAGGAAATGATTTCCTTAGTCAATTCCAAAGTTATAACAAACTTTATATAATATAAATCTTAAAATCCCTTGTGGACATATTCTTCGATTACATCCTATCTTTAAACCATACAGAGTAGCAGCTGAACGTGGTGATTATACTTATAAGATCTTTTTTTATAAACAATAATTACATAATAATTTGATATCTATAGATGAAATTAAAAAACAATTATAAGAAGTATATCATGAAAACTTTTTAGTCTTATGGAACTCTAAAAATTTAAGAGCTAAAATAGAATTGATAGAACTAGTAACCATTAGAGTAAGAACAATGGTATATACCCAAGAAGATATAACAGAATTCAAGATACAGCTAAAAGAATTATTAGGTTTAAATCTAATAAGACAAAGCTTTAGTCTTCATTCTAGTCCAGCCTTTATGGTAATGAAACATAGTGAACAAATTAGAGGAAAAGCTATAATGATTATAAATTATAAAGAATTAAATAAATATAAAAAATTTGATGGATATTTTTTACCAAAGAAAGAAGTACTAATTAATTTAGTAAAAAGAAATATATATTATTCTAAATTTGATTGTGAATCAAGATTTTGGTAAATAAAAATGGAAGAAAATAGTATAAAATATACAACCTTTAGTACACCTCAAGGACATTATGAATGGTTAGTACTGTACTTGGGATTAAAAAAAGCACCACAAATATTGTTTGGGTAATATCGAGCAGACCTCCTTGAAGTCAGCCCAGCCCGAGTAGAAGACTTGTTCACTAGCACGAAGACACCCCTGTTCGATGTCAAAGTTGGTCGAGCTCAAGTGTTCCAAGGCTGGTCGAATCCTGATCTCCTCATCTTTCTCGGGTAAAAGATATCCTCGACCACCAAGCAGGACCCGGTTATATTACGGGAAACAACATGGACAGAGGGAAGCCAGAGCTCGAGTAGAGCAGACCTAAGCATGACGGCCCCTCCCTCCTGATAACTTGACACGACGATCGATGTCTGGCAAAAACTCCACGCTGTAGGGTGTCGTCACTGTTATCGATGGCCGGCACAGGCCCCCACAGTGTCATCATTTCATACACGCGTGCATGGCACCATCATTGGGCCGCTGGAACCCATACCCGCCTGACATCCCACATCCCCAGGGTGTGCCGCGGCCCAGACCCCATTAATGCGAGGACGGCTGTCCTGGAAGAAAAAGGGGCGGGAAAACAGAAGGATAAATATCAGCCGAAGAGTAAGTAAAAGGGGTTCTTCTTCTTCTTCTGATTCTTTTCTTCTTCTTTTTATTCCTATTATCTCCTGAAATCTTTTAGATTCTCTCTAATTTTACCTGAAAATCACCTCATTTCTTCGATCTCTCAAACAAAGAGGGATGTAAAAAGAATCACTCGATTACTAACTTGAGCGTCGGAGGGTTTTCGCAAAAAAAAACACCCGGCGACCACTGACATTGTTTTTGTGAGCACAAGCCGAAGGAAACCACTGCTTCAGTGAACGGAGAAGAACGGAGATTGGAAAGGAATCCTGCTCGATCATCCGATAAGCAGAAGTTTATAGCTTTACTTGAGAACAAAACAGAAAACTGCATCAACATTTTGGTGCCGTCTGTAGGGATCAGTTCAAAAAGCTTGACTTCCTGACATGTTCAGAGAACACAACACAACAATGAGAGGAAATAGCAGGAGAGGAATAAGCCTTGAGGAGCCAGTGACTTTGAGAGAGGTGGCCAATGAGTCCCAAAATAGGGAAATTCAGAAGAGGATGGAACGGATGGAGAGACAAATGGAGACGCAGACCTCCATCCTACAGGAACTCAAGGAGGGACAGAGGAAAGCAAGCAATGGTGTCCCTGTGTCCAGCCGCAGGAACGCCCCGCCTGGGAGCATGTGGGAGATGAAGCCCAGAGACCAAAAACACTAAATGTTACCGGGAGGGAGAAGACGAACTTTGAGGAAAGAGAATCTCGTCAACGCTTGCAAGATACAGCACCTGCCTCTCGCGTGGAGGAATTGGAGGGGGGAGTGCGCAGGTTGGCGCAGGTTGTAGAGGGCCTCCGAGGAAATGGGAAAGGCCCGAGTTAGAGGATAATGCTGGACAATGAGTCCCCGTTCTCAGCGGAGATGATGGGCATCACAATCCCCTGGGATTTTCACTTCCCAGATTTGAAGTTCTCGGGAAAGAGTCACCTGTTGGTGCATATAGAACGGTTCAACGACATGAACAGATTACAGGGCCTGACGGCAGCCCAGCAGTGTAGGGCCTTCCCACTTACTCTGGAGGGAAGGGTGAGAGAATGGTACCGCAGGCTACGGTGGGGAAGCATTCTGGGCTTCGAACAGATGTGTAAAGAATTTGCGGAGCAATTCCAGGGCGTGGTGGCTCCCGAAGATGACATGATGGAGCTGGTAGAGATAAAACAGAGGGAGGGGGAGTCCCTCTGGGAGTTCACCAAAAGAAACCACCGGTCAGTCCAGGATCTTGGGGCATTCAATCACCCCCAGGCGCTGAGGGGGCTAAAGGATGGGATCAGGATGGGGAGGCCATGGTGCAACTTGCGGAGCCCTTTGATCTGTTCGTATTCCGATAAGTACGAACATGTGAAGATGGACATGGTTATTGAGGAGGAAAAGGAAAGAAAAAGAAAGACCCGCTTGGGGAACACCGATGTCCAGAGTAATAAGGGAACGGGCTGCCCCCTATAACTCTTATCAGAGGACTCCCCAGCCACGGGTAGCTCCCGCTCCACCTCGTGGGTCCCCCATTTGGGACTACAAGGAATATCGACAGTACGGCGGCAACCCGTCCCGCAACCCACCTATAAGCCGGCCCTTGCCGAACAACAGTAGAGCTGACCGCCCATTACCCCCACATCCGGGAAGCTTCCCTCCGGATAAGGCAGTACAGGTGGTTGAACAAAGCTCCGCCTACAGACAGTATACACCATTGAAGGTGTCGCTCGAGGAGATATTCCAAGTAGCGGAGGAACGAGGGCTGCTGAGCCCCCTAACACCAATGTCTAAACCAGTCGGCAGAAGAGACAGGGGGCGGTTTTGCCGCTTCCACGGTGACCACGGCCACTCAACGTCGCAGTGCCGGGATTTGAAGAACCAGGTGGAGGACTTAGTTAGGAACCGGTATTTAGATGAGTTTATTAAAGGGGGCCATCCAGTAATTGAGCAGCAGCCAGAGGAAGACAACCGAGCCTGTGGCATGGACCTTGAGCCACCAGCCACGAGGGTGATCGCAGGAGAACCCACGATAGCAGGAAATTCGAACAGGGCCCAAAAGAACTATTGCGATACGCCTTTGCTGACCGAGAGGTCCTGCTCGTCGTGCCTGCTACAAAAAAGGCTAAGGTGCGGCAAGTACCTATCATGTGGACTGAGGAGAACGAGGAAGGGGTGCTGTACCCCCACGAGAATGCCTTGGTTGTGAAGGCAAATGTTGCCAATAAGGAGATCGACCGAATACTGATGGATTCAGAAAGTTCGGTGGACATTCTCTTTAAGTCCACACTCGATGATTTGGGAATAGTGGATGTGAGCCTCGAGCAGACGAGCACTTCCCTGAAAGGGTTTGGGGGAGGAAGGTTGACCCCTCTGGGAATTATCAAACTGGTTGTGACAATGGGCTTGAGGCCTTTTGAAATGAACATAATGCTAGATTTCGTGGTGATGGATGAAGTCAGCCCCTACCAAGCAATACTAGGAAGGCTTTTCATGAGGATCAGCCAGTCGGTATTATCCACTCATTACTTAGCCTTGAAGTATCGGGTGAATGGGGTGGTAGGAAACTATGCAGGTAACATCATTGGACTCAAGGGGGGATTCGAAGAATGGAAGACAGGAGCCTGCTGAGGAACTTGAGGAAATCAGAATAAGACCAGACGACCATGAGAAGAAGGTCCGGATTGGCTCGGGCGTTAGCGGGCCATTGAAGAATATGGTTGAGTGTTTGCGAGCACACTCTGACGTATTCGCTTGGACACATGAGGATATGCCCGGGATTGACCCAGAGGTGGCATGACACAGGCTGGCAATATGGAAGGACGTGAAGCCGGTGAGGCAGAAGAGGAGGTGTATCAACTAGGAAAGGTATGAGGCCATGAACTGCAAGGTAGAGAAGCTATTGAAGGCCGAATTCATAAGGGAAGTCTCCTACCTTGAATGGATTTCGAATGTGGTGTTAGTGAAGAAGGCAAGTGGGAAATGGAGAATGTGCGTGGACTTCACGGATGTGAATAAAGCTTATCCGAAAGAAAGCTTCCAATTGCCGAAGATAGACCAGCTGGTGGATTCCATGGCGGGACACGGCCTGCTCAGCTTCATGGATGCCTTCACGGGCTACAATCAGATTCTTATGTACCGGCCAGATGAGGAATGCACGACCTTCATCACCAACCAAGGCCTGTTTTGCTACAAGGTCATGTCCTTCGGCCTGAATAACACGGGGGCAACCTACCAAAGACTGGTAAACAAGATTTTCAAGCCGCTGATCGACTGTACAATGGAAGTTTATGTGGACGATATGATCACTAAGTCAAAGGATGCAGAAGAGCATGTAAATCATTTAGAGGAAACATTCGCGCTCCTAAGGAAATATCGGATGAAACTTAATCTAGAGAAGTGTGCCTTTGGAGTCAGTTCGGGAAAATTCTTAGGCTTCATAGTCAGTTATAGAGGAATCAAGGCCAATCCAGAGAAGATAAGAGCAGTAGTAGAGATGAAGTCTCCGTGCACTCTCAAGGAGATACAGAGTCTTACTGTAAAACTGGCATCCCTTAACAGATTCATCTCTCGAGCCACAGATAAGTGCCGCGTCTTCTTCCAGGAAATAAGAAAAGGGAGAAAGACAAAATGGACACCGAAATGTGAGGCGTTGTTCCAACAGTTGAAGGCAACAGTACCCCGTAAACTACATAATTAGAGCTTTGTTGGGAGCAGAAACTCGGTATCTGTTAATGGAGAGGTGGGCGCTGTCCCTAATAACAGCTGCACGAAAGTTGAGACTTTACTTCCAAGCGCACTCAGTGGTAGTTTTAACAGACCAACCACTTAGACAGATTCTGCACAAGCCGGAGACTTCCGGCAGGTTGGTGAAATGGTCAATAGAGCTTAGTGAATTCGACATCAGTTACCAACCCCAAACGACAATACGAGCGCAATCCCTAGCAGACTTCGTAGTTGAGTGCACAAAAAGGAATGAGGAAGCAGATAGCGAGCGGTCGGTGGGCCATTCTACCGCGAGCAATGCGTAGACAGTCACAGTGGATGGGTCATGTGGGGATCAAGGGGCAGGAGCAGGGATTGTGCTTCTCAGTCCTGATGGGGTGGAGGTGCCTTACGTCGTAAAGCTGGAATTTGAGGCCACAAACAACCAGGCTGAATACGAGGCTGTAATTGCAGGATTGAAGCTCGCCCTAGTAGTAAAGGCAGAAGAGGTAAAGCTTCGGACATACTCTCAGTTGGTGGCAAATCACCTCAACGAGAGCTTCCAAGCAAAAGGCGAGAAGATGGAGGCCTACCTTCGGAAAGTAAGGCAGCTGATAAAGAAATTCTGAATGGTCGAAGTAGAACAGATCGTGAGGGATAAGAACTTTCGAGCTGACATGATAGCATGAATGGCCGCTATATCTGACCCCAAAATGCTGAAGTCTGTCCCATTGGAAATCAGAACCTGCTCGAGCATCGAGCAGGAGGACGAGGTGATGAGATTAATATCGAGCAGCACCTGGAAGGACTTAATTGTTTCTTATCTCAAGGAAGGGGCGTTGCCTACTGATAAGAAGCAGGTGAGGAAGCTAAAGTGTCAAGCGGCCAGGTACATGCTGATTGATGGGGTATTGTACAGGCGAGGATACACTCTCTCACTACTGTGCTGTTTAGACCAAGAGGAAGCTGATTATGTCCTTCGGGAAATACATGAAGGGATTTGCGGGAACCACTCCGGCGCAAGGTCTTTGGCTTTTGAGGCCTTAAGGCTGGGGAACTTCTGGCCCCGTATGCACCAAGATGCGCAAGAGAAGATTAAGAGCTGCAAGAATTTTCAAAGCTTTGCTAACTACATGGCCCAGCCTCGCAAAAAACTCACAGTGAAGAACTCACTTTGGCCGTTTGCTCAATGGGGGATTGACTTAATCGAGTCGCTACCGAAAAGGAGAGCGTCTGTAACACACGCTGTGGTGGCAATTGATTGTTTCACCAAATGGGTTGAAGTGAAAGCCTTAAACAGTATCACAGAAAGCAGGACCACCAACTTCATTTGGAAAAACGTGATTTGCAGGTACTGGATTCCCCATGCACTGGTTACGGACAACGGGAGGTAGTTTGACAACCACAAGTTCAGGGACTTCTGCAAGAACATGGGGATAGAGCTAAAGTTTTGCTCGCCATCACATCCACAGGCCAATGGGCAAGTGGAAGCTGCGAACAAGACCATAAAGCACCTCCTGAAGACCAGACTTGGCGAGCAGAAGGGAGCTTGGGTTGACGAACTACCTGGCGTCTTATGGGCTTATAGGACCACGCACAAAATGGCCACAGGGGAAACCCCCTTTTCCTTGGCATTCGGGCATGAAGCAGTGGTCCCTGCTGAAATAGGGATGGGAACACATCGGACGGAACATTTCAACGAAGAGCAAAATGATGAGCAGATGTGTGCAAGTTTGGAGTTGCTGGAAGAAAAAAAGGGAAAGGTCCTCGGCTAAGATGGCAGAATGCCAGCAGAGAGTTGCCCGCTATTATAACCGAAATGTATACATCCGCCGATTTTAGGTGGGAGATTGGGTTCTTAGGAGGGTGAATCAGAATACCAAAGACCCCAGGCAAGGGGTGTTGGGCCCGAACTGGGAAGGCCCATATAAGGTCTCCCAAATAGCTAGTTTGGGAGCATACAGGTTGACCTACCCAGATGGACGAGAAGTCAAGAGGCCGTGGAACGCGCAGCATTTAACAAAGTATTTCCAGTAGGTCTCCTTGTAACATGATTCTCCTTAAATATAAAGGGTGTGAAACCTTGTACATGAATGAATATAAAGACAAGCACTTCCAATAAAAAGTCAATATGATCGAGTAGGAGCTTATGAAAACAAAAAGGCCAGAAGTCTCTAAACCTAACTTAAGGTGAGACGGTGCCAAGCGTTAGCCAAAAGTAGGCTTGAGAAGAATAAGCTTGCGAAGAAACACAAAGGCTAGAAGTCTCTAAGCCTAACTTAAGGCGAGACGGTGCCAAGCGTGAGCCAAAAGCAGGCTCGAGAAGAATAAGCTCGCGAAGAAACACAAAGGCCAGAAGTCTCTAAGCCTAACTTAAGGCGAGACGGTGCCAAGCGTGAGCCAAAAGTAGGCTTGAGCAGAATAAGCTCACGAAGAAACGTAAAGGCCAGAAGTCTTTAAGCCTAACTTAAGGCGAGACGGTGCCAAGCGTGAGCCAAAAGCAGGCTCGAGCAGAATAAGCTCGCGAAGAAACACAAAGGTTAAAAGTCTCTAAGCCTAACTTAAGGAAAGACAGTGCCAAGCGTGAGCCAAAAGCAGGCTCGAGCAGAATAAGCTCGCGAAGAAACGCAAAGGCCAAAATTCTCTAAGCCTAACTTAAGGCGAGACGGTGCTAAGCGTAAGCCAAAAGAGGGCTTGAGCAAGATGGGCTTGATGAAGAAAAGCAAGGGCCTAAAATCTATTAAAGGTTATTTAGCAAAGGCCTGAGTTTACCTCATAGAAAATTGCAAGATAAAAAATATATATAAATACAAGGGAAAATTAGTAAATACATGTTCTTCATTTATTTATCACAAAGTACAAGTAAGAAAAAAAAAAGAAAGATTTTTAAGGGGCTGGGTCTTCGGAGGACGGAGCACCTTCCGTGACGGCAGCAGCAGCGGAGGAGATCTCGGCGGTAAGAGGAGCGGCCTCTCCCAACCCTACAGGGTCCTGAGTTGGGGGGTCTCTTGGCTCTTGATTCTGGGCATCATGCTCGAGCATGTATGCGTCCATGCCTGCCTCGAGCTTGGACATATGCAGGTCGGGATATTCCTTGCCTAGGATGGACATGAGGCATTCATAGCTGAAGGTCACCCCGTCATTGTATTCTATCGCGAGCCGGCCTTCTAGGGAGTCAACCTTCCTCTGAAGACAAGAAGCCTCCGCCTCCAGGGTCCTCTTAAAGGAAAACCTCTACACATCCAAGTCCTTTCGAGCATTCACTAGTTCGTCCCAGACCACAGATAGCTTCTTCTCAAGCTGGAGTACTTTAGACTCGAACAGGGCTGTCTTCTCCTCGAAGGTAGAGATCTTCGTGCGAAGCTTCGCGGCCTCCTCGTCCTTCTGCTCGAGGCTCTACCTCAAACTTTAATTTTCGGCCCTGACCTTCTTCTCGGAGTCTAGGGTCTTGGTCTTGAAGGCGGTGGCAGCGGCTGTGACGCGGGACGAGAGGCAGTGGAGCAGGCTAGCCAGATCACTAGCATTGGAAGCCTCTACTCCCTCCAGGAACTTTTCCTCCATCTACTTGGCCAAATCCTTGACGTAGGGGTCGGCAACGTCAGGCAGCTATCGATCCTGGGAACGCCCTACTCGAGACCGTGCTGGAACGACGGTCCTCGGCCCCCTTTGGGTCGCCCCTTCTGCTGCTTGGAGGTGTAATCCTGATCGGCGAGGCGGCGCAGTCGACTCGAGACCGCTTGGGCTGAGCGGAGGAGCTGGTAGGACGGTCTGCAGAGCTCACGGGCCTCTTCAGCCAAGAAAGAACACTGCTCATTTCCTCTTGAGAAGCGAGGCCAAACTCGACAAGATTATTGATTGAGAGTAGCTCCCGACATAAGCTCGCATTGTCAAGGGCGGTGTTGACGTGCGATTGAAGCGCTTCCCCAATCCGATAGGAAGCACTCAAAGATACTGCAACAACAGCCAGGAAAGAGTGGTGAGAAAAAGCGCGAGCAGGTAAATTAAAGTAAAAACGCAGTGAACAGCAGACGACCTAGGGTGCAGAGGGAATTGGAGGAACCCCCTCAGAGGCAGAAGCTGCTCGCCTCCAATCTCCCCCGACAAAGAAAAACTTGCTCTTCCAGTTGCCACCAGAGGTGGGGTGGTCGGTGATGGGTTTCTTACCCTTCAGACTGGAGGCAAGATAATACCAGGCAGTGTCCTTAGAGCTGCTTTTCAATTGGTAAGGATGCTTTATCTGCTCTACCGTGGCTCACCAAAATTGCACCACCTCCATAAAAGAAATAACTCGGACAGAACCCTCCACCCATTTGGGTTCAACTACCCCGGAGCTAAACGTAGTCTGGATAGGACCCGGACGAAGTAGGGTTGAAGAGGCAACCTAACTCCCCATTTGAAACACTCCAAATAAAGGGTGACATACCCTTGGGGAGGACGGCTGGGCATGTCACCTTTACTGGGCGCACGTAGGTCCACGTTGGCCGGTATGTGGTACGTGTCCCTGGGCCGGTCTAGATCGGGTGTGAAGTCTCACACCTCATAAAGTCAATGGGAAACCACCCAGCCTCCGACCTCTGACTAACCCTCTCCCTTTGTTGTGGCCGGGTCTCCCCACAACCTCGACCCCTTCATGGCTTGGGTCTCTCACTATAACCATTCTATTTGACTTGGAGTCACTGGAAGAAGATGATTCTTCATACGACATATGACGGGGATGTTGTGTGCCTGACATATTTCCTATGGACACAATCTACCAAATGGGAACAAGAAACCCATAAAATGAAGAACAAAACGAGAACGAGAAGAAAGAGGGAAGTTCATACCTGATGAAAGACTGAGCGGCGACGGACGACAGCGACGGAAGGAAAGGAAATAAGAAATATTTGCAGACAATTGATTTTGGTGTTAGCAAAGACTGGAAACAAGAGGCACAGTGAAGAAATTGAGGGTTTTTAAAGGAGAAAGCACGTCTTGTCAACAGACGGCACACTACTTAAGGGACGCGACTTTTCAAGTAACCGCCTCTTCAAACTTTAAACAAGCGACCCAGATCCACCCACGCGTTCTGCATTAAATATAAAGTGACGGAAAGGGTGGACAGCTCAGCATGTAAAGATAAAAAGGCTGGGAAGCCGGCTCAAACAAGAAGTTTATAGTCTTATCTCGCTTCACTCCAAAAGACTAAAAACTGGGGGACTGGTTTTTGAGTAATACCGAGTAGACCTCCTTGAAGTCAGCCCAGCCCTAGCAGAAGACCTGTTCGCTAGCACGAAGACACCCCACTTCGGTGTCAAAGCTGGTCGAGGTCAAGTGTTCCAAGGCCGAAGACACCCCATACCCGCCTGACATCCCACATTCCCAGGGTGTGCCGCGGAAACCCTAGCTGTCAGACAGGCCCAGACGTCATTAATGCGAGGACGGCTATCCTGGAAGAAAAAGGGGCGGGAAAACAAAAGGTTAAATATCAGCCGAAGAGTAAGTAAAAGGGGTTCTTCTTATTCTTCTTTTGATTCTTTTCTTCTTCTTTTTCTTCTCCTTATCTCCTGAAATCTTTTAGATTCTCTCTACTTCTACCTGAAAATGACCTCATTTCTCCGGTCTCTCAAACAAAGAGGGATACAAAAAGAATCACCCGATTATTGACTTGAGCATCGGAGGGTTTTCGCCGAAAAAATACCTGACGACCGCTGACATTGTTTTTGTGAGCACAGGCCTAAGGAAACCACTGCTCCAGTGAACGGAGAAGAACGAAGATTGGCAAGGAATCCTGCTCGTTCATCCGATGAGCAGAAGTTTATAGCTTTACTTGGGAACAAACAGAAAACCGCATCAACAAATATATCAAAGAAGAATGGATGATTTGTTAAGAAATAAAACATATTTAATAGTTTTTGTAGATGATATTTTGATAAGCTCAAAAACATACAAAGAACATATTGAACATTTAAAAGACTTTGCACAAACATGTAAAGAGAAATGAATAGTATTAAGTGAGAAAAAAGCTAAAATATGTCAAAATGAAATAAAATTTTTAGGAATGATACTTAATAGTATAAGAATAAAATTATAGTCTCATATAAGTGAAAAAATAAAACATTTTCCTAATAAATTAGAAAACAAAAAGCATATACAAAAATTTTAGGATGTTTAAATTATGCAGAAGGATTTATAGATAATTTAACTAAAAAAAGAAATCCCTTACAAAAATTATTAAAGAAAAATAATCTTCAAGGATGGAAGGAAGAACATACAGAAACAATTAAACAACTAAAAGAAGAATGTAAAAATTTAACTAAATTAAGATTACCAGAACCTACAGATAATTTAATTTTACACACAGATGCCAGTGATTTATATTGGGCAGCAATTTTAAAAATAGATTTAAATGAATATGCAGATATACAAGTGGAACACTAAATTCAGCAGAACAAAATTATACAACTCATGAAATAGAATTATTAGCAATATTAAAAGGAATTATGAAATTTTCATTATTCCTAATTGCTAAGGAATTTATAGTAGAAACTAATAATACTCAAGCTAAATCATTGATATTTAATAAATTAGCAAATGAACGTTAATATCGAAGGATCTATAGATGACAAGTATTTTTATCTTTATATACTTTTAAAGTTAATTATATTAAAGGTTCTGATAATTATCTTGCATATTTTTTATCCAGGAATATAGAATTTGCTGAAGAATCATAAACAATAGAGGAAGAAATCTCTAAATTAAATGATGAAATAAATCGGCTGAAAGCTAATGCAACTGAAGCCTTAATGCAATAAACTATCTAAGGGATATATTTGAAACTCATAATGAGGGAGTAGACAGGCTAATATCCTCTTAGAATAGTCTGATTAGTAAACTCCAAATAAATCCAATAAATGCTGGAAACAGCAGTGGACCTTTTCCACAGGATCTTATTAGTGATCCAATAAATTAGGACTCTACCAGAGGCCCAATAACAGGGATCCTATCAATGATCCAATAAACTCAGATTCTGTCAGTGATCTAATAGTTCTAAAAAATAAAACCATAACTATCTGTGCAACAGGTGAGGAAAATAAAAGAACTGTCAGCATAAACCCTTTTGTCTTAGAAGGCGATAATATCCCTTTAAATCCAAAAGAAGAAGACTATAAACAGGTAACTACTTGGATATATTCCATTTGTTCCTATAAAAATACCATCCATAAATCTCTAGGGAAAAATGTCTATCCCAGAATGATAGTCATAAAAGTTGCAGATCCAATCCTTGTTGGAAAGATAAGAAGGTATGGATTTCTTAACATGATATACCTTGATATAAACCTAAAAGAACTAGCTAGTTTTGATGAACTCCTTGTAAAAGAAGTCTCTAAATTTGCTAAAAAGAGACAAATATACCTTAAATTCCATGCCATTAATCATGAATACACCAATAACATAGAATACCAAGTCTTCTATATGATCACCATAGGTCATGTTACCAGAAATTTTTAGTTTGAAGTGGGAACAGAATATACAGCAACCCCACAGTTCAATAAAAGCATGGATAAGAATAAGAAGAGCTCAAGGAATAAAAGACATTTGGAGCATAGCCAAAGACCTGTCTAATAGAAAATACAGGATGATAATCAAATTCAATAATTACATTCTTTTGACAGCAGAATGTGGAGAATCACCATCAGAAATACTACTGGATTTCATACACGAGATAACAACCATGAAATTTCCATCAAGTGAAGCCACATTGTAACAAGCATGTTGGTTGATGGAGATAAAGTGAAAAGAAGTTTTGTCGCTTGTGTCGGCAGAATTAAATAATGTAACCTTTACTTTATAAATTTGTCGTTTGTAATTATGTAGTGAAAGACTTTTTGACTTTGTAAGGCCAACACATAAAAATTGTCAGCCATTAATTTAGCCAATGTGAATATGTCGGGCTATTAGTTGTATTTATCTTTTCTCCTACCATACAACTCACTGATTTATTTGATGCCAAATATATTCACCCAAGTCAACAAGACAAGACGGATCGGTGAATTCTAGCGGGGTTGTTGGAACCCCTACCTCTAGCATCAAGACCATAGGAAAGCGTATCCATGGATTTCATTTATGCCTTACTAAAGTTTGAAGGTTGTGGAAGCATTATGGTCATCGTCGATCTTTACAGCAAATATGCAACCTTTATCACTGCACCATCTGATTATAAAGTAGGTGAAGCTGCCCGACTCTTTATCAAGCATATTGTGAAGCTATAGGGAGTACTGAAGTGCATCGTGAGTGATCGAGACCCACGATTCACAGGTCACTTTTGGACCGAGATCTTTAAGATGTTGGGAACCGATCTCAAGTTCTCAACAAGCTTTCACCCGCAAATGGATGGGCAGACCGAGTGCATCAATAGCCTACTTGAGATGTATCTAAGGCATTATGTAAGCGTTCACCAATGAGATGGGGTAAAATTGCTTGATTTGCCCAATTTTCATACAATCTTCAGCAAAGTGAGGCTACAGGCAAAATTCCCTTCGAGATCATCATGGGATTTTAGCCTATGATACCTAGTGCCATAGCCTCAACTTATGGGGGGAAAAGCCCTCGCCCGCGAGTGGCACGAAGAAGAGGATATCATGTGAGTTTATCTCTACAAAGCAACATAAAAGTTGAAAAAGTGGGCTGACACGAGGACAAGCCACGTCGAATACAAGGAAGGCGACAAAGTGTTGATCAAGCTCCTACCCCAATAATTCAAGACACTACGACAAGTGCACAAGGGGTTAGCAAGGAGGTATGAAGGACCTTTCAAAGTAGTGTGACATGTGGATAACGTCTCGTATCAACTCTAACTTCCACTAAGACTTAGGATACATCTGGTCTTCCATGCGAGTCTACTCAAACCATATCATGAAGATACGGAAGATCCAAGCTGCGAAGAATTGAAGAGAGCCCCAATAGTCGTTGTCACCTCGTATGACAAGGATGTGGAGTACATCATCACAGATCGAGTGACTTGGAGAAGGGGCGTACCGGCATACAACGAGTACTTGGTAAAGTAGAGGAATCTCCCTAAAAGCGAAGCAACATGGGAACGCAAAGAAGACTTATGGCAATTCGCGAACCCAATGATGGGATGTACTTAGAGGTGGATTGCGCTCAGAAATAGACCACCCCACATAACTAGCCAACCGTGGTGCAATCTGTACGGATGCACTAAGCAATTGGGCTGTCACAAGACATGTGCACTTAGCAAGCCTGACCCGTTATCTAGAAGCCTCTAGCATCCTCCATATCTAGAACCTGCCATGCTTATCCTTATTACTATTTTATCCTTATCCTTATATTTATCCTTATCTTTATTTAGATAGTTACTTATACAAATTGAATTGTATAACTTGTATGGATAGCTCTAGAGTTAGGAGAACCATACTATAAATAGGGGTTAGCACCCACCATTCAAGATATCTCCAAAAATCTCCAAACATCTCCAATACTCCAAACACCCATACAAACACATATCACACAAATATGTGTAAAGCTCTCTTGTAACGTCCTTTGTGAATAATAAAATCACATATTGGCCATATTGCTCTTTTCTTCTCTCTAGCACTCTTGCAAGTCTTTTTACATAGCTGGCTTGAGAAGTTCATTAGGCTTACTTAGTAACTTTGTGCTAGAAGTTGTCTAAGTGCTTTACGGGTTGCTGCACAATCACTTATCCCGTGACATTCTTCTAGTTCAGTATAACTCACTTCTTGGGCAACGAGCAATAATCTAGTGGCTTATATTTCTCACTTTAAAGAAAAGATTCAAACATAGGTGATTTATAGTAGAGGAGGATTAAGGCTCTACTATAAAGCATAAGGGCAAAGTGAGCTATGTCAAGGCTGCCTCTAAAATAAGTGTCCTACCTCAACTTTTTTCTTATTGTTCTAGTTACTTCCTACATTTAAAAATTGATATGAGGTACCCTTATGTCCTTATAAATATTATATGGAGTATGAGGAATTATTCCGTGTAAGACAAGGAAGATTTTATGGCTTCCAATAAAATAAGATTTGATAATCTTGATAAAAGGGGCAATATATTGATTGAACAAAGACTTCTTAAATTTAAGCTTATTGAGAAGCATCCCTTATTTGATGAGCATGCCAAATCTCTAATGGGTGCTTTAATTGTCCCTTGAGTCCTTTATTCATTTTAACTTTTTGCTCTTACTTTAACTCTTCCATTTATTACTTAATTGCTAATATTTGTGTTTATGCTTTAAAGTCATTAAACTTCCACTTGGCTTTATTAGGAGCAAGAAAAAGGCATTGGACAAAAATGAATTTGCCAGTCTTATGTTTGAGTTAGCTGCAAAGAAATCGACTGTTATTTCTCCTAGAAAAGAAGCTATCCTTCCACCTTCTGGTAAGATGAGTAAATCCTAGCTTTCTCTGATGAGGAAGTATCCTGAGTTGTTTTCTTTTGTGAATGTCGAAGAAATCGCGGATTTGGATCTCACTTCAAGCAGTAAACCTTCTTATCTTGCAAAGTTTTTCTAGTTTAAACTGTATCCATTAAATTTAATCAAGATGTAAGTTTGCTTCTAATATTTGGTTTTGTTAGGTATACTTCCTTCCTCTTTAATTTTTATGTAGAGAGCCAACCTCCCTTCTTTTTCCATTCTGCCTTTATATTGACCAAAAACTATGATTTGGCCACGAAATCTTTTATTACTCTCTTTTACTTGATGGATTCCTAGAAGTAGAAATAAGAGGTTGAGAAGAAGGAACTAGAATGTGAGTTTAAGCTTAGAGAGAAGGGTTACTTAGAAGGCTTGGCAGTAGAGTGATTAGCATGCTTGTGCCGTTATAAATTATGTGAAGTCTGAGATTTAAAAAATGAACTGATATGAACCCCGGTAAAAATTGATGAGACCCTAATCAAATCAGGCTCTAAGATCATTTCAAAATTTAGGAATTGAATGGAACTGCGACCCGTTACTTAATGATGCACAAACCTTGGTATATGAAGACGCCACAATCAACTATGGATGATCTGATTGATAAAATTAGAATCCTAATCTAATAAAAATAAAAATATCTTAAATGACTTAATAAAATGGAAATAGCTGATTTGTTGTTTCTTTTGAAAATGAAAATACTATCTAAAAAGATAGTAGCATATCTTTCATCCTTAATACGCGGATTTCATGGATTTGATTGGTCAAAAAATTCAAGAGCTTAAATCATGCATTTATTGATCTGAATATCTTGTGAGATTCCTTCAATGGGTCTCCATACATTTGATTGATCCCAAGTTGCTTGAATAACCATTAAGTGATTTTTTGAATTTCTTTACACGAGCTCTTGTAACTAATCCGACGAGAACTTTAATAAGATCTAAATATGCCTTATTCTATGTGCTTATGCCATCCTTATCCTCAATCTCATCGTTCTTCTTCTCTTGAAGAGGATTTATCCTCAAATTATCACCTACATCAAAAGAACTTAAATAAGAAATATTAAAAGTAGTAATTACATTGTGCTCACGAGAAAAATCTAGCTTGTATGCTTATCGTTGATCCGTTCTAAGACTTGGAAATGTCTATTCCCTCAAGATAATAAGTCAGATTTCCTTTATTTCAGAAATTATTCTTTGCGCATATGTAACAATACCCAATCGCAAGGTTTAAAGACTAGCTTGTGTAGACCCTTATTAGCTTGTGTAGTATATTGCTTAGTTCTTCACTTGATGTTGAGCTTCGCCGTTTCATGTATTTGCTTAATAATTTTAGTATTTTTCTTTCCTCTAAGTTAACAAGCTCAAAAATAGGTAATAGAGTTAAATCTAATAGAGTTAATGGACTAAAACTATAAATGATTTGAAACGGTGAATTCTTAGACGATTATAAAAAAACTCAACATGTGACAAACAATCCTACCAAGTTTTAATATTCTTTTTAATGATTGTCAGCAACAAAGTAGATAAAGTTTTATTTACAATATCTGCTTGACCATTAGTTTGAGGGTGACATGTAGTTAAAAACAACAACTTAGTCCCCAAATTAGCTCATAAGATTTTCCAAAAGTAACTCAAGAACTTAGCATCCCTATTAGAAACTATTGTTCTGGGCATATCATGTAACCTCACTATATATATAAAGAATAAGGCTGCAATATAGGAAGTATCATCTGTCTTGTGGCATGAAATAAAATGCTCTTGGAAAATCTATCCACAACTACAAAAATTGACTCTTTTCCTTATTTAGATCTAGATAAACCTAACACAAAATCTATTAAAACATCAATCCAAGGCGCATTAGGTTTTGGTAATGGGTGTATAAACCATGGGACTGCACTTTCGATTTTGCTTGCCTATAGGTGACACATCTACCACAAAGTCTCGTAGCTAATAGGAGTGTTCTTGCAATATGGCTAAAGTCTTTACAACTCCAAAATGTCCCATCAATCCTCCTCCATGAGATTCTTTCACCAACAAATCTCTTAATGAACAATTAGGCACACATAACGTATTTTCTTGAAACAAGTAACCATTATGTCTAAAGTATTTACCAACCCCAGATTTGTCACAATTTTGGTATTTAATACTAAAATCATGGTTATTAGCATGAAATTCTTTAATATGTTCAAAACCAAGTAATTTAGCATTAAGTGTTGAGAATAAGGCATACTTGCAGGAAAGTACATCTACAATTACATTTTTCTTACCTTGTTTGTATCAAATGATGTATGAAAATGTCTATATAATTCTACCCAACGAGCATGCCTCTTGTTTAGCTTGTGTGACCTTTAACTCTAGGCCTCATATCGCCTAAGAATTATTACATTTTCCATAGCAGTACCTTACAAAAAGGCAACTTTAACATTTCCTTGGCATCATCAATTATCTTTGTGATTTCCTCCCACATGTAGCGGACTACACAATTCAGCTTTCTTTTATGCTAAAGAAAATTGCCCCTCCATAGAGTCTTGCTCAGACAGCAGTTGTCCAAAAGCTAAGCAGATGGAACAACAACCTCCCCCACTTAAGATACCGATAATTAAAGACGAATCTTGCAAACAAATGCAAGCGATGAATATTGGGGAGCAGTCTTCTTAAAGAAATTAATGGTAAAGAACATTACTGTGCCCATGCCAGCTGGTAAATCAAAGAGTCAGAAAAGTATTACCACCTCATCTACAAGGAGATCTTAACCGTTAAAAATGAAATTCCAAAATTTGAGTTTCATTTAATTGCACACAACTTTTTAGTGAGATTGGACAATTCAATTTTTCCAAAGATCTTCAATTTCAAAAATAAATTGGTACTAGAGAAATAACTCCTCAGACTCAAGAACTGGTTTGTCAGGTATGATTTTACAGTCCAGCATATAAAAGGGGATAAGAACCTTATCTTTGATCTCCTCACCAGATCACCCTCACAAGAAAAGTCTTTTCTTATAAATCTTACTTTCTATTCTCTTCATTAGATTTAAGATTTCACCAAAAAATTCCTATCCAAGTATTTCACAAACATTTATCAATCCCAACCTACAGGATTCTTTAGTTTCCATTCCGAGCACGTCTTTCTCATTGGTTTCACCTTTAACCCAGTAAAGGACATCACAGAAGATGAACTATCATTTTTCTAGTGTCTCATTGTCCTGTATACTACTAAACTTATTTTTCTAGTATGAGCAACTAAAACTCTCCTCAATAATCCAGCCATGGCTGATTCCCTTTGTTGGACTATGTTTGAGCGATTTTCTCTTTTACCTTTGTAGAGATGACAACTCCAACAAATCTCTGAATGACTTAACCTTTTCTAAATTCCTGATCATGAAAAGGACTAGTTCACGGTATTCTTTACTATCTATAGGCCTTATTTCCAACATGTCGCTACTAAACTGCTCTAGACACAAGACCATGCTTATGAATGAAAAATTCTTCCCCATCTATTCCCTCTCCAGCATGATCCAATAACCATCAGAGAACTATAACAGTTCTTCTTAAAACTAAACCATATTTCTCCAGCACCCATAGATTTATAGCACACTTCTTTTGGTCCACAGTATGAACTCCTCACAGTCCCTTCCACAGGAGAAAGTCCAGGTGGCATTCTATTTAAAGAAAAATGTCATGACTATACCAATGTCATATTCTAATATTCCCAACATCCCTAGGAAGACTTTACCCTTGTCCCAGTCATACCATCCTTCAACAGCAACAGGTTCTTTCGCCTGTACAGTTGAGCATCCTTCAGATCTTATCAACCGAGTTTACTGCAATTCACTAACATACATAGAATACCACATGTTCGATGAGGTCAACAGTGATATTGCCAATCTGTCTAGCCCTTGAAAGTTAACAGCATTTTCTTCAGCTTTTCTTAAAGTTTTTAATAAGTATGTCTTTACTTTTACTTTTTCTTTTGTTTTGTAGGTTTGCTTTCAATAAAGTTCATTGTAGTGAGGGGTTTTGTCCTCTTACTTTACTTTTAAAACTATTTTTTTTTTTGCAATCAAGTGGCTAAATGTCTTGTCCTACCACTTTGTTTGGTCGGTCATGTTTTGGCTTTCATCCCTCATGAAGCTCCTTATAAATAGAGATTCTTCTATCTTTGTAGGATAAGCTTGAAATCAATAAGAATTAAGCCAAATGGCCTTCTTCTAAACTCTCTCCTGTTTTCTCAAAGTAATCTAGAAGTTAGAAATTGTACTTTTGATACAAAGAGGTATATTTAAACACTAAGGAGCTTAATCCTATCTTGTCTAGTCCTATTGTTTCCCTTTTACAGGATTATGAGGATGTTTTCCCGAGAAAACACCATATAGATTACTTCTAATTCAAAGGATCAAGTATTAAATTGATTTCGTGCCTGGTGCAACCATTCCAAACCAACTAGTCTATAAGAGTAACCTATAAGAAACAAAGGAGCTTCAAAGGCAATTTAATGAGTTTATGGAAAAATGGCATGGGTATAAATGGTTAGTTATGCCTTTTGGTTTGACTAATACTCTGAGTACTTTTATGAGGCTTATGAATCATGATTTGCTAGCTTTTATTGGCATAAGAGCTGGTTTTATGCAGAAAGGATGACCAATTGCTTATTTCAATGAGAAATTAAGTGAAGCAGTCTTAAACTATCCTACTTACGATAAAGGGCTATATGCGTTAGTTTGAACATTAGAAACACGGTACTATTACCTATAGCCTAAGGAGTTTGTAATTCACACAGACCATGAATCTTTAAAACACTTTAAAGGCCAGTATAAGCTAAATAAAAGGCATGTTTATTTGGTGGAATTTATAGAGACATTTCTATATGTCATTCGTTATAAGCAAGGTAAGAAGAACATAGTTATAGATGCACTTTCCTGCATGTATGCCTTAATCTCAGCAATTAATGTTAAATTATTTGCTTTTGAATATATTAAGGAATTGTATGCTAATGACCATGATTTTAGTGTTGAATATCAAAATTATGAAAAGTCTAAGGTTGGTAAATACTTTAGGCATGATAGTTTCTTGTTTTGAGAGAATAAATTGTGTGTGCCTAATTATTATGTAAGAGATTTATTGGTAAGATAATCCCATGGAGGAGGATTGATAGGACATTTTAGAGTTGTAAAGACTTTAGCTGTATTGCAGGAACAATTCTATTAGCCACATATGAAACAAGATGTTGAGAGACTTTGTGGTAGATGTGTCACTTATAGGCAGGCCAAATCGAAAGTGCAGCGTCATAGATTATACACCCCGTTACTAATACCTAGTGAACCTTAGACTAATGTTTCAATAGATTTTGTGTTAGGTTTACTTAGGTCCACACAAGGAAAAGACTCAATTTTTATGGTCGTGGATAGATTTTCTAAGATGGCGCATTTTATTTTATGCCACAAAACAAATGATGTTTTTAACATTATTGATTTATTCTTTAGAGAGATTTTGAGGTTGCATGGTATGACCAGAACAATAGTTTCTAATAGAGATGCTAAGTTCTTAAATTACTTTTAAAAGACTTTATAGGTTAAGTTGGGTACAAAGTTATTGTTTTCAACTACATATCACCCTCAAATTGATGGTCAAATAGAGGTTATAAATATAACTTTATCTACTTTGTTGCGGGCAATCATTAAAAATAACATTAAAAATTTGAAGGACTTTTTGACATATCTTGAGTTTGCTTATAATTGTTCTATTCATTCTGCTATTACGTACTTATCATTTAAAACTGTTTGTGGTTTTAATCTTTTAACTCCATTAACTGTTAATGAGCATGTTAACTTAAATGGAAAGAAAAATATTGAAATTGTTAAGCATATACATAAAATGGGGCAGCTCAATATCGAGCAGAGAATTGAGTAATATGCTAAATAATCCAACAAAGGGTGATACAAACAAGTCTTTAAACTTGGCGATTAGGTGTGGTTACATATGCTCAAGGAACAATTTCCAGAACAGAGAAAATCTAAGTTGCTACCTCGATAGGATGGACATTTCCAAGTTTTGGAACGGATCAACGATAATGCATCCAAACTAGATATGCATGGTGAGTACAAGGTAAGCGCTACAGTTTCATGTAAGTGAAGATTTGAGGACAAATCCTCTTCAAGGGAAGGGGAATGATGAGATAGTAGATAAGGATGGCATAAGTACATGGAATAAGTCATATTCAGATCCTATGCAAGATCTCGTCAGACTGATCACAAAAGCTCGTGCAAAGAAATTCAAAGAAGCAATTAATGGGCTAATTGAAGAAACTTGGGATCAATCTAATTTATGGGGTCCTATTGAAGAAATCTCACTATATATTCAGACCAATAAATGCGTGATTCAATTTTTTGAATTTTATGAGTAATCACATCCATGAAATCAGTATATTAAGGATAAAAGATATGCCACTATCATTTCATACAGTGTTTTCATTTTTTAAAAAAGGCAATAAGTAAGCTATTTTCATTTTATTTAGCCATTTAAGATACCTTCCTTTTTATTAGATTAAGATCTTGATTTATTCAGGATTCTTTATTTTTTATTAGATTAGATTATGATTTATTTAAGATTCTTTCCTTACTTAATTAGATTGAGATTTTGAGTTAATTTTAGATTAGGATTTATTTTCGATTTTAGATTAGGATTTATTTTCGATTTTAGATTAGGATTTATGGTAGCAAATATCTAGGACAATTATGGATGAGATTTCTTGTAACTTATATATATTCGCAATCAATAAGAGAGGAATAAAAAGTTTTTCATGTAATTTATTTGAGAGTATAATTCTCTTTAGTTCTTAAAAGAACTCTTTGAACTTATCGAATTTTCCATGGCATTCAACCTTTGACTTATCAATCAGATCATCCATATCTGATTCTTGCTTTATTAAGCAATGGGTCATGGTTTTATTCAATTCTTGAAATAAGAAACTATCTTGGAACCTAATTTGATTGGTCTTGTCAACTCTTGGCGAGGTTCGTATCGTTGTTCTTCTCTCAACATAAGCATAAAAGAACTTAAACATATGTAGCACTTGGTCTTTATATTTCAAAGAGAAAGCTCACACTTTTCTAAAATAGTCATCAATAAAAATTAAAAAATAAAGTACATCTCTTATTGATTTACTTCATTATATGCAAACATATATGAGACTTTCTAAATAGAGAAAAGCTCTTAAAAGCTACTATATGTGTCATTCTAGATAAGTAATATGAACATATATCTTGAGGAACATTCCTGCAAAGTTGGGTAGAAATTTTTATCTGCAAGAGTTTCTAATCCTTTCTCACTAATGTAATCAAGCCTTTTATGCCATATCTCAATGCTAGAATCTTTTATAGCCATGTTCACATCTTCTTTCTTCATCTTGGTTTCTATCATATAGAGAGTGTTTACTTGCCTTTGGTGAGCTTCTATTTTCGTTCACCAGATTGGTTAGAATAAACATTATTATCAAGCTTACCTGTAGAGATTAGATTAAGGCGAATATCTATACATGTCTGACATCTTTAAGAAACAACTTACAGCCAACACTAGTTTTCATGCAAATATCTCTCATGCCCACAATCTTGAATGCTCTCGCATTTCCCATCCGAACATGAACATAATCACCATTGGTATAGGATTTGAAGTAATCACAATGTATAGTAATATAAAATGAAACAAGTGAGATTTACAAAGTTCTCATAATAAACAATATCCATATCACCATCAACTTTAGCTGTAGTGTTGTCTTTCTCATTTTTCTAAGCATCACCCTTTTCTTTCGCCTGTTCTTTTTTCCATAATCTACAAACCCTTTTCATATGACCCATTTTCTGACAATGAAAAACTTGACGTTTCTCCTCTAGGATTTAGATCCTCCTTTGGGGTTATTACTATTCTGCTAAAGGGAATTTCCCCTTTGGTTTCTCCCTCGCCTTTCTTGCTTTTCTGAAACAAGTTCATCTGATTCATAGGGAACCACTTCAATACTCTTTCTTCTAGATTCTTTATTTTACCATTTATTTATAACCATATCCAAAGTTAATTTCCCATTCGGCGCTAAATTATTCACTGAAACTACTAATGTCTCCTAAATGTCTGGTAAAGAACTAAGCAACAGTGATGCTTATAACTCATCATCTAGAATAATCTTCATATTAATCAACTGATCGACCAAACCCTAAAATTCACTAGTGTTCAGTTATATTGCGCTAGATACACATGTCATGATATTTTACAATTGAATCAATTTTAAAAAGACCTAAAGTTAGGGATTTTTCAATAGGTAATGTTGCTCCAATACCCAAGCACAAGGCCATTGCTGTACCAATCAAAAAGACGGCTGTCGCTATAGGGCATCGAAATGGATTTTGGAATTTATTAACATCTTTCAAAAATGGTATTGTTAATAATCCCGTAGGTACTGAAACCATTAAAAGAACACCCAATAGCTTATTGGGTATTGTACATCATAACCCTAGCCCATTCTTATTTTGTTCGGAACAGATCTACTAATTCTTTGATTCCAGTTAGTAAGAGGGATTTGAACTAAGAAATCGATTATAAAAACTAATTAGAAGCTAAAAAAGGGTATCCTGAGCAATTGTAATAATCAGGTTCATTGATATTCTTAGTAAAGTAGATGTTATCACACAACAATCATACTCAATTTGATGGAATTGTTTGATTTTAAAGGGGATCCTCTATAATTTCGCATGTGAGAGGTTATTTCTTACTTTCGTCTAGTCATTAATAATTTGATTATTTTTAGATAATAGTAGATGGAAACAATGCTTGTAAAGAGTCCTATTGAAACCAAGAAATATAGGCCTGCCTGCTATCCACACCAGAATAAATAGATTTTTCTGAAAAAACCTACTAGTGGAGGAAGTCCTCTTAGGGATAAGAGACATAGAGCTAAAGAGAGAGCCAAAAAAGGATCTTTTGTGTATAATCCTGCATAATCTTGAATGTTATCAGTTCTGATACGTAGACCAAATAATACAATGCAAGCAAACATTCCTAGATTCATGGAGATACAAAACATCTTTCAGTTTCTTAGTAAAAATAGGTGAGGGTATTCTCCCTAAATAGTAGATACAAGTATTAAATAAGAGAATACTAAAGATTCGAGCCATAGAATTTCTCAATTCTGACACAAGGTACTTATTAAATCGAATAAGTACATTAGACCTAATAGAATTCTTTTGCTGCATCCAAACTAATACCAATCCAACCTAGTTCATGAATAAAATGTGACCAATTAACCAACCAACAAAACTACTTGTTACAAATAACATCTTGTTGTCGCATCGAAACATATAAATGTTAACTATTCTGACTAACATTGAACTTGGTAAAAGGAAATGGTTGAATAATTGAAAAATGAGATTATTCAGGAACCGACCCATTGACTATCTATTATTTGATTGACTAATCCTTTATATTGGAATGCGCGAAGAGTCAAATGCTTTGGCAATTCCTCATGGTGGGATAAATCAAGATAATTTTGAATCAGAGATCTAGATTTTGAGTCATCCCTTACTGTAATAATATCACGGGGTTTGCAATGATAACTTGGTATATCGACTATACGACCATTAACTAAAATATGTCAATGGTTAACCAGCTGGCGGGCTTGAGGAATAGTTGAAACCATACCGAATCGAAAAAAGAATGTTATCCAAATGCATTTCAAGTAATTGTAGTAAAACCAGACCGATTGACCCTTTGGCTTTTCTGGCGATACGAACATATTTAAGTAATTGTTGTTCTATAAGACTATAATGAAAACGCAAATTTTGTTTTTCTTCTAAACGAATTCGATATTGAGATTTTTTTTACGGAGCGCGATTGGTTTCTAAAATCGCTTCCAGCTCTAGGCCTTTCACTCGTTAGTCCCGGCAAAGCTCCCAAATGGCGCATTTTTTTAAAACGAGGCAATTGCAATAATCGAGTTCATTGATATTCCTAGTATAATAGATGCTATGACACATGCAATCATACTCAATTTGATGGAATTATTTGATCTTAAAGTTGAAAGGCCCCTCAAAAGTAAGTAAATAAATTTGAAACATATAATATGCGGTTAATCCGGCTGTGAAAAAGCTATTGTTGCGAAAATCGGCCAATACAACCAAGTATTTGGTACGGAGTGAAATGCTAAAAAATTCATTTCCAACTATTCATCTGATTGGATTATTGACTAAGGTGCGGTTTTGTAACGCATTAGGCATCCCATCAGTAAGTCGACTTGGGCCGATTTCTCTGATTTTCATCTTATCGATCGGATCATATAGATATCCCTTCAACACAACATAGGTCGTCGAAAGGATCTCGGAGACCCACTAAAGCATGAAAGCCAGGATCTTTCAGAAAAAGGATTCTCATTTGAAGAGTGTTTAATCGCATGGATAAGCTCACATTAACCAGTCAATTTGGGATCCAATTCAGGATTTTCCTCAGGAGGTATCGAGAAGGAATTGGAATGGAAAAATATCAATTCATATATATACAAAAGAAAACGTTAGCAGTCATAGCAATTCTACTAAGTTATTCATTAATTCCTTTTAGTTATAATCTTATTTTAGCTGACCTCAATATCGGTATTTTTTTTATCGATTTCCATTTCAAGTATTGCCTCTATTGGACTTTTTATGTCAGGATATGGATCAAATAATAAATATTCCTTTTTAGATGGTCTGCTAGCTGCTGCTCAATCGATTAGTTATGGTATGATACTTATGGGATCGGTGATATCGACGAGATTGATCGTCTTAGAACAAGATTGATATTCAAATCTTTCAGTTTAGATGTGGGATACCTATCCAGAAGTTTTCGCAACTCAATCACGTATGGTGGAATCATCAAAAATTTGACCCTAAACTCTTATTTTTTTATTTTTTTTTATTCTGAACCGCGGGAGTTATTTGTTTTGATCTCAATTCTTATACCCGTAATAGGTATTGGTATTTATCCCGATTTCATTCTCTCACTATCAGCGGACAAGGGTGAAGCTATTATATCTACTTTTTTAATATAGTTTTCATGACTAAAAAAATAAAAAAGAAATCCCGTGATTTTAAAAAGAGTTCGTAATCCAATGAACAACAAAATCCTCTTATTGACTTTATTTTACGTTGTCGACTGCTCATAAATTGTTTCCAATTTCCTCCAAAGAACATCAACCCTAGTTTCCTTCGCAACATGGTGGTACACAATTTGATCAATCCATGACATAATAGTACCCATAAACTTGTGGTTCAATTGAGCCCATTTCTTATTAACTAAATTGACAAGTTTAGCTTATTTACTTTCAATGGGTTCATGTAAGTCTTTTCATGTAGAGCAGATCTTTCATTCTAGACTTCCAGATACCACAATTTCATGACTTTAATTTAATCAGGCTTGATGAAGATTCCTCCATCTCAACCATAAAACTAATAGAAATACACAACCTAATGCTTTGATACCACTCTGATGGTAAAGGAACCGACATAAGCAACTACAAATTAAGCGAAAATAAAATATTTTCCTATTTATGTGAATAAATAAATTAATACAATCTAAAGCAATAAATCAACCACAAGCAACATAGATTTTTACATAGAAAACTCAAATTGAAAGAAACCACAGGACCATATTCTGATAAAACCTTCCATTATATTAATAATGAGTTTACAACAAAAATTTTTCTCTAGATAATACTGGAGGCTAACAATATAAAGAATCTCAACAATTTTCGCTTATAGTAACAATCTAATACTTATTTTTCAGTAAATGGGTATCTCAAATAACAGTCAACAAGAGAATAATATAAAAATTAAGACCGGTAAGAATCAAGAAGGTAATGCCAAGAATTTACCCGCCAAATTTGGGAGAAAATGAAGCTAAATTCTCCATTTAATCATCCAATCAGATATTGAACTTGCCTTAAAATTAAAATAGTTGGCTGCCTTCTCTTTTTCTATCTCAGTTTATAGCGCGTGTTTTTAATTTTATTTATATATAATATTGGCTAATTTCACTTAACCCAACAATCTTTATTTAATTACTTAGATACCCAAATTAATGAAGCTTTGGGCTTGGGCCACCCAAATGAAATTTACGCCACCCAATAAGAATATGAACCAAATCAAATCGAATCGAATTCAATTCAATTCTTCGATTTAATTTAATTTAGTTTGGTTCAAAGAGAAAATGAACTAAAACTCTTTGGTTGACAAATATTTTGTATTTTAAACCTTACACATTAATATTCACACTCACTTACATTCACCTATATCAAAATACATGCACACACACACACACACACATATATATATATCAATTAATATTATTAAGTTCATCACAAATCAATTAACATAATTAAGTTTATCATGAATCAAATAATATAATTAAGTTCATTTAAAATCAAACAAGCAATACAATTTAAATTTTTCAACAAAAGAATTGTAGATGTTCTTGTTGAACTAAAGCCTTCATGTCAAAACATCATGATACTCCGTCGTTTTTTTATTTACGAAATTCTACAAGAAGAAAAATTGAACAAATTAAAATTGTACTAGTTATTTAAATTCTAAAATGTGCAAGTATTTTATACTGTAAAGAAAATCATATGCACCTCATGAAAAGGAAAAAAAATAAAATATTTGTTTACACTAAACACAAACAAAGCCCTTAACAATTTTTAATTAATTAGACACATTAAGCCTCATTTGAAGATGCAGTTCTCTTCAACGTCGTAATCAACATATTAAAAGTTTAAACTGCTGATAGGTAGTTATGTAGATAGGTGAATGTAACATTAGAGGCTACTTTCCTTATCATATTTACATACAATATTTAAAAAAAAAAAAATCACTATTAAAATCAAGGAATACTGAACATTAAACAAGCACCAGTTCAGAACATTACAGTAGACACAAGTGGGGCATTCATAATAAAAAAAATTGGGAATTTTTGGTAAACGAAAAACTAAATTTTTGGTAAACGAAAAACTAAGTTAGTTAATAACAAATAATTTAAATAATTCAAAAAATAAATTCAAACAATACCACAACAAGATGACAATGACGACTAGCTGACAACGACGATGAGGAGGACGCTGGCTGGCTGATGTGACAATGCTGGCTGACGTGTTAATGCTGGCTGACGTGTTTGGCTATGGTTACTGCCGAATGCTGACTGGTGGCTGGTGTTGGTCTTACGAGCTAGTATTAGCTTTTTTGGTTCTGCTTATTCTGTAATAGGCAAAGGAAATAACTAATTAAATTTATCAGGTTCGTTTGAGGGAGCCTAAACGTCCAAAACTACAAGTAGTTTTTTGCTTTCAAAATTAGAGTTGCCCCCGAAGTATTGTTCCATAACTTAAATAATGAGGAATACAACTGTCTTTTCGTGATACTAGGTATGTGCCAACAAATTAACTACCTAAATAACTTGGACTCTTTACTTATTTAATAAAATATAGGATATGTAACAACTCTTCCCCTCTTAAATTGCTGCATTGTCCTCGAGGCCAAACGCTTGAAGTTAATTTTCAGGGACTCAATTATGGTGGCAACAAAATTTCCATTTCAATAGCATCACTATCGTTGAAGCAAGCTTGAATCATAAATAAGTTTTTACAACGGGTCATGCTACCTTACAGCTTCATGCGAGGGAGCTGCACCTTACGCAGCTGTAAGGTAGCTCCCTCCTTTTACAACAATGTCCAGGATCAAATTGTTCATTACCTTTGAAGCACAATCCTTTCTTTCTTCTTTCATCTATCTCTTCCGTGGTTAATCTTTTTATTGGCATTGACGCTAAACCATTTAGAGCTTTAGAATGTGTGGACGAAAATTTTAGTGGCTTTTGAGTAAGATCACGAGCTTCATATAATCGCACCAGTCCAATGGCTTGTTGGTGTTGATGCGGTTTTCTGGTCGCTCCCAAATAGTGATGTTATTGTCTGCTCGCTAGTTGCTTGAGCAGGATTTCCAGTCGGTTCCTACGCCCTTCCGTTCGCTAAGGCGGTGGTGTCTTCTGACCTGTATCCACAGAAAAGTATCAGAGGCCGCTGGGTATTTTTCCAGTGAAAACCCTCCAACTTTCAAGTCAGTAATCGGGTTGATTCTTTGTAAATTCACTCTTGATATGAGAAAAACTGAAAAATAGAAAGTTTAAGAAGAAAAAGAAAAAAAAAAAAGATCTTTTTACCTCACCCTTTGGCAGATATTTATCCCCCTTTTTTTCTGCCCCCTTTCTTTGGCGCCATCCCCCGCATTTATTGTGCTTGCGTCTTTCTGACAGTTATAAGTCACAGTGGCACCACTTGGGAGTGTGGGATATCAGACAGTTATATGTTGCCATGATAAAACTTGGGGGAGTGGGAATGTCAAACGGTTTTGGGTCACCGTGATGAAATGATGATACTGTGAAGATATGTGATGATTATCGGTAACAATGACAAAACCCTATGACATGGGGGTGCCTGTCAGTTATCGATCATCGTAATGAGATGTCAGAGTGTGGGGGTGCCTGACGGCTGGCTACCTTCTTCCTCTCGGAGAGAAGCATTCACCTCCCTGCACTGCAAATGTGGGGCTGCCATGCTTCGGTTTGCTCTACGCGGGCTCTGGTCTCTTTCTGTTCTCAGTGCTGCTCATAGCGCGACCAGGGCTCGCTTGATGATCATGGACATCCCTGCTTTTTGCAACCTTGTTCGACTAGCTTAGAACACTTGACCCCGACTAGCTTTGACAACGAGCAGGAGTGTCTTCGTACTATTGATCAGGTCTTCTACTGTGGCTGGCTTGCCTACAAGCAGGCCCGCTCAGCATTCCCCAAACACCAGTCCCCCAGTTTCTAGTATTGAGAGTGAAGCGAGATAAGACTAGAAATTACTTGTTTCAAGCGGGTTCCCCCCTTTTTTACTTTTTTACGTTGAGCTGTCCGCTTCTTCCATCACTTCACATTTAATGTGAGTTGCATGGGCTAATCTGGACCACTCGTTTGAAATTTGAAGAGGCGGTTCCCTGAACAGTCACGCCCCCCTCGAGTAACGTGCCGTCTGTTGGCGTGACTTGCTTTCCTCTTTATAAATCTTTAATTTTACCATTGTGCACCTTGTTATTTCCACACATTGCTTAAAACTGAAACCTGCCGCCTGTAAGTGAAATCCACCTTCTCTGTCGCTGTCGCCACTACTTGCACCCTTCAAACCAGTCTTAGGTATAAACTCCTTGACTTCTTCTCCTCGTTCTCATCCTTTTTATTTTGTGGATTTTCATTTCCCATTTGGTAGATTGTGGACTCTAGGAATAATGTCCACCACACAGCAACCCCGAAGGATGTCCCCTGAAGAATCATCTTCTTCTAATGGGTCCCGGGCTGATAGGGGGGTTATAATGAGAGACCCAAGTCCCGAAGAAATCGTTCATATTGCCAAAGGCGCCGTTGAGGGCGATGTTATAGAGGGAACCCGGCCACATAAAAGGCAAATGATGGGCCAAAATTCAGAGGCCGAGTCTTTTGCTATTGATTACATGAGGTGTGAAACCTCTCAGTAGGATCTAGATAGGCTTAGGGCCACTTACCGTATCCCTGCCAGCTTGAACCTTTGTCTTCCTAGCAATAATAACACTCAAAGCCACCCTCCTCGAGGGTATGTTACCCTCTACCTTGAGTGTTTTAGATGGGGTGTTAGGTTACCCTTACAGCCTTATTTTGCCAGAGTCCTCTCCCAGTTGTGCTTGGCACCGAAGAAACTGAATCCAAATGGGTGGAGGGTCTTATCTGGACTATACGTCCTATGGAATTAGTGCAACTTGAGTGAGCCGGTGGTAGATGAAATAAAGCATCTCTACCAGCTGAAAAGCAGCCCAAAGTATGCGGGTTGGTATTACTTCACTTCCAGCTCAAAGGGCAAAAAC
Organism: Murraya koenigii; assembly: GCA_025617385.1. Taxonomy (NCBI): domain Eukaryota; kingdom Viridiplantae; phylum Streptophyta; class Magnoliopsida; order Sapindales; family Rutaceae; genus Murraya; species Murraya koenigii. The sequence continues at coordinate 12,213,595 of CM046814.1, forward strand.
TCATCACCAACCTTCTTACCTCATGTGGCAACTGGAATGGTAAATTCTTTTTTGCTGTGGGGGGACTGGGGTGAGCAGCCTCTGCAACTGAAGAGATTCCCCAAATTCCTTCTTGTTTTTGTACTCTAGGTCATCTGCTGCACATTATATTTTCTGCTTTGGTTTTTTTGCTTACTCTCTCTTATTGTCATTTTTGGTCTTCTGCAGTCTCTTGGAGTGTATCACATCCGGCTGAGGAGGAGCTGAAGTTGCACATAGACACTGCCTTGGACAACGCGAGCTCGTGCAAAGAATTATTGACTCCCAAAAATCTTGTCGAGTTCGGTCTAGTACTCGAGGATGAAGACATGAGCAATATCCTTGCTCGGTTGAAGAAGTGCTCCAGCACCGTTGAGAGCCCAAGCAGCTTCTCTGCTCCACCTAAAAGGTCCAGAGTTGACCCTACCGCTTCACCAGTTAGGGTTCCTGTTAGGTCCAGATCAGGACGCTTAAGGGAGCGGCCGACTTCGCTGATCCATACATCAAGGAGTTCGCAAAGCATGTAGGGGAAAGCTTCGTGGAAGAGTTGGGGTCCTCCAGCTTTAACAAGCTAGCCAATGCCTTCCAACCCTCCTCTTGTCAAGCTGCTGCTGCCTCCACCATCTTCAAGACAAAGGCTTTGAATTTCGAGATAAGGATCAGAGCTGAAAACCAGAGCTTGAGGAGAGAGCGGCCATGGCGGAGTCAAAGGCGTTCCAGCTCGAGAAGGAGCTGTCAATGGTCAGGGACGAGCTTGTGAGTGCTATGAAAGATCTTAACGTCCAGAGATTTTCCTTCGAGAGGACTGCAGAGGCCGAGACTTCTCGCTTTCAGAACAAAGTGGACTCCTTGGGGAACCAGCTTACGAAGGAGTACAATAAGGGGCTGATGTTCTATTATGAATGCATCATGTCCGTCTTGGGTAAGGAATACCCCGAGCTAGACATGTCCAAGCTCGAGGCGGGCGTGAATGCCTACATGAACGAGCAGGACTCCAGGAGCCAAGCACCAAGGGATCCTACTCCGCAGGTGGAAGTTGCTACTGTAAGGCCTGAAGAGGCTGCTTCTCTAACCGAGGAGGCTCAAGCTGCTCCCACCACCGAGAAGGATCCTCAAGGTACTTCCTCTTCTTAAGCCCTCGAACCAGCTGCTAGCCTATCTGCCCTAGCTCCTTGACTTGTTTTTCGTTGATTTTTTCTTCTTCTCTTTTTTTTTTTTACTTTTAAGCTTTGGCAATTTGAACTATGAAATAAAGAGAACATATTTCCCACTTTTGCCTTCGTACTTTTAATTTGTTCTAAAATTTTCTGTGAGATGAATTCCCCATAGGCTCTTAGCTCTTCCTTTGCCCTTGTCAGAATTTCGGGGCTATGATTTACCTTATTCGTTTTGCTCATCTGCCAAGATGCGAGCGACTCGGCTTACCCCTTATGCATTTCGGTGGTATTGCCTTACCACGAATAGCTTATCTTGCTTAAGCCCATCCTGGCTGTGCTTGGCCCTTTGTCTTGCCTTAGGTTAGGCTTCGAGACTTATGACCTTTGGCTTTTATTAGTGAGCTTACCTCGTTCGAGCCTTTTCTGGCTATACTTGGCACTTTGCCTCGCCTTAAGTTAGGCTTTGAGACTTATGGCCTTTAGCTTTTCTTCGCGAGCTTATCTTGCTCCAGCCTTTTCTAGCTATGCTTAGTACTTTGTCTCGCCTTAAGTTAGGCTTTGAGACTTATGGCCTTTAGCTTTCCTTCGTGAGCTTATCTTGCTCGAGCCTTTTCTGGCTATGCTTGGCACTTTGTCTCGCCTTAAGTTAGGCTTTGAGACTTATGGCCTTTAGCTTTTCTTCGTGAGCTTATCTTGCTAGCCTTTTCTGGTAATGCTTGGCACTTTATCTCCCCTTAAGTTAGGCTTTGAGACTTATGGCCTTTAGCTTTCCTTCGTGAGCTTATCTTGCTCGAGCCTTTTCTGGCTATGCTTGGCACTTTGTCTCGCCTTAAGTTAGGCTTTGAGACTTATGGCCTTTAGCTTTTCTTCGCGAGCTTATCTTGCGAGCCTTTTCTGGTAATGCTTGGCACTTTGTCTCCCCTTAAGTTAGGCTTTGAGACTTATGGCCTTAGCTTTTCTTCGCGAGCTTCTCTTGCTCGAGCCATCTTTGGTTATGCTTGGCACTTTGACTCGCCTTAGGTAGGTTTTGAGACTTATGGTCTTTAGCTTTTATTTAATCTTATAAGCTTTGATTTGCTCAAACTGGATTAATTTTGGAATCGTTTCTTCTTGTTTTATTCATGAACAAGATTTTATACACTTCTATTTTGAAGAAAATTGAATATCGATGCTTGTAATATAAGAGAACTTACTAGAAATACTTTATCAGATGTTTTGCATTCCATGGCCTTTTTCTTCTCATCCATTTGGATAAGATAGCCTGTATGCCCCCGGACAGGCCATCTGCGAGACCCTATAAGGACCCTCCGAATTTGGGCCCAACACTCCTTGCCTGGGATCTTTAGTCCTCTGGTTCACTCTTCTAAGCACCCAGTCCTCCCCTACTATAAATCAACGGATGTGCATGTTTTTATTGTAGTAACGAGCTGCTTTTTGCTGATACTCCGCCACCTTCATTGCTCGTTGTTCTGCTCCTCATTGAAATAATCTGTCCAATGCGTGCCTATCCCTATCTCTGTCGGGATCACTGCTTTATGCCCAAATACCAACGAAAACGGTGTATCCCCCATAGCAGTCTTATGTGTGGTTCTATAAGCCCACAATACACCAGGCAGCTTGTCCACCTATGCTCCTTTCTGCTCTCCCAATCTGGTCTTTAAGAGACATTTAATAGTTTTTTTCACAGCCTCTACTTGCCCATTTGCTTGCGGATGTGATGGCGAGTAGAACTTCAAATCTATTCCCATGTTTCACAGAAGTCTCTGAACTTGTTGTTGTCAAACTGCCTCCCATTATCCGTGACCAGTGCATGAGGGATTCCGTACTTGTAAATCACATTTCTCCAGATAAAGTTAGTGGTTTTGCTTTCAGTAATGCTGCTTAAGGCCTCTGCTTCAACCCATTTAGTGAAATAATCAATTATAACCACGACATGTGTCGTGCATGCTCTTTCCTTTGGCAGTGGTATGATCACATCAATCCCCCATTGGGCAAATGGCCATGGTGAGTTCATCACAGTGAGGCTTTCCGGTGGTTGTGCTACGTAATTGGCAAAACTTGGACAACTCTTGCAGCTTCTGGTCTTTTCTTGTGAGTTATGATGCATTATAGGCCAGAAGTACCCTTGCCTCAAGACTTTTAAAGCTAAAGACCTTACACCAGAGTGATTTCCACAAATCCCCTTATGTACTTCCCTCAGCACGCAATCAGTTTCTTCCTCGTCTAAGCAGCGTAACAGTGGCAGGGTGTATCCCCACCTGTACAACACCCCGTCGATCAGTGCATACCTTGCTGCTTGACACCTCAGCTTTCGTGCTTACTTCTTATCAGAAGGTATTGTCCCTTCCTTAAGGTAGGAGATAATTAGATCCATCTAGGTGCTACTTCGAGGTCACGCTCATCACTTCGCCTTCCTGCTCGATGCTCGAGCTGGTTCTGACCTTCACAGGAATTGACTTAGGCATTTTGGGATCTGAGACAGTGACCATCCGTGCTATCATATCTGCTTGAAAGTTTTCTGCCCTTGAAATCTGTTCCACTTCAACCACTCAAAACTTCCTAACTAATTGCCTCACCTTTCGAAGGTAGGCCTCTATCTTCTTGTCCTTTTCTTGGAAGCTTATGTTGAGGTGATTTGCCACTAACTGAGAATCTATTTGGACCTTCACCTCCTCCGTTTGTACCACTAATGCAAGTTTCATAGCATATTGTACTTTCACTCCTTCAGGGCTAAGAAGTACTACTCCTGTTCCCGCTCCTTGATCTCCACACAATCCATCCACTATAACTGTCCAAACCTTGCCTGGAATATGCTCCCCCGCTGCTCGCTCATTGTTTGTGCCTTTATCTGCTTCTGTGCATTCAGCCACAAAGTCCGCCAGAGCTTGTGCTCTAATGGTTTGTGCAGGATTTGCCTAAGTGGCTAGTTCGTCAAGACCACTATTGAGTGTGCTTGGAAATAAGGCCTTAACTTTTAAGCTGTTGTTACCAATGTGAGCGCCCATTTCTCTACCTGCGGATACCGAGTCTCAGCCTCCAACAAAGCTCTGCTCGTGCAATACACAGGGTATTGTACCCCTGACTCTTTCCTTGTCAAAACTGAGCTCGTTGCCCACCGTGACACGGCCAAGTACAGGTATAGGACTTCTCCTACTCGCAGTGTCGACAGTAATGAAGCTTTCAACAAGTACTCCTTCAACTGCTGGAATGCCGCCTCAAATTCTGGTGTCCACTTCCTCTTCCTCCCCTTTTTCATCTCCTGGAAAAAGACATGGCACTTGTCCATTGCTCGGGAGATGAACTTGTTCAGGGCTGCCAGCTTACCCGTAAGACTTTGTATCTCCTTGAGAGTGCACAAGGACTTCATGCCTACTACCGCTCTTTTCTTCTCTGGGTTGGCCTCAATTCCTCTGTTACTGACCATGAAACTCAAGAATTTCCCAGAACCTCCTCCAAAGGCACACTTCTCGGGGCTAAGCTTTATTCTGTACTCCCTCAAGAGCGCGGAGGTCTGTTTCAGATGCTTTACATGTTCTTCTGCATCTCTGGACTTGGTGATCATGTTGTCCATATAAACATCCATTGTGCGGCCACTCAGAGGTTTAAAAATCTTGTTCACCAACCTCTGATATGTTGCTCCCGCGTTTTTCAAGCCGAAGGGCATGACCTTGTAGCAGAACAGACTTTGATTGGTGATGAAGGCTGTGCATTTCTCGTCCTGTGCATACATGGGGATTTGGTTGTAGTCAGAAAATGCATCCATGAAGTTGAGCAAACCGTGTCCGGCTGTGGAGTCAACCAGCTGGTCTATCTTTGGCAATGGGAAACTGTGCTTAAGACAAGCTTTGTTTAAGTTTGTGAAATCCACACACATCCTCCATTTTCCACTTACCTTCTTCATTAGTACCAAGTTCGAGATCCACTCGGGGTAATTAACTTCTCTTATGAATCCCGCCTTTAACAGCTTCTCCATTTCGCTGTCGACGCACCTCCTCCTCTGCTCACTTATACCCGAGCCGATCTTAACCTTCTTCTCCTAGTCATCTAGTCTTATTAAAATTTCCTCCAACTCCTCAACGGGTTCCTGTTTCCCTTTCTTTGAATCATCCCCAGCGTCTAGCGACGTCACCTGCATTGCTTCCTTGGCCGCTGTGGCGTAGTAGCTTCTTGCGACCCTCTGATCACCCTTAACAACCCTTACTGCTCCGTTCACGCGATATTTCACTGCTAAGTAGTGGGTGGACATCACTGATTGACTGATCCTCATGAAGGGCTTTCCCAGTATCGCTTGGTAAGCATTGACCTCATCCACGACCACGAAGTCAAGCATCATATTCTTCTCCAAGGGCTTCGAGCCCATAGTCACTGGCAGGTTCAGAATCCTAGGGGATTAGTCTTCCTCCATCGATCCCTTTCAAGGAGGTGCTCGTGTGCTCGAGTCTCGCATCTGCTATTTCCATTTTATCTAGAGTGGACTTGAAGAGAATTTCTACTGAGCTTCTGGAGTATACCAAATTCCGGTTGAGCTCCTTGTTCGCAATATTTGCCCTTATAACTACGGCATCCTTGTGGGGGTATAGGACCCCCTCCTCGTCCTCCTCCGTCCACATGATAGGGACTTGTCTGGTTTTGACTTTCTTTGCGGTCGGTATAGTGAGTAGAACCTCCCGATTAGCAGAAGCATATCTGCTATAGTTTTTCCTGGCTCTGTTTGAATCTCCTGCCATTGTCGGCCCTCCTACTATCACCCTCACAGCAGGTGGTTCACAATCCATATCACAAGCCCGATCATCCTCCGCCACTGGCTCCTCTACTACCAGGTGTCCTCCCTCAATGAATTCATCCAAGTATCGGTTTCTTACAAGATCCTTCACCAAATTCTTTAAGTCACGACATTGAGATGTTAAATGGCCATGATCGTTGTGGAATCTACAAAACCTTCTTCTGTCTCTCCTATTTGCCAGCTTAGACATCGGTGTCGGGAATACAACAGGACTCGTTCCTTACGACATGGAACATGTCCTCTAGCGACACCTTCAGAGGGGTGTAGTGCCTATAGATAGGACTTTGGTCAATCATCCGCATGGTCCTATCCCTGGAAAACTTTCCTGTATGTGGAGGCAGTGGATGGTCGAATCTGTTGTGGCTCTGCATAGGCTGATTCGTAGGGGGATTACGGGGTGGGTTGCCATTAAACTGACGGTAATCCCTCTGGTCCCTTCTTGGGGACATATGGAGTGGAGCGTGACCTACTCGCGGTTGGGGAGTCCTTTGGTAAGGGTTGTAGTGAGCAACCCGATTCCTTGTCCCTCTGGAATTCGACGAACCCTGAGTAGGCCCCCTTTTTTCCCTGCGTTTTACTCCGCCACTTTGCTCGCTCCTTAACTTTACAGCTTTTTCTTCCTCAATCATGATATCCATCTTCATCTGCTCGTACGCATCGGAATATGAGCGGATCAAAGGACTGTGCAAGTTGTACTAGGGCCCTTCTATCCGCACTCCCTCCTTCAACCCTCTCAACACCGGGGGTGATTGAATGCCCCGAGCTTTATGACTACCCGGTGATACCTCTTGACGAACTCTCGGAGGGATTCCCCCACCCTCTGTTTGATCTTAACTAACTCTATCATATCGTCTTCGGGAGCTACTGCCCCCCAGAACTGTTCGGCAAACTCCGCGCACATCTGCTAAAAGCTCTGAATACTCCCTAGCGATAACTTGCGGTACCATTCCCTTGCTCAACCTTCCAAGGTAAACAGGAAGGCTCTACATCTTTGGGCTACTATCAAGTCCTATACTCCGGTCATGTCATTGAAACGCTCGATGTGCACCAGCGGGTCACTATTCTCTAAAAACCTCAAATCGGGAAAACGAAAATCCCTGGGGATTATGACACCCATAATTTTTGCTGAAAGTGGGGACTCATTGTCTAGCATGATCCTCCAACTCGGAGCTTTCCCATTTTCCCGGAGGTCTTCAACAACCTGAGCCAGCCTGCAGACCTACCCCTCCAGCTCTTCCGCGCGGGAAGGAGGTGCTGTGTCCTGCAAGTGCTGCTGTCCTGTGTCTCTCTCCTCCGGGTTCGACTCCTCCCTTCTAGCTGTATTCTGTACATTTTTCCTTTGGGCTCCATCTCCTACATTCCCCCCAGTGGGAGCATTCCCAGGACTAGATTCGGGAACGTCATTGTTCGCTCTCCTTTGTCCATCCCTGAGTTCTTGTAGGATGGACGTTAGTGTCTCCATCCGCTTTTCCATCTAGTCCACCCTCTCTTGCATCTCTCTATCTCGGGCCTCATTGGCTTCCTCCCTCAGAGTCACCGATTTATCGGGGCTTACTCCTCTTCGACTATTTCCTCACATTGCCACGTCGCTTCCGGAGTGTGCTACAAATTCTGATTTTTTGAACTAATCCCTACAGACGGGGCCAAAATGTTGATGCTGTTTTTTGGTCGCTCCCAAATAGTGATTTCATCGTCTGTTCGCTAGTTGCTCGAGAAAGATTTCCAGCTAGTTCCTACATTCTTACGTTCGTTGAGGCGGTGGTGTCTTCTGGCCTGTATCCATAGAAAAGTATCAGAGGTCGCTAGGTGTTTTTCCGGCGAAAACCCTCCGACACTCAAGTTAGCAATCGGGTTGATTCTTTTTAAATTCTCTCTTGGTCTGAGAAAAACCGAAAAATAGAAAGTTGAAAAAGAAAAGGAAAAAAAGATCTTTTTACCTCACCCTTTGGCTGATATTTATCCCCCCTTTTTACCCGCCCTCTTGCTTCGACTCCATCCCCCGCATTTATTGTGGCTGCATCTTTCTAATAGCTATAAGTCACAGTGGTACCACTTGGGTTGAGGGATGTTAGACAGTTATAGGTTGCCATGATGAAACTTGGGGGAGTGGGAATGTCAGACGATTTTAGGTCACTGTGATGAAATGATGATACCATGAAGATATGTGAGGATTATCGGTTACAGTGACAAAACCCTACGGCGTGGGGGTGCCTGTCAGTTATCGATCATTGTGACAAGATGTCAGGGTGTGGGGGCGTCTGGATACTACCTTCTTCTTCTCTGAGAGAAGCATTCACCGCCCTACACTGTAGATGTGGGGCTGCCATGTTTGGGTTTGCTCTGCTCGGGCTCTGGTCTCTTTATATTCTCAGTGCTGCTCATAGCGCGACCAGGGCTCGCTCGATGGTCGTGGACATTCCTACTTTTTACGAATTTGTTCGAGCAGGATGCAAATATCCGAGTTCGACCAGCTTAGAACACTTGACCTCAACCACTTTGACACCGAACAGGGGTGTCTTCGTGCTAGTGATCAAGTCTTCTACTCTAGCTAGCTTGCTCTCGAGCAAGCCCACTCGGCATTCCCTAAATAGTTGGCTTTAATATTAGTTCGAATGGATTTCCAAAGAACTCCTTCAAAATAGTTGACTAGTCTAGCTTAATCCATTGGTCCTATCTTAGGCAACAGTTTCTCAAACATTTATTGATATTCTTGTAATGAACCTATTTAATGCAATCGCGTTAGTTCAGCAAAGAAAATCGAAGAATTGATTTGGTCCATACTTCGAATTTAGTTCTTTCTTAAAATCTTTCCAAGAGACAATTGACATCTCTTGTCGCAGCAATTGGTACCACAGATGAGCTTCTCTTTCTAGATGAAAGGATGCCAAAGGAACAAGTTCAATAGCCGAAATCTTGTGGAGTTCAAAAAACTGCTTTGCCTTGCATAGCCATATGATTGGGTCCCTTTTTCCTTCACAAAGTAGGAAATCAATTTCTACAGTTTTTGGCAAATACAACTCGAGTGATTGACTTTGATGATTCTCAATAGCATTTTGTCAAATACTTGGTGTGCCCTTTGGGGCCGCCAAATTTCCTCCCTTCACTTTCAGTTTTTATCCGAGCGTTGGAGTTCCCACAGACTCATTCACTTGGCTAGCAATATACTCTACTCTTATATTGAGCTTGTTGATAGTCTAGCTGTCGTATCCTCTTGCCCAACAACATTTTCCATGGCCTTCTCTATTTGTTCCACTCATTGATCCAGTGCCAAGCTCAGATACAAATTTGGTATATATGAGCTAATATTAGCTTTCTTGGTTATGCGTATTGTGTAATAGGCAAAGGAAACAGCTAATTAAAATTTTCAAGTTTATTTGGGGGAGCCTGAACCTCCAAAACTAAAAATAATTTTCGCTTTCAAAATCAGAGTTGCCCTTGAAGTAGTATTCCATAACTTAAACAATGAGGAATACAATTTTCTTTCCATAACACTTGACATGTGCCAACAAATTAGCTACCTAAATAGCTTAAACTCTTAATGTATTCAACAGCTAGCATGTCTTAATCAAAGCATAAAATAAAATAAAATAAAATAAATAATATGGAACAAAATATAGGACATGTAACAGGTGCTTTGCTACCGATTGTCGATCATTTAAAGGGCGATTTAAAGATTCTGCCCCTTTTTTTGTTGTTTTATTTAATTATTTAAGGTTTCAATTTTATTTAACTTAACTTTCATCGTTTCTTCTTTGCTAAACTAGAACCGTTGTAACGGCTATAACTAAATAGTTCCAATTGATGAGGAGAGATTTTGGACTTTGACCCTTTAAGGATCCTGGTGTGGTGCCTAGTGGCTGGTGCTTTGCTGCCTAGGGTTTCATTTTGAGGGATGCTAGTTTGAAAGAGAGAAAAGTTTGCTTACGTAGTTTTTTTTTTAATTAATTCGGTTCAGTCAGTTCTAAATCAAACCAAATAAGAACCTATCAATTCTTTTATTTTAGAACCGTTTGATTTTTTCTTTCTGAACCAAATCAAATCAAATTGAATAATTTCGATTTAGTTTGGTTCAGTTCTGCAAAAACCAAACCGAACACCTAACTCTATTTTATTGTATATTTTTATTACACTATTAAATCATATATATTATTAAACTATATAGGTTAATAGCTTCTTAACTCATTACACTATTAAACAATATGGCTTTATAATTTTTCTGAACTTTAACAAATTTAAGATTCTAAATTAGACTCTCTCTCTCACATATATATATATATATATAGTCAGTTTCCAACTAGGGATTCCTAATCATATTAAAGTCAGTGATAAATTAAAAGATAAGAAAACACAGATTTAAATACATTATAGGATAAAATATACTGCATTAGAGTTTGTGTTCTTTTTTTATCTTTTAGTTTATTCATGACTTTAATATAGTTAGAGATTCCTAATTGGAACACACACACATATATATTCTCTCATGCGGGCGTCCTTAATTTTTTTTATGCGGACACGCTATTAAATCACATGACTTTATAATAAATTGAATATTGATTCTATTAAATCATGATTATCATTCTACATGTAACTTTAGAAAAGCAACCATGTGTCCAATTTAAAACTTCGATTTACATGTACGTTGAAGATATAGATGTTTTTTTTTTTTTTCTTTTTTGAGCAATGATAAAGAGCATAATCCTTCCTCAACCATATTAGAGATAGGTAAATTCAGATTTCAATCAACTTGCTCAAGTTGGGAAAAAGTAATTTGAACTCAATTTAAACTTGTAATTCGATATGATCTTATTTGAGCATAGTTTGGATTAGTTCAAAATCTCATGTTGAGTTTGGATTGAATCAGTTAAGATCCTCTAGATAATTCAAATAGAAGCAATTGGATGTCCAATTGGGGCATATATGACACAAATATGTCAATCAAGTCAAGTTCAGGTTAAAATTGAATTCGGGTCATTTAGAATATATTCAGATAATATTCAAATTATTAGTAATTTTGAGTCTTATTTATTTATTTCTAGTTTTTTTCTTTTATAAATTATTTTAGTTATTAGAAGATTGTTTTAATGTAATTATCTCATTTTAATCCATTTTTACTAATTTTGAACAAAAAATAAAAACTACTATTATGAAATCAAATAAATAAAAATTAAAATTAACTTTTATTATAAAATTTGGTCGAGTCATTTGCCCAATCCTTAGAATCTATCTAAAGTTTTTTTAAAAAAAATTTAGCAACTCAATTGGATTTTCGAATCGTTAGTTAGCCAAAATCTCAATTGATTAGGTTGGAGACTTCATTCGCATAAAATCTAAACTTAAAATTTTTAGATCAAATTAGATTGATTTGAGGAGGACAATTAAAAGTTTGAAATATTTTGACAGATGCTCTTAAAGTTTGAATTAATAACAAAGTAACCTTAAAAATCTACCTTGATAGGGTGAGATGGGATTTATTAGTGAGTGCATATTTTTCCTTTTCCAAAAGATTGCTTTTACATTTGATAATCGGATGATTTTGCTAATAACTATTTGGTTGAGGTAGATCTCTCATTTGTGGATGTAGAAGTTGAAGTGTTAAATAATGTTTGGTTTCTTAGTTAAAATCTAAATAAATTTGAAAAGTCTAAATAGATCAAATATAAATATCTAATGATATATATATATATATATATACATATATATATATATATATATATATACATGATAATTTTTTATAAATAAAAATATCGTAAATATAATTATTTAACATTGATATCCTTACAAATTAAAATAAAAATAATTACATTTAATAGTTTGCAAAATAAATATATTAGATTTTTTAGAATATAATATTATAAAATTTATTTTTTTATTCAAATGTAAATTTTTAAAAATCAGACAAATTATAAAAGATAAACAAGTGCCCCTAAAGATGTGGTCGGATTGGTCACCATGCTTTGGCCAGAGAGTCATCGCAACCTAAATTCTAAATTCGATTCTTGAAGATAGAAAAAGAGATTAAAATTATATTTAAACTTGTCTGTCTCTTTTTTTTTTTTAAAATAAAAATAAAAATAAAAGATAAAGTAATTTAAAAAAAATTAGTAAAATTTTAAATGTTTAACATACATCCTTTTGATAACACTTTTTTTTTTCATAAGACGTAGAGATTGAAGGGGTTGAATCTTCCGACGATTGAGGATAAAAATCAAGAACAGAAGACTCGTCTAACCAGATAAATTTAAAGTTTATTTAAAAATTCCACACTTTTCTCTTGAGCATTCTTAATTCTCAACCGGTGAAGTGGTGATGGCATGTGTTAATGCTAAAAGAAGTCTCAAAGGAATATTTCGGCAAGCTTTTATAACAAAATAAAAACAGACAAATGCAATTCAGATTAGATTATCATAAATTTTACAGATGATGAAATATATGCAGCACTAGTCAATAATTTCCCCCTCTTCTTCCTCACGCCTCACATGATCGTCAATAGTATTACCTTTTCCTGCAATATAAAAATTGATTTGTTCATCATTATCATTATCCTCCTCATTATCATCATCAACATCTCGAATCTTATGATTCATTCTTCCCATAATCTCATCTTCGTTTCTGTTCTTATCATGATCTAAATGTTCAACCATCCTGCTTTTCCCTTCAGCAACTTCTTCCCCTACAAGCAAGGATTTCTCTTCAACCACCTCACCTGCAACCCCACCTTCTTTGACCATAACCAAAGGAAAGTTTAGGGGCTTCTCAGGCCAATCCTTGAAAAAAGAATTAATTGCCATGAACCGAAAAGTCTGTAACAAATGGCTTTTATCTCTCTTTACATCTGCGCTCAGAAGCTTTTGCAGAAGTGTTGGCTTCTTCTTGCTGAAAGAAGAGGTGTAGGATGAATCCTTATCTGCAAACTTTTGCTCCTTTGGATACTGATCTTTTCTATTATATCTTCCTCTTTTATCATAATTGTTCTGAAATCTCCCTCTCTTATTCAGTGGCCTTCTATTCTCCATCCTTCCACGAACTTGTTTCTTAGAATCTAAAAGATAATATGATGGTATTTCTGCAACTTCAACACCTAGCTCAGCCTGCTTTGCCAAGATCTCCTTGAGTTGCTGCAAACAAATTATATTTTCAGAAGTTCACATATTATAGAGAATTGAAAAAAAACAAAGTGAAAAAGGATAAGGGAATGCCTGTTTATATGTTGATCCATATCAACATGCAAAATAGGTATATCCCAGTGGATGGTGAACCTTGGTCGTGCTCTTTACCAATAAAAAGATTTCTATTACAAAAGCTATATGTCTGCAGTTTATTGAAATTATTCAAAGAGAACTATAAATTTCTCAACTCTTTGTTCAGTCCTTTCAAGAAAAAATTTAATTGAATATAATGTACATTTGATATCTAACTTTAGCTATTTATCGGAAGCAATCATGCATTCCATACAGACAATTCTAATTCCAAATAGTTTTAAATACCGCAATTTGTATAAAGTTAAAAAAAAAGGCACTTAAAGAAACTAGAATCACCATAGTAACCTTCAACATAAAAAACGTTGCCATACAATTCATTGGCACAAGGTCAAAAGTAAATACACAAACACACAAGTCAAAGCTATTGAACTGACAAGAAACAATTCATTGGCACAAGGTCAAAAGTAAATACACAAAGACACAAGTCAAAGCTATCGAACTGACCAGAAATGCGATCTTATAATGGAAAAAGCACTTCAATAACTTCTTCATCATGTAACCTTGTTGCTGTGAGGATGACAAATATGTACTTTGCCAAAATTTAAGCAAAATTCATCATACTAAAGAATAAGATTAGAAACAAATAAATGTACCTCACGTCGCATTTTGGCCTCTCTATCAATAACATCAGAGTTTGATTGCTTTTCAGTCAGTTTCTGCAGATGCGGAGCTAAAGTAAAATAACACATCAATATCAAAGAGCAACATGAAGGACACACAACAATTAATCTAACCTTGTTTACATTGGCTTTTGATGGATAGTTCTTCCGACGTTCTTCACACCATTGCTTGATTTCTTGTTCCGTATAGGTCAAAGCAAAAGATTTTCTGCAAAAGATAGAATGAGAAACATGCCCATCTGAGCACAGTAGAAAGATACATAAGAACAGCATATACAGACGAAAGAAAGAAAATAATGTCTACCGTCTGCATCATTAGACATTAAAGAATAATGAAAAGGTGGTTTGAATTTCCAAAAAAGAAAAGTAAAGAAGGAACATACAGATAGACAATCAATTGAATGTTCAAAGGTAATCAAATTTCATAACTGCCTCACTACTTGAAAAAAAACTAGCAGATTATTTTGAGCTGTGTTATAGTCATGTAAATTGAAAAGCAAAAAGCATATTGAAAAATGAAACCACGCTTTATGATCTTTTCCATAACTGTTCACTATAAAGCACTTATTTGCCAGCTAAAAGCTTAGGCTCAACTGAAACGATATTAAAACAGTACTTATAAATTAAATTGCCCATCTTATTCCAAAAAATAAGTCATACTATTTGCTTTTAGCTGGCAAACTTCACTTCTTGCAAGTCACCATAAGTTACTAATTTCATAAGATTTTCCTCCTTAATTTGTAAACAAGGAGTAAGTTATTACCGTTTCTTTTCTTGAGGTTGGTTCATATGATTAGCCTGACCAAATTTTATTGCCTTTCCATTGCTATGTCCTGTTGAAAAGAGAAATCTATCAGTAAACTAGGAAAGGCACGAAAAGGATGCAGATCATGCACAATTAATATGCAACATGTATCTTCAATGCATAATTTGTTTACCGTAGGTAGCACATAAATCACATGATAAACACCTATTATTTATACGGATTGCTTTCTCACCAATTTATTTTGGCATAACATAAAGCACAGCCATGTAATATTACTGCAAAATTTGAGTAACCAAAAAGTCAAGCAGCACGTCACCCCAAAATGTCCTAGGTAAGTTATCAATTCAACCCACGTGAGAATTAACACCAGATGGGCCACACAAACACACACCATTAGGATTAAAAGTACATTTTGTAATTAAAAACATGCTGCTCATTACGTTATGCAGTTGGCTCAGTTTTCAACAAAATAGCTTTTATCCTAACCAGACCCACGTGCTTTAATTGCTTCCTAACATAGGGAATCAATTACACTATATCATGCCAATCACATCCAACTCCAATTATTTTGTTCTTCTTCTGACTAGAAATTTGAATGTTTGAATTATCACAAACCATTGGGTTTTTGATCATCATGAAGCCCAAGTTTTCTCTTCCCACTATTCATTGGATGAAAGTGAGATTTCTGATACCTGCACAGATTACAGACCTATAATCAACCAGTTGAAAAGGCATTTGTAAAACTATTTTGAAAGCAGAAAACCAGAAAGGCAGGAACAACCCCTGTGAAAGCTCTTTT
Source organism: Murraya koenigii (assembly GCA_025617385.1). Classification (NCBI taxonomy): domain Eukaryota; kingdom Viridiplantae; phylum Streptophyta; class Magnoliopsida; order Sapindales; family Rutaceae; genus Murraya; species Murraya koenigii. Next base: position 12,228,997 of record CM046814.1, read on the forward strand.
GTTCTATTTTTGGTGAAGTTTTTTCCTGAAACTTTTTTCCAATTGCTATTTGAAATGCCACCCTGACCATTTTGAACAAAGTTCCTCTGCAACAATAAGAGAAGACATAAATTAACAAATGGAAACTGCAGGTCAATAGAAAATTCATGCACAATAACAATTTCAAAGAAAATTTTGACAGCAAGCTGGCTAAAGAAATCATGAAAAATAATCAGCATTGTAAAACAGCTGCACTGCTAAACCAGGTTTGGTGCTGGCCAAAAAATCCATTAAATTATAGGTGCTGCCCTGAATAAAATGCATTTCCCATCCTATCAATAATTCTTTGCAAATAGTAAACGAAGTAACAATGAATGAGAAAATATGAAGAAAAATCTTGAGCTAGGAAATCTCTTTAATTAACCCACTTTCCAGGCCCGCCTTCCTTTATATTGCACCATAGACCAAAGCCACACTAAAAATTGAGGTATGATGAGCTAATTCAATCATAAAAACAAACCATCATTTTGCAGGACTAAATTCAACACCTAAAAAATGCGTTGTATGCACAATTAGGGAGTGTTATATGAATAATACCAAATTCAACCTAATATCCTCTTCTTAACTTGTTCGGTTAAAAAAAAAGGGAGGGGGAAAGAAAAGGAAAAAAAAAAAAAAGACATTAACAGCTGTACCCATCTACTATAATTTATCTTTCCACATGAAATGAATTTCAGTAATACAAGTGAGAAGAGGGTAAAAATGATACCTGCGACCTCATGAAAGCAGAAGGTTGCAAGTTCTGACCTTGTCCAGGCTCACTTGAACAAGATTTAAGTGTATTTCCAGACACATCCTTTATTGGCTGAACAAAGTTTTGCTGGTTTTGGTTCACAAGACCAAACTGTGGATTCCCAAACAAGCCGGGATTTGACATTTGCATAGACAAAAGTTGATTCACATTTTGCAGACACATTTGCCCATTTGAGAAACCAATGTTTTGGTTAAGCTGTTGAGGCAGATTTGACAAATTAGGACCAAATAACTGTCCTTGACTTACATTCAGCGGCATATTGCCAAAATTTCCATGTACAGGAAACATATGACTCAGTTGAGGCAAACCCAGATGATTAGTTTGTGCAATAAGAAGAGGGTTAGAAGCATTCATGAAATTATTTTGATTCATCAACGGTGCTGTAGACGGCATACTGGAATTACTAAAAGGAAATGGAATTTGAGGGTTCATTATACCCATTTGAGGTTGCATTGGCACTGAATTTTGTAACATATTAGGTCTAAAAACCTGCTGAATTATCAGAAGAAAAAATTAGAGAAAAGCTTGAAGCACATTAACAATAAAACTAAGTAAGAAAATTGAAAATTACCATCTGAGGAGGAGACGTAGGAGTGGAAGAATTGGAATAGGTTTGATTAACAAAAGAATTGAAGCGAGGTTGCATTTTCCCAGAGTGAAGTTCACATCATATTATACGAGAGGCAGGGTTTAAAGTTGACCGAAGTTTATGAACAAAGGGTATTTCGGTCTTTCACCAGCAGGTCAGGACCTATTTAATGCAAAAGGTACAACTTGAGGCCCGCATTTAAGAAAATCTAAATTGTGGAGACCTAGATGATAATATACCCCTTGCGAAATAACAAAAACTAGCTCGCCCTGTCTTCAAATTCTGATCGCTCACTCTATCAAACACAGAGACGATCAAATCTATTTCTGGTTTTTAATTTTGTAAATTCAATTAAATGGGCAGTAATAACTTTTTCCAGCCAGCCTCCGTCACGAGCAGCGGTCGGCCTGTTCTCCTGCCAAACGAAGTAGAATGCAATCTCCTCTCAAATGTCGACATCGAACACGACCAAGACGATTCCGTCTCATTCCCTCCCTTAAAATCCGGCCACTTTATTCTCACCACCCACCGCCTCCTCTTCCTTTCCACCTCCTCCTCCTCTGCCACCGCTGCCGCCATCCCTCTCTCCGCCATCACTCACATCTTCTCCTCCAAGCGGTCCCTCAAGTCCGTATTCCACTCCCCTCGTTTCCGATTCCAGGTCTCCGCCACTCCCGAAAATCAGATCCTCGACTCGGACCATGGCCGGGTCACGGGATTGTGGTCGGTGGTGATTACGGTGGTTGTGAGGGGGAAAGGGGATTGGGAGTTGTTTTTGTCCAAGATGTGGGAGTGTTGGAGGGGGAGGGCGTGGGAAACGTCGTCGTCGTCGGAGACTGGCCCAGCTTCAGCTTCATTGTATGCGAGTGATGGGTCGGTGCGAATGGTGGGAGTTGGGGGCTTACTTAGAAAAGAACAAGAGATATGGGAAAGTACTGATAGAAGCTTGCAGGAGGCTTTTCAGGACTTGAATGCTCTCATGGTATATATTTTCTTAAAGACTTTATATGGGGCTGTTGCAAAATTAATGCATTATTTTCTTCCTAACTTTGTTTATTGATTCCACTGTTAATCTTTTTGTTTGGGTGCTTTAAGTTTAATAACTCTTTTGGATTTACAGAATAAAGCTAAAGAGATGGTAATGCTAGCGGAGAAAATGAGGCAAAAGCTTCTGGTTGGCTCGAGTTCTCAATCCAATTCGACAAATGATGAGGAATTGGGTTCCAAAGAGGAGATGCAAGATTGGTTGTTGAGTGTTGGTATTGTATCCCCTGTTACAAAAGAATCTGCAGGTGCCTTGTATCACCAACAACTGTCTCGCCAGGTTTGCTATTATTGTTGTTATTATTATTATTTTCATGTTTGATATCAGTAGTGTTGTTGTCCTATTAGTTTTATTAAGAGAATATCATATAAAGTGATGCAGGGTTTATGTGTAGAAGAATAAATTTGAGCTAGTTCAGCTGAAATGTTACATATAGAACCTAGAATTTGTTGGTAGGTTTTACAATCTTTGGCTTTTTAAATAGAAAATGTATGTGATGTGTTGTGATCATACTTCCAATAACAATTGCAACCAATCATCGTATGGAAACCAAAGCATTGTGCTTCATTTACCTCAAGGAATCTATTTTTGAAGTCCTACAATTCCTTTCCTGCTAGTACTGTAATTGCTAAAATAATTCCTTTGAGGACATGGGTGGTGTAAAGCATCTTGTATATAATTTTTTGTCGATTTCAATTAGTGATATTTATATACGTTTCTTAAACACCTAGAGAGCACAAGTGAAGAGAGAATTAATTTAATGTTTACTAAAACCAAGTGAGTGCAAAGATGATTCATGATTGATTCAATATATATAAACTTATCATAGTTGCAGTGGGAAATGGTCAGAAAATTCAATTTTGGGATGATATGTGGGTAGTGGGCTCTTTGTGAGTAATTTCCTCATTTGTATAGATTATTTCGTTCTAAGAATGTGTCTATAAAATCTAGAATGGTCAAGGATCTCTCTTCCTTAGGATGGACTCGGAATTTTAATTTGAGGCAAATTTGAATGATATAGAGATTCAAGAGTATACAGCCTTGTAGCTTTGATGGATTCTTTTTCCTTTGATGAGAGTAAAGATGATTAGCGAATCTGGAAGTTAGATGGCCCTGGCAAGGTCTCTTGCCAGTCTTTATTTTCTTGGTTGATAGAAGACATTCTAATAGTGATTTTAATGTATTTGGGATGGTCTGAAAAGAAAATGTTCCGCCTAAAGTCCAATTTTTTGCTTGGTCAGTAGCTCCTGGAATTATTAATACTAGAGAGAAGGTTCAAAGGAGAAATCCTAAGCCTTTCTCTATCTTGGTGTGTCATCTGTAGAAAGAATGAAGAAACCAGCAACCATCTTTTTCTTCATTGTGATGTTGCCTCCCCTTTATGGGCTCATTTATGTGTTGCAGCTAATATTTTTTGGGCAGCTTTATTTATGGTGAATATTTTTCTTTTAGAAAAGGAAGGAAAGCTAGAAAATTATGGAAGTGTGTTGTCTGAGCTCTCTTTTGGGTGATTTGGCAAGAAAGAAACAGCTGTATTTTTGTAGGCAAAAAAGAGGAGGATATTGATGGGTTATGGAGAGGATTCAATTATTTTCTTCTTTTTGGGCATCAATTTCCAAGGATTTTCCGGATTCCTCATTCTTTTTCATTCAGCTTGAGTGGGATGCATTTTTGGGTTAATTTTGTTGGTATTGATTCTTATTCCTATTTTCGGGTTTTTTCAAAGTTTTGTATAGATTTTTGGTGTTATACACTATAGGGAAGATTTTAGTGTGTGGACCTCTGCTTCACTTTTGTAATATTTATACCCTTCTAATTTTCTTTAATAGTTTCTTTTTTTTCCTATTAAAAAAAATAAATAAATGCTATGCATTGAACAAAAAGATGAAATTTATGTTGCATCACCTGCTTATGGCTAGCCTTTTTGCTTGTTTTGTCAATCTGTGGTTTTATCTCATTGATTAGAAGCAGTGTAGACTCTCCAAGAAAATTTTGTGACTTGATTGACACCATTTGCCTTTGCTACCATCAATTTCATCCCTCTTATAAACCCCACAGAATTTGAAGAAAAAAAATTTATTGGACACAAAATAAATACCTGTTAACTAGCGCATCTTGAAACATATACTATTACATAAAGATCTGGAGCTTAGATTTTGAAAAAGTAGCTATAGTCATGTACAAAATAGATGTCAACCTTTTTTGGTTGCTTAATTTAAGTTCTTTAAACAACTGTGAGCAGAATAAATGCAGCTAAGTAGGAAGATATCTGAAAATAAATAACACTAGTAACAAGTTAAAAGACAGTGATTGAATTCTTTAAGCACGTTTTGTATTACATAGAGGACAATTATTTTTGTTAGTTGGTAATTTTCCTTCACCTGAAATAGACTGCCTTTGATACTTGGTTATTGTTTCTTGATGTGTAGTTGGCAGATTTTGTCAAAATTCCTCTAGAGACGGCTGGAGGAATGATCAATCTTATAGATGTCTATTGTCTCTTTAATCGTGCACGGGGCACAGGTTTAGTTTCTTTTATTTTTGTTTTTTTCTTCTTGTTTGTTTCTTGGAGTGATTCTTCCCTCTCTTTCTCTCTAGTTTTTCATTTCACACAGAATTGGTTTTGCTGGAAAATTTGCTGCTAGCCTAGGTTGAAAAGTTCTTCATTTTATCCTATTAATATCGTCTTTTTTTTTTTTTCTTTTAAAACAAATTAACAGCCTTGATCTCACCAGATGATTTGTCACAAGCATGTTCTCTTTGGGAGAAGTTTGATGTGTATGTGTAGTTTTTCTTCACTTACCTTTTGTAGCGGACTGACCTATATGAGATTATAATGCAAAAGATTTGTTGCAGAATTTATGTTGGAATCCGTTGCTTGTTTTTATAACGAGATAACATTTAATGTCATTTTCATGTTATACTCTGTTCAACAGTCCGGTAATTCTTCGGAAGTTTGATAGCGGTGTCATGGTCATCCAGAGCAAGTCCCACAGTGATGAGGAGGTGATCCCTTTCATCTTAAAGTACTCCATATTGTTAAAATCCTTTACTAGTTATACATCGAAATGGATTTATTTTTTATTTAGTGTTATTATTTTTTAAAGTGGATTATGTAGGAGAGGTAGGTTTTTGGGAGTTATCTTTTCAGTGTAATCTCAATTATCTTTTAGCCTTATCACCTTAATATTTATGTTCATTGGTTTCTCTATAGTAGGCTGTACTCTACCCCATTCATTGTCATTGGTTTCTCTATAGTAACAGTTATCATTAAATCTGTTATTAGTTAGCAATCTTTGATCAAATAGAAAGTCATTAGTTTTTCGTCTCTTATCAATGATTGGTTTTAGATACCTTTGTCTTTGGATGTGAAGGTATGTCTCTCCCTTTCTCTCTCGCTACATATATATATATATATATATATATAATCTAGAGAACAGTAAGATTGCGGGCAGTTAATCTTTTTTTCTCCCTCTTCTGCAAACGGTTGACTGTCAGCTGTGGCAGTAACGGCGTTACCATATATCTTCGCACCCTTAACATTCTCTTTCCTCTGATCTCGAGCAACTAATTTTTCTTCTTCCAAATATTGCAATGTCCGCCAAAGCTGTTTCAACTGCAGTTTCAAATCCTTTGCTAAATCTTCTTCTCTAACCCATTGTCGTCTCATGAGCGCTTCAAGCACCACCGCTGCAATTCCTCTGTTGTCAGTCCTGGAATTCGGCTGAGCATCTCCTTTAGTTGTAATATCATCGTAGAATGCCCTCACAACAAGCTTGACCAATCAGTTAAAAGGTTTGCTCATTTTCTTGAGTCAGTCTGCAGATGAGGCTTAGTATTTAGTGAAATTTTAGTCTTAAAGTCTTAATCGATCAGTTCCATTTAGAGAGAGACTCTCGTAATGAAGTTGATATATATATATAGGTATGATTTCCATTTTCCAATGGGGAAATAACACAATTTCCTAATTATAAGATGATATTTAAATTTAACCCGAAAGTAAAAATTTAAATTCCTTTTTATAAAATAATACAATAATAATATTATCAAAATGATACATATCGTGCTTTTTAATTAGTTGGCATGATTTTGCAGATTTTTGCTAGACTTAGAGCCCTAGTGACAAAGCCCGAAGCCCTCCGAAATGGTATAAGTGCAAGTGATGCTGCAATGACGTTAGGGATTGCTCCTGCCATGGCCAAGGAGCATCTTTTAACTGCTGAGGGCAAAGGTACATTGTCCTGCAGCTTTCTTAGAATATAACTGGCACTTTTGGGATCTCTAATATGTAATTGAATATCCTTGGCAGGTCTTTTATGCAGAGATATCAGCCCTGATGGCTTTCGCTTTTACATCAATCTGTTTTCTGAAATCATTATTGATGATTTGTTCTTGTAAGTGAAGTTTCTCATTGGTTGTTATGACTTGAAAATTTTATCATATATCAACTGAGAATCCCTATTTTGTTTGTCATTTGTGTTTCATTTTGATAGCATTAAATGATATTGAAGGTGACTATATTCTTTTCATTTCCATTCATTGATTCTATCGTCATTGAGCATCCATTCTTTCATTTTTATTTAATTTTTTGTATGCATGATGCATTAAATAGGGTGAAAGATTATGGGATCTACAGTCCATGGGTCAAAGCTGCTTCTGCTTCTGGGTGAGAGTGCTTTCTCTACTTCAATTTTATGCAGCTAGAATAAATTCAGTAAACAGAAGAAGCCCTGGATTGATTCATGTTAATACTTTTCCCCCCTCAATTTCTGTTTCTTTGGGTTGGAATGACTCGAGATTCTGGTACCATGAACATATCACGCTTGCCTTTCTCCGGTTACACAGGATTTTCCAAAACAGTACTTTTCAGGCTCATGTTTCTTCTTGAGGCTGCTTTTTGAGTTGCAAATTTTAATTGCTTATACTGGGACACAAGCGGAGAAAGATGGCAACAAATCTAATCAATAATCTTGTATCCCATTCATTTAACATAGAAGACAATCGGGCCATTTGTAAAGTTTACAAGTCGATCGAAGATCATTTCAATGTCCTTGAGTATCTTAGTAATGAGGATTCGGAATATCACACGATGATTAATAGAGTCAATTGCACAAAAATGGTGATTGTTGACGACTTTTTATTTTTAATTTTTTATGTTAAATACTGCAAAATTATGAAGGGAGCAATCTGAGAAAGGTACACAAATCAATATTGAAGTTTTATCACACATTGATTAATGGAGCCAATTGCACATAAAAGGTGATGGGTGACGGACTTTTTATTTTTTATTTTTTATGTTAAATACTGCAAAAATATGAAGGGAGCAATCTGAGAAAGCTACACAAATCAATAGTGAAGTTTAAGAATCCACTCGATACAACTGAATTTGAGGAGAGGTTGATTTTGGGCAGGTGAAGAGAATCCTTTCGGATAAGAACTTTTGATGACTCAAAAGCCACGTGTAAGACATCATTGGAATGGAATTCGTTGTAGCATTGTTATTGATGTGAAATTGATAATGCCCTTCGATGACTGTGTTTGTGGTTTTTGTTTTTAAATGAATCGTTTAATTGATGAGGGTGAAAAAGTGAATTAACTAGATAGAGATGGCCAATGGATTGAGTGACACGTGGCAGGGCATAAGTATTCACATGGTCTGTACAACATGGTATGGTACGGGCACATATTGGTATGGCATGTGGCACAATATGACACGCACATGGGTTAGGTTGAGTAAATAATTTTAGACGCGTGAATTTTAAAAGTATAGTACGATTAAAAATAAATTAAAATACTATACGTTATGGTCATCAATAATATGCGAGTCAAAGTATAAAATATAAAAATATAATATAGTAAAATAGATAATGGTAGGGTAGCCCCCAAGGCCGTAGTCGGGTTGGCTGCCATAGTCGGTTCTAGATTCGTAGTGACCCAGGTTCGAGTCTTCGGGGTGGGAAGGGGGTAAAAACTCTTTGGGCTTGCCAACCCCCCTCTCCTTTAAAAAAAAAGAAAAAAAAAATAGATAATGGTAGGGTAAGAATTCATAAATTCATCCTTACCCTACTAAATTTATTAAGTAATGGAGGCTAAATTCTAAATATATAGATAATGAAAATAGGTCTCCTTTCCTCTACTCACCCTATTATTTTGCCACTCCTAAACTAACAAAATAAGGATTTAATCACTCATTTTTCTTATTGTCATTAAGCGTATGCTTATATTAGATTTAGACGCTTGCTGCAACTTCCCAACAAATCACCTATCGTTGAATTACTCCAATTTTGGCACAATCAATTATGAAGTTTTGAAGTAAAGGTTGTCATAATTCTATGAAACTAAATGGTGATTAAAGAATGTACATTAAATCATTTAATTTCATCCCTTCGTAGTTCAAAGTGCAGTTGTTGGTCACTACAAGACCAGTACTTTATAAAACATATCCCTCGTATTCTATTGCTTCTAGTTAGTTGCTACTCTAGTACCTAACTTAGTCCTCAAAATCATCATTTTCCATTAACGCCATAATAAGGTCTCCCATCTAGCTATAATAGTTTTATGTGATACTAGGATATATCATGGTTTGTCATATAATCCACTCAATATCGATCTCCTCTTGACTTAATCAATGTGATACATTCTTTAAAATTAACATTAACTCCATTATAATAAACCACATATCTAATTCTCTCGTAAATCCAATAGGGATAACTAATACTAGAAGTCAAATTAATTTGTCCCTTTACTTCAAACTAATAATTCCTCTCCAAGAATTTTATAAAATAAGAACTTTGATTGACATCTTATAAGTCTACACAATTGTAAAAAGTGCACAATTACCTGGAATACAAACTTAACACATACGATTGTGTTTTTTTGTCTGATGCTTATTAAAATTTGTTTTTTTTTTCTAACTTTAATGACATCTTTACTTCGATAAAATGAGAATTATTCTATTTATATTTAGGCTTTCTATCATCTAGATATTTGAATATAATTTATCATGCGATTTTTTTAATTTTCACTCTTCAATTCATCCGATAGTTTAGATTTTCTAATAAAATAAAAAAAAAATTGATATGCAGACTCTCTTTTATCTCCTTGCCTACTCGCCAAACTAATGCAATTTTAATTAAATACCATTTAATAGTTTGAAAATGATTTAAATACCCTTCCATTTATTGTTTTTCATAGATACCTTAAGAAATTGAAAATTGATGTAAAGTTTAAAATACCCTTAATGAATACATTAAATTTACTCTTTCTCACTCTTTTCTTACATTCAACCAAGCCTTCAAAACCTCTTTAAATTTCTCTGAAACCTCTTAAACAAATATAATTGTTTATTTACATCTTTAACACCTACATTTTTTCAATTGAAAGAAAGTGCATTACTCACCGAACAATCCAAGAAGGAATGTTAATATCTTTAAGTTTTAAATTTTCTAGAAAAATATAGATATTTTTCTCACATTGTATTATTCTATTTTTCACTATTTTTCCTTTAGATGTCAAAATGTATGTGATATAGGTTGCTTAATTTTTTCTTTTTAGCAAGATGTACTTGTTGAACATATGTTTAAGGTAAAAATGTTTCGAGTAATGTCGTGGGTTTTTTCGAAGTTGTGTAATACATGGAATATAGTGGCATGATGATACTACACGACCTACATGACTACATAACCTACGTGACGTTGATGACTACCTTACGTAGTTGTGTAGGTCATGTAGTTATTTATATGTGAAATTTGATATTATTGAAGAGAATAAGCACACATATCAGAAACATATTTGTTGTACAGGGTTTTGATATTGAAATAATTTTAGAGGTTTTCCTTGACTTTATCCATGTAAACAAACAATTCGAAATGCCTCGACTTCTTAGAGCAGGGCTGGATCAAATAGTAAGATGAGTATAAGTTCAAAGGTTCTAAGGCTAAAGGAATACTAGTACCATGATCGATAACATATGTAAAATTGGTGAAGGAAGTATCTCAAGTTATTGATATGGACTCTTTAGAATTTGAAATCATAATTATTTTTTTTTTATTAGAAACCATATGAAAACACATTTGGCGGAGCACATAAACCAAAACCCCCAAGTCAAAATACAAACAAAACCAACAAAAATAAAATAAATAGCAGAAGTAATTAAATAACAAAGAATAAACTAAGGGCAATGCCTAACAAAAGAACTATAAGAAGGTGAGCCAACGCCCAGAGCACTGTTTACGAAACTTTCACCAATGAAAAATGTGAAGCCCTTCTTTGAACCAGAGGCACACCGGTCAGTAACACTAAAATCGGGGCGATGATCAAGCCCCCTAGTACCCTTACACTCAAGAAAGAATAAACATCAATGTTGTCACTATAGGGAATGTGATCCACATCGATAAACGATCTCCACTTCTTTCTAAATAATACAACCTCCAAAAAGTATAACATGGTAAATTTAACTCTAACTTAGCTTATTCGAATGCCCGACCTAAAGTTGTAGTTGTGAACTTTGGGCAACCACTCAATAAAATATCATATACCCGACTACCATCATTAACAATGTCTAAGTTAGGCTTATAAATTTCTCTATAATTCAATTTAGTAACTAATAAAAATTCAAATCGAGTAACTAATACAAATTCAAACACAAAAAATTGACACACTAGTCCTTCTTTCCTATATTAAAGTATATTATTTTATCGTATGAATGGACATACCCCATTACCAACTTATGTAATAATTAAGCACAAAATTGATATTCATTTAAGCTTAAAAAGTAGTTAAAATATAATTTGTGAAAAATCTCAACTTTGATGTAAACGTTTAAAAGATGAGTGAGACCCTACACTCAATGAGATTCTTTTTGTCAAGGATCGTTCTAATTTAGATTGAAACAACTGTAAAATAAAGACCTTAACCCTTTATCTACAAAGATATGAACCAATGGTATAAGAAATATAGGATTAACACCACACTCAAAAAAAGAGAAAGATTGTGAATGATAAGTCAAGAAAGAATGCCACAAGATGGAATCTTGATAAGTTTTAAAATATCTTTGAAGAACCAAAGAGAAAAGTTCTCACTATTATTATAAACTATGATATGAAATTCTCAATAGTATCATATGGATTTATATAGTTGAAGTTTACTAATGAAATAAGATTTTCTTTATTGTTAAATATAACCTAAAGGGAAAAGGAAATAAAAAATCCTATGTAAAAAAATAATAATAAAATAAAATAATGGAAATAAAATATCCTAAAATAAATAGGAAATAAAAGATATTGTTTCTAAAACAAATTAGGAAACAAAAGATTGTGCATGATTTTTCTTTCTAATTTGATAAGGTCTTGTTTGTTCTTCATGCAAGTCACTCCAAATCAAATTTAGAAACGTGAAAAACATTGTCAAAACATTGACTATCATGATTACAAAATTCGGGCAAATTAGTGTCTTGAACAAGGCATGAATTTGAGACCTGCTCAATTAATCCATTTAATGCTTCCTTCATTTTCTTGGTTCTCACCCTTGTCATTCGGCCTACATAGATGTTCAAGGGATCTTGTAAAGCTTTAGCAACCTGGTCCTCATCAAACTTGCTCTTCATTAAGTTGCTTTTTTATTATTCTATTGGGTTAACATAATGACAAATTAATAATTTTCTCTTTTGGCTTACTGCATTTCTTTTTTCTTTACTAAACATTTTTCGTTGACATTTTTCTACATAGAAACAAATGTAAAATCTTAGCACAAATTAAGTCTTCAAAGAAATAAATTATTCTTATGAACTAAGAATTCTAACAAAAGTCATGTAATTATGAAAAAAAAAATAAATTATTCTTATGCAAACGTGTATTACAAGAAGTTATATATTACATGACTGATGGTTGTGTGTTACATGAAGTCACGAAGTCATGTGTTGCACGATTAGGGATGGCAAAAAAGCCTGGCCCTGATTTTGCCTCGATTAGCCCGGCCCTAATTTTTAGGGCTTGGGCCCGAATTTAAGGGCTCGGGCTCGGGCTCGGGCTTATACATATCAAGCCCTTTAAATTCGGACCAGGGCTCGGGCTTTATATAGCCAGGCCCTATCCGGCCCGACCTTGACTTTAAAAAAAAAAATTCAATGTATATCCATAAGTATTTGAGTAATTTTTTTTCTTCATGTTGGATTGTGAATTGTCATTTTTAAACTAAAGAACTTCTTGTTTAAATTGTGTAATCGAATTATGTGTTTTTATTTATTTGTTAAATTAATGAACTCTTTAGTTAGATTATTGAATTAAATTGTGTTTTTATTTGAATTAGATCTAATTTTTGTTTGTGTTTAATTATTTATATAATTTATGGTAAAGATGTTGATTAGAATAATTTTTATATTTATGTTATTTTAATAAGGTTTTAAAGTTTTTAAATATTAATATATTATGATATTTTAAATTGGAATTGTTTAAATATTAAAAAAAAATTTGATCGGCCCCGGATAAAGCCCGAGCCCGGCCCTAATTTTGAACATTCGAGTTTTTATAGGGCTCGGGCTTATGTTTATAATGTCGGGCTTGGGCTCGGGCTTGGCCAAGCCCTATCTCGACCCGGCCCATTGCCATCCCTATGCACGATCTTAAGTGGTGTGTCAACATGACCAAGTGATAATCTACATAGCCCATCAAATTTTCACCATTTACGTGAAGAAAAAAGTTGCAAGGTTTATTCATTATGTTACGAGAGACCCACAACCAATTTCATCTATTTCTTCAACATAAACCCCTAAATTTTTTGGTTTTTTCCTAAACATTAAGACCCTATCAATTGATTACAAATAGGTATATTGTTTGTGCGGTTGTAAAATGTGGAAGTAATGAAGTTTTATAAGATCGCATTAGTGAAGTGTTTCGATGATAGGCACTTCAGATTCTAGCATTTGAATATTAGTGACAATGCCAACTCCTCTCGAAACTCTTAAGTCAAATTAGTCATGTACAAGAGTCATGTAACCCATATCCATTTTGAGTTGAGGATATTTTGGTAAATTCACGTAACTATTTAGTGGGTATTCACGAAATTTCTGCAAAATTCATTTTTTAAGGTATTAAACTAATTTTAGGGGTATTATAGGATATCTACCACAATATCACCTGCCCTTTTTCTTTGTAAATAATCAAAATTATTGTAAAGGTAATTACGGCAAATACCCATTCTTCCTCTTTGTTCAACAAAAGACCTCCTTCTCAATGAATTATCAAGAAAAGACCTTCTTCTTAGTTAAACCACCATAGTTTGGTTTTTTTTCACCATCAAGATCGATGAACATTCTTCCTTGGCCTAGAACAAGCCTATGTTCTTGGTCAAACTCCTAGAACTCCAAACACTTACCTTAATGCTCAAGTAACTATTACTGCATTATTTCAAATTCAATGATAGTCAAAGCTTCAACATGAGGTTATCTAAGCTATACTAACACTTGGATACACTTGTAGACCTTACTCCCCAAACCACTAATAGAGAGGCAGGTTAGCAAAGATATTTAAATTTCAACTGAAGATAAGCGTCACCTACTAATTAGGATACGATATGCAGCCAATTAAAATCCCTTGTAAACAAAAAGAAATTGGAAACAAGTAGAGACAAAGTTGAGAAAATCAAGTACAAAGTGGAGTAAGTTGAGTATAATGCGTCAACCACAAAATCAAGAAAGTTAAGTACAAAATGAAGAAAGTCAAGTACATAGTTTAGTAATTTAAGTACTAAATTGAGTACAAAGTGTTAATGCAGTTTTTCTGCGTCCTTTCAAATAGTGTCAAAAACCTTCTGCTCGCGGTCAGTTCGAGCTCGAGCAGGACTGCCATCCAATTTCAGATCCTCTATCTTTACCGGAATGGAAGTCTTCCGGACCTGTACTCACAGAAAACAGGATCAGGGGTAGCTGGATGTTGTTCCGGAGAAAACCCTTTAACGCTCAAGTTAGTAATCAGGTTGTTCTTTTTGTATCCCTCTTAGTTAGAGAGACCGGAAGAATGGAAGGGGTATTTTTGCCTTCCTCTCTGAATAATGGAATTCCAAAAGAGTCAGAGTAGAGGGAAGCAAGAATCAGAAGAACCTGTATGAATTTTCGGAACCCTCGCAACTTACCTGTCCGTTTCCTTTTATTCTTCATTTTTCCTGCCATTTCTCTCCTAGATCATCCATTCCGGCGTCAGTGGTGTCTAGGTCCTTCTGACAGCCGGAATTAGCGTAATATTCCCTGGGGATGCGCGGTTGTCTCGTTAGCATAGTTCACATGGCTAGATCATAATGTCGGGCGTGCGCGCAAGGAATGATGACACCGTGGGGGCATGTGCCGGCCATCTGCAACAGTACCGCCACCATACCATGTGAGGCTCTGATCAGACATTGAAAGGTGTGCCGGGATTCTGAGAAAATGAGTCGGATTGTCCTGAGCCGAGTCTCGCGTTCCATTTGTTCTATGACTGGCGTGACCCAGTTGTGCTTGAGGGCTTGACTGCAGCGAGCAAAATGGTGAGCTCGGGTCTCGACCAGCCTTCGAGCTCCTCGTCCTTGTCCAGCCTTGACAGGGCCTGATGACCTCGAGCAAGAAAGAGAGCTCGGAGCTCGAACGGTTCTGAATTCCTCGACCTTGACCAGCTTTGACGTCTAGTGAGGCCGTCTTCGTACCGGCAGTAGGGACTTCTACTCGAGCTGGATTGACTACAGAGTATTTTATTCGAGCTGAAATGACCTCCGAGCTTATAAAGTCTTTTGGGTAATTTTAAATTCAAGCATGAGGTCGAAAAAATTGACTACGGAGTCAAGCAATTTTATGTGATTTTAAATAATGGTTATTTTCACAATCTTAAGTGTATGTGTAAAACTAAAGAGTCGATAAAATCAAGGTATCTTCGTCTCTTTTAACTATTTATTAATATTATTTTATCATAAAATCAATTAACTATTTGATTGGAATTAATTTACTTTATAATTAAATCGAGAAACTGGTTGAAAAAAGTGGTTGCTTTGGCCCAACAACTGACATCCAGCAGCAACTAGCCAACCCCAAAGTTCTCTATACTTATATCATGATCTGTTCGTTAACCAATTTTGTAACTTCCTTTGAGAGGAAATCTACAAAACTTTCTATTTATATATATTTTACTTTTGTTAATTCGATTAGTGTTACAAAAATTTGAAAATATCACTGAACTTATTTGATATTAAAATATTGTAACTTAAAAATTATAACAATAATTATAAAATAAAAATAATTAGTGTATAATATAATTTTTAAATAAAAATTAACTAAAATATCAAAAAAATATTATTAATTTTTCATAATATAAATTTTAAATTAACCTAATTTTCAGGTCAGAAATGTTTGCTAAACATTTCATTGTGATAACTCCTCAACCACACTATCAAACACCTAAGACTAGGACATTTTATAATATTTGAACACTTATCTGAAAATATGATTAGCTTTTTATTATCATATTATTTTTACAGATGTTGCCGTGTGTTATTAAACTTTTTTTTTTTCTGTTTTATTTGATGGTATGTTATTAAAGCTATAATCCGGGAAATTGGCAACCATTAACATCAGTATGTCATTGTCTTACCTAGGAAAATTATGTACGAATTCAAAGCTAGTTTCTTTCCTCGTCCTCCCCATTCAAATCAGGAAACAAGACCATCTGAACTTTTGCAGAAGATGTATAAATAAAAAAGATAGTGATATTCAAATACAATGTAATTGAAATTTGTGTTGCTCATATATCACAAACATATATACAACACAATTTCAGTAAAATTTTCTTACGCCGCTATTGTAACATTTCGGACACTTCGCTTTCTGTTGCTAATTTGTCTGATGGTGTACTGGGAAGGAATTGATCAGTTTCAGGCTCAGTGACTGAGATCAAAGAAGCTGATTGAATCTTCCCGGCAAGATCCAATCGCATCAAAATAACACCCCTGGAATAATAAAATAATTTGTTCAACAACTTGGTTCACTTATTAATCATGTACTTTAAATAAATTTGCAGCGTGATTCCTTGTTTAGCAGCTAAAAGCAACATATAAAATGACAAAGTGAGAACAGATGATCAATAACGTCAAACCAACATCTGAGTTTCTCAACCTATCACCATCCATTCAAAGAAGAATCCTATGTACAGAAACAAATTTTAACAGATAGGATCAGACAAGGAATTGTAAATGATTATTTTTCATTGACCAATTATGTTGGACAGACACAGAATGAAACAGAGATTTGGCTTTTAACAGCCATAGTGCTTTGTTTGACATCAAAAGAATATGTTCTACTTAAGCTAACCATTTGAAGAATTAATGAAACAATAACTCTTATACACGCTCCAGCCAGAAAAATGTCATGTGCATGTTCATTGTAAAAATGCAGATAACCAATCACAATGGTGGGGTGTTTCTACCTTGCATAACGAGACTGTATTGAAATATCCCGAACTTTAATTCTATTGACAGTACCACTTTGGCTTACAAGAACCACTTGCTCATCACTTTCACCATCTTCTGCAAAGAGGAAAAAGAGTGGGAGTAATCAGAAACATTATTACGAGATTGTAGTGAAATTGATCAAAGTAAACAATATCTTCCAACTCGCTATAAGTGATATAGGTTACCTGCCAAAGAGAAACCAACCACGAAGACTGCTGCCAACTGATCCTCAGCAGAAAACTGAGATATGGCAAAGAAAAGGTCATGTACTGAAGGAAAAATTACAGGCAAAATGAAAACCCTTTTGGAATAAATCTAGTAAATATTGTATCCATGATACCTTATAACCTATCAAACCAACTCTGTTCAAAGGCAACTTCCGAAAGCTGCTCAAGGGAACCCGCTTTCCATGACCGCTTTCAGAGACAAACAACAACCATGGGCCACTAGAACCCTTGACACTGGAGACAAGTAAAAAAAATAAGTAATATGTATCAACATATACGAACAAAGATATTATACCAACATTATTGTGGACAAGGACAACTACCTTGACATATGAGAGAGGTAGAGAGAAGGAACAAAGATGTAAATTAAATCATATGTATTGAAGTGAGGATGATATGAAATTGAGTTAATAGATTTCCACAAAAATCAAATATATTTCCCATTTATTATTTTTTCTCACAAATATATATGAGACCTCAGCAACATTGCAGAAGTGTTACATATGACACCTAATTAACTGCAAGATGTGATACAGGTCATTCTTTCCCAGGCACAAGGGGGAAAAAGAAAAAGGGCACTTCTCAAGCAGCACTGCCATCATATCAGCATTTTAAGTGATAATATTAGCAGTGAATCAGAGGGTTACATACAGAAACATAGATGACGCCTGGTAAATTGTATAAGCACCGAAAAAGATTTGAGGATAATAAGTGAACCCAACATTTTACCAATCATCCAAGCAACCAAAATATCACAAAAGAAAATTTTAAGCTATAATTACAGAATGACCACAAATATATTTGAAATCAAAAGTTCCAAAAGCAATTAATAAGGAAGAATAGGGTTAGCGAGCTTGGGAGATTTGTCTGGGAGCTTATCCAGACAAATCCTATAGTAAATCAAGTCATGCTCACAGACAAGCACCAGAATCCAACCAGCCATTTTTCTTGGGCAAGTCGACCAATCTAGATTACTATTGCTAGCACTATCTGTACAAGTCCAGGAACCAGAATATGCCTTAATAGGTTAGAACAGAAATTAATGGGGGATAACATCCAGAGGGAAGTGTACAAAATTACATGATGTGGGAAGCTTCTGATGTCCTCTCCAAATCTTTATGCAAGGCCGCGGGTATAATGTCCATGCTTGCCATCTTGTCCCCATCTTTTAGTCTCATGGCTACTGAACCCCTTGTATTTCTGTTTAATGATCGGATCTGAGTTGACAACAAATAAAATGGAATATTGTAAATTCAGATTAATAAAATAAACACGCATAATGTGGAATTTTCAGAAGAGTTATTTGAACCCCTGCTATTATTTATGGTCAGGGTTAATAAATTGAAATATTAAACTTAGGCCACTACTGTTTGAATCATTACACAAAACAACAAAAGGACGGTGGAATAGATGAACGTAAAAGCAGAAGAAATGGGAAGGAGAGAGGAGATAAAAGGACGGTGGAATAGAATAGCTATGTTTGGTTAAATCATGGAATATGGAATGAAAACAGTCTTTGTTGGACAAAAATAATTAATATTTTAAAAATTAAGAAAAAAAATGCAGTTTTACTTTAAAATATACGTTTATTTTTAGTCCAAAAAAAGTCAATAGCGATTAAAATGGAATAAAATATATTTTTTAGAAGTAAAAATTTTCTAATACTCAAATTAAATTAAATGAATGTAATAAATATAAGAAGTTCTAAAATATTAACTTGTTTCTATTATATACTATAAAGTTGAAAACATATATTAATAAAAATAATAAGTTCTAATAATTAAACAAATGTCACATAGATTTTATAATTCTCTAAATATAACTAAACTATTGAAAGAAATGTAATATAAAAAACAAAGTTAATCATATTGTTAAAAAGTTTCTACATTAATTATACGTTAACTTTTACAAGGGTAGTTTAGGTAATTCGACCATAAATGATGGCAAAAAATGTCATTCCCACCCAATTCTCTGCTCAGGATTCGCAATTCATCAAGTTGGAGGAATCAGGATTGTAAAGGAATCTCGATTCCTCCTTAATTTTGTGAAGTGAGCGCAAGGATAAGAGGAATTCGGAATCCCTTTTTCAGTGGGGATTACCGCCAGCCAAACATGACATTAAATCCATTGATAATTCAAGTGAAGAAACAAATGCAACCTACATCTTCCAGTTAAGTTGGAGAGTTAAACTACAATGTTCTAACAATTCACACCTAGATTCTCCTACCTCAACTTCACCCTACCTAAGCACTTAAGACTCTCGGCTATACATGTAGACGTTGTATGAAAATAGGAGTGATAAGGAAACAATAATTATTCAGTTACGGCAGAAAAACTCCCAAGTAAATTTTGCAAATATGATATATGTTTAACAGAAGGCATGTATAATACTTAAAGCAGAACAAAAGTACTTACAATGTCACAAGAACTTAGAATAACCATTCCATTTTGTGAAGCCATGGCCACAATGTCATCATTGGTGCAACAGCGGACCCATCTTAACTCATCACCAGGAACCTAGGAAATAATGTATAAAGTGTAAGATAAACTATTGAAAATAGGCTCTAAAACTAAATAATAAAGTCAACTATAAGAGGACTAACTAACCAATTGAATTGCAATGATTCCAGTTGTCCGTATTGAAGAGAAAAAATTCAAGGGAACTTTCTTGATGTAGCCATTCATTGTAAGCATTACAAGAAACTGGTCTCCAGCAAACTCACTCACAGGAATAATGGAAGTAATTCTCTCACCAACAGATAAAGATAAGATCTATCTCCAACATTAAAAAATTCAACAAATTGTTTAGTTGTCACAGAAAAAAATTACCGAGGAAAAATAATAAAATGCTAAATACCTGGACAAGTGGTGTCCCAGCAGCATTCCGCGTGCATTCAGGGATTTTGTAGGCACGAGCTGAGTACACTATTCCCCTATCACTACAGAAAATATATGTCAGCCTTGCCATATTTTAAGGGTTAAAAATGGAACAAAAATTGTGGAAGAATGGATACATCACATACTTTTTTCTCATGTTTGTTCAATAGAAGCAGAGAGACAGAATACACATAAAAGGACTAGCTGTCCAAAGAAAAGAAAAAAACAATGATGGGAAATCATAATATTAAACAATAGAACTAAAAAGACCAGTACAACAACTAAGAATGATCAGGTGCATGCCGTTGCACACATTATTGTGTGTGACGGGCCACGTCACCTGATCATTGAATGGCCTATTAAATGCCAGCGAATGATCAGGTGAAACATGGCCAGTAACAAACCTGATCTAGCCTCAACAAGTAATAAGGTAGAGACCTTAAAGTTGGACTGAAAAAGAAAAAGAAGAAACTGTTGGAAAGGAGATGTGAATTAAATTCATGTTAAGCTATACCCTCTCATCTCGCGACATGCCCTCCCCTATTTTTTTTGTGTTCGGAGAAGGAGTGCTCTGCTCCTTGTGGAATAGCACAGTCGAGAAGCGACAACTGCTCTGCCCCTGTGGGATGAAATTTTGTGAAATTCAAGAGGTCATAGAGCAATGAGCCGTTAATCATTACAAAAAAATTGTCAAGTGGTAGTGCAATGATGTACACAGCTGAGACATACTAACAGACTGGTAGACTTGAACATCGTTCCTAGATGACTCAATCTATTCGATCAGGCACTTGACATCTTTTGTTGTTGTTCAAATCTTTGGAAACTGGAAAAAAATCCATATTCAACTTTTTTTTTTAGATAATAGCACCGAAAACAGAAAAACTAAAAGCTCTCACCTCCCTCCCTATCTATCCAAGGAACAGCAAGAAAGCGGATGTCTATGGTGTCTAATCCACAGTCAAACTTCTTTCAATCCTAAGAACACAGATCGATTTTCATGAATAGATTCGACTGTAACATTGAAGAATGGTTTGCTATTATTTCAATTTTCTCGAACCAAGCAATTCGTGAATTGGGATCCTAATAACTATAAATAAAAAAGGTCCAACGGCTGCACTGGAAATTACCTCTATCCCCACACTACTCCACCTTGGTAGTTTCAATTTATATGGGTTTAGCCATCATACTTTATAAGATTTCAGAATAAGTATGTAAGCAAATCAAATAAGCGTAGATGGCCTCCAATAGAGCTATTATTGGTGAATTTCATAGCCAATAGGCCCTGGGTTGCCAGCTCAAAGAATTAATTAAGGCCCAGATGTCGTGTAGCAGTACTAGTGATCTATCACAAGAAAATTAGGTCCAACATCCTTTTGAAATCTCTTGTGTTTGAAAACTTCAAGGGAGAGAGCTAAGTGTCATTGCCAATTGCTAGCGACAACTGACAACCAAGAAGTTTAAGGGAAGGTATACATAGAGGGGATTCATCCAATATCTTCAGATATGGTAGAATGAGCTACAATTGCATTATAAATCACTAAATAAAATGAGAATACGACGAATATTAACTAACACATAAAAAGGCAAAGATCACAAATTTCAACTCAATTTGAAAAGTGTATGAGCTATTGCTTGTTGTGTTGTAAGAAATTGGGGCCCACCAAGAGCAAGTTGCAAATTAAAATACTTGAATAGATCTACTTAGTGGCAGAGGACCATAGCAAGAACAAGGGAGCTGTTAAATAGAAATTCAGAACACATCAAGGAAGCGACACAAGATTTTTGGTAATGTTCAGGCTGTTCTGTTTTTTCATGGTCAAAATGTGTCAAAATTTTAAGTTGAAATAGCCAAACCACACTCACACACATATCTATATATAGTAATTTTCTAACAATAGATCCTTACTTTAATAAGGGACCAACTAAAAGATAAGAAAAATATTGCTTTAATAAGGGACCAACTAAAAGATTAGAAAAATATACACACCAATGCATTGTGTTTCATTCTGTAGAGTATTAAAACTTGTGTTTTTCTGTCTTTCAGATCCTTTACTAGAAGGGGACTCTATATACATACACACATAGAGATCTGCATTTTGACTTATTCAACCTTTGGTTAGATTCAGCCTTATTTATATTTTAGATAAAAGATCAAAAGTAATACATTTAAAACATCGTCTTTGTATAACTGATAGTAGAATAAAAATATCACGAAATACATCTTTACAACAACAGACTATGGATAAGAAGTACCTGAAGTAAAGTACATGGTCATGTGCGCGACAAACACTAAAGTCAGACATTGCATCATTAACTCTCAGTTTTCCAACAGATTTGCCTATTGTTCCACGATTCTGAAGATTAAAGGTATTAGGCTTCATCCTCTTAACATAACCTTTTTCACTAATCACCTGCAAATCAGATAGATCTCATTCAGAACTAAGATCAGACGCTTGAATATGGTGTCAGCAATAGACAGAGAACAAAGTCAGTCAATGAAGATGATGATGAATTATGTATGTTACATACCAGTAACATCTCGTCGTTTGGAATGATATCTATATCATTGAGTTGACCACCATCAGAGTCTTCTAACATCGAACGCCTTGGAGTTGAGAACCTATTCTTTAGCTCAATCGCTTCTTGTTCTATTAACTATATAGAAAAAAGAGAAAAAAGTGGATCAGCATGAAAATCAAAAGATTAATTAGGTATAATTTAATAATAGCAGAAGATTGAGCTAAGAAATTCGAAAACCCAATTTTAGAAAGAACAAAAAGGGCACATTTCACATTAACAATAAAATTTTATCAAGTACAAGAAAGCCATCAGAAGAATGATCTTCCACTCTCCCTCTAGTAAGGGCTGAAGTACATTAATATTTCCTTCTCAAATAGTAACAACTTTTCAAGCATTGCTTAATCAATCCTATCCTTGCGGTTTCTTCATAGAGCTTCACGGTCGCTCCAAGTTGGAAGTACCATTTGTACAAATAAGAATCCCCTTCGTTACACGATTTCTTCTTCATATAGATAGATATAGGATCTATGGGGCAATCACTTAGGAGTACATTTTGTGCAACAGCCCTCCCTATGGTTCAAATTTGTTCAGTATCCTCCCCCAAGATTTTGAAAACATCATAAACTTTCCCAGCAAAATGAAATTAAACTCCCTTGGGAATTCATAGAATTTATTATTAACCTCCTTAAAGGTGAAGCTTATGTCTATTCTCCAAACCAGGGAGGTCTGCCTGTAATTAGATGAAGCTAGTGAAATTTTACTCTAGAAGTCAATACAAGACACTGCAACGCCTGGAAGTGAAACCTAAAATCTTGTTGTTTACTAAGGACTGATGAGCATAAGGCCAAAACAAATCATGCCAAAAGAGTAGTTCTGGTTATTTTATTGGAGAAACAGTGACAAACATGGTCCATTTTCAACAGCTTTGATGGCTTTTTTCTATTTTCAGAATTTTTGAAGGCTAGAACTCCATTATTGTGACTTAGCCATAAACTTAAATTCTAGATTTAATTGTAACTCAATAAAGCATTGGAGGCACCAGGCTGGTCAATAGGTACTGCATTTGAATACCTCCAATTATTCATCAGAACATAAAGTTCTGTTAACGATTATAATTTTGTGATTTGTGTCTGTGTTTTATCCATTTACATTGCACATAAACAAGCATGTTAAAGCTTTAATTATTGGGCTCTTATCTATAATAATGAGCAGATGTTTTGGAAAACAAACAACTGACAATCACAAAACATAACAATTCACATCTCCAGAAAAGACAGCGGTTAATCAGTGAATGTCTCACAAAATAAAAGCATAGCATATATATGGTATACAACAATAAATCAGGTGTGGAAAAAAAAAATCATAAGTTCTCACAGACTTCAGAATCAATAAGCACTTGTGCAGATCCAAAATCAGACTGAGTGGATAGATACTATGAGCAAAAAAAATCTAAACTCTGAAATTATCTCAACTGCAGAAAGGAAAAGCATGATTGGTATACTTTTTGCAAAGCACAAGTAGTATTAGTTTTTTGTTTTCTTAGTGGATAGCTGGTCCATTATCTGATTTAAGTCTTCATCATTAATAAATTTTTGAGTTTCCTATCAAAAAAAGAGTAAAGAAAAGCGTGAATGAGAAGACAGCCCATATATTAACGAATAAGCGAAGTGCACTGAGATGTAATAACTATACTCTAGGATACATTACTGGAATCAAAATGAATAAAGCCAGCTTTCACCCAAAAATATGTTACCTGTAATATGTTTTTCCTGCTTGACAATAGTTCCTCCAGTCTCAGAATTTGTTCCATCAAGGTTTTACTCTCATCAACAAACTTCTTTCTCTGAATAATAAAGATGGTAAAATCTCCTTCAGATGATATTATCTGCAGGAACTATAACATGAGAAATTTCACAAAGAAAACAAAAGTTACAATGCACCTCAAGCATGGTAAGTCTTCTCAAGTTCATGTCCAAAATAGCGTCAACTTGTTTCTCAGAAAGTTTGAATTCTGCATTAACAGAAAGTTTGAATTCTCCATTAACGGATGCACAAGACAAAATAGTTAATTTAACTAATTCTCTCTTAGAAAGCAGCTATGACTGCGAGACGTTCCAGTATTAACCAATATGCCTAAGTTTTTATAGTATTGGAAAAATTGCTCAACATTATTTTTACAGAATCATTCAAAAATTCATGAAGACTTAAGCTAGACTACCACGAACTATGCCTACAAGTCAAAGGTTCCCCCCACCCAAGAACATCTTCTTACAGCCCTTACTATAGTAGAACCCGGGGGTGGGGGGCCTGTGTGAGAAAAAGTAAAGTAATTCCAAAGAGGAGATGCCCAAATAAATAACACAAGACTATTCAAGACATCAATGCCCAAGAACAGGGACATGTTACAATGAGACTAGGCTAAAGTTCAATTGAACTTTACTCAATTTCCTGCAAAATGTTAAAATAGTTACCACTCTCCTTGTGATATTACAAATGACCTAATTGAATTACCATCTTGTTATTGTCAGACAAAATGTTTCACTTTTTATCTTAACTCACCATTCTATTTCTTCTTATTCCCTTTAAGGGATTCAATTGTTGCAACTAGTCAAAATCAAAATCTCACTCTATCTCTGCCAGGTGGTAAAAATGTTTAATAAAATGATTATTTTATTGTTTTACTAATATGTTTCAAAGTTGGCCATTCTGAACAAAATACTTAGCAACGTCCCTGCCAAGGAATAATATTTTGGTAAAACAATATCACCAAAATATTATATTATAATGATAATAATAATGATAACCAGAATACCGAAAAAAAAAAAATATAATAATAATAATAATAATAATAATAAACAATATGAAGAAATAAAGAAGGCCTACATGGGGAGCTTACCATTCTTTAGAGCAGCAGATGCAGTTGCATTGCTAGAAGCTTCCCTAACAATGTGAATCACTCGATCCAAATTATCAAGCCCAACCATGATACCCTAAAGACACATGCACTGGATGTAAACTATTGAAGCATTCTCATATCAAGCAAAACAAATCAATTAACCATGTGTCTTAAGAACCTAATCCATTTTCAAATTAAGTTAGAAACATCATAACTTATGAACTATCCCCCATGTGCATCTTACAGTAAATTTATACACAAGATACTCATACAAGAGAGAGAGTTGATTCTGTGGCCAAACCTATTATAACTGTGAAAAGTAAATTTGACAATTTCTACGATATACCTCAACAATGTGTCTTCTTTCCTTCACTTGTGAAAGTTTGAACCTTGCACG
This sequence comes from Murraya koenigii, assembly GCA_025617385.1. Lineage (NCBI taxonomy): Eukaryota > Viridiplantae > Streptophyta > Magnoliopsida > Sapindales > Rutaceae > Murraya > Murraya koenigii. The sequence continues at coordinate 12,254,804 of CM046814.1, forward strand.
TCTTTCAACAACAGAACATCTAAAGTCTAAGAAAGCCTGAAAAAGGAAAAGAACATGTAATGTTTGAAGAAATTTCTAACATAGAAACATCAAGAAAGAAAAGGATGCACTTCAAGTTGAGACTTGAGAGGAATAAACGTAAGAAATCCACACACAAGCAGTCACCTGAAGTACTTCTTTCAAACCCATCTGTTTAGGTTGTCCATCGAGTATACTGAAATATAAAAGCAAGTTATAACTAAAATGCATTTCGATAGATTAAAATGTGCAAGAATAAAATTAACAAATAAGCGGAAAAAAGTATGTTAAATTAATAAAACAAAAACCTATAGGATATAATTTCACAAAGATAACTCTAGGTTGTACGTATCACTTTGCTTTGATAGCTGAACAATTTTATCATGAAACTAATTCACTCTAAATAGGCAATTCAAATGCTATCAAATAAGTATCTTATTCAAATAAGCAACAAAAATCCGACTGACATGGACATTAAAGCATTTCTTCAACCAAATCTTCCAAATAAAATTCTTAAAAAAAAAAATATCTACCAAATAAAAGATCCAAATTCAAATGCTATCAAATAAGTATCTTATTCGAATAAGCAACACAAATCCTATGTAATTGACATGGAAATTAAAGCATTTCTTCAACCAAATCTTCCAAATAACATTATATATTCTGTCATCACAAACATTTTATCTACTTTGTACTATATATTCTTAATTTGATACTTAAAAAGTGCAACCACGCAATATCTCAACTTCTATGAATCAGTATCTACAAGTCAAGATTTCCACTGTAAAGCACCTCCATGCACTAACCTTCCTGACCAAAGGCCAATATATATTACTTACAGGTTAAATCAGAAGCTATGGTTACCAGTGAAACAAAACTAAAAGTCAAATATCAATGAAAGCACAACTTATCAAATTCAAATGTTATGCAAGCAGGTATTAGATCTGATTAATGACAATATCAGATTTTCTTAACTCAAATGAGCCAAAGTATGAGTTCAGAGTTTTTTAATTCATATCAGTCTTGATAATAGATAAATAAAAAAAACTCACCCAACCATGTTGCAGCTAAAACTGGACTGTAGAGCAGTAAGACGGTAAAGATTATTTACAATGATTGAAGGGTCTGCTCCCCGCTTTAGCTGTAAGGTGTCAGAAAGAAATTACTTGATCAAAATTGTTTCAATCAACTCAGTATTGAGAGCTGTCATAAAGTAATATTCATTTTGAGCAATTAAAAATTATTAAGAAGTGTGCAGTAACTTATATTACCATACCTCAATAACTATACGCATTCCAGAACGATCACTCTCATCCCTAATATCACTGATTCCATCCAAAGTCTGTCAAAGGAAAAAAAAAAAATAAAGTAAATAAATAAATATTTGTGATGTAGAACAGGCTAGGTAAGTTTTATTCTTTTTCTTAAATTTGTTTAGACTAGGGTTGTATAGGAGTTATATATCCGTAATGGGATGGATTTCTTTTCAATTTTACTATGATTATGACCACTGTAAATAGGGCCTTTATGTTTCAGTCTTTTAGCAGACTTGATGAATACTAATTACTGAAATAAATGATTCTCCTCTCGATGTGGGTATCATTGAAATCTAACCATTTATCTGAAACTTTTAGTTAAGACACAAATAATAGAGCTTGATTGTTTTCAAACCCACAATTTGAACAAGAGGAATAAAATAAATTTCGAAAGAGTTAAGAATACCTTTGTTTCAACAAGTTCAGCAATCTTCTCTACAAGCATGGATTTGTTGGTTTGGTAAGGAATCTATTTCATTAGCAAGAGACAAATAAAGATAGAATAACAGTCAGCTCAACATTTATACAACAATTTGAAAATGGATGTGCATAACTGTGCAAACTCTTAGAAAGGGCCAAGATTATAACCTCTTTTATAATAACACCCATTCTATTTGACTTATCAAGCAACTCAACCTCAGTTTTCCCTCTGACTATAATGCGTCCTCGTCCGGTTCGATATGCATCCAAGATACTAGAGAAAGCAATCAAATGCCAACAGCAACTTTGGTTAAAACAAACAAAAGAGGATAAAGTGAAGGTGAACTAGAAATCTGCATCTAAAACAAAAGAATACATATTAAACTCTCTCAAAAATACTTCTTCATAGATAAGCGCTTTACATTATTATTTTCAGTCTGACATTATACAATAAAGCTGACTACATTGAATAGATTTTTCCTCTATTTTCTTTTGTTTTTCCTTCCCCCTCTTCTTTGAATCTCCCCATGCTTTTCATTATATTGGTTTTTCTACAATTTTAACTCAACATTTTTCTCATGTGAGCTATTGATAGCAAACTCACTTTCACTTAAATCAAACAAAAAGGAGACTGATTACAGAAAGCAGTATCGACAACAAGAAACAAAATTTCACTTACCCGAGATTTCCCATAATAAGTCCTCCGGTTGGGAAATCAGGTCCAGGCATGTATTCCAATAACTCTTGCAGCTATCAAAAAGCAAAATGATGCAAGAACAAAATAGCATGAGTGCATTCAAAAAACCAGTGATAATTTTTGTACAGGATAGAATTGAAAACGCACAAAGAAAGTGGACACCGCCTGATACATTAAAATAAAATACTTGCAAGGACAAAAATAAGTTAGAAAAGGCAGTAAACATGAACTCCTTAAATTTCAGTATTTCGAAAAAGATCCTCTATATTAGAACACCAAGGATATAACATTCATGGAAATAAATTTCCCTATCAAAAAGATCAGCTTTAGGTCCCATGTCACAGAACTTATCTTCAAAATCCAATCATTCCTTTCAAGCCAAATACAATCCATTAGATATGATGGTGTAACAGACATCTCAATTTCTCTCATGGCTAACTTAATAATTTCAAAAACCAATCTAGTGATACCAACCATGCACAACCAAAATTTACTATTGGTTCAAAATGCCTAATTGAATCACTCACAACCACCAAAGCCTAACCTCAAAGTAGCAAGAAAAGCTAATATAGCAAATAACTGAATAACTATTTCGAAGATTATTCATTAGCAAGACAAGCTAATATAGCAAATAACTGAATAACTATTTCAAAGATTCTTCATTTAACTTAACTCATACACGACTTTAATAAATTCGTTAACTACAGAGCACACACATTTCTCAAAAAATTGGAACTTCAAGCAACAATGGGAATTTTCAAAACTTTAATATCTAACAATTCAACAGAGAAGCAACACTGTGCAACCATATTTCCAGTATGACCCATTTCTAGAAGATTTGACACTCATATGCATGTATTATTTCACACTAACAGAAGTTCGGTCTGGGATTTCAAAGGGTCCTTTCTCAGGAAGATTTTAGCTCCACCAACTTCCAAAGATAAAAAACCTTTCTTTTCCTACTTTGCAAATATCAAGCCAATAAAAAACAAAAATAGTGCCAACTTGTCAGAATATAGGTGAACGCAACGAAAGACTAAACCCAGGGATTGGATGCAACTTCCCCTTATCCTAAGAAAGAAACGAATGCAAAGCATAACCATTTAATATCAATGGAATACATTTATAAGGTCACAAGAATGTCAAATGTGCAAAGTTGCCTTGTTGTCTTCTTTAGAAAGGCAGTCACACCTCAAACTAAGAAATTAGCAAGTCATATTCAAATTACATTTTAAATTTTCAAATATGTAAACTATTTTCTTCTACAGGAAATAAATGTAAGTATATAGATCCAAGTGAATGATCCAAACAAGAATGAGAATACGATTTAGATGATGATTTATTGGTTTAATCAAAATTTCAAGTAAAACAGTAAATCAGTGGACACTAAAAAAGATTAGCAAGTACAGAATCCCTCTCTATATCATGATAACTAGTCCAAGACACTGAGAAACCAAACTAAACTACAAATCGCAACTAATCCACTAATCCCTCTCTACTGTCATGGTTTTGGGCCCAAGAAGCTGGGAAACTCCACTTTACAATACATACCTAATCTACCTTAGAATATGAAAATACACTCCTTCCTTCATATCTTTAAAATCACCATCCAAATTAATCTACCCCTGACTGAAATTGCATTTTTTTTTCCTTTTGTTAAAAAGAGAATAAGGGATATTATTATTTTACCAACTAACTTTTTCCGACACATCATTTTACCACCAAAGTTCTGACAATTATTTGTTCCTACTTAATGTCTCAAGCTTTATTATTTTACCATCAAACCGTTAACTCCATTAAGAAATTGCTAATGTCATAGGGTATTTCATGAATTTCAGTAATTAGGCTAAAAGTATTATAAATTTTGTATATAATTAATTTTTTTAATTTAGAGGATTAAATTATACTTACACAATTTTGGGGTACAATAAACTTTCATCATAGATTTTGTTAAAAATTCTGTTATTTTTAACGATTTGATAGTAAATGATAAAAATTGAAATATTACGTCGAAAAGAGTAATTGTCAAAAAACTTTACTGATTGATAATATCCCAAAAGAAAACTGCATTTATAAAAATAAAAAAGAGATGGACATGAAGGAGAAACAGCTGGCTAAAACTAGCCTTTTTCATCCAAGTATGATAAAAATTTACAGCTAAATAAAAAAAGAAAAGACCCTAAAATAGACCCAAAACAAAGGCAACACAACCCCAAAGCACAAAAAACCGCGCTTATCCAAAACCCTCTATCACAGAATTAAAAGCACATGATCATACAGTGTTTCACAAGACATTGTCTGCCAAGAAATAAGAAATAAATTTAAAATTTAAAGATATGAAAAAAATCAATGTCCAATAATCTCAGCTCAAGTAATCAAGGGATAAATTTTTGGGAACTTACTGTGGCTTCCGGATTATGAATTAATGCACAGAGCACATCTACCAACTCACCCAGATTATGAGGTGGAATGTTGGTTGCCATGCCAACCTGTAAAATATGGAATAATCCTCTATGAGAATCAATTTGCTCATGCAGGAGATTAGATAACATCATAGGGAAAGGAGGCACCAGAAACAGAGAATCGAACAAGATAGTACAAGAATATTTAAGGAAAAGAGTCATAAGAAATCACCGCAATCCCAGAGGCACCATTGAGCAACAAAGTTGGGAGTCGAGCAGGCAGAAGTAATGGTTCTTTTTGTGATTCATCAAAGTTAGGAACAAAATTCACCTGCAATGATTTAATAATAATACGCATATTGATGATGCTATAACAAACTATAATCAATATCTATGCATTAGGAAACAACACTTACAGTATCTTGCTCTATGTCTGCCAACAACATTGCTTCAGAAAGTGCCTGACAAAAATAAATAAATAAACTACTTTTTAAGAAACTTGATTGCTTAAGAACTTATACCAAAGAGGAGGCATAACTGTGGCCTTAAATGATATTATTTGTGGACTGCTGGTCCACTTTATTATAATTTGCATTATCATCAATAAGCTTTTTCAATTCTTATAGTTAGAAGAAATAATAATGACTGGCCGTAAATACATACTCTAGCAAGAGGACAGAATTTCTCTCTAATATTTGATATGATAAAAATGAAATAGTGAAGAAATTGTGACAAAGCTATTTAATGACAATATCAGAATAACACAAATCAAGAGGTAATTATAAGGCAGCTTTTGGATGGGTGATGATTAATCCCTGAATCTATATGGTTTATCTGGTTAAGTGGAGTTTGATTTCTTAATCTCAAAGTAAAGAAGGCTATAGGAATTGGTGATTTTTTGATAAATGTATTTGGAAACTTCCAATGGAAAATTATGGCCTTCAAGAATTCCTCTACAGTTGCATCTTTTATGAGAAACTAAAATTTGAATTAAAGAAGAAGAAGAAGAATGAATACAGAGAAGTGGACCAGCTGTTCACCAAGTAAGCATATAACTAAAACTTTTCATGTTATTGACAAAGGTGTTTAATTTTACAATTATTCCATTCTATCACAAAATCTCAGGCTATCACTTTAATTTGCCATAACCCTTCATTATAAGTTCTCACAGACTGCAATCTTCATTTCTGTGACAAAGGTGTTCAATTTTACATGATTCAAGTTTCTATCTCACAATCTAAAAGATATCACCTCATCACAAGTTCTCATGTGAGCTTGACCTATAAAAACATCTGGAAGCGTGAATGCCAGCATAAAAGCAGGAGTGCAATGAAAACAAAATACTATCACTTACTTCCAACCTGCACTCTGTATAACGCATGGCAGCAGCAGGGTCTGCATCAATTGAACCAAAATTCCCATGCCCTTGGATTAGGGGGTATCGTAGAGAGAAATCCTGGATTAAATATAATGAATTAGAGAAAAAAAAAATTAAGTTTATTAGTAGCCAAACAGACATACATAACTATAAAACAAATAAGTATAGCATCCAGAGAACATATGGCCATTAAAACATTTCACCATCAAGCAAGAAATATGTTTGTCAATTTGCATATTCGAACAATTGAGAGAGCACCAAGAGCAACCATATAATAACATCATGTACACAAAATGTGCATTGCACCCATATAATAACATCATGTACACAAAATGTGCATTCTAAATCCCATTCCTAAGGTAATTTGGGCATTTTTAACCAGTTCTTTTTCTTTCTTTTCCTTGCATTTATCATCACAGAAAGCTTTAAATTGACAATAACTTATATAATCAATCGAAATCAATAACTGCACTAATAAAACGACATATTTTAAGACTGAGAAAATGTGTTTTACACTTCCACCTACCAACTATGTCAAGGAAAAATGACAACTCTTGGACAGCAACTACTTTGCTCGCTAGTAAGAGTACAAAATAAAGATGCTAAGAAGATTTACATACACTAATCTAATATATTTTATCAGAACATCTTATACTGTGCACCTTCCTCATAATTTCTTCACAACTATAACATGATTGCTTATAATCCCTCCCAAGCACTGGTGAGCCAGATGGAACCCAACCCCAAACCTCTTGCACCACCCCTAGAGTTAGTTAAAAAAATAACTAATTTATTTCTATAACAAGCACCAAAATTAAGACAACAGCAAAAAGTAGAAGGATTAAATAAAGAAGTAATGAGCTTAAAAAAATTACTAAAACAGCCATTAAATCAAATAAGGGCCCCAACAAAAAGAGCTACTAATATTATTAAATTAAAATCGAAATTACAAATAATGAGTCAACTCCTTTTTGATAGCCTTTTTTCCCTTATAAGTCTGAAATCTTAATAAATATGAATTTTATTAAAGTGTAAATAGCATGAATCATATGTTTATTTTTCATTTTTCAATGTCTAAGTGACAAGTTATTTGCTTTTGCACGATAAAACATCTCTAAAAACATGTAGTGTGACCGTTATGCCCTTACAATATCCTTAAATTAGTATGTAAAAGAATTTATAAGCTAAACACATAATATGCTGTATTGATAATTTATACATATAGATTAATAAAAATTCAGACACACACACACATATATAGATATATTAAAACAAAAATAACATTTGAAGGTGCAAAGTTAAAAATTTCGGTACAACAATAAAACTATTTAATAGATAATTGTATCATTAGCTACAATTTATGATCTTATAGGATTTCTAGTTTAAGGGTTGGGAATTTTTGTCTTAGGATTAATTGTAACATGGTTACCCATGAGAACTGGATATTAAAAAAAAAAAAAAAAATCTATTTCTCATAAAAATGCTTTTATTACCTCATTTTAAAAAAAGTATTAAAATATTCGAAAGTTAATTTATATAATTACTAAAGTTAATGAAAACTTATCTATATAAGTTTTTCTTAATTATCACATTTGTAATTATTAATTGTAATAAAATGTTTTTTGGTTAACTGAAGAAACTAATATAATTTACATTATTAATTAATAGCAAATTAACTACTTAGTAAAATAACATTGTTATAATAGTTAATAAAAAAGTAACGGGTAAAAAAAACAAACTTATTAATACAAGAATAAAAGTTTTATAAATTTGAATTGATATTTTAAATGAAAATATTTATCTATCGATTCAAATGAAAATATGAATACAATTACTAATAATCATTTTAATAAACAATAAGTATATTATTTATTTATTAATTACTATAAGTAATGCATTAAAAACTTAAATTTAGATTAATATTTTATTATTATTACTTTAAAACATTATATTTAATAAATTAGACTTCATATTTAGTTAAAATTACTTTAAATATTCTTTTAACATATAATTTAGTCCATTCCGATATTTCACCGAACACAAGATAGCACTACATAATCTAGTCCTTCACACCAAACATACGTAAATGGCTTACAATGAGATTTCAGCTACAAACACAAACAACCTAAAAAACCTGGATGTCTGACAATACCCCTTTCTTTTTTTTATGGGAGATAAATGCATTGAATTGTTTATATCCAGATAAATAAAACAACTTCAATCACATACAAAATTATTCTAACAATTCAACTAAAACCAATTCATAATCTGTTGAATAATGTCAGGATTTGATAGTTCAACCTTTCAGCCCTTGTATATAGTGACTGGATGGCACTACAAGCTTATCCAGTCCAACAAAGAAATATATGAACCAGCAATATATACTATATACATCATCCCACACCTTACCTGAGCCATTCGAACCAAAGAATCATAGACAGCAGTGTCTCCATGTGGATGAAATTTACCTAGAACCTGGAATGAGATATTAAAGATTATTAGAGTCAAGGAATAAACAGATAGTAGTTACCAATAAAAGATTGTCTGGTGCTTCACTTAATAGTAATTCCAACCTCCCCAACAACTCTAGCACATTTCTTGAAAGGTTTTCTAGATGAAAGGCCCAACTCATGCATTGCAAATCTGAGGCAAAAATTTTGCAATCAAAGAAATAACATGTTAATCAGCAAATTAAAGAGAGAACTAAAACAGAGAAATTTATAGTCACATCATATGGCATTTCTCTGGCACAGTACGAAAAGAGAGCAAAAGAAAATATTTCAGCAAGCATGTCTTTGCTACTTTTATCTAAAACAACTAATCAGTTACCCTTCATCGGGCAGAGACCATTGTAGTTTTTTTTTTTTTCCTTCCTCATATTTATGATTATTGCAAGCCCAAGAGGTTACATGAACAAATTTATCTTTGTTCCGAAAATGAGAAAAAGCAATTATGAATAGATAAATAAACAAATATTCATATCAAATAGACAAAATTTCTTTACGGAGAAACACTTGATAGATGAAAAGGGAATAACGTACCAAAACACTTCTAAAGGCACACTAGTTCGCCAACAATATAAATAACTACATAAATTTCCAAAGCGTTGAAAAAGAATAAAGCTCACAGAATCCGACGGTGCACAGGCTTCAAGCCGTCTCTAACATCAGGCAAAGCGCGTCCAAGCAAAACAGACATAGAATAAGTGATATAAGACCCAGTCATTTCCTCATGTAGCTCCACCGGCACTATCCGACCCGAATCCTTTGGGCCCACCGTGGCAACGCTCCCGTTACCATCTCTCTCCTTATCCTTGGAGGCAAGAATAGGAGTGCGAGAGGGAGGAAATGAGAAGAAACGGCGAGGCGGAGATAGAAAGAGAGCGTGACGGCTGTGGTTGTGGCGGAGGAAGGAGGAGGAGAAGCGCAGAGTCGAAGACAGCGCCATTGGCGAAGTGTTTGCGAAAATTGTGAAGTTCATGCCATTTACAGAAGCAAAAAAAATATAAGAAAATTTTAGTGAGGCTTGTGTCAAAATGATAAAATAAGGAGATTCGCTTGAGATCTAAAACCCTAGGGGTTATTGATTGCGCGCCAATATGAACTTTTATTTTTTTTCTTTTCTTTTTTCGGCACATAAATGGGTAGTATCTCGACCCACATTTAGAACGGTACTTTCGAAATTGTATCGTGGGATTGTTTCAAAATAATGATTATTGTACCATAAATAGCACAAAATTTAAAACAAAAATCACAAAAATATAAAATATATAAAAAAATTTGTCTGAACTTTATTTTATCTTATAGTGATAATTGCTACTTTTCATATCATTTTCATTCACAAATCATTGTTGATTTTTTAATGTGTAGATGATAATATAGCTAGGATCTCACATTTTTATGACTTCTTATGTAAGGAAATGATAGTTCATTTTTATTAGAAAATCCTTGGTCCATGTTTGAATGCTAGAATTATAGGTAGGATTGGACTAACTTATTGGGAAGCATGTTTAGTTGTCAGAACTTGCTAATTAGTCTAAAATAGTGAACCTATAAATGCTCATTTCAATTTGGTTTTAGGAAGGATAAAATCCTCTTTATCACCTGTTGATGCTGTTTTTCTAGTCTCTTTAAATAGTACTAAAAATCTTCTGCTCGCGGTTAGCTCAAGCTTGAGCAGGACTGCCTTCCAATTCCAGTTCCTCTGTTTTTATCAGAACGGGAGTCTCTCGGACCTGTACCCACAGAAAACAGGGTCAGAGGTCGCCGGATGTTGTTCCGGCGAAAACCCTCTGACGCTCAAGTCAGTGATCGGATTGTTCTTTTTATATCCCTCTTATTTAGAGAGACCGGAAGAGTGAAATGGGTATTTTTGCCTTTCTTTCTGAATAATGGAATTCCGGAAAAAATCAGAATAGAGGGAAGCAAGAATCAGAAGAACCTGTGTGAATTTTCGGAACCCCCGCAATTTACCTGTCCGTTTCCTTTTATTCTCCATTTTTTTCCCGCTCTTTCTTTCCTGGATCATCCGTTCCCGCGTCAGTGGTGTCTGGGTCCCTCTGACAGCCGGGATTAGCGTAATATTCCCTAGGGATACGCGGCTGTCCTCTTAACATGGTTCACATGGCCAGATCATCATGTCGGGCATGCGCGCAAGAAATGATGACATCGTGGGGGCATGTGTCGGCCATCGACAACAATACTGCCACCATACCATGTGGGGCCCTAATCAGACATCGAAAAGTGTACGGGATTCTGAGAAAACAGTTCGGACTGTCCTGAGCCAGGTCTCACATTCCATTTGTTCTATGATTAGCGTGGCCTAGTTGTGCTCGAGGTCTTGACTGCAGCGAGCAGAAAGGAGAGCTCGGGTCTCGATCAGCCTTCGAGCTCCTCGTCCTTGTCCAGCCTTGACCGGGCCTGATGACCTCGAGTAGGCAAGAGAGCTCGGAGCTCGGACGGCTCTGAATTTCTCGACCTTGACCAACTTTGACGTCTAGTGAGGTCGTCTTCGTGCAGGCGGTCAGGACTTCTGCTCGAGCTGGATTGACTCCGGGGTATTTTATTCGAGCTGGAATGGCCTCGAGGAGACCTGTCCGATATTACCCAAACACCAGTTCCCCAGTTTCTAGTCTTTGGAGTGAAACGAGATAAGACTGAAAACTTATTAGTGATGGGCCGACTTCCTGGCCTTTTCCACTTGCCCACATTTCTCAGCTGTCTTCCGCTTCCATCATTCCGCATTTAATGCGGGACACGTGGACGGATCCTGGCCGTGCGTTCAAATTTTGAAGGGATGTTACTTAAAAGGTCGTACCCCTTGATCTACGTGCCGTCTGCTGAAGAGACGCACCTTTCCCCTTTCTTTTAAAAACCCTTGATTTCTTCACTGTACTTCATATTGCTCATTTTTACTCAAACCCGAAATTTTCTTGCAAGTGCTTCTTCGTCTTCCTCTTTCGTATCAGAGCGATTTCCAGCCGTATAAACCTTTCTCTGTATTCAGGTACAAACCCTTCTTCTTTCTATTCTCACCAGTTCTGTTCTTCCTTCTTCCGGGTTTTTGATTTCATTTGGGTAGATTATACTTTAGGGAAAAATGTCTGATACCCAGCAAGCCCGTAGGATGTCCCCCGAGGAATCTTCCTCTTCTAGTGAAGTAGAGCCCCTTAGTGTAGTTCCAGTGAGGGATTCTAGTTCGGAAGGGGCATTGCCCGCGGTGGAGGCCCAGCCGCATCAGGGGGAGAGGGCCAACCAGAGGCTAGAAGGTAGGGGGTACCCATTGCCCAAATGAGGTGTGAAACCACCCATTTAGATTTGAATAGGCTTAGACATACCTACCATATACCCGATAGTGTGGATTTACAGTTGCCAGGGAGGGGTGATATCCCCAGCCATCCCCCTCAAGGGTATACGATCTTCCATCTGGAATGCTTTAAATGGGGGGTCAGGCTGCCTCTCCAGCCTTATTTTGCCCGATTTTTGTCCAGATTTCGTCTGGCCCCGAGGCATCTGAACCCGAATGGGTGGAGGGTCCTTTCCGGACTTTTTGTGCTGTGGAAATGGTGCAATTTGGGTGAACCCTTAGTAGGGGAAATAAAGCACCTTTATCAACTGAAGTGCAGCCCGAAGGATGCTGGTTGGTACTACCTTACCTCTAGCCTAAAGGATAAAAAGCCCATCACTGATCTCCCAACTTCTTGTGGCAACTGGAAGAGCAAATTCTTCTTCGTTAGGGGGGAATGGGGGCACGCTGCACCTCTCACCGAGGGGATCCCTCCGGTTCCACGGCATTTTTGCACTCCAGGTTGTTTATCTGTCCAGTGAATTTCATTTTAGTTCTTCTGCTCGTATCTGTTCTCATTATTTTACCTTGGCTATTTTTACAGTTTCTTGGGGTGCTTCTTACAGAATTGGGGAAGAGCTTCGAGCACACGTAAGAACCGCACTTGACAACGCAAGCTCGTACAGGGAACTGCTTACACCCCAAAATTTTTTGGAGTTTGGTCTGGTGCCAGGGGAAGACATGAGGGGGGTACTCGAGATAATGCACAAGCGTGTAGAGACTACTGGAGGCGCGAGCTTCCCCTTCTGCTCAGCAGGTAGAACGAGCAGAAGAAGGTCCTCCTCGCAGACGTCAGAGGACTTCCCCTACCTGAGGAACTTTACCGGGGAGATGGACGATAGATTCCTGGATGGGCTGGAGTCCTACAATGCTGACGAGCTGTTTAGTGCTCTCCAACGCCTCTCCTCCCAAACCTCAGCTGCTGTGACCAGGCTCAAGGCCAAGACCCAAGACTCTCAAGGGGAGCTTCGAGCAGAGATTCGGAGCTTGGAGCAGACTATTGGGCAGTTGAAAGAGGAGAACAGGAGGCTTAAAGAGGAGAACGCACCTTTGTAGAGAGGACAACGGTGTCTGACTCTAAGGCCACCCAGTTCAAGAGGGAGCTGACTGTCATCCGTGAAGAGTTGATCAAGGCTTGGAAGGATTTGGACACCCAGAGATTCTCCTTTGAGAAGACTATGGAGGGGGAAACTTCTCATCTCCAAGGGCAGATAGATGCTTTGAAGGTCCAGCTCGCAACCGAGTACAACGATGGGGTGACCTTCAGCTATGACTGCCTCGTGTATGCCTTGGGCAAGGTACATCACGAGGTCGACATGTCTAAGGTCCAACCGGGTGTTGCTGAGTACATGCGCATTGACGATATCCCCATCCAAGGGTCTGAAGCTTCCCCTTCCGAGCCCCAGACTGAATCCAGGAAAGTTGTTCCTCCTCCTGCTGCTGACGTTCCTCCCACTGCTGCTAAAGATGCTCCTCCTGCTGCTGCTGATAGTGCCCCTCTTGTTGCTGCCGATGATGCCCCTGTTGCTTGAACTATATATATATATATTTTTATCCCTTGTACTTGTAATCATTTCAATGAAAAAAGAACATATATTGGATAACTCATTTCTGTACCCGTGTATATATTCTTGTGTTTTATGTGTGGGATTGACTTCATGTGCTCGCTAAGTGGGAATTTTGTAAGTATTGGACTTTCATGTTATTTTATGCCTAAGTTTAATACTGTGTGTATGATTTTTTCAACTTATGCTTGGCAAAGATTTGCCTTGAGTTAGGCTGAAAGCCTTCGGCCTGTCTCGTGAGCTCGGTCTTTCTGGACCGACATTTGGCTTGTGCTCTATGGCTTTTTATTTTGGGAGCTCATTTGCTTCGAGCTCAATTTTGGTTCATGTTTAAATTCTATGTAATCTCCTCGCGCTCTTCTTGCTCGAGCCTACAATTGGTCACGCTTGGCACCGTCCCGCCTATGGCTTATGATTTAGGACTTCTGGCCTTAACGTTCCTCAAGAGCTCTTTCTGCTCGGGCCTACAATTGGCCACGCTTGGCACCGTCTCACCTAAGGCTTAGGCTTTGGGACTTCTGGCTTTAGCGTTCTTCATGAGCTTCTTTTGCTTGGCCTGCAATTGGCCTCGCTAGGTACCGTCCCGCGTAAGACTTAGGCTTTGGGACTTTTGACCTTAGCGTTCTTCATGAGCTTCTTTGACGTCTAGTGAGGTCAATACACGAGCTGCTCGGACCTTGACCAACTTTGACGTCTAGTGAGGTCGTCTTCGTGCAAGCGGTCAGGACTTCTGCTCGAGCTGGATTAACCCCGAGGTATTTTATTCGAGCTGGAATGGCCTCGAGGTAACCTGCTCGATATTACCCAAACATCACCCTTTTCTTTTTTTCTTTTTTTTTCTTGTTTTAACTATTATTCATACAAATTAAATATAAAAATTAATATCATAATTTATTTAAACTTCAATTTCATATTACACTAATATCAAATTTTTTTAGTACATAGATAGGGTGTGCCCAACAGGCTAAAGCAAAACTAAGACAAAACAAAACAAGGAGTCATAGATCAATACTACATCATATCTAATCCACACATTAAGACCATCAGCGGGATCATGTATCTATGAAAGCTGAGGGGCAGGGAGCTCGCAATCTTGGCCATGAAATCAACCGCAAAGTTAGCCTCGCGATGAATATAGTTAAGTAAAATCTGCCAATCTTTGTTAATAAGCTCCATGGTGGCAATAATCAGCAGAGAAAGGGCATTGGGTAAAACATTTTGAGTAGTAGTGAGTAGTGTTACACATTGGGTATCCACTTCCCCCTCCAAAAATCGAACACCATGATTCCATGCAAGAAGAAGACCATTGTAAAGGTTCCAGAGATCAGAACTAAATATCAAAAGTTTTTATTCAAAATTTATTTACACTAGAATTTAACTAAGATTAAATACCAAAATTTATGCAATAATTTATTTAAAATCACATTGAATATTAAACATAAAAATTATTTAATAATTTATTTTACAATAATTTAATATTAAATTCAACAATTAGTAATATAATAACACTACTACAAAATTGTTAAATAATGATGATTTTAAACAAATGAAAATGATGAATTTAAAAATGGTATAAAATTTTCATGATTCTAAGGTTTTAATGGTGATTATTTTGAGAAACTATCATTATATGTAGCTGTTAGATCCATTTCAATGTTTTTTTTTTTTTAATAAAACAGTCATTGAAGATACATGTTTAGTGACTATTATTTAAATAACCATCATGTATTATAATTTTTCATTACTTTTTTATGACGCTTTTATTTTATAATTGTCGTTGTTGTATATGTGTCTTTAACAACGGTTTTATTTTAAAACTGTCATCTTATTTTAAATTTTGACTACTTATTATGACAGTTTTGTTTTAAATTATCATCTTATATTACTTATTATGATTATTTTGTAAGTAAATGGCTATGGTATATTTAATTGATAATGACAGTTTATAAATAATAACAGTAATCATTGCTGTTGATGCTGTTTTCTCGCGTCCCTTCAAACAGTGCCAAAAGTATTCTGCTCACGGATAACTCGAGCTCGAGCAGGATTGCTTTCCGATTCTAGTTCTTCTATCTTTTACCAGAAAATGAATCTCCCAAACCTGTACTCACAGAAAACAAGGTCAGGGGTTGCCGGGTGTTGTTCCGGCAAAAACCCTCCTACGCTCAAGTCAGTAATCGGGTTGTTCTTTTTGCATCCCTCTTAGTTAGAGAGACCGGAAGAATGAAAGGGGAATTTTTGCCTTCCTTTTTGAATAATAGAATTTTCAGAGAATCAGAGTAGAGGGAAGCAAGGATAGGAAAAACCTATCTGAATTTTCAGAACCCCTGCAACTTACCCGTTCGTTTTCTTTTATCCTCTATTTTTCCCGCCTTTCTCTCCGAGAGCATCCGTTCCCGCGTCAGTAGTCTCTGGGTCCCTCTGACAGTCGGGATTAGCGTAATATTCCCTGGGGATGCGCGACTGTCTCCTTAACCTGGTTCACATGGCCAGATCATCATGTCGGGCATGCGCGTAAGGAATGATGTCACCGTGGGGGCATGTGCCGACCATCGGCAACAGTACCGCCACCATACCATGTGGGGCCCCGATCAGACATCAAAAGGTGTGCGAGATTCTGAGGAAACGGTTCGGATTGTCCTGAGCCGGGTCTTACGTTCCATTTGTCCTATGATTGGCGTAGCCCAGTTATGCTCGAGAACTTGACTGCAGCGAGCAGAAAGGAGAGCTCGGGCCTTGATCAGCCTTCGAGCTCTTCATCCTCGTCCAGCCTCGACCAGGCCTGATGACCTCGAACAGGCATAAGAGCTCGGAGCTCGGACGACTCTAAATTCCTCGACCTTGACCAGCTTTGACGTCTAGTGAGATCGTCTTCGTGCCAGTGGTCGGGACTTCTGCTCGAGCTGGATTGGCCTCGTGGTATTTTATTCGAGTTGTAAGGGCCTCGAGGAGACCTGGCCGATATTACCTAAACACCAGTCCCCCAGTTTCTAGTCTTTTGAGTGAAATGAGATAAGACTGGAAACTTATTAGTGATGGGCCGACTTCCTGGCCTTTTACACTTCCCCACGTTCTCCAGTTGTCTTCCGCTTCCATCATTTCGCATTTAATGCGGGACACGTGGATGGATTCTGACCGTGCGTTCAAATTTTGAAGGGACGTTACTCGAAAGGTTGCGCCCCTTGATCTACGTGCCGTCTGCTGAAGAGACGCACCTTTTCCGTTTTCTCTTTTAAAAACCCTTGACTTCCTCACTGTACTTCCTATTGCTCATTTTTACTCAAACCCGAAATTTTCTTGCAAGTGTTTCTTCATCTTCTTCTTCCGTGTCAAGACCTTTCTCTGTGTTTAGGTACAACCCTTCTTCCTTCTTTTCACACCGGTTTCGTTCTTCCTTCTTCTGGGTGTCTGATTCCATTTGGGTAGATTAAATTCCAGGAAAAAATGTTTAGTACCTAACAAGCCCGTAGCATGTCCCTTGAGGAATCTTCCTCTTCTAGTGAAGTAGAGCCCCTTAGTATAATTTCCGTGAGGGATTCTAGTTCAGAAGGGGCATTGCCTACGGCGGAAGCCCAGCCGCATCAGGGGGAAATGACCAGCCAAAGGTCTGAGGGTAGGGGATACCCCATTGACCAGATGAGATTTGAAACCACCCAGTTAGATTTGGATAGGCTTAGGCATACCTACCATATGGCCGATAATGTAGATTTAAGGTTTTCGGGCAGGGGTGATATCCCCAGCCGTCCCCCTCAAGGGTATACGACCTTCCATCTGGAATGCTTTAGATGGGGGGTCAGACTGCCTCTCCAGCCTTATTTTGCCCGGGTTTTGTCCAGATTTCGTCTGGCCCCGGGGCAGTTGAACCCGAATGGGTGGAAGGTCCTTTCCGGACTCTTTGCATTGTGGAAATGGTGCAATCTGGGTGAACCCTCGGTAGGGGAAATCAAACACCTTTATCAGTTGAAGTGCTGCCCGGAGGATGCTGGTTGGTACTACCTTACCTCCAGCCTGAAGGGTAAAAAACCCATCACTGACCTCCCAACGTCTAGTGGCAACTGGAAGAGCAAATTCTTCTTCGTTGGGGAGGAATGAGGGCACGCTGCACCTCTCACCGAGGGGGTCCCTCCGATTCCACTGTATTTTTGCACTCCAGGTTGTTTATCTATCCAGAGAATTCTCATTTTAATTCTTCTGCTTGTATCTACTCTCGTTATTTTGCCTTGGCTGTTTTTACAGTTTCTTGGGGTGCTTCTTTCAGAATTGGGGAAGAGCTTCGAGCACACGTAAGAACCGCACTTGACAATGGGAGCTCGTACAGGGAACTGCTTACCCCCCAAAATTTTTTAGAGTTTGGTCTGGTGCCAGGGGAAGACATGAGGGGGGTGCTCGAGATGATGCACAGGCGTGTAGGGACTGCCGGAGGCGCGAGCACCTCGAAGAGACCCCGAGCTGAAACAGATGCTCCGCCTCCACTTGCTCGAATTTCCCCTTCTGCTCAGCAGGTAGAACAAGCAGAAGAAGGTCCTCCTCGCAGACGTCAGAGGACTGCGGCCTCAGCTCGCCCTCGACCTGAAGGTGTGCAGAAGCAGGGTTTGCCTAACCGCGCCGAGCCCTACCTGAGGAACTTTATCGGGGAGATGGATGACAGATTCCTAGATGGGCTGGAGTCCTACGATGCTGACGAGCTGTTTAGTGCTCTCCAGCGCCTCTCCTCCCGAGCCTCAGCAGTTGTGACCAGGCTCAAGGCTAAAACCCAAGACTCTCAGGAGGAACTTCGAGCAGAGATTCGGAGCTTGTAGCAGACTGTCGAGCAGTTGAAAGAGGAGAACACGAGGCTTAAAGAGGAGAAAGCAACCTTTGCAGAGAGGACAGCGGTCTCTGACTCTAAGGTTTCCCAGTTCCAGAGGGAGCTGACTGTCATCCGTGAAGAGTTGATCGAGACTAAGAAGGATTTGGACACCCAGAGATCCTCCTACGAGAAGACCATGGAGGGAGAAACTTCTCGTCTCCAAGGGCAAATAGATGCTTTGAAGGTCCAACTCGCAACCGAGTACAACAATGGGGTAAACTTCAGCTATGACTGCCTCGTGTATGCCTTGGGCAAGGTATATCCTGAGGTCAACCTGTCTAAGGTCGAAAAGGGTGTTGCCGAGTACATGCGCATTCACGACGCCCCCACCCAAGAATCTAAAGCTCCCCCTTCCGAGCCACAGACTGGACCTGGGGAAGTTGTTCCTCCCCCTGCTGCTGACGCTCCTCCTGCTGCTCCTACTGCTGCTCCTACTGCTGCTCCTCTATGATGCCCCTGCTGCTGGAAAAGGATTGAATAGAGGAACTCCCGAGCATTTGGCGATCTCAGATGTGTCGATATCAATGGTGACTCATTATTTCGACGAATTATTTCTTCGGACAGAAGAAGATTATTGAAACACTTACTCGAATGTCGATGATGCCCCTGCTGCCTGAACTATATTTTTCCTTTTTTTTATTCCCTATACTTGTAATCATTTCAACGAAATAAAAAGGCATATATTGAATAACTTGTTCTTGTACTTGTGTGTATATTCTTGTGTCTTGTGTGTAGGATTGACTTCATATACTTGCTAAGTGAGAAGTTTGTAAGTGTTGGACTTTTTATTTTGTTTTATGCCCAAGTGTGTTACTACGTGTATGATTCTTTAGACTTATGCTTGGCAAAGATTTGCCTTGAGTTAGGCTGAAACCTTTGGCCTATTTCGTGAGCTCAATCTTTCTGTACCGACGTTCGGCTCGTGCTTTGTGGCTTTTTATATTGCGAGCTTATTTGCTTCGATCCCAATTTTGGTTCATGTTTAAATTCAATGTAATCTCCTCGCACTCTTCTTGCTCGAGCCTATAATTGGCTACGCTTGGCTTCGTCCTACTTGAGGCTTAGGCTTTGGGACTTCTGGCCTTAGCATTCTTCATGAGCTTCTTCTGCTTGGCCTGTAATTGGCCTCGTTGGGCACCGTCCTGCCTAAGACTTAGGCTTTGGGACTTATGGCCACTGCGTTGTCTTCATAAGCTGCTGCTCGGGCCTGCAATTGGCCTCGTTGGGCACCGTCCCGCCTAAGACTTAGGCTTTGGGACTTCTGGCCTCAGCGTTGTCTTCATGAGCTTATGCTCGGGCCTGCAATTGGCCTTGCTGGGCACCGTCCTGCCTAAGACTTAGGCTTTGGGACTTCTGGCCTCAGCGTTGTCTTTATGAACTTCTGCTTGGGCCTGCAATTGGCCTCGCTGGGCACCGTCCCGCCTAAGACTTAGACTTTGGGACTTCTGGCCTCAGCGTTGTCTTCATGAGCTTCTGCTCGGGCCTGCAATTGGCCTTACTAGGAACCGTCCCGCTTTGGGACTTCTGGCCTCAATGTTGTCTTCATGAACTTCTGCTTGGGCCTGCAATTGGCCTCGCTGGGCACCGTCCCGCCTAAGACTTAGGCTTTGGGACTTCTGGCCTCAGCGTTGTCTTCCTGAGCTTCTACTCGGGCCTGCAATTGGCCTCGCTGGGCACCGTCCTGCCTAAGACTTAGGCTTTGGGACTTCTAGCCTCAGCTTTGTCTTTATGAGCTTTTGCTTGGGCCTGCAATTGGCCTCGCTGGGCACCGTCCCACCTAAGACTTATGCTTTGGGACTTCTGGCCTCAGCGTTGTCTTCATGAGCTTCTGCTCGGGCCTGCAATTGGCCTTACTAGGCACCATCCCGCTTTAGGGCTTCTGGCCTCAATGTTGTCTTCATGAGCTTCTGCTTGGGCCTGCAATTGTCCTCGCTGGGCACCGTCCCGCCTAAGACTTAGGCTTTGGGACTTCTGTCCTCAATGTTGTCTTCATGAGCTTCTGCTTGGGCCTGCAATTGGCCTCGCTGGGCACCGTCCCGCCTAAGACTTAGGTTTTGGGACTTCTGGCCTCAGCGTTGTCTTCATGAGCTTCTACTCGGGCTCGCGATTGGCCTCAGCTGAGCACTCGTCCCGCCTAAGACTTAGGCTTTGGGACTTCGGCCTCGGCGTTGTCTTCATGAGCTTCGCTTGGGCTCGTGATTGGCCTCGTCGGGCACCGTCCGCCTAAGACTTAGGCTTTGGGACTTCTGGCCTCAGCGTTGTCTTCATGAGCTTCTACTCGGGCCTGCAATTGGCCTCGCTGGGCACCGTCCCGTTTTGGGACTTCTGGCCTCAACGTTGTCTTCATGAGCTTCTGCTTGGGCCTGTAATTGGCCTCGCTGGGCACCGTCCCGCCTAAGACTTAGGCTTTGGGACTTCTGACCTTAGCGTTCTTCACGAGCTTCTTCTGCTCGGCCTGCAATTGGCCTCGCTAGGTACCGTCCCGCCTAAGACATAGGCTTTGGGACTTCTGACCTTAGCGTTCTTCATGAGCTGCTTGGCTTCAACTTGAATTTATATTACAAATGTTTTTCTTACTCTTACATACATTTGAGTTTTTACACATCCCCATTTTAGGAAGGAATCTTACATTAACACTCACAATACAAGGAAACTTACTGGAAGTATTTCATCAAGAGTTGTGCGTTCCACGGCCTCTTGACCTCTCGTCCATCTGGATGAGCTAGCTGGTATGCTCCTGGTCCGGCTATTTGAGTGACTCGATAAGGACCTTCCCAATTCGGCCCTAACACACCTTGACTCGGGTTCTTCGTGTTCTGGTTGACTCTTCTGAGTACCCAATCACCCACTTGGAACCAGCGAATGTGCACATTTCGGTTGTAATAACGAGCAACTCTCTGTTGATATTCTGCGATCTTAGCAGCGACCCTTTCTCTTTTCTCTTCTAGCAAGTCCAGACCTACAAACATCTGCTCGTTGTTTTGCTCCTCATTGAAGTGTTCCGTTTTGTGCGTCCTCATTCCTATTTCAGCAGGAACAACCGCTTCGTGTCCAAACGCTAAGGATAATGGGGTCTCTCCAGTGGCCGTTTTGTGTGTGGTTCTATAAGCCCACAAGACACCAGGCAGCTCGTCCACCCAGGCTCCCTTTTGCTCGCCAAGTCTGGTCTTTAGGAGACGTTTTATGGTCTTGTTCGCGGCTTCCACCTGTCCATTGGCTTGCGGGTGTGAGGGAGAGCAAAACTTCAGCTCTATCCCCAGATTTTGGCAGAAGTTTCTGAACTTGCGGCCATTATCAAACTGTCTCCCATTGTCGGTGACCAATGCATGAGGAATCCCATACCTGCAAATCACATTTTTCCAGATGAAGTCAGTGGTTTTACCTTCGGTGATACTACTCAAGGCTCCCACTTCGACCTATTTAGTGAAATAATCGATTACGACTATAGCGTGGGTGGCAGATGATCTCCCTTTCGGTAGTGGCCCGATCAAGTCAATTCCTCATTGAGCAAACGGCCATGGTGAGTTCATCACCGTAAGGTTCTCCGGAGGCTGAGTTAGGTAGTTGGCAAAACTCTAGCAACTCTTGCAGCTTCTGGTCTTCTCTTGAGCATTTTGGTGCATGCGGGGCCAGAAGTATCCTTGCCTCAAGGCCTTGAAAGCTGAGGACCTCGCGCCAGAATGATTCCTGAAAATTCCTTCGTGTATCTCTCGGAGTACATAATCAGCCTCCTCCTGGTCTAAGCATCGCAGCAAGGGGAGGGTGTATCCCCGTCTATACAGAACTCATTTGATCAAAATGTACATGGCCGCTTTACATTTCAACTTCCTGGCTTGCTTCTTGTCGACAGGCAACACTCATTCCTTGAGGTAAGAAACGATTGGCTCCATCCAGGTGTTGCTCGTCGATAAGCTCATTACCTCGTCCCCCTGCTCGATGCTCGAGCAGGTCTTGATTTCCAAAAGGATAGACTTTGGTATTTTGGGGTCGGATGTGGCCGCCATGCGAGCTATCATATCAACTCGAAAATTCTTTCCCCTTGCGATTTGTTCCACCTCGACAGCTCGGAAACTCCTCATTAGCTGTTTTACCTTCCGTAGGTAGGCTTCCATCTTCTCCCCCTTCGCCTGAAAGCTTTCATCGAGGTGGCTTGTCACCAACTGTGAGTCTGTTCGAAGCTTTACCTCTTCTGCTTTTACTACCGAGGCGAGCTTCAGTCCCGCTATTACGGCTTCGTACTCGGCCTGATTGTTTGTAACTTCGAATTCCAATTTCACAGCGTATTGCATCTCTGCCCCTTCAGGACTAAGGAACACAACTCCTGTCCCTGCTCCCTGATTTCCACAAGATCCATCTACTGTGACTATCCATGTGTTGGTCGAGGTCTGGGAATCTGGTGGGGGGCTCGCTATCCTTCTCCTTATCTCTTGCAGTGCACTCGACCATGAAGTCAGCTAAGGACAGAGCTTTTATAGCCGTTCAAGGTTAGTAGCTGATGTCAAATTCACTGAGCTCCAACGACCATTTCACCAACCTTCCGGAGGACTCGCCTCGTGCGTAGTCTGCACTGAGTGGTCGGTTTGTTAGAACCACTCACCGAATGTGCTCGAAAATAAGGCCTCGACTTTCGGTCGCTGTGACCGTGGCAGTGCCCATTTCTCCATCGATGGATATCGAGTCTCAGCTTCTAGCAAAGCTGTGCTCGTGTAATAAACAGGGTACTGCACCCCTGACTCTTCTCTTACCAGAACTGAGCTCGTTGCCCATTGGGACACAGCTAAATACATAAACAATACTTCCCTGGCTCGAGGTGTAGACAGTAATGGAGCTATCAGTAAGTACTCTTTCAACTATTGGAACACCGCTTCGCATTCTGGCGTCCACTTTGTCTTCTTGCCTTTCTTTATTTCCTGGAAGAAGACTCGGCATTTATCCGTGGCTCGAGATACAAACCTGTTGAGGGATGCCAGTTTACCGGTAAGACTTTGTATCTCCTTGAGGCTATGGGGGGACCTCATTTCCACCACTGCTCTTATCTTCTCCGGATTGGCCTCGATCCCTCTGTGACTGACCATGAAGCCTAAGAATTTTCCCGAACCAACCCCAAAGGCACATTTCTCTAGGTTTAGCTTCATCCGGTACTTTATTAAAACCAATCAATGGTTTGAAGACCTTGTTCACCAGCCTCTGATATGTTGCTCCTGCATTCTTTAGACCAAAGGGCATGACCTTGTAGTAGTACAGTCCCTGATTGATGATGAAGGATGTGCATTCCTCATTTGACCGGTGCATGGGAATCTGGTTATATCTTGAGAATGCATCCATAAAACTAAGCAGCCCGTGCCCCGCCGTAGAATCCATCAATTTGTCTATCTTTGGCAGTGGGAAGCTATCTTTAGGGCAAGCCTTGTTCACATCTGTGAAGTCCACGCACATTCTCCATTTCCCACTTGCCTTCTTCACCAGCACCACATTCGAGATCCATTCGAGGTAGGAGACCTCCCTTATGAATCCTACTTTCAGCAGCTTTTCCACCTCGCAGTTGATGGCTTCATATCTCTCTTGGTTGACGCATCTCCTTTTCTGCCTCACTGGCTTAGCATCTCTCCGTATTGCCAGCTTGTGACACGCCACTTCTGGATCAATCCCAGGCATATCCTCATGCGTCCATGCGAACACATCCGCGTGTGCTCGCAGACACTCCACTAACTTTTCTTTCAACTGCTCGCTAATGCCCGAGCCGATCTAGACCTTCTTCTCGGGGTCGTCTGTTCTCACCTCGACCTCCTTCAGCTCCTCAGCCGGCTCTTGCCTTCCATTCTTTGAGTCCCCCCTCGAGTCCAGCGAGGTTATCTGCATGGTTTCTTTAGCTACCACAGCGTTGCAACTCCTTGCCACCCTCTGGCTGCCTTTCACGACCCTTACAGCCCTATTCACTCGATACTTCAGGGCCAAGTAGTGGTTGGATAGCACGCACTGGCTGATCCTCATGAATGGCCTCCCTAATATTGCCTGGTATGGGCTGGCTTCATCTGCCACCACAAAGTCCAACATCATGTTCTTTTGGGAAGGCCTCGAGCCCTTGGTGACTGCCAGCTTGATGATTCCCAGAGGTATCAGCTTCCCTCCCCCGAATCCTTTCAAGGAAGTGCTTGTCTGCTCGAGGCTCGCACCTGTTATTCCCAAATCCTCGAGTGTGGATTTGAAGAGAATATCCACCGAGCTTCCCGAGTCTACCAGTATTCGGTCAACTTCCTTGTTAGCTATGTTGGCTTTTACAACCAGGGCATCCTCGTTGGGGTACCGCACACCCTCGTCGTCTTCCTCCGTCCACATAATGGGCACCTGTCAGACCTTGGCCTTTTTGGCAGCGAGGGCAGTGAATAGGACCTCTCGACCTGCAAGGCATATCTGCAATAGTTCATCCGAGCCCTGTTTGAACTTCCTGCCATCGTGGGCCCTCCTGAGATCACCCTCGTGGCCAGTGGTTCCATGTCTATTTCATAAGCTCGATCATCTTCCTCAGGTTGCTGCTCAACCACCGGATGCCCTCCTTCAATAAACTTGTCCAAGTACCGATTCCTAACCAGATCCTCCACCTGGTTCTTCAAATCACGGCACTGTGATATGGAATGGTCGTGCTCACCATGGAAACGACAGAACCGCCCCTTGTCCCGTTTGCCAGCTGACTTGGCCATTGGCGTTGGAGGGCTCAACAGTCCTCGCTCCTCATCCACTTGAAGTATCTCTTCGAGACATACCTTCAACCTCGTGTATTGCCCGTAAGCGGGGCTCTACTCCACTATCTGTATCGCCCGATCCCTTGGGAAACTTCTTGGTGGGGGTGGCAATGGACGATCTGCTCTATTGTGGTTCATCTCAGGTCTGCTTGGTGGCCGGTTGCGGGATGTGTGGTCGTCGTGACGCCTGTACTCCCTGTGACCCCGACCTGGAGACCTGCGAGGTGGCAGGGGAACCATTCACGGTGGGGGAGCTCTCTGGTAAGGGTTGTACGGGCAGCCCGGTCCCTTGCTGCTTTTGAAGTTTGTGCTCCTCGGGCAGGACCTCCTTTCTCCTTTCTTTTTGCTCCATTGCCCTGCTCACTTCTCAGCTTTGCAGCCTTTTCCTCTTCAAGTACCATATCCATTTTTACCTGCTCATATGCGTCCGAATATGAACGGATCGAAGGACTCCACATATTATACCATGGTCTCCCCATCCGGATCCCGTCCTTCAGTCCTCTTAGTGCTTGGAGATGATTAAACGCGCCAAGATCTAGGACCGATCTGTGGTACCTCTTGACGAACTCCCGGAGGGATTCTCCCTCCCTCTGTCTTACTTCCGACAGCTCCATCATATCATCTTCGGGGGTCACTGTACCCCGAAATTGCTCTGCAAACTCCCTACACATCTGTTCGAAGCTCAGGATGCTTCCCCGCGGGAGCCTGCAGTACCATTCTCTTGCCCTTCCCTCAAGAGTGAGCGGGAAAGCCCTGCACCTCTGGGCTGCCGACAAACAAGAGAGATATAAGGCCATCAACTATGAGGTGGAGAAGCTACTGAAAGCGGGATTCATAAGGGAGGTCTCCTACCCCGAATAGATCTCGAATGTGGTGCTGGTAAAGAAAGCAAATAGGAAATGAAGAATGTACGTGGACTTCACGGATGTAAACAAAGCTTGCCCTAAAGATAGCTTCCCATTGCCAAAGATAGACCAACTGGTGGACTCCACGGCGGGGTACGGGCTGCTTAGTTTTATGGATGCATTCTCAGGATATAACCAGATTCCCATGGACCGATCAGACGAGGAATGCACAGCCTTCATCACCAATTAGGGACTGTACTGCTACAAGGTCATGCCCTTCGGTCTGAAGAATGCAGGGGCAATATACCAGAGGTTGGTGAACAAGGTCTTTAAGCCATTAATCGGTCGAACTATGGAGGTGTATGTGGACGACATGATCACCAAGTCGAAAGACGCTGAGGAGCATGTAAGGCATTTAGTGGAGACCTTTGCACTCTTAAGAAAGTACCGGATGAAACTAAACCCAGCGAAGTGTGCCTTTCGGGTTGGTTCGGGAAAATTCTTAGGCTTCATGGTCAGTCATAGAGGGATCGAGGCCAATCCAGAGAAGATAAGAGCAGTGGTGGAAATGAGGTCCCCCCGTAGCCTCAAGGAGATACAAAGTCTTACCGGCAAACTGGCATCCCTCAACAGGTTTGTATTTCGAGCCACGGATAAATACCGAGTCTTCTTCCTAGAAATGAAGAAAGGCAGGAAGACAAAGTGGACGCCAGAATGCAAAGCGGCATTCCAACAGTTGAAAGAATACTTGCTGAAAGCTCCATTACTGTCTACACCTCGAGTAGGGGAGGTATTGTTTCTGTACTTAGCCGTGTCCCAATGGGCAACGAGTTCTGTTCTGGTAAAGGAGGAGTCAGGGGTACAATACCCTGTTTATTACACGAGCAGAGCTTTGTTGGAAGCTGAGACTCGATATCCATTGATGGAGAAATGGGCACTGGCCCTGGTAACAGCAACCCGAAAGCTGAGGCCTTATTTTCAGGCGCATTCAGTAGCGGTTCTAACAAACCAGCCACTCAGGAAAACTCTGCATAACCCAAAGACCTCCGGAAGGTTGGTGAAATGGTCAGTGGAGCTCAGTGAATTCGACATCAGCTACCAACCTCGAATAGCTATAAAAGCTCAGTCCCTAGCTTATTTTGTGGTCGAATGTACAGAAAGAAATAGAGAGATGGAGAGCGAGCATCCACTAAACTCCTCGGCCCCAACAAATGCATGGACAATCACGGTCGATGGGTCATGCGGGGACCAAGGAGCAGGAGCAGGAATTGTGCTTTTCAGTCCTGAAGGGGTAGAAATGCAGTATGCTGTGAAGCTGGAGTTTGAAGCCACCAACAATCAGGCCGAATATGAGGCTGTAATTGCTGGATTGAAGCTCGCCTTAGTAGTAAAAGCAAAAGAGGTGAAGCTTCAGACAGACTCACAATTGGTCGCTAACCATCTGAACGAAAGCTTCCAAGCGAAAGGCGAGAAAATGGAGGCTTATCTTCGGAAGGTAAGACAGCTGATTGATAACTTCCGAGCAGTCGAGGTGGAGCAGATCTCGAGGGGGAAGTATTTTCGAGCTGATATGATAGCTCGCATGGCCACTACCCCCGACCCTAAATTACCAAGGTCCATCCCATTGGAAGTTAAAACCTGCTCGAGCCTCGAGCAGGAAGACGAGGTGTTGGGTTTATCCTCGAGCAGCAGCTGGATGGAACCAATTATTTCTTACCTCCATGAAGGGACGGTGCCGGCCGATATGAAGCAAGCAAGGAAGTTGAAGTGTAAAGCGGCCAGGTACACTCTCATCGACGGGGTCTTGCATAGACGGGGATACACCCTACCCTTGCTGCGGTGCTTAGACCAGGAGGAGGCTGATTATGTCCTCCGAGAGATGCACGAAGGAATTTACGGCAATCATTCTGGCTTGAGGTCCTTGGCTTTCAAGGCCTTGAGGCAAGGATACTTTTGGCCCCGCATGCATCAAGATGCTGAGGAGAAGACCAGAAGCTGCAAGAGTTGCCAGAGTTTTGCCAATTACCTGACTGAGCCTCCAGAGAACCTTACTATGATGAACTCACCATGGCCGTTTGCTCAATGGGGAATTGACTTGATCGGGCCACTGCCGAAGGGGAAAGCATCTACCACCCACGCCATTGTCGCGATTAATTATTTCACCAAATGGGTCGAAGTGGGAGCCTTGAGCAGTATCACAGAAGGTAAAACCACTGACTTCATCGGGAAAAATATGATTTGCAGGTATGGGATTCCTCATGCATTAGTCACCGACAATGGGAGACAATTTGATAACGGCAAGTTCAAAGACTTCTGCCAAAATCTGAGGATAGAGCTGAAGTTTTGCTCTCCCTCACACTCGCAAGCCAATGGACAAGTGGAAGCCGCGAATAAGACCATAAAGCGTCTCCTAAAGACCAGACTTGGCAAGCAAAAGGGAGCGTGGGTGGACGAGCTGCCTGGCGTCTTGTGGGCTTATAGAACTACACACAAAACGGCCACAGATGAGACCCCATTCTCCTGGGAGTTTGGACACGAACCAGTTGTTCCTGCTAAAATAGGAATGGGGACGTACCGAACGGAACACTTCAATGAGGAGCAAAACAACGAACAGATGTGTTCGGGTCTGGACTTGCTGGAAGAGAAGAGAGAAAGGGTCACTGCTAAGATCGCAGAATACCAAGTGGGTGATTGGGTACTCAGAAGAGTCAATCAGAACACGAAAGACCTGAGGCAAGGTGTATTGGGGCCGAATTGGGAAGGTCCTTATCGAGTCACTCAAATAGCCAGACCAGGAGCATACCGGCTAACCCATCTGGATGGACGAGAGGTCAAGAGGCCGTTGAATGCACAACTCTTGATGAAATACTTCCAGTAAGTTTCCTTATATTGTAAGTGTTAATGTAAAATTCCTTGCCAAAATGGGGATGTGTAAAAACTTAAATGTATGTAAGAGTAAGAAAAAACATTGGCAATATTAATTCAAGTTGAAGCTAGGAAGCTCGTGAAGAACGCTCAGGCCAGAAGTCCCAAAGCCTAAGTCTTAGGCGGGACGGTGCCTAGCGTGGCCAATTGCAGGCCGAGCAGAAGAAGCTCATGAAGAACGCTAAGGCCAGAAGTCCCAAAGCCTGAGTCTTAGGCAGGACGATGCCTAGCGAGGCCAATTGCAGGCCGAGCAGAAGAAGCTCATGAAGAACGCTCAGGCCAGAAGTCCCAAAGGCTAAGTCTTAGGCGGGACGGTGCCTAGTGTGACCAATCGCAGTCGAGCGTAAGAAGCTCATGAAGAACGCTAAGGCCGAAGTCCCAAAGCTCGAGTCTTAGGCGGGACGATGCCTAGCAAGGCCAATCAGTAGGCGAGAAGAAGCTCATGAAGAACGCTCAGGCCAGAAGTCCCAAAGCCTAAGTCTTAGGCGGGACGGTGCCTAGCGTGGCCAATTGCAGGACAAGCAGAAGAAGCTCATGAAGAACGCTAAGGCCAGAAGTCCCAAAGCCTAAGTCTTAAGCGGGACGGTGCCTAGCGAGGCCAATTATAGGCCCGAGCAGAAGAAGCTCCTGAAGAACGCTAAGGCCAGAAGTCCCAAAGCCAAAGTTTTAGGCGGGACGGTGCCTAGCGAGGCCAATTGCAAGCCCGAGCAGAAGAAGCTCATGAAGAGAACGCTAAGGCCAGAAGTCCCAAAGGCTAAGCCATAGGCTGGACGGTGCCAAGCATGGCCAATTGTAGGCTCGAGCCAGTAGAGCGCGAGGAGATTGCATAGAATTTAAACATAAACTAAAATTGGGCTCGAGGCAAATGAGCTCGCAAAATAAAAAGCCACAGAGCACGAGCCAAACGTCGGTCCAGAAAAACCGAGCTCACGAGACAGGTCGAAGGCTTTCAGCCTAACTCAAGGCAAATCTTTGCCAAGCATAAGTTGAAAAAATCATAAAAGCAGTAATAAACTTGGGCATAAAATAAAATGAAAGTCCAATACTTACAAAATTCCCACTAAGCGAGCATATGAAGTCAATCCCACACATGAAATGCAAGAATATACACATGGGTATGGAAATGAGTTATCCGATATATGTTCTTTATTCATTGAAATGATTACAAGTACAAGGGATAAAAATATATATATATATAGTTCAAGCAACAGGGGCATCATCGGCAGCAACAAGAGGGGCACTATCAGCAGCAGCAGGAGGAGCATCTTTAGCAGCAGTGGGAGGAACGTCAGCAGCAGGAGGAGGAACAACTTTCCTGGATTCAGTCTGGGGCTCGGAAGGGGAAGCTTCAGACCCTTGGATGGGGATATCGTCAATGCGCATGTACTCAGCAACACCCGGTTGGACCTTAGACAGGTCGACCTCAGGATGTACCTTGCCCAAGGCATACACGAGGCAGTCATAGCTGAAGGTCACCCCATTGTTGTACTCGGTTGTGAGCTGGACCTTTAAAGCATCTATCTGCCCTTAGAGACGAGAAGTTTCCCCCTCCATGGTCTTCTCAAAGGAGAATCTCTGGGTGTCCAAGTCCTTCCGAGCCTCGAGCAACTCTTCACGGATGATAGTCAGCTCCCTCTTGAACTGGGTAGCCTTAGAGTCAGACACCGTTGTCCTCTCTGCAAAGGTTGCGTTCTCCTCTTGAAGCCCCGTGTTCTCCTCTTTCAACTGCCCGATAGTCTGCTCCAAGCTCCGAATCTCTGCTCGAAGTTCCTCCTGAGAGTCTTGGGTCTTGGCCTTGAGCCTGGTCACAACAGCTGAAGCTCGGGAGGAGAGGCGCTGGAGACCACTAAACAGCTCGTCAGCATCATAGGACTCCAGCCCATCCAGGAATATGTCGTCCATCTCCCCGGTAAAGTTCCTCAGGTAGGGCTCGGCGCGGCTAGGCAGACCCTGCTCCTGCACACTTTCGGGTCGAGGGCGAGCTGAGGCCGCAGTCCTCAGACGCCTGCAAAGAGGACCTTCTTCTGCTCGTTCTACCTGCTGAGTAGAAGGGGAAGTTCGAGCAGGTGGAGGGGGCATCTGTTTCAGCCCGGGGTCTCTTCGAGGTGCTCGCGCTTCCGGCAATCCCTACACGCCTATGCATCATCTCGAGCACCCCCCTCATGTCTTCCCCTGGCACCAGACCAAACTGTAAGTAGCTCCCTGCACGAGCTCGCGTTGTCAAGTGCAGTCCTTACGTGTACTCGAAGCTCTTCCCCAATTCTGTAAGAAGCACCCCAAGAAACTGCGAAAACAATCAAAGCAAAATAATGAGAACAGATACGAGCAGAAGAACTAAAATGAGAGTTCATTGGGCAGATAAGCAACCTGTTGTGCAAAAATGCCGTGGAACCGGAGGGATCCCCTCGGTGAGAGGTGCAGCGTGCCCCCATTCCCCCCTAACGAAGAAGAATTTGCTCTTCCAGTTGCCACAAGAAGTTGGGAGATCAGTGATGGGCTTTTTATCCTTTAGGCTAGAGGTAAGGTAGTACCAACCAGCATCCTTCGGGCTGCACTTCAGTTGATAAAGGTGCTTTATTTCCCCTACCGAGGGTTCACCCAAATTGCACCATTTCCACAGCACAAAAAGTTCGGAAAGGACCCTCCACCCATTTGGGTTCAACTGCCCCGGGGCCAGACGAAATCTGGACAAAACCCGGGCAAAATAAGGCTGGAGAGGCAGTCTGACCCCCCATCTAAAGCATTCCAGATGGAAGGTCGTATACCCTTGAGGGGGACGGCTGGGGATATCACCCCTGCCCAACAACTGTAAATCCACACTATCGGGTATATGGTATGAATGCCTAAGCCTATTCAAATCTAAATGGGTAGTTTCACACCTCATTTGGTCAATGGGGTACCCCCTACCCTCTGACATCTGGCTGGCCCTCTCCTTCTGATGCGGCTGGGCCAGTCGCAAGATTCATTTTGGAATATGAATATAGAAGAGAGGGAGAGGATAGGCTCATTACATTAAAAAAAGATATGGGAACCCCCCATACATAAGTAGTTGACGTAATTGAGTGGGAGGGCCTCCGCCGCGGGCAATGCCCCTTCCGAACTAGAATCCCTCACTGGAACTACACTAAGGGGCTCTACTTCACTAGAAGAGGAAGATTTCTCGGGGGACATCCTACGGGCTTGCTGGGTATCAGACATTTTTCCTAAAGTATAATCTACCCAAATGGAATAAAAAAAGAACCCGGAAGAAGGAAGAACAGAACTGGTGAGAAAAGAAAGAAGAAGGGGCGTGACCTTTCGAGTAACGTCCCTTCAAAATTTGAATGCCCGGCCAGGATCCGTCCACGTGTCCTGCATTAAATGCAAAATGATGGAAGCGGAAGACAGTTGGGAAACGTGGGCAAGTGGAAAAGGGCGGGAAGTCAGCCCATCACTAATAAGTTTCCAGTCTTATTTCGTTTCACTCCAAAGACTAGAATCTGAGGAACTGGTGTTTGGGTAATATCGAGCAGGTCTCCTCGAGGCCATTCCAGCTCGAATAAAATACCCCGGGGTCAATCCAGCTCGAGCAGAAGTCCTGACCGCCTGCATGAAGACGACCTCACTAGACGTCAAAACTGGTCAAGGTCGAGGAATTCAGGGCCGTCCGAGCTCCGAGCTCTCTTACCTGCTCGAGGTCATCAGGCCC
This sequence comes from Murraya koenigii, assembly GCA_025617385.1. Classification (NCBI taxonomy): domain Eukaryota; kingdom Viridiplantae; phylum Streptophyta; class Magnoliopsida; order Sapindales; family Rutaceae; genus Murraya; species Murraya koenigii. The sequence goes on from CM046814.1 coordinate 12,287,491, forward strand.
GGTCAAGGCTGGACAAAGACGAGGAGCTCGAAGGCTGATCGAGACCCGAGCTCTCCTTTCTGCTCGCTGCAGTCAAGTCCTCGAGCACAACTGGGCCACGCCAATCATAGAACAAATGGAACGCGAGACCCGGCTCAGGACAGTCCGACCAGTTTTCTCAGAATCCCGCACACCTTTCGATGTCTGATCAGGGCCACACACGGTATGGTGGCAGTACTGTTGCCGATGGCTGGCACATGCCCCCACTGTGTCATCATTCCTTGCGCGCATGCCGGACATGATGATCTGGCCATGTGAACCATGTTAACAAGACAACCGCGCATCCCAGGGAATATTACGCTAATCCCGGCTGTCAGAGGGACCCAGACACCACTGACGCGGGAACGGATGATCCAGGAAAGAAAGGGCGGGAAAAAATGGAGAATAAAAGGAAACAGACAGGTAAATTGGAGGGGTTCCAAAAATTCACACAGGTTCTTCGGATCCTTGATTCCCTCTACACTGATTTTCCCAAAATTTCTATTATTCAGAGAGGAGGGCAAAAAATACCCTTCCCATTCTTCCGGTCTCTCTAAGTAAGAGGGATGCAAAAAAGAACAACCCGATTACTGACTTGAGCGTCGGAGTGTTTTCGTTGGAACAACATCCGGCGACCCCTGAACCTATTTTCTGTGAGTACAGGTTCGGAAGATTTACGTTCTGGTAAAAGATAGAGGAACTAGAATCGGAAGGCAGTCTTGCTCGAGCTCGAACTAGCCGCGAGCAGAAGGTTCTTGACACTATTTGAAGGGACGCGGGAAAACAGCATCAACAATAAGTGTAGCTCATATAAAGTTATAACTCAATTGCCAAAAAGTTTCTACACAGGGATGGGACTACAGTCGAGCATCTTTGGAGTGCAATAATGTTCAGTAAATACAACTAGGAGCTTACTCTAATTATTTCTTCCTTATCTCTCTTACTCGCTTATATCTGTTTCTAAATATTGTGCGAAAATCTTATGGGGACCTTGGAGATACCTCATAAATATGTGTTTATAAACATTGTATACAGGCCTTATGGGGACCTTAGTGGTTATGATAAATCAAAAGGCCATAAGTCTCGCATTACTCAGGTTAATTCTTGTCATGCCATATAATAATATGAGCTCTTGTTACCTATGAATACATGTCTATTTTTTTTAGCTATTTTCAATCTCCTTATGATATAAATGAATGATTAATGATTTCACTTGATGGGCATAGCTTAGTTTTTTGTTTGATGGTTTTTTCATTATCTTATGTTACTTATTCTTAAATGATCTCCACTAATGATTCACTATAATATGATGCTTTGAAATTCATGTTCTAAGTCATTAAAATTTTAAAGAGACTAATATCATGAAGGAAATTAAACAAGAATAACTCCTTGAACTCTTGATTTGAATGAACCAGAGAGATCAGCTTCTAGACATAGCCAAAACGTATATACTTTGAGACAGTGAAGAAAACAATGAAATCTACAACGTTTCAAACGAAAATTAAAAATATTATAATTCTGTAGTAGGAATGGAGGTTATAAAACATTATAAGCATGAAATCAAAATGCTAAAAGCCTATTAAATGTACATTTTTAGAACTAAATTGCCCACACACACCACCCAAACTTATTACAAGCCATTCAACTAAAACAAAAATGCAAGTAGATACTATGATGGTTAGCCAAAAATGCATAAAGGAGTTAGCCTCGAGCAGACAAACCAAACTTTGAAAGTAAGGAAATAAAACTTCACAAGTCCACACCCCGAATGGGGAAATAAAATTTTTATATTAAACAAGGCACAAGTGCTCTCATATATATGACAATAAGGTCAAAAAAAACCCTTGAGAGCTCAATTGCTCTAGGATGCTAGGATGTCTGCAAGACATCTCTTGAAATATTTTATGGAGCTAAATGGAGGAAAGCTTACATTCTTACAGGCTTCGATGGCCATAGTGACATTATCCAGAAGATTTCATTTGCTCATTATGGCATCAGCTTCAGCAGTTAGATGCTCACTACGAACTGAGGAAACCTCCCAAGGTGAGCAGATTTGCCGCCTGAAGTTGGATCTAAATCCACAACTTCTTGCGCACTCAAGAATGGCTCAAAACACTTTCTCTTCTTGAAAGAAATTGGAGTCTTATCGAAAGGATCTTTAAGGCCAATCATCAGAGTGATGAGATTTGGCTACCCTACTAGGAGGAGAGAGGATAACTTATTTACTGGGAGAGCTAACCTTTGTTCTTTTTTGCTGATTGGGACATGAGACTAGTAAAGGCTAGTTTGTCTAAAGCTTTATACTTACTCCCACTAGAACTAAACGGGGATTCCATAGCTGCAAACAATAGCAAAAAAATAAAATTTATAATAAATAAAATATTTAAAGGGATAATTAAAGCACCCATTAGAGATTTAACACACTCATCAGACAATAAACGCTCTTCAATAAGCCCAAACCTAAAATGGCTCTTCTCACTTAGTATATCGCCCCCTTTATCTAGATTAGCAGGTTTTTTTTGTAAGAAGTCACAAAGTTCCACATCTCTTTTATTGGGTAATCTTTCTAACTCCATATAATATCTACAAGGGTGCACAAGCAATTCAAGTCAGTTTTTAGGTCAAAGAGGTAACCAAGGCAATAAGAAAAAGTTAAGGGAGGATATTTATTTTCAGAATTAAAGGTAGTCCTACCGTGGCTCACTTTGCCTTTATGCTTTATAGCAGATCCCCAATCCTCCTCTGTTATGAACCACCCATGTCTGAAGCCTTTTTTCAAAGTAGGAATAAGTGTTACTAGTGTTTTGCCTGCCATCCACAAAGGGAGAAATATTGAACTAGAGAAGGGTAGCTTTTTGAGTTGGTAAAATCTCTTGATGTCATCTAAAGTAACTTTTTCCTTGAACAACTCTCCTTAATACACAAAACATCCAATGGTACTCCTCTAAGTAAGGAGAGTGAGTAGTACATAAGGAGCATCAAGGCTAACAAGTAATTTTCTGACGAATGGCTGGAGAGGAAACCTAACGTAAAAATAAAAGATGTCAATATAAAAGGGAAATCTATAGTGAAACATTGAAACTTATGTTGATGCGGTTTTTCGTATGCTCGAGCTCAAGCAGGACTGCTTTCCAACTTCAATTCCTCTGTATTCACCGGAACTGCAGTTTCCTCGGGCCTGTACACACAAAAACAGGGTCAGGGGTCGTCGGATGTTGTTCCGGTGAAAACCCTCCGATGCTCAAGTCAGTGATTGAGTTATTCTTTTTGTATCCCTCTTAGTTAAAGAAACCGGAGGAATAGAAGGGGTATTTTTGTCTCCTTTTCGTAAAAATAGCTTCCCCAAAAAAATAAACAAAAGAAATGGAGAAGAAGAAGAAGAAGAACCTGTTTAAAATTTCCGAACCCCCTGCCTCTCTTTCCTTTATCCCCTTATACTTCCTTTTTCCCACCCTTTTTTCTTCGGGGCTGCCGTTCCCGCGTCTATAGTGTCTGGGCTCCTCTGACAGCCGGGATTATTGTGGTATTTCCTGGAAATGCGGGACTGTCTGGTGGGCATGGTTCACATGGCCTGATCATAGTGTCGGGCGCGTGCACATGGAATGATGACACTGTGGGGGAGTGTGCCGGCCATCGGTAACAGTCGTGACACCATGCCGCATGGGGTACTGGTCAAGCATCGATCGTCTTGTTGAGTTGCTGGAGAGACGGGTTGGACTGTCTCAAACCGGCTGTATCTGGATCTTGCATTTCCTCCGTGCCACGACTGGCGTGGTTGAGTCATGCCTGGGGGTTTGAAGACCGTGAGCAGGAGGGTGAGCTCGGGTTTCGACCATTCTAAAAGTTCCTCGACCTTGACCAGCTTTGACGAGGCTATGAAGACCTCGAGCAGAAGAGTGAGCTCGGGCTCAACCAGTCTTAGACTCCTCAACCTTGACCAGCTTTGACGCCTAATAAGGCTGTCTTCGTGCCAGCGGTCGGGTCTTCTACTCGAGATGGGTTGACCGAGGTCTTTTACTCGAGCTGGGTTGGCCTCGAGGAGACCTGCTCGATATTACCCAAACAACTTACACTTAATTTTGAAGTTTCAATTGCCTAAGAAAGTTCTAAACATATTTTAACCAAACAAAAATCTTGGCTCAATGTTTAAAGAAAACACAAACCAAAGGTATAAAGAATGATATTGACACCACACTCAAGATGTAGATGAGAAGGTAAGTGATAAGTCTAGATTGAAATACCACAATAATGTTAATTTCTTGATTAGTTCACTAGTTTTTAAAATAACTAAAGAAATAATGATCTTTCAAATTCAAAATAATATTAATCTCGAAAATTCTCCATTCCATAGCAAGGTTGTTGAATTTAAATACACTAATTATAAACCCAAAATCCTGAAATACACATGGATACCTTCTAAGTATAGGTTTGTTAAAAAAATGCCCTAGAAGTCTTGACTAGCCCATTTTGTCAAATGATTATTTAAAATTCTTTACCAACCCACCATTATTAATGCTAGGTATTGACAAACTTAAAACATAATAAAAAGACTAACACATTGACAAACATAATTCTAGCCTACCATAATAAATGCTAACATACCATTATTAATATTAAACTTACCTTACACATTGAAAAACTTGTAACACAAGTAAATGAAGTTGAATAAATAAAAGGATGGTTAGAATCGCCAAGCTTGAACAAGTTGCAATAATTGGTCAAAATATCTTATGGAGAACTCTAAATCCAGCTTAATTTTATTCCAAATTTACTATTTTTACATTTCACCTAAAATTATGTATTTGGCTATCCTATAACTTCTGTCTAAGTCTAATTCATCATGCCTTGTACTTTGAATTGTGATCTTAGTCCATATTTTTTCAATTAATCCATTTAAAGTAGCTTGCACCATTTTGCTCTAACTCTTGTAATTGGGCCTCCACAAATATGTAAAGGGTCAATTGGAGCTTTAATTATATTCCCTTGATGATTCTCATCAAAAGCAAACTAATATATGGGTAAGAGGCCATAGGACTCTCATTATTCCCTTCTCTTTATCTACTCTTGGATTCCATCTCTTCTTTCTCCTTATTCATAGACTCAGAGTTACCCTCATCACCTTCACAGCTCAATGTGGGGAGAAAACTATAGCTAAGGGCAATATGAAAGCGTGAAAATTTGTCACTGTCTTCACTTGAGTCATAACTATCTTTTAAAGACCAATTACTGACCTTCCTCTTTATGGCTAATGCAAATTGATGAAATTATGGATAAGGATAGCACAAGCACGTGGAATAAGGCATATTCAGATTCTATGCAAGTTTCCATCGGACCCGTCACAAGAGCTCGTGCAAAGAAATTCAAAGAAGCACTTAATGGGATGATTCAAGCAACTTGGGATCAATCTAATTCATAGAGACCTATTGAAGGAATCTCACTAGTTATTCATACTAATAAATGTGTGATTCAAGCTCTTGAATTTTATAAGCAATTAAATCCATAAAATCGGCGTATTAAGTAAGAAAGATATGCCACTATTTTTTTAGATAGTGTTAAAATGAAAATAGCTGATTTGTTGCCTCTTTTAAAAATAGAAATATTGTCTAAAAAGATAGTACCATATCTTTCATTCTTAATGCACCGATTTCATGGATTTGATTACTCATAAAATTCAAGAGCTTGAATCATGCATTTATTGGTTTGAATATCTTGTGAGATTCCTTCAATAGGCCTCCATGAATTGGATTGATCCCAAGTTACTTGTATCAGCCTATTAAGTGCTTTTTTAAATTTCTTTGCTTGAGCTCCTGTGACTGATCCGATGGGAATTTGCATAGAATCTGAATATGCCTTATTCCACGTGCTTATGCCATCCTTATCCATAATCTCATCATTTCAATCTTCTTGAAGGGGATTTGTCCTCAAATCTTCCCCTACATCAAAAGGACTTAAATCAGAAACATTAATTGTACCACTTACATTGTACTCACCAGGTAAATCCAGATTGTATGCATTGTCGTTAATCCGTTCCAAGACTTAGAAAGGTCTGCCCCCTTGAGGTAACAACTTGGATTTCCTTTGTTCTGGAAATCGTTCCTTGCGCATATGTAACCACACCTAATCGCCGGGTTCAAAGACTAGCTTGTGCCACCCTTGGTTGGTTTATTTAGCGTATTGCTCAGTTCTCCGTTCGATGTTGAGTTACGATGTTTCATGTATCTGCTTAACAACTTTAGCCTTTTTCTTTCCTTGTAAGTTAACAAATTCAGAAATAGGTAATGGAGTTAAATCTAATGGAGTTAAAAGATTAAAACCATAAACAATTTCAAACATTTTGTTAAAGTTAGGCAAAGATAATGAAGGGGCATTGGTTAACTTTTCTTTGATCATTTGGAATGCCTTCTCTTGTTCTTCTCCCCACTTGAATCCAATGTTTTTCTTGATTACTTCAATAAGTGGTGCAGCCAATGTACTAAAGTCTTGCGCAAATTGCCGATAGAAGCTAGCAAGTCCATAGAAGCTTTTCACATTACTTACACTTGTAGGACTCGGCCATTCTTGGATTACGCGTACCTTATCTTCATTACCTTGTATACCCTGTATACCTACAAAAAATCTTAGAAACACAAGTTTATCGGTGTAAAAGATATGTTTTTTTTAAATTAGTAAATAACTATTCTTTCCTAAGTACATCTAAAACATATTTAAAATATGTTGCATGATCATCCAAGTTTTTGCTATATATGAGAATATCATTAAAATAAACAACAACAAACTTACCAATAAAAGCCCGCAAAATATGATTCATAAGTATCATAAAAGTACTTAGAGCATTAGTCAAAGCAAAATGTATAACTAACCATTCATACAAACTATATTTTGTTTTAAAGGCAGTTTTCCACTCATCTCCTTTTTTCATTCTAATATGATGATATCCAATTTTTAGATCAATTTTAGAAAATATACAAGAACCATGCGATTCATCAAGCATATCATCTAGTCTAGGAATGGGATGTCGATACTTTACCGTTATGTTGTTGATGGCTTGGCAGTCAACGCACATCCTCCATGTCCCATCTTTCTTAGGAACTAGCAAAACCAAAACTGCACATGGACTCATGCTTTCTCTCATGTGCCCTTTTTCCATCAACTCATTAACTTGCCTTTGAAGCTCCTTTGTTTTCTCCAGATTACTCCTATAGGCTAGTCGGTTTGGAATGGTTGCAGTAGGCACGAAATTAATATGCTCGATCCTTTGGATTTGAGGTAATCTATGTGGTGTTTCCTTGGGAAAGACATCCTCATAATCCTGCAAAAGAGAAATAATGGAACTAGGCAAGATAAGGTTAAGCTAATTAGTGTTTAGAAATGTCTCTTTGTATAGAAGTATAGTCATTGGTATGTGACGTCCTCACATACTAAGGTTCTTACTTCATTAAGTAATGGGTCGCAGTTCCATTCAATTCCTGAAATTAGAAACAGTCTTGGAGCCTAATTTGATCAGGGTCTCGTCAGTTCTTGACGGGGTTCGTATCAGTTGGTATCAAAGTAAAGGTTCTAATAAGGTTTTGCCTATCCTTATTTAATTTTTGTGTTTTTTTTATTTTAATTCAAAAAAAAATTCGTGAGCAGTGGCGCATGAATAGTGCCGTATGAACATTATTGCATGAACAATATTTAAGGTTTATTAATTTTGTATCCTTGTGATTTATTTCCTTAAATCCGTAAATTTTTCCAATTCCTTACCCTAAATTCCTTCAATTTTCAGTTATTGAGTGTTAAATAAAAGAGCAAAGTAAAAAAAAAAAATAGTGAAAAAAAATCTTTCAATTTCCATTATTGGTGTCTTATATAATCCAAGTCTAATTTTTCATTATGTAAAAATTTATTCCCAAAATATTATTATTTTGTGCTTCCAAAACCTAATCATATGTGTTCATTGTGTTTTCGCCCTTAAAACCTAAATCTCTTTGATATAATCTTTGTGAATTGCTGTTGGAATCTTAATATTAGTTTGATTAGTTTTATAAGAATTAAGAGAGAATTATTACATGTAGAAAAAGGCAAGAGAGTGTGAGCATATTAGAGAGTAAAAGCCAATAAATTTGAGTGAAACACGTAAGGGACTGAAGTGAGGACTTTTCTACATTATTTCTAATCTCTTTTTGTAGATTTCAACTATGTCTTAAGACGAACAACAAAGCGCAAATGTTGAGGATTAACAACCAACTATTCAAAATTTTCAAATTCAAGCCTTGATGGGGGAGATGAGGCCATTGATGAGGGCTGGATTAAAGCATATACATGAACGTTTGGATCAAGTAGAGAACGCACGTGCACAGCAACCGCAATACGTTCCCCAAGCACACAGAAGAGAGAGAGTTCCAGCTACAGAAGTGGTTGATGGCTATTATAGGGATGAGTATGGCGAAGGGGAGGTAATCATAGAAGAGTTAAGCATCGAGATAATAGTGTGAGTGGCATAAAGATGAAAATTCCATCTTTTCAAGAAAAATCTGATCCTGAAGCATTCCTTGAATGGGAGAAGAAGATGGAGTTTGTATTTGATTGCTACAACTATTCTGAGGCAAAAAAAGGTAAAATTGGCTGTTATTGAGTTTTCTGATTATGCTATTACTTGGTGCGATCAGCTTATTATAACTAGGAGACGGAATGGAGAACGTCTTGTTGAAGCATAAAATGAAATGAAGACATTGATAAGAAGGTGATTTGTACCTGACCACTACTATCGAGGCTTGTTCTAAAAACTACAAAGTCTTACCTAGGGTAGCCGAAGCGCGGAGGATTACGTTAAAGAAATGGAGGTTGCCATGATTAAAGCAAATGTGGAGGATGATAGAGAAGCTACTATGGCACGATTCTTGAATGGCCTTAACTGGGAGATTGCAAATATGGTTGAGTTACAACATTATGTGGAGATTGAGGAGATGGTTTACAAGGCCATCAAGATTAAGCAGCAACTCAAGAGAAGGGGTAACACCCGATCAATCCCAAGCTTGAGTTCTACTCCATGGAAGCCGCCAAACTATGTAAAGCGAGACGAGAGGACACAAACATCTACTGCACCTAAATTAAGATTCGAGCCCTCCAGGCCTAATTCACAAGGTAACAATGTGACATTTACTATTAGGAATCGTGATATTAAGTGTTTTAAATGTCATGTCAGGAGACACATAGCCAGTGAATGTGTGAATAAAAGAGTTATGGTGTTACAAGATAATGGTGAGATTGTAAATAATGATGACGTAGAAGATAATAAAATGTCACCATTGGAGGATGTTGAAGATGAAGAGTATGCAGTCCCTGATGAAAGAACTTTAGTAGTTAGGACAGCTTTGAGTATGCAAGTAAAAGAAGATGAAGTAGTGCAACGGGAAAACATCTTTCATACTAGGTGCTATGTTCAGGAAAAAATATGTAGTATGATTATTGATAGGAGAAGTTGTACCAATGTTGCTCGAACTATCATGGTGGAAAAGTTTGGGCTTCCAACACTTAAACATCCACAATCATACAAACTATAATGGTTGAATGATGATGGCGAGGTGAAAGTGAACAAACAAGTACTAATGTCTTTTAAGATCGATAAATATGAAGATAAAGTACTATGTGATGTAGTACCAATGCAAGCTGGACCCTTATTACTTGTGCGTCCTTAGTAATTTGATAGACGTGTGAAGTATGATGGTTTTACCAATAAGTACTCGTTTAAGTTTAATCAACACAAGATCACTCTTGCCCCATTAACACCGAAACAGGTTTATAAAGATCAAATAAGCTTACAAAAGTGAATGACCGTAAGAAAAAGAAAGAAAAAGAGAGTGAAAATCAGAGAAATACTGTACAAAATGAGAGGGCAAAAGAAAAGAAAAGAAAATTGAGGCAGTTGAGAGAAAATTAGAGAGAAAACAAAAGAATTTTTATGCAAGAGCAAGTGAGATAAAAAGAGCATTGTTTTCAAATCAGCCAATGATTGTACTTCTATACAAAGAGGCATTTATAATCACTAATGAGCTTAACCTTATCTTGCCTAGTTCTATTGTTTCTTTTTGGAGGATTATAAGATGTCTTTCTCGAGGAAACACTATATGGATTACCTCCAATTCGAATAATCGAGCATCAAATTGATTTTGTGCCTCGTGTATCCATTCCAAACCGGCTAACCTATAGGAGTAACCTGAAGGAAACAAAGGAGCTTCAAAGGCAAGTTAGTTCCAGTTTTGCTAGTTCCTAAGAAAGATACGACATGGAGGATGTGCGTTGACTGCCGAGCCATCAACAACATAACGGTGAAGTATCGACATCCCATTCCTAGGCTAGATGATATGCTTGATGAATTGCATGATTCTTGTGTATTTTCTAAAATTGATCTAAAAAGTGGATATCATCAATTTAGAATGAAAAAAGGAGATGAGTGGAAAATTGCCATTAAAACAAAATATAGTTTGTATGAATGGTTAGTTATGCCTTTTAATTTGACTAATGCTCCGAGTACTTTTATGAGAATTATGAATCACGTCTTGCATGATACGAACCTCGCCAAGAACTGACGAGACCCTAATCCAATTAGGCTCCAAGATCGTTTCTAATTTCAGGAATTGAATAAAACCGTGACCCATTGCTTAATAAAGCAAGAACCTTGGTATGTGAGGACGCCACAATCAACTATGGATGGTTTGATTGATAAGTCAAGGGTTAAACGCCACGAAAAATCTGATAAGTTCAAAGAGTTCGTTTAAGAACTAAAGAGAATTATACTCTCAAGTAAATTGCATGAAAAACTTCTTTTTTTTCTCTTATTGAATGCGAATATATATAGGTTACAAGAAATCCTAATCAGAAACAAATTCCTAATCCAATTGAAATAAGAAATGAATCCTAAATAAATCAGAATCTTAATATACTAAAAAAAAAGGAAAGAATTCTTAATAAATCAGGATCTTAATCTAATAAAAAGAAAGAAAGAATCCTTAATAAATCTGGATCTTAATCTAATAAAAAGGAAAGAATCCTAAATTACTAAATAAAAATCAAAATAGTTGATTTGTTACTTCTTTTAAAAATGAAAACACTATCTAAAAATATAGTAGCATATCTTTCATCCTTAATGTGCCAATTTCATAGATTTGATTGCTTATAAAATTCAAGAGCTTGAATCATGCATTGTTTGGTCTGAATATCTTGTGAAATTTCTTCAATATGCCTCCATCCAAGAACTGACGAGACCCTAATTAAATTAGGCTCCAAGATCGTTTCTAATTTTAGGAATTGAATAGAACCACAACCCGTTGCTTAATGAAGCAAGAACCTTGGCATGTGAGGACACCACAATCAACTATGGATGGTCTGATTGATAAGTCAATGGTTGAACGCCACGAAAAATCTGATAAGTTTAAAGAGTTCATTTAAGAACTAAAAAGAATTATACTCTCAAGTAAATTGCATTTAAAACTTCTTCTTTCTCTCTTATTGAATGCGAAATATATATATATATATATATATATAGGCTACAAGAAATCCTAATCAGAAACATTCCCCTCCTCTTTAATAGAATTTGTCCTCAAATCTTCACCTACATCAAAAAGACATAAATCAGAACATTAATTGAAGCACTTGCATTGTACTCACCAGGAAAATCCAGCTTTTATGCATTATCGTTATTGCGTTCCAAGACTTGGAAAGGTCCATCCCCTCGAGATAGAAACTTGGATTTCCTTTGTTTTTGAAATCGTTCTGTGCGCATATGTAACCACACCTAACCGACAGGTTCAAACACTAACTTGTGTTGCCCTTTGTTGGATGTTGAGCTTCGCTGTTTCATGTATCTGCTTAACAATTTTAGCCTTTTTCTTTCCATCTAAGTTAACATGCTCAGAGACAGGTAATGGAGTTAAATATAATGGAGTTAAAGGATTAAAAACATAAATAATTTCAAACGGTGAATACTTAGTAGCAGAATGAATAGAACGATTATAAGCAAACTCAACATGTGGCAAACAATCCTCCCAAGTTTTAATGTTCTTTTTAATGATTGCCCGTAATAAGGTAGAGAAAATTCTATTTATAATCTCTGTTTGACCATCAGTTTGAGAATGACACGTAGTTGAAAACAACAACTTAATCCCCAACTTAGGTTACAAAGTCTTCCATAAGTAACTCAAGAACTTAGCATCCCTATCAGAAACTATTGTTCTAGGCATACCATGTAATCTCACAATCTCTCTAAAGAATAAATTAGCAATGTTAGAAGCATCATCTGTCTTTTGGCGTGAAATAAAATGTGCAATCTTAGAAAATCTATCCACACACAAAAATTGAGTCCTTTCTCTATTTGGACCTAGGTAAACCTAATACAAAATCCATTGAAATATCAGTCAAAGGTGCACTAGGTATTGGTAATGGGGTGTATAATCCATGAGGCTGGACTTTCGATTTGGCTTGCCTACAAGTGACACACCTACCACAAAGTCTCTTAACATCTCATTTCATATGTGGCCAATAAAAGTATTCCTGCAATAGGACTAAGGTCTTTACAACTCCAAAATGTCTCATCAATCCTCCTCCATGGGATTCTCTCACCAATAAATCTCTTAAAGAACAATTAGGCACACAACTTATTCTCTCAAAATAAGTAGCCATCATGCCTAAAGTACTTACTAACCCCAAACTTTTCGGCACTAAAATCATGGTCATCAGCATACAGTTCCTTAATATGTTCAAAACCAAGCATTTTAGCATTAAGTGTTGAGATTAAGACATACTTGGAGAAAGCACATCTGTAACTATGTTTTCCTTACCTTGCTTGTAATGAATGGCGTATGGAAACGTCTCTATAAATTCCACCTAACGAGCATGCCTTTGGTTTAGCTTGTGTTGGCCTTTAAGGTGTTTTAAAGATTCATGGTCAGTGTGAATTACAAACTCCTTAGGCCATAGGTAGTGTTGCCATGTTTGCAATGCTCAAATTAACGCGTATAGCTCTTTATCGTAAGTAGGATAGTTTAAGGCTGCTCTACTTAATTTCTCACTGAAATAAGCAATTGGTCATCACTCTTGCATAAGAACAGCTCCTATGCCAATACCTAAAGCATCATATTCAATCTCAAATGTTTTGTTAAAGTTAGGAAAGGATAATAAAGGGGCTTTGGTTAGCTTTTCTTTGATCATTTCGAAAGCCTTCTCTTGTTTTTCTCCCCATTTGAATCCAATGTTTTTCTTGATTACTTCAGTAAGCAGTGCGGCCAATGTACTAAAGTCTTTTACAAACCGTCGATAGAAGCTAGCAAGTCCATAAAAGCTTCTCACGTTACTTACACTTGTACGACTCGGCCATTCTTGGATTACATGTACCTTCTCTTCATCAACTTGTATACCCTGTGCACTTACAACAAATCTTAGAAACACAAGTTTATCAGTGGAAAAGGTACATTTCTTCAAATTAGCAAATAACTTTTCTTTCCTAAGTACATCTAAAACATATTTCTAATGTGTTGCATGATCATCTAAGTTTTTGCTATATATGAGAATATAATTAAAATAAACAACAACAAACTTGCCAATAAAAGCCCGCAAGACATGATTCATAAGTATCATAAAAGTACTCGAAGCATTAGTCAAACCAAAAGGCATAACTAACCATTCATACAAACTATATTTTGTTTTAAAGACAGTTTTCCACTCATCTTCTTTTTTCATTCTAATTTGATGACATTCATTTTTTAGATCAATTTTAGAAAATACATAAGAACCATGTAATTCATCAAGCATATCATCTAGCCTAGGAATGGGATGTCGATACTTTACCGTTATATTGTTGATGGCTAGGCAGTTAACTCACATCCTCCATGTCCCATCTTTCTTAGGAACTAACAAAACTGGAATTGCATATCGACACATGCTTTCTCTCACGTGCCCTTTTTCCATCAACTCATTGATTTGCCTTTGAAGCTTCTTTGTTTCCTTTGGGTTACTCCTATATGCTGGTCGGTATGGGATGGTTGCACCAGACATAAAATCAATTTGATGCTCGATCCCTCGGATTGGAGTTAATCCATGTGGTGTTTCCTTGAGAAAGACATCCTCATAATCCTGCAAAAGAGAAATAATAGAACTAGGCAAGATAAGGATAAGCTGGTTACTGTTCAGAAATGCCAATCATTGGTTGATTTGAAAACAATGCTCTTTTTATCTCACTTGCTCTTGCATAAAAATTCTTTTATTTTCTCTCTAATTTTCTCTCAACTGCCTCAATTTTCTTTTCTTTTTCCCTCTCATTTTACTTAATATCTCTCTAATTTTCACTCTCTTTTTCTTTTTTTTTTTCTTTCGCTCGCTCTCTCTTTGTAAGCTTATTTGATCTTTATAAACCTGTTTCTATGTTAATGGGGCAAGAGTGATCTTGCGTTGATTAAACTTAAACGAGTACTTGTTGGTAAAACCATCATGCTTTACACGTCTGTTGAATTGCCAAGGACGCCCAAGTAATAAGTGTCCAACTTGCATTGGTTCTATATCATATAGTACTTTATCTTCATATTTATCGATCTTAAAAAACACTAGTACTTGTTTGTTCACTTTCATCCCGTCAATGTCATTCAACTATTGTAGTTTGTGTGGCTGTGGATGTTTAAGTGTTGGAAGCCCTAACTTCTCCACCATGATAGTACTAGTAACATTGGTACAACTTCCCCCATCAATAATCATACTACAAACTTTTTCCTGAATATAGCACCTGGTATGAAAGATGTTTTCCCGTTGCACTGCTTCAATCTTCTTTTACTTGCACTCTCAAAGCTCTCCTAAGTACTAAAGTTAATTCATCAGGGACTGGATACTCATAATCTTCAACATCCTCAAATTATGGCATTTCATTATCTTCTGCCTCATCATCGGTTACAATCTCACCATTATCTTATAACACTATAACTCTTTTATTCACAAATTCACTAGCTCTGTGTCCCCTGCCATGACATTTAAAACACTTAATATCACAATTCCTAATAGTGGGTGTCACAATATTACCTTGTGAATTAGGCCTGGAGGGCTCGGATCTTGATTTAGGTGCAGTAGATGTTTGTGGCCTCTCGTCTCACTTTACATAGCCCGGCGGCTTCCATGAAGTGGAACTCAAGCTTGGGGTTGTATGGGCGTTACCTCTCCTCTTGAGTTGCTGCTAAATCTTGATGGCCTTGTAGACCATCTCTTCAATCTCCACATAATGTTGCAACTCAACCATATTTGCAATCTCTCGGTTAAGGCCATTTATTTATAGTAATCCTTCACCTTTCGGCTACCCTGGGTAAGACTTTGCAGTTTTTGGAACAAGGCTCGGTAGTAGTGGCTAGGTACAAATCCCCTTCTTATCAATGTTTCCATTTCGTTCCACGTTTCAATAGGACGTCATCCATTCCGTCTCCTAGTTATAATAAGCTGATCCCACCAAGTAATAGCATAATCAGAAAACTCAATCACAACCAATTTTACCTTTTTTACCTCAGAATAGTTGTAGCAATCAAATACAAACTCCATCTTTTTCTCCCATTAAAATATGTTTCAGGATTAGATTTTCCTTGAAAAGATGAAATTTTCATCTTTATGCTACTCACACCATTATCTCGATTCCTACCTCTTCTATGATTACCTACTGAATCCTTCCTTTCACCATATTCATCCCCATAATAGTCATCAACCACTTTTCCAGCTGGAACTCTCTCCCTTCTATGTGCTTGGGGAACGCGTTGCGGTTGCTGCGCACATGCGTTCTCTAATTGATGCAAACACTCATGTATATGGTCTAATTCAACCCTCATCAATCGTCTCATCTCCCCCATCAAGGCTTGGATTTGAAAATTTTGAATAGTTGGTTGATCATCTATATTTGCGCTTCGTTCTTTGTCTTGAGACATAGTTGAAATCTACAAAAAGAGATTAGAAATAATGTAAAAAGGACCTCCCTTCACTCCCTTATGTGTTTCACTCAAGAGAATGATTCACTCAATTTCACTCGTGTTTCACTCAAATTTATTGGCTTTTACCCTCCAATACGCTCACACTATCTTGCCTTTTTCTACTCATAATAATTCTCTTTTAGTTCTTATAAAACTAGTCAAACCAATATCAAGATTCCAGCAGCAATTCACAAAGATTATATTAAAGAGATTTGGGTTTTAAGGGCGAGAACACAACGAACATATATGAGTAGAATTTTGAAGCACAAAATAGTAATATTTTGGTAATAAATTTTCACACAATGAAAAATTAGACCACCAACATTGGAAATTAAAAGATTTTTTTTCACAATTTTTTTTTTTGCTTTGCTCTTTTTTTTTTAACACTGAATAACTGAAAATTGAAAGAATTTAGGGTAAGGAACTGACAAAATTTACGGATTTAAGGAAATAAATCACAAGGATGCAAAATTAATAAACCCTAATTAAATTAGACTCCAAAATCGTTTATAATTTTCACGAGTTGAATGGAACCGCGATCCGTTTCTCAATAAAACAAGAACCTTGGTATGTGAGGACGCCACAATCAGCTATGGATGGTCTGATTGATAAGTCAAGGGTTGAATGCCACGAAAAATTTGATAAAATCAAAGAGTTCGTTTAAGAACTAAAGAGAATTATACTCTCAAGTAAATTGCATAAAAAACTTCTTCTTTCTCTCTTGATGAATGGGAATATATATATGTGTTACAAGAAATCTTAATCAGAAATAAATTCCTAATCCAATTGAAATAAGAAATGAATCCTAAATAAATCAAGATCTTAATCTAATAAAATGGAAAGAATCCTAAATGACAAAATGAAAATCAAAATAGCTGATTTGTTGCCTGTTTTAAAAATGGAAACACTATCTAAAAGGATAGTGGCATATCTTTCATCCTCAATGTGTTGATTTTATAGATTTGAATGCTCATAAAATTCAAGAGCTTGAATCATGCATTAATTGGTCTGAATATCTTGTGAGGTTCCTTCAATAGGCCTCCATGAATTGGATTGATCCCAAGTTGCTCAAATCAGCCTAAGAAGTGCTTTTTTGAATTTCTTTGCATGAGGGTCCGATGAGAACTTGTATAGGATATGAGTATGCGTTACACCACGTGCTTGTGCCATCCTTATGCATAATCTCATCAGGATGCTCTTTTTTGCTAATAACATAATGCCATGCTTATCCACGAGCTGATGAATCTTGGAAAGTAATCCCATGTGTGCCTCATGATCTTTAGAAAATAGCAAGGTGTCATCAATATAGATGAGGGCACTGTGAAGGATAGGTTCAAAGATTCGAGTCATTGCTTTCCAAAAAGGTGATGGTGCCACCTTCAAACCAAATGGCATGACTATTCATTGGTAATGGGCATTGGGAATGCAAAAAGCTGTTTTGTATTGTTCCTCAGGCTGAATGCCAAGTTGCCAGAACCCTGCTTTAAGATCAAACTTTAAAAATACCTTAGCATCCTGGAGATGAATGAATAATGATTGAATCTTTGGCAATAGAAACTTATTATCTTCTAAGAAACAGTTAAGGGGCTGGTAGTCAATTACTAGCCTCTTTTTTCCACAAACAATCCCAGACATTTTTTCAACAAAAAGGCCTACAAGCCTAATTTGATGTTGTGGACTCAATCAATCCCTGAGATAATAGTTGTGCACATTATTCTTAAGCTAACTTGATATCAGAATAAGACATTCCTAGATGTGTGGCTTTGGTTGGATTAATGTTTTAATCAAGCTTGAATGAGAGCTTAATAAATAATTGGTTGTTCTTCTATAGAGGAGAAGGATGATTAAACTGGCTATGAGACTCGGGACATAGAACAACAAACTTATCTTTGAAAATCTGAAAAGGAGGCTTAGCGTCTGACAAATTTGTAAACCTTTAATTCATCATTGTATGGAAAGAATATATTTTTGAACTCAATTCCAGAAGCCATGATCCGTAATTTATACATTAGATGAAGAATGTTGAAACCAATTAGCAGACCCTTATCTGGAAAGGTAGAACCTGCTAGCTTTGTCCAAATGACACAATTTTGGAAGAATTGGATACCAACAGGGTAATGAGAGATGTATGAAAATGTTCTCCATTTGTAGTTTTGAAGTACTCGGTATGTCTTTTCCAACAGTAAGAAAGAAGATTGTTAGGATGAATCATACTTCTTTGAGAACCAGTATCAATAAATCCAATGGCTAGTAATGGTTTGGTAAATTTGGAAGAAAGGATGTGGATACGGACAGAAAGAATAGGTATTTTGGAAGGAGAAGCTGTTTGAATAGCATTTATGATTGAAATAATATCATCATCAGATGTTATCTCAGTTAGAGCTAATGCGGTATCTTCATCATAAGCCTCTTGTTCAGTGAAAACAGACTCGACATCATCTGAGTCAGATAGTAAAGATGCCTGTTCAAGATGTTGGATTAGACGAACTGCTTTGACTGACTTGTTGGGACAATCCCTTGAAAAATATCCATATTTTTTACATATGAAACATCTGGAATTCTTTGCTCTATGCATCCAAGATGGATCCTCCTTTTTAAAAAACCTATAAGGCTTTTTGTGTTTAGAAGAGGACGATTTAGATTTGTGACCATATATTCGAAAATGAACTTTCTTGTTAGAAGGTGAACAAGTGCAATCCTTGTCTGATTTACACTTGATCTTGAGATATAGTTTCTTGCAAGCTGCTTTGAAAGGCTGCTTATTTCTTATCAGATCTTTGAAGAATTCTTTTTGCTCACATAACCGTGCAAGACAGTTAACTGCAAGCTAGTACATCTTACTAAGAGACATGTCAGTTATGTTGAGATGATTGACATTTATCTGCCTTTGAAGTTCTGGTTGTAGCTCATTTGGAAGAGAAGCAACAAAGACGTGTTTTAATGTTAGGTTATGAAAACCATCGAGTTTGTAGAAAAGGATAGACATTCTCTTGTAGTGATAATCCAGATCTTTTTATTGTAAAGAACAACATTTCATCTCCATATACTCTTGGTGAGATAATTCAACTGAAGTAGTTTGATCACCAAGAAAAAGATCATAAATAAGGCCTAGGGCTGTAGACACCTCTAGGAATTGGACAAACTATAGCTGCCTGTACCACACAAGTTGCACGAAAACGGCAGGTACGTGGTGTTGTTAAACCAGATGATCGTAGACTAAACCACGCTTTGGGATCAGAACTGACATAGAAAAGTTCTAGATCTTGCACATCGGATGTCCAGCCCACACTATTTCATACAGACCAATAGACACATAACACCCAAAGACATAGCCCTCTAAGCTCCACAAAGAGGATGAACAGCTATCTGGAGAGGCGAATTCTTTATCAGGATCTTATGAATCTTGGAACATGATACTGGTCTAGTCTGCGCGATATTCTTTTAGGAGAAGGCCTTTGGTTGAGCCGTCATGAGACTAGAAAGGAATGAAATCAAGTGCTGGACCAAAAGAGGTGTGTTGGATGTCTTGTAGGGTAGGTATGACTCGGTTTAAATCTAATAGGAAGGTTTTGAGTTCCAATAGGACTGTCGGATCATGTTGAAGAGGGAACGGATGAGGAAATGTACGCCATAGATAGGCTTGTTCCTGTGTCCATAAACTTTTGGTTACTAGATGTTAGAAATATGGGCGATGGATGATGTAGACGGAAGTAACATCAAGTTGGTCATGATTGGAAAGAAATTTATATGGATGGTTATCAAGGGTTTGTTAGAGCTCTCTTCTCCACCGGAGGAGAGGAGAAAATCACTCGAGCAATGTCCAAATGAGTGAGGAAGAAGACTCAGGATTAAGAAGGCACTGTAGTGTAGAGTAGATTGGAATAATAAGCTTGGTAGCGTAGAGTACCGTGAGACACCATACATACCAAAGCTCATATTCAGAGAGCACTCTGGATTGATCAAGGGAAAACACGGTGAGAAAAAGATGGTTAGGGTGAAAATTGGGTGCCCTGAAATTCTGGAGATGGCAAATATTTATAAAAAAGCGAAATAAAAACTTTTTTGCCAAATCTTGGACTTGGTAAGGACACTGAAAAGTGAGACCAAAAGGGAAGGACATTTTAGTTCTACCTGACTGAGGAAGAGAGGCCATAAGGTAGATGATAGGTATGACAAACACAGGGGAGATTTTTTATAAAGGAGGTCTGGTAAGGAGGTCAAGGACAAGCTTCTTATCCCCTTTTATATACTGGACTGTGAAACTGTATTTGAAAAACCACTGTTTGAGACGAAGTAGCTAGCTATTTGAAAGAGACTTGTTTTTTAAATTAAGGATATTTGGAAAAGCACAATTATCTAATTGAACTAAAAAGTGATGTCCAATTAAGTGAAATTTAAACTTTTGAATACCATATTTCACTGCAAGAATCTCCTTGTAGATTATGTGGTAGTGCTTTTCTGACTCCTTGAATTGGCCGCTAGCGTGACCACAAAATTTTTCTGAGTAACCACGTCTTTCGAGCAAGATTGCACCTCAGAACTCATCACTTGCATCTGTCTGGAGGATGCGCTGGCCGTCTGTCAGTATCTGGAGAGGAGGTGGCTTCTGGGCCATAAGTTTCAATTGTTGGACAGCTTTTATCTGGCTCGGACCCCATGGTGGGGCTGTTTTCTTTAGCATGCGCGATAGCTGACTAGTATGGATTGAGCGATAGCTGACTAGTATGGATTGAGACCTTTGGAATAAATTCTTGAAGATAATTCACGATTATGAGAATTTGCTACATCGGTTTTCTAGAAAGGTTCTCATCAGAAAAATGGAGTAATTCTTGGGCAATGTGTGGTCCCGGTTGATATTGTCCGTTTGCAATAATCATCCCGAGAAATTTGATTGAAGACTGTCCTAAGACACTCTTTTTTGCCAACAATATGATTCCATGCTCTGCCACTATCTTTAAAAAGTGGGAAACTAAATCTTGATGTGACGGCTTATCTTTGCTGAAAATGAGGATGTCGTCGATGTAGATTAAAGCATGTGAGAGGATCGGTTCAAAGATTCTTGTCATTGCCTTTTGAAAAACTGATGGAGCAACGTTGAGACCGAAGGGCATGACCGTCTATTAGTAATGGGCATTTGGAATACAGAAAGCAGTCTTGGACCATTCATCTGATGGATACCGAGTTTCCAAAACCCAGCTTTGAGGTCAAACTTGGAAAAGACCTTAGCATCTTTGAGGTGGACGAACAAAGATTGGATATTTGGGAGAGGAAACTTGTCATTCTTCAGGAGAGCGTTGAGATTGGATCCCTGACATTTTTTCCATGTAAAATGTCTGGTAAGACCATTCTGAGGTTATGGGCTCAATGAGACCTTGGGCTATGAGTTGATTACATTCTTCTTGGGCTAGCTTAAGATCTGTGGGAGTCATCCCTGGATATATGGTTTTTGTTGGGTTAACGTCTTCATTAAGCTTAAAAGGGAGTTTAACAAAGAAATCTGGATTCTTCTACAGTGGACTTCTGTGTTGGAACTGACTATGACTTTTCAAACAATAAGGAAGTAGTTTTTGTTTAAACTATTTATAGTCTGTAGGGATGTGTTCAAGCAAATGTATTTTCAGTGTATTAGTATAGGGTAGAAACATATGTTTATACTTGATACCTGTAGCAGTAATCTGGAGTTTCTTGACCAAGTGTAAGAGATCAAAACCAATGAGCAGGTCTTTGTCAAGAAGGGTTGAACCAATGACCTTAGTCCAAATAAGACAATTCAGAATGAACTGTATGCCTATTGGCTTCTTGGTGATCAAAGTGGTCTGAAATAGTTCTCTATTAGTTGTGTTGAACTATTCCGTATGCTTCTCCCATGTTGAAGTAGGAAGGATTGCAAGGTTAAGCATAGATCTCTGTGATCCCGTATCTATGAAACCAATTACTGAAACTGGTCTGTTGAACTTTGATGGAACCGGAGACATCTGAGTAATGAGCTGTTGAACTATATTGATAACAGAGATGCCATCTGGATCAGCTTCTGATGTGGCCAAAACAAATGTTGTGTTATCATCGAAAGTATTCTGTTATGAGAACACAGACTCAACATCTTCTGTGTCGGACAACATCTATGTAAACTCTAAGTGGTGAATAAGCCGAACAGCTTGGGCTGGCTTATTTGGATAATTTTTTGTATAGTGACCCTTTTTCTTGCAAACAAAACATTTGGTACTTTTGTGTTTGCTGGCCTGGGAAGGATCTTTTTTCTTGAAGAAACAGTAGGGTTTTTTAGGTTGAGAGTAGGTTCTATGTTTGGATCTTTTGGATGGGTAGGTTTTGTAATGGTGTTTCTTTTTAGTTGGACAGACACAAGTCTTGTCATCATTGCATTTGATGGCAAGATGAGGCTTTTTACAAGCTTTTGTAACGGATGTTTGTTTTTCAGAAGATCCGTGAAAAACTCCTTCTGTTCACATAGTTTTTCAAGACAGCTGACCGTTAATTAATAGAGTTTGCCGAGTGACAGATTTACAACATCAAGATGGCTTACTGTAAGCTATTGTTGTATCTCTGGATGAAGTTTCTTCGGAAGAGAAGCAACAAAGATGTGCTTCAGATTTGGATCGTTAAATCCATTCAACTGGTAGAACAGTATGGACATGCACTTGTAGTGGTAATCCAAATCTTTTCATTGGAGTAAACAACATTTCATCTGAAAAAATTCTTTTCTGGCTAATTTATTTGCAACCGTAGGCTCTCTGAGATATTGCTCATAGATAATCCCAAGAGTTGTAGGAATATCTGGTATTTGAATAAATTGCAGCTAGCTGTACTATCCTAAGCTTTGTAACCAATGCCATAAAGAACCAGTGAATCTTGAACTGAATTCTTTAAGGACCATTGATGACTGAGCACCTGGCTTAAGCATCTGGACATCTAGCCATGCGGACAATTCTTCAAACCTTGTTTGCCATTTAGGTTTAGGAATATCATCAAATGTAAACTGTGGACCATTGTTAGGTTTAGAGGCCTGAGCAGGAGGAGGATCTCTAGGAGGAGATCAAGCTGTGTCAGAATATGCTTCTTGAACAATATGAGTTGTCGAGGAAGAAGGTTCTTCAGTTGGCTGAGCCGTGAAGATTTTTGATATGTCTGCCATTTTTTGTTCTGAATCTGTTAGAAAAAATTCTGATTCATAGATTGAACCAGAATATTCAGAAGGTGTCGATGGTTGTGGAGTATACTGTTCAGGTTCTGAGGATGAGCCTGAAAAATCTGTTGACGCAGACTAGACATACTCTCTAGGACTGGGTCGATGACGCTTGATTAAGGTTTTGATGTTGATAGAGAACTTTCTTTTATACAACTTATAAGGATTAACGAGAGGAAAACTGGACTTTGAGATTTGAGTAGACTCTGGAATATACGAATATTCTACTAAGTTTTCTATTTTAGAGGACAGGTGCTTGGTGTAGGACTTATGAAGAGTGGGAGTAGAAGAAAGAGAAACAGGAGCAAAAGGTTGAGACGAAGAGGTAGGAGTAGATGAAAAGTCCATGACTGTAAAGGTTCTTCTCTATACTAGATTCGGTTTCTAACGATTATCCTATTATCATACCACGCTCAAGAAGGAAACAAGCTGGCTCTGATACCACACAGAGAACTATTTTTGGGAATATCATCAAAAGGAAACCAATTGTTACTTATTGATTTTAAACTATAGTGTTAAGATTTTGGGGGTTGATCCTCAACATTTGAATCTCCATCTTCTGGTTCATCAACAAAAGGGGGACCCTTTGTAGGATCATTAAATGGTGGCGTACTGGTAGAAGGTTCTACCATTAGTAGCCTAGAGATAACTCCAAATTCAGATTCTCAATCAGAAGAAGTCTATGGGTCTAATTCTGATTGAGATTCGGTCTCTGTTTCTGTTGCCTGTAAGTCTGTTGAAGAATGTACAAACTGTTCAGAATTAGATGATTCTGAAGGAACTTGCACATGGAAACTAGCCTAGGTAAAAGAGGAGACTTGGTTAACAAAGGTTGTTGTTTCTCTGCATCAATTCTAACAAGTTATGCTTTAACCATTCTGATCTCTGCTTCATTCTAGTTAAACTTCGGACCTCAGATATTGTTCTAGATCATAGATCTAAGATCATGATCAAGTTGAACAACTCTTCTTTCTATATCAACATACATCTTTTCAAGCTGGGTAGCAATGAGTCTACCTTGGATGAAGTTTGTCTTACTTGGATTTCCTTTGTTCTGAAAATCGTTCCTTGCGCATATATAACCACACCCAATCGCTGGGTTCAAAGACTAGCTTGTGTCACCCTTGGTTGGTTTGTTTAGCATATTGCTCAGTTTTTTGTTCGATATTGAGCTTCGCCGTTTCATGTATCTGCTTAAGAATTTCAGCCTTTTTCTTTCCGTCTAAGTTAACAAGCTCAGAAACAGGTAATGGAGTTAAAGGATTAAAACCATAAAAAATTTCAAACTGTGAATAGTAACAGAATGAATAGAATGATTATAAGCAAACTCAATATGTGGCAAACAATCCTCCCAAGTTTTAATGTTCTTTTTAATGATTACCAGTAATAAGGTAGATAAATTTCTATTTAGAACCTCTGTTTGACCATCAATTTGAGGATGACACGTAGTTGAAAATAACAACTTAATCCCCAACTTAGCCCACTAAGTCTTCTAGAAGTAACTCAAGAACTTAGCATCCCTATCAGAAACTATTTTTCTAGGTGTTTGGGTAATATCGGACAGGCCCCTCGAAGCCCTTCCAGCTCGAGTAAAACACCCCGAGGACAGCCTAGCCCGAGCACTTCCTTCTCCTGCTCGAGGTCGCCCCTCAGGTCAAAGCTGGTCAAGGTCGAGAGCTAAGCACTCCTTCGCCTGCTCGAGGTCGTCCCTCAGGTCAAAGCTGGTCAAGGTCAGGAACCGAGCACATCTTTCCTGCTCGAAGGGATCCACGAGCACAGCTGGGCAAGACCCGACCCAAGGCAACCCGACCCGTTTTCTCAGAATCTCGGCACACCTTTTAATGTCTCACCAGGGCCCCACATGTTATAGTGGCGATACTGTTGCCGGTGGCCAGGTAATAATTCCTAGCGCACTTGCCCGACATGGTGATCTGGCCACGTGAATCGGGTTAAGGGGATAGCCGCTCATCCCTAGGGAGTATTCCGCCAATCCCAGCTGTCAGAGGGACCCAGATACCACTAGCGTGGGAGTGGACAGCCTGGAAATGGAAAGAGCGGGAAAAATGGAGTATAAAAGGAAACGAAGGAGAACGTTACAAGGGTTGGATTCTCTGATTCACAAAGGATCTGTAAGCTCAAACAAGTTCTCCCTTTTCTAATTTCTCTTATCTGAATTTTCTGGAAACACCATACTTATCCAAAAAGGGGGGCGAAATAATACCCCTTTCATCTTTCCGGTCTCCCTCACTAAGGGAGATACCAAAAAGACAAACCCGATTACTGACTTGAGCGTCGGAGGGTTTTCGCCGGAACACGCCCGGCGACCCCTGACCTGGTTTTCTGTGAGTACAGGTCCGGAAGACAGTGGAACAGGACGAAGGAGGATATCTTGCTCGAGATCGAGCTTATCGCGAGCAGAAGGATCGAGGCACTATTTGAAGCCGCGAGCAGAAGGTTTAAACAGTCCTGCTCGAGCTGTATGGAGGCACTGTTTGAAGGTTCGAAGCACTGTTGAGGCACGCGGGAAAAACTGCATCAACACTAGGTATACCATGTAACCTCACAATCTCTCTAAAGAATAAATCAGTTATTTTAGAAGTATCATCTATCTTCTGGCATGAAATAAAATGTGCCATCTTAGAAAATCTATCCATGACTGCAAAAATTGAATCTTTTCTTCGTTTGGACCTAGGTAAAACTAACACAAAATCCATTAAAATATCAGTCCAAGGTGCACTAGGTATTGGTAATGGGATGTATAATCCATGAGGTTGCACCTTCGATTTGGTTTGCCTACAAGTGACAAACCTACCACAAAGTCTTTCATATGTGGCCAATAGAAGTATTCCTACAATACGACTAAGGTCTTTACAACTCCAAAATGTCCCATCAATCCTCCTCTATAGAATTCTCTCACTAATTAATCTCTTAAAGAATAATTAGGCACACACAACATATTTTCTCGAAACAAGTAACCATTATGTCAAAGTACTTGCCAATCCCAACTTTTAACAATTATGATATTCAGCACTAAAATCATGATCATTAGTATACAATTCCTTAATATGCTCAAAACCAAGAATTTTAGCATTAAGTGTTGAGATTAAGGCATACTTACGAGAAAGCGCATCTGCAACTATGTTTTCCTTACCTTGCTTGTAACGAATGACGTATGAAAATGTCTATATGAATTCCACCCAATGAGTATGCCTTTTGTTTACCTTGTATTGGCCTTTAAGGTGTTCTAAAGATTCATGGTCACTGTGAATTACAAACTCCTTAGGCCATAGGTAGTGTTGCCATGTTTGCAATGTTCGAACTAACGCATATAGCTTTTTATCGTAAGTAGGATAGTTTAAGACTGCTCCATTTCATTTCTCACTAAAATAAGCAATTGGTCGTCCCTCTTGCAGCTGTACCTAAAGCATCACAGTCAATTTCAAATGTTTTGTTAAAGTTAAGCAACGATAATAAAGGGGCTTTTGTTAGCTTTACTTTGATCATTTGTAACGCCTTCTCTTGCTCTTCTCCCCACTTGAATCCAATGTTTTTCTTGATTACTTCAGTGGGTGGTGCGGCCAATGTATTAAATTCTTTCACAAATCGCCAATAGAAACTAGCAAGTCCGTAGAAGCTTCTCACATTACTTATACTTGTAGGACTCGGCCATTCTTGGGTTGCATGTACCTTCTCTTCATCAACCTATATACTCTGTGCACTTATAATAAATCCTAGAAACACAAGTTTATCAGTTCAAAAGGTACATTTCTTCAAATTAGCACATAACTTTTCTTTCCTAAGTACATCTAAAACATATTTCAAATGTGTTGCATGATTATCCAAATTTTTGCTATATGTAAGAATATCATCAAAATAAACAACAAACTTACCAGTAAAAGCCAGCAAAACATGATTCATAAGTCTCATAAAAATACTTGGAGCATTAGTCAAATCAAAAGGCATAACAAACTTTTCATACAAACCATATTTTGTTTTAAAGGCAGTTTTCCACTCATCTCCTTTCTTTCATTCTAATTTGATGATATCCACTTTTTACATCAATTTTAGAAAATACACAAGAACCATGCAATTCATCAAGCATATTATCTAGGCAAGATAAGGTTAAGCTCTTTTTATCTCACTTGCTCTTGCATAAAGGTTCTTTTGTTTTCTCTTTAATTTTCTCTCAATTACCTCAATTTTCTTTTCTTTTTCCCTCTCATTTTGCTTAGTGTCTCTCTGATTTTCACTCTCTTTTTCTTTTTTTTTTCTTTAACTAGCTTTTTCTTTATAAGCTTACTTGGTATTTATAAACCTGTTTCAGTGTTAATGGGGCAAGAATGATCTTGTGTTGATTAAACTCAAACAAGTACTTGTTGGTAAAACCATCATTCCTTACACGTATGTCGAATTGCCAAGGATGCGCAAGTAATAAGTGTCCAGCCTGCATTGGTACTACATCACATAGTACTTTATCTTCATTTTTATCGATGTTAAAAGACACTAGTACTTGTTTGTTCACTTTCACCTCACCACTGTCATTCAACCACTATAGTTTATATGGCTGTGAATGTTTAAGTGTTGGAAGCCCTAGTATGAAAGATGTTTTCTTGTTGAACTATTTTATCTTCTTTTACTTGCACACTCAAAGCTCTCCTGGCTAATAAAGTTAATTCATTAGAGACTGCATATTCTTCATCTTCAACATCTTCCAATGGTGGCATCTCATTATCTTCTGCCTCATCATTGGTTACAATCTCACTATTATCTTGTAATACCATAACTCTCTTATTCAGAAATTCACTAGCTATGTGTTCCTTGCCATGACATTTAAAACACTTAATATCACGATTCCTAATAGTGGGTGTCACAATGTTACCTTGTGAATTAGGCCTAGAGGGCTCAGATCTTGGTTTAGGTGTAGTAGATGTTTGCGGCCTCTCGTCTCGCTTTACATAGCTTAGCGGCTTCCATGGAGTGGAACTCAAGCTTGGGGTTGCACGGGCGTTACCCCTCCTCTTGAGTTGCTACTCAATCTTGAGATGGAAGTGGCAGATACGTGGTGTTGTTATTTAGGGGAAGTGACCTCGTATTCGTCGATGTGAATCGGAACACTTATTTAAAGGTCTTCAGACCAGTAGCCCTAACCCCTGAGTG
Organism: Murraya koenigii; assembly: GCA_025617385.1. NCBI lineage: Eukaryota > Viridiplantae > Streptophyta > Magnoliopsida > Sapindales > Rutaceae > Murraya > Murraya koenigii. Next base: position 12,315,835 of record CM046814.1, read on the forward strand.
TCCAGCCGATATACCCACACACCATCTCATATAGACCAATGGATATGTACCACCCAAAGATATAGCCCTCTGGACTCACAAAGAGGATGAATAGTTATCCCTATGGTCGGACTCTATAGTTTATACGAGTTAATCATTCTGGTGCACAGGATCCTTTATTCAAAGACAAGTGCAGAGCATACTTGATTAAATATGAACAGATGATATGATAATCTTTGAAACCTAAATTGTTCTAGAGAAGAGGAGAAGAGTATTAAGCCATGAAAATGAGGAAAAGATTTTTTTATTTCTTATGATCGCTCCTTGTAGATTACGTGATAGTGTTTTTCTGACTCTTTGAATTGGCCGCTAGCGTGACCACAAAATGCTTCTAGTCACCACGCCTTTCGAGCAAGATTTTACCCTAGAACACGTCACTGCCATCATTCTAGAGGATGCGTTGGCCGCCTGTAAGTATCTGGAGAGGAGGCGGCTTCTGGGCCACAAGTTTCAACTATCACGAGAAATTGCTGGATCTACTTTCTGGAAAGGTTTTCATCAGGAAAATGGAGTAATTCTTGGGCGATGTGTGGTCCCAGCTGATATTATCCATTTGCAATAGTCATCTTGAGAAAGTCGATCAAAGACTGTCCTAAGACATTCTTTTTTGCCGACAACATGATTCCATGATCCGCCACTATCTTTAAAAAGTGGGAAAGTAAAGCTTGATGTGGCGCCTTATCTTTGCTGAAGAACAGGATGTCGTTAATGCAGATTAAAACATGTGAGAGAATCGACTCAAAGATCCGTGTCATTGCTTTTAGAAAAATTGATGGGGCAACTTTAAGACCGAAGTGCTTGATCGTCCATTAATAATGAGCCTTTGGAACACAAAAAGCAGTCTTGGACCGTTCATCCGGATGGATACTGAGTTGCCAAAACACAGCTTGAAAGTCAAACTTGGATAAGACCATGGCATCTTTGAGATAGACGAACAGATATTGGATCTTTGAGAGAGGAAACTTGTCATCCCTCAGGAAAGCATTGAGAGGCTGATAATCAATCATGGGCCTTTTCTTTCCTTTAAGGATTTCTGATTTTTTTTCTACTTAGAATGCCTGGCAAGCCCATTTTGAAGTTGTGGGCTCAATAAGACCTTGGGCCATAAGCTGGGTTGTATTCTTCCTGGGCTAGCTTGAGATCTATGGGAATCATCCCTGGATGAGTGGCTTTGGTTGGGTTAATGTCTTTGTTAAGCTTCCTTCCTTACTATCCAGAACGTCATAGTCAATTCCAACACCAAAGTCCATTATGGAAAAATCCAACTTTCTGATCTTTTGGGTAAAGCATCTTCTTCATGTAGCATATGCAGTGCTTTCTTGTACCATTGAATCTAGATGATCCAGTGGTGTTGCAACTCAACCATATTTGCAATCTCAAGAATCGTGCCATGGTAGCTTCTCTATCTTCCTCCACATTTGCTCTAATCATGGCAACCTCTATTTCTTTGAAGTAATCCTCCACGCTTTGGTTACCCTGGGTGAGACTTTGCAGTTTTTGGTATAAGCCTCGGTAGTAGTGGCTAGGTACAAATCGCCTTCTCATCAATGTCTTTATTTCATTCCACGTTTCAACATGACATTCTCCATTCCGTCTCCTAGTTATAACAAGCTTATCCCACCAAGTAATAACATAATCAGAAAACTCAATGACAGCCAATTTTACTATTTTTGCCTCAGAATAGTTGTAGCAATCAAATACAAACTCTATCTTCTTCTCCCACTCAAGGTATGTTTCAAGATTAGATTTTCCTTGAAAAGATAGAATTTTCATCTTTATGCCACTCACTCTTCTTAAATCCTGCACCAAGCATTTGTCCTCTAAAATAGAAAACTTAGTAGAATATTCGTATATTTTAAAATCTGCTCAAATCTCAGAGTCTAGTTTTCCTCTTGTCAGTCCTTATAAGCTTTATAAGAAAAAGTGTACTTTCAATATTAAAACCATAATCAAACATGATAGACCTAGTCCTAGGGAGTATGTTCAGTCTTCTTCTCTTGATCAATCGCATCTCCAATCAACTTCTGCAGAACAATATGTCACTCTTGAAATTCCACCTGAGTTTGTAGCCAATTGGAAAAGAGAAGGCTTCACCCATATATATAGGCGCAGTTCACTTCATCCTCACTTTTCATGGCCGAAAAGGCTTACCAGTGACTGCCAGACTTGTTTTGCTTGACAATAGGTTTAAGGAGTGTCAACATGCTGTTATTGGTATGATCCTAACCACTTTCCAAGCCAGCAGTGTACTTCTCACCTTTTACCCAAATTTTAATCTTTCTCTCGATGATCCCAATGTCCCAACAACCATGTAAGTTCAGGTCCATATCCAAGGCGCTGAACAAATAACCACTGCTAAAATTGCTATATTACATCATCAGTTGGTGTATCATTTACAAAATCATGCTATGAATCTCCCAAATCCCAACTATTCCTCTGATACAGTCGTGATATTGGCTGATATAGAGACTTCACTAACCGTTGTCCATATCCCTAAATAGATAACTAAAGCTGAACTCACAAAGCTCATGCCTCTTGAATGGCTTACCAATGAGCTTTATCATGAAAATTCCCAGCTTATCCAAACCTCCGATGCACTATTTCAGAAACATTCTGATGGCACAGTTAGTATCCATTTCCAAGAGCCATCCACTGAAGCTCACAGAGTTTCATTCTCTTACAGTGCAATGATTTAGCCTGTCTTGACAATTCAAGAAGATCTGCAATTCATAGCTTCACATCCGAAGGCACGCCAATCTATCCTGCAAAAATAGATGGCCATTTCCTTTAGGATGCACCAGGTCAGGCAGTGATATGTGTGATCCGGATTGCCCCTGTCGAGATGAATCTGATTCTGATGATGATGAACTTTTCCGCAGAAGGCAGCGTAGAAAGTCAAAGTCCAAACTACCTCACTCAACATGCAAGACATAATGTATCCTTCCATCGGATCATTCAGATTCGATGGAACCACTTCCCATCTACAAGAAAGCACTGCATATGCTACATGAAGAAGATGCTATAACCAAAAGACCAAAGAATCCTTCATCGGCAATCAGATCCTCCTTGATGATGTCTTCTCAAGGATCTTACCAAGATCAATTTCCTTCACTTGAGAAACATACAGATCCACGGACTAAGGTTGTCACTCGAACTTACGTCTCATCACCAATAACTCCATCAGGCTAACCAGAAGAACCGAGATAGTTCAAAGCTGTTCTGAACGGGCAAACCCAGTACGTCGGGGTACAGAATAAAGTTTTGAAAAGAATTGATACAAAGATTTACCTTGTAGCCAATCAAGTCAGAGCCAACTCAATAAAAGTCTACAACCTATCTTCTCAACTGAACAGAATGTACGCTAACTTGAAGGCCAAAATAGCTCAGCTAGATGCAAATCTAATGCAGATGCTCAGAGATCGAGTTTATGGTCTTGAGTTTAATCAATAGGAAGATGAAATCAGGAGATTGAAAGAAGAACTAGCACGGATAGATCAACAACCTTCACTTTTTAGTCCATCCTTTCAATTACCATTTCCTACATCATTCTACAACACTGATTTTTTCTGTACTCCTGTGCAAAGAAAACCTTTTGATTATGGTCAATTCTTTGGCCTTTCTCATCTCTCCTGCAGACAATTGGAACCAACACCACCACCGAGAAAACATAAAACTAGATTTCCTCCACAACCATAGCCACAGCCACAGCCACAACTAAAAACCTATACCGAGTCTCATTCAGAGAACTAGCCTCTGAGTCCTATACCCAATCCACTCTTGAACCACCTCTTAGGTCAAAAGATAAAGCACCTATAGAGCCAGTACCATCTCCACCACAAACTATACCACCACCTGTATAACTACCAGTACAGTCACCATCATAGTCATTTCAATCTTATCACCAATACTCTTCACAACAGATACCTATATAGAGCTACCATGACTCTATGTCAACAAATTCTTTAGGGTCATCATCAGAACCTGAACAGTATAATCCACAGTCATCGACACCATCTGAATCTTTTAGTTCTATCTAATGATCAAAATTCTCTGCAATGGATTCAGAATAAGAAATGGCAAACATGTCAAAAATCTTCATAGCTCAGCCAACTGAAGAACCTTATTCTTTGAAAACTCCTATTGTTGAAGAAGCAGATTCAGACACGAATCGATCTCCTACCAAGGATCCTCCTCCTGCTCAGGCCTCTAAACCCTGTAGTGGCCCATGGTTTACATTCGATGACATTCCTAAACCTAAATAGTAAACAAGGTTTGAGGAATTGTCTGCATGGCCAGATGTCCATATGCTTAAGCCAGGTGCTCAGTTATCAATGGTCCTTAAAGAATTCAGTTCAAGATTCACTGGTTCTTTACGGCATTGGGTTCAAATCTTAGAATAACATAGACAGTTGTAGTTTGTACAAATACTGGATATTCCTACAACTCTTGGAATTATTTATGAGCAATACCTCAGAGTCTCTACGGTTGCAAATGAGTTAGCCAGAACAGAATTTTTTCAGATGAAATGTTATTCACTCCAACGAAAAGATTTGGATTTCCACTACAAGCACATGTATACACTATTTTACCAGTTAAATGGATTCAATGATCCAAATCTGAAGCACATCTTTATAGCTTCTCTTCCAAAGGAAGTTCATCCAAAAATACAACGAAAGCTCACAATAAGCCATCTTGATGTTGCAAATCTGTCTATCGGCAAACTCTATCAGTTAGCCGTTGGCTGTAATGAAAAACTATGTGAACAAAAAGAGTTCTTCACAGATATTTTAAAGAACAAACATCCATTCTAAAAAGCCTGCAAAAAGCCTCACCTTGCCATCAAATGCTATGATGACAAGACTTGTGTCCATCGACCAAAAGAAACATCATTACAAAACTTGCCCATCCAACAAAACCAAACACAGAACCCACTCTCGACTTAAAAAATCCTACTGTTTCTTCAAGGAAAAGGATCCTTCCTAGGCCAACAAACACAAAAGTACAAGATATTTCGTTTGCAAGAAAAAAGGCCATTATGCAAGAAATTGTCTAAATAAGCCAGCCCAGGCTGTTCGGCTTATTCATCACTTGAAATCCACACAAATACTGTCAGACACTGAAGATGTTGAATCTGTGTTCTCAGAACGGAATACTTTTGATGATGATACAACATTTGTTTTGGCAACGTCAGAGATTGATCCAGATGGCATCTCTGTTATCAATACAGTCCAGCAGCTTAGTGCTCAGATGCCTCCGCTAACTATTTCTTCATGAAAAATACATTTGGTCCTATCAAAGTTCAACAAACTATTTCCAGTAATTGGTTTCATAGATGCGGGATCTCAAAAGAGCATGCTTAACCCTGTAATCCTTACTACTTCAGCATGGGAAAAGTATACTGAATTGTTTAAAACAGCCAATGGAGAACTATTTCAGATCACTTTGATCATGAAGTAACCAATTGGAATACAGTTCTTTCTGAATTGTCTGATTTGGACCAAAGTCATTAGTTCAATCCTTCCTGACAAAGACCTGCTCATTAGTTTTGATCTCCTACACTTGGTTAAGAAACTCCAGATTACTGCTACAGGTATTAGGTATAAGCACATATTCTTGCCCTATACTGATACACTGAAAATACACTCTCTTGAATACATATCTTCAGACTATGAACAGTTTAAACAGCAACTCCCTCCCTATTGTCCTGAGAATCATAGTCAGTTTGTGGAAAAATCCCAATTTCTTTAATAAGCTTCCTTTTAAGCTTAATGAAGGTATTAACCTAACCAAAGCCACACATCTAGGGATGACCCCCACAAATCTTAAGCTAGCCCAAGAAGAATGCAATCAACTCATGGCCCAAGGTCTCATAGAGCCCACAACCTCATAATAGGCTTGCCAAGCATTCTACGTGGAAAAGAGATCAGAAATCCTTCGAGGAAAGAAAAGGCTCGTGATTGATTATCAGCCTCTCAATGCTTTCCTAAAGGATGACAAGTTTCCTCTCCTAAAGATCCAATCTCTGTTTACTCTTCCAAATGCCCATTATCAATGGACGGTCATACCCTTCGGTCTCAAAGTTGTCCCATCAATTTTTCAAAAGGCAATGACAGAATCTTTGAATCGATCATCTCACATGCTTTGATTTACATTGACGACGTCCAGTTTTCAACAAAGATAATGCATCACATCAAGCTTTACTTTCCCATTTTTTAAAGATAGTGGCAAATCATAGAATCATGTTGTCGGTAAAAAAGAGTATTCTAGGCCAGTCTCAATCGACTTTCTCGAAAAGATTATTGCAAATGGACAATATCATCCGGGACCACACAAGAATTATTCCACTTTCCTAATGAGAACCTTTCCAGAAAGCAGATCCAATAATTTCTTAAGATCATGAATTATCTTCGAGACTTTACTCCAAAGGTCTCAATCCATACCAGTCAGCTGTCACGCATGCTAAAAAAAATAGCCCTACCATGGGGTCCAGGCCAGACAGCAACTGTTCAACAATTGAAACTTGTGGCCCATAAGCAAACTCCACTCCAGATACCGGTAGACGGCTAGAGTATCCTCCAGAGTGATACCAGTGACGAGTTATGGGGTGTAACCTTGCTCGAAAGACGTGGTGACTCAGAAACATTTTATGTTCACGCTAGCAGCCAATTCAATGTGTTAGAAAAGCACTACCACGTGATCTACAAGGAGATTGGTGCAGTGAAATACGGTATCCAGAAGTTTGAATTTCACCTAATTGACATCACTTTTTAGTCCGATTGGACAATTCGAATTTTCCAAATATTCTCAATTTCAAAAACAAGTCTTTCCCAAACAGCCAGCTACTCCGTCTAAAACAATGGTTCTCAAAATAAAGTTTCACAGCTCAGCATATAAAAGGGGATAAGAACCTTGTCCTTGACTTCCTAACCGACCTTCTTCATCAAAAATCTCTTCCATGTCTGTCATACCTATCATATACCTTATGACCTCTCTTCCCCAGTCAGCTAGAACTAAAAGGTCCTTTCCTCTTGGCCTCACCATCCAACGTCCTTATCAAGTCCAATATTTCACAAAAAAATTTTTTATTTCTTCTTTTTATGAATATTTACCATCTCCAAGATTTCAGGGTACCAAGCTTTCACCTTGACCATCTTTTCCTTACCAGGTTTACTCTTGACCCCTCCAAAGCACTCTCTGAAGATGAGCTTTGATATATATGGTGTCTTACCGTACTCTACGCTACTAAACTTATCATTCCAAACTACTCTACACTACAGTGTCTTCTTGATCCTGAGTCCTTTTCCTCACTCACCTGGACAATCCTCGAATGGTTTTCTCCTCTTCTATGGCAGAGCAGAGAAAAACTAGACTCTGAGATTTGAGCAGATTCTGAAATATACCAATATTCTACTAAGTTTTTTATTTTAGAGGACAAATGCTTAGTGTAGGATTTAGGAAGATTGAGAGTAGAAGAAGAGAAACAGGAGCAAGTGGTTGAGACGAAGAGCTAGGAGCAGAAGGTAAAGATCCTATGGCTGTAAAGGTTCTTCACTATACTAGATTTAGTTCCTAATTATTATCCTATTATCTAGTTTTCAGTTTTCTCGGTGGTGGTGTTGGTTCCAACTGTCACCAGGAGATTATATCCATTTTTTAAATCAATTTTAGAAAATACACAAGAGCCATACAATTTATTAAGCATATCATCTAGCCTAGGAATAAGATGTTGATACTTTACCGTTATGTTGTTGATGGCTAGACAGTCAATGCACATTCTCCATGTCCCATCTTTCTTAGGAACTAGTAAAACCAAAACTGCACATGGACTCATGCTTTCTCTCACGTGCCCCTTTTCCATCAACTAATTAACTTGCCTTCGAAGCTTCTTTGTTTCCTCTGTGTTACTTCTATAGGTTGGTCGATTTGGAATGGTTGCACGAAGCACAAAATCAATTTGATGCACAATCCCTCGGATTGAAGATAATCCATGTGGTGTTTCCTTGGGAAAGGCATCCTTATAATCCTACAAAAGAGAAACAATAGAACTAGGCAAGATAAGGTTAAGCTCGTTGGTGTTTAGAAATGTCCTCTTTGTACAGAAGTACAATCATTGGCTGATTTGAAAACAATGCTCTTTTTATCTCACTTGCTCTTGTATAAAAATTCTTTTATTTTCTCTCTAATTTGATTATAGTCCGGTCAGTTCTTGGTGGGGTTCGTATTAGTGTTGAACATCCTATTGATGGGACATTGATGATTGCTCGGCGTGCTCTCAACATGCAAGTGAAAGAAGATGTGGAGGTACAATGTGATAACATTGATCTAGGTGCCACATCCAAGATAGGGTATGTAGTATGATAATTGATTGTACTAATATAACTAGCTCTAGTTCAGTTGAAAAATTAAATTTTATAACTTTGAAACATCTTAGACTATATACAAATTGTAATAGTTGAATGATTGTAAAGAAGTTAAAGTAAATAAACAAGTGTTTCTTTCATTCTCTTTTGGGAGATACAAGGATGAGGTTCCATGTGATGTAGTACCTGATGAGATTATAGATAAGGATCGTACAATCACATGGAATAAGACATATTCAAATCCTATGGAAGTTTCTATTGGACTCGTCACAAGAGCTCGTGTAAAGAAATTTGAATTATCTTCGAGACTTTATTCCAAAGGTCTCAATCCATGCTAGTTAGTTGTCACGCATGCTACCATGGGGTTTAAGGCAGACAACAACTGTTCAATAATTGAAACTTGTGGCCTCTCTTCCCCACTCAGCTAGAACTAAATGGTCATTTCCTTTTGGCCTCACCTTTCAGTGTCCTTATTAAGTCCAAGATTTCGCAAATAAGTTTTTATTTCACTTTTTTATAAATATTTACCATCTCAGGGCATCAAGTTTTCACCCTGACCATCTTTTCCTTATGAGGTTTACTCTTGACCCTTCCAAAGCACTGTTTAAAGATGAGCTTTGGTATGTATGGTGTCTCACCGTACTCTATACTACTAAGCTTATCATTCCAGTTTACTCTACACTACAGTGTCTTCTTGAATGGTTTTCTCATTTTCCATAGTGGAGAAGAGAACTACAACAAACCCTTGATAATCACCCATACAAATTTCTTCCTAATCCTGATCGACTTGATGTCACCTCTGTCTACATCATCTATCACCCATATTTTCAGCATCCAATAACCAAAAATTTCTGGACATGCGAACAAGCTTATCTATGGCGTACTTTTCCTTATCCAGTCTCTCTACAACATGACCTAAAAGTCTTATCGGAACTAAAAACCTTCCTGTTAGACTTAAACCGAGTCACACCTACCCCGCATGACATCCAACACATCTCTCGTGATAGAGTTCATGACCTGATTCCTTTCCAGTCTCATGACGGCTCAACCAAAGGTCTTCTCCTAAAAGAAGATCGTCCTGACTAAACTAGCATCATGTTGCAGGATTCACAAGACCCTGATGAAGATTTCGCTTATCTGGAATTCATCCAGCCAGCGCTCTTCGTCAACACCACCAGCATCCAATCTTATCAGCCTCTGACAGTCATAGGATCGTGCTCCTACACAGTTGGACTCCCTCCAGAGCCTTCATAGCACATGTACTAGTCATCTCCAGAGACTTACCCCACAATGACTCACCTTCCACCATCTCCTCCATTCAGCTATCATGCTATGGATGACATCGACAGCATGTCAATAATCTCTCGCCGTCCCACAGCTTTTAAAAGTAGCTTTTGTAAAGCAGGTGTGATTTCATACCCTCCTGCTTTTACGTTAATAAATATGTTTTGTTTTTATGCTTTTGTAAAAGAATGATAAGGGTCCTGTCTTATCCCTCTTTAATTATGGCGTGCTTTAGCTTTTATTTTTAAAAGAGATAATGATAGGGCCCTATCCTATCTTTCTCTTTAATTATGTTTGCTTTTTTCAAAGTTGACAGGGATCTTGTCTTGTCTCTTTTGTCTTTGTGTGTTTTCTCTCCTTATATATTGAGAGCTTCATTTCAGTTAATGGAGGGTTTTACTACTAGAAAAATGGTCATTACTGACACTTAATTTACTGACACTTTATAAAAAATGTCAGTAATTATATACATATGTACTATTTTCCACTTTTAACAAATAAGTGTCATAAATTATTGATATTAGTGTGTCAATAAATTAAACATTAGAGATTTGTGACACTAAGGTATTAGTAGTTAAAAAATAAAATTTTAATTTTATACTTATGACGAATCAAATCCAAGAACTCTAAAATATAAATTGATCAATTTTAAACATTAAACCACTGGCCAATAATTTCATTTTAATCTTTTAAGTTACGTAAAAGATGCTGAGGAGAACGAAAAAAACCAACTAGTGCCACGTGTGACACTACCTGGCGTACAGGCATCGCATCTTACATCTTTGCATTCGCATCCCCAAGAACAGAGCACGACTAGACTCTTCTTCTTTCTTCATCTGCCTATCCTCTAAATCACAACACCACCCCTTTATCATAATTTATTGAAAAGAAAAGAAGAATCTTGAATTAGGCTTGTCTCATTTCAGGTACTTTATTCATTAAAGACTCTATTTTTTCTAATTTCTAAATTGGCAACTTTGGGGTTGTTTTATTGAAATCTTGATTTAGGATTGAAGGATGAGTTGTCTTTATTCTTAGTTTTGATTCAAAATTGAGTCTTTTATCTGGGTATAATCTGTTTAGGTTGTAATTGTTAGTTTTTTTCCTAGCTCCTTGCTTGAATTGTATGTAGGATAAGCTTCATTTATCTTCTTTGCTTTTTCTAATCGACCAAATTTCCAGGTAGAAAAAGTATTTGACTGTTGAAGACAAATTACAACGTTGAAGGTCTGTTTATGGCTGTATTTACTCTAGGAGATATTTATTTCTGTTCAGGGGACATATTGAATGGCCAGCATTTGAATGGATGCATGTCGATTGCTTTCCTGATCTGATACAGCTGGCTTGCTTGCTACCTCAAAAGGAAGATAATTTAAGAAACCAAATTACCAAGGTAGCCATGTCAGATTTCAGTTTGATTCTTTGATTTTCTTGTCTTCATTTTGTTGCCTTGAGGTTGAGATCTGCTCTTAAATTTGTTGCTGATTTAGATAACAATATTGCAGTTTTTGTTGGCTGTATCTAAAAAATTCAGAGATTCCTACCTAACCCACATAATGCTGCCTGTATTCATGGTAGCAGTTGAGGATAATGCTGATTTGACATTTTTCCCTTCTACCATTCATTCAGGAATCAGAGGTACTGGATGCTTAATTCTTTTTTGGAGTCCTTGTTTGTCATTGTATAGTCTCTGATTGTTGTTCGATTGCAAGTTTGAAACCATGAACTACTGTGGGTGAGAGACTTGCTACTGTGGGAGTCCTGCCACTTCTTCTGGCAGGTGTTTTAGGTGCTCCCAGCAAGCATGACCAGTTGGCTGACTACTTGAGAAAGCTGTTAGTTGAAGGCACCATGAAAGAGAATCATACAGTGAAGTGCAGTGCTGAGATTGTTAATGCAGTTCGCTTCCTTTGGTTTGTTTATTGGAAAACACTTTTGTATCTAAATATTTGCAATATATGTTTTTATATATGTTTATCTTCTATGATGCAGCACATTTGAAGAACATCATACTATGGTATTCAATATTTTATGGGAAATGGTTGTCAGCTCCAACATGGATATGAAAATCAATGCTGCTAATCTGTTGAAAGTCATTGTAAGTCACAGTGCCATGGAATTAATGTTACCGATTATCCTTGACATGAATTTAAAATTATTAAACTTTATCTGCTCTGTAGGTACCATATATCAATGCAAAAGTTGCTTCTATTTGATTACATAGGAACTAATTTTTTCTAGGTAATGTGGAATTCTTGCAGTGCTTTGGATGGAGTAATCATCTTGTGGCAGCTTCGGTCCAGGGGGTAAGTTATATTATTTTTCTTAAGCTGGTGAAGTTTTACCTCATAGCTTACACAAGCTTTTGACTGTGGCATTGCATGCAGAGTGAAAGAACATTCCATGTTATACATACAATTAGTTTGACTGCATTAGATGTCTAATGATAAAACTAGTAGGAGATGCGTTGTGATTCTTTGAATGTAACACATGTGAAGAGGAATTGAATTATACTGAACTTTATGGGTAAATTCGATATCTTTTTCGTTATCTTAACTGTTCAGTGATACGTTGAACTCTTTGGATCACATTCTGTAAAAATGCATATGTGAAATTGTAAAACCTTTGGATGCAGCATCTAGTTGGCCACCTGAAGTGGACATAGGCAAAATCTGTAGTTTTAAGGGGCTTTTTTTTTTAATCATTTGTAATTTTAACCAGGAAGTTTTAAATAAAAACAATTCTTTTTTTGGTATAAATGGGTAGTGTCAGTTTTTAGTTGGCTGCAGAAAGTTGCAATGGTAAAAATAATGAAAGTTGCAGTAGTTGATGGAATATAGTTCCTTCCAGATCTAGATTGTTTTCTTTGTACCCTCTTTGTCTGCCTCTTTTAGTAATGCCATTTTGGCTAGGGTACTAGGATAGCATCTCTGTTAAGGTAGCCTAAAAAATTGGAATATCCCTGTCAGTTTGTATTTTTGTTGCCAAATTATTGTGATGTGTTGCTTCCTACTTGGAGAAGAAAAATTCTTGTTTCTTCTGTAGATATTATCTTCACTTTCAATATCTGATATCCTAGAGGGAGAAAGTAACCAAAAACTAATTTGTTCTTATATGGTGTTGGTCCTTGTGTTGTATCTTAAATTGCAGGTCAGGTGCCTCTTTACTTAGTACTACTGATTGTTTATCTCCAAAGCAGAGGAGATGGTCAGAAGATATAGCCTGGCATCCATAGGGAACAGCCTTTTTTCTACCTACACTACTGATAGTGGTGATTCTCAGATATCAGTCATAAATCTTAATAAAACTCAAGGAGTAAGGGCTACTGTTAATGTGTATCCAATAAATATATTACTGCTACTGAAATCTTGCATGTCAGTTTCCATAGCATATATTTGTAAAGAAATGGAGATTTTGTGGCCTCCATGTTTAGTTAGAACTTCATGAACATACAATTCTGATGTTAAAAGTTCTCCTTAAGATGTAACATTATTGTTTCATTTTTGTGCATTACAGAGAGCTCGTGTAACTTTCCTAGATGATAAGCCTCATGTTAAGGGTATTATCAACAGCATTATTTTCTTGCCCTGGGAAAATCCCTCTTTTGTCACTGGTGGTAGCGATCATGCTGTTGTACTTTGGAGTGAGAGAGATGCTGAGGACTCATGAAAGCCAAAAGCTCTTCACAGGAATTTGCATTCTTTAGCTGTTATGGGAGTTGCTGGGATGCAGCAGAAGCAGATTGTGTTATCTGCTGTTGCAGACAAGAGAATTATTCGAAGTTGGCGCTGCAAGTTCTTCTGACGGCGTGTTGGATTCTTGGCTTTGGATAATACTCACAGGAGTGAGAGGTGAGTGTAAAGGTGATGTTTGGAAGAAAAATGTTGCATATTTATGTTGTTCGTATTCTATTAGTTTTCAATCCCTCTAAAATTGTTAATATTGATTTAAGTCTAGATTATATATGGGTGCACTTTTCGGAATCTGGTTCAAATTAATTCCCTTCTGGTATAGTTCAAAGTCAATATCTCCTATAGAGATATGTTCTAGCTGCTTCTAGCAACTTAAATGTCCATCGCTTAATGGTCCAAGATTATTGTGTTGTGAAGAATGAGCTATCAATTAGCATGTTGAGCAATTAGTAAGAGGAGAATGTTAAAATGAGTACCAATGATTAATTAGGTAGCCAAAATGAGAGTAACTACTACTTGATCATGGACTAGAATATATACTTTTTCTAATAACATAGGAAGTGTTTATTACTATTTAAGTTAAATGTTGTTGCAGAAATCAGACTATTCATTGAAACAGAACTAAGAAACCAGCCCTCCTTTTGTCATGCTTTCTTAAAAAATGTCTGAATTTGCTAAGTTTTGCCTAAAAGTTTCTCCAACAATGGAATCAGCCTTAACAAATACAGCAGGATAGCCAATTGGAGCGTCCACCCAAGCTTCAGAACCTTGCCCTGTAAATTTCTTTCCTGTCCAAATATGTTGCCAAGTGCTGGTTTCCCCAACTGGAAAATAAACTCTGACTTTCTTCTTTCCTTTGTCAAGGATTGGCACAACTAAGATCTCAGTGCCCACCAAAAACTGCTGGTAACTGAATCTCTGCACCATGTCAGACCTTTTGAGCAGCTTCCTGTTAGAAAGCGAGAAAGAGATTTGTTAGATTTTACACTGAAGATGTTGGGTTGAACTGAATGGATGTATCACCTTTACAAGTTCTATTCTGTAGAATTTCCATGCTCTATATACTTTAGCAAATCGTGCAAAATGGTATAATGTTTGTTGGTTTGAGTAGAACTGGCAGTTGAAGGATGGTTTGTTGCCATGCATGTAAATGGGTTAGCTGATTGTAATAACTAATTTGCTTTTCACTCACAAAAGATGATGATAATGATAATGTCAATGTTAATGCTGGTATAAGAATTTTTGGAAAGAAATTTTTAACTTCATGGGTCCGAAAAACTGTGGTGAAAGCATTTAGCTCCATCATCGCAACAACAACTCCTTACTTCTTCTGTATTTGATTAGAGGTAAGTTTATTGCACAGTAACCTCCAATATCACCATGGTTAAAAGCATAACCAGAAAGTCCACTGCTCAGTAAGCCAACAACAGCACTCTTTATCCCATCATTAGCTTGCCAACTTACCATTTGATCCCTTCGCGAATAAATATCATTTTTCTTATCGTTATTATATTTATTTAGTTTGATTTGTCCAGTATACTTTTTTTTTTCTTGTGAATATGTGAGAATTGATTTGTATAGCATGCTAGCTAATTAAATCTATATGATGCACTTGTAGGTAGGGAAGGTGAAGGGAAAGGCAAAGGTCGGAGAATAGATGTTTGTGGGATAACTGAATGATTACAATTCATTGTCATTATGTTGATTTCAAATTATATTTGAAATATTTGTTTTGATTTCTCCAGTAGTGTACTATGTTGATTTTAAATTATATTTGACATTTTTTTACTATTATATTTGTATTAATGTTTGATTTAGACTTATTTAAAATTTGTTAGAAATTTTATATGTAATTGTTCATTTTAGTAGTTTAGCCTACTTTTAATATTTTTTTCTTAATAATATCATTAGATTGACAAAACTTAAAATGACAATAATAACTAATAAAAGTCATTGATACTAAAAATGTATCATAAAGTATCAGTTTCATTGAGGTGATTGTTTTACTGATATTACTAACTCGTGATGCTATAGTAATAGTAATTATTGACACTAAAGTATTACTATTTGTATTCTATTGACATGTAATAATTGTTTATAAATACTGTTACAAGAGTGTCACAATATTAGTAATACTATAGTGATACGAAATTTTGACACGTAATAATTATTAATAACTTCTATCACTATAGTGTCATAAAATCTGTAATAGTGTAGTAATAGTAATCTCTGACACTACATTCAAGTGTCACTATTTTTCTGACTGCCAGATCACTGACACTATTAATAAGTATCACTAAAAGTAATTAATGACACTATTTTAGTATCACTAAAGGGCATTTTTTTAGTAGTGCTTCGATCTTAAAAAATAAAGAAATCTTTTCCTTATCTTCATAGCATAATCCTCTTCTTCTCTTTTCTAGAAAGATTTAGGTTTCCGAGATTATCATATCATCTGTTCATACTCAATCAAGTATTCTTTGTACTTGTCTTTGAATAAAGGATCCTCTGCATTAGAATGATTAACTCATGTACACCATAGAGTCCAACCATAGGGATAATTGTTCATCCTCTTTGTGAGCCTAGAGGGCTATGTCTTTGGTTGGTATGTATCCATTGGTCTGTATGTAAAGGTGTGGGTATATCGACTGGACATCCAATGTGCAAGATTAAGAACTGTTGTAAGTCAGTTCTGATCCCAAAGCGTAGTTTAATCTACGATCATCTGGTTTAACAATGTCACGTACTTGCCGTTTTCATGTGACCGTGTGGTATCAGAGCCAGCGCATTTCCTTCTTGAGTGTGGTATGATAATAAGATAATTGTTAGGAACCAAATCTAGTATAGAGAAGAATCTTTACAGTCATGAAATCTTTATCTTCTGCTCTTAGCTCTTCGTCTCAACCACTTGCTCCTGTTTCCCTTTCTTCTACTCTCACTTTTCCTAAATCTTGTACCAAGCATTTGTCCTCTAAAATAGAAAACTTAGTAGAATATTCGTATATTCTAGAATCAGCTCAAATCTCAGAGTCTAGTTTTCTTCTTGTCACTTCTTATAAGCGTTATAAGAAATTTTTTTTTGTCAATATTAAAATCTTAATCAAGCGTGATAGACCCAGTCCTAGGGAGTATATTCAGTCTTCCTCTCTTGATCAATCTCATCTCCAATCCACTTCTGTAGAATAATATGTCACTCTTGAAATTCCTCCTGAGTTTGTAGCCAATTGGAAAGAAGAGGGTTTCACCCATATACACATAGGTGCAGTTTGCCTCATCCTCACCCTTTATTGCCGAAAAGGCTTACTAATGACTGGCAGACGTACTTTGCTTAACACTAGGTTTAAGGAGTATTAACATGCTGTTATTGGTATAATCCTAACCACTCTCCAAGCCGGCAGTGTACTTCTCACCTTTTACCCAAATTTTAACCTTTCTCTCCACGATCCCAATGTCTCAATAGCCTTGAAAGTTTATGTCCAGATCCAAGGTACTGAACAGATAGCCAGTGCTAAAATTGCTATGTTACATCATCAGTTGGTGTATCGTCTGCAAAACCATGCTATGGATGTCCCAAATCCCAACTATTCCTCTGATATAGTCATGTTCTTGGTTGATATAGAGACTTCACTAACCATTGTCCAGATCCCTAAACAGATAACTAAAGCTTAACTCACAAAGCTCATGCCTCTTGAATTGCTTACCAATTATTAGCTTTATCACTAAAATTCTCAGCCTATCCAAACCTCTGATGCACTATTTTAGAAATATTCTAACAATACAGTCAGTATGCATTTCCAAGAGCTATCCACTGAAGCTTCTAGAGTTTCATTTTCCTAATGTGCAATGATCCAGCCTATCTTGACAATTCAAGAAGATCTGCCGATTCATAGCTTCACATCCGGAGACACGCCAATCTATCCTGCAAAAATAAATGGCCATTTCCTTTGGGATGCACCAAGCAATGATATGTGTGATTTAGATTGTCCCTATCGGGATGAATCTGATTCTGATGATGATGAAATTTTACGCAGAAGGAAGCGTAGAAAGTCATATTCCAAACTACCTCACTCAATATGCAAGCCACAGCGTATCCTTCCACCGGATCATCCAGATTCGATGGAACCACTTCCCATCTACAAAAAAGCATTGTATATGCTACATGAAGAAGATATTATACCCAAAAGACCAAAGAATCCTTCACCGCCATTAGATTCTCCTTGATGATGTCTTTTCAAATATCTTATCAAGATCAATTACCTCCACTTGAGAAACAGATAGATCCACAGACTAAGGTTATCACTGGACCTTACTTTTCATCACCAATAACTTCATCAGGCCAACTAGAAGAACCCAGACAGTTCGAAGCTGTTCTGAACTGGCAAACCCAGAACGCCAAGGTACAGAATCAAGCTTTAAAAAGAATTGATGCAAAGGTAGACCATATAGCCAATCAAGCCATAGCCAACTCAACAAAAGTCGACAACCTGTGTTCTCAACTGGACAGAATGTATGCTGACTTGAAGGTCATAATAGATCAGCTAAATGCAGGTATGATGTAGATGCTCAGAGATTGAAAGAAGAACTAGCACGAATAGATCAACAACCGTTACTTTTTGGTCCTTCCTCTTAATTACCATCTCTTGTATCATTCTACAACACTAATCCTTTCTTTACTCTTGTACAAAGAAAACCTTTTGATTATAGTCAATTCTTTGGCCCTTCTCATCTCTCCTAGAGACAACCAGAACCAACACCACCACCGAGAAAACCTAAAACTAGATCTTCTCCACAATCACAGCGACAGCCACAACAAAGAACCCATACCGGAGTCTCATTCAGAGAACCAGCCTTTAAGTCATGTACCAAATCCACTCCTAAACCACCTCCTAGGTCAAAAGATAAAGCACCTATAGAGCCAGTACCACCTCCACCACAAATTTTACCACCACCTGTACAACCACCAGTACAGTCACCGTCACAGTTATTTCAACCTTATCTCCAATACTCTTCACAGCAGATACCTATATAGAGCTACCATGACTTTGTATCAACAGATTCTTCAGGCTCATCCTCAGAACCTGAACAGTATATTCCACAGTCATCAACACCATCTGAATCTTCTGGTTTTATCCAATGATCAAAATTATTTGCAACGAATTCAGAACAAGAAATGGCAAACTTGTCAAAAATCATCATGGCTCCGCCAATAGAAGAACTTTTTTCTTCGACAACTCCTATTATTGAAGAAGCAGACTCATACATGGCCTGATCTCCTACCAGGGATCCTCCTCCTGCTTCGGCCTCCAAACCCAGCAATGGCCCATGGTTTACATTCGATGACATTCCTAAACCTAAATGGCAAATGAGGTTTGAGGAATTGTCTGCATGGCTAGATGTCCAAGTGCTTAAGCCAGATGCTCAGTTATCAATGGTCTTTAAAGAATTCAGTTCAAAATTCACTGGTTCTTTACTGCATTGGTTTCAAAGCTTAGGATAGTACAGACAGCTGCAGTTTGTACAAATACCGAATATTTCTATAGCTCTTGGAATTATCTATGAGCAATACCTCGGAGAGCCTACGGTTGTAAATGAGTTAGCCAAAAAAGAATTTTTTTCAGATGAAATGTTGTTCACTCCAATGGAAAGATTTGGATTATCACTACAAGCGCATGTCTACACTATTTTACCAGTTGAATGGATTCAATGATCCAAATCTGAACCACATCTTTATAGCTTCTGTTCCAAAGAAACTTCATCCAGAAATACAATGACAGCTCATAGGAAGCCATCTTGATGTTGCAAGTCTGTCTCTCGACAAACTCTATCAGTTAGCCGTCAGCTATCTTGAAAAACTATGTAAGCAGAAAGAGTTCTTCACGGATTTTCTAAAGAACAAACATCCATTTCAAAAAGCCTCACCTTGCTATCAAATGCTATGATGACAAGATTTGTGTCTGCCCAACCAAAAAGAAACACCATTACAAAACTTACCCATCAAAAAGAACTAAATACAGAACTTACTCTCGACCTAAAAAATCCTACCGTTTCTTCAAGAATAAAGATCCTTCCTAGGCTAGCAAACACAAAAGTACAAGGCTTATTTGGACAGTTTCTTGCATCGTGGCCTTTTGTCTTGCAAACGAAACTCTTTAAACCTGATGTCAAGCAAAGCAAGTTTGGCAGTCACTGGTAAGCCTTTCCGACCATGAAAGGTGAGGATAAGGCAAACTGCGCCTTTGTGTATATGGGCGAAACCTTCTCTTTTTCAATTGGCTATAAACTCATGAGGACTTTCAAAAGTGACATATTGTTCTGCATAAGTGGATTGGAGATGAGATTGATCAAGAGAGGAAGACTAAGCATACTCTCTAGGACTAGGTCTATCACACTTGATTAAGGTTTTAATATTGAAAGTAAACTTTTTCTTATAAAGCATATGAGGACTGACAAGAGGAAAGCTAGACTCTGAGATTTGAGCAGATTCTGGAATATACGAATATTCTACTAAGTTTTCTATTTTAGAGGACAAATGCTTGGTGTAAGATTTAGGAAGAGTTAGAGTAGAAGAAAAAGAAACAGGAGCAAGTGGTTGAGACGAAGAGCTAAGAGCAGAAGATGAAGATTCCATGACTGTAAAGGTTCTTTTCTATACTAGATTTGGTTCCTAACAATTATCTTATTATCATACCACAATCAAGAAGGAAATGCGCTATTATCTAGTTTTAGATTTTCTCGGCGTAAGTGGTGGTTCCGATTGTGACGAGGAGATGGTATCCACTTTTTAAATCAATTTTAGAAAATACACAAAAACTATGCAATTCATCAAGCATATCATCTAGCCTAGGAATGGGATGCCGATACTTTACCATTATGTTGTTGATGGCTTGATAGTCAATGCACATCCTTCATGTCCCATCTTTCTTAGGAACTAGCAAAACTGAAATTGCACATGGACTCATGCTTTCTCTCACGTGCCCTTTTTCCATCAACTCATTAACTTGCCTTTGAAGCTTCTTTGTTTCTTCCGTGTTACTCTTATATGTTGGTTGGTTTGGAATGGTTGCACGAAGTACAAAATCAATTTGATGCTCAATTCCTCGGATTGGAGATAATCCATGTGGTGTTTCCTCGGGAAAGGCATCCTCATAATCCTATAAAAGAGAAACAATAGAACTAGGCAAGATAAGGTTAAGCTCGTTGGTGTTTAGAAATGTCCTCTTTGTACAGAAGTACAATAATTGGCTGATTTGAAAACAATGCTCTTTTTATCTCACTTGCTCTTGCATAAAAATTGTTTTATTTTCTCTCTAATTTGATTATAGTCCCGTCAGCTCTTGGCGTGCTCTTAACATGCAAGTGAAAGAAGATGTGGAGGTACAATATTATAACATTGATCTATGTGCCACATCAAAGATAGGGTATATAGTATGATAATTGATTGTACTAATATAACTAGCTATAGTTCAGTTGAAAAATTAAATTTTATAACTTTGAAACATCCTAGACCATATACAAATTGTAATAGTTGAATGATTGTGGAGAAGTTAAAGTAAATAAACAAGTGTTGCTTTCATTCTCTTTTGGGAGATATAAGGATAAGGTTCCATGTGATGTAGTACCTAATGAGATTATGAATATGCATGGCACAAGTACATGGAATAAGACATATTCAGATCCTATATAAGTTTCTGTTGGACCCGTCATAAGAGCTCGTGCAAAAAAATTCAAAGAAGCGTTTAATAGGCTGATTCAAGCAATTTGTGATTGAAGGAATCTCACAATATATTCAAACCAATATATGCGTGATTCAAGTTCTTGAATTTTATGAGCAATCGAATCTATAAAATTGACATATTAAATGTGAAAGATATGCCACTATCTCAGATAGTATTTCCATTTTTAAAAGAAGCAACAAATCAACTATTTTCTTTCATTTTTATTAGATTAGATTCTGATTTATTTAGAATTCTTTCCTAATTCTGATTTGATTTGGATTAGGATTTGTTTTTGATTTTAGATCAGAATTTATGGCAGGAAATATCTAGAATAATTATAGTTGAGAATTCTTGTAACCTATATATATTCACATTCAATAAAAAGGAATAAGAAATTTTTTTATGTAATTTACTTAAGAGTGTAATTCTCTTTAGTTCTTAAAAGAACTCTTTGAACTTATCTGATTTTTCGTGGCGTTCAACTTTTGACTTATCAATCAGGCCATCCATAGTTGATTGTGGCATCCTCACATACCAAGGTTCTTGCTTCATTAAGGAATGTGTCGCGGTTCCATTCAATTCCTAAAATTAGAAACGATCTTGGAGTCTAATTTGATTAGGGTCTTGTCAATTCTTGACAGGGTTCGTATTAGTACCTATGCATGTTGGACATGTTCTTTTGAGGAGACCTTGATAATATGATAAGCGTGTGACACATGATAGTTACTTAAATAGATATTCTTTTGTAACGAATAAAAAGCTCATAACTCTTGTACCATTAACTTCTAGACAAGTGTATGAGGATCAGATGTCAATTTTAAAAGAGAGTGATACAAAAAGGAAAATGAGAGTACAAAAGAAAGAGAGACTGAGAGAAAACAATTGGAAAAGTGAAAAAAAAATAAGAATGTTGTTGAGAGAAAAGAGTGTATTGACTGTTTTAAGGAAGGAAAAGTTGTATGCTAATTTGAAAAAGTGTTCCTTTTGTACAAATTAGAATATTTTTTATTGGTTTTGTTGTAAGTACTAAAAGAATTGAGGTTGATGAAGAGAAGGTAAAGGTTGCCTACACCTGAAAGTGTAAGTGAGGTAAGAAGTTTTCATTCATGGTTTGGCAAGTTTTTATAGAACATTTGTGAAGGATTTTAGCACCCTTGCTGCACCATTAACTAAAATTATGAGGAAACATGTGGGATTAATTAACAAAAAAGGACATTTAATCTAATCAATAAGAAATTAGTTTCTGCACCATTACTTACTCTACCTAATTTTACTAAAACTTTTGAAATTCAGTGTGATGCTTCAGGTATAGGTATTGGAGCTGTTTTGATGCAAGAAGGGCATCCTGTTGCTTACTCTAGTGATAACTAGAGTGGAGTAGCCCTAAACTATCTTACCTATGATGAGATTATGGATAAAGATAGTACAAAGCATGTTGAATAAGGCATTCAAGTTCCCGTCATATTCGTTATTAGAGCTTGTGCAAGGAAATTCAAAGAAGTACTTAATGGCTAATTCAAGCAATTTGGGATCAATCTAATTCGTAGAGGCCCATTGAAGGAATCTCACAAGATATTCATACTAATAAATGCATGATTCAAGCTCCTGAATTTTCTGAGTAATCAAATCCATAAAATCGGCACATTAAGAATAAAAAATATGCTACTATCTTTTCAGATAGTAAAAAATCGGACTCGTCACAAGAGCTCGTGCAAAAATTCAAAGAAGCACTTGATGGGCTGATTCAAGCAACTTGGGATCAATCCAATTTATGGAGGCCTATTAAAGGAATCTCACAAGATATTCAGATCAATCAATGCATAATTCAAGCTCTTGAATTTTATGAGCAATCAAATCTATGAAATCGGCGCATAAAGGATGAAAGATATGCCACTATCTTTTTAGATAGTGTTTTCATTTTTAAAAGAGGTAACAAATCAGTTATTTTGATTTTTATTTAGTTATTTACGATTCTTTCCTTTTTATTAGATTAAGATCTTGATTTATTAAGGATTCTTTCTATTTTTTTTTTAAATTAGGATTCTGATTTATTTATGATTCTTTTCTTATTTCAATTGCATTAGGAATTTGTTTCTGATTAGGATTTCTTGTAACTTATATATATTTGCATTCAATAAGAGAGAAAGAAGAAGTTTTTCATGCAATTTACTTGAGAGTATAATTCTCTATAGTTCTTAAACGAACTCTTTAAACTTATCGGATTTTTCGTGGCGTTCAACCTTGACTTATCAATCAGACCATACATAGCTGATTGTGGCGTCCCACATATCAAGGTTTTTACTTCATTAAGAAACGGATCGCGGTTCCATTCACTTTCTGAAATTAGAAACAATCTTGGAGCCTAATTTGATTTAGGTCTCGCCAGTTTTTGGCGAGGTTTGTATCAGTTGGTATTAGAGCAAAGGTTCTAATTAAGTTTTGCTTATCCTTATTCAATTTTTATGTCTTGTTTATTTTAATTCAAAAAAAAAATTTCGTAAATAGTGCCACATGAACAGTATCGTATGAACAGTGCATCGTGAATAATATTTAGGCTTATTAATTTTGCATCCTTATGATTTATTTCCTTAAATCCGTAAATTTTGCCAATTCCTTGCCTTAAATTCCTTCAATTTTCAGTTATTCAGTATTAAAAAGAAAGTGTAAAGCAAAAAAAAAATAGTGAAAAAATCTTTTAATTTCCATTATTCGTGTCTTATATAATCCAAGTCTAATTTTTTATTGTGTGAAAATTTATTCCCAAAATATTATTATTTTGTGCTTCCAAATCCTACTCATATGCATTCGTTGTGTTCTTGCCCTTAAAACCCAAATCTCTTTGATATAATCTTTGTGAATTGCTGCTGGAATCTTGATATTGGTTTGATTAGTTTTATAAGAACTAAGAGAGAATTATTACGAGTGGAAAAGGCAAGAGAGTGTGAGCGTATTAGAGGGTGAAAGCTAATAAATTTGATTGAAACACGAGTGAATCATTCTCTTGAGTGAAACACGTAAGGGAGTGGAGTGAGGTCTTTTCTATATTATTTCTAATCTCTTTTTGTAGATTTCAACTATGTCTCAAGACAAAGAACGAAGTGCAAATGTAGAGGATAAAAAACCAACTATTTAAAAATTTCAAATTCAAGCCTTAATGGAGGAAATGAGACAATTGATGAGGGCTGAATTAGAGCACATACATGAGAGTTTGGATCAAGTAGAGAACAAAAGTGCACAGCAACCACAACGCATTCCCCAAGCACATAAAAGAGAGAGAGTTCCAGCTAGAGAAGTGGTTAATGACTATTATAGGGATGAGTATTTTCAAATTCAAGCCTTGATGGGGGAGATGAGATGATTAATGAGGGCTGAATAAGAGCACATACATGAGCGTTTGGATCAAGTAGAGAATGAAAGTGCACAGCAACCGCAACGCATTCCCCAAGCATATAGAAGGAAGAGAGTTCCAGCTAGAGAAGTGGTTAATGACTATTATAGGGATGAGTATTTTCAAATTCAAGCCTTGATGGGGGAGATGAGATGATTAATGAGGGCTAAATTAGAGCACATACATGAGCGTTTGGATCAAATAAAGAATGCACTTGTACAGCAACCGCAATGCGTTCCCCAAGCACATATAAGGGAGAGAGTACTAGCTAGAGAAGTGGTTGATGACTATTATAGGGATGAGTATGGTAAAGGGGAGGATTCAATAGGTAATCATAAAAGAGCTAGGCATCGAGATAATGGTGTAAGCGTCATAAAGATTAAAATTCCATCTTCTCAAGGAAAATCTAATCCTGAAGCATATCTTGAATGGAGAAGAAGATTGAGTTTGTATTTGATTGCAACAACTATTCTAAGGTAAAAAAGGTGAAATTGGCTGTGATTGAGTTTTTTGATTATGCTATTACTTGGTGGGATCAGCTGGTTATAACTAGGAGATACAATGGAGAATGTCCTATTGAAATGTGGAATGAAATGAAGACATTGATGAGAAGGCGATTTGTACCTAGCCACTACTACCAAGGCTTGTTCTAAAAACTAAAAAGTCTTCCCCAGGGTAGCCGAAGCGTGAAGGATTACTATAAAGAAATAGAGATTGTCATGATTAGAGTAAATGTGGAGGAAGATAGAGAAGCTACCATAGCACGATTCTTGAATGGCCTTAACCGAGAGATTGCAAATATGGTTGAGTTGCAACATATATGGAGATTAAGGAGATGGTCCACAAGGCCATCAAGATTTAGTAGCAACTCAAGAGGAGGGGTAACATCCGTGCAACCCTAAACTTGAGTTCTACTCCATGGAAGTCTCCAAGCTATGTAAAGCGAGACGAGAGGCCACAAACATCTACTACACCAAAACCAAGATCCGAGCCCTCCTAGCATAATTCACAAAGTAACATTGTGACACCCACTATTAGGAATCGTGACATTAAGTGTTTTAAATGTCATGGCAGAGGACATATAGCTAGTGAATGAGTGAATAAGAGAATTATGGTGTTACAAGATAATAGTGAGATTGTAACCGATGATGAGGTAGAAAATAATGAGATGCCATCATTGGAGGATGTTGAAGATGAAGAGTATGTAGTCCCTGATGAAATAACTTTAGTAGCTAGGAGAGCTTTGAGTGTGCAAGTAAAAGAAGATGAAGTAGTGCAACGAGAAAACATCTTTCATATTAGGTGCTATGTTCAGGAAAAAGTATGTAGTATGATTATTTATGGGGAAAGTTGTACCAATGTTGCAAGTACTATAATGGTGGAGAAGTTAGGGCTTCGAAAACTTAAATATCCACAGCCATACAAACTATAGTGGTTGAATGATAGTGGCGAGGTGAAAGTGAACAAACAAGTACTAGTGTCTTTTAAGATCGGTAAATATGAAGATAAAGTACTATATGATGTAGTACCAATGCAAGCTGGACATTTATTACTTGGGTGTCCTTGGCAATTCGACAGACGTGTGAAGCATGATGGTTTTACTAACAAGTACTCGTTTGAGTTTAATCAATGGAAGATCAATTTTTCCCCATTAACACTGAAACAGGTTTATAAAGAGCAAATAAGCTTACAAAAAGAGAGCGAGGGAAAGAAAAAAAAAAGAGAGTGAAAATCAAAGAGATACTGAGTAAAATCAGAGGGAAAAAGAAAAGAAAATTGAGGCAGTTGAGAGAAAATTAGAGAGAAAACAAAAGAATTTTTATGTAAGAGCAAGTGAGATAAAAGGAGCATTGTTTTAAATCAGCCAATGATTGTACTTCTATACAAAAATGCATTTCTGAACACTAATGAGCTTAACCTTATATTGCCTAGTTCTATCTCTTTTGTAGGATTATGAGGATGTCTTTCCCGAGGAAACACCACATGGATTACCTCCAATCAGAGGGATCGAGCATCAAATTGATTTCGTGCCTGGTGAAACTATTCTAAACCGACTAGCCTATAGGTAACCTAGAGGAAACAAAGGAGCTTCAAAGGCAAGTTAATGAGTTGATGGAAGAAGGGCACTTGAGAGATAGCATGAGCCTATGTGCAGTTTCAGTTTTGCTTGTTCCTAATAAAGATGGGACATGGAGGATGTGCGTTGACTATTGAGCCATCAATAACATAACGGTAAAGTATAGACATCCCATTCCTAAGCTAGATGATATGCTCGATGAATTGCATGGTTCTTGTGTACTTTCTAAAATTGATCTAAAAGGTGAATATCATCAAATTAGAATGAAAAAATGAGATGAGTGGAAAACTGCCTTTAAAAGAAAATATGGTTTGTTATGCCTTTTGGTTTGACTAATGCTCCGAGTACTTTTATGAGACTTATAAATCATGTCTTGCGGGCTTTTATTGGCAAGTTTATTGTTGTTTATTTTGATGATATTCTCATATATAGCAAAAGCTTGGATGATCATGCAGCACATTTCAAATATGTTTTAGATGTACTTAGGAAAGAAAAGTTATTTGCTAATTTGAAGAAATGTACCTTTTGCACTGATAAACTTGTGTTTCTAAGATTTGTTGTAAGTGCACAGGGTATACAAGTTGATGAAGAGAAGGTACGTGCAATCCAAGAATGGTTGAGTCCTACAAGTGTAAGTAACGTGAGAAGCTTCCACTGACTTGCTAACTTCTATCGGTGGTTTGTAAAAGACTTTAGTATATTGGTCGCACCGCTTATCGAAGTAATCAAGAAAAACATTGGATTCAAGTGAGGAGAAGAATAAGAGAAGGCTTTCCAAATAATTAAAGAAAAGCTAACCAAAGTCCCTTTATTATCATTGCCTAACTTTAACAAAACGTTTGAAATTGAATGTGATGCTTCAGGTTTTGGCATAGGAGCTGTTCTTATGCAAGAAAGACGATCAATTGCTTATTTCAGTGAGAAATTAAGTGGAGCAGTCTTAAACTATCCTACTTTCGATAAAGAGCTATATGCGTTAGTTCGACCATTGCAAACATGGCAACACTACCTATGCCCTAAGGAGTTTGTAATTTACACTGACCATAAATCTTTAAAACACCTTAAAGGCCAACACAAGCTAAACAAAAGGCATGCTCGTTGAGTGGAATTCATAGAGACGTTTCCACACGTCATTCGTTACAAGCAAGGTAAGGAAACCATAATTACAGATGCGCTTCCTCGCAGGTATGTCGTAATCTCAACACTTAATGCTAAAATGTTTGGTTTTGATCATATTAAGGAATTGTATGCTAATGACCATGATTTTAGTGCTGAATATCATATTTATAAAAAGTTTGGGATCGATAAGTACTTTAAGCATAATGGTTACTTGTTTTAAGTGAATAAGCTGTGTGTGCCTAATTGTTCTTTAAGAGATTTATTGGTAAGAGAATCCCATGGAGGAGGGTTGATAGGACATTTTGGAGTTGTAAAGACCTTAGTCGTATTGCAAGAACACTTCTATTGGTCACATATAAAACGAGATGTTGAGAGACTTTGTGGTAGGTGTGTCACTTGTAGGCAAGCCAAATCGAAAGTGTAGCCTCATGGAATATACACCCCATTACCAATACCTAGTGCATTTTGGACTGATATTTTAATGGATTTTGTATTAGTTTTACCTAGGTCCAAACGGGGAAAGGACTCAATTTTTGTGGTCGTTGATAGATTTTCTAAGATGGTACATTTTATTTCATGCCAAAAGACAGATGATGCTTTTATCATTGCTAATTTATTCTTCAGAGAGATTGTGAGGTTACATGGTATGCTTAGAACAATAGTTTCTGATAGGGATGCTAAGTTCTTGAGTTACTTCTGGAAGACTTTCTGAGCTAAGTTGGGGATTAAGTTGTTATTTTCAACTACGTGTCATCCTCAAACTGATGGTCAAACAAAGGTTGTAAATAGAACTTTATCTACCTTATTACGGGAAATCATTAAAAAGAACATTAAAACTTGGGAGGATTGTTTGCCACATGTTGAGTTTACTTATAATCGTTATATTCATTCTGCTACTAAGTATTCACTGTTTGAAATTGTTTATGGTTTTAATCCTTTAACTTCATTAAATTTAACTCCATTAACTGTTTCTGAGCATGTTAACTTAGATGGAAAGAAAAAGGCTGAAATTGTTAAGTAGATACATGAAACGCCGAAGCTCAACATGGAACGAGGAATTGATCAATATGCTAAACAAGCCAACAAAGGGCGACACAAGCTAGTGTTTGAACCCGACGATTGGGTGTGGTTACATATGTGAAAGGAAATTTCCAGAACAAAGGAAATCCAAGTTGCTACCTTGAGGGGATGGACCTTTCCAAGTCTTGGAATGGATTAACAACAATGCATACAAGCTGGATTTGCCTGGTGAGTACAATGTAAGTGCTACAATTAATGTTTCTGATTTAAGACATTTTGACGTAGGTGAAGACTTGAGGACAAATCCTCTTCAAGAGGAGGGAACTGATGAGATTATGTATAAGGATGGCATAAGCACGTGGAGTAAGGTATATTCAGATCCTATACAAGTTCTCATCGGACCCGTCACAAAAGCTCGTGCAAAGAAATTCAAAGAAGCACTTAATGGGCTGATTCAAGCAGCTTGGGATCAATCTAATTCATGGAGACCTATTGAAGGAATCTCACAAGATATTCAGATCAATCAATGCATAATTCAAGCTCTTGAATTTTATGAGCAATCAAATCTATGAAATCGGCGCATTAAGGATGAAAGATATGCCACAATCTTTTTAGATAGTGTTTCTATTTTTAAAAGAGGCAATAAATCAACTATTTTGATTTTTATTTAGTCATTTAGGAATCTTTCCTTTTTATTAGATTAAGATCCTGATTTATTAAGGATTCTTTCATTTTTTATATTAAATTCAGATTTTAATTTATTTAGACTTTTTTTCTTATTTCAATTGCATTAGGAATTTGTTTCTGATTAGGATTTCTTATAACCTATATATATATTCGCATTCAATTAAGAGAGAAAGAATAAGTTTTTCATGCAATTTACTTGAGAGTATAATTCTCTTTAGTTCTCAAACGAACTCTTTGAACTTATCGGATTTTCTATGGCGTTCAACTCTAGACTTATCAATCAGACCATCCATAGCTGATTGTGGCGTCCTCACATACCTAGGTTCTTACTTCATAAAGCAACGGGTCGCGGTTTCATTCAATTCCTGAAATTAGAAACGATCTTGGAACCTAATTTAATTAGGGTCTCGTCAGTTCTTGGCGGGGTTCGTATCAGAAAGTATTTCTATTTTTAAAAGAGGCAACCAATCAATTATTTCTATTTTATTTAATTGTTTAAGATAGATTCCCCTTTATTAGATTAACATTCTGATTTATTCATGATTCTTTCTTTTTATTATATTACAATTCTTCTTTATTTAGGATTCTTTCCGTATTTGTTTAAATTGATATTTTGATTTGATTTTATATTATGATTTGTTTTTAATTTTAGATTATGATTTATGGCAAAAAAATATCTAGGACAATTATAGTCAAGATTTCTTATAACATATATACATACGCATATTCAATAAGAGAAACAAGAATTTTTCGTATAATTTAATTAAGAGTATAATTCTTTTTAGTTCTTAAATAAATTTTTTAAACTTATCAAATTTTGTGTACCCTTTAATCCTCAAAGGTCAAAATTTCACTGCTTAATTTAGTGACTAGGAGAAGAAAGCAAATGGCACTACTTAATTTAATGACTAGGAGAAAAAAGCAAAAGCGTTTCACATTCTCTATATCAATGTGGATGCGTGCGTTCTTTGGAATTGATTCACGTTCATATTCAATTATCAACGTGGATGCGTTCATTCTTTGG
Source organism: Murraya koenigii (assembly GCA_025617385.1). Taxonomy (NCBI): domain Eukaryota; kingdom Viridiplantae; phylum Streptophyta; class Magnoliopsida; order Sapindales; family Rutaceae; genus Murraya; species Murraya koenigii. The sequence continues at coordinate 12,346,240 of CM046814.1, forward strand.
AATTGATTCAAGTTCATATTCAAAAGGAGATTGTTTCTTCGTTCCATCGGTTTTGGCTATTGCTTTTCCTCCTAATTTTAGAAGAGTAACTTCAAAAGATTTGACAAAAACTTAAGTAATATTTATTTTTTTTAATCTTAAATTTGAATAGGTTTAAATAAAAATGTATGAATGATATGTTTATTTTTATATTTTTTTACTTTCTTGATTTTTATAAATAAAAAAAAATTGAAATTTAATTTTTTGATATTTATACCATTGTAAGAATTACATATAGTTATTGTAACTTGTAAATCAAAATTTAATAACAAAATTATAGGTCACATGCCTATTAATTGTAAAATAAACTGAAATGTATGAAATTATTTCAATTATTTGACTTACCAAAATCTCTTTTTAAATTAAAATTTATTTCATAAAATTAAATAAATTAAACTCTATTTATTCTTCTAAAGCTTTTCTCTCTTTGTCCTAATTTGAATAATTATTAATTTAAGAACTTTAATAAGAAATTCAAAATTCATAAGGAATTCTTTTGATTTTCATAGTAATTTATTATTATTATTATTTCTAAATATTTTATTTAATTCATTTAAAAAATTCATCATTTAATAAAAAAATAGAACAATAATTACACAGAAAAAGAGAGGAGAGATTGAGAAAGATTAAGTTTTATATAAAAGGAAGTAAGTATTATTAAGAATTTTTTTTTATAAATAATATTAATGTCTTATTCAGATATAAGTAAAGAGTTTTCTATTTCTTTTTTTTTTATTCCGACGTTAATGTTTTAAAATCACACAAATTCCAAGAAACAATAAGTAAAAGCCTTAAAAGATCCGATAGATAATAAAATTTAAACTAACAAACAACCCCTAAGTGTTCATTCATCTTCATGACTATTAACAGATTTAAATATCTTCATATTTGCAACTCATGCATTTTCACTCTTTTTACCTCTTTCCTTGAAGGTAAAGTAGACTCTACCACGACTCATTTTGCCAAGATGTCAAAGCGAACAAGAATATGGGACATTATGGCCCCTTCATTTTAGTCTTTTTAGATTTATAGTATGCAGTCTACATTTATTGTATATTTCCTTTCAGCATGGATAACCTCATATCATGGATATTTCTGATGTATGTCTTACTAACCTGAGCAACAAAATGAAAGATGAAAATGAAAAGAAGAAATTTGAAGAACCCATATAGGGCGAAAAAAGGCAGAAATCATGTAGCCTTCATGAATATATCAATAGTAATCCAGATGCAAATAATGAACAAAAGACAGCAAAAGCAATTCACAAATAGCTCTCACAAAAAAAAAAAAAATAAATAAATACCATGTGTTTCCATGATATTGAGAAATAAAAGTCAACCAAATCCATATAATGATGATCTGTCCTAATTTCATCACTTCACATTGTAACCCAAAATGGGGGTTTCTAATGTTCCAAGTTATGCACAAATCAGAGGATAAAACCTTGTGCAGGTTCAGTCTTGGAAGGCTGATGGCCACTTGGTGAAAAGGCTTTCGGAGACTCAGATAGATGAACTTGAGCAAAGTCATCCACCATTTTTCTTTTCTGTTCCTCTTCAGCCATTCCTGCTTTCTCTTTAGCCTTCTGCCCAACTTCTCCAGCAGCCTGGGCAACCTTATTGAAAGCTCCTGTCACCCACGAGGCCCCAGTAAATACATACCGGTTCTTTATTATGGCAGATCCTGCACTACTAACTTTTTGCTCAGCTGCTACAAATGCTGACTTTGTTTTCTCAGAAACCTGAAATTTCTGATCCACTTCCCGGATTCTGTCACTTACAACAGAAGTCCCAACACTGATCTTCTCGCTGAATCCAGTTCTTTTGTCAAAGGAAGCAACTTTAGCTGAGGCCGTCGCTGTAAACTGGTGTTTTGCATCAAATGTCTTTGCTCTGTTGATAGCATCTTTGCCTAAAATAAAACCCTTAGCAAGCATGCTGCTTACAACATCCTCGGCCTTCCGCAAAGCTGATTCAGCACCGACTGGAGTTTTATTTTTTATTGACTGCAAGGAATTTGAAAACAATCAAGTTAATGACAATCAATCTTACTACTGGTTTGTCCTAATTGTTTAAGTTCTGATCAAAACACTTACTTGGGGAACTGATGCAGCAGGAGGAAGCTGATATTCTGGAGCAAGAGAAATGGAGACAGATAGATCAACAATAGTTGCACCCTGAAATAAAAGCCATTTCAGATGGAACTTGCAAATGAGTTTGCATGAAAGTTTAATAGACCTTTTTCATAAGTTTACAGTCCAGTTTCTCCAAATTACATGGACTTGGTCATTGTGCATCAGGTGCACATAGACAAAAAATAATAAGGTCTTAAAATCAATATAGGTTATCTTTTAATGTCCCTTCCATGAAGATTGTACACAATCTGTACAAAGGTGTAGGGTTTGGCAGTAGTCCCTAGTTTAAAGAGGATGATCCAGAAAGGTTGAGGGCTTTGGAGGCATTAAAAGAAAATAATAAGAAAATAAAAATGACCCAAAGCTTCTTCAAATAATAATAACAATTTGATCATTGATGGTTGCTCTTGAAGTCATATTTGGGTCAAATATCCTTCATCTATCTAGGATTGGCCACATATTGATGAAGATGATGATGATGAACATAATTGATCATTGATGGTTGCTCTCAAAGTAACATTTTGATCAAACATCCTCATCAATGTAGAATTGGTCACATATTGCACCTCCTCATCACATTCAAATTATTTCTAGCTTTTCCTAGAATCTTCATTGTTTTTCTCAAATTTTACTTCAGAGAGGCAACTTCTCATATCACATATCAATTACAATCACAATTCATGCTAGTTCCACACTTTCTCCTCATTCAAACATATATGTCATGATATAGGTTGTAATAAAATCTGAATATCACAATTACATTATACAGCCGCGCTATTCAAATTGACGCTCACATTGGTTTGGAAATGAAGTACATTTCCACATCAATAGATTGGAAGTTTCGGGAGATTTTAATGCCTTAGTTTATGTTTTTAGTTTTTTTTTTTTCGTGATGCACAGACTCAATTGGTCCCTCGTAGTTTAAAACACTAAGTTCAGCTCTCAAATATTATTTAAAATCAAGCGGTTAGATACATCAAATCCAAAAATTATATATTCTGAATTTACAGCACGTGTCAACTTGATACTTAATTTGGTTTGGAAACAAAGAATGTCTTCATATCAATAGATAATTTGGTTTGGAAACAAAGAATGTCTTCATATCAATAGATAAGGGGTTTCGTTTATTTATTTATCCTTGTTTGCAATAGGTCCCTAATAGTTTAAAACACGAAGCTCAGCTCTAACATAATTTTTAAAATCAATGGGTTTGAAAATCAAATCCAAATATTATATATTCTGAATTTAGTTAAATTAATATCCTTTTAATTGAACAAAGGAGTCATAGCCTTATTTCTAGAATATACAGATTTCTACCATCAAAGCAGCCAACAATACTTTATTCTCCTGGAACCACAATCGTAGAACAAAAATACATTAAACTGCAACAAGAGTTTATTGGTCACAGCTAGCAATTAAACTTGCTTCAAATTTGGTCAAGTTTTGTGTGTCTTATTGAAATTATTACCAAAGCATGGACATAGGTTGCTTTTCACTGATGATTTCCAAACTTGCCAAATTATAACCAAAGCTTGAGACATGCTAAAAATACAATATCTGGTGATTTCCAATTAGACGTCTAGAAGTACAAAGATTCTATAGAGAATATAGCATTTATAGATTTACCCTTCTACAGAAAACATATCCAAATTAATCATTGTCCCTTGTGGAATTAATGTATATGTCAAAGAAAAGACCAAGTAATATAAAGATTTTACCGAAAGAAGAACTGCAGTCTCTGCTCCCTGTGTATCCTTGAAGGTAACATAGGCAATTTGAGTCCGCTCATTATCACTGCTAAGTATATGATAAGTTTAATACCCCAAAAAGCTGGAAAAAGGGGAAATGTGAAACCAAACAGGATGCTAACCTCTTCATTTCTACATATTCAATATCACCAGAAAAAGAAAAAAACTCCTTGATGCCTCTCTCAGTTGCTCCCAGAGAAACATTGCTGACTTTGACAGTTTTAATCTGCAAGAGAGCAAATAAGAGTTCCAACCTTGGTATAAATAATAATTCTAAGTACTATCAATGATGATTTAAAAGATCCTCCAATGAAATAATAACAGAATTTCCATTTGAGCGAGAAAAAAGGTCCAAAACCAGCAAATGTGCAGACAGGAGAGATGAGACAGGGAGAGAATCAAATGCTAAAATAGAAAATAGCCTGTATATGTATATTTCAACAAACGATGATATTATAACACTAAAACCACCCATCATTTATAATTCTGCAAATTCTGAGGCAACAAACACACCAGGCATGCATGTTAATTACAAAGTGTCTGGCCCTATCCATATGACTAGCCGTTAGTGTAGAAGTTTGAAACCACCACCAGTTATAGCCAATAGAACTTTCACTTGTAAAGGGGATGGATACCTCCAATGTGACGTTAAACATTCTTTAAGTTAGGCTTCAGCAGGATTTACTTTTTCGTAATATTACCCAACAGTTGGAGACAATTGGATCTGAAGACAACCCATGACTGAGCTAATGGCAATGGATTCATTCCAATGAACTAAGCAGCTGGAGAAATTATATGGCCAACCTATTTAATCTATTGGATATATTATGCACACTACCAATAATACAAAGGAAAAAATGAGGTGGTCAGAAACGGAAACCGAAAAAAGGACAGGAAAATGAGTATCCTATCCTATGGCCAAACAGCCAAATAGTTAATAGGGATCAGATTAAGACATATCCTCAAGCAACAACACATGCTAAATAACTAAACTGGGATAACTCAATTTTTATTTGAAGGTCATCCAAAGTATATATATAAGTAGACACAAACAACGAAGAGCATTAAGAAGTAAGCAAACATCCGAGAAACAATATATCTATTAATTTACTTTAATTAACATAAACAGTTGTTAAATACAACATCAATTTGTTCGAGAAAACTACTACATCAAAATAGATCTGTCTATTAGCCAATGTACAACATTTGTTCTAAACATAAGTCAATCAGAATCAGAAATCGTAATGGCAATAAATAGCAATACTAACCGACATGCTGAAACGCTTCAAGGAAGAAAATAGCAGAGCAAAAGAAATAAATGAGACTAATATGGAGACCGAAGAAGAGTTTAGATAATTTATATAAAGCGCGTTCCCCTGAGGCTGGGTTTTGGAATGCACGTGTGAGACCTGAGGGTCAGTTCTCGCTGCCGGCTGTCGTCCCACGTGTGAGACGGAAACTTCAGGTCTCAATCCTGTGTTAAGTCTGTTGAATGAAAATGGAAATTTATAATACAGTAATTGACACTGCAGTCCTAATTTATAAAACCGGATTTCAGGGTAATTTTCAGAATATGCCATGTGGCATTATTTAACAGGTTGGCTCATTGTATTACTACAACTTGCACACACATGAAAGATGTTAATAAAACCATTTTTTAATCTTTGAAATAGACATACTAATACAAACCCTAACATAAAACAAAATCAAACCTCTTATCTCTTATCTCAAATCCTAAGCATCACGCCGAACGGCGGAAACCAGTCACCGCCGCCAGTTTCGAAGCCGGCGACGCCTTGAAAGTGACTGAAAGGTGGTTTTATTGATTTTAGTTTATTTTTCTTTTTAGGCTTTTGTGGATTTCTCTAAACTTTTGTGATAATTTCTTCTTTTGGTTTATATAGGACGGTTTTTTGGTTCAATTTTAAGGGATTATGTTTTTAATTTTGTTGAATTTCAATTTTTTTTTTTTTTGGAGAGTGCTGATTTCAAAGCTAGAAATAAACAAGTTTGTGAAACAACGTTTCAACATTGCTATTTTTTTTATACATACAATGAAGTCTCTCTTTGTAGCTATCATATGATCTGTATTTATCTCCCCTGTTATATGTTTAGATTTCTGCTGCTAAAATTTGTATTGATTTGACCATGCTGAATATAACCTTCTATTATCTTCAACAAAGCTTTGCTAGGAATATTTGTTTTTTCTTAGTTTTTCTTTTAATAAACTTTTGACCCTTCTAACTTAGATCATGCAACAGTCTAACTATTTTTAGTTCTGAAATTTTGAACAAGATTTTTTTTCTTTTTATAAAGAGGTTTAAGTTAACAGTAAAATCATGCCTCGAAATGATAATATTGACAGAATTGATAACAATCTTTTGCTTGAATCAAATACTTGATGATATTGATAACAATCTTTTCCTCTTCCCATTCTGACTTCTGTAGGTTTCCCGGTAATAGGGAGATCCGTGAGAACTCTTACCCATATCTTAGAGCACACCTAATGGATTCTCATTTCTTGTTTTAATTTGAATGCTATTTTGAGTGCATACTTGGCCTCTCTATTTTTTTTTTACTCTGTTTGCTTTACTTGGTTGCTATATGATGACATTTAATGGTTCTGCATAATTGTAGTTCCAGCAATAACATGCGGATGCTAAAGTAGCAAAAGATCTTCAAGAGGTTTTGAAAAAGTTTGAGAAGGATATAAAGCTCAAGGGCTTGTAGCTGAAAGGGAAATAGCATACTGTTCTTTTGTTCAACTGGCAGTTCTTCCTTCAAGGGTTTCAATACCTCACTTCCTAATATTTTTCTTTGAATGAAAGCATGATGGACAAAAAGAAATCTAAAGATGACAACGTTTCTGCTCCATCCTCTATCTTCACGACCCTTTTCAGTAGCATCACCGATGAAAGGACTGTTGCTTCCTCCCTTTTTTCAGACAGAAATCCTTTCAAAAGAAAACACCAAGAATCACAATCTGCTGAGAATGAATCCATCTTCAACCCTAAGAATTCAGATTCTTTGGATTCTAATATTTCTGAGCTGAATAAAAGGAAGAAAACCAGAAAGGAAAAGCCAAATCTTGATTTAGAAGGTGTTGAAGAAGCAGCCACAAAGACTCCTTGGTTGTCCAAGAAATCCAAAAGCTCTATTTTGGGTTTCGAGCCAAATGGGACAATAGAGAATGAGATAAAGAAAGAACACAGTTCAAATGTTGGTTCAGAAATTTATTTAAATCGACAAAAGCAAAAATCTAATTTCAGTGTTGAGGGAAAGGAAAGGAGTGAAAACAAAAAGACAAAAAAGAGGAAGAGGGATGATGTGGAGAAAGCTTACGAAGAGAAGAAATATGGAGTGATTGCAAAAGAGGAAGAAGAAAAGAAAGTAGTGGTGGGAGAAAAGAGAAAGAAGGCAGATAATGAGACGGAGGACATGTTGGTTCATACAAGAGAAGGAGGGTTTGATGACGAGGGTAAGCTTTTGAGGACCATATTTGTTGGAAATTTGCCTTTGAAGGTGAAGAAGAAGGCACTAATTAAGAAGTTTATTAAGTTTGGAGAAATTGATTCTGTGAGGATTCGATCTGTGCCAATCGTAGATGTGAGTATGTTATAATTTTAATCTTTTTGGTTTTGTGATGAAGATTTAAATGCTTTGACATTTTATTTATTTTTTTAATGTCTAATGATCTCATTCCCTTTTTTTTTCTTTTTTTTTTTGCGTGTTTGGTTAGACCAAAATACCCAGAAAGGGAGCAATACTTCAAAAGCAAATCAATGATAATGCAGACAGGTATGATGTTATTCATTGAAATTTTGTCTCAATTTGTTGTTTGGCCTTTCGGTAATTTGGTTTGATGATTCAAACTTGTGTATAGTCATTGTTTCTTCACTTTCTGTACTTGCTTAGGTTTTATCAATTGTAGTTCAGATGGTTATTTTATTGATTCAGTAATGCTTTTAGGTTTTATGTATGTTGCACTGCCTTTTGGCATTTTTAGGACAGGTTAATATTAAAATTTATTCGAATTCAGGTTGATATTCTGTGTAGGTTTGTCTAATTAACTCTGCTAATAAGGTGGTAGGTCCAATATTAATTTTCTGATGACAAGCGTTTGATGTTACAGTGTTCATGCATACATTGTTTTCAAATCAGAGCAATCAACTGAGGCTGCTTTGGCCTGTAATATGGCTGTGGTATGTTGTTGAGCAATAAAGTTAATTTTGAATCACTGGATTAAAATACTGTCACAACCATGAAGGAGTTACTAAGTATTGATTACATGTTTTTCATGAATATTTTAAGGTTGGAGGAAATCATATACGCGTGGACAGGGCCTGCCCACCACGTAAGAAGTTGAAAGGGGAAGATGCTCCTCTTTATGATAACAAGAAGACTGTCTTTGTGGGTAACCTCCCATTTGATGTTAAGGTATTATTGTGTATGATGGGTTATGTGGACTCCAAAAGTACATTTGTTGTTGCCTGCCTTCTATTATGATAGCTTGATGTTTGTCCTTTTTAGGATGAAGAAATTTATCAGCTATTTTGTGGCCTTAATGATATGGAATCCAGTGTTGAAGCTGTTCGGGTTATTAGACATCCTCATATGAGGGTGGGAAAGGGAATTGCCTATGTCTTATTTAAAACGAGGGTATAATTTTTTTTTTTTTACTCTGCTTTTGTCATTTAATTAATCTTGGAGTTTTGTTTCTATGCAACTAATTGCATCCTTTTACTTTAGGTTTTAATCGGCATAGTGTTTTGTATTTTTTCTCTTTTCTTATTGATGACAATTCATTTTCTTTCATTTTTACTTTCTTTTTTCCTAATAATTTTTTTTTTGAGGCAGCTATAATGGAGAAATACATACATTTTCACAAACATTTGTAACTAGTAAAACTAGTGGTTTTAAGAGCTACAATGGAGAAATACATACATTCCCACAAACATTTGTAACTAGTAAAACCTGAGGTTTTAAGTGTGTGTGTCCTTTTTTTTTTTTTTTTCTTTGTGTTCCAATTATTTTAGGAACTAGTGAAGCATATTGATTTTTTTTTTTTTTTTTTTTGGGGGGGTGATATGAAAACTATAGAATTTATATTAATGTGTAATGGACATGTTACACTTTAGTGGAAGCATAATGATTATTCCTACTGAAAGTATCTAAAATTGCTTTCAATTTTAATAAATATTTCAATAACCTGGCAAGATAAATTAATATGTAAATAACAAGCGTTTGAGCCACCTAGTCATCTGAAGCATACCCTTGCTAAAGAACAGTGCACGCTGATAAATAACATTTGGTTCGGTAGAAATGATAAAAAAAGATTTTATAGACTCTTTAAATGCTTTAAGTTATAATATTGAAGAAAAGAATAAATGTTCTTATTTTGTATTTTTCAAAGGACAAGAAATGGGAATTTATTTGACATGACAGGAAGGTGCTAGACATATTGAAGGATTTCCAAATCCCATTTTTAAAGGTTTTTATAGTTTTCAAGCAGCGGTTTAGCCTATAAGACTAAAGGTTTATAGGTAGAATTATTCCTAAATCTTTTTGGTACTAAAATATCATGTATAATGCATTAGTTAGCTCTGTATCTGTCATTGCTTTTGTATGTGCAGTTTCTTCCTTGAGTAATAAATCTACATCTATAGTTTATAATTCACTACCTGTTCTATTTACTTCTATTTCCTCTGTATCAGCTTCTTTTCATATCTATTGTAGCAGATGTTACAACTATAGTCATTTGAAATGGAATATCTATATCCTAGTCTGAATTTAGTATTGCAAAAAGAATAATTCTTATAAGAAGTATAAGCTTCTAATAAATTAACTCCAGAATCAGAATCTGTAAAGCTTGTATTATCTAATTCTTCTGAACCTTGACGTGTGATTGTCTGATATTTTTTTGTATGTTAAAAGCTTATTCCAAGTATTCTTCTAAATCTGAGTCAGTTTTGTTGCTTTCTAATAAATTAACTTTGCATTTTTATTATTTGGACAATCAGGCTTCATATTTACTATTTTTCCACAATGAAAACATTTACAATTTTTCTCCTTGGTCTATTAAAGTTTAGGACTATTAGATTATAGTAGTAAATTTATTTCAAATTTATGTACATTTATTGTGTGTATATAGATAGTACACCCACATTTCTGATGTGTGTGATTCCTTATTTTCAACAATGTGGGGGTATAATGGAGGACTTAGCCTTTTTTTCTAACAGTAATAGAAACATTTGCATAAAGGTCTTCTTGTTCTCCCCCCTCCTCCCTCCCCTAACATGTAGATTAGAATGATTGGGACATTAATATGAAATTTGAAGATGACAGCACTACCAGTTTCACTTTAGGATTTGAAATGTTCTGCATCTTCTTTCTCTTTTTCGTTTTTCTGTTTGAGTCAGCAGCTAATTTTTTTTCATTTGCGCAACTGTAAGGTCTGTAATTTGCTTGCTGAATTCAAAGTATTGTCCTGCCGTGAGTTGAATATCGTTAAACCTCTATTACTATTAGCTGTTGTAATTTGCTTGCTGAATTCAAAGTATTGTACCTGTCGTAGGTTGCATATCCTTAAACCTCTATTACTATCAGCTGTTGTAATTTGTTTGCTGAATTCAAAGTATTGTACCTGTTGTAAGTTGCATATCCTTAAAACCTCTATTACTATTAGCTGTTATGACCTCCTCATTAATGTCGAGTGGAAAGGAGTCTAAAATTAAATCAATAGGATAATTAGATTGAATAATGTTGGGTTACTGCAGGAAGCTGCCAATTTGGTTATTAAGAGTTGTAGCTTGAAGCTCCGTGATAGGGAGCTAAGACTTTCGCATGCCCAGCAAAATTGTTCCCCACCTAAGAGAAAGGATGTGGCGCCTGCAGTTAATTCCCCGGCAAAGAAGTTTTCCTTGGATTCAAGGACTCCAGGAAGTGGAAATAGGTCCAATTCAAAGGTTGCGATGTCATACCAGGGTTTGCAAGCTAGCAAATCTGGTATCCAGAAGAAAGTCGATTCAAGGAGCACTGGAGTAGTTAAGATGAAGAAATCAAGAACTCAAAAAGGGGAGAAGCCTAAAGTACGACTGCAGAAAAGAACAGCTGTTGCTCTTAGAAAGGCAAGGGCAAAAGCTCCGAAGGATGTTAGGGTTTCAAAACCGGCAGGGACGAAACGGAAAATGGATAGCCGAACTCCGGAGATCTCACAGAGGAAGAAAGCCAAAGTGAATGAAAAATGAGATTTACGTGATTCCGAAATAGGTATCTGTTCCAAGCTGAGAGGATGAATCAAGAATTTGTAATGACATTATAATATCTTTGTGATCCTTTTTTTTTATTTTTAAAAAAAAATTTCTGCCGAAAGTAAAGCTTGCATTGATTTGAGGAAAGAAATGGATACCTAACTTTTCCGAACAACAGTTTAAAATTTATAGTATTAAAGTGTGTGGTAAATATTAATTGTTGTAATATAAAAATTATATTAATATAATTTTTTTTGTACGTAAAAAATTTATTATATTTTTAATAATTTTATTAAATTTATTATTTAAAAATTATATTTATTATATATTATTAATTTTTGTTTTATAATTATAATTTTTTTATAATAATACTTTAATCTTAATAATATCTTTAGCTATAGTGTGGATACTAACGTAACATAATCGAAGAGGTATTTAAACTCATTGAAATTTTTTTTCAAGAATAAATATCAGAGATGACCCAGTAAATTTTAGTTCTGCTGTCTCTCCAGTCGTTCACTAAATCTACTACTGCATGTGAATTGGATTTGACATCAGCGAATTTAATTAAAAGCTCTGATGGTCACCATACTCAATTGTCTCAGCTTTTTCATGGTACACATTGCCATAGTACTTTCGACACTTTAATGGCTGCTGCAACTAGCTGTCCATTTGGATCAGTCAAGACCACTTTTAAACCTGCTACCTATTTGTTGATGTTGATGGCTGCATCAACATTAGCTTTAAATCGACCCTACGGAGAGTGGCTCCATTTAGTTTGTTTCTTTGGTTGATTGTCTTCTATGTATGTCCATTCTAGTAGCTTGACCCTTTTATAAGATTCCATCACAGCTTCAAACCCCATGGAGTTGAAAAATATCTTCAATTGCTACCATTGTCCACCTTTTGTGTTGCCGCTCAAAGACATTGAACATTTGTCATAATTGAATGTATGATCAAAGTCAGTTGCATCTTTATCAAACAGTTGTATATTTATAAAACATGACTTCTGTTGACGATTCAGTTATTGCTCCGGAGAAGATTAAGCTATCATTTACAAATAGTAAGTGAGAAATTGAAATATTCCTGACAAACTATAAGTCATGGTATCAACTGATGTCTTTCAACTTGCACTAAGAGATTAGAAAATGGTTCTACACACATCAAGAATAAATAAGAAGAGAGGGGACACCTTTGTCTCAGCTCTCTTTGTGGCTGAATTAAATTCTTTGAAACACTATTGACTAGAATAGAGAAAGAAGATGTAGTGATACAGTTCACTATCAACTCCACCCAATCACTAGCAAAACCTAACTTTAGCATCGTCTGTTTCAAGAATTTTCATTCCACTATAACTTTTCATTCCACTCTGTTATAGGCTTTACTAATATTAAGTTTCAAAGCTACCAAACCATTTTTTTTTCTTTTATTATGCCTAATTTTATGGAGGCATTTATAGTTAATTATGACATTATCAGTAATAATAATGAGTTTACTAATCAGTAATCAGAATGGATTAGAATCAGAATGAAATAGAACTAGAATAAATTGAAATTAAAATGGAGAATGAGAATTAGAATAATTTGTTTAGTTTAATTATAAGAATTAAAATCAGAATCGGAATGAACTGTATTGTAATTAATGTATTTACTTTAACTTGAAATCAGAATGAATTGTTATATATTATTAAACTGACTTTAATTGATTATTGTCATTATTTGTTATAATAATTGTAATTATTATAATAATAAACAAATTGATACTCCAATCGATTTACTTAAATTAAAAAAAAAAACAAATTAAATCCCTAATTTCGTACTTCCCCTCATTTTTCTCAAAACTAAAAATCAATAACTAAATTCCCAAATTGATTCTAGTAAAGACAAATCCCCAAAACCTCTAAAACCTAAATCCCCTAAGTGAATTCAAGCACTCAAAGTTCAAGCTCAAAATAAAAAGACATAACCAAAAGCTCTACAAATTAACTTCCATTTAACCTGCGTCACCGCCGCACCACTATCGTACCCTTACTGCTGCACACCCATCGCAGCTAGCCAGTCGTCAGTGTCCAGCTCTTTAATGTTCATCTAGCTTCGTTTCCTTTTTAATTATTTAGTCTATTCTTCATTAAAACCTATTGTTGGTTGTTAAACTAAGTTCTTTTCTCTCGCACTGCTCACACACCGACACATTTTCATTCTTTACAATTTACATCTTGCTTATTGAAGATATTGAGAGTTACAAAGTTATTGATTATTATTATTTTATTGAAGATATTGCAAAAGCGTTTCTGCATTGTCTTGTTTGAGTAGCCAGATTGCAACACGAATTAAATTTGATTCAGTTTCAAATTTTTAACTCGGTTGGGTAAATTATCTAACCCGAATGGATGTAATTCAAACTAAAACCCAAAATGCCCACCTGATTTACTTTTTAAAAAATTGTAAATGAAAGCTGCTTCCAAATTATATACACATTTTTCTCAATCCTTAAAAAAAATAAACCGTATCACATTCTTTTCTTTTTCTCTCTCTTTTTGCTTGTCTCTCTCTTATTTTTACTCTTTTTTTTTCTTTTTCTTTTGCTTGCTCTCTCTTTGTAAGTTTACTTGTCTTTATAAACTTATTTTAGTGTCAATAGAGCAAGAATGATTTGCATTGATTAAACTCAAATGAGTACTTGTTGGTAAAGTTATCATATTTCACACGTCTGTCAAATTGCTAAGAACGTCAAGTAATAAGTGTCCAGCTTGCATTAGTACCACATCACATAGTACTTTATCTTCATATTTACTGATCTTAAAATATACTAATACTTATTTGTTCACGTTCACTCCGCCACTGTCATTCAACCACTGCTGTTTGCATGGCTGTGTATGCTTAAATATTGAAAGCCCTAACTGATACGATCCTCGCTAAGAACTGACGAGACTCTAATCAAATTAGACTCCAAGATCGATCTAATTTCAGGAATTGAATGGAACCGTGATCCGTTACTTAATGAAGCAAGAACTTTGGCGTGTGAGGATGCCACAATCAGCTATGGATGGTTTGATTGATAAGTCAAGGATTGAACGCCACAGAAAATCCGATAAGTTCAAAGAGTTCGTTTAAGAACTAAAGAGAATTATACTCTCAAGTAAATTGCATGAAAAACTTCCTCCATTCTCTTATTGAATACGAATATATATATATAGATTACACGAAATCCTAATCAGAAACAAATTCCTAATCCAATTGAAATAAGAGAAGAATTCTAAATAAATCAGAATCTAATCTAATAAAAAGGAAAGAATCCTTAATAAATTAGGATCTTAATCTAATAAAAAAAAAAAGAAAGTATCTTAAATAACTAAATAAAATCAAAATAGTTGATTTGTTGCCTCTTTTAAAAATGGAAACACTATCTAAAAAGATAATGGCATATATTTCATCCTTAATACGCCGATTTTATGGATTTGATTGCTCATAAAATTCAAGAGCTTGAATAATATATTTATTGGTCTAAATATCTTGTGAGATTCTTTAGTAGGCCTCTATGAATTGGATTGATCCCAAGTTGCTTGAATCAGTCCATTAAATCCTTCTTTGAATTTCTTTGTACGAGCTCTTGTGACAGGTCCGATGGGAACTTGCATATGATCTGAATATACCTTATTACACGTGCTTGTACCATCTTAGAAAATCTATCCATGACCATAAAAATTGAGTCTTTTCCTCTTTTGGACCTAGGTGAACCTAACACAAAATCCATTGAAATATCAGTCCAAGGTACACTAGGTATTGGTAATGGGGTGTATAATCCATAAGGCTGTACCTTCGATTTGGCTTGCCTACAAGTGACACACCTACCACAAAGTCTCTCAACATCTTGTTTCATATATAGCCAATTGAGATAGTGGCATATCTTTCATCTTTAATGTGCCGATTTCATGGATTTGACTGCTCAGAAAATTCAAGAGCTTGAATCACGCATTTATTGGTCTGAATATCTTGTGAGATTCCTTCAATAGGCTTCCATGAATTAGATTTATCCCAATTTGCTTGAATCAGCCCAATAAGTCCTTCTTTGAATTTCTTTGCTTGAGCTCTTGTGATGGGTTCGATGGAAACTTGCGTAGGATCTGAATATGCATTATTCCACGTGCTTGTTGATACGAACCCTGCTAAGAACTAATGAGACCCTAATCAAATTAGGCTCCAAGATCGTTTCTAATTTCAAGAATTGAATGGAACCGCGACCCCTTGCTTGGTATCCGAGGATACCATAATCAGTTATGGATGGTCTGATTGATGAGTTAAGGGTTGAACACCACAGAAAATCCGATAAGTTCAAAGAGTCCGTTTAAGAACTAAAGAGAATTATACTCTCAAGTAAATTGCATGAAAAACTTCTTCTATCTCTCTTATTGAATGCAAATATATATATATAGGTTACAAGAAATCCTAATCCAAAATAAATTCCTAATCCAATTGAAATAAGAAAAGAATCCTAAATATATCAGAATCCTAATCTAATAAAAAAAGAAAAGAAAGAATCCTTAATAAATCAAGAACTTAATTTAATAAAAAAAGGAAAGAATCCTTAATAAATAAATCAAGATCTTAATCTAATAAAAAGGACAGAATCCTAAATGACTAAATAAAAATCAAAATAGCTGATTTGTTGCCTCTTTTAAAAATGGAAACACTATATAAAAAGATAGTGGCATATCTTTCATCCTTAATGCGTCGATTTCATAAATTTGATTGCTCATAAAATTCAAGAGCTTGAATCATGCATTGATTGATCTGAATATTTTGTGAGATTCCTTTAATAGGTCTCCATGAATTAGATTGATCTCAAATTGCTTGAATCAGCCCATTATGTGCTTCTTTGAATTTCTTTGCATGAGCTCTTATGACGGGTCCGATGGGAACTTGTATAGGATCTGAATATGCCTTACTCCACGTGCTTGTGCCATCCTTATGCATAATCTCATCATTCCCCTTCTATTGAAGAGGATTTGTCCTCAAATCCTCACCTTCATCAAAAGGACTTAAATCAGAAACATTAATTGTAGCATTTACATTGTACTCACCAGGCAAATCCAGCTTGTATGCATTGTCATTAATCCGTTCCAAGACTTGCAAAGGTCCATCCCCTCGAGGTAGCAACTTGAATTTCCTTTGTTCTAGAAATCGTTCCTTGCGCATATGTAACCACACCCAATCGCTGGATTCAAACACTAGCTTGTGTTGCCCTTTGTTAGCTTCTTCATTCAATATTAAGCTTTGCCGTTTCATGTATCTGTTGAACAATTTTAGCCTTTTTCTTTCCATCTAAGTTAACATGCTCAGAAACAGGTAATGGAGTTAAATCTAATGGAGTTAAAGGATTAAAACCATAAACAATTTCAAACAGTGAATACTTAGTAGCAGAATGAATATAAAGATTATAAGCAAACTCAATATGTGGCAAAAAATTCTCCCAAGTTTTAATGTTCTTTTTAATGATTTCCCGTAATAAGGTAGATAAAGTTCTATTTACAACCTCTGTTTGACCATTAGTTTGAGGATGACACATAGTTAAAAACAACAACTTAGTCCCCAACTTAGCTCACAAAGTCTTCCAGAAGTAACTCAAGAACTTAGCATCCCTATCAGAAACTTTTGTTCTAGGCATACCATGTAACCTCACAATGTCTTTAAAGAATAAATTAGCAATGTTAGAAGCATCATCTGTCTTTTGCCATGAAATAAAATGTGTCGTCTTAGGAAATCTAACCACGGCCACAAAAATTGAGTCCTTTGAAATATCAGTCCAAGGTGCACTAGGTATTAGTAATGGGTTGTATAATCCATGAGGCTGCAATTTCGATTTGGCTTACCTACAAGTGCATACCTTCCACAAAGTCTCTCAACATCTCGTTTCATATGTGGCCAATAGAAATGTTCTCGTAATAGGACTAAGGTCTTTACAACTTCGAAATGTCCCATCAATCCTCCTCTATGGGATTCTCTCACCAAAAAATCTCTTAAAGAATAATTAGGCACACACAACTTATCCTCTTGAAACAAGTAACTATCACCCCTAAAATACTTATCAACCCCAAAATTTTCACTATTATGATATTCAGCACTAAAATCATGGTCATTAGCATACAATTCCTTAATATGCTCAAAACCAAGCATTTTAGCATTAAGTGTTGAGATTAAGGCATACCTGCGAGAAAACGCATCCGCAACTATGTTTTCCTTACTTTACTTATAACGAATGACATATAGAAACGTCTCTATGAATTCCACCCAACGAGCATGCCTTTTATTTAGCTTGTGCTGACCTTTAAAGTGTTTTAAAGATTCATGGTTAGTGTGAATTACAAACTCCTTAGGCCATAGGATAGTTTAAGGCTGCCCCACTTAATTTCTTACTGAAATAAGCAATTGGTTGTCCCTCTTGTATAACAACAGCTCCTATGCCAATACCTGAAGCATCACATTCAATTTTAAACGTTTTGTTAAAGTTAGGCAGTGATAATAAAGGGGCTTTGGTTAGCTTTTCTTCGATCATTTAGAAAGCCTTCTCTTGTTCTTCTCCCCACTTAAATTCATTGTTTTTCTTGATTACTTCAGTAAGCGGTGCGGCCAATGTACTAAAGTCTTTCACAAACCGTCGATAGAAGCTAGAAAGTTCGTGGAAGCTTCTCACGTTACTTACATTTGTAGGACTCGACCATTCTTAGATTGCACGTACCTTCTCTTCATCAACTTGTATACCCTGTGCACTTACAACAAATCCTAGAAACACAAGTTTATTGGTGCAAAAGGTACATTTCTTCAAATTAGCAAATATCTTTTCTTTCTTAAGTACATCTAAAACATATTTCAAATGTGTTGCATGATCATCCAAATTTTTTCTATATATGAGAATATCATTAAAATAAACAACAACAAACTTGCCAATAAAAGCCCACAAGACATGATTCATAAGTCTTATAAAAGTACCTAGAGCATTAGTCAAACCAAAAGGCATAACTAACCATTCCTAAAAACCATATTTTATTTTAAAGGCAGTTTTCCACTCATCTCATTTTTTCATTCTAATTTGAGGACATCCACTTTTTAGATCAATTTTAGAAAATACACAAGAACCATGCAATTCATCAAGCATATCATCTAGTCTAGGAATGAGATGTCAGTACTTTACAGTTATGTTATTGATGGGTTGGCAGTCAACGCACATCCTCCATATCCCATCTTTCTTAGGAAGTAGCAAAACTGGAACTATACATGGACTCATGCTTTCTCTCACGTGCTATTTTTCCATCAACTCATTAACTTGCCTTTGAAGCTCCTTTGTTTCCTCCGGGTTACTTCTATAGGCTGGTCGATTTGGAATAGTTACACTAGGCACGAAATCAATTTGATGCTCGATCCTTCAGATTGGAGGTAATCCATATGGTATTTCCTCGCGAAAGGCATCCTCATAATCTCGTAAAAGTGAAACAATAGAACTAGGCAAGATAAGGTTAAGCTAGTTAGTGTTCAGAAATGCCTCTTTGTATAGAAGTACAATCATTGACTGATTTGAAAACAATGCTTTTTTTATCTCACTTGCTCTTGCATAAAAATTCTTTTGTTTTCTCTCTAATTTTCTCTCTCTGATTTGAAAACAATGCTCTTTTTCTTTCTTTTTCTTTCGTCACTCTCTTTTTCTTTCTTTTTCTTTCTTTTTCTTTTGCTCACTCTTTCTTTGTAAGCTTATTTGGTTTTTATAACCTGTTTCGGTGTTAATGAGGCAAGATTGATCTTGCATTGATTAAACTCAAACGAGTACTTGTTGGTAAAACCATCATGCTTCACACGTCTGTCGAATTGCCAAGGACGCCCAAGTAATAAGTGTCCAACTTACATTGGTACTACATCACATAGTACTTTATCTTCATATTTACCGATCTTAAAAGACACTAGTACTTGTTTGTTCACTTTCACCTCGCTTGGAAGCGCTAACTTCTCCACCATGATAGTACTAGCAACATTGGTGCAACTTCCCCCATCAATAATCATACTACATACTTTTTCCTGAACATAGCACCTAGTATGAAAGATGTTTTCCTGTTGAATTGCTTCATCTTCTTTTACTTGCACACTCAAAACTCTCATAGCTACTAAAGTTAATTTATCAGGGACTGCATACTCTTCATCTTCAACATCCTCCAATGGTGGCATCTTATTATCTTCTACCTCATCATCGGTTACAATTTCACCATTATCTTGTAACACCATAACTCTCTTATTCACGCACTCACTGGCTATTTGTCCCCTGCCATGACATTTAAAACACTTAATATCACGATTCCTAATAGTAGGTGTCACATTGTTACCTTGTGAATTAGGCCTGGAGGGCTCAGATTTTTGTTTAGGTGCAGTAGATGTTTGTGGCCTCTTGTCTTGCTTTACATAGTTCGGCGGCCTCCATAGAGTGGAACTTAAGCTTGGGGTTGTACAGGTGTTACCCCTCCTCTTAAGTTGCTGCTCAATCTTGATGGCCTTGTGGACCATCTCCTCAATCTCTACATAATGTTGCAACTCAACCGTATTTGCAATCTTCCGGTTAAGCTCATTCAATAATTGTGCCATGGTAGCTTCTCTATCTTCCTCCACAAGCCTCGGTAGTAGTGGCTAGGTACAAATTGCCTTCTCATCAATGTCTTTATTTCATTCCACATTTCAACAGGACGTTCTCCATTCCGTCTCCTAGTTATAACAAGCTGATCCCACCAAGTAATAGCATAATTAGAAAACTCAATCATACCCAATTTTACCTTTTTTGCCTCAGAGTAGTTGTAGCAATCAAATACAAACTCCATCATCTTTTCACTTCACTCCCTTTCGTGTTTCACTCAAGAGAATGATTCACTTAATTTAACTCGTATTTCACCCAAATTTATTGGCTTTTACCCTCTAATACGCTCACACTCTCTTGATATTTTCCACTCGTAATAATTCTCTCTTAGTTCTTATAAAATTAATCAAACCAATATCAAGATTCCAGCAGCAATTCACAAAGATTATATCAAAGAGATTTGGGTTTTAAGTGCGGGAACACAACAAACACATATGAGTAGGATTTATAAGCACCAAACAATAATATTTTGGGAATAAATTTTCGTACAATGAAAAATTAGACTTGGATTATATAAGACAACAATAATGGAAATTGAAAGATTTTTTTTACTATGCTCTTAAATTGAAGGAATTTAGGGTAATAAATTAGCAAAATTTACGGATTTAAGAAAATAAATCACAAGGATGCAAAATTAATAAACCCTAAATATTGTTCACAATGAACTGTTCATGTGATATTGTTCATACGGCACTGTTCATGGATTTTTTTTTTTGAATTGAAATATACAACACACAAAAATTAAATAAGGATAGGAAAAACCTGATTAGAACCTTTGCTCTGATAGCAACTGATACGAACCCCGCCAAGAACTGACGAGACTCTAATCAAATTATGCTCCAATATCGTTCCTAACTTCAGGAATTGAATGGAACCGCAACCCGTTGCTTAATGAAGCAGGAACCTTGGTATGTGAGGACGCCACAATCAGCTATGAATGGTCTGATTGATAAGTCAAGGGTTGAAAGCCACGGAAAATCTAATAAGTTCAAAGAGTTCATTTAAGAACTAAAGAGAATTATACTCTCAAGTAAATTGCATGAAAAATTTCTTCTTTCTCTCTTATTGAAAGCAAATCCATGAACAGATTAGAATCCTTAATAAATTAGAAAAGAATCCTTAATAAATTAGAATCCTAATCTAATAAAAAAAAAAGGAAAGCATCCTCAATAAATTAGGATCTTAATCTAATAAAAAGGAAAGAATCCTAAATGACTAAATAAAATCAAAATAGCTGATTTATTGCATCTTTTAAAAACGGAAACACTATCTAAAAAGATAGTGCATATCTTTTATTCTTAATGCGCCGATTTCATAAATTTGATTGCTCATAAAATTCAAGAGCTTGAATCATGCATTGATTTGTTTGAATATCTTGTGAGATTCCTTAAATAGACCTTCATGAATTAAATTGATCCCAAGTTGCTTGAATCAGCCCATTAAGTGCTTCTTTAAAATTCTTTGCACGAGCTCTTGTGACGGGTACGATGGGAACTTGTATAGGATCTGAATATGCCTTACTCCACGTGCTTGTGCCATCCTTATGCATAATCTCACCACTGGGATGTATGCTGGGATTAGAAGATGAAGATTCCATGACTATGAATTTCTTGTCTATACTAGATCTGGTTCCTACGATTATCCTATTATCATACTACACTCAGGAAAGACGACGCTGGCTCTGGATACCAACGGGTTTTTTGTTCAGTAAAAACAAACTCGACATCATCTGAGTCAGAGAGTAAAGATGCCTGTTCAAGATGTTAGATCAGACGAACTGCTTTGGCTGACTTGTTGGGACAATCCCTTGCAAAATGTCCATATTTTTTACATATGAAGCATCTGAAATTCTTTGTTATGTGCATCCGAGATGGATCCTTCTTCTTAAAAAACCTATAAGGCTTTTTGTGCTTAGAAGAGGACGATTTGGATTTGTGACCATACCTTCGAAAATGAACTTTCTTCTTGGAATGTGAACAAGTGCAATCCTTGTCTAATTTACAATTGATCTTGAGATATGGTTTCTTGCAAGCTGCTTTGAAAGGCTGCTTGTTTTTCATCAGATTTTTGAAGATTTCTTTTTGCTCACATAATCGTGTAAGATAGTTAACTGCAAGCTGGTAAATCTTACCTAGAGACATGTCAGCTACGTTGAGATAATTGATATTCATCTACCTTTGAAGTTCTGGTTGAACAAAAGTAATAAAGACTTGTTTTAATGTTGGATTATTAAAGGACAGACTTGTTTTAACGTTATTATCCTTTTTACTTTTACTTTCTAATCCGAATCTGGTATCAAGACATGTCAGCTACGTTGAGATGATTGATATTCATCTACCTTTAAATTTTTGGTTTAAGAAAAGCAATAAAGACTTGTTTTAATATTGGATTATTAAAGGACAGACATTTTTTAATGTTATTATCCTTTTTACTTTTACTTTCTAATTCGAATCTGGTATCAAGTTGATCACTGTTTGTGATCAAGTTATTGTAGAAAAGGACAGACAATCTCTTGTGAGGCCTAGGGCTGTAGACACCTCTGGGAATAGGACAAACTATAGTTGTCTGTATGGGCCTAAGCTCTTGAACCAATCTCTGAGAGATCCAGTAAACCTAGAACTGAATTCTTGGAGAACCTTGACTATAGTAGCTCCTGGTTGAAGCATCTGGACATCAATCCATGCAGCAAATTCTTAGAATCTTGCTAGCCATCTTTTTTGGGAATATCATCAAAAGTTGTTGATTTTGAACTACAGTGTCAAGATCTTAGGGGTTGATCCTCAACATTTGAATCTCCATCTTCTAGTTCATCAACAAAAGGGGACCCCTTATAGGATCATCAAATGGAGTCGTATTGGTAGAATGTTCTACCATGAGTAGTCAAGAGATATCTGCGAATTCAGATTCTGAATCAGAAGAAATCTGTGGGTCTGATTCTTATTGAGATTCTATCTGTGTTTCTATTGCCTATGAGTCTATTGAAGAGTGTACAAACTAATCAGACTTGCACAGGGAAACTAGCTTGGGATGAATATTGGTGAAGAGGTGGTACTGGAGAAGGAGCTTGAGAACTAGTTTAAGGGCTATGAGATTTTGTGTGAGGTTTTTTAGGCCATGTGTAGATCAATGTTTAGTATAGTATATGGGTGAGACCAAAGTGTTTAGCATATTCTATGGTTTTCTATGTAGATGGTTTATAGAAGGGTTGGTACGTACTGAATGTTAAAGGTTGGAAAGGTAAAGAAGTAGACTTGGTTAACAAAGGATGTTGTTTCTCTGCATCAATTCTAGCAAGTTCTAGTTTAAGCTTTCTAATCTCTGCTTCTTTCTAGTTGAACTCAAGACCCCAGATATGGTTCTAGATCATATATCTGAGATCATGGTCAAGTTGAACAACTCTTCTTTCCATGTCAGTATACATCTTTTCAAGCTTGGTAGCAATGGAGTCTACCTTGGATGAAGTTTGTCTCACTTGTGTGGCAACCTTATTAACCTTGGTATGGATCTATTCTAAAGATGTATTTAGAGCTCTGGCATTTTGAGATTACTAGTTTAGAACAATCTCAAAAGGTTTGGGTTCTTCAAGTTGGCCAGATGGTGTTATTGGTCCATAACCTTAGATTGTGGATCAGTATGTTTTTCAAGTGGCAATACAAGATTTGATCAAAGGAGGTTGGCTTTCTGGGATTAAGAGCGAGAACACAACGAACAAATATGAGTAGAATTTGGAAGCACAAAATAATAATATTTTGGGAATAAATTTTCACACAATGAAAAATTAGACTTGAATTATATAAGACACCAATAATGGAAATTGAAAGATTTTTTTCATTATTTTTTTTCTTTGCTCTTTTTTTTTTAACACCGAATAACTGAAAATTAAAGGAATTTAGGGTAAGGAATTGGCATAATTTACGAATTTAAGGAAATAAATCACAATGATGCAAAATTAATAAACGCTAAATACTGTTCACGATACTGTTTATACGCCACTATTCACAAAAATTAGGCAAAACTTGATTAGAACCTTTACTCTGATACCAACTAATACAAACCCCGCTAAGAACTGACGAGACCATAATCAAATTAGGCTCTAAGATCGTTTCTAATTTCAGGAATTGAATGGAACCGCAAACCGTTACTTAATGAAGAAAGAACCTTGGTATGTAAGGACGCTACAATCTACTATGGATGGTCTGATTGATAAGTCAAAGGTTGAACGGTACGGAAAATCCAATAAATTCAAAGAGTTTGTTTAAGGACTAAAGAGAATTATACTCTGAAATAAATTGCATAAAAAATTTCTTCCTTTTTCTCTTATTAAATATATATATATATATATATATATATATATATATATATATATATATATATATATATATATATATATAATCGAAACAAATTCTAATCTAATTCAAATAAGAAAAGAATCCTAAATAAATCAAAATCTTAATCTAATAAAAAAAAGGAAAGAATCCTTAATAAATCGGGATCTTAATCTAATTAAAAAAAAAAAAAAGAATCCTTAATAAATCAGGATCTTAATCTAATAAAAAAAAAAGAGGAAAGAATCCTTAATAAATCAGGATGTTAATCTAATAAAAATGAAAGAATCCTAAATGACTAAATAAAAATCAAAATAGTTGATTTGTCGCCTCTTTTAAAAATGGAAACACTATATAAAAAGATTGTGGCATATCTTTCATCCTTAATGCGCTGATTTCATAGATTTGATTGCTTATGAAATGCAAGTGCTTGAATCATGCATTGATTAGTCTGAATATCTTGTGAGATTTCTTCAATAGGCCTCCATGAATTGGATTGATCCCAAGTTGCTTAAATCAGCCCATTAAGTGCTTCTTTGAATTTCTTTGCATGAACTATTGTGATGGGTCTGATGGAAACTTGTATGGGATCTGAATATGCCTTACTCCACATGCTTGTGCCATTCTTATCCACAATCTCATCAGATTTGGAGTAGGATTCAAAGACTGGTTCTCTGAATGAGACTCTGGTATGGGTTCTTTGTTGTGGAGGAGATCTGGTTTTTGGTTTTCTTGGCAATGGTGGTGGTTCTGGTTGTCTCCAGGATAGATGTGAAAGGCCGAAGAATTGATCGTAATCAAAAGGTTTTCTCTGTGTTGGAGTGTAGAATGGATCTGTACTATAGAATAATGCGGGGGATGGAAGTTGAGAGGATGAACCAAAAAGAGATGGTTGTTGATCAATCCTTGCTAGTTCTTGTTTCAATCGCCTGATTTCAGTTTCTTTTTTATTAAACTCAGGACCATAAACTTAGTCTCTGAGCATCTGCATCACATCTGCATCAAGCTGAGCAATTCTGGCTTTCAAGTCAGTATACATCTTGTCCTACTGAGACGACAGGTTATCAACCTTGGTTGTCAATTCTTTATAAGGATTGATTCTGGACTCTGGCGTTTTGTGTTTGCCAATTCAAAACAACTTTAAACTGTCAGGGTTCTTCTAGTTGGTCCGATGATGCTATTGGTAATGAGATGTAAGGTCAAGTGACAACCTTAGTCTGTTGGTCTGTCTATTTCTCAAGTGAAGGAAATTGATCTTGATAAAATCCTGGAGAAGACATCATCAAGAAGGATCTGATCAGTGGTGAAGGATTATTTGGTCTTTTGGGTAAAACATCTTTTTCATGCAGCATATGCAATGCTTTCTTGTAGATGGGACGTGGTTCCAACGAATCTGGATGATCCGGTGGAAGGATATGCTGTGGCTTACATGTTGAGTGAGGTAGTTTAGATTCATCTCGACATGGACAATATGGATCACACATGTCACTGCCTGGTGCATCCCAAAGGAAGTGGCCATCTATTTTTGCAGGATAGATTGGCTTGCCTTCGGATGTGAAGCTATGAATCGGGAGATCTTCTTGAATTGTCAAGATAGGCTGGATCATTGTACTGTAAGAAAAAGAAACTCTGGGAGCTTTTGTTGATGGCTCTTGGAAACGCAAAATGATGGTGTCATTCGAACGTTTCTGAAATAGTGCATCAGATGTTTAGACAGGCTGAGAATTTTAGTGGTCAAGCTTATAGTTGATTAGGATGGTAGGGTCATGTTTCAGAGATAATGGATGAGGAAAAGAGAGCCAAAGATAGGCTTGATCTTGGGTCTAAAAACTTTACATTAATTTTATCAGGAGATGGGAGATATCAGTATGGAGGGTTATCTAAGGTTTGTTGTAGTTCTCTTCTCAACTATGGAAGAGGAGAAAGCCACTCAAGAACAGTCCAGGTAAGTGAGTGAGCAGACGAAGGATCGAGAAGACACTGAGAATGTGGGATTGCTCTATCGAATGAGGATCTTAACAATCTATCCAAAAGTCATATAGAGAAAGACACTAAAAAAAGAGCATCGTGTTATACGGGCAGCAAAACCAGGTAGGTCACAAAAGGGAATCTATTTTTTTTTTCTTCCAAAACCTTTCTTTTTTTGGTATGCCGCTCCGCGAGCAAGGAGTTCCACCCACTAGCGGAGCGAAAACAAAGCAAAGTAGGGTGAATTCGAGGTATCCTATTCATAAAAAGCTAATAATCTGGTATAATTCTTTAAAAGACAAGTGGTGTAATATCGGCCCATTCGCTTCATCTGTCCTTAGAAATATGGATTTGAATTTTCCTCTAGTACATCCTTTTTACTACTACAGGTTTGCTACTTGATCCATTTGCTTTCCAGAAAGGAAAGGAAAGATCCCAAAGAATCGATCTTTATTTTAGTTGTTAAATCTCTCTTTGATTGATCAATGTGTGATATTCTGAATCCTCATTACTAATGGAATCGAAATGCTTGGGTTGGCTTATTAGGATAATTTCTCGCATAATGTCCTCATTTTTTGCAAACAAAACACCTGCTGCTATTGTGTTTGCTAGACTGGGAAGAATTCTTCTTTTTGAAAAATTGGTAGGGTTTTTTGGGTTTGGAATGGGTTCTTTATTTTTTGGATGGGTAGGTTTTGTAATAGTATTTATTTTTTGTTGGGCAGACACATGTCTTGTCATCACTGCATTTGATGGCAAGATGAGGTTTCTTACAGGCTTTCTGGAATAAAGGTTTGTTCTTCAAACGGTCTGTAAAGAACTCTTTTTGTTCACATAATATCTCTAGGCAACTGATGGCTAACTAGTAGATTTTGCCAAGAGATAGATTCGCAATGTGAAGTTGATTCGTTGTGAGCTGTTGTTGGATCTCAGGTTAAAGTTCCTTTGGAAGAAAAGCTACAAAGATATGCTTCAAATTTGGATCATTAAAACCATTCAGTTTGTAGAATAGCGAAGATGTATGCTTGTAGTGAAAATCCAGGTCTTTTCTTTGAAGTGAGCAACACTTTATCTGAAGGAATTCTTTTCTGGATAATTCGTTTGCAGCTGTGGATTCTCTGAGATACTGCTAATAAATAATTCCGAGAGCTGTAGGAATATCCAGTATCTATACGAACTACATGTGTCTGTACTACCATAAACTCTGGAACTAATACCGTATAGATCCAGTAAATCTTGAACTGAATTCTTTAAGGACTGCTGATAACTGAGCACCTGGTTTTATCATTTGAATGTCTATCTATGCTGATAATTCTTCAAACGTTGTGGACCATTTGGACTTGGGAATGTCATCAAATGTAAACCAAGGACCATTACTAGGTTTTTGAACATAGACAGAAGGAGAACATGGATAGGAGGATCTCGGGTAGGAGATTAAGCTGTATCTGAATCTGTTTCTTCTATAATAGGTGTTGTTGAAGAAGGAGGTTCTTCTATTGGCTAGGCCATCAGAATCTTGGATACATATACCATTTCTTGTTCTGAATCAGTTGCAGAGAATTCTGATTCTTGGATAGAACTAAAAGACAAGGATGGTGTGGATGACTGCGAAGTATTTTGTGCAGAGTCTGAAGATGAGCCTGAAGCATCTGGAGATATAGATTCATTGGAACTTTGTAAAGGCATCTGTTATGAAAAGTACTGAATGAAAGGCTAGAATGTCTGTGATGGTGACTGTACTGGTGGTTGTACAGGTGGTAGTACAGGCTGTGGTGGAAACTGTACTGGCTCCATAAGTGCTTTGTCTTTTAACCTAGGAGGTGGTTTAAGAGTTGATCTAGAATAAGGATAAAAAACTGGTTCTCTGAATGAGACTCTAAGTTGGGTTCTCTGTTGTGGTGGAGATTTGGTTTTTAGTTTTCTTGGTGGTGGTGCTGGTTCTAGATGTTTCCAAGAGAGATGAGAGAGGCCAAAGAATTGAACATAATCAATTATTTTTTTCTGTTGAGGAGTGTAGAATGGGTTGGTACTGTAGAATGATGCTGGAGTTGGCAATTCTTCTTTTAATCATCTAATTTCAGCTTCTTTCTGATTAAACGTAGGACCATAAATACGACCTCTGAGCATCTGCATCAGATCTGCATCAAGCTGAGCAATTATGGCTTTCAAGTCAACATACATCCTGTCAAGCTGTGAAGACAGGTTTTTAACTCTAGTTGTATTAACTTTGACTTGTTTTGCTACGATATCAACCTTTGTATTTATTCTTTCTAAAGCTCGATTTTGGACTCTAGCGTTCTGAGTTTTCCAGTTCAAAATAGCTTCAAATTGTCTGGGTTCTTCAGGTTGGCCTGATGGAGTTATGGGAGATGAGACATAAGGTCGACTGACAACCTTAGTCTGTGGATTTGTTTTCTTCTCAAGTGGAGGATACTGATCTTGGTAAGATCCTTGTAAAGACATCATTAAATAGGAGCGGATAGGAAGTTAAGGATTTTTTGGTCTATTGGGTAAGGCATATTCTTCATGTAGCATATGGAGTGCTTTTTTGTAGATTGGTAATAGTTCCATCGAATCTGGATGATCCAGTAGGAGGATATTTTGTGGTTTGCATGATGGGCGAGGAAGTTTGGACTTCGACGCCTTCTGCGTAGAAGTTCATTATCATCAGAATCAGAGTCATTCCGACTGGGACAATCTGGATCATACATGTTACTGCCTGGTGCATCCCAAAGAAAGTGGCATCTATTTTTGCAGGATAGATTGACGTGCCTTTAGATGTGAAACTGTGGATCGGCAGATCTTCTTGGATTGTAGAAATAGGTTGAATTATTGCACTGTAAGAAAATGAGACTCTGAGAGCTTCAGTTGATGGCTCCTGAAAATGCATACTAACTGTATCGTCAGAATGTTTCTAAAATAGTGCATTAGAGGTCTGGATAGTCTAGGAGTTTTGGTGATAAAGTTCATAGTTGGTAAGCCATTCAAGAGGCATGAGCTTTATAAGTTCAGCCTTGGTTATTTGTCTAGGGATCTGAACAATGGTTGGAGAAGTTTCTGTATTAGCCAAGATCATAACTGTATCAAAGGAATAATTAGGGTTTGATAAATCCATAGCATGGTTTTGTAGACAATACACCAACTAATGGTGTAACGTGGCAATATTGGCACTGGCTATCTGTTCAGCTCCTTGGATCTGAACTTGAACTTTCAAGGTAGATGGAACATTAGTATTATAAAGTGAAAAGTTAAAGTTTAGGTAAAAAGTGAGGAGTTCACTGTCGGCTTGAAGGGTTGTAAGGATAGTACCAATTATAGTATGTTAGTACTCCTTGAACCTGGTGCCAAGCAAAGTAAGTCTGGCAGTTACAGGTAGCCTTTCCGGCCATGAAGGGTAAGGATTAGGTGGACTACGCCAATATTTATGTGGGTGAAACCTTCTCTCTTCCAACTTGCTATGAATTCAGATGAAATTTTAAGAGTGACATACTATTCTGTAGAGGTGGACTGAAGACGAGATTGATCTAAAGAGCAAGATTGAACATACTCTCTAGGACTGGGTCTATCATGTTTAATCAAGGTTCTATTATATTTAATCAAGGTTCTAATGCTAAGGAAAGACTTTTTCTTATAAGGCCTATAAGAACTAACAAGAGGAAAGTTTGACTCAAAAATTTGAGCAGGCTCTCGAGTATACAAATATTCTACTAAGTTTTCTATTTTAGAAGACAAGTACTTGGTGCAGGATTACGGAAGAGTGAGTGTAGAGAAAAGAGAAACAGGAGCTAGAGGTTGAGATAAAGAGCTAGGATTAAAATATGTAGATTCCATGACTTAGAAATTCTTCTCTATACTAGATCTAGTTCCTATGATTATCCTATTATCATACCACGCTCAGGAACGAAGAATTTCTAAGGATAATTAATTGTGACCTGAAAGATTTTTCCTAAGGACAAGTTAGAAACTTCAGGGTTGTTCAAAGTTGGGTTATTGAATCCGTTGAGCTTATAGAAAAGCACTGACATACACTTATAATAAAAATCAAGATCTCTATGCTGAAGAGAACATCATTTCATTTAGATATACTCTCTACGAGCTAGTTCTTGGATAGCAAGAAGCTCACTTAGAAATTATTCATGAAGGATTCCAAGAGCAGTTGATATATCTGGGAATTAGATGAACTGAAGTTGTTTGTATTGATCAAGGATTTCAAACCAATCTCTTAAAGAACCTGTGAATCTAATATTAAATTCTCTAAGAACTATTTGGATTGTTGCACTTGATCTGAGCATATGAACATCGATCTAGGCAGTAAATTCTTAGAATATTGCAGGCTATTTTATTTGAGGAATATCATTAAAAGTGAATCATGGACCATTCAATGGTTTGGAGGAATTATCCTAAGTCTGAGCAAGAGAACTGGTGCCATCATCGGCTTCTCCACAATTAAAGTTTCTCCAGAATTAGAAGAAGGTTCAACCATGAATAGTCAGGAAAGATCAGCAAATTCTGCTTCTGAGTCAGAAGAAGAATCTGGTTGAATCATGCATTTATTGGTCTGAATATCTTGTGAGATTCCTTCAATAGGCCTCCATGAATTAGATTGATCCCAAGTTGCTTGAATCAGCCCATTAAGTCCTTTGAATTTATTTGCACGAGCTCTTGTGACAGATCCAATGAGAACTTGCATAGGACACAAATATACCTTATTCCACGTGCTTATGCCATCCTTGTGCATAATATCATCAAATTATTTCTTTGTACAAATTATAAGGTCTAATTAAAGGCACGGAAGACTAAAAATTTTGGGCAGATTTTGGGACATAAGTGTATTCTATAAGGTGTTCTATTTTGGAAGCTGTGTATTTAGAACAAGACTTTAGAAAAGATAATGTAGAAGAAATAGAGATTAGAGAAAGATCAGAAGATTGAGCTGAAGAAGATGAAGATGAAGCCATGATGTAAAAATTTTCTCTCTCAGTAACCAGAAATCAAGATAACATTATAATTTACCACCTCAAGCAAGGAAAATACGGGCTATGATGATACGAACCCCGCCAAAAACTGACGAGGCCCTAATTAAATTAGGTTCCAAAATCGTTTCTAATTTCAGGAATTGAGTGAACCCGCAACCTGTTGCTTAATGAAGCAAGAATTTTGGTATGTGAGGACGCCACAATCAGCTATGGATGGTCTGATTGATAAGTTAAGGGTTGAATGCCACAGAAAATCCGATAAGTTCAAAAAGTTCATTTAAAAACTAAAGAGAATTATACTCTCAAGTAAATTGCATGAAAAACTTCTTCTAGTTCTCTTATTGAATGCGAATATATATAAAGGTTACAAGAAATCCTAATTAGAAACAGATTCCTAATCCAATTGAAATAAGAAGAGAATCCTAAACAAATCAGAATCTAATCTAATAAAAGTGAAAGAATCCTTAATAAATCAGGATCTTAATCTAAAAAAAAAAAGAAAAGTATCTTAAATGATTAAATAAAATCAAAATAGCTGATGTTGCCTCTTTTAAAAATGGAAACATTATCTAAAAAGATAATGTCATATCTTTTATCTTTAATGCACTGATTTCATGGATTTGATTGCTCATAAAATTCAAGAGCTTGAATCACGCATTCATTGGTCTGAATATCTTGTGAGATTCCTTCAATAGGTCTCCATGAATTGGATTGATCCCAAGTTACTTGAATCAGCCCATTAAGTCTTTCTTTGAATTTCTTTGCACGAGCTCGGTCCGATGGGAACTTGCATAGAATCTGAATATGCCTTATTCTATGTGCTTGTGCCATCCTTGTGCATATCTCATCATTCTCCTCCTCTTGAAGAGGATTTGGCCTCAAATCTTCACCTACGTCAAAAGAACTTAAATTAGAAACATTAATTGTAGCACTTACATTGTACTCACCAGGCAAATCCAGTTTGTATGCATTGTCGTTGATCCGTTCTAAGACTTGGAAAGGTCCATCCCCTTGAGGTAGCAACTTGGATTTCCTTTGTTTTAGAAATCGTTCCTTGCATATATGTAACCACATAAAATCACCGAGTTCAAAGCCTAACTTGTGTCTCCCTTTGTTAGCATGTTTACCATATTGCTCAGTTATTCGTTCGATGTTGAGCATTACCGTTTCATGTATCTGCTTATCAATTTCAGCTTTTCTCTTTCCATCTAAGTTAATGCTCAGAAATAGGTAATGGATTTAAATCTAATGGGGTTAAATGATTAAAACCATAAACAATTTCAAACGATGAATACTTAGTAGCAGAATCAATAGAACGATTACAAGCAAACTCAACATATGGCAAACAATCCTCCCAAGTTTTAATGATCTTTTTAATGATTGCCTGCAATAAGGTAGATAAAATTCTATTTACAACCTCTGTTTTACCATCAGTTTAAGGATGGCACGTAGTTAAAAACAACAACTTAGTTCCCAACTTAGCCCACAAAGTCTTGCAGAAGTAACTCAAGAACTTAGCATCCCTATCAGAAACTATTGCTCTAAGCATCCTATGTAACCTCACAATCTCTCTAAAGAAAAAATTAGTAATGTTAGAAGCATCATCTGTCTTTTGGTATGAAATAAAATGTGCCATCTTAGAAAATCTATCCACAACCACAAAAATTGAGTCCTTTCCCCGTTTGGACCTAGGTAAACCTAACACAAAATCCATTGAAATATCAGTCCAAGGTGCACTAGGTATTGGTAATGGGTGTATAATCCATGAGGTTGCACCTTCGATTTGGCTTGCCTGCAAGTGACACACCTACCACAAAGTCTCTCAACATCTCGTTTCATATATGGCCAATTGAAGTGTTCTTGCAATACGACTAAGGTCTTTACAACTCCAAAATGTCCCATCAACCCCCCTCAATGGGATTCTCTCACCAATAAATCTTTTAAAGAATAATTAGGCACACACAACTTATTTTCTCGAAACAAGTAACCATCATGTCTAAAATTATGATATCCAGTACTAAAATCATGGTCATTAGCATACAATTCCTTAATATATTTAAAACCAAGCAATTTAGCATTAAGTGTTGAGATTAAGGCATACCTGTAAGAAAGCACATCTGCAACTATGTTTTCCTTACCTTGCTTGTAACGAATGACTTATGGAAACGTCTCTATGAATTCCACCCAACGAGCATGCCTTTCGTTTAGCTTGTGTTGGCCTTTAAGGTGTTTTAAATATTCATGATTAGTGTGAATTACAAACTCCTTAGGCCATAGGTAGTGTTTCAATGTTTGCAATGTTGGAACTAATGTATATAGCTCTTTATCATAAATAGGATAGTTTAAGACTGCTCCACTTAATTTCTGACTGAAATAAGCAATTGGTCATCTCTCTTACATAAGAACAGCTCCTATGCTAATACTTAAACCACCACATTCAATTTCAAACATTTTGTTAAAGTTAGGCAAGGATAATAAAGGGGCTTTGATTAGCTTTTCTTTAATTATTTAAAAAGCCTTCTCTTGTTCTCCTCCTCACTTGAATCCAATGTTTTTCTTGATTACTTCAGTAAGCGGTGTGGCCGATGTACTAAACTCTTTCATAAACCGCCGATAGAAACTAGCAAGTCCGTGGAAGCTTTTAACGTTACTTACACTTATAGGACTTGGCCATTCTTGGATTGTACGTACCTTCTCTTTATCAACCTGTATACCCTGTGCACTTACAACAAATCCTAGAAACACAAGTTTATCGATGCAAAAGGTACATTTCTTCAAATCATCAAAATAAACAATAACAAACTTATCAATAAAAGCCCATAAAATATGATTCATGAGTCTCATAAAAGTACTCGAAGCATTAGTCAAACCAAAAGGCATAACTAACTATTTATACAAAATATATTTTATTTTAAAGGAAGTTTTTCAGTCATCTTCTTTTTCCATTCTAATTTGATGATATCTAATTTTTAGATCAATTTTAGAAAATACACAAGAACCATGCAATTCATCAAGCATATCATCTATCCTAGGAATGAGATGTCAGTACTTTACAGTTATGTTATTGATGGGTTGGCAGTCAACGCACATCCTCCATATCCCATCTTTCTTAGGAAGTAGCAAAACTGGAACTATACATGGACTCATGCTTTCTCTCACGTGCCTTTTTTCCATCAACTCATTAACTTGCCTTTGAAGCTCCTTTGTTTCCTCGGGGTTACTCCTATAGGCTGGTCGGTTTGGAATAGTTGCACCAGGCATGAAATCAATTTGATGCTCGATCCCTTGGATTTGAGGTAATTCATGTGGTATTTCCTCGAGAAATACATCCTCATAATCCTGCAAAAGAGAAATAATAGAACTAGGCAAGATAAGGTTAAGCTAGTTAGTGTTCAAAAATGTCTCTCTGTGCAGAAGTACAATTATTGGCTGATTTGAAAACAATGCTCTTTTTATCTTAAAAGACTCTAGTACTTGTTTGTTCGTTTTTACCTCGCCACTGTCATTCAACCACTGTAGTTTGTATGGTTTTGGATGTTTAAGTGTTGGAAGCCCTAACTTCTCCACCATGATAGTACTAGCAACATTGGTACAACTTCCCCCATTAATAATCATACTACATACTTTTTTCTGAACATAGCACCTAGTATGAAAGATGTTTGCTGGTTGAACTACTTCCAAAAGCTAATCATTTGTGTTCATTGTGTTCCAGCTAGAGAAGTAGTTGATGACTATTATGGGATGAGTATGGTGAAAGAGAGGATTTAGTAGGTAATCATAGAAGATCTAGGCATCGAGATGATGGTATGAGTGGCATAAAGGTGAAAATTCCATCTTTTCAAGGAAAATTTGATCCTGAAACATACCTTAAATGGGAGAAGAAGATGGACTTTGTATTTGATTACTACAACTATTCTGAGGCAAAAAAAGAAAGTATCTTAAATGTCTAAATAAAATCAAAATAATTGATTTGTTGCATTTTTTAAAAATGAAAACACTATCTAAAAAGATAGTGGAATATCTTTCATCCTTAATGCGTTGATTTCATGGTTTTGATTGCTCATAAAATTCAAGAGTTTGAATCATGCATTTATTGGTCTGAATATCTTGTGAGATTCCTTCAATAAGCCTCCATGAATTGGATTGATCCTAAGGTTCTTGAATCAGCTCATTAAGTCCCTTTTTGAATATTTTTGCACGAGCTCTTGTGACAGGTCCGATGAGAACTTGCATAGGATTTGAATAGCCTTAACCCACGTGCTTGTGCCATCCTTGTGCATATCTCATCATCTGATACCTTCTTTTTTCCAACTGGCTACAAGTTCAAATGGTATTTTTAGAGTGACATACTGTTCAGCCTGCATTGAATGAAGATGAAACTGATCAAGTGCAGAAGACTGGACATACTCTCTAGGACTAGGTTTGTTGGATTTGATCAAAATTCTAATATAGGAAAAAGACTTTTTCCTATAGAGCTGATAAGGACTAACAAGAGGAATATTTAATTCAGAAATCTGAGCAGACTCTAGAATATAGAAATATTTTACTAGGTGTCCTATCTTGGAAGACAAGTGTTTGGTGCCGGATTTAGGAAGAGTGAGTGTAGAAGAGAGAAAAACTAGAGAAAGACTTCGAGATGAAGAGCTAGGAATAGAAGATGAGGATTCTATAATTGTAGGTTCTTCTCTATACTAGATCTGGTTCTAAGATTATCCTAATATCATACCACTCTCAGGAAAGAAAAGTCACTGCTTTGATACCACACGGGTAGGGAAGGTACGTGGTGTTGTTATCTAGGGGAAGTGACCTTATATCCACAATGTTTTGGGATACCTATTTAAAGGCCTTCGGACTAATAGCCTTAGCCCTGAGTGACTTTTCTTTTCTGAGAGTGGTATGATATTAGAATAATCTTAGAACGAGATCTAGTATAATCCAAGTCTAATTTATCATTATGTGAAATTTTATGTCCAAAATATTATTATTTTGTGCTTCCAAAATCTAATCATAAGTGCTCATTGTGTTCTCGCCCTTAAAACCCGAATCTCTTTGATATAATCTTTGTAAATTGCTGTCAGGGAGAGGCCACAAACATCTACTGCACTTAAACGAAGATCCGAGCCCTCCAGGCCAAATTCACTAGGACTATTAGGAATCGTGATATTTAGTCATTTAGGATTCTTTCCTTTTTATTAGATTAAGATCTTGATTTATTAAGGATTCTTTCCTTTTTATTAGATTAAGATCCTGATTTATTAAGGATTATTTCCTTTTTTTTATTAGATTAAGATTCTGATTTATTTAAGATTATTTTCTTATTTCAATTAGATTAGGAATTTGATTCTGATTAGGATTTCTTGTAACCTATACATATATTCGCATTCAATAAGAGAAAAAGAAGAAGTTTTTCATGCAATTTACTTGAGAGCATAATTCTCTATAGTTCTTAAGCGAACTCTTTGAACTTATCAGATTTTCCGTGGCGTTCAACCATCCATAGCTGATTGTGGTGTCTTCACATACCCAGGTTCTTGCTTCATTACGCAACGGGTCGCAGTATTCAACTCCTGAAATTAGAAACGATCTTGGAACCTAATTTGATTAGGGTCTCGTTAGTTCTTGGCGGGGTTCGTATCACTTTTCTTCTTTTTATTAGATTAAAATCCTGATTTTCAAAAAGATTTTTTCTTTTTTATTAGTTTAGATTCTGGTTTATTTAGGATTCTTTTCTTATTTTAATTAGATTATGATTTATTTCCAATTAGGATTTCTTGCAACCTATATACATATTCACATTCAATAAGAGAAAAATAAGAAGTTTTTCATGTAATTTACTTGAGAGTATGATTTTCTTTAGTTCTTAAACGAACTCTTTGAACTTATAGAATTTTTCCGTGGGGTTCAACCCTTTACTTATCAATCAGACCATCCATAGTTGATTGTGGCGTCCTGACATACAAGTTCTAGCTTCATTAAGTAATGGGTCGCGGTTCCATTTAATTCCTGAAATTAGAAATGATCTTGGAGCTTAATTTGATTAGGGTCTCATCAGTTCTTGGCGGAGTTTGCATCATATTATCCACCAAAATTACGTTTTTATTCATACCTTCAACTCAGAATATCAATTATTATGGGAAACTAAAGTAACCAAGTTTAATTGTCACAGAGTACCGTTATTGATGAGATTATGGATAAGGATAACATAGGCATGTGGAATAATGCATATTCAGACCCTATGCAAGTTCCCGTCAGACCCGTCGCAAGAACTCGTGCAAAGAAATTCAAAGAAGTACTTAATGGGCTGGTTCAAGCAACTTGGGATCAATCCAATTCATGGAGGCCTATTAAAGGAATCTCAAAAGATATTTAGACTAATAAATGCGTGATTCAAGCCCTTAAATTTTATGAGCAATCAAATCCATAAAATCGATGCATCAAGGATGAAAGATATCCCACTATCTTTTTAGATAGTGTTTCAATTTATAAAATTGGCAACAAATCAGCTATTTTGATTTTATTTAGTAATTTAAGATGCTTTCCTTTTTTTATTAGATTAAGATCATGATTTATTAATGATTCTTTCATTTTTATTAGATTAGATTCTGATATATTTAAGATTATTTTCTTATTTCAATTGGATTAGGATTTGTTTCCGATTAGGATTTCTTGTAACATATATATATATTCACATTCAATAAGATAAAAAGAAGAATTTTTTTATGCAATTTACTTGAGAGTATAATTCTCTTTAGTTCTTAAACGAATTTTTTAAACTTATCGGATTTTCCATGACGTTCAACCTTTGACTTATCAATTTGACCATTCATAGCTAATTGTGACATCCTAACATGCAAAGGTTCTTGCTTCATTAAGTAACAGATCATGGTTCCATTCAATTTCTGAAATTAGAAACGATCTTAGAGACTAATTTGATTATGGTCTCATCAGTTCTTGGTGGAGTTTGTATCAGTTATCCACCATTTAATCGGGGTAACAAATTAAAACACATTCAAATAAAATCTGCGAAATCAAGTAACAAGTGAAAGGGAAAAAAATAAAATAAAAACACTCAATGTAAAAAATAAAATGAGTATAATTAAACACTTACTCACAATCATTCTCTTATCGAATTTACCTCAAGTTCCAATTAGATTTCATAGATACCACCTTCGATTCCCTTGAGTTGTCTTTCTAGGTCTTCAAAGTGGGATACTAATATTGGTGGTCATAGATCCCAAACAAGATGTGATTGACAAACTTGGAGCAAGCCCCTTAGATGGCGCTTCACATGTAGAAGTCGTTTAAGCTGATAAAAAATGATATGTCTAATTGAGGTATTAATGATGAGTGATGAAAGAAAATATAACTGGTAAACAAACACAATTTAGTAGAAAATAAAGAATTTCGATCAAAAGAATAGTAAAACGAAATGACAAAAAGTTAAATTTCCGAAAAGAAATGGAAAAGTCTTAGTTGAAATTTGGTAGGTCACTCAAATCGATTCGGTGTCTTCTTCATGTTGTTAGTAGTCTAGATATGGCTTTAATTTTGAAAGTGACATCATTCTTTGGATCCTTAATTTCAATTGCTCTATGTGAAAAAATAGTATGAACAATAAAGGAATTAAACCATTGAGAGCATAACTTACTTAGGAATAGGTGCAAGTGATAATTGAATAAAAGCACTTTTCTCGTGATTTGCTTGTCATGAAAGACTTTCATTCGCTTTTTGTAATCTTTAACTTTTTCATCACTGCAAATCTCCTCAAATTCTGCCAGCTGTGATCTCCTTTTCGAACTATAGATGGGATGATTGTCGTCAAGCGATGATGAGGTAATTTCTTGCAATGTACATTCTTCTCTCAAGGATGTACACTCCAAAGTGCTAGGTAATGGTTTGAGCTCGAGCTTTGGTAATGACTATGATAGGATGAGATTTTCCATAGATTGTGCCAATTGCTTTTCTTTTAACTTCCATTTATTAGTATCCATGAATGTTGATGAATCGAGTGAGGTTTTAATATGGTCAAAAACTAAACCAAAGTGAGTCAACCATTCTTGAATTCTTCAATAAAATTCAAATCAACAATTTCATCATCTTTATCATGAGGTTGTTTGACAATGTTGAAGATATTAAGCTCTATAGTTATATTGCCAAAGGACAATTGCATATTTTTGGTCCTATATTGAATGTGAGCATCAGCAATTGCCAAGAAATGTCTTCATAGGATAATAGAGATATACTTCTTTGAATCTTGCACTAGTTGAGTGTCAATCAAAATGAAATCAACAAGAAAATAAAACTTGTCTACCTGGATAAACACGTCCTCCACAATACCACGAAGTATTTTCATAGACCGATCTTCGAGTTGTAACACAACTAGAGTTTGGTGTAATTCTCCTAATCAAAGTTTCATAAATACATAATAAGGTAAAATATTTACACTAGCTCCTAAGTCCAACAAAGCATTCTCAAATGTATAATTCCCAATACTACATGAGATGGTATGGGCTCCTGGGTCTTTAAATTTTCAAGGAATTTTTTTTGAAGTATGGAACTAATGTTTTCGGTTGAAAAGACCTTCTTTTGAACATGAATGCTTCTCTTTTTAGCTCAAAGATCTTGAAGAAACTTGGCATAAGATGGCACTTGCTTTCTAGCATCAAGGGAATGTTAACACTTTCCTGTTTAAAGATCTCAATATCTTACTTGGGGAATTTCCCTTCTTTGCTTTAGCTAACCTATGAGGGAATGGAGCTTTGGTATGTACTCCTGTAGACTACTTTCTTTTTTCTTCTTTAATCATAAATCCTTAGATTTTAAAGGTGGAACTTGAGTTGTCACTGGCATCTTCACTTTATTGTCGACTTTTTTCCTTTTTGTAAGGTCATGACAACCTTGATTTCTTCATGATACTAGGGAACTGGTACAAACTTCATGCAATCTTTAGGATTAGGCACTTGCTGGCTTGGGAACATGCCTTTCTCAATGGTCATTGCCAATGTTTAAACTGAGAGGCAAGCTCACCTACCATCTTTTCGAGGTTTGAAATTAATTGAGCTTGTGAATTGAAACCTAATGTCATCTCATTCTGCAGTTCATCAATGGTACAATTTTGTTGATCTATTGTACAATAAATAAGATTCTTGAGATTTTAGAATGCTTCCTCTCATGGTCTGGGTTAAGGTCTGAATGGTGGCTGCGAGGCTTAAGGAGCTTGAGGAATTGGTTGCATTGTTGGAGTTGGAGTTACTGGTCTGTTTTGTTGGAATCATTGAAACCATGAAAAGTTAGGATGGTCTCTCCATCCAGGATTATAAGTTTTTGAGTAAGAATTGTAGTTTGGCTATTTTCCAATTATACCAATTGCATTAGCGTGATCTGGGTATGAATCTTGGTCATGTTGATTAAATACATGTGGTTCTATTGATTTCACAGTCATTAATGATGTTATTTGGCAGAAAAGATCTTCGATTATTTCTTTAACTTCCTTCATTTTCGATCTTGACTTGCCAACATGAACTTCATTCACTCTTTTGATTTTTTCACATTCTTGAATGATTGGTTTCGTTGTTGGGAATTATCTACTTGTGGCTAAAAGAAATCCCAAATCTCTTATGCGCTTTTCGATATGAACTCTCCCTCACTTGTCGCCATTAACCATTCTTGCACATGAGGCAATAGTTCTTCTAAAAAGTATTGCATTTGTGCCATTTCTCATACCCATGATATGGACACTTCAAGAGTAGCCCATTAAATCACTCCCATGCTTCAAAAAATTGCTCGTCTTCTCTTAGGGTAAACTCTAATATTTCCTTGTAAATAGCATTAGTTTTATGCACTGTGAAGTATTTATTTAAAAATTCAGTAACCATTTGTTTCCATGATGTAATACTATTAGTAGGCAATGTATTGAACCAAGAACGAACTTTATCTTTTAAAGAAAATGGAAACAATTTAAGCTTAACACCTTCATCAGAAAAATTCTCATATTTAAAAGTTTGACAAATAGCATGAAAATTATTCAAATGATTGTATGGGTCTTCATTTTCTAAGCCATAGAATGGTGAGAGACAATTTAATACACTAAGTTTTAACTCAAAACTCGTAGCAGCTACATTTGGGTATCTTATACATGAGTACTCAAATTAGCTAAGGGACTGAAGTAATTCTTAAATGGCCTCTCCTGGGGGTGCTTGTGGTTGTTGTTGCAAATTCATTTAAATTTTATCCGCAATTTCAATTTGTGATGCAATGTGTATACATGTGCGATGTGTTTTTTCGAGCTCAAGGTTTATGGATTCTAAGTTATGTGATAGTAACCTTCGACCATGCATACAAAGAATTCATACAAAAACAAAATTGAAAATAAAGAGGGGAGAAATTACGATATTAACCTTATCACACTGTCACAACCATGTTATGAAAACACACTTAAGTGCTATGAATGTACAAAAAGAAGAAAAAGACATGTGAAATAAAATAAATAAACTTCAAATAAATCAATTGAAATTAAATTCAATTAATAGACGGTTAAATCAGCCATATAAATTAACAAGATTAACAAAAAGTTACAAAGAAAAATGAAATGAAAAGTAAATTACAAAAATTAGAAGAAAATAAATTAATTGAAATTCAGATGAACTATAGACGGTTAAATCAGACATATAAATTAATCAACAAAAAATTATAAAGAAAAATATAATTAAAATTAAATTACAATAACTAGAAGAAAATTACAAGAAATACAAAGTTATTTACACAATAAAGAAAATTAACTCTGCGAATTAAAATACGTACCTCCTCGGTAACGACGCCAAAAACTTATTGTGTAAATTTTATTAAACTCGTAAGCACATGAATCTATTGCAGAATAGATTAATAGTGACAAGTGTCGATCCCACGAGGAGATGGATTTCAATTGTGTAGAGTTATTATTATTATTTTATGGGCTTCTAATGAAAATTTTAGTTTATTTTATCCTAAAATTTAAATTAAAATGATAGGAATAAATTAGGAATTAATTAATACAATAAAGTTCTTGAGTCTCAGGATTTACACTTAATATTTCACCATGACTTAATATTCTTTTTTAGTTCTAATTAATTTATGAGAGGGGTATTTTCACTCCTCATAAGCTTAACTCTAATAAATATGGTGTCAAGTGCTCGTTGTGTTAAGAAAAAATAATCTTATATTAAA
Source organism: Murraya koenigii (assembly GCA_025617385.1). Lineage (NCBI taxonomy): Eukaryota > Viridiplantae > Streptophyta > Magnoliopsida > Sapindales > Rutaceae > Murraya > Murraya koenigii. The sequence continues at coordinate 12,388,549 of CM046814.1, forward strand.
TGTATTATCAAGAACACATTTGTGCTAGTTAATAATAATCAAACTTTCAAAAAGGTGGCAAGCTATCTAAATTATAAGTTTTTCTCTGATAAATCTAGTGTAAAATACTCATCGAGCTAAATAGTAATAATTTTACACTAGGGAGTAGGTAAATCAGCACAAAATTTAGATAAGATTATTACTATCTGCCAATGATAAATCAAAATAATTTAAATAAATTATAAAAAGTAAAAATATACTTAAAAAATTAAGCCCATGGATAATGTTGAGGCTTCACCTTTAACCCAAGCTTGAAAATAAATTAGCTACTCATTTTATAGGTAGAGGTAAAATGAGAATTTTATTAAAATATGTAGAAAATACAAAATAGATGAGGAATTAAAGATAATGGAGCTAAGAAATGAATTTAGAGGTATCAAATTAGTGGAGAGTCGTTCCATTTTTATAGATACAACAAGTAACTTATTGCCATCAGATAAAAACAATTCAGATGCCTAAGATTACGCTACATGGTACTCTCAGATTAAAAGGAACACATCACTGGGGCTATCATTCCATGTCTATGCATGTACGGTACACATGTTTTTCAGTCCACTAATATACTGTCACATCTTCGATTAATGCAAAAATCAACATTTATAATTCAATGCATTGCATGTATTGTAAGCTCATTTTTCGATCTAATAGGCTTTTGCCACCTCATTCGTCAATGCCACATCAGCAATCAACGCCATGTTAGTGGGGCCGACAAAAATATTAAAATTATGATTTTGCTCTTTATGTCCTTTCTAAGGTTTTCAGCTATCCTGAGTTTAAAAATATTGTCTATTTTACTGTTTGGCTTCTCGTTTATTGTGAAATGATAAAAAAAACCCTGAAATATATAAAGTACTAAAAAATACAAACAAAACATATACAATCAAAATTCAAATGACTTAAAATACATAAAAGTAGATATGTTAGTAAGACTTGAAGATTTTACCCTTTATAAATATATACTCTCTAGCACTCAATAGTAGATGTGTCAATTGCACGCAAGCCAAATAGAAAGTGCAGCATCATGTTTTATACGCCTCGTTACCAATACCTCATGCACCTTGGACTGATGTTTTGATAGATTTTGTGTTAGGTTTACATAGGTCTAAAGGAGAAAAAGACTCAATTTTTATGGTTGTGGATAGATTTTCTAAGATGACACATTTTATTTCATTCCACAAGACAGATGATGCTTCCAACATGCTAATTTATTTTTTAGGGTGATTGTAAGGTTATATGGTATGCCCAGAACAATAGTTTCTGATCACAATGCTAAGTTCTTGAGTTACTTCTGAAAGACTTTGTGGGCTAAGTTGTGAACTAAGTTATTATTTTCAACTACATGCTACCCTCAATTTGATAGTCAAACATAGGTTGTAAATAGAACTCTCTCTACTTTGTGTGAGCAATCATTAAAAGGAACATTAAAACTTAGAAGGATTGTTTGCCACATGTTGAGTTTGCTTATAATCATTCTATTCATTCCACTATTAACTATTCACCATTTGAAATTGTTTATGGTCTTAATCCTTTAACTCTATTGGATTTAACTTCATTACCTATTTTTGAACATGTTAACTTATATGACAAGAAAAATACTGAAATTGTTAAGCAGATACATGAGACGGCAAAGTTCAATATCGAGTGGAGAATTAACCTATAACAAGCCAACATTGGTCAACACAAACTAGTCTTTGAACCCAACGATTGGGTGTGGCTACACATGCGCAAGGAACGATTCCTAAACCAGGTAAGTGCTACTTTTAATGTTTTTAATTTAAGTCCAAGTTAATACAGGTGAAGGTTTGAGGAAAAATCCACTTAAAGAGGAGGGGAATAATGAGATTGAGGAAAAATAAGCACGTGGAATAAAACATATTTAGATTCTATTCAAGCTCCATAGGGCCCATCATAAGAGGTCATGCAAAGAAATTCAAAAAAGTACTTAATGATCTGATTCAACAACTTGGGATCAATCAAATGCATGGAGGCCCATTGAAGGAATCTTACAAGATATTCAGACTAATAAATGCATGATTCAAGTCCTTTAATTTTTGGAGTAATCAATTCTATGAAAATATGCAAGTTGGCATGCACAATATGGTTGGAAGATATGCTATTATCCTTTCCAGATACTTTTCTATTTTTAAAAGAGGCAATAAATTTGTTGATTCTATTTTTTTTAGTCATTTAAGTTATTTAGGATTCTTTTTTTATTTTTTTTTTAAATTAGAATTCTGATTTAATTAAAATTCTTTCCTTATTTATTTTAGATTAAGATTCTAATTTGATTTTATATTAAGATTTATTATAGCTGAAAATACTTAGGGCAACTATGGCCGAAAATTGTTGCAATTTACTTAAGAGTAATTTATTTAGTTATTAAACAAACTCTTTGAACTTATCAAATTTCTATAGCGTTCAATCTTTGACTTATCAATCAAAATATACATAGCTGATTATGGCGTCTTCACATACCAAGGTTTGTGCTTGATAAAGTAATGGGTTACGGTTCCATTTAATTCCTGGATTTAGAATCAATCTTGGAGCAAAATTTAAATAGGATCATGTCAATTTCTTGACGGAGCTCGTATCACTTTTTAAGAAGACTCCCACTCTAGAATAGCCTTCACATTTGAGTTCTCATTAACTTAATGTCTGCTATCTTATGGTCGAAGAACTCTACTTCTCATTGAGCGAATGAGCACTTCTCTATCTTGATGTAGAGTTCATTCTCTCGTAATACTTGGAGAACTTATAGTAAATGTAAGGCATGTTCCACTAGTATGGTCCTATACACTACAATGTCGTCCAAGTACACAACCAAGAAGCAGTCAAGGAATAGTTGGAAGACATTGTTCTTGAGTGTATAGAATGTGACTGGTGCATTAGTAAGACCAAAGGAATTCAAAAGATATGTACCTAGTTATGTGTCTTTGGTTCATCTCCTTTAGCGATCCAAACTTTGTAATACCTTGTGTGAAAGTCAAGCTTGGTGAAGTACCACGCTTTGCCAAATTGGTCGACAAGATCCGCTATCAATGAAATCAAATACTTCTTCTTGGTGAAAGCAAAAAAAATAAGTGAAAAAAAATCTTTCAATTTCCATTATTGGTGTCTTATATAATCCAAGTCTAATTTTTTATTATGTGAAAATTTATGCCAAAAATATTATTATTTTTGGCTTCCAAAACCTAATCATATGTGTTTGTTGTGTTATCGCCCTTAAAACTTGAATCTCTTTGATATAATCTTTGTGAATTGCTGCTGAAATCTTGATATTGATTTAATTAGTTTTATAAGAACTAAGAGAGAATTATTATGAGTGGAAAAAGGCAAGAGAGTGTGAGCGTATTAGAGGGTAAAAGCTAATAAATTTGAGTGAAACACGAGTGGAATTGAGTGAATCATTCTCTTGAGTGAAACACGTAAGGGAGTAAAGTGAGGTCCTTTTACATTATTTCTGATCTCTTTTTGTAGATTTCAACTATGTCTCAAGATGAAGAACGAAGCACAAATGTAGAGGATCAACAACCAACTATTCAAAATTTTCAAATTCAAGCCTTGATGGGGGAGATGAGACGATTGATGAGGGCTGAATTAGAGTACATACATGAGCGTTTGGATCAAGTAGTGAACATATGTGCATAGCAACCGCAACGCTTTCCCCAAGTACATAGAAGGGGAAAAGCTCCAGCTAGAGAAGTGGTTGATGACTCTTATAGGGATGAGTATGGTGAAGGGGAGGATTCAGTAGGTAATCATAGGAGAGGTAGGCATCGAGATGATGGTGTGAGTGGCACAAAGATGAAAATTCTATCTTTTCAAGGAAAATCTAACCCTGAAGCATACCTTAAATGGGAGGAGAAGATAGAGTTTGTATTTGATTGCTACAACTATTCTGAGGTAAAAAAGGTAAAATTGGCTGTGATTGAGTTTTCTAATTATGCTATTACTTGGTGGAATCAGCTTGTTATAACTAGAAGACAGAATGGAGAACGTCTTGTTGGAACGTAGAATGAAATGGAGGTTTTCGTGATTAGAGCAAATGTGAAGGAAGATAGAGAAGCCCCATGGAACGATTCTTAAATGGCCTTAACTAGGAGATTGCAAATATGGTTGAGTTGTAATATTATATGGAGATTGAGGAGATGGTTCACAAGGCCATCAAGATTGAGCAGCAATTCAAGAGGAAGGGTAACACTCATACAACCTCAAGCTTGAGTTCCTTACCATGGAAGCTGCCGAGCTATGTAAAGCGAAACGAGAGGCCACAAACATCTAATGCACCTAAACCAAGATCCGAGCCCTCCAGGCCTAATTCACAAGGTAACATTGTGACACCCACTATTAAGAATCGTGATATTAAGTGTTTTAAATGTCGTGGCAAGGGACACATAGCCAGTGAATGTGTGAAAAAGTGAGTTATGGTGTTACAAGATAATAGTGAGATTGTAATCGATGAAGAGGCAAAAGATAATAATATGCCACCATTGGAGGATGTTGAAGATGAAGAGTATGCAGTCCCTGATGAATTAACTTTAGTAGCTAGGAGAGCTTTAGATGTGCAAATAAAAGAAGATGAAATATTTCAACGGAAAAACATCTTTCATACTAGGTGCTATATTCAAGAAAAAGTATGTAGTATGATTATTGATGGGGGAAGTTATACCAATGTTGCTAGTACTATCATGGTGGAGAAGTTAGGGCTTCCAACACTTAAACATCCATAACCATACAAACTACAGTGGTTGAATGACAGTGGTGAGGTGAAAGTGAACAAACAAGTATTAGTATTTTTTAAGATCGATAAATATAAAGATAAAATACTATGTGATGTAGTACCAACGTAAGATGAACACTTATTACTTAGGCTTCCTTGGCAATTCGACAGACGTGTGAAGCATGATGGTTCTACCAACAAGTACTCGTTTGAGTTTTATCAACGCAAGATCACCCTTGCCCAATTAACACCAAAACAGGTTTATAAGGACTAAGTAAGCTTACAAAGAGAGAGCAAGCGAAAGAAAAAGAGAGTAAAAATCAAAGAGCTACCGAGCAAAAAGAGAAAAAGAAAATAAAATTAAGGCAATTCAGAGAAAATTAGAGAGAAAACAAAAGAATTTTTATGTAAGAGCAAGTAAGATAAAAAGAGCATTGTTCTCAAATCAGCCAATGATTGTATTTCTGTACAAAGAGGCATTTCTGAACACTAACGAGCTTAACCTTATCTTGACTAGTTCTATTGTTTCTCTTTTACAAGATTATAAGGATGTCTTTTCCGAGGAAACACCACATCAATTACCTCCAATCCGAGGGATTGAGCATCAAATTGATTTCATGCCTAGTGCAACCATTCCAAACCGACTAGCCTATATGAGTAACCCGAAGGAAACAAAGGAGCTTCGAAGGCAAGTTAATGAGTTGATGAAAAAGGGCACATGAGAGAAAGCATCTGTCCATGTGCAGTTCCAGTTTTGCTAGTTTTTAAGAAAGATGGGATATGGAGGATGTGCGTTGACTGCCAAGCCATCAACAATGTAACGGCAAAGTATCGGTATCCCATTCTTAGGCTAGATAATATGCTTGATGAATTGCATGGTTCTTGTGTATTTTCTAAAATTGATCTAAAAAGTGGATATCATTAAATTAGAATAAAAAAAAAAGATGAGTGGAAAACTGCCTTTAAAACAAAATATTATTTGTATAAATGGTAAGTTATGCCTTTTAGTTTAGCTAATGCTCCGAGTACTTTTATGAGACTTATGAATCATGTTTTACGAGCTTTTATTAGCAACTTTGTTGTTGTTTATTTTGATTACATTCTCATATATAGCAAAAACTTGGATGATCATGCAACACGTTTGAAATTTGTTTTAGATGTACTTAGGAAAGAAAAGTGATTATTAGCTAATTTGAAGAAATGTACCTTTTACATCGATAAATGTGTGTTTCTAAGAATTGTTGTAAGTGCACAGGGTATACAGGTGATGAAGAGAAGGTACGTGTAATCCCAAAATGGCCGAGTCCTACAAGTGTAAGTAACGTGAAAAGCTTCCACGGACTTACTAGTTTCTATCGGCGATTTGTGAAAGACTCTAGTACATTGGCCGCACGACTTACTGAAGCAACCAAGAAAAATGTTGGATTCAAGTGGGGAGATTATTTGGAACATGCTGAGTTTGCTTATAATCATTCAATTCATTCTCTTACTAAGTATTTCCGTTTGAAATTGTTTATAGTTTTAGTATTTTAACTCCATTAAATTTAACTCCATTACCTGTTTCTGAGCGTGTTAACTTAGATGGAAAGAAAAAAGCCGAAATTATTAAGCAGATACATGAGGCCTGCTCAACATCAAACGAAGAACTGAGCAATATGATAAACAAGCTAACAAAGGGTAACACAAGCTAGTCTTTGAACCTAGTGATTGGGTATGGTTACATATGCACAAAGAATGATTTTCAGAACAAAGGAAATCTAAGTTGCTACCTCGAGCGGATGGACCTTTCCAAGTCTTAGAGCGGATCAACGACAATGCATACAAGTTAGATTTGCCTGGTGAGTACAATGTAAGTGCTACAATTAATGTTTCTGATTTAAATCTTTTTGACGTAGGTGAATATTTGAGGACAAATCCTTTTCAAGAGGAGGGGAATGATGAGATTATGCACAAGGATGGCATAAGCACGTGGAATAATGCATATTCAAATCGTATGTAAATTTCTATCGGGCCTGTCACAAGAGCTCGTGCAAAGAAATTCAAAGAATGACTTAATGGGCTGATTAAAGCAACTTGGGATCAATCCAATTTATGGAGGGCTATTGAATGAGTCTCACAAGATATTCAGACCAATAAATACGTGATTCAAGCTCTTTAATTTTATGAGCAATCAAATCCATGAAATCAGCTCATTAAGGATGAAAGATATGCCACTATTATTTTAGATAGTGTTTTTATTTTTAAAGGAGGCAACAAATCAACTATTTTGATTTTATTTAGTCATTTAAGATACTTTTCTTTATTTTTTTTATTAGATTAAGATCCTAATTTATTAAGGATTCTCTCTTTTTTATTAGATTAAATTCTGATTTATTTAGGATTCTTTTCTTATTTCAATTGGTTTAGGAATTTGTTTCTAATTAAGAGAAGGAGAAGAAGTTTTTTATGCAATTTACTTGAGAGTATAATTCTTTTTAGTTCTTAAACGAACTCTTTGAACTTATTGGATTTTCCGTAGAGTTCAACCATTGACTTATTAATCAGACCATCCATAACTGATTGTGGCGTCCTCACATACCAAGGTTCTTACTTCATTAAGTAACTGGTCGTGGTTTCATTCAATTCCTAAAATTAAAAACGATCTTGGAGCCTAATTTGATTAGGGTCGCGTCAGTTCTTGGCAGAGTTCATATAAGTACAGTAGATGTTTATGGCCAATGGCGAGAACACAACGAACACGTATGATTAGGCTTTGGAAGCACAAAATAATAATATTTTGGGCAAAAATTTTCACACAATGAAAAATTAGACTTGGATTCTATAAGACACCAATAATGGAAATTGAAAGATTTTTTTCACTTTTTTTTTTGCTTTGCTTTTTTTTTATACACTGAATAACTGAAAATTGAAAGAATTTAGGTTAAGAAATTGGTAGAATTTTATGGATTGAAGGAAATAAATCACAATGATGAAAAATTAAGAACCCTAAATACTGTTCATGCAGCACTGTTCATGATTTTTTTTTTTTTTTGAATTGAAATAAACAAAGCACGAAATCTAAATAAAGATAGGCAAAAACTTGATTAGAACATTTTCTCTTATACGAACCCCTCCAAGAACTGATGAGACCCTAGTCAAATTAGGCTCCAAGATCGTTTCTAATTTCAGGAATTGAATGGAACTGCGATCGTTACTTAATGAAGTAAGAACCTTGGCATGTGAGGACTCAACAATCAGTTACGGATAGTCTAATTGATAAGTTAAGGGTTGAACACCATCGAAAAATCTGATAAGTTCAAAGTGTTTGTTTAAGAAGTAAAGAGAATTATACTCTCAAGTAAATTGCATGAAAAACTTCCTCTTTCTCTCTTACAAGAAATCATAATCGGAAACAAATCCTAATCCAATTAAAATAAGAAAAGAATCCTAAATAAATCATAATATAATCTAATAACAAGAAAAGAATCTTTAATAAATCAGGACCTTAATCAAATAAAAAAAAAGGAAAATATCTTAAATGACTAAATAAAATCAAAATAGCTGATTTGTTGCCTCTTTTAAAAATAGAAACACTATCTAAAAAGATAGTGGCATACCTTTCATCCTTAATGTGCCGATTTCATGGATTTGATTACTCATAAAATTCAAGAGCTTGAATCACGCATTTATTAGTCTGAATATCTTGTAAGATTCCTTCAATCGACTTTATGAATTGGATTGATCTCAAGTTGCTTAAATCAACCCATTAAGTGCTTTTTTAAATTTCTTTACACGAGCTCTTGTAACAGGTTCGACGGAAACTTGCATATGATCTAAATACGACTTATTCCACATGCTTGTGCCATCCTTATCCATAATCTCATCAACCTTGGTAGTGAGGATGCCACAATCAACTATGGATGGTCTGATGAATAAGTTAAGGGTTGAATGCCATGGAAAATCTGATAAGTTCAAAGAGTTCATTTAAGAACTAAAGAGAATTATCTCAAGTAAATTACATAAAAAACTTCTTCTTTTTCTCTTATTAAATGCGTATATATATATATATAAGAAAAGAATTATAAATAGATCAGATAAATCAGAATCTAATCTAATAAAAAAAGAAGGAAAGTATCTTAAATGACTAAATAAAATCAAAATAGCTGATTTGTTGCCTCTTTTAAAAAATAAAAACACTATCTAAAAATATAGTGGCATATCTTTCATCCTTAATGCGTCGATTTCATGGATTTGATTGCTCATAAAATTTAAGAGCTTGAATCACGCATTTATTAGTCTGAATATCTTGTTAGATTCCTTCAGTAGGCTTCCATGAATTGGATTGATCCTAAGTTGCTTGAATCAGCCCATTAAGTGCTTCTTTGAATTTCTTTGCACGAGTTCTTGTGACGAATCTAACGAGAATTTGCATAGGATCTGAATATATCTTATTCCACGTGCTTGTGCCATCCTTATCTATAATCTCATCAAAGAAGATCTGTCTGATTGAAGTATTCATAATAAGTAATGAAAAAAAATATATGATTGATAATCAAACACACTTTAGCAGAAAATAAATAATTTCGAACAAAAGAATAGTAAAATGAAATGATAAACAGAAATTAAATCACTGAGATTCCTTCAATAGGCTTGCATGAATTGGATTGATTCTAAGTTGCTTGAATCAGCCCATTAAGTGCTTCTTTGAATTTCTTTGCACGAGCTCTTGTGACGGGTCCGACGGGAACTTGCATAGGATCTGAATATGTCTTATTCCACATTCCTGTGCCATCCTTATCCATAATCTCATCAGTTCAACCATTAACTTATCAATCAGAATATCCATATTAATTGTGGCATCTTCACATACTAAGATTCATGTTTCATTAAGCAACGAGCCTCAGCTCCATTCAATTCCTGAATTTAGAAACGATCTTAGGGTATTGTCAGTTCTTAGCGGGGTTCGTATTAATTGGTATCGGAGCAAAGGTTCTAATTAAGTTTTGCTTATCCTTATTTTAAATCTCATTTCCTATCTTGTTTATTCTAAATTACAAACAGTATCATGAGCAGTGTCTCATGAACAGTATTTTAGGGTTTTCTTAATTTTGCATCTTTATGATTTATTTCCCTAAATCCGTAAATTTTACCTATACCTTCTTCTAGATTCATTAATTTCAGTAATTTAGGTTTTACCAAAAAAAAGAGAAAAAAAATTTCAATGTCCATTATTGGTGTTTTGTAGAGTCCAAGCCTTATTTTTTGTAGTTTGAAAGTTTTTGCCCGAAATTTTATTATTTTGTGCTTCCAAAGCCTGATCATACGTGTTTGTTTTACAATCTTAGTGAATTGCTACTGAAATCTTGATATTAGTTTGATTAGTTTTATGAAAACAAAAAAAAATTACTTCGAGTAAAAAAATGCAAAAGAGTGTGAGTATATTAGAGGGTAAAAGCCAATAAATTTGAGTAAAACACGAGTGGAATAGAGTGAATCATTTTCTTGAGTGAAATACGTAAGGAAGTGAAGTGAGCTCATTTCCATATTATTTTTAATCTCTTTTGACATATTTCAACGAAGAACAAAGCGCAAATACAGATGATCAACAGCCAGCTATTCAAAATTTTCAAATTTAAGTATTTATGAGAGAGATGAGATGACTGATAAGGGCTGAATTAGAATACATACATAAGCATTTGGATTAAGTAGAAAATACACGTGCAGAGTAACCACAACACATTTCCCAAGCACATATACTAAACAGCCCACGAAGTTGATATCTAACCACTGATTGTTCTCAACATGCTTAATCAGTTGCAAAATTGTCATATCCTGCTTCCATTGATTCTTGATGAATTATATTTTATATTTTTTCTTCTTTCAATTTATTTATTTTAATGTTATTTTTCAAATTATTATTTTTTTAACAATTTCAATATTAGATTTTGATTTTAGAATAAAATGGTAGCTAAAATGAACGATTGATGCATACAAATGACGAATCAAAATATGCTATTGGTACGAAATCGGAAAAGGTGAAAAGATCATTTAGATTTAGTCAGGCCTTTCCATTCAATTTATACGAAGTACAATTGGTTTGCCTCTATCGTATGGCAATTCAAGACCTCTCCTTTAAAAGGCAACACGTATTCAACTTCCCTAGTGATAGGGTACTACAAAAGAAAATTGATCTTAAATTATATATTTGCCTATACTTGATTTTTCTTATTATAGTACAAATTTGGCTCGGCAAAATAATTTTTTAGAATTACAGCAATTTAATTTGTTAGTTTTGTCATATTAATGGGTGATTTGGTTTGGATCCAAAACCAGTGACACTGCTTTTAGAATTTTAAAAGGTAAAACCAACACCCTCGGACAAAAAATCGGGTTACATTAGGTTAGGACTCTACCAGACACAAAGGTTACCCAAAACCCCAACCGAACAAAAAAATCACCAAGAATGTTAACCTCCCAATAAAAAATCAAAATAAATCACTGTACGTCTACGGTTCCCAATTAAAAAATTAAAATAATTCACTGAACATCCTGGGCACCTCTAGCCAAATTGAATCAAATGTATACTTAAAAATTGAGGAATCAAAATATTGATGAGACCTTCGTCCAGGAAACAATATCCAGACGGCCTTTATATGAGAAAATAAAAGTTGCATAAACAGGTTAATTGCCAATGAATTACAAGAAAAACCAAGAAATTATTAACTAATTTAAAAAAAAAATTAGCGATTCAAAAAGAAAAAGAGACATTACATAACAAGAACAAACATAAATTCCACAACCCCAAACAAACACCAACTTACAGTATAACGAATAGACACCCCACCACCCAAGCAACTCAGATGTCCCACCTGGATATCCACATATTATATGGTAACACTAGAACGTCTAACTCATGCTCCTCAGCGATGATTCTTCATGAAACAACATTGGCAAAGATATTAGTATGAGATCACCCTCTTGTTGCAAGTAGGTCTCAGATATACCTCTATACTCTCATTGAGATAATATTGCGATCAAGCTGCAAGTACTACGACCAAAATAAGAAGCACGATCCCAAATATCACCAAAAGCAGACAGGTCTACAAAAAGACAAAAAAATATGCAAAACAACGCATGAATTCATTTGATACCAATTAACAAGTGAAAGAAAAAAGAAAAAAATGATATGGCACACTGTTCTTTTCATTGGTTACGCTAATAGCCAAAGATAGAATTGATTAAACAACTCAATCTAAGGCAATTAAAGAGACAGATAGAATCTATCAGGGGGGGAAAAAATTGTGGATAAAGTTACCAAAGAAGAATTTGATGCGACAGAAAAAAGAAAAAACTGATAAGGCACACTGTTCTTTTCATTGGTTACGCTAATAGTCAAAGATAGAATTGGTTAAACAACTCAATCTAAGGCAATTAAAGACAGACAGAATCTATCAGGGGAAAAAAAAAATTGTGGATAAAGTTACCAAAGAAGAATTTGATCTTTGGGTCTTTGCTGCTTTCACAAGTTGGGATTTTCCCTGTGCAGTTGCTGCTTGGGAATTTTCAATATGAGACCCAATATCATCTGCAAGATAAAATGATCACCATTTGACAACATGATCCAGGTCAATCAAATAGTTTCAAGTATTTGACAACATGACTTACCAATGATAGTTCCTTGCTCATGGACTAATACAGCAAGATCTTTGAAAATCTCATTGACTTCACCAATTTGTTGTTGGATTTCTTGTATTCCATGCTCTCTCTCTTCAATTATAGCCTCGTTGAAGGCAATCTCATTGTCCAATAACACAACCTCCTGTCTGCAGCAAACAATCACTTAATACCCAAAGGATAGATAGTTGGTTGGCCTTTTACAATGGAAGCAACTATTAATAGTTCACATAAAAAATATTACATATAATTTAATTTGGGTGCGATGGGTGAAGTCGAGGAAAAAATCAGCGATGCTTTGGTAGCCAAATCCAAACGTCATAATTTTGCTGCTCATGGTGGGTTTAAAAGAAGAAAAAAAAAAAAAATAGACAGAGAACACTAAGGCCATTGGATTAAACTCCAGGTTATATTATATATTAATTTTCTAATAAGGGATCTCTAACTTTATTAAAATAAGAGACAAACTAAAACATAAGAAAAATTGAAATTTGTGCTTTTTTCATTTTTTTAGCTTCTTCCTTACTTTATGACATGTGATTCTCTTATTAGAAGGGAACTCATATATATCTCATATTTTATAAAGTAAGAGACAAGCTAAAAGATGAAAAAAAAACATATTTTAATACACTACAAGACAAAATACAATGCATTGAAGTCTTTGATTTTTTTTTTGTCTTTTAGCTTGTCCTATTAAAATAAGAGGTAGAGTTCCTTGGGCACAAGATATAGGCTGGGAAATTGATGATGGAGAACTCGAATGTGAAGGCCATCCTCGATTGGGAGCTTCCCACAAAAGTGTCCGAGCTACGCTGATTTTTAGGGCTGGTGAACTACTATCGCCGATTCATCCAAGGCTACTCAGCCAAGACGGCACCCTTGACAGATTTACTCAAGAATTTCTTTATCGTAAAATCATCAGCCCCCCAAAAACACACAAATATATGGAGTCCCTCCAATAAGGAATCCTTTCCTTTAATATGGTAAATACAAAGCTAAAAGACAGAAAAACACAAATTCCAATATAATGTATGACAAAACACATTGAATTGTGTTTTCTAGTCTTTTAGTTGGTTCTTACTTTTAGAGACCCTTTACAATAAAATTCTCTCTTTATATGTGTGTGTGTGTGTACACATATATCTCAATTCTTATTAAAGAAAAACAAAGAAAAATAACAAGTATCAACACCACTTAGTACCTTGCAGTAGGATAATTACCATTTAAGTTGAGATTTTAATGTTTTAGTTCTTTAGGTGCTAAAAGTTGAGAAATAAATTCATAAGTGAGATAAACATGATCAATTTCATCATTCTGCTACAATAATTCATCAACTACTAATTTGCTATAAATTCAAGGTCCCATTTCCCCCGTAGACAAGTCTTATGATTTTAGCCATAAATCATATAAACATAAATACGAAAAACAAAAAAAAAAAAAAAAAAACCCTGAAGCAATAGTGCTAAGAATTATTTTATATACATGTAAACAAAGCCCATTTTGCTAATCTAATATTGCCTTTATAAACCGAAGAAACAAATTTCTGTTTTGTCCTGTAAACAAATCCATTAAAGAACTGATAAAGACACCTCATTTCTCAACCTAAACCACATAATTCAAAATTTTCCTTCATTAAAGCATCTATTTGGTAATTTGTAATAAGTAATCATCCAATGTAACTAATTATAGTGAATAAAAAATGAAATTTATTCAGATAGGAAGAAAACCTAAAAATAACAGGAAAAAAAAAAGGAACAATTGCCTTTGGAAAAAAAAAAATCTAATAACACATGCACAAATGGTTAATAAGCCATAAATTCGTAAGTGAGATAAACATGATCCATTTCATCATTCTACTTCAATTAATTTTCAAAAATTTAATTCTAAGTTCATTAGACAAAAAATAAATGAAAAATTGAGTTAGTGATTTGTCATTTTCTTGTAAACGAGTTAGAACTAAATTTTTGAAGATTAATTGAAGTAGAATGATGAAATTGACCATGTTTATCTCACTTACAAATTTATGGCTTATTAACCATTTCTGCATGTGTTATTAGATTTTTTTTTTTTTTTCAAAGGCAATCGTTTCTTTTTTTTCCTGTTATTTCTGGGTTTTGTTCAAATCTGAATAAATTTCAATTTTATTCACTAAATTCGTAAGTGAGATAATCATGATCAATTTCATCATTCTACTTCAATTAATCTTCGAAAATTTAGTTCCAACCCCTTTACAAGAACATGACAAATCACTAACACAATTTTTCATTTATTTTTCTTCAAATAGAATGAAAAGGTCAACTGGGTGCTTAATCAAATTTTCTTACCTTGAACAATAAAGTTCATATAAACATAAAAAACATGCCAAAAAACGGAAATAACAAAAATATGACAGATGCCATCACTTGATCTCCTTTCCATTTAGTTCAAATTTTCTTACCTTGAACAATAAAGTTCATATAAACATAAAAAACATGCCAAACAACGGAAATAACAAAAATATGACAGATGCCATCACTTGATCTCCTTTCCATTTAGTTTTAAAATATTAACTCTAACAAGAAGCATGCTAAACAATGACTTCAAGCTTTTGAAAGAAACCCAACCAAATCAAAAAATAGTTTCATGTAATCAATACAGTCACAGGTTTAAAATTGCAGAAAAAAGGATAAGAATCTAAATAGTAACTCCATGTTGTCTACTGGAAAATGCACTGTGTTACAAGAAACAAAAGGCACTCATTGTTTTATTTTATTTTATTTTTTTTGAGCGAAAGAACACAAATTAGCATGCAGAAGAGAAAAAAGGGAAACACCAGCACGAAAAGGGTAACTACTAGTGTAAATTTGGGAGATAAAAAAAAATTACCTTCTACATTCCACGAGAAGCGCACGCTGCTCTGCACTCTTATCTGAACTTATATCTAGTTCATGGGCTGTATAGCTGAATATAGCAAAAAAAGTTAATATCTATAAATTGAGTAAAATATTTAGGTAAGAGGAAGCATTGAAGAAATTCCAAAATTGAAAAAGAGAAAAAAAAAACAAAATGAAGTGCACTTGGAATTACTAAATGACAACAATAAAGATCTTAGAAATGAAACTTTAAACTATCTCACTCAATGACAATAACTAATTTGTTTATCATATCATCATATTTTGCTCACTAACACATAAGCCAAGTGCAATAGTCCCCCAGCACATACCTGGAAGGAAGAACTGCCTGTGGAACAAAAGGAGTGTATGCTGTTTCCCTTTCAGCTGCAAGCCTTTGAGCCTTCTGAAACTCTTTTAAAACCACTTGAAAATCTTTTGCTAGTTTAGCATCTGCAATCTTCTTGCTGGCCTGCAATTATGAGGAACCATTAAATGTCATCTGAGGCACAAAGGAAAGAAAACAAATCTAGAGACCACATATACACTCAAATGTTTAATTAAATTAAAACAAGTGACGAGTTTTATAGAAAATCTATTAGTTATGCATAAGCAAACATAACAAAATTACTTTCTAAAACCACGCTCCTGGAATTTTTTTTTTTTTTGCTAAGAAACAGAAGATTATATATAAAACTATAAAAGATATATACAAGGATTATTGAGACTGCAACTCTACAAAAGATGACCCAATTCTAACCAAAACACTCAGAAACTTCAGAGATACAAAAATACCTCAAACCCCAAAAATATCAACTCACTAAGAATGCAGCCTTCTTAAGATATAGAAGCTTCCCAATTAAGCAAAATAAAAAAGAAAAAGAAGCCTTTGAATTCATCAGTAATAGATGCCCAGAGGGAAGCCCAAAGCTTCACTTTGTCCCATAGGTGTTAAGGATCTTCCTCATCTTTGTCATCAAAGATTTTTTTGTTGTTTATTTCCATCCACATGACCCAAAAAATAGCCAAGACTGCACGATCCCATATAACCCTTGCTTTTTCTTCTTTTTAAGCGAAAAAACTTTCCAAAAAGAGAGAGTGACATGAAGCAAGAGCTGAACAACTTTCCAAAACCACGCTCCTGGAATTATCTTCTTTGAATGAAAACACTTACCAAATTTTAATTTCAGAAGCCAGTAGGGAGGATTTCAAACATCACTTCAGCCTCCACATATTAGGAAATTTTTATTTGGACAACCCAAAACTAACCAGTCATCTCCCATGTAATGTTAATTAGGTAAGAATAAAAAAAAGGGAAAAAGGTAATATCTAAGACCACAATCATCAAAATAATAGGATTCAAGCAAGAGATTGACACTATTCCTCCCCAACATTATCATTTTAAGGTATGATTTTAAAGCTATTATAACCTCTAAAACAGAAAATGCTGTTCAACATTTCAGATCTAACAGTAGTTAAGCTATTGAATGATCTAAGATGAAAGTCAAAACTTAATTAAAAGAAAAACTTAAAAAAAAAATTACAAAGTCTCATTGAAGATAATACTAGATTAATATATAACATGGTAAAATCACCATAAGTTTTCCTAGCATAAGTCTAAACATATAACATGGAAGACGAACAGTCATCACATGAAAGTGATAGATAGAGACTTCAAAGTTTATATAAACAATTAAATAGTGAGTTGAAAAGTTTTCTTACAGTAACTTCAGCATGATGATCTGCTTCATTAGCTTGTTTAAGTTTAGCTGAAGTATCCTTCACTAATTGCCCGATATGTAGCCTTGTCTTGTGTCTGCCAAATACAAACCAAGTTTAGGATAGGATCCAAGATAAAAGATAACTACACACCAATATACTGTCGAAATCAATGATAAAAGGAAAAAGAGAGTGAGAAAACAGTAGAGAAGAAAAATAAGAAGTCAAATACAAAACATATAGCATGAGGATAACCTAATTCCCAACTACAATCACAAGTGCAAGATAACCCTATCAGGATTGCAGAAACCATAGACCACTATTCAGATACTAGAAGTCATATGGGTAAATTCAGGTATATAGACCTTTATGGTTGTAACATTAATATTCGTAAATTCTATCCTCAGAAGATAAACATGGCCAAGAGTACCCTCATTATTTAACTAGTAACTAAGGAAAACACGGAAAGAAATTGTTGATACTATAATTTTGCTTCTTAACAACACATAAGTTCTGGTGGTTGCTCTCTACAATACTGCTCGTTCTACTCATAAATGATACAATCTCACCATTTATGATGGACAACAGAAAATTGATCCTTTAAAAAAAAAAAAAAACTTTTAAGGAAAAAATATTGTTGCACAAGTAGTTTGAAGCCAAATCTACGACCAAGAAAATCATTGTATAACCTAAACAGACCAAAGATAGAATCATTGAGAGCAAAAAGTAAGCAATCAGGAGGTCATCGCTTATATAGAGTTGATACCTTAAAGCAACCATGTTTTGGTGTTCCAGAACCCCACACTGATGTTACTCTCTGGGATAAAATCAAAATATGTAAACAAGATTGCTAAAATATCTAGAATCTGTATGCATTATGAACTATCAGCTTCAGAGTGGTATGTGCTTATTACATATAATTGATATAGAATCCATAATTGAACTTTGCAACACAAGCAACTAAATTCTTTTGTGTCTTAATCCATTTACTACATAAATCATCATCAATCACTGGCAGGTATAAGGATTAGAAAAAGGCACCACGGGTTAGTTTATTGAACATTTCTAGGATATCTTTCTTTCCTTTTATCGTTCTGAGAAGCAAAAATTAATATAACTGTGATCGAAAAGCATAATCTTTCATTCTCATACGAAACAACTCAATTGAAAAATTTTAATCCATAATACCTCAAAATTCAAGCAAGAAAGAAAAATAAATGATCGCGGAAAATTACATAATTCAACAGAATATAAATTTAAAATCAAAAGGCATAGCAACGAGACTCACAACTTCTCGCGAAGCTCGGGCGTATCCTTCGGAGTCCCAAGCGTATTAACGAGCCTTTGAAACGTGGAGACGGCGGTATTGATTTGGAAGATTCCAGAAGCAACAGCCTGTGTTGAGTCTTGCTTTCCATTCACCAAATCTCTCCTCAGCGAACTCACCGGCCGGCCCGCCTCAAGATCTTGAAAACTCATTTCTTTCAAAGTCGATTGAGATTTGGAGTAATTAGACACAAGGATGGCTGAGAGAGCGACCGGAATAGAAAGAACTTCGCGAGAATTATGGGGAAGAACTGAAGAAAAAATGAAGGGGTGAAGATGATGTGATGTATGTCTTATTTTTTGTTTTATGAGGGGTTGGTTTGCAGGGGCGGATTATAGTGTAGCCGGCGCGTTGATGTGGGACAGAGTGCACGTGGACGGTAGGCATTTGTCAGGACTGAAAATCGTTGCTTTGAGCTTCACACTGGTCATCAGTGGTGTTTAATTAATTGAAATTATGTTTTTTGGAGAACGCCTTTTGATTTCATTAATTTTTTTATTGTAATAATTTTTATTATAAAAATATAATTTAATTAATTACTTATTTGATTTTACTTTTATTGTTTTATTTTTTATTTTTATCAAAATCTATAATATTACATAAAGTAAGTGGTGTTTAATTAATTGAAATTATTTGTTTATGGGAAGACTATTTAAATTTATTAAATTTTTTATTGTAATAATTTTTATTATGAAAATATAATTTAATTATTAATTATTTGTTCTTATTTTGAATAATTGGTTGTTGATCTTCTGTATTTACGCTTCATTCTTCGTCATGATACATAGTTGAAATTTGTAAAAAGATAGTATAAATAATGTGGAAAGAACTTTACTTCACTTCCTTACATATTTCACTCAAGAGAATGATTCACTCAATTCCACTGTGTTTCACTCAAATTTATTGACTTTTACTCTCTAATATGCTCACACTCTCTTGTCTTTTTCCATTCATAATAATTTTATCTTGGTTCTTGTAAAACTAATCAAACCAATATACATTTTGAGCAAAACTTTTCACACAATGAAAAATTAGATTTGGATTCTATAAGACACCAATAATAGAAATTGAAAGATTTTTTGTTTTTCACTATCTTTTTTTTTTAAATACTGAATAACTGAAAATTGAAGGAATTTATGGTAAGGAATTAGTAAAATTTGTGAGTTTAAGGAAATAAATCACTATGGTGCAAAATTAAGAAACCCTAAATATTGTTTAGGCGCAATATTTATGCAGCACTGTTCATGTAGTACTATTTATGATTTTTTTAATTAAAATAAATAAGACACAAAATCTAAATAAGGTTAGGTAAAATCGGATTAGAACATTTGCTTTAATACCAACTGATATGAACTTCACTAAGAACTGACGAGACCTTAATTAAATTAAATTCTAAGATTGTTTCTAATTTCAAGAATTGAATGGAATCACGACATGTTGCTTAATGAAGCAAGAACCTTGATATTAGAGAACTCCACAATCAGCCGTGGATGATTTGATTGATAAGTTAAGGGTTGAACTCCATAGAAAATCTGATAAGTTCAAAGAGTTCGTTTAAGAAATAAAAAGAATTATACTCTCAAGTAAATTGCATGAAAACTTCTTATTTCTCTCTTATTGAATCTAAATATATATAGATTACAAGAAATCTCGACCATAATTCTCCTAGATATTTCTTACCATAAATCCTGATCTAAAATCAGAAACAAATCTTAATCCAAAAATCAAATAAGAATCTCAATCTAATTAAATGAGGAAAAAATCTTGAATAAATCAGGATTTTAATCTAATAAAAAAATCTTAAATGATTAAATAAAATGAAAATAGCTGATTTGTTGTTTCTTTTAAAAATAAAAACACTATCTAAAAAGATAATGGTATATTTTTCATTCTTAATGCGCTGATTTTATGGATTTGATTGCTCATAAAATTCAAAAACTTGAATCATACATTTATTGGTCTGAATATTTTATGAAATTCTTTCAATAAGCCTCCATGAATTGGATTAATCTCATGTTGCTTGAATCAACCCATTAAGTGTTTATTTGAATTTCTTTATATAATCTCTTATAACTAGTCTGATGGGAACTCCCATAAAATCTGAATGTCTTATTCTAAATACTTATGACATCCTTATCCATAATCTCATCATTTTTGACATCTTAAAAAATTTTGAGAATACATTTGTAATTAAGCTAAATAAAATGGAAAACCTAAACTTAAGCTAATTACCACTAATAGATAAAAATCTAAATTTAATTCGTATTTGCATTGTAATATATTTATATCTTGTAGGTTATCATAATTAAAATTCAAATATTAGGCATTTTTTTTTAAAGCATGAACATATATATGTTGTTTTATTTTGTAAAATTTTAGATAAATTTAGAATTTTGATAGTGTAAATATATAACATTTTAGTAAATATATATATTTTATAATATCATTATATAATCTTACTTACATATATGCATTAAATAGTGTAATTTGTGTCAAAAGAGTATGTAATGTTTTAATATAAATTTTGTTAAATATATAAGTATTAAATGAGTTATTTGGTTGTATTAAGGTTGGTTATATGATTATCTGATTATTAAATAGATCATGTCGAGTCATTTATTTATTTTATGTATTGGGTAGAGCCTCAATATTTTGACACAATTATTACGTGAATTGTTTTTAGATCAATCAAAATTTGACATACAATGACTCAACCCGATGACTCATTTTATTAGCTCTAAAATAATGTTGGCATATATTTTTCTCCAACTTTAAATTTTAATTATTAAATACCTTTTTTTAATGAAAATTTAAAATTTAAAATGACAGAGTTACAAGTTGGATGATTAGCTTTAAGCAGCTCGTCACCACCAAACAAATAAATAGAAAGTTGTTTTTGTTTTTACCGAGCAAAATAAATAAAAAATAAGTCAAATTATTTAAACACACTAATTTTTTAATAATTATTTTTTAATTAAAATAATTATTAAAATATAATTTATTATTTTATCATGAACAATTTACTTTATGTAATACGATAAATTTTAGTAAAAATATTTAATCGAGTAGAGAATGTACGTGTAGGGCAACCACAACACGTTCCCCAAGCATATAGAAGGGAGAGAGTTCTAGCTAGAAAAGAAGTTGATGACTATTATGGGGATGAATATGGTGAAGAAGAAGATTCTGTAGGTAATCATAGAAGAGCTAGGTATCGATATGATAGTGTGAGTGGAATAAAGATGGAAATTCCATCTTTTCAAAGAAAATATGATCCTAAAGCTGGGAGAAGAAGATGGAGTTTGTATTTGACTGCTACAACTATTCCGAGGCAAAAAAAGTAAAATTGGCTATGATTGAGTTTTTTTATTATGCTATTACTTAGTGGGATCAGCTTGTTATAAATAGAAGATGGAACAAAGAACATCCTATTGAAACATGGAATGAAATGAAGACATTAATGAGCAGGCGTTTTGTACCTAGCCACGACTACCGAATCTTGTACCAAAAACTACAAAGTTTTACCTAAGGTAATCGAAGCGTGGAGGATTACAACAAAGAAATAGAGATTGCCATGATTAGAGCAAATGTGGACGAAGATAGAGAGGCTACCATGGCACGATTCTTAAATGGTCTTAACTGGGAGATTGCAAATATGGTTGAGTTGCAACATTATGTGAAGATTGAGGAGATAGGCCACAAGGCCATCAAGATTGAACAGTAACTTAAGAAGAGGGTTAACACCCGTGTAACCCTAAGTTTGAGCTCCACTCTATGGAAGTGAGACGAGAGGCAACAAACATCTACTGCACCTAAACCAAGATCCGAGGCCTCTAGGCCTAGTTCACATGGTAACATTGTGACACCAATTATTAGAAATCGTGATATTAAATGTTTTAAATATCATGACAGGGGACATATAACTAGTGAATGTGTGAATAAAAGAGTTATGGTGTTACAACGTAATGGTGAGATTGTAAACGATGATGACGCAAAATATAATGAGATGCTACCATTTGAGGATGTTTGATACGAACCCTGCTAAGAACTGACAAGACCCTAATCAAATTAAGCTCTAAGATTGTTTATAATTTCAAGAATTGAATAGAGCAGCAACCCGTTACTTAATGAAGTAAGAACATTGGTATTTGAGGATGTCACAATCAGTTATGGATGGTTGATTGATAAGTCAAGCGTTGAATGCTACGGAAAATCCGATAAGTTCAAAGAGTTCGTTTAAAAACTAAAGAGAATTGTACTCTGAAGTAAATTACATGAAGAACTTCTTCTTTTCTCTCTTATTGAATGCGAATATATATATATATAGATATATATATATTTTCTAATTTCAGGAATTGAATAGAGCAGCAACCACTTACTTAATGAAGCAAGAACCTTGGTATTTGAGGATGTCACAATCAGTTATGGATGGTTTGATTGATAAGTCAAGCGTTGAATGCTACAGAAAATCCGATAAGTTCAAAGAGTTTGTTTAAAAACTAAAGAGAATTGTACTCTCAAGTAAATTACATGAAAAACTTCTTCTTTTCTCTCTTATTGAATGCGAATATATATATGTGTGTGTGTGTGTGTGTGTTACAAGAAATTATAATCTGAAACAAATCTTAATTCAATTGAAATAAGAAAAGAATCCTAAATAAATCAGAATCTAACCTAATAAAAAGAAAAGGATCCTTAATAAATCAGGATCTTAATGTAATAAAAAAAAAACCTATCTTAAATGACTAAATAAAATGAAAATAGTTGATTTGTTGCCTCTTTTAAAAATGGAAACACTATCAAAAAAGATAAGGGCATATCTTTCATCTTTAATGGCCCTATTTCATGGATTTGGTTGCTCATAAAATTCAAGAGCTTGAATCACGCATTTATTAGTATGAATATATTGTAAGATTCCTTCAAGAGGCCTCCATGAATTGGATTGATCACAAGTTGCTTGAATCAGTCCATTAAGTGCGTATTTATATTTCTTTACACAAACTCATGTGACGGGTACGATGGGAACTTGCATAGGATCTGAATATGCCTTATTCCACGTGCTAGTGCTATCCTTATCCATAATCTCATTAATATTGAAGATGAAGAGTATACAAGTAAAAGTGGATGAAGCAGGGCAATGGGAAAACATCTTTCATACTAAATGCTATGTTTAGAAAAAAAAAGTATGTAGTATGATTATTGATGGGGGAAGTTGTACAAATGTTACTAGTACTATCATGGTGGAGAAGTTAGGGCTTCCAACACTTAAGCATCCACAATCATATAAACTATAGTGGTTGAATGACAGTTATTGTGCAAATTTTATTGAACTTATAAGCGCACGAATCTATGGAAATTTAGATTAATGGTAACGAGTGTCGATCCCACAATGAGGTAGATTTTTAATTATGTAGAGTTATTATTATTATTTATTATTTAACGTGTTTGTTGTGAAATTTCTTAGTTTATTTTATCCTAAGATTGAAATTAAAATGGTGAGAATAAATTGGGAATTGATCAATGTAATAAAGTACTTGGGTTTTAAGATTTATACTCAACATTTCATCATGGGTTAATATTCATTTTTTAGTTCTAATTAATTTATAAGGGGGCATTTCTACTCCTCATAAACCTAACTCTAATAAATATAACATCAAGCGCTCATTGTGCCAGGAAAATTAATTTTATGTTAAATGTAGTATCAAGAATACGTTGTACCAGGTAATAATAATATAACTGTCGAGAATGTGACAAGACTATCCACTAAGTAACTTAGATGAATTTTATATCAACAATGAGTCAAGACCTACCGCATAAGTTAGAGAGAGGTTTTTCTCTAATAAATTTAGTGTAAAGTACCCACCATACCAAATAGTAATAATCTTGCTCTAGGGAGCCAATATATCAGTGCAATATCTAGACAAGATTATTACTATCTATCTACGATAAGTTAAAATAATTTAAATAAATTAGAGACAATGAAAATAAACTTACCAAATTAAGTCCATAGATCATATTGAGACTTCACCTTTAACCCAAGCTTGGAAATAAATTAGCTACTCATTTTATAACGGGGTAAAATGAGAATTTTATTAAAATATATAGAAAATATAAGATGGAAAAGGAATTACAGAAAATAGAGCAAAAAAATGGATTAAAATGAGAATTTTATTAAAATATATAGAAATATAAGATGGAAAAGGAATTACAGAAAATAGAGCAAAAAAATGGATTCAGGGGTGTCAAATTAAAGGGGGAGGGGGGAGCTCCCCCTTTATAGATACAACAAGTAAATCATGGTCATTGGATGAAAATAATTCAGACGTCTAGGTTTTCACTACATGGCACTCTCTGATTAGTTGGAACACGTCACCAGGAATTTCATTCCATGTATATATTTGTACGATATAAGCGTTCAGTCCACTAATATGCTGCCACATCATCAGTCAACGCAAAAGTCAACAATATGATTCAGTGCATTGCATGTATTATAACCTCATTTTTCGGTCCAATAGACTTCTACCACGTCATCCGTCAATGACATATCATCGGTCAACAACACATCATCGGTCAACGTCACGTCATCGGTCAACGTCACATCAGCAGTCAATGCCACGTCAATAGGGCCCACTAAAATCTTAAAATTATAATTTTACCCTTTAAGTCTTTTCTAAGGTTTTTCAGCTATTCTGAGTTAAAAAATATTGTCCGTTTTGCTGTCTGACTTCTCGTTTATTGAGAAATGACTAAAATACCACTGAAATACATAAAGTATTAAAAATACACATAAACATATACAATCAAATATCAATGAACTTACAATACATAAAGGTGGAGATATTAGTGAGGCTTGGAATATAAAATGATGATTTTATCGTTTATAAATATATATTCTCTAGGACTCAACAACAGTGGTGAGGTTAAGTGAATAAACAAGTATTAGTTTCTTTGAAGATCGGTAAATATAAAGATAAAATACTATGTAATGTGGTACCAATGCAAGCTAGGCATTTATTACTTAGTCATCCTCGGTAATTCAACAGACGTGTGAAGCATGATGGCTTTACTAACAAGTACTCGTTTGAGTTTAATCAATGCAAGATCACTCTTGCTCCATTGACACCGAAACAGGTTTATACAAACCAAGTAAGCTTACAAAGAGAGAGCGAGCGAAAGAAAAAGAATGAAAAAAAGACTAAAAATCAAAGAGAGGCAGAGCAAAAAGATAGAGAGAAAAAGAAAAGAAAATTGAAGCAATTGAGCGAAAACAAAAGAATTTTTATGCAAGAGCAAGTGAGATAGAAAGAGCATTGTTTTCAAATCAGCCAATGATTGTACTTCTGTACAAATAGGCATTTCTAAACACTAACGGGTTTAACCCTATCTTGCCTAGTTCTATTGCTTCTCTTTTGCAGGATTATGAGGATATATTTTCTGAAGAAACATCACGTGGATTACCTTTAATTTGAGGGATCGAAAATTAAATTGATTTCACGCCTTGCGCAATCATTCCAAATTGACCAGCCTATAGGAGTAACCCAGAGGAAATAAATGAGCTTCAAAGGCAAGTCAATTAGTTGATGGAAAAAAAGGTATGTGAGAAAAAGCACTAGTCCATGTGCAGTTCCAATTTTACTAGTTCTTCAGAAAGATGGGACATGGAGGATGTGTGTTGACTACCGAGCCATCAACAACATAACGGTAAAGTATCAACATCTCATTCATGGGTTAGATAATATGCTTGATGAATTGCATGGTTCTTGTGTATTTTCTAAAATTGATATGAAAAATGAATATCATCAAATTAGAATGAAAGAATGAGATAAATGGAAAATTACCTTTAAAACAAAATATGGTTTGTATGAATGGTTAGTTATAATGCTCCAAGTACTTTTATAAAACTTATAAATCATATTTTGTAGGCTTTTATTGGCAAGTTTTATTGTTGTTTATTTTGATGCTATTCTTATATATAGTAAAAACTTGGATAACCATGCAACACATTTGAAATATGTTTTAGATGTGCTTAGGAAAAAAAGGTTACTTGCTAATTTGAAGAAATGTACCTTTTGCAGCGATAAACTTGTGTTTCTAAGATTTATTGTAAGTATACATGGTATACAGGTTGATGAAGAGAAGGTACATGCAATCTAAGAATGGTCGAGTCTTACAAGTGTAAGTAGCATGTGAAGTTTCCACGGACTTGCTAATTTTTATCGGTGGTTTATGAAAGATTTAGTACATTAGTCGTTATTAAAGTAATCAAGAAAAACGTTGGATTCAAGTGTGGAGAAGAACAAGAGAAGACATTCTAAATTATCAAAGAAAAGCTAACCGATGCCCATTTATTATCCTTGCCTAACTTTAACAAAATGTTTGAAATTGTTTATGGTTTTAATCCTTTAACTCCATTATATTTAACTTTATTGCCTGATTATGAATGTGTTAACTTATATGGAAAGAAAAAGGTTGAAATTTTTAAGCAGATACATGAAACGACGAAGCTCAACATCGAGTGGAGAACTCAGCAATATACTAAACGAGCCAACAAAGGGTGACACGAGCTAGTCTTTGAATCCAGCGATTGGGTGTGGTTACCAATAAGGAATGATTTTGGGAACAAAGGAAATCGAAGTTGTTACCCTGAGGGGATGAACCTTTTCAATTCTTGGAACGGATTAATGACAATGCATACAAGTTGGATTTTCCAAGTGAGTACAATGTAAGTGATATATTTAATACTTTTGATTTAATTCCTTTTACGTAGGTGAAGATTTGATGATAAATCCTCTTCAAGAGAAGGCGAATGATGAGATTACTAATAAGGATGGCATATGTACATACAATAAAGTATATTAAGATCCTATACAAGTTCTTTTCGGACCAGTCACAAGAACTCGTGTAAAGAAATTCAAAGAAGCATTTAATGGGCTAATTCAAGCAACTTGGGATCAATCCAATTCATGGAGGCCTATGAGGATCAATAAATGTGTGATTCAAGCTCTTGAATCCTATGAGCAATAAAATCCATGAAATCAGTGCATTAAGGATGAAAGATATGCCACTATCTTTTCATATAGTGTTTTCATTTTTAAAAGAGGCAACAAAATCAGTTATTTTTATTATATTTATTTATTTAAGATACTTTTCTTTTTATTAGATTAAAATCCTAATTTATTATGAATTATTTCCTTTTTATTAGATTAGATTCTGATTTATTTATGATTCTTTCCTTGTTTAATTAGATTGAGATTCTAATTTGATTTTAGGATTTGTTTCTTATTTTAGATCAGGATTTATGGCAAAAAATATTTAGAACAATTATGGTCGAAATTTCTTATAACTTATATATATTCGCATTCAATAAGAGTGGAATAAGAAATTTTCATGCAATTTATTTGAGAGTATAATTCTCTTTAGTTCTTTTAAGAACTCTTTGAACTTATTGGATTTTTCATGGCATTCAACCTTTGACTTATCAATCAGACCATCCATAACTAATTGTAAAGCAACGTGTCATGGTTCAATTCAATTCCTGAAATTAGAAACGATCTTAGAGCCTAATTTGATTAATGATACGAACCCCGCTAAGAACTGACGAGACTCTAATCAAATTAGGCTCCAAGATCGTTTCTAATTTCAGGAATTGAATGGAACAGTGACTCGTTGCTTAATGAAGTAAGAACCTTGGTATGGGAGGATGCCACAATCAGATATGGATAGTCTGATTGATAAGTTAAGGCTTGAACGCCACATAAAATCCGATAAGCTCAAAGAGTTCGTTTAAGAACTAAAGAGAATTATACTCTCAAGAAAATTGCATGAAAAAAATTATTCTCCTTCTCTTATTGACTGTGAATATATATATACGTTACAAGAAATCCTAATTCAATTGAATAAGAAAAGAATACCAAATAAACTAGAATCTAATCTAATAAAAAGTACAGAATCCTTAATAAATCAATATCTTAATCTAATAAAAAAAAAAGAAACTATCTTAAATGACTAAATAAAATCAAAATAGCTGATTTGTTGCCTCTTTTAAAAATAGAAACACTATCTAAAAAGATAGTGGCATATCTTTCATCCTTAATGCGTCGATTTCATGGATTTGATTGCTCATAAAATTCAAGAGCTTGAATAACGCATTTATTGGTTTGAATATTTTGTGAGATTCTTTCAATAGGCCTTCATAAATTGGATTGATCCTAAGTTGCTTAAATCAGCCCATTAAGTCCTTTAAATTTCTTTGCACGAGCTCTTGTGACAGGTCCGATGAGAACTTGCATAGGATCTGAATATGTCTTATTCCACGTGCTTGTGTCATCCTTGTGCATAATCTCATCATTTCCCTCCTCTTGAAGAGGATTTGTCCTCAAATCTTCACCTACGTCAAAAGGACTTAAATCAGAAACATTAATTGTAGCATTTTCATTGTACTTACTAGGCAAATCTAGTTTGCATGCATTATTGTTGATCCATTCCAAGACTTGGAAAGGTCCCTCCCCTCGAGGTAGCAACTTGGATTTCCTTTGTTCTGGAAATTGTTCCTTGCGCATATGTAACCACACCCAATCACCGGGTTCAAAGACTAGCTTGTGTCGCCTTTTGTTGGCTTGTTTAGCATATTGCTCAGATCTTCGTTCGATGTTGAGTTTTTCCATTTCATGTATTTACTTAACAATTTCAGCCTTTTTCTTTACATCTAAGTTAACATGCTCAGAAACAGGTAATGGAATTAAATCTAATGGAGTTAAAGGATTAAAACCATAAACAATTACAAATGGTAAATACTTAGTAATAGAATTAATAGAACGATTATAAGCAAACTCAACATATGGCAAATAGTCCTCCCAAGTTTTAATGTTCTTTTTAATGATTGCTCGCAATAAGGTAAATAAAGTTCTAGTTACAACCTCTGTTTGACTATCAGTTTGAGGATGACACGTAGTTAAAAACAACAACTTAGTCCCCAACTTAGCCCACAAAGTCTTCCAAAAGTAACTCAAGAACTTAGCATCCCTATCAGAAACTATTATTCTAGGCATACCATGTAACCTCACAATCTCTCTAAAGAATAAATTAGTAATGTTTGAAGCATCATCTGTCTTTTGGTATGAAATAAAATGTGTCATCTTAGAAAATCTATCCACAACCACAAAAATTGAGTCTTTTACTCGTTTGGACCTAGTTAAACCTAACACAAAATCCATTATAATATCAGTCTAAGGTACACTAGGTATTGGTAATGGGGTGTATAATCCATGAGGCTGCACCTTCGATTTGGTTTGCCTACAAGCGACACACCTACCACAAAGTCTCCCAACATTTTGTTTCATATGTGGCCAATAGAAGTGTTTCTGCAATACGACTAAACTCTTTACAACTCCAAAATGTCCCATCAATCCTCTTCTATGGGATTCTCTCACCGTTCAGTCTCTTAAAGAACAATTAGGCATATATAACTTATTTTCTCGAAACAAGTAACCATCATGTCTAAAGTACTTGCCAACCCCAAAATTTTTGCAATTTTGATATTCAGCACTAAAATCATGGTCATTAGCATACAATTTCTTAATATGTTCAAAACCAAGAAATTTAGCATTAAGTGTTGAGATTAAAGCATATCTGCGAGAAAGCATATCTGCAAATGTGTTTTCCTTACCTTACTTGTAATGAATGACGTATGGAAATGTCTCTATGAATTCCACCCAACGAGCATGCCTTTTTTTTAGCTTGTATTGGCCTTTAAGGTGTTTTAAAGATTCATGTTAAGTGTGAATTACAAACTCCTTAGGCCATAGGTAGTCTTGCCATGTTTGCAATGTTCGAACTAACGCATATAGCTATTCATCGTAAGTAGGATAGTTTAAGACTACTCCACTTAATTTATCACTGAAATAAACAATTGGTCGTCCCTCTTACATAAGAACAGCTCCTATGCCAATACCTGAAGCATCACATTCAATCTCAAATGTTTTGTTAAAGTTAGGCAAGGATAATAAATGGGCTTTGGTTAGATTTTCTTTGATCATTTGGAATGCCTTCTCTTGTTCTTCTCCCCACTAGAATATAATGTTTTTCTTGATTACTTCAGTAATAAGTGCAGCCAATGTACTAAAGCCTTTCACAAACCGCCGATAGAAACTAGTAAGTCCGTGGAAGCTTCTCACATTACTTATACTTATAGGACTCGGCCATTCTTGGATTGCACGTACCATCTCTTCATCAACTTGTATACCCTGTGTACTTACAACGAATCCTAAAAACACAAGCTTATCAGTGCAAAAGATACATTTCTTCAAATTAGCAAATAATTTTTCTTTCCTAAGTACATCTAAAACATATTTCAAATGTTTTGCACGATCATCCAAGTTTTTGCTATATATGAAAATATCATCAAAATAAACAACAACAAACTTACCAATAAAAGCCCACAAAATATGATTCATAAGTATCATAAAAGTACTCGGGGCATTAGTCAAACCAAAAGGCATAACTAACCATTCATACAAACCATATTTTGTTTTAAAGGCAGTTTTCCACTCATCTCCATTTTTCATTCTAATTTGATGATATCCATTTTTTAGATCAATTTTAGAAAATACACAAGAATCATGCAATTCATCAAGCATATCATTTAGCCTAGGAATGGGATGTCGATACTTAACTGTTATGTTGTTGATGGCTCGGCAGTCAATGCACATCCTCCATGTCCCATCTTTCTTAGGAACTAGAAAAACTGGAACTGCACATGGACTGATGCTTTCTCTACGTGCCCTTTTTCCATCAACTCATTAACTTGCCTTTGAAGCACTTTTGTTTCATTCGGGTTACTCCTATAGGCTGGTCGGTTTGGAATGGTTGCACCAGCCACGAAATCAATTTGATGCTCGATCCTTCGGATTGGAGGTATTCCATGTGGCGTTTCATCGGGAAAGGCATCCTCATAATCCTGAAAAGGAGAAACAATAGAACTAGGCAAGATAAGGTTAAGCTCGTTAGTGTTCAAAAATGCCTTTTTATGCAGAAGTACAATCATTGGCTGATTTGAATCACGCATTTATTGGTATGAATATTTTATGAGATTTCTTTAATAGGCCTCCATGAATTAGATTGATCACAAGTTGCTTGAATCATCCCATTAAGTGTTTCTTTGAATTTCTTTGCACGAGCTCTTGTGACGAGTCTGACAGAAACTTGCATAGGATTTAAATACGCCTTATTCCACATGCTTGTTAGTGTTCAGAAAAGCTTCTTTGTACAAAAGGACAATCTTTGGCTGATTTGAAAACAATGTTCTTTTTATCTCGCTTGCTCTTGTGTAAAAATTCTTTTGTTTTCTCTCTAATTTTCTCTTAATTACCTCAATTTTCTTTTCTTTCCCCCACTCATTTTGCTCAACATCTCTCTGATTTTCACTATCTTTTTCTTTCTTTTTCTTTCGCTCGCTCTCTTTTTATAAACTTACTTGGTCGTTATAAACCTGTTTCGGTGTTAATGGGGCAAGAATGATCTTCCGTTGACTAAACTCACACTTCTGTTGAATTGCCAAGGACGCCTAAGTAATAAGTGTCCAGTTTGCATTGGTACTACATCACATAGTACTTTATCTTTATATTTACCAATCTTAAAAGACACTGGTACTTATTTGTTCACTTTCACCTCACCACTATCATTTAACTACTGTAGCTTGTATGGTTGTGGATGTTTAAGTGTTGGAAGCCCTAACTTCTCCACCATGATAGTAGTAACAACATTGGTACAACTTTCCCCATTAATAATCATACTACATACTTCTTTTTAACATAACACCTAGTATGTAAGATTTTTTCCCATTGAACTACTTCATCTTCTTTTACTTGCACACTCAAAGCTCTCATAGCTACTAAATTTAATTCATCAGGGACTGCATACTCTTCATTTTCAACATCCTCCAATGATGGCATCTTATTATCTTCTACCTTTTCATCGGTTACAATCTCACCATTATCTTGTAACACCATAACTCTCTTATTCACCCATTCACTGGCTATGTATCCCCTTCCATGACATTTAAAACACGTAATATCATGATTCCTAATAATAGGTGTCATAATGTTACCTTCTGAATTAGGCCTGGAGGGCTCGGATCTTGGTTTAGTTGCAGTAGATGTTTGTGGCCTCTCGTCTCGCTTTACGTAGCTCGGCGGCTTCCATGGAGTGGAACTCAAGCTTGGGGTTGCACGGATGTTACCCCTCCTCTTGAGTTGCTGCTCAATCTTGATGGCCTTGTGAACCATCTCCTCAATCTCCACATAATTTTGCAACTCAACCATATTTGCAATCTTCCAGTTAAGGCCATTCAAGAATCGTGCCATGATAGCTTCTCTATCTTCCTCTATATTTGCTCTAATCATAGAAATCTCCATTTCTTTGTATTAATCCTCCACGCTTTGGTTACCCTAGGTAAGACTTTGCAATTTTTGGTATAAGCCTCGGTAGTAGTGGCTAGGTACAAATTGCCTTCTCATCAATGTCTTCATTTCATTCCACGTTTTAAGAGGATGTTCTCCATTCCGTCTCCTAGTTATAAAAAGCTGATCCCACCAAGTAATAGAATAATCAGAAAACTCAATCACAGCCAATTTTACCTTTTTTGCCTCAGAATAATTGTAGCAATCAAATAAAAACTTTATCTTCTTCTCCCATTTAAGGTATGCTTCAAAATCAGATTTTCCTTGAAAAGATAAATATTCATCTTTATGCCACTCACACCATCACCACGATGCCTAGCTCTTCTATGATTACCTAATGAATCCTCTCTTGCACCATATTCATCCCCATAATAGTCATCAACCACATCTCTAGCTGGAACTCTCTCCCTTCTATGTGTATGGGGAACACGTTGTGGTTGTTGTGCACGTGCGTTCTCTACTTGATCCAAACGCTCATGTATGTGCTCTAATTCAACCCTCATCAATCGTCTCATCTCCCACATCAAGGCTTGAATTTGAAAATTTTGAATAGTTGATTGTTTATCCTTTACATTTGCGCTTTGTTCTTCATCTTGAGACATAGTTGAAATTTTCAAAAAGATATTAGAAATGATGTGGAAAGGACCTCACTTCACTCCCTTACGTGTTTCACTCAAGAGAATGATTCACTCAATTCCACTCATGTTTCACTCAAATTTATTAGCTTTTACCCTCTAATATTCTCACATTCTCTTGTCTTTTTCCACTCATAATAATTTTCTCTTAGTTATTATAAAAATAATCAAACTAATATTAAGATTCCAGCAGTAATTCATAAAGATTATATCAAAGAGATTCGGATTTTAAAGGCGAGAACACAACGAACACATATGATTAGGTTTTGGAAGCATAAAATAATAATATTTTAGAATAAATTTTCATACAATGAAAAATTAGACTTGGATTATATAAGACACCAATAATGGAAATTGAAAGATTTTTTTTTTACTTGTTTTTTACTTTTTTTTTTTGCTTTGCTTTTTTTTTAAGACTGAATAACAAAAATTAAAGGAATTTAGGGTAAGAAATTGACAAAATTTGTCGAAGGAAATAAATCGCAAGGATACAAAATTAATAAACCCTAAACTCTGTTTACGATGCACATCGTTCATGCGATCATCGTTCACGAATTTTTTTTTTTTTTTGAATTGAAATAAACAAGACACGAAATCTAAATAAGGATAGACAAAACCTGATTAAGACCTTTTCTCTGACACCAATTGATACAAACCTTGCCAAGGAACTAACGAGACCTTAATCAATTAGGTTCCAAGATCGTTTCTAATTTTAGGAATTGAATGGAATCGCGATCCGTTGCTTAATGAAGTAAGAACATTAGTATGTGAGGACGTCATAATAAGCCATGAATGGTCTGATTGATAAGTTAAGGGTTGAACACCATGGCAAATTTAATAAGTTCAAAGAGTTCGTTTAAGAAGTAAAGAGAATTATACTCTCAAGTAAATTGCATAAAAAGCTTTTTCTCCTTCTCTTATTGAATGCGAATATCTATATATGTTACATGAAATCCTAATCAGAAATAAATTCTTAATCCAATTAAAATAAGAAAAGAATCCTAAATAAATCAGAATCTAATCTAATAAAAATGAAATAATCCTTAATAAATCAGGATCTTAATCTAATAAAAAAAAAAGGAAAGTATCTTAAATGACTAAATAAAATCAAAATAGCTGATTTGTTACATCCTTAATGCGCTAATTTCATGGATTTGATAGCTCATAAAATTCAAGAGCTTGAATCACACATTTATTAGTCTGAATATCTTGTGAGATTCCTTCAAAAGGCCTCCATGAATTGGATTGATCCCAAGTTGCTTGAATCAGCCCATTAAGTCTTTCTTTGAATTTCTTTGCACAAGTTCTTGTCATAAGTCCGATGGAAACTTGCAGGATCTTAATATGCCTTATTCCACATGCTCATGCCATCCTTGTGCATAATCTCATCAATTTGGGTCTCGTCAGTTTTTGGTGGGGTTCGTATCACATTTAATCTTTAATAAAGAGATGGAGACTTGCTTGACTTTAATAGTTGGCAGCCACCTATTCTATTCTCCATTCACACCGCTTTGAAAGGAATGTCCTTGATGGTTAAAAAGAAACAGAGCTCAACTTCATAAAGGAGAAAAATCAGCCTCATACAAGAGAAAAAGAAAACACTTGCAAAAAAAAAACTGAAGGAATGCTTTAAGGACAATATGCTGTCATAGTAGAAATTCAATAAATAAGCTTTTCTTTCTCTTGTATTTTATTAGTTTTCTTTAATGACTTGATTTTTATTATCTTCTTAGACATGAGTGAGTAATATTTTTCATGGTTAAAGATTGATTTTGAAGCCAGACATAATTTTTAGTTAACAAAGTTTCAGAATTTGTTCATCTTTCTTGAAAATATATAATATTTCACTAAGTTTATATCTCAAGA
The DNA here is from genome assembly GCA_025617385.1 of Murraya koenigii. NCBI lineage: Eukaryota > Viridiplantae > Streptophyta > Magnoliopsida > Sapindales > Rutaceae > Murraya > Murraya koenigii. The sequence goes on from CM046814.1 coordinate 12,423,834, forward strand.
ATTGCTATCTTGTTTATTTAGGTGTACAATTAGATGAAATTTTGTTTAGGGCTTTGATTCGCAATTGTTAGGTGTACAATTTGATTGTTAGTTTAGGGCTTAGATTCGTAATTGTCAAAGAACTAATCAAAAGTAGCAGGTTGTGATAAATGATTATAAGATATTTTTGTTTAATTGCTTTTGGAATATAATTCAAGATAAACAAACCGAGCTTGTGTGTTTGTCTTTTGATTTAGTGATGAGACTAAGGATAAGGAAATACAAGTACGTGGAATAAGGTATATTCAGATCCTATCCAAGATCCTATCGGACTCATCACGAGAGCTGGTCTAAAGAAATTCAAAGAAGCACCTAATGGGTTGATTTAAGCAACTTAGGATCAATCCAATTCATAGAGGCCTATTAAAGGGATCTAACAAGATATTCAAACCAATAAATGCGTGATTCAAGCTCTTGAATTTTATGAATATTTAAATACATGAAATCGGCGCATTAAGGATGAAAGATATGTCCCTATCTTTCCAGATAGTTTTTTCATTTTTAAAAGAGACAGCAAATCAACTGTTTTCATTTTATTTAATCATTTAAATACTTTCTTTTTTATTAGATTAAGATCATGATTTATTAAGAATTCTTTCATTTTTATTAGATTAGATTCTGATTTATTTAGGATTCTTTTCTTATTTCAATTGGATTAGGATTTGTTTCTGATTAGGATTTCTCGTAACTTATATATATTCGCTTTCAATAAGAGAGGAAGAAGAAGTTTGTCATGCAATTTACTTGAGAGTATAATTCTCTTTACTTTTTAAACGAACTCTTTGAACTTACCGAATTTTTTGTGGCATTCAACCCTTGACTTATCAATCAGACCATCCATAGCTGATTGCGGTGTCCTCACGTACTAAGTTTCTTGCTTCATTAAGCAACGGGTCGCGGTTCCATTCAATTCCTAACATTAGAAACGATCTTGGAGCTTAATTTGATTAGGATCTCGTGATACAAATCCCGCCAAGAATTGACGAGACCCTAATCAAATTAGGCTCAAAAATCGTTTCTAATTTCATGAATTAAATGGAATCGCGACTCGTTGCTTAATGAAGCAAGAACCTTGGAATGTGAGGACGCCACAATCAGCTATGGATTGTCTGATTGATAAGTCAAAGGTTGAACGCTATGAAAAATTCGATAAGTTTAAAGAGTTTGTTTAAACACTAAAGAGAATTATATTCTCAAGTAAATTACATGAAAAACTTCTTCTTTTTCTCTTATTGATTGCGAATATATATATAGGTTACAATAAATCTTAATTGAAAACAAATCATAATCCAATTAAAATAAGAAAAGAATCCTAAATAAATAAGAATCTAATCTAATAAAAGGAAAGAATCCTTAATAAATCAAGATTTTAATAATAGAAAAGGAAAGTATCTTATATGACTAAATAAAAATTAAAATAGCTGATTTGTTGCCTCTTTTAAAAATGGAAACACTTTTTAAAAAGATAGTGACATATTTATCATCCTTAATGCACTGATTTCATGGATTTGATTGCTCAAAAAATTCAAGAGTTTAAATCATGCATTTATTGGTCGAATATCTTGTAAGATTCCTTCAATAGGCCTCCACGAATTAGATTGATCCAAAGTTGCTTGAATCACTTGCATAGGATCTGAATATGCCTTATTCCATGTGCTTGTGCCATTTTTATTGCATAATCATATCATTCCCCTCATCTTGATGATGATCTGTCCTCAAATCTTCACCTTACTTATAACGAATGACGTATGGAAGCGCCTCTATGAATTTCACCCAACAAGCATGCCTTTTGTTTCGCATGTGCTGGCCTTTAAGATGTTTTAAAGATTCATGGTTAGTATGAATTACAAACTCTTTAGGCCATAGGTAGTGTTGCCATGTTTGCAATGTTCGAACTAACGCATATAGCTCTTCATCGTAAGTAGGATAATTTAAGGCTGCTCTACTTAATTTCTCATTGACATAAGCAATTGGTCGTCCCTCTTGCATAAGAATAGCTCCTATGCCAATAACTGAAGCATCACATTCAATTTCAAATGTTTTGTTAAAGTTAGGCAAGGATAATAAATGGGCTTTGGTTAGCTTTTCTTTGATCATTTGGAATGCCTTTGCTTGTTCTTCTCCCCACTTGAATCTAATATTTTTCTTGATTACTTCAGTAAACGGTGTGGCCAACGTACTAAAGTCTTTCACAAACTGCTGATAGAAGCTAGCAAGTCCGTGGAAGCTTCTCATACTTACACTTGTAGGACTCGGCCATTCTTGGATTACACATACCATCTCTTCATCAACCTGTATACCCTGTGCACTTACAACAAATTCTAGACACACAAGTTTATCGGTGGAAAAGCTACATTCTTTAAATTAGCAAATAACTTTTCTTTCCTAAGTACATCTAAAACAGATTTCAAATGTGTTGCATGATCATCTAAGCTTTTGCTATCTATGATTATATCATCAAAATAAAAAACAATAAACTTGCCAACAAAAGCCCGCAAGACATCATTCATAAGTCTCATAAAAGTACTTGGAGCATTAGTCAAACCAAAAGGCATAACTAACCATTTATACAAACCATATTTTGTTTTAAAGGCAATTTTCCACTCATCTCTTTTTTTCATTCTAATTTGATAATATCCACTTTTTAGATCAATTTTATAAAATACATAATAACCATGCAATTCATCAAGCATATCATCTAGCCTAGGAATGAGATGTCGATACTTTACCATTACGTTGTTGATGGCTCGGCAGTCAACGCACATCCTCCATGTCTCATCTTTCTTAGGAACTAGCAAAACTAGAACTGCACATGGACTGATGCTTTCTCTCACGTGCTCTTTTTCCATCAACTCATTAACTTGCGTTTGAATCTCCTTTGTTTCCTCCGGGTTACTCCTATAGGCTGGTCGGTTTGGAATTGTTGCATTAGGTACGAAATCAATTTAATGCTCGATCTCTCAGATTTAAGGTAATCCATGTGGTGTTTCTTCAGGAAAGACATTCTCATAATCTTGAAAAGGAGAAACAATAGAACTAGGCAAGATAAGGTTAAGCTCGTTAGTGTTCAAAAATGCCTCTTTATGCAGAAGTACAATCATTGGCTGATTTGAATCACGCATTTATTGGTATGAATATTTTATGAGATTTCTTTAATAGGCCTCCATGAATTAGATTGATCACAAGTTGCTTGAATCATCCCATTAAGTGCTTCTTTGAATTTCTTTGCACGAGCTCTTGTGACGAGTCTGACAGGAACTTGCATAGGATTTAAATACGCCTTATTCCACATGCTTGTGTCATCCTTATCTATAATCTCAACAAAAGATAAGCTTTTACCTTTATATCCAAAATCTTACAGTCATTTTACCCATCCAAGTCCACTCTGGAACAATCAAAGCTTATTTGTTAAACTCCTATTCAAACTCAATGAAGATGTCAACCCAACCAAAGCCACACATCCTAGTATGATTGACACTTACTAATCTTAAACTGGCCCAATAAGAATGCTCCAACCTATTACAACAAGGCTTAATTGAGCTTGCCAATTCAGATTGGGCATGTTAGGCATTTTATATTGAAAAAGGTTCAGAAATTGTTCAAGGGAAAAAGAGACTGATTATGGATTACTAGCCACTTAATTTCTTTTTGAACCATGGCAATTTTCTTTGCCCAAAATTCAGTCCATGTTCATCCACTTAAAAGATTTCTTGGTCTTCTTAAAATTTGACCTTAAAACAGGTTTTTAGTAATTAGGAATTGACCCTGTCAACAGATACAAAACTATCTTTTGTATTCTATCCATAATCCAAATACCCCGATAAATTCCACGACATGAACTCCAGAAATTGATGCCTTTGGAATATTTGTCGAACTATTAGAAGTTCCATCAGAATTCTCAGCCTCTGCAAACATTAGATGCTATGTTTCAGAAATGATTAGATGGAACAGTCAGGATGACTTTTTAACCATCATCTGTTGAACAAGTCCCCCATGGTTTCTTTCTACTATACAAACATGATAACTGCTATTTCTACAGCCCAAGAGGAGATACTTATCCATATTTTGATAAAGATGAATATCCAATATATCCAGCCAGGCTTGATGGCCACTTCATATGGGATGTTCTAGGAGCAGTAATGTGTAAAGAAGGTTGTCCTTGTATGGATAACTTTTCTAACAAAGAAGAAGACGTCCTACAACGTCGGAGAAAGAAGGTAGCCAAAATACCTTTCTATCTGTAAAACCTACAAATTTATTCCTCCTGATAACCTTCATTCTAAATCACCTTTACCCATATACCAAAAAAGCCTCAAAACCTTCAAAAAAGAAAAAATTATTCCAGAAAGCCAGCCTTTTTTGATCAAATCTTGTATAATGTTCTCATCTTCCTCAAGTTCTTATAATAGTCAATTTACTCCACTTGAAAAGCATGTTGATCCATAGTCTAAGGTCACTATTAAGCCTTATGTGCGTGGACCAGTAACACCATCCGGCCAACTTGAAGAACCCAAACATTTTAAAAATGTTCTAAACTGGCAATCTCAAAATACCAGAGCTCAAAATAAATCTTTAGAATAGATCTATCGATGTTGTTGCCACACGAGTTAAACAAACTTCATCCAAGGTAGACTTTATTGCTACCTAGCTTGAAAAGATATATGTTGATATGGAAAGAAAAGTTGTTTAACTTGACCATAATCTCATATCTATAATCTAGGAATATATCTAGGGTCCTAAGTTCAACCAGAAAGAAGTAGAGATATGAAACTTGAAGCAGAACTTTCTATAATTGATGCAGAGAAACAACAACCTTTGTTAACTAAGTCTCCTACTTTACGTTTCCAACCTTCAACATTCAGCACATACTAACCCTTCTATACCCTTCTATACACCTTCTACACAAAAAACCACAGAATATGCTAAAGACTTTGGCCTCACTCATACACTATACCAAACACCAATCCAGACATAGCCCAAAAAGCCTTACATAAAATCTCATAAACCTTCAACTCATTCTGAAGCTCCTTCTCTAATACCAATCACTAAATCCCCTCAATCACTTGTCATACTCACTGATAAAGATTCAATCCAACCTGATCCTAAACAAAAAGCACTCATTCACCAATACTCATCCCAGGCTAGTTGCCCTGTGTAAGTTCTTTCAGAATCATATAATTCTGATCAGTAGTCTGTACACTCTTTATCAGACTCACAGGCAACAGAAATAGAGACAGAATCTCAATCAGAATTAGAACCATAGACTTCTTGTAATTTAAAATCTGAATTTGGTAATATCTCTAGGCTACTCATGGCTCTAATATCAGATAGAGTAGTACGTGGCATTGTTACACTAAGGAAAAAACGAATCTAAGTTCGTCTTTAGGGCCAGTACCCTGCTATCCATTGTTTCCAGTTGATATACTTAAACCTAAAGCACCAAAGAACCAAAAATAAAGATACTATCACCACATACCACCTAATTTGATTGCCAGTCCATCATTTTTTTGTTTGAAGATGAACAGTGGGTTTCAAGAATCTCTAGATACCTGTTTCTCTATACTTAGTTGGGAAGTAGCTATACTGAAACTTGAACAAGGCAAGTATAAGGTGTACTCATCTATGGTAAAGATGAACTATTCATAATAGAAATCTAACTTCTGATTTACTTCAAGAGAACAACTGAGAGGTTTAAAAGCAAGCCAATAAATTTATTTTATTGATTTTCTAAGTTTTTCATCCTTTAAACAAATATAGACGAAGCTCTCTTTATAAGGAGCTTCAGGGGAGAAAAAACAATGTGGTGGGATAGGACCCCTGATGAGATTATAGATAATGATGGCACAAGCACCTGTAATAAGGCATATTCAGATTTTATGCAAGTTTCTGTTGGACCAGTCACAAGAGCTCACCCCAAAAAATTCAAAGAAGCACTTAATGGGCAGATTCAAGCAACTTGGGATCAATCCAATTCATGGAGGCTTATTAAAGGAATCTCACAAGATATTTAAACCAATAAATGTGTGATTTACGCTCTTGAATTTTATGAGCAATCAAATGCATAAAATCGGGGCATTAAAGATGAAAGATATGCCAATATCTTTTTAAACAATCAGCTATTTAAGATACTTTTTTTTTATTAGATTAAGGTATTGATTTATTAAGGATTATTTCATTTTTATTACATTAGATTCTAATTTATTTATAATTCTTTTTTTATTTCAGTTGGATTAAGATTTGTTTTTAGTTAGGATTTCTTATAACCTATATATATATTCGCATTCAATAATAGTAAAAGAAGAAATTTTTCATGCAATTTACTTGAGAGTATAATTCTCTTTTGTTCTTAAATGAGCTATCTCAACCCTTGACTTATCACTTAGACCATCTATAACTGATTGTGGCGTCCTCTCATACTAAGGTTCTTGTTTTATTAAGCAATAGGTCATGCTTCCATTCAATTCCTGAAATTAGAAATGATCTTGGAGACTAATTTGATTAGGGTCTCGTTAGTTCTTGGCAGGGTTCATTAATGAGATTATGCACAAGGATGGCACAAGCACGTGGAATAAGGCATATTCAGATCCTATGCAAGTTCCTATCGGACCAGTTACAAGAGCTTGTGCAAACAAATTCAAAGAAGGACTTAATGGGATAATTCAAGCAACTTGGGATCAATTCAATTTATAGAGACCTATTGAAGGAATCTCACAAGATATTTAGACCAATAAATGCGTGATTCAAGCTCTTGAATCTTATGAGCAATCAAATCCATGAAATCGACACATTAAGGATGAAAGATATGCCACTATCTTTTTAGATAGTGCTTACATTTTTTAAAAGAGACAACTAATAAGCTATTTTGATTTTATTTAATCATTTAAATACTTTCTTTTTTTTATAAGATTAAGATCCTGATTTATTAAGGATTCTTTCCTTTTTATTAGATTAGATTATGATTTATTTAAGATTCTTTTCTTATTTTAATTGGATTAGGAATTTGTTTCTAATTAGGATTTCTTATAACCAATATATATATTCGCATTCAATAAGAGAAGGAGAAGAAGTTTTTCATGCAATTTACTTAAGAGTATAATTCTCTTTAGGTCTTAAACAAACTCTTTGAACTTATCAGATTTTTCGTGGTGTTCAACCCTTGACTTATCAATCAGACTATCCATAGCTGATTGTGGCATCCTCACATACCAAGGTTCTTGCTTCATTAAGTAATGGGTCGCAGTTCCATTCAATTTCGAAAATTAGAAATGATCTTGGGGCCTAATTTTATTAGAGTTTTGTTAGTTCTTGGCCGGGTTCGTCAATTCAACAACCAACTATTTAAAAATTTCAAATTCAAGCCTTGATGGGGGAGATGACATGACTGATGAGGGCTGAATTAGAGAACATGTATGAGCGTTTGAATCAAGTAGAGAGCCCACATGCAGGGCAACCACAACGCGTTCCCCAAGCACACATAAAAGGAAGAGTTTCAGCTAGAACAGAGATTGATGACTATTATGGGGATGAGTATAGTGAAGGAGAGGATTCAGTAGGTAATTATAGAGTAGTTAGGCATCGAGATGATGGTGTGAGTAGCATAAAGATGAAAATTCTATCTTTTCAAGGAAATTCTGATCCTGAAGCATACCTTGAATAGGAGAAGAAGATGAAGTTTGTATTTGACTGCTACAACTATTTTGAGGAAAAAAAGGTAAAATTGGCCATGATTGAGTTTTTCTTTTATGTTATCACTTGGTGGGATCAGCTTGTTATGACTAGGAGATGGAATGGATAGCGTCCGGTTGAAATATAGAATGAATTGAATTGAAGACATTGATGAGAAGGCGATTAGTACCTAGCCACTACTAGCGAGGCTTATACTAAAAACTGCAAAGTCTTACCCAGGGTAACTGAAGCGTACAGGATTACTATAAAAAAATAGAGGTTGCCATGATTAGAGCAATTGTGGAGGAAGATAGAGAAGCTACCATGGCAAGATTCTTGAATGGCCTTAACTAGGAGATGACAAATATGGTTGAGTTGCAACATTATGTGGAGATTGAGGAGTTGAGTAAGAGAAGATAAAGCAGTGCAACAGAAAACATCTTTCATACTAGGTGCTATGTTCAGGAAAAAGTATGTAGTATGATTACTGATGTGGGAAGTTGTACCAATATTGTTAGTACTATCATAAATGAACAGTTAGGACTTCCAACACTTAAGCATCCATAGCCATACAAACTGCAGTGGCTGAATGATAGTGGCGAGGTGAAAGTGAAATAAGTACTAGTGTCTTTTAAAATCAGTAAATATGAAGATAAAGTACTAGGTGACGTGGTACCAATACAAGTTGGACACTTATTACTTGGGCGTCCTTGGCAATTCGACAGACGTGTGAAGTATGATGGTTTTATCAACAAGTACTCATTTGAGTTTAATCAATGCAAGTTCACTCTTGCTCTATTAACATCAAAATAGGTTTATAAAGACCAAGTAAGCTTACAAAGAAAAAGTGAGCGAAAGAAAAAGAGAGAAAAGGAAAAGAAAATTGAGGCAATTGACAAAAGAATTTTTATGCAAGTGCAAGTGAGATAAAAAGAGCATTGTTTTCTAATCAGCCAATGATTGTACTTCTATATAAAGAGGCTTTTTTAAACACTAATGAGGTTAACTTTATCTTGCCTAGTTCTATTATTTCTCTTTTGTGGGATTATGAGGATGTTTTTTTCGAGGAAATACCACATGGAATACCTCCAATCCGAGGGATTGAGCATCAAATTAATTTCATGCCTAGTGCTACCATTCCAAACCGACCAACCTATAAGAGTAACCCGGAGGAAACAAAGGAGCTTCAAAGGTAAGTTAATAAGCTAATAGAAAAAGGGCACGTGAGAGAAAGCATGAGTCCATGTGCAGTTTTGGTTTTGCTGGTTCCTAAGAAAGGTGGGACATGAAGGATGTACGTTGACTACCGAGTCATCAACAACATAACGGTAAAATATCGACATCCCATTCCTAGGCTAGATGATATGCTTGATGAATTACATGGTTCTTGTGTATTTTCTAAAATTGATCTAAAAAATGGATATCATTAAATTAGAATGAAAAAATGATATGAATGGTTAGTTTTGTCTTTTGGTTTGACTAATGCTCTGAGTACTTTTATGAGACTTATGAATCATTTTGAGGACGTGGCTTTGTTATACCAAGGAACCAACGAATCTAAATTCATCCTTAGGGCCGGTAGCCTGTATCCCCTGGTTTCCAGCCAATATACATAAACCTAAAACACCAAAGAACCAGAAATAAAGTGACAACCGTCACCACATACCACTTAATTTGATCGCCAGTCCATTGGCTTTTTGTTTGAAGAGAGCAGTGGGTTTCAATGATCTTTAGATACCAGTTTCTCAGTACTTGGTTGGGAAATAGCTATACTGAAACCTTAACAAGGCAAGTATAAGACGTACTCATCTATGGTAGAGAAACTATTTATAACAGAAATCTAACTTCTGATTTACTTTGAGAACAAGAGAGAGGTTTAGAAACAAGTGAGAGGTTTAGAAACAAGTCATTAAGTTTATTATTGATTTTCTAAGTTTTTTCACTCCTCCCTTACAAACATAGACGAAGCTCTCTTTATAAAGAGCTTTAGGGGAGACAAAACAATATGGTGGGACAGGACCTTAGCCGCATGATTAAAAAACATGAAAAAACTTTAATAAAGCAAAATGGTCGAATAGGACCCCTAGCTACATGATTGAAAAAATAAAAAATAAATTTAATAAAGTACGAGGATATAACCTCTTACTACAAGACAAGAATGTCTTTATTTAGAGTGACCCCACTAAAGAAAATAAAAAGTAAAGACACACTTATTACAAACTTTTTAGAAAAGCTGGAGACTAGCTGTCGGTCGTTCAAGGACTGGACAAGTTGGCAACATCACTGTCAACCTCATCAAACATGTGGTATTCTGTAGATGCTGGTGAATGGTAATGAACTTGGTTGACAGGATCTGGAAGATGCTAAACTGTGTAGGTATAGGAACCTATTGCTGTTGGCAGATGGCATGACTGGGTGAAGACAGCAGTGAAGTCCTCGTAGGGATCTTGGGAATCCTTTAACATGAAATTAGTATAGTCAAGACATTCTTCTTTAAATAGAATGCCACTAGAACTTGCTCCTGTGGAAGGCATTGTCAGAAGTTCATGTTGTGGACTAAGAAAAGTGTGCTGCAGATCCGTAGGTGTTGGAGGAACATGATTTAGTTATTAAAGGAGTTGCTAGAATTCTCGAATAGTGGTTGGGTCATGTTGGAAAGGGAATGGATGAGGAAGAGTTTTTCATTCATAAGCATGGTCTTCTGTCCAGAATAAGTTGGTTGCCGGATGTTGGAAATAGGGTCGATGAATAATAAAGACTGTTGTGAATTGATCGTTTTCATGATCAGGGATTTGAGGGAGATGAAGTCGATCAGAGATTTGTTGGAGTTGTCATCTCCACCAAGGTAAAGGAGAAAAGCATTCAAACATAGTCCATAAAAGAGAGTCGGCCATGGCTGGGTTATTGAGGAGAGCCTTAGTTGCCCATATACAAAAAACAAGCTTGGTAGCATACAAGACAGTGAGACACCAGAGATACTATAGCTAATCTTCAATGATGTCTTTTGTTGGGTTAAGGGTAAAACCAGTGAAGAAGTTGTGTTTAGGATAGAAGCTAGAGAATCCTGTAGGTTGGGAATGATAGATATTTGTAAAATACCTGAAAAGAATTTTTGGAGAAGTCTTGGATTTGATGAAGGGAATGAAAAGTAAGGTTCATGGGAACTGATTTTTTTATTAGAGCAGAAGCTGGAAGACGGGAGGCCATTGCGATAATTGGGATTGAGGAAGTTGGCGTGATGAGAGTTATTTTTTAAGGTGGTCTGGTGAGAAGATCAGAGATGAGGTTTTTATCCCCTTTCATATGTTGGACTGTAAAATCATACCGTACAAACCAATTCTTGAGTCTGAGAAGCTGTTTGTCTGGTAGTGATTTATTTTTAAAGTTCAAGATATTTGGAAAGCATACTTTCATATTTGTTGTATAATCTCACCAAAAAGTTGTATCCAATCAAGTGAAATTCATACTTTTGGATTCCATTCTTTACTGCTAAAATCTCCTTGTAGATTACATGGTATTATTTTTTGGATTCTTTTAACTGTCCACTGGCATGGGCATAATAATGCTCTAGCCCATTGATTTCTTTAAGGAGGACCGCTCCCCAATATTCATCACTTGCATCTATCCAAATGTCGGTATTTTGAGTGGGAGAGGTTGTTGAGCCATTTACTTTAGTTTTTGGACTACTGTTGTCTGAGTAGGGCCTCATAGTGGGGCAGTCTTCTTTAGCATCAGTGAAAGTTGGCTAGTGTGGTCTGTCGGAGATAATTGACGATGCAAAAAAACTATTGCAGTTGCTTTTTAGATAGTTGTTAATTTAGAAAGTTCAATAATTCTTGGGTGATGTGAGACCCAGGTTGATATTTTTTATCTTTTAGAATTATTCCAAGAAATTCAATAGTTATTCTGCCTAGGATGCTCATTTTTGCTGATAATATGATGCCATACTTATCCACGAGCTGATGAAACGTGGAAAGTAATCCCATGTGTGCCTCGTGATCTTCGGAAAACAACAAGATGTCATCAATATAGATGAGGGCACTGTAGAGGTTAGGCTCAAAGATTTGAGACATTGCTTTTTAAAAAAGTGATGGCTACCTTCAGACCAAATGGCATGACTGTCCATTGGTAATGTATGTTGGGAATGTAGAAAGATGTTTTTTTATCGTTCATCAGGTTGAATGCCAAGTTGCCAGAACCCTACTTTGATATCAAACTTTGAAAATACCTTAGCATCCTTAAGATGAATGAACAATGATTGAATATTTGGCAATGGAAACTTATCATCTACTAAGAAGCAGTTAAGGGGCTGGTAGTCAATTACTAGCCTCTTTTTTCCATGAACAAGCTTGGACCTTTTTTCAACATAAAAGGCCTAGAAAGCACAACTTAATGTTGTAGACTCAATCAATCCCTAGATAACAGATGTGCACATTCTTCTTGAGCTATTTTGAGATTAGAAGCAGGCATTCTTGGATGTGTGGCTTTGGTTGGATTAATGTTTTCATTAAGTTTGAATGGGAGCTTAATGAAGAAGTGGTTGTTCTTCCATAGAGGAGAAGGATGAATAAACTGGCTATGAGACTTAGAACATAGAACAGCAAACTTATATTTGAAAATCTGATAAGGAGGCTGAGCGTCTGACAAAGTGTAAAGCCTTAATTCATCAGTGTATAATAAGAACATATTTTTTAACCTAATTCCAGGAGCCATGATATGTAATTTAGACATTAGGTGAAGAATGTCGAAACCAATTAGTATATCCTTATCTGGAACCTACTAACTTTGTCCAAATGACACAATTTTTGAAGAACTAGATACCAACAGGTTTTTTGGGTAATGAGGGAAGTATTAAAATGTTCTCCGTTTGTAGCTTTGAAGTACTTAGTATGTCTTTCCCAACAGTGAGAAGAAAGAATGTTAGGATGATACTTCTTTGAGAACCAATATCAATGAATCCAATGGCTGGTAATGGTTTGGAAAATTTAGAAGAAATGATGTGGATATGGACAAAAGGAATGGGTATTTTCGAAGGAGAAGCTATTTGAACAACATTTATGATTGAAATAGTATCATTATTAGATGTTACCTCATTTAGAGCAAATGTTGTATCTTTATCATGAGCTTCTTATTCAATGAATACAGACTCGACATTATCTGAGCCAGACAAACTGCTTTGGCTGACTTGTTGGGATAATCCCTTGCAAAATGTCCATATTTCTTTTATATATAAAGCATCTAGAATTCTTTATTCTGTGCATCCGAGATGGATCCTTCTTCTTAAAAAACCTATAAGGCTTCTTGTGCTTAGAAGAGGAGGATTTGGATTTATGACCATACTTTAAAAAATGAACTTTCTTCTTAGAAGGTGAACAAGTACAATCCTTGTCTAATTTATACTTGATCTTGAGATACGTTGCTTGCAAACTGCTTTGAAAGGCTGCTTGTTTTTTATTAGATCTTTGATGAATTCTTTTTTCCACATAACCGTGCAAGATGGTTAACTACAAGCTGGTAAATCTTACTAAGAGACATGTCGGCTAGTTGAGATGACTGACATTTATCCGCCTTTGAAGTTCTGGTTGTAGCTCTTTTGGAAGAGAAGCAGTAAAGATGTGTTTTAATGTTGGGTTATTAAAACCGTTAAGCTTGTAGAAAGGATAGACATTCTCTTGAAGTAATAATCCAGATCCTTTTAATGTATAGAACAACATTTCATCTCCATACACTCTCGGTGAGCTAATTCAACTGAAGCAGTTTGATCACCAAGAAACTAATCATAAATGAGGCCTAGGGCTATAGACACCTCTAGGAATTGGACAAACAGTAGCTGTCTATATGGGCCTAAGCTCTCGAACCAATCTTTGAGAGATCCAATAAACCCAGAACTGAATTCTCGGAGAACCTTGAGTGTAGTGGCTCCTGGTTGAAGCATCTAGACATCAATCCATGCAGCAAATTCTTGGAATCTTACTGGCCATCTATTTTTGGGAATATCATCAAAAGTAAACCAATTGTTACTTGTTGATTTTGAACTATAGTGTGAAGATCTCGGGGGTTGATCCTCAACATTTGAATCTTCATCTTTTGGTTCACAATAAGAGGGGGGGCCCTTGTAAGATCATCAAATGGAGGCGTACTAGTAAAAGGTTCTACCATGAGTAGCCTAGAGATATCTGAGAATTTAGATTCTAAATCAGAAGAAGTCTGTGGGTTTGATTTTGATTGAGATTCTACCTCTGTTTCTGTTGCCTGTGAGTCTATTGAAGAGTGTACAGACTGATCAGAATTAGATGATTCTGAATGAACTTGCACAGGGAATCTAGCCAGGGATGAATATTAGTAGAGAGGTGCTTTCTGCTTTGGATCAGGTTGGATTGAATCTTTATCAGTGGGTATGGCTGGAGATGTAGTGATTGATGTTGGGGAAAGAGCTTGAGAACTAGTTGAAGGGCTATGAGATTTTGTCTGAGGTTTTTTTGGCCGTGTGTGGATTGGTGTTTAGTATAGTGTATGGGTGAGACCAAAGTGTTTAGCATATTCTATAGTTTTCTGTGTAGAGGGTGTATAGAAGGGTTGGTACATACTGAACGTTAAAGGTTGGAAAGGTAAAGAAGGAGACTTAGTTAAGGTTGTTGTTTCTCTTCATCAATTCTAGCAAGTTCTGCTGTAAGCTTTCTGATCTCTTATTCTTTCTGGTTGAACTTAGGACCCCAGATATAGTTCTAGATCATAGATTTGAGATCATGGTTAACTCGAACAACTCTTCTTTCTATGTCAGCATACATCTTTTGAAGCTTAGTAGTAATGGAGTCTACCTTGGATGAAGTTTGTCTCACTTGTGTGGCAACAACATCAACCTTAGTGTGGATCTGTTCTAAAGATGCATTTTGAGCTCTGGCATTTTGAGATTGCCAGTTTAGAACAGTCTCAAAAGGTTTGAGTTCTTCAAGTTGGCCCAATGGTGTTACTGGTCTATGCACATAAGGCTTAGTGGTAACCTTAGACTATGGATCAGTATGTTTTTCAAGTGGAGAAAATTGCCTTTTGGCAAGTTTGTCGTTGTTTATTTTGATGATATTCTCATATATAGAAAAAACTTAGATGATCATGCAGCATATTTGAAATCTATTTTAGATGTACTTAGAAAAGAAAAGTTTTTTGCTAATTTGAAGAAATGTAACTTTTGTACCGATAAACTTGTGTTTCTAGGATTTGTTGTAAGTGCATAGGGTATACAAGTTGATGAAGAGAATGTACCTGCAATCCAAAAATGACCGATAAGTGTAAGTAACATGAGAAGCTTCTACAAATTTGCTAGCTTCTATCGATGGTTTGTAAAAGACTGTACATTGGTCATACCGCTTATTGAAGTAATTAAAAAAAACATAAGATTCAAGTAGGGAGAAGAACAAGAGAAGACATTCCAAATGATTAAAGAAAAGCTAACCAATGCCCTTTTATTATCTTATCCTAATTTTAACAAAACATATGAAATTGAATATGATGCCTCAGGTATTGGCATAGGAGCTATTCTTATGCAAGAGGGATGACCAATTGCTTATTTCAGTGAGAAATTAAGTGGAGTAGTCTTAAACTATCCTACTTACGATAAAGAGCAATATGCAAAACAAGCAAATAAAGGGCAACACAAGTTATTGGTTGAACTTAGCGATTGGGTGTGGTTACATATGCATAAGGAATGATTTCAAGAACAAAGGAAATTCAAGTTGTTACCTCAAGGGGATGAATCTTTCCAATTCTTGGAACGGATCAACAACAATGCATACAAGCTGGATTTGCCTGGTGAGTACAATGTAAGTGCTATAATTAATGTTTCTGATTTAAGTCATTTCGATGTAGGTGAAGATTTCAGGACAAATCCTCTTCAAGAGGAGGAGAATGATGAGATTATGGATAAGGATGGCACAAGCACATGGAATAAGGCATATTCAGATCCTATGTAAGTTCCCGTCAGACCCGTCATAATGAGATTATGGATAAGTATGACATAAACACGTGGAATAAGACATATTCAGATCCTATGCAAGTTCCCGTCGGACCAATGAAATTCAAAGGATCACTTAATGGGCTGATTCAAGCAACTTGGGATCAATCCAATTTATAGAAGCTAATTGAGGGAATCTCACAAGATATTGAGACCAATAAATGCATGATTCAAGCTCTTAAATTTTATGAGCAATCAAATCTATGAAATCGGCGCATTAAAGATGAAAGATATGACACTATCTTTTTAAATAGTGTTTCCATTTTTAAAAGAGGTAACAAGTCGACTATTTTTATTTTATTTAATCATTTAATGTACTTTCCTTTTTTTTTTTAATTAGATTAAGATTCTGATTTATTAATGATTCTTTCCTTTTTATTAGATTAGATTTTGATTTATGTAGGATTCTTTTATTATTGCAATTGGATTAGGATTTGTTTCTGATTAGGATTTCTTGTAACCTATATATATTTGCTTTCAATAAGAGAGGAAGAAGAAGTTTTTCATGCAATTTACTTGCAAGTATAATTCTCTTTAGTTCTTAAATGAACTCATTGAACTTATCGGATTTTCTGTGGCGTTCAACCCTTTACTTATCAATCAGACCATCCATAGCTAATTATGGCGTCCTTACATACTGAGTTTCTTACTTTATTAAAAGAGTCTCGTCAGTTCTTGGCAGGGTTCATATCAGTTAGTATCTGAGCGAAGGTTCTAATCAAGTTTTTGCCTATCCTCATTTAGATTTCGTGTCTTGTTTATTTCAATTAAAAAAGAAATATGAATAGTGCATCGTGAACACTTTCTTCATTTTGCATCCTTATGATTTATTTCTTTAAATCTATAAATTTTACCAATTCCTTACCCTAAATTTCTTCAATTTTCAATTATGCGATGTTTAAAAAAAAAAAGAGCAAAAAAATAGTGAAAAACAACTTTCAGTTTCTATTATTGGTGTCATATAGAATCAAAATCTAATTTTTCATTGTGTAAAAATTTATGCATAAAATATTATTATTTTGTGCTTCCAAAACCTAATCATACGTGTTCATTATGTTCTTCTCTTTATAACCCGAATATCTTTAATATAATATTTGTGAATTGCTGTTGGAATCTTGATATTGGTTTGATTAGTTTTATAAGAACTAATAGAGAATTATTACGAGTGGAAAAAAAATTGAGTGAAACACGAGTGGAATTGAGTGAATCATTCTCTTGAGTGAAACACGTAAGAGAGTGAAGTGAGGTCCTTTCCACATTATTTCTAATCTCATTTTGCAGATTTCAGCTATGTCTCAAGGCGAAGAACGAAGTGCAAATATAGAGGATCAACAACCAGCTATTCAAAATTTTCAAATTCATGCCTTGATGGGGGAGATGAGACGATTAATGAGGCCTGAATTAGAGCACGTACATGAACGTTGGATCAAGTAAAGAATGAACGTGCATGACAACTACCACATAGTCCCCAAGTACATAGAAGGGAGAGAGTTCGAGCTAGAGAATAGGTTGATGACTGTTATAGGGATGAGTATGGTGAAGGGGAGGATTCAATAGGTAATCATAGAAGAGCTAGGCATTGAGACGATGGTGTGAGTGGCATAGAGATGAAAATTCCATCTTTTCAAGGAAAATCTGATCCTAAAGCATACCTTGAATGAGAGAAGAAGATGGAGTTTGTATTTAACTACTACAACTATTCTGAGGCAAAAAGGGTAAAATTGGCTGTGATTGAGTTTTCTGATTATGCTATTACTCGGTGGGATCAGCTTGTTATAACTAGGAGACAGAATGGAGAACGTCCTGTTGAAATGTGGAATGAAAGAAGACATTAATGAGAAGGCAATTTATACTTAGCCACTATTACCGAAGCTTGTACCAAAAACTACAAAGTGTTACCTAGGGTAACCGAAGCGTGGAGGATTACTACAAAGAAATGGAGGTTGCCATGATTAGAGCAAATATAGAGGAAGATAGAGAAGCTACTATGGCACGATTCTTGAATGACTTTAACTAGGAGATTGCAAACATGGTTGAGTTGCAACATTATGTGGAGATTAAAGAGATGGTCCACAAGGCTATTAAGATTGAGCAGCAACTCAAGAGGAGGGGTAACACCCATGTAACCCCAAGCTTGAGTTCCACTCCATGGAAGCCGAACGATGTAAAGCAAGATGAGAGGCCACAAACATCTACTGCACCTAGACCAAGATCCAAGCCCTCCAACCTAATTCATAAGGTAACATTGTGACATCCACTATTAGGAATCGTGATATTAAATGTTTTAAATGTAATAGCAGGGGACACATAACCAGTGAATGTGTGAATAAAAGAGTTATGGTGTTACAAGATAATTGTGAGATTGTAACCGATGATAAGGCCATTGGAGGATGTTGAAGATGAAGAGTATGCAGTCCCTGATGAATTAACTTTAGTAGCTAGGAGAGCTTTGAGTATGCAAGTTAAAGAAGATGAAGCAGCACTTTTAAAAATGGAAACATTATCTGAAAAGATAGCAGCATATCTTTCATCCTTAATGCGCTGATTTTATGGATTTAATTGCTCAAAAAAGTCAAGAGCTTGAATCACATGTTTATTAGTTTGAATATCTTGTGAGATTCCTTTAATGGGCCTCCATACATTTGATTTATCCCAAATTGCTTGAATCAGCCCATTAAGTGCTTCTTTGAATTTCTATACATGAGCTATTGTAACTAGTCTGACGGGAACTTAAATATGATCCAAATATGTCTTATTCCATATGCTTGTACTATTCTTATCCTTAATCTCATTATTCCCCTCCTCTTAAAGAGAATTTGTCCTCAAATCATCACCTACATCAAAATGACTTAAATAAAAAATATTAAAAATAGCACTTGCATTAGACTCACCAGGCAAATCTAGCTTGTATGCATTATCGTTGATCCATTGTAAGGCTTAAAGGTATGAGGTAACAGCTTAGATTTCCTTTGATCCAGAAATCATTCCTTGTGCATATGTAACCACAACCAATCGCTAGGTTTAGAGACTAGATTGTGTCGCCCATTTGCTAGCTTATTTAGCATATTGCTCAGTTCTTGCTCTATACGGAGGGAACATGGGATTGAGGGAAGTGCAGAAGTGAAGTGTCATGCTTAACACTTTTCAATTCTGCAATTCAACTTCTCCCTTAATAATCCCTCTCCGGAGGTGAAGCAGAGAGAGACCGGCCCTTTCCCTAGGGGATAGGGAGGTTCTATATTGGATTTAATAAATATATCTCTCTATATAATATATATACATATATATTTATTATGTATTAATATATAGTTTTATTAAACATAATTAATATATTATATTATATACTTGTGCTTTTTAAATAAGGTATAAGGTACTGGAAAAATCTGGATTTAAATCGCCGCCCCTTTTGATTCTTTTTTTTTTCTCTTTAATCCCGGGGATGATCCTAAATAAACAGGTATAGAAGCTATAATTGGAAACCACGATCGAATTTATGGAAGCATTGGTTTATACATTCCTTTTAGTCTCGACTCTAGGGATCATTTTTTTAGCTATCCTTTTTCGAGAACCGCCCAAAGTTCAAACTAAAAAAACAAAATGATTTTTTTATCTCAATTGAAGTAATGGGCCTCCCAATATATAATATCATATATTAATTATGCATGGTCTAGCGTTAGATTTATCTAATGATAATTTAATTCTAATGTGGGACATCCTTTTGATTGGATCCAAGCCCACTAGTAATAGCTCGTACGCTTATAAAGTAGGTTAGATCAATCTATTCCATTTCATTGTTCATGTGCCCTTGTTGATCAGGTAAGATCCATTCATTTTGGTTCGTGCCTTGGTTGTTCTAGAAAGTTCTTTCTTTGCACCTGACGCTGGGGACTAAGTTGAGAGCTGCCCGAGAGGTTGTTGAGTTTCAGAGTTGAGGAGTGGGTGAAAAATGGTATACTCTACTGTTGAAAACTGTGTGTATGGCTAAGTTTGTTTAATAAAATCTTGAGTTTAAGACCCCCCTATGTCCCACAATCAGAAATAAGTAATAGAGTTAAATATAATGAAGTTAAAGGATTAAAACCATAAACAATTTCAAACGATAAATACTTAGTAGCAAAATGAACATAATGATTGTAAGCAAACTCAACATATGCCAAACAATATTCCCAAGTCTTAATGTTCTTTTTAGTGATTGCACGCAACAAAGTAATCGGAAAGCCTAAGAAACTCAACATATGCCAAACAATCTTTCAATTGTGGAAAAGAAATCGAAAGGCCTAAGAAATAAAAAAAAAAAGCAGCAAATGAGCCTTAAAAAAGGAAAAGGAAATTCTTTGTCATTTGGTCATTTTGTGGTGGATCTAATCACGATATGAAGTCTTACCCATTAAGGCCATCTGTTGAAAGGGCAAATAGAACAAAAAAAAACAATTCTCTGGCATGTTCATATTATTATTATTTATTATGTTTATTATTTTTTATTATATGTAATTCTTAATGTGTATTATATTTATATTTTCATTAAATAAAAGGTATCATGTTTTGCACTACTTCAAGTCAGTTATTAAATGCTTTAGAGCAAGCATTAAGGAGAAGAAAACAAGTGTTGGCTTGCATGTATATTTGATTTTTTTGTGCACGTATTACTAATTTATGTATAACATAAAATTCATTTACAATCAACATGTTTTGCAGGCATCAGCATCAAATTCAATTGCTTCATGCCAACAGCAATTGCCTCATCCCATACAGCAAGAAGGTGCTATTTTAATTGCAGTTTCAATATTTTTGTTCTTATTATTTGAAGTTCTTAAACTAACATAACTTTTGTTCAGATTCCAAGTGATCTATGTTAGAGTTCTAATGTTAGAACAGGGGAAAAAAAAAGGTTCAAGCTTGCTTTGGAGATGTCGGCATAAGAAAAAGATGTTCAAGTCCAAAATTAAACCAATCCCAAAATCCATCTCAAGCTTCAAATGTCACAGGTTTTTTGTAGTGAATAAGAACAAACTGAAATTATTTTAAATGAATGGGAAAAAACTAAACTTGTTTTAAATGAATGCGAACAAACTAAACTTGTTATGTTGGAATATTGATAGTTATTTTGGCTATATTTTAGATAATTATGTGGCTATTAATGGTTATTTGGGCTGTACATTGATGATATTATTTGTTGATGCAGTTTTCCCGCATATCTTCAAACAGTGTCAATAACCTTCTGCTCGCGGCTAATTCAAGCTCGAGCAGGATTGCCCTCCAATTTCCGGCTTCTCTATCTTCGCTGAAATGAGAGTATTCCGGACCTGTACTCACAGAAAACGAGGTCAGGGGTCGCTGGGTGTTGTTCAGGCGAAAACCCTCCGACGATCAAGTCAGTAATCGGGTTGTTCTTTTTGTATCCCTCTTAGTTAGAGAGATCGGAAGAATGAAAAAGATGTATTTTTGCTTTTCTTTCTGGATCAAGGGAATTCCGGAAAAATCCAAAATCAAAGTGAAGAGAAAAATGGGAGTTAGAAGAACCTGTGTGAAATCTTGGAACCCTTGCAACTTGCCCATCCGTTTCCTTTTATTCTCTGTTTTTCCTGTCTTTTCTCTCCGAGAGCATCCGTTCCCGCGTTAGTGGTGTTTGGGTCCCTCTGACATCCGAGATTGGCGTAATATCCCCTGGGGATGCGTGGCTGTCTCCTTAACCCGGTTCACATGACCAGATCACCATGTCGGGCATGTGCATAAGGAATGATGACACCGTGGGGGCATGTGCTGACCATCGGCAACAGTACCACCACCATCCCTTGTGGGGCCCTGTTCAGGCATCGAAAGGTGTGCAGAATCTTGAGGAAACTGGTCAGATTGTCCCGAGCCGGGTCTTACATTCCATTTGTCCTGTGATTGGCGCAGCCCAGTTGTACTCGAGAACTTGATTGCAACGAGCAGAAAGGAGAGTTCAGGTCTCGATCAGTCTTTGAGCTCTCCGTCCTTGTCCAGCCTTGGCCAGACCTGATGACCTCGAGCAGGCGAGAGAGCTCGGAGCTCGGACCGCTCTGAATTCCTCGACCTTGACCAACTTTGACGTCTAGCGAGATCGTCTTCGAGCCAGTGGTCGGGATTTCTGCTCGAGCTGGGTTGACCTCGGGGCATTTTATTCGAGCTAGAAAGGCCTCGAGGAGACCTGCCCGATATTACCCAAATATTATTAATGGCTATTTTGGCTATACTTTGAACAATTATGTTATGTATTTTTGATTTTATTGTCGTTAAAGATATGTTATTTAGGATTTATTTAAGCACAATTACAAAGATAGTAATAGGACAACTAGGACATAATTCAACTTTCATTTCATTAATGCATATTTTGCAAGCTACATTACATTATAATAAACACAATTGCACATGGACAAACCAGCAAAATTATTATATATTTAAGTTTTCCTTCGATGAGTCTAAGCCTTTTTTTTTTTATATCTTTACTACATCATTAACTCCAAAGTTAAATGCATTTAACTCCAAATTTTGATTATCTGCCATCTAATCACTACTACTAAGATACATGGAGCTTCGGTAGTAAACCATTGCCAAAACTTGCATTTATTCAACCTGTATTACCAAAACATTGCGTTAGGATTCTATAGCGTAGTGGAAACCATAGCACATGCTTGCATCTCACACTAGCAATACTTGGAAATGCATTTAACTTTTCTATATGGATGTCCACGATTGCAGAACTTGAATTATAACTTGATGCCGTTTTGAATGTATAGATGATGTGCTTGAATGAATGGTTGAGCATGTGATGTGTAGATGGCTAAACAGGTGATGATTGAGCATGTGATGAGATTGAAGATAAGGATGACATAAACACGTGGAATAAGACATATTCAAATTCTATTCAAGTTCTCATCAAAACCGTCACAAGAAGTTATGCAAAGAAATTCAAAGAACCACTTAACGGGCTGATTCAAGTAACTTAGGATCAATCAAATGCATGGAGGCCAATTGAAGGAATCTCACAAGATATTCAAACCAATAAATAGGTGATTTAAACTCTTGATTGACTTTTTTAAGCAATCAAATTCATGAAATCAGCGTATTATGGATGAAAAATATATTATTTTTTATTTATATAGCATTTTCATTTTTAAAAGAAGCAATAAATTAGCTATTTTTATTTTATTTAGTCATAAGAGGCAACAAATCAGCTATTTGCATTTTATTTTGTCATTTAAGATTCTTTCATTTATATTAATTTAAGATTCTGATTTATTTCAAATTCTTTCTTTACTTCTTTTAGATTGAGATTTTAACTTGATTTTGGATTATGATTTATTTTCGATTTTAAATCATTATTTATGGAAAGAAATATCTAGGGCAATTATGGCCAAGATTTCTTATAAACATATATATACTTGCATTCAATAAGAGAAATAATACGGTTTCATGCAAATTATTTGAGAGTGTAATTATATTTAATTTTTAAATGAACTTTATGAACTTATCAGATTTTCAGTGGCGTTCAATTCTTAACTTATCAATTAGAATATCCATAACTAATTGCGACGTCTTCACATACTAAGGTTCGTGCTTCATTAAGTAACGAGTCACAGTTCCATTCAATTCTTAGATTTTGAATCGATCTTAGAATCTTATTTGATTAGGATCTCGTCATATTTTAGTCGGGTTTGTACCAACATGTTAGGTGTATAAATGAATGAACAATTTAGTAGTTGTGATATTTGAATGTGTATACGATGTATTTGAATGAATGGTATAGTTGTGAGTTTCAATGTATGGATGAGGTGTTATGCATTATATGAACATATTTGATAGATTGTATGAGCAAATTTATATAGGTGGTTGTAAGCATATTCAGATGAGTTGGTTGAATTATGGTTGAATAAATGATTCATTTATGTTGGTAATTGTGTTTATATACCTCAAATGGTAGTCGTTGGGAAACCTACAACTAAAATATTAAATCTAATTTTTTGGCATTTATTAAATAAAATTGTAATTTTATATTTTGGGATAAAAAAATTATTTATCTAATTTTACGTTAATTCTTGACAGCGTGTAAAAGGAAATTGAATTCAAAAAGAAAACTGTATATTTTTTAAAATACACGAAAACAGAGGTAGTGAGTGGATAATCGGATAGTAAAAAAGGCGTACAATTTCGGTAATTTCGGAGGGCGTAAAAGCGTCGTCATCTTCGTCGCCTTCTTTTCTAGCCTATTTAAATCCCCAATCACCCGCGACCGTACAAAATCCACCTGTGAAATCTCTTCAAAATCTAACCAGGGTTTTGCAAAGAGCCTCTTTAGTGTAATGTTTTTTTTTTTTGAAGAGAACCCTAATTGTTTCGTTGAGGAAAAAAAATTAACATTTTTAGTGTGATTAGTTAACGAATTAGTTAGCATGGATGGAGCCGCCAACAGAGGCGGAGGCGGTAGTGATCCATCGACGACTGGTGGTGGTGGTACGCTTGCACCGCAGCCGACGCCTGTGCAGAGCGCTACGAATGCGCCACCGCCGTTTCTGAGCAAAACTTATGACATGGTGGATGATCCGGCGACGGACTCGATAGTGTCTTGGAGCCCTACCAACAACAGCTTCGTCGTTTGGAACCCTCCCGAGTTCGCGCGTGACCTCCTTCCGAAGTACTTCAAGCACAACAACTTTTCTAGCTTTGTTCGCCAGTTAAACACTTACGTATGTTTTTACTTAATTGGTCAAAGTTGCCTTTAGATCGTCAGATTTTTATTTTTATTTTTTTACTTCTTAGTGCACCTATTATTTATGTTTTTGTTACTGGAACAGTGTGTGTTTTTTTTTTTGGGGGGGACGGGGTTGGGGTGGGGTGAGTTGGGTGTTTGGCTTGGGTTCTTGATGATTAATGAATATGGTTGGTCTGCTTATATAATTGAACATATATTTTTAATATGTATTTTATTTGCTAGTCGTGATTGATAGTGTTAAGTTAATATTTGAGATTTAGCATTTAGTTAAAATTACATTGTCTCAATAGACTGAATTTTTCTCGTTGCTAAGGTAATTGGGTGAAAGTAAGGGAAATCATAGTTTGAATCTTGTTTTTCGATTGCATGAATTGAGTACTGATTTGAGTACTTTATGTGGTTAGTTGTTGGATTGTCTGGTGCACATACATTACATTTTAGGATATTGAAATTTGGGGTAAGGTTAAACAAGGGATGGAGATTTGATTTTTGAAATTGGGGGTAACAGTTAAAGAGAGGTGGAGATTTATTTTTATTGTTTGAATTGTCAGTGTGTTTTTGGGTATGGGAAACTAGAAAATCTTGGGTTAGCAGCCTAATGGAGTGCTTGTGAGTCTGGATTAAATTCCAATGTTTCCGGATCTTTAGAACTACCTTGGAAATGCTCCATTTGGTTGCTAAGAAACTTAGAAGGAAAAATGGTAGGATGTTGCCTTTTAAAATCCAATTTTGTATGTTGCTTTGGCTTTTGACAAAGGAGGGTTGGTTACATTTGTTGGACAGGTTATCATGGGGATTTAATGCTTCTGTATCAATGCCTTCTAAATGATGGAATGTTAATTATTGAAACTGTAATGATGCCTCTTCCTGCATTTTTTCAGCAACCAAATGGAGCAGAAGGGGGGAAAGGGGAATTTCATATCTCAGGTTTATCATAACCTGATTTCAAAGGTTACTTATGAATATTACTCCTGTTTTTTTCGTTCCTGTTGTAATAGTCTAAACCCAGCTGGAGGCAAGAATAGTGCTGAACTGCTTTTAGAGAGATTAGGTAATGCCTATTCAATGATAGGCAAAAGAGCTTCTGCAAGTCTAGATGTGGGAATCTGGTGTTTTCAATTGCCTGTTATGTTTGGTTGATCAGTTACATCAAAAGATGGATGCTTGGTATCAGAAGGTAACAAATTATTTTGCATTCTCAGCTTTGTAATTTGCAACCATTCAGAGGCTAGCTGGTGAATGAACTGCATTTTAGGTGATACCACTGCATTTTAGGTGATACAGGTACTGCCTCTTTGTTAGTTGTTACTAGGCAAACAAGCGTCTGCAGTGCAAAATGTTCTAATATAACTATGAGGAGCATTTTTTCTTCTTCCCCCTTTTCTGGTGCATATTGTTTTGACTAATATATACTTGGTAACCAGAGATATTTTCCCAAAGCATGTATATCTTTCTAGGTATAACCCATCTTGTACTCTGTCATATGTCTTTGAGTTATTGAAAATAAATGTCATCCACTGGGTAATGAATTTGTGGAAGAAGTTAGAGATTCTACACATTGTGTTTTCTTTATTATGCATAGTGGCCTTGTGTGTAAATGTGTGATCTAAGCATAATATTTGTCTTGGGACATAAATAGAAGTCCTAATTTTTTTTTTAATTTATTTATTAACTGTTTAAGTTAATAAAAGAAAAGATTGTTATATATGAGTGAAAGAAAAAACCTTCTAAATTTGTAGTAAATGCGGATTAAGTCTTATTTCCTATGTAAAAGCATTAAGGATAAGTAAAAAGAAGTGAAAGTGGAGGAAGCCCTTTACCCCAAGACAGGTTGATTGATCATCCTAGCTTGAAGTGAGCTTAAACGACCAATTCTATGGAATTTTCATTAGCTTTTGTATATATTTATAATGCATAGGTTACACAATGGTTTGCTGAAGCTGATGTATCTAGCTGGTGATGCATTGCCAGGATGATGCATTAGCTTTGTTTTGTAAATGCTTAACCATGGTCTTTGTAAATCCATATAGGAAACTGTAGAACTACAGACATTTATTCAGAATATATGGTCTAAAATAGGGCTGTAGCACTTGATAATGTTGTTAATGTCAACATGTAAGAAATTGTTTATGCTGTCGTTGGCCAAATTGCTAACATTACATGGAAGTTTGTGCTTCCATTGCATAATTATTTTTACTTTATGCGAAAACAAATTTAGATAAGTTGATGCTTTCAACTTTGCTTGATTTTACCAACAGAGCACAACATAGTAATTTGACTATCATAGAATGCTGATGACTTAAGTTAACTTATGATACACAGAAAAGGAGCGCAGCATAGTAACTTGATAGTTTTATCGCCTTTTGCTTTAGCATCCTCATTCTCACCTTTGGTTTCTTGAACGGTTTTGTATTTTGGATTGTTTTTGCTATAAGTTTTATCTTCTGTTTGCTGATATTAAGTGTAAAGTAGTGTGGATACTACTTTTTACGCTAAGAAACTAGAATCTTTGTAGCAGTTCAAAGGTCTTGTGGTTCTTTGCTTTTGGAGAATGTTCTTGCCTTTGGAAGGAGAAAGAAAGCGAAATTGCTGTGGAAGTATGCTGTGTAGCTCTGTTTTTTTTTTTTTTTTTTTGGGTCAATTGGGAAGAGTAGTTGCCTTTTCAAAGATAATACAGAGAACCAAGTCTTTTGCTTGCATAAATTTGCTAGTTTATATCTCTTTTAGATTTTATTTCTAAAGAATTTTAAGATAATGTTTTTTTGTTCATTTGTATTAGAAGGATTTTAAGTTGGTTTGTATATGTAGAGGACAGTTTTTTTGAGGAGCAGGGTTGTTTTTCTTTACCGTATACAGAATGTCTCATAGATATTCATATTATTGTTGTGCAGCTCAAGTTTTTCCTCTTTAGGGTAATTTTGTTTGGCTGCATTTAAAGGGAATGAGTTGTGCATTTTTCAGGTGCTTGCTTTTATTGCTGATGCTACTTTGAGCTTTCCCTCTTTAATATGCACTTAGGTACCTCGTCGTTTTACTGTTGCTAGCACTGGAATTTGACCAGCTGTACACTTTTTTTTAATTCTATTTTTGGGTATTTAAATTATAAAATTAAGTAACAAGTCTATTATTTATACAAATTTAATTAGTTTACAGTGTCAAGTAATAAAATTTGGACTATACTCAGGCGATTCTACAGAAACGTGGAATCCTAATTCCTTATTCCTTGATGTCTTAACAAACAGAATGAGGGAGAAAAGAATCCTGTTTCCATTCTCACCCTTATTCTTGTTGACCGAACATCAGGTAAGGTCAGTCTTTACCATGTATGGTAATTTGTACCCAAGATTTCTCATCTAAGATTCTCCCAATTTAGTAATGAACCTATGGAAATGACCTAGAAAATGAAGGACAGGAAAACATTTTTTTCCCCTTTGCATTATTAAAATTGAGCTTCTTTTAGAAGGAACGAAGACCTAAATGAATTAGTTTGGTCATTTCCATGTACCTACCATTCTCTGGTTGTCTAAAGTTGCATCATCCTCTTCTGGTTGAGAAATTGTGCTCGAGTTTTAGAGTTTTAAAAGATTAAAATTTGGATGGTCTTTGTTTACCATGAGCTTGCTGATCTTCTGTTAATTTTCTCTCTTTTAATCAGCACGATTGTGTGTGAACTCCTTGATATTTTGTCAATTCTGCTGAGTGAACTTTTTATTTTCCTTAATGCTGATTGTGTTTGAACTCTTTGATATTTTGTCAATTCTGCTGGGTGAACTTTTTATTTTCCTTCCATTAAATTTCACATTGTTGTAAACAATTCTCAAACAGGGTTTTAAAAAAGTTGATCCAGACCGCTGGGAATTCGCAAATGAGGGCTTTTTATGTGGTCAAAAGCACCTGCTTCGGAGTATTAGTAGGAGAAAACCTGTACATGGACATGGTCATCAGCAGTCACACCAACCAAATGGACAAAGTTCTTCTGTGGGTGCTTGTGTTGAGGTTGGGAAATTTGGGCTTGAGGAAGAAGTAGAGAGGCTTAAGAGGGACAAGAATGTGCTTATGCAGGAACTTGTTAGGTTGAGGCAGCAGCAGCAGGCTACTGATAGCCAGCTGCAAACCATGGTGCAACGTCTTCAGGGGATGGAGCAGCGGCACCAGCAAATGATGGCATTCCTGGCAAAAGCTGTGCAGAGCCCTGGTTTCTTAGCCCAGTTTGTACAGCAACAAAATGATAGCAATAAACGGATAACTGAAGCCAATAAAAAGCGTAGGATCAGGCAGGAAGGTGTAGCTGAAGATGATCATGCTGCTACCCCTGATGGACAGATTGTTAAGTACCAGCCTTCTATAAACGAGACAGCAAAATCAATGCTTAGGAAGATTATAAAAATGGAGAGTTCTCAGCTAGAATCTTTTGACAACAATCATGATAACTACCTGATTGGAGATGGTTCATCGTTATCTAATACTGGAAGCACTTCAAGCCATATGTCAGGAGTAAATTTTTCATCGTTATCTAATACTGGAAGCACTTCAAGCCATATGTCAGGAGTAAATTTTTCAGAAGACCCCCAAACTTCAGGACAATCCTCTTACATGGCAGCAGCTTCTGGGATATTAGCGCATGGTCCATCAGCTGCTGTAACCGAAAGACAATCCTCTCCACATGTCACAGCTTCTGAAAGGACTGTAACAGATCAGTTTCCAGATATTAATTTGCTAGTAGGAGCACATGAAGCAACCTCTCTTCCTATTTCACAGTCTGATGTAATCATGCCTGATCTCTCTCAAATTCCAGAAATAATGCCTGAAAGTATTGATGGTATTCCTGCAGAAAGTTTCATGGGATCCAGTATGGAGAATGGAGGATACGTAGATCCCACTTCATTGATAGTGAATGGTTCAATGCCTATCGAAATTGATGACATTTCAACTGATGCTGATATTGATGCTTTGCTAGAGAGTTCTGGCTTGTGGGATATTGTGCACAGTCCAGTTCCCGAGGACATTGAATCAACCTCGGTGGATGTTAAAACCATGGGAAATGAAATGCAGCCAATAGAGAATGGATGGAATAAAGCTCAGAATATGGATCAGCTCACAGAACAAATGGGTCTTCTTAACTCGGAGAAGAAAGAGGTTTGATTTAAAATGTTAAATGTACCACTGGTTCTCCCATTATCTGATGGTAAAAAAAAATATAGATGACAAAAAACCAATGAGTGTTCATGATCCACTTATTTGGTTGATGAAAACAGCTTATTCCTTTTGTATCTCTTCAACCTGGGTGTGATAGACTGAAGAACCTAATTTAGTTCTTTTTTTTTTTTTCCTTTTTATTTTTCCTCTTTTCCTTTGGTTTCTTGATTTTAGATGTTTGCCCGGTCTAGTCTGTAGCTGCTGGATTCTATAGTTTGTTTAGGTTGATGTCCTGCTCCTGTGAGAGAGCCTTCGTACTACCAAGGATTGATTCTGCTTATAATGAATGCTTTCAGTTTCAGGAATTTCAATTATATTTACCATAAAAACTCCAAGGCCACGTCTATGTTGCAATGGGAATTACAAGCCCCACTTCAAACCCTCCATTATGTTCAACCACCACTGATAATTAGATACCCAAGTTGAAGTTGCTAATCGTCAGTGTCCACACTGCTAATAAATGTTAATTAGTGGCAATTCCTTCGCAACATAAAAACCCAAGCAACGCACAATATTCCGATCGAGAACCTTAAGCTTCGGGTATTTCTTCTTTATGACAGCTAGAGATTCATGATATTCCATAGCTATAGCTAATGTCAAGCTCCTTAAGCTTGGAACATCTCAAAGCTATTTTAAACATGGAAGCATCAGTAACATTAGGACATTTCTTAATCAAAAGAACCTGAAGATTAGGGCACCTAAAAATATGTAGCAAGAGAAATTTTATTCATCATATGCCTTTGCCATCCAATAAGATTTCCAGGTAACTCAAAAGCACATCATAAGATCCGATAGGGAATACACACACACACACAATAGGATCCGACAGGGAATACACACACACATATACACACACTCATATTACATACATACAAGCCAAGGTGAGGTATTGATGTTGAATAGACTACATATATATGTTTCTAACTGTTGATGCTGTTTTCTGCTCGCTCCCAAGTACCGCTGTGAACTTCTGCTCGCTAATTGCTCGAGCAGGATTTCTCGCTGACTCCTACTTTCCTCTGTTTACTGGAACAATGATTTCTCTTGGCCAGCGCTCACAAATAACAATATCAGAGGTCGCCGGGTATTTTTTTGGCGAAAACACTCCGACGCTCAAGTCAGTAATCGGGTTGATTCTTTTGGTATCTCTCCTAGTTTGAGAGGAACCGAAAATGACAGGGGCGTTTTTGGAGGTCAAGGATGATCGAGAAAGTCTCAATTCTTTTGGATAAAAAAATGATTCAGGTTTCTTTCGAAAAAGCCCCCCAAAAAGAAGAAGCTTTACCCAGTACTTCAGCTGATACTTATCCTTCCGTTTTCCCGCTCCCTCCTTCACTTGGACAGCCGCCCTTCACATTAATTGTGCCTGGGCCCCTCTGACAGTTGGGGTTGCTAGGGAACGCCCTAAGGATGCGGGATGTCAGTCGAGTATGGGTTCCCGTGGCCTAATGATGGTGCCGTGCATGCGTGTATGAAATGATGACATTGTAGGGGCTCGCGCTGGCTATCGGTAATAGTAATGGAGCCCTACGGTGTGGGGAGCCTGCCAGGCATTGATGGTCGTGTTGAGTTGTCGGGAGGAGGGGTCATTCTATTTTAAGTTGGCTCTGCTCGAGCTTTGATTCCCTCTGTATTTTTGACGACGTGACGGGATCCTGCTCGGAGGTTTGAAGACATCGAGCAGTGAGAGAGGGTTAGGGCTTGACCAGCCCTAGAGCACTTGACTTTGACCAGCTCTGATACCTAGCGAGGGCATCCTCGTGCTAACGGTCAAGTCTTCTGCTCTGGCTGGGTTGAGCTCGAGGGGGCTTGCTCGGTACCAGGGTCTGCTAGGTATTACCCAAACACTAGTCCCCTAGTTTCTAGTTTTTTAAAGTGAAATGAGATAAGACTGGAAACTTCTTGTTCGAGCAGGCTTCCCCACCCTTTTTATCTTCTTATGCTGAACTGTCCATCTTTTCCGTTACTTCACATTTAATACAGGACATGTGGGTGGATCTGGGCCATTTGTTTGAATTTTGAAGAGGCGGTTACTTGAACAGTCTCGTCCCTTGAGTAGCGTGTCGTCTGTTGATATGACGTGCTT
This sequence comes from Murraya koenigii, assembly GCA_025617385.1. Taxonomy (NCBI): domain Eukaryota; kingdom Viridiplantae; phylum Streptophyta; class Magnoliopsida; order Sapindales; family Rutaceae; genus Murraya; species Murraya koenigii. The sequence continues at coordinate 12,455,559 of CM046814.1, forward strand.
TCCCCTTTATAAACCCTCAATTTCTTTACTGTGCTTCTTGTTTCCAATCTCTGCTAACACCAAAATTAGCCGCTTGTAAACGTTTCTTATTTCCTTTTCTGCCGTCGCTGCCATTCGTCATCGTCCAATCCTTCATCAGGTATAAATTTTCCTCCTTCTCATTCTTCTTTTGTTTTTCATTCTCTGGGTTTCCGGTTCCCATTTGGTAGATTGTGTCCCTAGGAAAAATGTCAGATACACAACAACCCCGTCGGATGTCTTCTGAAGAGTCATCTTCTTCGAGCGACTCCGAGTCTAATAGGATGGTTCTAGTGAGAGACCCAAGCCCCGAAGGAGTCGAGGTCGTGGGGGAGATCCGGTCCCAACAAGGGGAGAGGGTTGGTCAGAGGTCAGAGGCTGAGTTGTTTGCTATTGACTATATGAGGTGTGAGACTTCACACCAAGACCTAGACCGGCTTAGGGATACATACTATATTCCGGCTAGCGTTGTTCTTCGTGTGCCCAGCAAAGGTGACATGCCCAGCCGGCCTCCTCGAGGGTACGTCACCCTTTATTTGGAATGTTTCAAGTGGGGTGTTAGGTTGCCCCTTCAACCCTATTTTGTCCGGGTCCTATCCAGACTGCGTTTATCCCCAGGGCAGCTGAACCCGAATGGGTGGAGGGTTCTGTTAGGATTGTATGTTTTGTGGAGGTGGTGCAATTTGGGTGAGCCGTCGGTAGAGGAAATAAAGCATCTCTACCAGTTGAAGAGCAGTCCAAAGGACGCAGACTGGTATTACCTCACATCTAGTCTGAAGGGCAAGAAGCCCATCACTGACCTCCCCACCTCTGGTGGCAATTAGAAGGGCAAGTTCTTTTTTGCCAGGGGAGATTGGGGGCGAGCAGCTTCTGCCTCTGAGGGGGTTCCTCCAATTCCCTCCCATTTTTGCACCCCAGGTCGTTTGCTGCTCACTGCATTTCTTGCTTTAGTTTTCCTGCTCACATTTTTCTCATCACTTTTTTCAGACTGTTGTTGCAGTATCTTGGAGTGCGTCTCACCGAATTGGGGAGGAGCTTCAATCGTGTGTCAATATTGCTCTAGACAAAGTGAGCTTGTGCTGGGAGCTACTCGCACTCCACAATCTTGTCGAGTTTGGCCTTGCTTCTGAGGAAGAAATGAGTGGCATCCTTTCTTGGCTGAAGAGGCCCCTGAGCACAGCGGACCGTCCGAGCAGCTCCTCAGCTCCACCCAAGCGGCCTAGAGTTTATACTGCCGCCTTGCCAGCCAGGGTTGCTCTTCCTGCTCAAGAGGGTGAGCGATCAGCAAAAGGGGTGACCCGAAGGGGCTCGAGAATTGTCGTTCCAGTCCGGTCTCAAGCAGAACGTTCCCAGGAGCAGCAGCAGTCTAACATTGTTGACCCCTATATCATGGATTTTTCTGGGCATATGAAGGAGAAATTCTTGGAGGGGCTAGAGGATTATAGTGCCAGCGAGCTAGCGAACATGTTCCACCGCCTCTCTTCCCATGTTACGGCTGCTGCCACCGTCTTTAAGACCAAGGTCCTGGACACCGAGAGGATGACTAGGACTGACGATCATAGCTTAAGACAGAGGCTTGAGCAGAAGGATGAGGAGGCGGCAAAGCTTCGCGCTAAGATCTCCACTTTCGAGGAGAAGGCAGCCTTGTCTGAATCCAAGGCATTCCAACTTGAGAAGGAGTTGTCTGTGGTCCGGGATAAGCAGGTGAACGCTCGAAAGGACCTTGACGTGCAGAAGTTTGCCTTTGAGAGGACCTTGGAGGTAGAAGCTTCCCGTCTCCAAGACAAGGCGAACTCCTTAGAAGGCCAGCTCGCGGTGGAATACAACAATGGAGTGACCTTCAGCTATGAATGCCTCATGTCCGTTCTGGGCAAGGAATATCCCGAATTGGATATGTCCAAGCTCGAGGCAGGTGTGGATGCCCAAAACCAGGAGCCAAGGGACCCTCCAGCTCAGGATCCTGCAAGGTCAGGAGAAGCCGCTCGTCCTACCGTCGAGATCTCCACCGCTGCCGCTGCCATCACTGAAGATGATCCGTCCTCTGAGGCCCCAGCCGCCATTGCTAACCCAAAAGCTCCAGTCTCTTGAGCAATCTCCCCTTCTTTTTTTTTTTTTTGGCCATTGTACTCCTTGATGAATAAATGAAAAACATATGTTAGTTAACTTGCCTCTGTGTTTGTATTTGTTGTTCTGCAATTTTCTGTGAGGTAGACTTTAGGCCTTCGCTTTTCTTCTTCGAACCCTTTTTTCTTGAGCCTTCATTTGGTTCAAGCTTGGCACCGTGTTGCCTTAAACTAGGCTTTGAGATTTCTGACCCTCTGCGTTTCTTCGTGAGCTTATCCTACTTGAGCCTGCTTTTGGCTCACGCTTGGCACCGCCTTGCCTTAAGTTAGGCTTTGAGACTTCCGGCCTTTGCGTTTCTTTGTGAGCTTACTCTGCTCGAGCCTACTTTTGGCTTAAGCTTGGCACCGTCTCGCCTTAAGCTAGACTTTGAGACTTCCGGCCTTTACGTTTCTTTGCGAGCATACTCTACTCGAGCCAGCGTTTCTATAAGTTCCAATTTGCTCATGTTGACTTATTATTGGAAATGTTTGTCTTACATTTATTCATGTATAAGGTTTTACACCCTTTAATTTTTGGAAAGGCTAGAGAGAAAATAAATATCACAGCTCACACTACTGGGAAACTTACTGGAAATACTTCACTAAATGCTGCTCGTTCCATGGCCTCTTGACTTCTCGTCCATCCGGGTAGGTCAGCTTGTACGCTCCCAGACCGGCTATTTGAGAGACCCTATACGGGCCTTCCCAATTCGGGCCCAACACCCCTTGCCTGGGGTCCTTGGTATTCTAATTCACCCTTCTAAGCACCCAATCCCCCACCTGGAATCGGCGGATGTGTACGTTCCGGTTGTAATAACAGGCCACCCTCTGCTGGTACTCCGTTGTCTTCCCTGCGGACCTTTCCCCTTTTTTCTTCCAACAGGTCTAAATTTCACACATCTACTCATCATTTTGCTCCTCGTTGAAGTGTTCTGTCCGATGTGTCCCCATCCCTATTACAGCAGGGATTACTGCTTCATGACCATATGCCAAGGAAAAGGGGGTTTCTCCTGTGGCATTTTTGTGCATAGTCCTATAAGCCTACAAGACGCCAGGTAGTTCGTCAACCCAAGCTCCCTTCTGCTCGCCGAGTCTGGCCTTCAGGAGGCGCTTATAGTCTTGTTCGCAGCTTTCACTTGCCCGTTGGCCTGTGGGTGTGATGACGAGCAGAACTATAGTTCTATTCCCATATTCCTGTAGAAGTCCCTGAACTTGTTGTTGTCAAACTGCCTCCCGTTGTCTGTAACTAGCGCGTGGGGGATCCCGTACCTACAAATCACATTTTTTCAAATGAAGTCAGTGGTTCTGCTTTCTGTAATACTGCTCAAATATTCGACTTCGACCCATTTGGTGAAATAATCAATTGCCATCACGGCGTGTGTTGTAGATGCTCTCCCTTTTGGCAGCGGCCCGATTAGGTTGATCCCCCACTAGGCAAACGGCCATGGTGAGTTCATCACTGTGAGGTTCTTGGGTAGCTGAGTTATGTAGTTGGTAAAGCTTTGACAATTCTTGCAGCTCTTGGTCCTTTCTTGCTCATCCTAGTGCATCCGGGGCCAAAAGTACCCCTGCCTTGAGGCCTTAAAAGCTAGAGACCTCGTGCCGAAGTGGTTCCCGCAAATCCCTTCGTGTAGGCACCGCAGTAGTGGGAGAGTGTATCCTCGCCTGTATAATACCCCATCGATCAGCGTGTACCTGGCCGCTTGACATTTTAGCTTCCTTGCCTACTTCTTGTCGGTAGGCAACGTTCCTTCCTTAAGATAAGAGACAATTGGATCCATCCAGGTGCTGCTCGATGTTAAGCTCATTACTTCGTCCTTCTGCGCTATCATGTCAGCTCGAAAGTTCTTTCCCCTTGCTATCTGTTCCACCTCGACCATTCGGAATTTCTTTATCAACCGCCTCACTTTCCGAAGGTAAGCCTCCATCTTCTCGCCTTCTGCTTGGAAGCTTTCGTTGAGGTGGTTTGCCACCATCTGAGAGTCTGTCTGAAGCTTTACCTCTTTCGCTTTTACTACTAGGGCGAGTCTTAGTCCTACAGCCTCGTACTCGGCCTGGTTGCTGGTGGCCTCAAATTCGAGCTTTACAATGTATTGTACCTCCACCCTCTCGGGACTGAGAAGCACAACCTCAACTTCTGCTTCCTGTGACTGTCTACACGTTGCTCAGGGTAAATGAGCCTGTTGGGTGTTCGCTTTCCGCTTCTTCGTTCCTCTCCGTACACTCGACTATGAAGTCTGCTAGGGATTGCGCCCGTATTGCTGTTCGGGGTTGGCAGCTGATGTCAAACTCATTAAGCTCTATCGACCATTTCACCAACTTGCCAGAAGTCTCTGGCTTGCACAAGATCTACCTAAGCCGCTGGTTTGTCAAAACTGTCACCAAGTGTGCTTGGAAATAAGGCGTTAACTTCCAGGCTGCTGTTACTAGGACTAGTGCCCACCTTTCCATTAGCGGATACCAAGTCTTTGCTCCCAACAAAGCTCTGCTCGTGTAGTATAGCGGGTACTGCACCCCCGACTCCTTCCTTACCAAAACTGAGCCCGTTGCCTATTGTGACACAGCCAAATATAAATACAGAACTTCTCCTACTCGCTGTGTTGACAGCAGCGGGGCTTTCAGCAAATATTCCTTCGGCTGTTGGAACGCCGCTTCACATTTCGGTGTCCATTTTGTCTTTCTCCTTTTTCTCATTTCCTGGAAGAAGACGTGGCACTTGTCTGTTGCTCGAGAGATGAATCCGTTGAGGGATGCCAGTTTTCCAGTGAGGCTTTGTATCTCCTTGAGAGTGCGTAGAGACCTCATCTCTACTACTACTCTTATCTTCTCTGGATTGGCCTCAATTCCTCTGTAACTTACTATGAAGCCCAAGAATTTTCCCGAACCAACCCCAAATGCACACTTCTCCGGATTAAGTTTTATCCGATATTTCCTTAAGAGCGCAAAGGTTTCCTCGAAATGCTTTACATGTTCCTCCGCGTCCTTGGACTTAGTGATCATATCGTCCATATAAACTTCCATTGTGTGGCCGATCAGCGGCTTGAAAATCTTGTTCACCAGTCTCTGGTAGGTTGCCCCCGCGTTTTTCAGGCCAAAGGGCATGACCTTGTAACAAAATAAGCCTTGGTTGGTGATGAAGGCCGTGCATTACTCATCCGGCCGGTACAGAGGAATTTGGTTGTAGCCCGAGAAGGCATCCATGAAGCTGAGCAGGCCATGTCCTGCTATGGAATCTACCAGTTGGTCTATCTTCGGCAATGGGAAGCTGTGTTTTGGACAAGCTTTGTTCACATCTGTGAAGAACACGCACATTCTCTACTTCCCACTTGCCTTCTTTACCAACACCACATTCGAGATCCATTCAGGGTAGGTGACTTCCCTTATAATCCTGCCTTCAGTAGTTTCTCTACCTCGCAGTTCATGGCCTTATACCTTTCCTGGTTGACGCATCTCCTCTTCTGCCTCACTGGCTTCGTGTCTTTCCTTATCGCGAGCCTGTGGCATGCCACTTCCGGGTCAATCCTGGGAATATCCTCATGTGTCCAGGCGAACACATCAGAGTGTGCTCGCAAACACTCGACCAGATTTTCCCTCAACGGCCCGCTAATGCCCGAGCCAATCCGAACCTTCTTCTCATGGTCGTCTGGTCTTATCCCCTTGAGTCCAATGATGTTACTTGTATTGTTTCCTTTGCTGCCACAACATAGCAACTCCTCGCGACCTCTGATTGCCCTTAACAACTCCTACGGCCCCATTCTCTTGATACTTCAAGGCTAAGTAATGGGTGGATAACACTGACTGGCTGATCCTCATTAAGAGCCTTCCCAGTATTGCTTGGTAGGGGCTAACTTAATCCACCACCACGAAGTCTAACATCATGTTCTTTTCGAAAGGCCTTGAACCCATAGTCATAGCCAGTTTGATGATTCCCAGAGGGGTTAGCCTTCCTCCCCCAAACCCGTTCAGGGAGGTGCTCGTCTGCTCGAGCCTTACATCCGCTATTCCCAACTCATCGAGTGTGGACTTAAAGAGAATGTCCACCAAACTCCGTGAATCTATCAGTATACTACTTATCCTCCTGTTTTCCCGCTCCCTCCTTCGCCTGGACAGTCGCGCTCCGCATTAATTGTGCTTGGGCCCTCTGACAGTTGGGGTTGCCGCAGCACGCCCTAGAGACGCAGGATGTTAGGTGGGTAGGGGTTCCCGTGGCCTAATGATGGTGCCGTGCATGTGTGTATGAAATGATGACACTGTGGGGGCGCGCGCCGGCCATCGATAACAGTGATGGAGCCCTACGGCGTGGGGAGCCTGCCAGGCATCGATTGTAGTGTTGAGTTGTCGGGAGGAGGGGTCATTCTGTTTTAAGTCAGCTCTGCTCGAGCTTTGATTCCCTCTACGTTTTTGATAACGTGACAGGATCCTGCTCGGAGGTTTGAAGACATCGAGCAGTGAGAGAGGGTCAGGGCTCGACCAGCCTTGGAGCACTTAACTTTGACCAACTCTGATACCTAGCGAGGGCATCCTCGTGCTAACGGTCAAGTCTTCTGCTCTTGCTGGGTCGAGCCCCAAGGGGCTTGCTCAGTACTAGGGTCTGTTCGGTATTACCCAAACAGTAACTATTCTTATACCTCATTTTGCCCAAATCTAAAGTGCTATACAAATATTTTCTTTTCTTTTTAACAATTGTTTATGAGGAGTGTTAGCGACAATCGCTAGTTTTCCCTCTCGACAATCGCTAGTTTTCTTTTGCTCAAATCACAATTGTTTATTTAATTATATTAAATAAAATTAAAAGTTGTAAATATTTTATTATAGATTTAAAATTACCCAAAAATCAAAATAATGGGACACATGGCGAGAGCGAAAACTAGTGACTAAAGAGCGACTGTTGCTAGCTCTCCTCATTTTAGTATAGCCATTGTCCCAAGTTATACTAGTTACTAACGGTTAGTCAAGAATGTTTTATAAACACATCATTAAAGAGTTGATAGTAATTAGATTAAATATGCATTTTAAAAATTGCAAAGATCGACAGACATGTCAATAAATCTTTTATTTAAATAAAAGCTCATCTTTTTTTTTCCTTTTAAATCTAAATATTTATAATTTTTCAAATAGTAGATGCGTTAATTCATCTTCAAACTGATATGTTGGTAGAAAAAAAAAGTATATTATCGAATACCTATTAAAAATTTCCTTACATATCAATTCACTACAAGATTTTCTAACAACTATGTGTTACCATCTAATATTTTGGTTGTTATTATTTTACCACCAAAACTATAACACTGTCAAAACATTGCTGAGATCACATGAATTTAAGGAATTTTAAGCTAAAGTTATTTTGCTTTTTTTTTCCTAGTTCTTTTTTGGAATTTTATCTTTTTATCTAGACATTCAATTCATGAGCCATTTTTTTTCTTTATTTCAACTATTAGAATTTTATTATATTAAAATATTCCCATAAGAGAATTTTATATTATTTAATTAGTTTAATTATAATTGAACTTAATAAAGTGAAATTTATTTGTACTGTTGAAAATAATATCACGAATTAGATTGTTTATGGGTGCAAGAAAAATTAGGGGATATTTTAATATAATAAAATTCTAATAACTAAAATAAAGAAAACAAAAAAGGGCTTATCTACAAGAAAATATAAAATTTTGTGAAAGAATTAGAAAATAAAATAATAACTTTAGTTTGAAATTCCTTAAATACCCTCGTGAACTCAACAATTTTTAATTGTATTAAGATTTTAGTAGTAAAATAATAATAGTCGAAACATTAGGTAGCAAAATATGGAAGGGCTTTGTGTTATCTGGAAGAGCTAGTACGGACTCCTCCAAAATTACTTTCTTCAAGCCTTTGAATGCGTGCTGGCATTCTTCAGACTAATGCCACGTCCGATTCTTCTTGAGAAGGTCGGTCAAGGGTGCCGCCTTGGCTGAGTAGCCTTTGATAAATTGGCGATAGTTGTTCACCAACCCTAAGAATGAGCGAAGTTCGGGCACTTTCGTGGGAGGCTCCCAATCGAGGATGGCCTTCACTTTTGAATTCTCCATTATTAGCTTCCCGGCCGCTATTTTGTGCCCAAGGAACTTTACCTCTTCTTGAGTGAATGAGCACTTCTCCATCTTGAGATAGAGCTCGTTTTCCCGAAATACTTGGAAAACTTGCCGTAAATGTTTAGCATGCTCCTCGAGCATGGTGCTATACACCACTGTGTCATCCAAGTACACGACCATGAAGCGGTCAAGGAATGGTTGCAGCACTTTTTTTATAAGTGTGCAAAATGTGGCCGGTGCATTCCTGAGACCAAAAGGCATTACAAGGAACTCAAAAGATCCATACCTTGTTACGCATGCTGTCTTCGATTCGTCTCCCTCAGTAATGTGAACTTGATAGTACCCAGAGCGCAAATCGAGTTTGGTGAAGTATCGCGCCTTGCCAAGCTGGTCAAAGAGATCTGCTATCAAGGGAATCAGATACTTGTTCTTGATAGTGATCTTGTTGAGCGCTCTATAGTCGATGCACATCTGTAGTGATCCATCCTTTTTCTTTTGGAAAAGGACGTGCATCGAATGGAGCTTTAGACGGGTGGACATAACCTGCGTGCATCCTTTCTTTGAAGGTCCAGCTCGCTATTGAGTATAACACTGGGGCAGACTCCAGCTATGACTGCCTCATGTATGCTTTTGGCAAGGCATACCCCGAGGTCGACATGTCCAAGGTCGAAGGGTATGTAGCCGAATACATGAGCAACCCAGAAGCTATTTCATCCGAGCCCCAAGGTGTTGTTAGAGAGCCGGCTCCCTCTTCTTCCAATGCCCCTCCTGCTGAAGCTTCTACTGGTGTCCTTCCTCCTGCCCCTCCTGCTGGTGTCCTTCCTCCTGCCCCTCCTGTAGATGCTACTGCTGCTGCTGATGATGTTCCTGCTGCTGAATAACTTGGACTTCTCTTTTTTTTTTTTTTTTTTACATATGTAATTTTTTTCAATGAAATAAAAAGATACTTGTTGAACAACTCTGTTGAATACTCGTGTGCTCATGCTCTTGTCTTTTATGTTGAATTGATTTCATATATGCTTGCTGAATAAAAAATTTTCTAAGTGTTGGACTTCCTATCTTCCTTTATGCCCAAATGTAATGTTAATTGACATGTGCATGGTAGAGCTTCGTTTAAACTAGACTAAAAGCCTTATGTTTATTTTACAAGTTCATTCAACTTGCTCGAGCCTGCATTTGGCTCTTGCTTGACACCGTCCCGCCAAAAGCTTAAGCTCAGGGACTTTTGGCCTTAAGCATTATTCACGATATCCTTCACTTTGGCAGGCATTGTCCAGCCTAGGACTTAGGCTTTTGGACTTTTGGCCAAGGAGTTCTTCTTGAACTTCTGCTCGAACCTTTTAAATGATCCGAGCTTCTTCTGATATTACTCTTACTCTAGTCTTCAATTGACCCGAGCTTGGCACCGTCCCGCCTAATGACTTAGGCTTTGGGACTTCTAGCCAAGGAGTTCTTCTTGAACTTATGCTCGAACCTTTTAATTGACCTGAGCTTCTCCTGCTGTTAGTCCCGCTCGGTCCTTTAATTGACACAAGCATGGCACCGTCCCGCCTAAGTCTTAGGCTTTGGGACTTCTGGCCGTAGCGTTCTTCGCGAGCTGCTTCTGCTCGGGCCCTTTAATTGACCCTCGCTAGGCACCGTCCCGCCTAAGACTTAGGCTTTGGGACTTCTGGCCGTAGCGTTCTTCTTGAGCTTCTGCTCGGGTCTTTTAATTGACCCTCGCTAGGCACCGTCCCGCCTAAGACTTAGGCTTTGGGTCTTCTGGCCGTAGCGTTCTTCATGAGCTTCTGCTTGGGTCTTTTAATTGACCCTCGCTAGGCACCGTCCCGCCTAAGACTTAAGCTTTGGGGCTTCTGGCCGTAGCGTTCTTCTTGAGCTACTTCTTCTCGGGCCTTTTAATTGACCCTCGCTAGGCACCGTCCCACCTAAGTCTTAGGCTTTGGGACTTCTGGCCGTAGCGTTCTTATGATTGCTACGCTCGGGCCTTTAATTGACCCTCGCTAGGCACCGTCCGCCTAAGTCTTAGGCTTTGGGACTTCGGCCGTAGCGTTCTTCATGATGCTTACGCTCGGGCCCTTAATTGACCCTCGCTAGGCACCGTCCCGCCTAAGACTTAGGCTTTGGGACTTCTGGCCGTAGCGTTCTTCTTGAGCTTCTGCTCGGGTCTTTTAATTGACCCTCGCTAGGCACCGTCCCGCCTAAGACTTAGGCTTTGGGTCTTCTGGCCGTAGCGTTCTTCTTGAGCTTCTGCTCGGGTCTTTTAATTGACCCTCGCTAGGCACCGTCCCGCCTAAGACTTAAGCTTTGGGGCTTCTGGCCGTCGCGTTCTTCTTGAGCTACTTCTGCTCGGGCCTTTTAATTGACCCTCGCTAGGCACCGTCCCGCCTAAGTCTTAGGCTTTGGGACTTCTGGCCGTAGCGTTCTTCATGTATGCCTGCTCGCTGCCTTTTAATTGACCCTCGCTAGGCACGGTCCGCCTAAGTCTTAGGCTTTGGGACTTTGGCCATAGCGTTCTTGCATGTTGCTCGCTCGGGTCTTTAATTGACCCTCGCTAGGCACCGTCCGCCTAAGACTTAGGCTTTGGGTCTTCGGCCGTAGCGTTCTTCTGAGCTTCGCTCGGGTCTTTTAATTGACCTCGCTAGGCACCGTCCCGCCTAAGACTTAAGCTTTGGGGCTTCGGCAGTAGCGTTCTTCTTGAGCTACTCGCTCGGGCCTTTTAATTGACCCTCGCTAGGCACCGTCCCGCCTAAGTCTTAGGCTTTGGGACTTCTGGCCGTAGCGTTCTTCGCGAGCTGCTTCTGCTCGGGCCTTTTAATTGACCCTCGCTAGGCACCGTCCCGCCTAAGTCTTAGGCTTTGGGACTTCTGGCCGTAGCGTTCTTCTTGAGCTACTTCTGCTCGGGCCTTTTAATTGACCCTCGCTAGGCACCGTCCCGCCTATGTCTTAGGCTTTGGGACTTCTGGCCGTAGCGTTCTTTGAGAGCTGCTTCTGCTCCCCTTGCTAGGCACCGTCCCGCCTAAGTCTTAGGCTTTGGGACTTCTAGCCGTAACGTTCTTCGCGAGCTGCTTCTGCTCGGGTCTTTTAATTGACCCTCGCTAGGCACCGTCCCGCCTAAGTCTTAGGCTTTGGACTTCTGGCCGTAGCGTTCTTCAGTGTTGCTTACGCTCGGGCCTTTAATTGACCTCGCTAGGCACCGTCCCGCCTAAGTCTTAGGCTTTGGGACTTCTGGCCGTAGCGTTCTTCGCGAGCTGCTTCTGCTCGGGCCTTTTAATTGACCCTCGCTTCTTCCGATATTACTCCTGCTCTGGTCTTCAATTGACCCGAGCTTGGCACCGTCCCGCCTAATGACTTAGGCTTTGGGACTTCTGGCCAGGAGTTCTTCTTGAACTTCTGCTCGAGCCTTTTAATTGACCCGAGCTTCTTCTGATATTACTCCTGCTCTGGTCTTCAATTGACCCGAGCTTGGCACCGTCCCGCCTAATGACTTAGGCTTTGGGACTTCTGGCCAAGGAGTTCTTCTGAACTTCTGCTCGAGCCTTTTAATTGACCCGAGCTTGGCACTGTCCCGCCTAATGACTTAGGCTTTGGGACTTCTGGCCAGGGAGTTCTTCTGAAACTTTTGCTCTTCATCTTGAACTTACATTATGAATGTCTTTCCTATTCTTACACACATTTATACTTTTACATATCCCATATTGGGATGAAATCTTACATTAGCATTTTATAATACAAGGGGACTTAATGGATATACTTCCTCAGGAGTTGTGCGTTCTACGGCCTCTTGACTTCTCATCCGTCTGGATGAGCCAGCCGGTACGCTCCTTGTCCTGCTAATTCCTCAGTTTGGCAGCATTTTCTTCTTCGATTATCATATCCAGTTTCACCTGCTTATACGCATCCGAATACGAACGGATTGAAGGACTCCGTAGGTTATACCATGGTCTCCCCATCCGGATACCATCCTTCAATCCTCTCAGAGCTTGGGGATGGTTAAACGAACCAAGATCTAGAACCGATCTATGGTATCTTTTGATAAACTCCCGGAGGGACTCTCCCTCCCTCTGCCTTACTTCTGACAGCTCCATCATGTCATCCTCAGGGGTCACCGCGCCCCGAAATTGCTCTGCGAACTCCCTACACATCTGTTCAAAGCTCAAGATGCTTCCCCGTGGGAGTCTGCGGTACCAGTCTCTCGCTCTTCCCTCCAGGGTAAATGGGAAGGCTCGGCACCTCTGAGCTGCTGACAATCCTTGCACCCCCGTCATGTCGTTGAACTGTTCTATGTGCACTAACGGATCACTTTTTCCTGAAAATTTCAGATCCGGGAAGCGAAAGTCACGTGGGATTGTGACACCCATGATCTCCGCGGAGAGTGGAGATTCGTTGTCCAGCATTATTCGCCAGCTTGGACTCTTTCCGTTCCCCCGAAGATCTTCCACAACTTGTGCCAACCTGCGCACCTCCCCCTCCAACTCTTCCGCACGAGAGGTCGGGGCTGTGTCCTGTAAGTGCTGCCGGGATCCCCTTTCCTCCATGTTTGTTTCTTGCCTCACAGCAACATTTGGTGCCCTAGGTCTTTGGGCTTCGTCTCCCACATTTTCCCGAACATGAGCATTTCCTCGGCTGGACTCCGGGACATCATTACATGCTTTTCTCTGTCCTTCCTTGAGTTCTTGCAACAGGGAGGTCAGAGTCTTCATCTGTTTCTCCATTCGATCCATTCTTTCCTGGATCTCCCTGTTCTGGGCCTCATTGGCCACTTCTCTCAAAGTCACTGATTCTTCGGGACTTAATCCTCTTCGGCTGTTTCCCCTCATCGTCGCGTTGTGTATATCGAATGTATTAGGAAATCAGGCTTTTTGTGCCGATTCCCACAGACGGCGCCAAAAGATGTTGATGTAGTTTTTCCCGCGTGTCTTAAATAGTGCCTCGAACCTTCGAGCAGTGCCTTTAAACAGTGTCTCGAATCTTCTACTCGCAGATAGTTACAGCATCCAGAAACCTCAGCTCGCGGTTAGCTCGAGCTCCAGCAGGTCCACCTTCTTCTTCCTGTTCTACTGTCTTTTCCAGAACGGTGATCTCCCTGACCTGTACTCATAGAAAACAGGGTCAGGGGTTGCCGGGAGTGTTCCAGTGAAAACCCTCCGACGCTCAAGTCAGTAGTCGGGTTGTTCTTTTTGGTATCTCCTTTAATGAAGGAGATCGGAAAGATGAAAGAGATATTTTTCGCCCTCCCTTTATGAATGAATATGGTGTTTTTTGAGAATCCAGATAAGAGAAATTGAAAATAGGAAGAACCTGTATGAGTTCATGGATCCCCCCTCAATCAGAATTTCCAATCCTCTTTTTGTGAATCAAAGTTGCCAACCCCTGTAACGTACCCCGTCGTGTCCTTTTATACTTCATTTTTCCCACTCTTTCCTTTTCCGGATTGTCCACTCCCGCGTTGGTGGTGTCTGGGTCCCCCTGACAGCCGGGATCGGCGTAATATTCCCTGGGGATGTGTGGCTGTCTCCTTTACCCGGTTCACGTGGCCAGATCACCATGTCGGGCATGTGCGCTAGGAATGATGACACCGTGGGGCATGTGCGGTCATCGACAACGATGATCACCACCATGCCACGTGGGGCCCTGCTCGACATTAAAGGTGTGCCGGGATCGTCGAGAGAACGGGTTGGGCTGCCCTGGGCCGGGTCTGGCATATCCTTCGTCTTGTAACCAGATAACCCAGTTGTGCTTGGGAGCTCACCGTCTGCGAGCAAGAAAGGAGTGCTCGGTCCTCGACCTTGACCGGCTTTGACCAGGGTGGACGACCTTGAGTATACATGAGCTCGGGGCTCGGGTGGCTCTCGGTTCCTCGACCTCGACAGCTCAGACTGGGGCAGATAGCCTTGAGCAGGCTAAGGAGTGCTCGGGACTCGAGCGGCTCTGGATTCCTCGACCTGACCCAGGAATGACGTTCAGGTGAGGTCATCTTCGTGCAAGTAGTCGGTCCTTCTACTCGAGATAGGTTGTCCCCGGGGTACTTTATTCGAGCTGAAAAGGCCTTGAGGAGACCTGCCCGATATTACCCAAACAATAATGATGCAATCACAAATTATTGTTCAAGTTCTCTTGTACAATCTGAATTGATAGTTGTTATGAAAAATAAGCAAGTTAAGTGCTCTAATTAAGTTAATGGCTTAAAAAGCATAATGTCACAGGATGAGTGTATTGCATAGCAAACCCGTGCAGCACTTAGACAACTACTTCCGAAAGTTGCTAAGTAAGCCTTTGAGCTTCTCAATAGCTAAGCCAAGAGGTTTTCCAAAAATGCTAAAGAGAAGAGAGCTAGAGAGCAATTGAGCCAAATGCGGAAATTATATTGCTTGAAAGAAAATTTACTAGAGTGCTTACAAGAGTGCTTTGAGTACTTGCTCAATGCTTGGATGCTCAAATGCCTAATGCCAACCCATATTTATAGGGAGGCTTGCCTAGCTCTAGAGAATTCTATGCCTGGAGAATTCTATACACATGTGCCATTTTATAGACAAATGTAGAGTATGTACAAGTGTGCTAGAATTGCTGGAATTTTGTAGAAGTTTCCGGAATTGGGCTAAGTTAGCACATCTTGGGTCATGGCCTTGGGCCATTTTTGGACTCAAATTGGGCAGCCCGTAACAATAAGGACTAAAAATTTGAGAAAAGAAAATAATTTTAATAATGATTTCACTCAAATTAGCTACAATGAAAAAGTCATTATACATTTTGTTTTAAGCATAGCATATTGATAGCCAAAGTCCTTCCTCACCTAAGTGAATAGAGATTAAATCTCATATCTCTTACTTCAACATAATAAATTTTACCAATTAATTTAACTAACACACATATAATTTAGGGAAAGTAATTTAACCTATATCTGGTTCAAATCCAAACAAACCCAGAAAATTTGAGTCAGGTTCAACTCATATTGGATTAATATTTATGCAAAATCCGATAGAAAAAAAAATGAATTTGGATATATTTGGGTCCAAGTTTAGATGAACTTGTAGATCTAGAACCTGTATCGGATATTTTTATTTTAATATTAATTTTTTACAATTATTTAATATAGATATAAAAATTAAAAAAAAAACCTAGTTGCATAATTACATTTAAATTTCACGTAGACACCAAACATTTCCTCTATTCTCTTCAGATCTTTTCTTCTTCAAATCAAATTAATCATCATTATCATTGCTTCACCACTCACTAGTCACCATCATCACTGTTGTTCATCTCATTGTCATCACTACTAGTGTCTTTTCTTTTCTGTCGTTACTGTTCATCTCATCGTCATCACTAACCACCGTTTCTTCTTCTCTATCGTGGCTGTTCATTTCATCGTCATCACCAACTGTTGTTTCAGTGGTTGTAATTCTTGCCCCCAATTACCCACACACCACCACGTGCTAATGCATGCTAGATCACATCGCCAACCATTATAAGCCATCACAGCCGGCGAGTATCCATGTGGGATAAAAAACTAAAAATCAAATCCATCTTTGCATTGTTTTTAACTTTTTCCATTGTTTGTAAGGTAATTATAATTATTTTTCTTAAATTTATTTTCTATAGTGTTAAGGTTACATGGTTTCATGTGGAGAAAATTTTTAAAAATATTTCTAACTTTTTGGAAGGCATGAGTGGAAACATGTTCAATAAGTAATTGCATATGTGATGAGATTGATGATAAAGATGGCACAAGCATGTGGAACAAGGCATATTTGGATCCTTATTCAAGTTCCCGTCGGACCTGTTACAAGAGCTTGTGCAAAGAAATTCAAAGAAGTACTTAATGGGTTGATTCAAGCAACTTAGTACAATCAAATGCATGGAGGCCCATTGAAGGAATCTCACAAGATATTCATATCAATAAATGCGTGATTCAAGTTCTTGAATTTTCTAAACATTCAAATCTATGAAATAGACAAAATATCGATGAAAGATATGCTACTATCTTTTTAGATATAGGAGTAACTCGGAGGAAATAAAGGAGCTTCAAAGGCAAGTTAATAAGTTGATGGAAAAATGGTATGTGAAAGAAAGCATGAGTCCATGTGTAGTTTCAATTTTACTAGTTCTTAAGAAAAATGGGACATGGAGGATGTGAGTTGACTGCCTAGCCATAAAGAGCATAACGGTAAAGTATCGACATCCCATTCCTAAGCTAGATGATATGCTTGATGAATTGCATGGTTCTTGTGTATTTTCTAAAACTGATATGAAAAGTTGACATCATTATATTAGAATGAAAGAAGGAGATGAATAAAAAACTGTCTTAAAACTAAAATATGTTTTATATGAATGGTTAGTTATGCCTTTTGATTTGACTAATACTACGAGTACTTTTATGAGACTTATGAATCATGTTTTGCGAGCTTTTTGGCAAGTTTGTTGATGTTTATTTTGATGATAATCTTATATATAGCTAAAACTTGGATGATTATACAGCACATTTGAAATCTGTTTTAGATGTACTTAGGAAAGAAAAGTTATTTACTAATTTGAAAAACTGTACGTTTCGCACCAATAAAATTTTGTTTATAGGACTTGTTGCGAGTGCACAAAGTATACATGTTGATGAAGAGAAGGTACATGCAATCCAAGAATGGCCTAGTCCTACAAGCATAAGTAACATAAAAAGCTTCCATGGATTAGATAGCGTCTATCGGTGGTTTGTGAAAGACTTTAATACATTGGCTGCACCTCTTACTAAAGTAATTAGGAAAAACGTTGGATTCAAGTAAGGGGAAGACCAAGAGAAGGCATTTTAGATGATCAATCAAAAGCTAACCAACGCCCCCTTATTATCATTGCCTAAATTTAAAAAAATATTTGAAATTGAATGTGATGCTTCAGGTATTGGCATAGGAGCTGTTCTTATACAGGAAGGATGACCGATTGCTTACTTTAGTGAGAAACTAAGTAGAGCAACTTTAAACTACTCTACTTATGATAAAGAATTATATGTGTTAGTTCGGTCATTGGAAACATGGCAGCATTGCCTATGGCCTAAAGAGTTCATAATTCACACTAATCATGAATTTTTAAAACAACTCAAAGGCCAACACAAGCTAAGCAAGAGGCATGCTCGTTGGTTATAGATGCTCATTGCTGCACGTATGCCTTAATCTTAACACTTTATGTTAAATTACTTGGTTATGGGCATATTAAGGAATTGTATGCTAATGACCATGATTTTAGTTTTGAATACCAAAATTATGAAAAATATGGGGTTGCAAATATACTTTAGGCATGATAGTTTCTTGTTTTGAGAGAATAAGTTGTGTGTGCTTAATTGTTCTATGAGAGATTTGTTCGTGAGATAATCCCATGGAGGAAGATTGATGGGATATTTTAGAGTTGTAAAGACTTTAGCCATATTACAAGAACACTTTTATTGGCCATATATGAAATGAGATGTTGAGAGACTTTGTGGTAGATGTGTCACCTGTAGGCAAGTAAAATCAAAAGTACAGCCCCTTAGTTTATAAACCCTATTACCAATACCTAGTGTACTTTGGATTGATGTTTTAATGAATTTTGTGTTAGGTTTACCTAGGTCTAAACAAGGAAAAGACTCAATTTTTGTGATTGTAGATAGATTTTCTGAGATGACACATTTTATTTCATGTCATAAGATAGATGATGCTTCCAATATTACTGCTTATTCTTTACAGAGCTTATGAAGTTAAATGGTATGCCCAGAATAATAATTTCTAATAGGAATGCTAAGTTCTTAAGTTATTTATGGAAGACTTTATGGGCTAAGTTGGGGACTAACTTGTTGTTTCAACTACATGCACCCTGAAACTGATGATAAAATAAAGGTTGTAAATAGAACTTTATCTACTTTGTTGTGGGCAATCATTAAAAAGAACATTAAAACTTAGGAGGATTGTTTATCGTATATTGAGTTTTCTTATAACCATTCTGTTCATTTTGCTACTAAGTATTTACTGTTTGAAATTATTTACGATTTTAATCTTTTAACTCCATTAGATTTAACTCCATTAGCTATTTATGAGTGTGTTAACTTAGATGGAAAGAAAAATGGTGAAATTCTTAAGCAGATACATGAAAGACCTTGTGCAAAGAAATTTAAAGAAGTATTTAATGGGCTGATTTATGTAACTTGGGGTCAATCAAATGCGTGAAGGCCTATTGAAGGAATCTCACAAAATATTCATATCAATAAATGCATGATTTATCTCTTGAATTTTTTGAACAATCAAATCCATGAAATCAACGGAATATGAATGAAAGATATTCTACTATATTTTAGATAGTATTTCTATTTTTAAAAGAGGCAACAAATCAGCTATTTTTATTTTATTTAGTTATAAGAGGTAACAATTAGTTATTTCTATTTTATTTAGTCATTTAAGATTCTTTTCTTTTTATAGATTAGGATTCTTATTTATTTGGGATTATTTCCTTATTTGTTTAGATTGAGATTCTGATTTGATTTTAAATTAGAATTTGTTGTCAATTTTAGATTAGAATTTATAGTATGAAATATTTATGGCAATTGTGGTCAAGATTTCTTGTAACCTATATATATACTCGTATTCAATAAGAGAAAAGAAGTTTTTATGCAATTTACTCGAGTGTAATTCTCTTTAGTTCTTAAACAAACTTTTCGAATTTATTAAATTTTTCGTGGCGTTCAACTCTCGACTTATAGATTACAAGAAATCTATATCTTATTGTAACATCTTCACATATCAATTTTCTTATGGTAATATATTTCATTCAAGATCTATAATTACTTAGACTTGATTAGTGCCCTACCAATTGCATCTAAAGGGCCTAGTGATGATGTTTAGAATTGGTTGGAAATAATCTTGTGCGCCAAAATTCTCACCAAAGTAGAGAGTATTTATGTTTTGCTTATGCTTGGAAAATTATCATATGAAGGAAGAAATTGGAAATTTTCATTTTTCTCCTAAAGCTTATATCTACGAGGTTATATTCCCTTTTGTTTGTGCAAGTTATAATGAGACTTGGTTACGTAGAGGGTGACGAATGTATTTCTATTTTCTAAAATATTATTTAGGGAATAAAATGAAGTTATGAGATTGGGTTGTTTATGCTTGGGAGTGCAAGGTCATTATGAGAGTGTGGAAAGATATCATGATTCTTTCTTCCTTGTCTTGTTCTAAAAAGACGAAACCAATCGCCTTGCCATTGATGTAAGCTTATTGGTTGAACCTTGTAATTATTTTATTTTTGTTCTTTTGTGCGGTATTTGTTAGGACCCTACTAGTTTATTTTAATTTTTTTTTATTAGTATTAACTTTTTTTTTATTGCATTTATGATCTAGGGTTATAATTAAAATTAGGATTGTGTTGAGCGAGTTCATATCATGTTTTTGAGTAAGCAGTAATAAAATTAATTCCAACCCCTGTTAATTCTTCTCGCTTCTCTCTGAATTTTTAAATTCTTCATCCCTTCTCTCTTGAATTCTCAAATCAAAATCCGAACCCTAGCAGTTTCCTTTTTAATTTATATTTTTCCATTGTGTACTATAATCGAGCATTATTTGATTCATGCTAGGGAGTTTTTTATTGTTTCTGCCTGCCACATGTTCGACATCTTGTCTTGACTATGTTCGCAATTCTGTGAACAACTTTTTAAATGCAGTTCATGTCAAAGTTTGCCTTATTTTATTATTAATTCTTCCATAATATCAGCACTGATATGAAATTTCAAACATTGATGCCTTTTAAGAGAATTCTCTGTAATTAATAATTGCTTCTTTTTAGGTAGAATTTATAATAGAATGAATGTTAGGCATAAACTTTTTTTATGTTGAATCTGGTGGTTATTACGCGTTGCTTTGCATAATATGGTGGTTCAGACTCTATCGAAACAACTAAAATCAGGGAGATATTCAATAATATATTCCGTGAAAAAAAACAGAAAGAGGTAGGGTGGTTTAGACAAGTCTGTGTAAAATAAGAATCCCCAAGTAATGTTCTTCTCTTGTGTGAGCATTGTCAATTTTTTTTTTTTCTTTTGGTAGTAACCAGTATTTTGAATATACTTTATGCAAAACTAAGTATTAAATCATGTTTGGGTAATATCAAGCAGGCTTCCTCGAGGTGAACCCAGCGCGAGTAAAAGACTTCGAGGTCAACCCATGTCGAGCAGAAGACCTGACCGCTAGCACGAAGACAGCTTTATTAGGTGTCAAAGCTAATCAAGGTCGAGGAGTCCAAGAATGGTCGAGCCCAAGCTCACTTTTCTGCTCGATATCTTCATAGTCCGGTCAAAGTTGGTCAAGGTCGAGGAGCGTCTGGGCTGGTTGAAACTCGAGCTCATCCTCCTGCACGATGTCTTCAAATCCTCCGAGCATGGTTCAATCACACCAGTCACGGCACAGAGGAAAAGCAACATCCAGATACAGCCGGTTCGGGACAATCCGACCTGTCTCTCCAGCGACCCAACACGACGATCGATGCCTGAGTAATACCCCACGCGGTATGGTGTCGCAACTGTTATCGATGGCCGGCACACGCCTCCACAGTATCATCATTCTATGCGCACACGCCCAACACTATGATTAGACCATGTGAAACCATGCCCATCAGACAGTCCCGCATTCCCAGGAAAAGTCACAGTAATGCTGGCTGTCAGAGAGGTCCAGACACCATAGATGTGGGAACAGGCAGCCCCGAAGAAAGAAGGGCGGGAAAACAAAAGTATAAAAGGAAAAGGAAAATGAAAACAGAGGCAGAGGGTTCCGAAAAATTTTACACAGATTCTACTTCTTCTCCTCCCTTTGATTTTTTCTAGAAAGTAATTCTTACAAAAAGGGACGAATATACCTCTTTTATTTTCTCTAGTCTCTCTAACAAAGAGAGATACAACAAGAACAACCCGATCACTGACTTAGGCGTCGGAGGGTTTTCGCCGGAAAAACACCCGGCGACCCCTGATTTTGTTTTCTTGATTACAGGATAGAGAAGGTCGCTATTCCGGTGAACGAAGGAGAACTGAGATCGGAGAACACTTCTGCTCGAGCTCGAGTACACCGCGAGTAGGAGTCAACTGACACTATTTGAGGGCACGCAGACAACTGCATCAACAAATCACTTTAGAATCAAAAGCCTTTTCCCAAATTATCGTTTCCTGGCAGAAGTACTGGTACTAGCCTTCTCGTAAGTTAATCCACAGCCTTCTCAAAATTAGGGTGTTAAATTTCATCTTCGCAAGTATTTTCCACATGGGTGAGTTTATTATGTTCATTCCTTTCGGTGGCCCCGTGTTTTAGCTATCTCAGCTCCATCATTTAAATTATTATATTTCATCTACTGTTGCTTTTATTTTGTTCACTCGTTTTCAACATGTAAATAAATGTGCTGCATGATTTATGGCATCTGAAGCTTGATTTGTTGTTAATTACTGTTCCAACTCTTTATAATTCCCATATTTTACTGCTGCAGCTTTATTTTTTAATCCTTCTGTTGTTTTATTAAATCAGATGGTTGCTTGCTGTAGTGGATTCCATTTTAGGTGGTTTTCTGAACAAGCAGCTGGAGATATCTAAGAATCGGAACTTGGCCCCATCAAAATTTCTTTGATCATTTATATATTTCCATTTCTTCTGTAAAACGGTTGTTCGACTTGTTTTCATTGCTTCTTCAA
Source organism: Murraya koenigii (assembly GCA_025617385.1). Classification (NCBI taxonomy): domain Eukaryota; kingdom Viridiplantae; phylum Streptophyta; class Magnoliopsida; order Sapindales; family Rutaceae; genus Murraya; species Murraya koenigii. Next base: position 12,477,422 of record CM046814.1, read on the forward strand.
TGGTTATTTTGATTTTGACCATTTTCAATTTGGTAAAATGTTACTGGTTCTAGTAAAAGCAAACTTATAATGATTCTCCGTTCCTAAAATTAAGAATCTGTTGCGATAATATTGATTTTGTGCTCCGGTGTGCATGGCTAAAGCAGCTGTAAAATGGAAAGAACTATTCTGTTAATAAAATTTATAAGCGTTGGCCAGTTCCGAGATTCTTGATGCGACCAAGAAATAACCATTACTACAAATTACAGCCACCTAAAATTTTGCTGTTATAGTCTGATTACATAGTTTCTAATTGGGTAAATTTTAAATCTTTTTTTGACCTAAAAATTAAAATAAAATTTTAATGAGAGTTATAGTTTATCCGTATGAACCAAGTGGTCTTGCTTTGTGCGTGCCAAGAAATATCTAAGCCTAAGATGTAGTGTATTTTGTGATCATTTTATGAGGATTCAAAGCCAAATGTAATATAAATGGATTTGTAAAAAAGTTTAAAAGCAGGTAACTATTTGATAAATTTTAACTTATGAGAAGAATGATGTTTAAGAACAATTAAAAATAATAATAATAATAAGACTCCAATTAGTTCTACCATGCAAAGCATATCAAATTATCAGCCCTTCAATATTAGATTTGGAACTCCTCTTACTGACAAAAGGGTAAGCAAGAAGCTCCTCTACAGTTCCTCGTTTCCTCCAATCCTTCTCCAAACAACTTCTCACAAAGCTACGAAACTCCGGTGATGCAGTTTCCGGCATCTCTAGCCTCTCTCCGAAGCATATAGCACATATCAACGCCACCAAGTCCAGCTTCTCCCCCAAACCTATTAATGGATAATGACCAACCAAACACTCCAAAACCACAACTCCAAGCGACCAAACATCACCTGCAAATCCATTATCCCGACCCCATTTTTCAGAATCAAACCTTTCAGGGCTCATATATGCACAGGTTCCCATGCATGCTATTGCTGCTTCCCCTACATTATTATTATTATTATTGTTGTTATTGTTATTATTTCGCGTTCCCCCCACAATCCTACTTACCCCAAAATCTGCAATTTTCACTTCCCCTTTTCCATTTATCAGTAAATTTGAAGGTTTTATATCCCCATGAATAATCTGCATTTCATGTAAATACTGCAAACCCTTCAACACTCGGTATGCCACTCCAGAAATAACATCTTCTGACAAATTTTTCCGTACCCGTAGAGAATCAAACAAGGATCCTCTCTCCATGTGCTCCATTACGAAGCAGAGCTCCCCTTCAATGGTGTAAAACACCGCATGGCATTTGACAATGAACTGCGAATCGAGTCTTTTAAGAATCTCAGCCTCGTGAGCCGCCTGATGGCGAATAATGGTGGAGGATGTCGTATTAAGGACTTTCAACGCGTAGATTGAGTTACTTTTTTGGTGTCCCACTTTATAGACAATGCCACCATTGCCGTGCCCAAGAACAGTAAGCTTTTGCAAGTCTGAAAGGTTTTCAACGTCCGGTGAGGTGGGATTACTTGTTGGAAATGGCAGCGTATGATGACGACGACGACGGAACTGATTATCGGCGGCTGCTGCTGGCAGAGATAGCCTTAGTGCTTGTTGATGTCTTCTTTCTCTCACCAATGTCATTTACACTGCTTACTCTGATTCTTGTCACACTAGATATGATTCTTCTTCTTCCCTTATAATGACATTATTAGATTGGAACGAAATCATCAATCAAAGAGTTACAGTTGGGAATTAATAAATTACGGGGGCAGGTGAGTTTTTTTGGTGGGTGATGTCAGCAGTGTTATCAAACGTGTAATTGGAAGATTGAAATTTGGATGACAGCCCGAAACGGAAGCTAAAGCCATGTAACTGCCGATTTTTTCTTAACTACAATAACAATGTGATTTTGTTTGTGTTTATTTATTTTTGTGTACGTGTCCCTATTTTCAATGGAAGCTGTTAAAACGTCAGATTTTTTTTTTCTTAAAAAATGATAATTGTATTTTTATTTTTTAAAGTATGTGGAAGGTAGCTGCCAATCACAACAAGATAGACTCAGAGATGTGAACAATTTTCTTCCCTTTTCTTTATGTTTTTTAGAGGTATATGCCACTATTGTTGATGCGGTTTTCTGCGTGCTCTCGAGTAGTGTCACAAACTTCTGCTTGCAGGGTGCTCAAGCAGGAGATATTGCCAATCTCAATTCTCCTCTATTCTTCGGAACAGTGATTTTCTTGGTCCTGCGTTCACAGAAACAAGGTCAGGGGCCGCCGGATGTTTTTCCGACAAAAACCTTCCAACGCTCAAGTCAGTGATCGGGTTATTCTTTTCGTATCCCTCTTTGTTCGAGAAACCGGAGGAATAAAAAATGATCAAAATGATAATTCTTAAAAAATGGCCGAATCCTGAGAGAGAAGAAGAATCTGAAAAATCTGGAGCCCCTGCAACTTACACGCCAGTTTCCTCTTATTCTTCAGTTTCCCGCCCCTTTTTCTTCGGGGTCAGCCGTTCCCGCGTTAATGGTGTCTGGACCCCTCTGACAGCCAAGATTATTGTGCGGTATCTTGGGAATGCGGTATGCCAGGTGGGCCTGGGTTCCCATGGCCTGATCATAGTGTCGGGCATGTACGCATGAAATGATGACACTGTGGGGGCATGTGCCGACAATCGGTAACAATCACGGCACCATATCGCATGGGGTACAGATCAGGCATCGATCGTCGCGTTGAGTCGCTGGATAGAAGGGTCAAATTATTTCAAACCGGCTATACTTAAGTCTTGCGTCCACTTCATGTCATCGCTGATTGAGATGGGTCATGCCCGGGGGTTTGAAGACCTCGAGCAGAAGAAGGAGCTCGAGGCTCGACCAGTCTTGAGGTCCTCGACCTTGACCAGCTTTGACGCCTAGTAAGGCCGTCTTCGTGCCAGCGGTCAAGTCTTCTGCTCGAGGTGGGCTGACCTCGAGGTCTTTTACTCGAGTGAGATCGGCCTCGAGGAGACTTGCTCGGTATTACCTAAACACCAGTCCCCCAGTTTCTAGTCTTTGGAGTGAAGCGAGATATTACTGGAAACTTCTTGTTTGGGCCGGCTCCCCGGCCTTTTTATCTTCCCACGCTGAGCTGTTCCTCCTTTCTGTCATTTCATATTTAATGCGAGACACGCGGATGGATCCTGACCATTCATTTTAATTTTGAAGGGACGTTACTTGAACAGTCGCGTCTCTTGAGATGCATGACGTCTGCTGAAGAGACTCACTTTCCCCTTTAAAAACCCTCAATTTCTTTACTGTGACTCCTATTGTCAATCTTTGCACAAACTAGAATTAATTGCTTGCGAGTGCTTCTCGTCTTCTTTATTGCCATCACTGCCATTTCCGTCGTCAACTCTTTTTCTGGTATAAACTTCTTTCCCTCTTCTCGTTCTTATTTTACTCTTTGTTTATTTGGGTTCTCGATTCCCATTTGGTAGATTGTGTCCATAGGAAACATGTCAGACATACAACGACCCCGTAGAATGTTGTCTGAAGAACCATCCTCTTCGAGTGACTCTGAACTAATTAGGATGATCCCGGTGAGAGATCCAAGTCCCGAGGGGGTCATGGTTATGGGGGAGTCCCGACCGCAATAAGGGGAAATGGCTAGCCAAAGGTCAGAGGGTGGATGGTACCCCATTGATTTTATGAGGTATGAAACTTCACACCCGGACCTGGACCGGCTTAGGGACACCTACCACATACCAGCTAGTGTGGACCTGCGGGTGCCCAGTAAGAGTGACATGCCCAGCCATCCTCCCCGAGGGTATGTCACTTTCTATTTGGAATGTTTCAAGTGGGGGGCTAGGTTGCCTCTCCAACCTTATTTTATTCGAGTATTATCCAGGCTCCGCTTGGCCCCGGGGCAGTTGAACCCTAATGGGTGGAGGGTCCTATTGGTCTGTATGTACTGTAGAGGTGGTGCAACCTGGGAGAGCCTTCGGTAGAGGAGATAAAGTATCTCTACCAATTGAAAAGTAGCCCGAAAAATGCTGGCTGGTATTACTGCGCCTACAACTTGAAAGGCAAGAAGCCCATTACTGATATCCCTACTTCTGGTGGCAATTGAAAGGGCAAATTTTTCTTTGCTGGGGGAGATTGGGGGCAAGCAGCATCTACCTTTGAAGGGGTCCCTCCAATTCCTTGTATTTTTGCACTCCAGGTCGTTTGTTGTTCGATGTATTCTTTCTTTAGCTTTTTCTGCTCGTATTTTTTCTCATCACTCTGTTTTGGTTGTTGTAGTGTCTTGGAGTGCCTCTTATCAGATTGGGAAAGAGCTTCAATCGGGTGTCAATACTGCCCTCGACAACGCGAGCTCGTGCAGGGAGCTACTCTCAATCCAAAATCTAATGGAGTTTGGCCTCGTTTCTGAAGAGGAGATGAGCGGAGTTCTTTCTCGCCTGAAGAGGCCTATGAGCACCACGGACCGTCTGAGCAGTTTCTCAGCTCCAGCAAAGCAGCCTCGAACTGATGCTCCCACCTCGCAGATTAGGGCTGCACCCCCTACCTTAAGGACTTCACCAAACAGATGGAGGAGAAGTTTTTGGAGGGGATAAAGGCTTCTGGCGCTGATAACTTAGTTGGCGTATTCCACAGCCTCTCTTCCTGTGTTGCGGCTGTCGCTACCGCCTTCAAAACCAAGACTCTAGACTCCGGGAGGAAGATCAGGGTAGAAAACCAGAATTTGAGACAGATTTTTGAGCGGAAGGATGAGGAGGCAGCAAAACTCCGTATGAAAATCTCCACCTTTGAGGAGAAGGCAGCCATGTCGGAGTCTAAAGCACTCCAGCTCGAGAAGGAGTTGTCTATGGTTCGGGATGAGCTGCTGAATGCTCGAATGGATCTAGACGTGCAGAGGTTCTCTTTCAAAAAGGCCCTGGAGGTGGAGATTTCTCGCCTTCAGGGGAAGGTGGATTCCTTGGAGGGTCGGCTCGCGACAGAGTACAATGATGGGGTGACTTTCAGCTATGAATGCCTTGTGTCCGTCCTGGGCAAGGAATACCCTAACGTGGATATATCAGAGCTCGAGATGGGCGTTGACGCGTACATGCTCGAGCATGAGGTCGCAAACCAAGAGCTGAGAGTCCCCCCAACTGAGGCCCCTGCCGGGATTGAAGAGGCTGATCCTTCTGCTGCCGAGGTCTCCCTTGTTGTTGTTGCTGCCACGGAAGGTGCTCCGCTTCCCGAGGATCTTGCTCCATCTACTAGCCCTAATGCTCCAGCCAACTGAGGACTTTCTCTTCTCTTTTTTTTTTTTTTGGTACTTGTATTTTCTGATAAATAAATGAAGAACATTGATAATAATACGTCCTTGTGTTTACATATATATTTTTTCCTTGCACTATGAGATTAACTTCATGCACTTGCCAAGTAAATTTTAATAAATGTTGGGCCCTTGTTTTTCTTCTCCGAGTCACTTCTACTCGTGCCCTCTCTTGGCTTATACGCAACAAAGTTTTGCCTTAAGTTAGGCTTATAGATCTCTGTTTCTTTTGTTAGTTTGATATGCTCGAGCCGATATCTGGCTTATATTAGGCTCCGTCTCATCTTAAATTTGGCTTAGAGACTTCTGGCCTTGGCGTATCTTAGCGAGCTTATTCTGCTCGAGCTTGTTATTGGCTCATGCTCGGCGCCATCTCGCCTTAAATTTGGCTTTGAGACTTCTGGCCTTGGTGTATCTTCATGAGCTTATTATGCTCGAGCCTGCTATTGCCTTGCGCTCGGCACCGTCTCGCCTTAAATTTGGCTTTGAGACTTCTGGACTTGGCGTATCTTCGCGAGCTTACTCTGCTCGAGCCTGCTATTGGCTTGCGCTCGGCACCGTCTCGCCTTAAATTTGGCTTAGAGACTTCTGGCCTTGGCGTATCTTTGCAAGCTTATTCTGCTCGAGCTTGCTATTAGCTCATGCTCGACACCGTCTCGCCTTAAATTTAGCTTAGAGACTTCTGGCCTTGGCGTATCTTCGCGAGCTTATTCTGCTCGAGCTTGCTATTGGCTCATGCTCGGCACCGTCTTGCCTTAAATTTGGCTTTGAGACTTCTGGCCTTGGCGTTTCTTGGTGTTTATAAGCTTTAACTTGCTCATATTGAACTACACTAGAAGCATTTTTCTTGCGTTTATTCACACTCAAGATTTTACATATCTCTATTTTGGAAAAACTAGATATCAACGATTGCAATACAAGAGAACTTACTGGAAATACTTTATCAAATGATGTGTGTTCCACGGTGTTTTGACCTCTCGTCCATCAGGGTATGTCAATCTGTACGCTTCCAAACTAGCTATTTGAGAGACCCTATAAGGGCCTAACACACCTTGCCTCGGTCCTTAGTGTTCTGATTGACTCTTCAAAGTACACAATCTCCTACCTAAAATCAGCGGATGTGTACATTCCAGTTGTAATAGCGGGTCACTCTCTGCTGGTACTCTGCTACCTTCGCAGCGGCCTTTTCCTTTTTTTCTTCAAGCAAGTCCAAGCCTGCGCACATCTGCTCATCGTTTTGCCCTTCGTTGAAGTGCTCTGTTCCGTATGTCCCCATCTCTATTTCAGCGGGGACGATTGCTTCATGTCCAAATGCCAAGGAGAATGGAGTCTCCCCTGCAGCAGTTTTATACGCAGTTCTGTAAGCCCACAAGACACCAGGTAGCTCGTCAACCCAAGCTCCCTTCTACTCGCCGAGCCTAGTTTTTAGGAGGCACTTTATAATCTTGCTCGCAACCTCTACTTGCCCGTTGGCCTGCGGGTGTGATGGTGAACAAAATTTTAGCTCTATTCCCATTTTCTTGCAAAAGTCTCTAAGCTTGTTATTGTCAAACTGCCTCCCGTTATCGGTAACCAACGCGTGGGGAATACTATACCTGCAAATCACATTTTTCCAAATGAAGTCAGTGGTCTTGCTTTCTGTGATACTACTCAAGGCTTCTACCTCAACCCATTTGGTGAAATAATCAATTGCCACCACAGCATGGGTTGCGGATGCTCTTCCCTTTGGTAATGGCCCGATCAATTCGATTCCTCATTGAGTAAACTGCCAAGGAGAATTCATTACTGTGAGATTCTCGGGAGGCTGGGCCATGTAGTTGGCAAAGCTTTGCCAACTTTTGCAGCTCTTGGTTTTCTCTTATGCATCCTGATGGGCCAGAAGTACCCCTCCCTTAAGGCCTTGAAAGCCAAAGACCTCGCACTAGAATGGTTCCCGCAGATCCCTTCATGTATTTCCCGGAGGACATAATTAGCTTCCTCTTGATCTAAACAGCGTAGCAGAGGGAGGGTGTATCCCCACCTATACAATACCCTATCTATCGGCGTGTACCGGGCCGCTTTACACTTTATTTTCCTTGCTTACTTCTTATTGGCAGGCAGCACCCCTTCTTTGAGATAAGAAATAATTGGGTTCATCCAAGTACTACTCGATGATACACTCATCACCTTATCCTCCTACTCGATGCTCGAGTAGGTTTTTATTTCCAACAGAATAGACTTCGGCATTTTGGGGTCGGATGTAGCGGCCATTTGTGCTATGATGTCAGCTCAAAAATTCTTTCCTTTCTTGATCAGCTCCACCGTAACTGCTCAAAAATTCTTTATTAGCTGCTTCACCTTCCAAAAGTAGGCCCTCATCTTTTCGCCTTTCACTTGGAAGCTTTCATTGAGGTGATTCGCCAACAGCTGAGAGTCTGTTCGAAGCTTTATATCTTCTGCCTTCACTACCAAGGCGAGCTTTAATCCTGATATCACAGCCTCGTACTTGGCCTGGTTGTTGGTGACCTCATATTCCAGCCTTATGGCATACTGCACCTCTACCACTTCAGGGCTGAAAAGCACAACCCCTACTGCTGCTCTCTGGTCTCCACATAACCTGTCCACCATCACCACCCACACGTTGCTCGTGGTGGAGGGGCCCATCTGCTGCTCGCCGTCTGTTTCCTTATTTCTTTCAGTGCATTCATCAACGAAATCTGCTAGGGATTGCGCTCGTATTGTTGCTCGGGTTTGGTAGCTGGTGTCGAATTCGCTGAGCTCTACCAACCATTTCACCAACCTTTCAGAGATCTCTGGCTTGTACAGAATCTGCCTGAAGGTTGGTTCGTCAAAACTGTTATCGGATGTGCTTGGAAGTAGGGTCTCAATTTTTGGGCTGCCGTTATTAGGGACAGCGCCCATCTCTCCATTAATGGGTACCGAGTATAATACACGGGGTACTGCACCCCTGACTCTTCTCTTACTAGAACCGAGCTTGTTGTCCATTGCAACACAGCCAAATACAAATACAGAACCTCCCCTGCCCGAGGTGTTGATAGCAGTGGGGCTTTCAGCAAGTATTCTTTCAACTGTTGAAATGCCACCTCGTATTCTGGTGTCCACTTGGTCTTTCTCCCTTTTTTCATTTCTTGGAAGAAGACACGGCATTTATCTATGGCTCGGGAGATGAACCTGTTGAGGGATGCCAATTTACCTATTAGGCTTTGTATTTCCTTGAGAGTACGTGGGGATCTCATCTCTATTACCGCTCTTATCTTTTCTGAATTGACTTCGATTCCTCCATAACTGACCATGAAGCCCAAGAATTTTCCCAAACCAACTCCAAAAGCACATTTTTTTGGATTAAGTTTCATCCGATACTTTCTTAGGAGCGCGAAGGTTTCTTCCAGATGCTTTACATATTCCTCCGTGTCCTTTGACTTAGCAATCATGTCGTCCACGTAAACCTCCATTGTGCGGCCGATCAGCGGCTTGAAGACCTTGTTCACCAGTCTCTGGTAGGTTGCCCCTGCATTTTTCAAGCCGAAGGGCATGACCTTGTAGCAAAAGAGGCCTTGGTTGGTGATGAATGTTGTGCATTCTTTGTCTGGCCGATGCATGGGAATTTGGTTATAGCCCGAGAAGGCGTCCGAGAAGCTAAGCAATCCGTGTCTCACCGTGGAATCCACCAGCAGGTCTATTTTAGCAATGGGAAGCTATCTTTCGGACAAGCTTTATTTACATCTGTGAAGTCTACGCACATTCTCCATTTCCCACTTCCTTCTTTACGAATACCATGTTCGAGATCTATTCGGGGTAGGAGACTTCCCTTATTAATCCCGCCTTCAGCAACTTATCCACCTCACAGTTTATGGCCTCGTATCTTTCTTAGTTGACGCATCTCTTCTTCTACCTCACTAGTTTAGCGTCCTTCCGTATTGCCAGCATGTGACATTCCACCTCTGGGGTCAATCCCGGGCATGTCTGCGTGTGTCCAAGCGAATACATCAAAGTTTGCTCGCAAACACTCGACTACAATTTCCCTCGATTGCCCGCTAATGCTCGAGCCGATCCGAACCTTCTTCCCGTGGTCGTCTGCTCTTACTCTAATTTCCTCAGCTCCTCAGCGGGCTCTTATCTTCCATTCTTCGATTCCCCCCTCGAGTCTAATGATGTTACCTGTATAGTTTCCTTAGCCGCCATAGCGTAGCAGCTCCTCGCGACCCTCGGGCTGCCCTTGACAACTCCTACGGCTCCATTTACTCAGTACTTCAAGGCTAAGTAGTGGGTGGATGATACCGATTGGCTAATCCTCATGAAGGGTCTAGCATCATGTTCTTTTCAAAAGGCCTCGAGCCCATAGCCACAGCGAACTTGATGATTTCTAAAGGGGTCAGCTTTCCTCCCCCGAACCTTTTCAAAGAAGTGTTTGTCTGCTCGAGGCTCACATCCGTCATTCCCAAGTCGTCGAGTGTGGACTTGAAGAGAATGTCCACCGAGCACCTTTAATCCACCAACATTTGATCGACCTCCTTATTAGCGACTTTTGCCTTTATGACCAAGGCATTTTCATGGGGGTACAGTACCCCTTCTTCATCCTTCTCTGTCCACATGATGGGCACCTGCCGTACCTTAGCCTTTTTTGCAGCAGGCGCAGTGAACAGGACCTCCCAGCCAGCAACGACGTATCTGCAATAGTTTTTTCGGGCCCTGTTTGAACTTCCCGCCATCGTGGGTCCTCTTGAGATCACCCTCATAGCTGGTGGCTCCAGGTCCATGCTGTAGGCTCGGTTATCCTCCTCTGACTGCTGCTCGACAACCGAATGGCCCCCGTCAATAAATTCATCTAAATATCAGTTTCTAACCAGGTCTTCCTCCTGGTTCTTCAGATCTCGGTACTGTGATGTTGAGTGGCCGTGGTCACCGTGGAAGCAGCAAAACCGTCCCCTTTCTCTTTTACCAGCTGGTTTAGCCATTGGTGTTGGAGGGCTCAGTAGTCCTCACTCCTCTGCCACTTGGAATATTTCTTCGAACGATACTTTCAGTGTTGTGTATTGTCTGTAGGGGTGGCTTTGCTTAACCACCTATATTGCCTGATCTCGAGAGAAATTTCCTAGGGGAGGGGGTAATGGACGGTCAGCTCTGTTGCTATCTTGTTGCTACTATTCCTTACGATCTCGACTGGGGGACTTGTGAAGTGGAGCGGGAGCCATTCGTGGTTGGGGAGCAACCTGATCCCTTATGACCCTGGAAGTCAATGTTCCTCGAGCAGGACCTCTTTTTTCCTTCCTCTTCGCTTCGCTGCCCTGCTCACTTCTTAGTTTTGCAGCCTTTTCCTCCTCGATAACCATGTCCATCTTCACCTGTTCGTACACATCAGAATATGAACGGATCTAGGGGTTCCGTAAATTGTACCATGGCCTCCCCATCCTGATTCCGTCCTTTAGCCCCCTCAATGCCTGAGGATAATTGAATGCCCTAAGATCCAGAACCGACCGGTGATACCTCTTGACAAACTCCCGGAGGGACTCCCCCTCCTTTTATTTTATCTCTGACAGCTCCATCATGTCATCCTCGGGGGTCACTGCTCCTCGAAATTGCTCTATAAACTCTCTGCACATCTGTTCAAATCTCAGAATACTTCCACGTGATAGCCTGAGGAACCAATCTCTCGCCTTTCCCTCAAGAGTGAGTAGGAAGGCCCTACATCGCTGGGCTGCTGTTAGGCCTTGTACTCCTATCATGTCGTTGAACCGTTCTATATGCACCAACGGGTCACTCTTCCCTAAGAACCTTAGATTCGAGAATCAGAAATCCCGGGGCATTGTGACGCCCATGATCTCCGCTGAGAGCGGAGACTCGTTGTCCAGCATTATCCTCCAACTTGGGCCTTTCCTGTTTCCTCGGAGATCCTCCACAATCTACGGCAACCTGCGTACTTCCCCCTCCATTTCCTCTGCACGGGAGGTCGGTGCCGTGTCTTGCAAATGCTGATGGGATCCCCTTTCCTCTAAGTTATTTTCCTCTCTCCCGGCAATATTTAGTGTCTTCGGTCTCTGGGCTTCATCCCCTTCGGTCTCAGGGATGTCATTACACGCTTTTCTCTGTCTCTCCCTGAGTTCCTGCAGGATGGATGTTAACACTTCCATTTGTTTCTCCATCCGATCCATTCTCTCCTGAATCTATCTATTTTGGGTCTCATTGGCCACCTCCTCCAAAGTCACCGACTCCTCCGGGCTTATTCCTCTCCTGCTATTTCCTTTCATTGTTGCGTTGTATTTCTCGAATGTGTTGGGAAGTCAGGCTTTTGAACTGTTCCCCACAGACCGCGCCAAAATGTTGATGTGGTTTTCTGCGTGCTCTCGAGTAGTGTCACAAACAAGGTCAGGGGCCGCCGGATGTTTTTCCGGCCAAAACCTTCCGACGCTCAAGTCAGTGATCGGGTTATTCTTTTTGTATCCCTCTTTGTTCGAGAGACCAGAGGAATAAAAAATGATCAAAATGATAATTCTTAAAAAATGGCTGAATCCTAAGAGATAAGAAGAATCTGAAAAATCTGGAACCTCCTTTTTCTTTGGGGTCAGCCGTTCCAGCGTTAATGGTGTCTAGAACCTTCTGACAGCCGGGATTACTGTGCAGTATCCTGGGAATGCGGGATGTCAAGTGGGCTTGGGTTCCCATGGCCTGATCATAGAGTCGGGCATGTGCCGGCCATCGGTAACAGTCACGGCACCATACCGCATGGGGTATAGATCAGGCATCGATCGTCGCATTGAGTCGTTGGAGAGAAGGGTCAAATTATTTCAAACCGGCTATACTTGAGTCTTGCGTCCACTTTGTGTCATCGTTGATCGAGATGGGTCATGCCCGAGGGTTTGAAGACCTCGAGCAGAAGAAGGAGCTCGGGGCTCGATCAGTCTAGAGATCCTCGACCTTGACCAGCTTTGAGGCCTAGTAAGGCCGTCTTCGTGCCAGCGGTCAAGTCTTCTGCTCAAGGTGGGCTGACCTCGAGATCTTTTACTCGAGCTGGATCGGCCTCGAGGAGACCTGCTCGGTATTACCGAAACAACTATTTTTGTTTTCGTTTTTGTTTTTTCTTTTTTCTTTTTTTTTCAAAATGTTGGGTTATGGATTAATTATCTAACTCCCTAATCTTTGTCTTCGAACTGAAGTGATCGGGGTAATTCTCAATAAGGAAAATAATTATTTGACGATTATAGGTTTTCAAAGTTTGTAATTTTTCATATTTATTTTTAAAAATAGGAGGGTGGGTAAGGTTATATTGATTTTTGAGCCCTCTACCCCTTTCAAAATTAAAACCTGGTATGGACAGCTAAAGAAATCTGCTAGAAAGTCAATTGGTCAAGCCCCTAATGGTAAAAATGTCCCTCAATTTAGATATACCCAATCATCCTACATTCCTCAACAAAAAAAAAAAAAGAAAAAGAAAAAAAATCATCCTATATAAAAATTGGCATAGAATCACAAGATCTTCTTTGTATATAATTCGACATAAGTGGGTTGACTAGTAAATTCTAATTAATCTAAGTCAATTCAATTTAATATAGTGAAAATAATAATATATTAAAAATAAAACTGCAATATTGTACTATGAATAATTGTTCCAGGGGAAAACGACCAAAAAATTTAATGTGCATTTAGTATTGTTTTGTTTTGTTATTTTTGCTTTTCAAGAATGAAAAGTGTAAAATTTATTTGATTAAATTGTTTGTAAATAGTATTTAATTAAAATGGAGAATGAGAATCATTCTCCAACTTTATAGAAAAATTTGGAGATAAAGAATTGATGTTTTCTAATTTTCATTCTTCAAATGAGTCCCACAAGTCCCACTAGCATAATAAAAATGAAATTCTAGCTAAGCAACCTAAGAGAGGGCACTACTAAAAAAATGACCTTTTGTGATACTAAAATAGTGTCACTAATTACTTTTAGTGACACTTATTAATAGTGTCAGTGATCTGGCAGTTAGAAAAATAGTAACATTTGAAAGTGGTGTCAGAGGTTACTATTACTATAGTATTACAGATTTTATGACACTATAGTGATAGAAGTTACTAATAATTATTACGTGTCAAAAGTTCGTATCACTGTAGTATTACTAATATTGTGACACTCTTGTAACAGTATTTACAAACAATTATTACATGTTAATAGAATACAAATAGTAATACTTTAGTGTCAATAATTACTATTACTATAGTATCACTAATTAGTAATATCACTGGTATTATCACCTCAATGGAACTGATACTTTATGATACATTTTTAGTATCAATGACTTTTATTAGTTTTTATAGTCATTTTAAGTTTTGTCAATCTAATGATATTATTCAAAAAAAATATTAAAAGTAGGCTAAACTGCTAAAATGAACAATTACATATAGAATTCTTAACAAATTTTAAATAAATCTGAATCAAACATTAATACAAATATAATAGTAAAAAAAACATGTCAAATATAATTTAAAATCAACATAGTGACAGTTTGTAGAAATCAAAACAAATATTTCAAATATTATTTTGAAATCAACTTAATGACAATTTGTAGCAATCATTCAGTTATCCTGAGTACGTCTACTCCTCGACCTTTCCCTTTCCCTTCGCCTTCCCTACCTACAAGTGCATTATATAGATTTAATTAGCTAGCATGCTATACAAATCAATTCTCAGATATTCACAACAAAATAATATACTTATAATTTTACCTGATTATTGTATGCTACAATATACTTATAGATATATTTTTAAATCTGTTCTACTTAACATAAAAATCTATCTAATGCAAATAAAGCGTATCATTATAGTAAACAATAATTACCAAAACTTTCTTACAAGATAATACTTTAAATTAATTATTTTACTTCAAATCAATATTAATTGTGCATTCAAAATATTGGGTTTCATACACTTTCCATTTATAATTCCAAGATTTGCAATCATTTTGGATTCACTAAAATGTTGTAACATACAAAGAACTTCCTCTGTTATCCCTAGGTACTATATATATAGATTGAAAATTTCAAGCATGAAGCATTTAGCATCAAACAATTCACCAATTAAACATCTTCAAAAGTCACATAATCTAAATTAATTAATTTATCACAACCAGTGGCAATTGATCGATCAAAACTGTTCTGGATCACAATTCATCCCACAATGCATTCTTCAACAAAATTAAAAAAATTTTATAGGTACTATATATACAGATTGAAAATTTCAAGCATCAAGCATTTAGCATCACACAATTCACCAATTAAACATCTTCACAAATCATATAATCTAAGTCAATTAATTTATCACAACCAATGGCAATTAATCGATCAAAACTGTTTTGGAGCATAATTCATCCCACAATGCATTCTTCAACAAAATTCAAAAAAAGTTATAGAGGAACTTACATTGTTTTCAAGAATGTATAAATCTCGAACAATCTCTTGGATGTACTTCATCACATAATAGCCACATTCAAAGGTTCCAGGTTGTTTTGGACACTAAAAAAATTAATCTAAAAAAACCTGATGAAAGTAAAAACGAATGTTATAACTTTGTTTCTTTAATACCTTAACAGAAACCCACTGCACAGCCTTCTTTTTGTTAGTCTTCACTTGATGCATTGTTATCCCACTATAAGCAATAAATAACAGATGTCAACAAATGAATCCACAATCAAAATAATAATAGTCCCGCATATAATGAAAAACGTTTTATGCCCTTGGCACTTTATTTGACCATTGCAAGACACAGTCGCAAGTTAGCAAATTTATCGCTAAATAGGTTTTAATAGGAAGCACTGACAACTTGAATTTAAAATTTTCTTTAATTCAATATTATTTGAATGCTATAAAATGTTCCAAACATAATGAGACATGTTAGTGCAGCATATATAAAATTTCTAAGTCATTGGATAGCTATGCATTAGATTATCACATTATAAAACTATGTAAGTCAAACTACATATGAAACTGTAACAACAGCAGCATGTATTTGAATATTTATTAAATTTAAAATACTTAACATATTAAAATGATACTTTCCAGATTTTAAATGGATACATAAGTAAAAAATATGTTAAAATTTGAAGACATTCTAATATCTTTAGGCTGCGGTTTAATAGGATGAAAATTAATGAACAATTCTGTCAAAAGAAGTTACAGCAGAGAGGCAGTACAGTTTGAAAAATCATTAAAAAAAAGCTACAATTTTAACCAAAATGAAATTTTTAAGATTTCAAGTATGCGTATAGAAGTTTAATTTATCTAAATTTCATCTTGTTCTAATACTGTTAGACTAATCATTTACAATATCAAATATGGTACGTATGTAATTTCTATTAAAATTGGACAGCAACTAACCATATTGAAAATTTCATTTAAATATCAAATATAACCTAATCCATTCCAAAATTCCAAGAACTAAAATGTTTGCATTTAAATTTAGATTCGTAAAGTTTCAAATCAATTAAAAGTTAGTTACTCATGTTTTGAAACAACTACTTTTACAACAACAATCAATCAATTTTCAAATCTACAGGAGAATTTCGTAAGTATTGACAGGAAGTATTGACAATTTTGATTTAAGATTTTCTTTAATTCAATACTATTTAAAATTAGAATGTTATGAAACTTTCAAAGCATGCATCATATATAAAATTTCCATGTAATTTGGATAACTCTACAACAGATTATTGCATTATAAAACATTAAGTCAAAAACTGCAGTTGAAACTACAACAGTAGCATTAGGTATTTGAATATTTATTAAATTTAAAATACTAAACATATCATAATAATACTTTTCAGATTTTAAGTCAACAACATATTAAAATTTGAAGACATTTTGGTATAGTTAGGCTGTTGTTTAATAGGGTCAAAATGAATGAACAATTCTATCAAAAGAAGCTACTACAGAGAGGCAGTAGAGTTTGAAAAATCATTAAAAAAAAAACTACAATTTCAATCAAAATGAAAATTTTCAGATTTGAAGTATACATATAGAAGTTTAGTTTATTTAAATTTCAGCTTGTTCTAACACTGTTATACTATTCATTTACAATATCAAACATGGTACATATGTAATTTCTAATAAAATTGGACAGCAACCAACCATATTGAAAATTTAAGAAATTTAATAATAGTAAATTCTTAAGTGGCCATTACTAATACTTAATAACATTGTAAATTCTTAAATTTAATAATAGTATATTCAATTTAATTATACTAATAATGCATAATTTTAAAAGAATAAGAGAGAAGAGAAGAAACACAAGGAGTTTTATGTGGTTCAGCAAAATCCGCCTACATCACTCCAAATAAATCAAGCTTAAGAATTCCACTATCCATGCCTTCTAAGATTTCAAGATTTTACAATTGACTTCGAATATCTCAATAAACCTTTACAAGTAGTGATGTGCTCACACATCTCTTTCCTTAAGTGTTTTCCACACTTACACAGTTTGATATTTAATTGAAAATTACAAAGAATACTCTCTATAAGAGCATAAAGGTAAATGATAGCTCAATAATAATTCAATGTATATAGATAAGCAAGATAAAAGTTTAAGGTAAGTTGTATGAAATAGTTTTAGCTTAACGAAGATTCAAAAAGTTATTAGATTTGAGTTTGATTTAGATTTTTATAGTTTAAACAACTAAACTAGTTGATATGAACCCCGCTAAGATCTGACGAGACCTTAATCAAATTAGGCTCCAAGATCGTTTCTAATTTCAGGAATTGAATAGAACCGTGACCTGTTGCTTAATGAAGCAAGAACCTTGGTATTTGACGTCGCCACAATCAGCGATGGATGGTTTGATTGATAAGCCAAGGGTTAAATGCCATAGAAAATCTTATAAATTTAAAGAGTTCATTTAAAAACTAAAGAGAATTATACTCTCAAGTAAATTGTATAAAAAAAAAATTCTTTTTTAGTTATTGAATGCTAATATATTTAGAGGTTACAAGAAATCCTAATTGGAAACAAATCCTAATCTAATTGAAATAAGAAAATTATCCTAAGTAAATCAGAATCTAATATAATAAAAAGAAAAGAATCCTTAATAAATCACGATCTTAATCTAATAAAAAAAGGAAAATATCTTAAATGACTAAATAAAATTAAAATAACTGATCTGTAGCCTCTTTTAAAAATGCAAACACTATCTAAAAAGATAGTGGCATATCTTTCATCCTTAATGCGCCAATTTCATAGATTTGATTACTCATAGAATTCAAGAGCTTGAATCACACATTTATTGGTCTGAATATCTTGTGAGATTCCTTCAATAGACCTGCATGAATTGGATTGATTCCAAGTTGGTTGAATCAGCCCATTAAGTGCTTATTTGAATTTCGTTGCATGAGCTCTTGTGACGGGTCCGATGGGAGCTTGCCTAGGATTTAAATATGCCTTATTCCACGTGCTTGTGCCATCCTTACCCATTATCTCATCATTTCCCTCCTCTTGAAGAGGATTTGTCTTCAAATTATCACCTACGTTAAAGGACTTAAATAAAAAAACATTAATTGTAGCTCTTACATTGTACTCACCAGGCAAATCCAGCTTGTATGCATTGTCGTTGATCCGTTCCAAGACTTGGAAAGGTCTATCTCCTCAAGGTAACAACTTGAATTTCCTTTGTTTTGGAAATTGTTCCTTGCGCATATGTAACCACACCAAATCGCCAAGTTTAAAGACTAGCTTGTGTCGCCCTTTGTTAGCTTGTTTAGCATATTGCTCAATTCTCCATTCTATATTGAGTTTCACCTTTTCATGTATCTGCTTAACAATTTCAGCCTTTTTCTTTCTATCTAAGCTAACTTGCTCATAAAGAGGTAATGGAGTTAAATCTATTGGAGTTAAATCTAATGGAGTTAAAGGATTAACACCATAAACAATTTCAAATGGTGAATACTTAGTAGCAGAATGAATAGAACGATTATAAGCAAATTCAATATGTGGCAAACAATCCTCCCAAGTTTAAATGTTCTTTTTAATGATTGCCCGCAATAAGGTAGATAAAGTTCTATTTACAACCTCGGTTTGACCATCAGTTTGAGGATAACACGTAGTTAAAAACAACTACTTAGTCCCTAACTTAGCCCAGAAAGTCTTTCAGAAATAACTCAAGAACTTAGCATCCCTATCAGAAACTATTATTCTAGGTATACCATATGTCCAGACCCCTGTCACTTCCATTGGACATATTGAAGAACGTCGGCCTTTTGAATCGGTTCTTAACTAGAAAACTCAGAATGCCAGAGCTCAGAATGCTACCTTTGAAAGAATTTATGCCAAGGTAGAAAATGTATCAACCGAAATCAGACAAACCTCATCTTGATTAAACTCCATTGCTACTCAACTTGAAAAGATGAATGCTGATATGAAAACTAGGGTTGCTGAGTTAGACCATGATCTCAGAAGAATGAATTAGGATCATTACTGGGGTCCAGAGTCCAATAAAAAAGAAGCTGAAATCCGACAATTAAAAACTGAATTAGCCCGGATTGATACTGAAAATAACAACCCTCCTTGTTAACTAGATCTTCTCCGTTATCGCTACTAACTCCTATATTCAGCCCTTACCAATCGTACTATATACCTCATATGTAAAACAAACCATATGACTACTTAAAACATTTGGCTTTACTCGTACCTTATTTCAATCGAATTCTTTTAAATCGAAGCCAAAACCTATGGTTCATCCTCACAAACCTTCAACTAGTACACAATCGCCACAGGAGACCTTAAGTTCCTAATTCTATAACAGAAACTGACCTTTCACCAAAATTTACACCAGAACCTCCCTAACAATTGAAAGACTTGTCCTTTGCACCAATATTCTTCACAAACTATCAATTCAGATGTTCACTATTCAATAACTTCCTTATTAGACACTGATACATCCACATCCATTGACCCAGATTCTTCTTCTGACTAAAAAACAGAATTAGTTGATCTTTCAAAACTACTCATGGTTGAACCTTCCTCTGGTCCAAATATGCCACTGCCTACTACTCCTGAAGAAATCTGATTGTGGAAGAAATTGATGATGATACCAATCCTCCTGCTCAGGCTTAGGATAATTCTTCTAAAACTTCGAATAGCCCATGGTTCACTTTTGAAGATATTCCTTAGATAAAATGGCCTGTAAGATTCTAGAAATTTACTGCCTGGATCGATGTTCATATTCTCAGATCAGGCGCAATAATCCAAATAGTTCTTAGAGAATTTACTTTCAGATTCATAGGTTCTTTAAGAGATTGGTCTAAAAGCCTTTGTTAGTACAGACAACTTCCGTTCATCCAATTTCTAGAGACATTAACCGCTCTTGGAATCCTCCATGAACAATTTCTAGGTGAACCTCTTGTTGTCCAAGAACTAGCTCACTAAGAGTATCTTCAAATGAAATGTTGTTCTCTTCAGCATAAAGATATTAATTTCTATTATAAGTGAATGTCAATGCTTTTCGATAAGCTTAATGGATTCAATGACCCAACATTGAAGCTTGTGTTCATTACCTCACTCCCAAAAGAGTTTCAACTAGAGTTACAACGAAAGATCACTATTAAAAACCTTGAAGTTGCTAACTTGTCCTTAGGAAAAATCCCCCAACTTACAATTAACTGTCTGGAGAGACTTTGTGATACGAACTCCGCCAAGAACTGACGAGACCGTAATCAAATTAGGCTCCAAGATTGCTTCTAATTTCAGGAATTGAATGGAACCGCGACTTGTTGCTTAATGAAGGAAGAACTTGGTATATGAGGATGCCACAATCAGCCATGGATGGTCTGATTGATAAGTCAAGGGTTGAACGCCACAGAAAATTTGATAAGATCAAAGAGTTTGTTTAAGAACTAAAGAGAATTATACTTTCAAGTAAATTGCATGAAAAACTTATTTGTTTTCTCTTACTGAATGCGAATATATATATATATGTTACAAGAAATCCTAATAAAAAATAAATTCTTAATCCAATTGAAATAAGAAAAGAATCCTAAATAAATCAGAATCCTAATCTAATAAAAAGAAAAGAATCCTAAATGACTAAATAAAAATCAAATTAGCTGATTGTTGCCTCTTTTAAAAATGAAAACACTATCTAAAAAGATAGTGGCATATCTTTAATCCTTAATTCGCCGATTTCGTAGATTTGCTTGCTCGCAAAATTCAAGAGCTTAAATCATGCATTGATTGGTCTGAATATCTGTGAGATTCCTTTAATAGACCTCCATGAATTGGATTGATCCCAAGTTGATAATTGAGGTAGTTGAGAGAAAATAAGAGAGAAAACAAAAGAATTTTTATGCAAGAGCAAGTGAGATAAAACGAGCATTGTTTTCAAATTAGCTAATGATTGTCCTTCAGTATAAAGAGGCATTTCCGAACACTAACGAGCATAACCTTATCTTGCCTAGTTCTATTGTTTCTCTTTTGCAGGATTATAAGGATGTTTTTCCCGAGGAAACACCACAAGGATTACCTCCAATCCCAGGGATCGAGCATCAAATTGATTTTATGCCTGGTGCAACCATTCCAAACCGACCAGCCTATAGGATTAACCTGGAGGAAACAAAGGAGCTTCAAAGGCATGCTAATGAGTTGATGGAAAAAGGGTGCGTGAGGGAAAGCATGAGTCCATGTGTAGTTCTAGTTTTGCTAGTTCCTAAAAAAGATGGGACATGGAGAATTTGCGTTGACTGCCGAGCCATCAACAACATAACGGTAAAGTATCGACATCCCATTCCAAGGCTAGATGATATGCTTGATAAGTTGCATGGTTTTTGTGGATTTTCTAAAATTGATCTAAAAAGTGGATATCATCAAATTAGAATGAAAAGAAGAGATGAGTGGAAAACTGCCTTTAAAACAAAATATGGTTTGTATGAATGGTTAATTATGCCTTTTGGTTTGACTAATGCTCCGAGTACTTTTACGAAACTTATGAAGCATGTCTTACTGGCTTTTATTGGCAAGTTTATTGTTGTG
Organism: Murraya koenigii; assembly: GCA_025617385.1. Lineage (NCBI taxonomy): Eukaryota > Viridiplantae > Streptophyta > Magnoliopsida > Sapindales > Rutaceae > Murraya > Murraya koenigii. The sequence continues at coordinate 12,498,691 of CM046814.1, forward strand.
TATTTTGATGATATTCTCGTATATAGCAAAAACTTGGATGATCATGCAACACATTTGAAATATGTTTTAGATGTACTTAGTAGAGAAAAGTTATTTGCTAATTTGAAGAAATGTACTTTTTGCACCGATAAAATTGTGTTTTTAGGACTTTTTGTAAGTGCACAGGGTATACAAGTTGATGAAGAGAAGGTACGTGCAATCCAAGAATGACCGAGTCCTACAAGTGTAAGTAACGTGAGAAGCTTCCACAGACTTGCTAGCTTCTATCGGCGGTTTGTGAAAGACTTTAGTACATTGGCCACACTGCTTACTGAAGTAATCAAGAAAAAATTTGGATTCAAGTGGGGAGAAGAACAAGAGAAGGGTTTCCAAATGATCAAACAAAAGCTAACCAAAGCCCCTTTATTATCCTTGCCTAACTTTAACAAAACGTTTGAAATTGAATGTGATGCTTCAAGTATTGGCATAGTAGCTGTTCTTATGCAAGAGGGATGACCAATTGCTTATTTCAGTGAGAAATTAAGTGGAGCAGCCTTAAACTATCCTACTTACTATAAAGAGCTATATGCGTTAAACTAACATTGCAACTATGGCAACACTACCTATGGCCTAAGGAGTTTGTAATTCACATTGACCATGAATCTTTAAAATACCTTAAAGGCCAAAACAAGCTAAACAAAAGGCATGATTGTTGGGTGAAATTCATAGAGACGTTTCCATATGTCATTCATTACAAGCAAGGTGAGGAAAACATAGTTGCAGATGCGCTTTCTCGTAGGTATGCCTTAATCTCAGCACTTAATGTTAAAATGCTTGGTTTTGAACATATTAAGGAATTGTATGCTAATGACCATGATTTTAGTGCTGAATATCATAATTGAGAAAAGTTTGAGGTTGGTAAATACTTTAGACATGATGGTTACTTGTTTTGAGAGAATATGTTTTGTGTGCCTAATTGTAGCATCTCTATCTTCCTCCACATTTGATCTAATCATGACAAACTTCATTTATTTATAGTAATCTTCCACACTTCGGCTACCCTGGGTAAGACTTTACAGTTTTTGGAACAAGACTCGGTAGTAGTGGCTAGGTACAAATCGCCTTCTCATCATTGTCTTCATTTTATTCCATGTTTCAACAGGACATTCTCTATTCTGTCTCTTAGTTATAACAGGCTGATCCCACCAAGTAATAGTATAATCAGAAAACTCAATTACAGCCAATTTTACTTTTTTTGCCTAAGAATAGCTGTAGCAATCAAATACAAAATCCATCTTCTTCTCCCATTTAAGGTATGCTTCAAGATCATATTTTCCTTGAAAAGATGGAATTTTCATCTTTATACCACTCACACCATCATCTCAATGCCTAGCTCTTCTATAATTACCTATTGAATCCTCTCCTTTACCATACTCATCCCCATAAAAGTCATCAACCACTTCTCTAGCTGGAACTATCTTCCTTTTATGTTCGGGAACGCGTTCTGTGCTTGTGCGTTATCTACTTAATCCAAACACTCATGTATGTGCTCTAATTCAACTCTCATCAATCGTCTCATCTCCCCCATCAAGGCTCGAATTTGAAAATTTTGAATAGTTGGTTGTTGATCCTCTACATTTGCGCTTCGTTCTTGGTCTTAAGACATAGTTGAAATCTACAAAAAGATAATAGAAATAATATAGAAAAAACTTCACTGCACTCCCTTACGTCTTTCACTCAAGAGAACGATTCACTCAAATTTATTGGCTTTTATTCTCTTAATATGCTCAAGCTCTCTTGCATTTTTTCACTCGTAATAATTCTCTCTTAGTTATTATAAAACTAATCAAACCAATATTAAGATTCCAGCAGCAATTCACAGAGATTATATCAAAGAGATTTGGGTTTTAAGGGCGAGAACACAACGAACACATATGATTAGGTTTTGAAAGCATAAAATAATAATATTTTGGGAATAAATTTTCACACAATGAAAAATTAGACTTGGATTATATAAGATACCAATAATGGAAATTGAAAGTTTTTTTTTTCTATTTTTTTTTTGCTTTTTTTTAAAGACTAAATAACTGAAAATTAAAGGAATTTAGGGTAAGGAATTGGCAAAATTTGTGGATTTAAGGAAATAAATCACAAAGATGCAAAATTAATAAACCCTAAATACTGTTCACGATGCATTGTTTAAGCGGACCTATTCATGCGATACTGTTCACGAATTTTTTTTTTTAATTGAAATAAACAAGACACGAAATCTAAATAAAGATAGGCAAAACCTTATTAGAACCTTTTGTTTGGGTAATATCAGGTAGGTCCCCTTGAGGCCACTCCAGCTCGAATAAAACGCCTCAAGGTCAATCCAGCTCGAGCAGAAGATCCGACCGCTGGCACGAAGACGGCCTTACTAGACGTCAAAGCTGGTCGAGGTTGAGAAGTCCAGGACGGGTCGAGCCCCAAACTCTTTTTGCTTACTCGAGGTCTTCAAGGCTCGGCCCATCAAAGATGGTCAAGGTCAAGGAGCTCAAAAGCTGGTCGAGATCCGGGCTCACTTTTCTGCTCGAGGTCTTCAAGTCCTCCGAGCATAACTTAATCATGCCAGTCATAGCATAGAGGAAATGCAGGACCCAGATACAGCCGGTTTGGGATGGTCCGACCGGTTCCTCCAGAGACTTGGCACAACTTTCGATGCCTGATTAATGCCCCACGCGGCATGGTGTCGTTACTGTTACCGGTGGCCGGCACATGCCCCCACAGTGTCATCATTCCTTGCGTACACGCTCGACATTATGATCTGACAGTGTGAACCGTACCCACTAGACAGTCGCGTATCCCCAAGATGCCTAAGAGAAAACCAGAAGCTGCAAGAGCTACTAAAGTTTTGCCAATTACCTGACTCAGCCTCTAGAGAAGCTAACGGTGATGAACTCACCATGGCCGTTTGCTCAATGGGGAATTGACTTGATCGGGCCACTACCGAAGGGGAAAGCATCTGGAACACATGCCGTGGTGGCGATTGATTACTTCACCAACTGGGTCGAAGTGGGAGCCTTGAGTAGTATCACAGAGAGTAAGACCATTGACTTTATTTGGAAAAATGTGATTTGTAGATATGGGATTCCCCATGCATTGGTCACTGACAACGGGAGACAGTTTGACAACAACAAGTTCAGAGACTTCTTCCAAAACCTAGGGATAGAGGCCGCGAACAAGACTATAAAATGTCTCCTGATGACCAGACTTTGCGAGCAGAAGGGAGCCTGGGTGGACGAGCTGCCTGGCATCTTGTGGGCTTATAGAACCACACACAAAACGGCCACATGAGAGACCCCATTCTCCTTGGCGTTTAGGCATGAGGCAGTTGTTCCTGCTGAAGTAGGAATGGGGAAGCACCGAACAGAGCACTTCAACGAGGAGCAAAACAACGAGCAGATGTGTGCAGGCTTGGACTTGCTGGAGGAGAAGAGGGAAAGGGTCGCTGCAAAGATTGTAGACTACCAGCAAAAAGTGGCTCGCTATTACAATCGGAATGTGCACATCTGCCGGTTCCAAGTAGGGGATTGGGTACTCAGAAATGTCAATCAGAACACGAAGGGCCCCAGGCAAGGTGTGTTAGGGCTGAATTGGGAAGGTCCTTATCGACTCACTCAAATAGCCGGACCAGGAGCATATCGGCTAACCCATCCGGATGGACGAGAAGTCAAGAGGCCGTGGAATGCACAACATCTGATAAAGTACTTCCAGTAAGTTCCCTGTATTGTAAGCATTAGTATGCAATTCCTTCCGAAATGGAAATGTATAAAATCTAGAGCATATGTAAAAGCAAAGAAGTGCTTCCAGTATAATTTAATACAGGCAAGTTGAAGCCCATAAGCTCATGAAGACAATGCAAAGGCCAGAAGTCCCAAAGCCTAGCTTTAGGCGGGACGGTGCCAAGCATGGCCAATTGCAGGCCCAAGCAGAATAAGCTCATGAAGACAACGCGAAGGGCAGAAGTCCCAAAGCCTAGCTTTAGGCAGGACGGTGCCAAGCGTGGCCAATTGCAGGCCCTAGCTGAATAAGCTCATAAAGACAACGCGAAGTCTAGAAGTCCCAAAGCCTAGCTTTAGGCGGGACGGTACCAAGCGTGGCCAAATGCAGGCCTAAGCAGAATAAGCTCATGAAAAACACAAAGGCCAGAAGTCCCAAAGCCTAGCTTAAGGCGGGACGATGCCAAGTGCGAGCCGATTGCAGGCTCGAGTAAGAAAAGCTCGGGGAGATAGCGCGATATCCAAACATGAGCCAATATCAGGCTCGAGCCAAAGGGGCTCGCAAAATGCACAGCTACCAAGCACAAGCCAAACATCGGCTCGAGTGGACCAGGTTCACAAGATAAACAGAAGGCTTTCAGCCTAACTCAAGGCAAAGCTTTGCCACACATAAGTCAAAAGATGATACGAGCAGTTATAACATGGGGGAGAAAAAATAAAGGCCCAACACTTATAAAATAGTTACTTGGCTAGTGCACGGAGTCAATCTCATGCATAAATGTAAAACGCGAGTTTTTACACGTAGACACAGAAGCAAGTTGCTCAAAATATGCTCTTTATTCATTCATTGAAGATTACAATTACAAAAAAAAAAAAGAGAAAGAAAAGAAGCAAATCAATCTTTTGAGGGATTAAGGCTAGTAGGGGCATCATTAGCAGCAGCAGAAGGATCAACAGCAGCAGGAGGAACATCAGTAGCAGGAGGATCAACAGCAACGGGAGGAGCATCAGCAGTAGGAGGGGTATCAGTAGCAACAGCAGGAGGAGAAGTAGCAGCAAGAGCAGCTTCTCTAGGCTAGGTAGGGACCTCAGATGGTGAGGCTCTCGACCCTTAAATTGGGATATCATGCTTGTGCATGTACTTCGCCACACCTGCCTCGACCTTATCCAATTCCACCTCAGGATGCTCCTTATGAAAGGCATACACGAGGCAGCTGTAGCTGAATGCCACCCCTTCGTTGTACTCGGTCGTGAGCTGGGCCTTCAAAGAGTCCACTTTCTTCTGGAGGCGAGAAGCAACATCCTCCATGGACTTCTCAAGGGAGAACCTTTGCATGTCCAAGTCTTTCCAAGCATGGAGTAACTCTTCCCGGACAACTGTTAGCTCCCTCTCGAGCTGATGAGCCCGCGAGTCTGACATTACTGCCCTCTCCTCGAATGTAGAATTCTCCTCTCGAAGCTTCGCGTTCTCCTCATCCTTCTGCTCAAGACTCTGCTTCAAGCTTTGGATCTCTGCTCGAAGCTTCCGCTGCGAATCCTGAGTCCTGCTCCTGAATCTGGTGGCAACGGCAGCAACACGAGAAAAAAGGCGATGGAAAGCACCAACCAGCTCCTCATCGTCATAGGACTCCAGGCCATCCAGGAACTTATCCTCCATCTGTCCGGCAAAGTCCTTGACGTAGGGTTTGGTACGGTTGGCTCGATCTTACTCCTGTACGCCTTCGGATCGAGGCCGGACTGAGGCTGCAGTCCTCGGACGCCTGCGATGTGGACCCTCTTCTGCTTGCTCTACCTCTCGAGCAGAAGGGGCAGAACGAACTGGTGAAACGGGGGCATCGGCTCGGGGCCTTTTTGCAAGAAAAGAATATTAAAAGGAATCCTAATCAGAAATAAATTCCTAATCTAATTGAAATAAGAAAAGAATATTAAATAAATCAGAATCTAATATAATAAAAAAGGAAAGAATCCTTGATAAATCAGGATCTTAATATAATAAAAAAAGGAAAGTATCTTAAATGACTAAATAAAATTAAAATAGTTGATTTTTGAGATTTCTTCAATAGGCCTCCATGAATTGGATTAATCCCAAATTGTTTGAATCAGCCTATTAAGTCATTCTTTGAATTTCTTTGCAAGAGCACTTGTGACGGGTCCGATGGGAACTTGCATAGAATCTGAATATGCATTATTCCACGTGCTTGTCCCATCCTTGTGTATAATCTCATTAGTTAGACTTGTTGAACACCTCCACAAATATTCTCTACTCCCAGATGATGAAGATGTTGAGTTGTTTACATAGAGCAAGAAAGTTATGATAAACATACAACTTTTATTCTCAACAATTCTAATGATGATGTTTCATTCATCCATATAGTCCAACTAACCCTATTAAAATACAACTTCTCTTTACCGAGTTTGTCAAACCCATTACAGTCATTGGTTTTCTTCATATTGATGCTAAAAAAAGTATGCTCAATCCTGATATTCTCCCAGCTTACTATTGGGAAAAACACAGAATACTTTTGAGTTGTTAATGGAGAAATGTTGCAAACCTTTCTCATTGCCAAAAGACCCCATTGGAATTCAATTCTTTCCAAATTGTGTCATTCATAGGGTTTGATATTTTTTACCTAATTTCTAAGCTTCAAATTAGAGCTTCTGGAATACGGTACAAAAAAATGTTCTTGCCCTATACTATGAGTTATGTCTTTACTCCCTCACAAATGCTCTATCTCCCTATCTTCCGTTCATAGTAAAATTTCTTTCCTTTTGTCCAGAAAATCATAGCCAATTTTTCCATCCATCACCTTTCTGGAAAAATGATAATTTCTTTATTAACTTACCATTCAAACTTAATGAAGACATTAATCCAACCAAAGCCACTCACCTTGGAATGATTTCTTTTGATCTTTAGTTAGCCCAAACTAAATGCTCTCAATTATTGGCCCAAGGTTTAATAAAGCTCACAAATTTTGATTGGGCTTGCCAAGTCTTTTATGTAGAAAAGTAGTCAGAATTAGTCCGTGAAAAAAAAAAAAGCTAGTCATCCACTACTAACCACTGAATGGTTTCTTGAAAGATGACAAGTTTCCTTTGCCCAAAATTAGGTCATTGTTCATTCACATATATGATACAAAAATATTTTCCAAATTTAACCTTAAAGCAGGATTTTGGCAACTGGATATCCACCCACTGGAAAGGCACAAAACTGCCTTTTGTATTCCGAATGCACATTACCAGTGGATTGTCATGCCTTTCGGCCCAAAGGTGGTCCATCTCTTTTTCAAAAGGTGATGACACGTACATTTGAGCTGATTTTCCATCATGCACTCATCTCTTTTTCAAAGCACTCCTCTCCAACTTTTTGAAATTTGTGACAATACATGGAATCATGTTGTTTGACAAAAAGAGCATCTCAGGCCAACCAATTATTCATTTTCCTGGTATAATCCTTGAAAGTGGAAATTATCACCTAAGGCCCCATATAGCATAAGAACTACTCTATTTTCCAAATCAACACATTTCCAAAAGGCAGATACAATAGTTTTTGGGTATTTGTGAATTACCTCCTTGACTTTATCTGGCATGTGGACAATCACACAAGCCAATTGTTAAAAATGTTAAAGAAGTCTTCCCAACCTTGGGGATCTCTTCAGACTACAACAATACAAGAGCTCAAATTACTTGTACAATAGCCCCTTCCTTTGAAGATTCTTAATGATGTTCAACGAACCTTTCAAACAGATGTAAGTGATGAAAAATGGGGAGCAATACTAATGAGATTATGGATAAGGATGATATAAGTACGTGGAATAAGGTATATTCAGATCCTATCCTATGCAAGTTCCCGTCGGATCCGTCACAAGAGCCTGTGCAAAGAAATTCAAAAAAGCACTTAATAGGCTGATTCAAGCAACTTGGGGTCAATCCAATTCATGGAGGCCTATTGAAGAATCTCACAACATATTCAGATCAATAAATGCATGATTCAAGCTCTTGAATTTTATAGTAATAAAATTCATGAAATCAGCGCATTAAGGATGAAAGATATGCCACTATCTCTTTAGATAGTGTTTCCAATTTTAAAAGAGGCAACAAATCAGCTATTTTGATTTTATTTAGTCATTTAAGATACTTATCTTTTTTTTTTATTAGATTAACATCCTGATTTATTAAGAATTATTTCTTTTTTATTATATTAGATTTTGATTTATTTAGGAATCTTTTCTTATATCAATTGGATTAGGATTGTTTCTGATTATGATTTCTTGTAACCTAAATATTTTCGCATTCAATAAGAGAGAAAAGAATAAGTTTTTATGCAATTTACTTAAGTGTATAATTCTCTTTATTTCTTAAACGAACTATTTGAACTTATTGAATTTTCCGTGGCATTCAACCCTTGACTTATCAATCATATCATCCATAACTGATTGTGGCGTCCTCGCATACCAAGGTTCTTGCTTCATTATACAACAGGTCGCGATTCTATTTAATTCCTAAAATTAGAAACGATCTTGGAGCTTAATTTGATTAAGGTCTCGTTCGATCTTGGCATTGTATTGGTTGGTATTAGAGCAAAGGTTCTAATCAAGTTTTTGCCTATCCTTATTTAGAATTCGTGTCCTGTTTATTTTAATTCCAAAAAAAAAAAACCGTGCATTGTGAACAATATTTAGGGTTTCTTAATTTTGCATCCTTGTGATTTATTTCCTTTAATTCACAAATTTTACCAATTACTTACCCTGAATTCCTTCAATTTTCAGTTATTTAGTATTTAAAAAAGAGCAAGCAAATAAAATAATGAAAAAAAAAATCTTTCAATTTCCATTATTGGTTTCTTATAGAATCATATTCTAATTTTTTCATTGTGTGAAAATTTTTGCCCAAAATATTATTATTTGTGCTTACAAAACCTAATCATATGTGTTTGTTGTGTTCTCGCATTTAGAACCCGAATCTCTTTTATATAATCTTCGTGAATTATTGCTAGAATCTTGATATTGGTTTGATTAGTTTTATAAAAACTAAGAGAGAATTATTACGAGTGGAAAAAGGCAAGAGAGTGTGAGCATATTAGAGGGTAACAACCAATAAATTTGAGTGAAATACGAGTAAAATTGAGTGAATCATTCTCTTTAGTGAAACACATAAGAGAGTGAAGTGAGGTCCTTTCCACATTATTTCTAATCTCTTTTTGCAGATTTCAACTATGTCTCATGACGAATAACGAAGAGCAAATCCAGAGGATCAATAACATACTATTCAAAATTTTCAAATTCAAGCCTTGATGGAGGAGATGAGACGACTAATGAGAGCTGAATTAGAGCACATACATGAGCGTTTGGATCAAGCAGAGAATGCACATGCAGGACAACCGCAACGCGTTTTCCAAACATATAGGAGGGAGAGAGTTCCAGTTAGAGAAGAGGTTAATGACTATTATAGGGATGAGTATAGTGAAGGGGAGGATTCTGTAGGTAATCATTGAAAAGCTAGGCATCAAGATGATGTTGTGAGTGGCATAAAGATGAAAATTCCATATTTTCAAAGAAAGTACGATCCTAATGCATACCTTGAATGGAGTTTGTATATGAATGCTACAACTATTCTAAGTCAAAAAATATAAAATTGGCTGTGATTGAGTTTTCTGATTATGCTATTAGTTGGTGGGATCAGCTTGTTATAAATAACTGACGGAAAGGAGAACATCCTGTTAAAACGTGAAATGAAATGAAGAGATTAATGAGAAGATGATTTGTATCTAGCCACTACTACCAAGACTTGTACCAAAAACTACAAAGTCTTACCTAAGGTAGCCGAAGCATAGAGGATTACTTCAAAGAAATGGAGGTTGCTATGATTAGAGTAAATGTGGAGGAAGATATAGAAGCTACCATGGCACGATTCTTGAATGGCCTTAACAGAGAGATTGCAAATATGGTTGAGTTATAACATTACATGGAGATTGAGGAGATGGTATATAATGCCATCAAGATTGAGCAGCAACTCAAGAGGAGGGGTAACACCCATGTAATCCCAAGCTTGAGTTCCACTCTATGGAAGCTGAGCTATGTAAAGCGAGATGAGAGGCCACAAATATTTACTACACCTAAACCAAGATCCGAGCCCTCAGGGCCTAATTCATAAGGTAACATTATGACACCCACTATTAGGAATAATGATATTAAGTGTTTTACATGTCATGACAGGGGACACATAGCCAGTGAATAAGAGAGTTATGGTGTTACAAGATAATAGTGAGATTGTAACTGATGGTGAGGCAGAAGATAATAAGATGCCACTATTAGAGAATGTTGAAGATAAAGAGTATGCAATCCTTGATGAATTAACTTTAGTAGCTAGGAGAGCTTTGACTGTGCAAGTAAAAGAAGATGAAGCAGTGCAACGGGAAAACATCTTTCATACTAGGTGCTATGTGCAGGAAAAAGTATGTAGTATGATTATTGATGGGGGAAGTTGTACCAATGTTGCTAGTACTATTATGGTGGAGAAGTTAGGGCTTCTAATACTTAAGCATCTACAGCCATACAAACTGCAGTGGTTGAATGAAAGTGGCGAGGTAAAAGTGAACAAACAAGTACTAGTGTCTTTTAAGATCGGTAAATATGAAGATAAAGTACTATGTGATGTGGTACCAATGAAAGCTGGACACTCATTGCTTGGGCATCCTTGGCAATTCAATAGACGTGTAAAGCATGATGGTTTTACCAACAGGTACTTGTTTGAGTTTAATCAAAGCAAGATCACTCTTGCTCCTTTGACACCGAAATAGGTTTATGAAGATCAAGTAAGCTTACAAAGACAGAGCGAGGGAAAAAAAAGGACAGAAAAAGAGAGTGAAAATTAGAGAGATACCAAGCAAAATGAGAGAGAAAAAAAAAAAGAAAATTGAGGCAGTTGAGTAAAAATTAGAGAGAAAACAAAAGAATTTTTATGCAAAAGCAAGTGAAATAAAAAGAACTTTGTTTTCATATCACCCAATGGCTGTACTTCTGTACAAAGAGGCATTTCTGAACACTAACGAGCTTAACCTTATCTTGTCTAGTTCTATTGTTTCTCTTTTGTAGGATTATAGGATGTCTTTCCCGAGGAAACACCACATGGATTACTTTCAATCTAAAGGATTCAGCATCAGATTGATTTCGTGCCTAGTGCAACCATTTCAAACAGACCAGCCTATAGGAGTAACCTGGAGGAAACAAAGGAGCTTCAAAGGCAAGTTAACGAGTTGATGGAAAAAGGGCACGTGAGAGAAAGCATGAGTCCATGTGCACTTCCAGTTTTTCTAGTTCCTAAGAAAGATGGGACATAGAGGATGTGCATTGACTGCCGAGCAATCAACAACATAACGGTAAAATATCGACATCCCATTCCTAGGCTAGTTGGTATGCTTGATGAATTGTACAGTTCTTGTGTATTTTCTAAAATTGAACTAAAAAGTGGATATCATTAAATTATAATGAAAAAAAGAGATGAGTGGAGAACTGCCTTTAAAATAAAATATGGTTTGTATGAATGGTTAGTGATGCCTTTTGGTTTGACTGATGCTCCGAATACTTTTATGAGACTTTTAAATCATGTTTTATGGGTTTTTATTAGCAAGTTTTTTTTTTTATTTTTATGATATTCTAATATACATCAAAAAATTAGATGATCAAGCAACACATTTGAAATTTGTTTTATATGTACTTCGGAAAGAAAAGTTATTTGCCAATTTGAAGAAATATACTTTTTGCATTGATAAACTTGCGTTTCTAGGATTTTTTGTAAACGCATAGGGTATACCGGTTGATGAAGAGAAGGTACGTGTAATCCAAGAATGGCTAAGTCCTATAAGTGTCAATAACGTGAGAAATTTCTACAGATTTGCTAGCTTCTATCAGCGGTTTGTGAAAGACTTTAGCACATTTGCTTTTACCCTCTAATATGCTCACACTCTCTTGTCTTTCTCCGCTCATAATAATTCTCTCTTAGTTCTTATAAAACTAATCAAACCAATATCAAGATTTTAGCAGCAATTCACCAAGATTATCTCAAAGAGATTCAGGTTTTTAGGGCGATAACACAACGAACAAGTATGATTAGATTTTGGAAGCACAAAATAATAATATTTTTGGCAAAAATTTTCACATAATAATGAATTAGACTTGGATACTATAAGATACCAATAGTGGAAATTCAAAGATTTTGTTTTACTAATTTTTTCTTATCTTTTTTTTTTAAACACTGAATAACTAAAAATTGAAGGAATTTATAGTAAGGAATTGGTAAAATTTGCGGATTGAAGGAAATAACTCACAAGTATGCTAAATTAAGTAGTATCCAAAGGGGGGGATAATATACCTGTGCAAACACAAGCTTGAGTTCCACTCCATGGAAGCTGGGCTATGTGAAGCTCGCTTCACAGGGTAATACCGTGACTCTCACTATTAGGAATTGTGACATTGAGTATTTCAAATGTCATAACAGGGACACATAACAAATGAATATGTGAATAAAAGAGTTATGATGTTGTGAGATAACGGTGAGATGGTATCTTTCTTCCCTCCTAGGAGTTGATCTAGAAGTGGATTGATTAAAAACATTATAGTAAATCATTGATTCATCTATCAGAATTGAAATTTACGATGTTTCCATCTCACATTGGCTAAGAATAATTAATGGCTTAATAATAATAAATTTGAGTCAATCCTCAACTCTTGAGCTTTTTATATGAGTTAAGTTCATGGACTTTAAAACAAAATGTACTTATGTGCTTTAACATAGCTAAGCAATATATTCTAGTAATTGGACTGAATTAGCTCGCAGGGAGTATATGGAGATGAAATATTGTTCTTTACAACAAAAAAGATCTGGATTGTCACTACAAGAGAATGTTTGTCCTTTTCTACAATATTGTTTGATCACCAACAAATTGATCGTAAATGAGGCCTAGGGCTGTAGACAACTCTAGGAATTGGACATATTGTCGCTGTCTGTATGAGCCTAAGCTCTTGAACCGATACATATATTCTTATCGTGACTCCACTTCAATTATTATATCTTGAGTTTATAGAATAAAGTACGTCTCCCATATTCCACTCTACTTATAAAAAATATTCGAGGATCTAAAATCAAGCACGATATATAATACTAAGCTAAAAAATGACAAAGATTTTGCACTTATATAGTTTTTCTATTCATCTCTACTTAGAGTGGATATGTAACAACTTAACATTGTCTATATGTCTGTCTATTATGAGTAAACCAAGAAAAAGAAAATCAATGGAAAATGTCAATTAATGCCTCTAGCTGAACACCTTGGTACATCACCGAAACCAACATTATTCCTAGTCACAACAGGGCTTCCAAATTCCCCAAATGCAATACAACTTCCTGTCCAATTATGTCCTCTTAAAATTCTTAACTTCACATTTTCTGGCAGTCTCAATGTATGCCTATCTTCTAGTTCTTTTTTTGCTGTGAGTATTGAATGCCCAGTTGAATGTGACCTTGAAAATTTCTCTATTTTTTCATATCTTTCATTTTGTTTTATACTATTTGGATTCACTACTTGTTCACCTCTATCCTCTCTAGATTCTTCGTCTTCCTTAATAAAAATGCTTATAGCATCTTCTAAAGTTGACACATTACTTCCAGTAATATTATTCATGGAATTACTGCGGAAAAGTACTGGAGATTTTTCCAATGAATTTTGAGGCAAGTCAAGATCACTACGACAAACCGGGCAGGTTTTGTGAGACTCCAGCCAAAGATCAATACATTCTTGATGGAAAACATGGTAACAAACTATTAAAAGGCGTAGAATATTGTCATCTTCAAATTCGGCCAAGCAGATGGCACATTCAAGGCCATACTTTTGACGTCGAAAATCTTTAACAGTTGAGTATGCAAATGTTGGAAAAGCTTGAATCAACGAAGGATCGAGTCCAGGATTGACAGGTGAATTAGATGCGCCATTAGCATTTCCTGAAGGGCTCTGCCGAAGTTGCCATGTATTGACAATATTTTCCATAAAACACCTACAGAAATATACAGAGAAAAAGCCAACAAAGAAGAAAACAAGAAGTGTTACTGTTAAAATTATGGTAATAGGTGGGGAAGCGTAGTTTTCTGTATGTGGGGGATAAGGAGACGATGGATACGTCGTTGACGACATTGAAAAATATAATGTAATTGGGTGGCCGGAGATTGGAAATGTTCCGGCCTCGTTTCTTAGCATGGATGAGAAAATACCAATCAAGAGGAAAAGATGAAATAGGAAAGAAAATGTGGCTGATATGACTACTTTGATTTGTATTTGATTAAACTGTGTAGATTTTGAGGTACTAACTTTTAGTAAGAGAAAAACAAGGAGGCCTGTCAAATGTACTTAATATAGAGCTTATCAATAATCAAGTGATGTTGCTTAATTTGGAATTGAATGGTGACTGGACAGATTGTTTCTTGCCCTTGGTTGAAATCTTGGCTATTGAGCGAGTCTTTCTCTGAGAAGGGTTAGGAACTTGGTATTAAGATTAGCAACTTGGGCTCGGTTGATAGAAAAAAGTCACCTACGCTCTCAACTTTTAATTAAATATTTACATAAATCTCTTTAGTTTTATAAATGGTCTTTCAGACTATTATAACATAAATTATTTTGAAATTTAAAAATTTTTTTTAATACTATTAATCTGTCATTTTTTTAACAATAATAAAATAATTTGAAATTAAATTTTAACATTCAAAATAATTTATAAAATTTGCATAACAATATCATTTTAATTATATATGTATTAGTATAAATCTTACATTCAATTTTTTTTTATTAATGAGATAAGTATTAACTAATTCAATTAAGATAGACTAATAATTGCTTAACAATATCATTTTCATCATGTATATGATATTTTATTAATCACACTCATTGAATATTTTTTTGTTATATGATATTTTATTTATTATTTTTATCTTCTTATTACATATGTTTGTCTTTTTATACTATAATAAAAGAATATAATAGTTAAAAGAGGGTTTGTGTGACTATTTATAAAATCAAAGGGATCTATTCGACCATTTTAATAAATCTTGGGGGTGTGGGTAACTTTTTTTTCTTTTTACTATAATTGCACTGAGCATGTTTAATTTTGTAATGATCCGAGCTTTCTTAAGCTTTTAAAGATCTTATGTTATGTGTCTTTTGGATATATGTATGTATAGTATTTAACTATTTTTATTTTAGAAAAGTTAAGATTAAGAAAAGGTCTTAATCTATTAATTTCTATGATTGATACTGCAATTATGCCTTTATACCAAAACTTCAAGGAAAAGAAAGATAAATATGTTATTTGACTTTATGTTTTTATTATGATTAAAAAATTTTTATTTTTAGAAAAGAAAAAAAAGTTAGATCCTATAAAATAATAAAAAATGAAAAATGAAAAATATTTTTTATTTATTATTTCAAACAATTTGTTTTAATATGTATTAAAATTTTAATTTATTGCCTCATTTTATAATTGTGCTTCTTACATTTTATTCTAGGAAAATTTTGTATTGCCACCTCTGATTGACGATCTTTAAAATACTCCCTGAACTATTGTAATCATTACCTTACCCCCATTTTTGTTCAAAAGATTAGGAAAAAAAACAAAGGTTGGTAGATGAATTTCTTTTTGTCATATTTACAAAAATAGGGGAAGTTCAAGTTTACAATAGTTTATAGATATTTTAAAAATTTTTATTTTATAAGAGATTATTAACACTAGAAAATGTACATATAATAAAGGTTAAATTCATCATTTTATACTCATAAAGTTGATAACACTAACTACTTTGTCACATTTATAAATCCCTTGTTTATTTTAGGAATCATCTATTTTTATTTTTATTTTTTTATATGTGATTTTTATGTTTTATAGAAAAATCCCTAAATTCATGAGATTGGAAAAAGGACGTACCATTTAGATTCCAAAGATTCAAAAACCTTTGAAATAGTTGCGAAGACTAGCCCTTTAATTTTACATTAATGATTCTGAAAGAATTAACTATCGCAATGTGTTTGAGCTCACATGCACCCCATTACACTAGATTCAACACAACTTAATTTACTAGTTCAAATGCCTTGACCAAAAATGTCTAATGGAGGATCCCTATTTGACTTTATTTGTAGCCATTGGTTAAGTTGATTCTAATGCAAACCTAGACCATTAGATTGTGTCTTTAAAGCTCATCTACAGGCTTTGGTTGTAAATTCACCAGAATTATCATGTAAATGTTGACACTTAAATAAGATTAGAATTTGCCTATATAAAGGCAAGATAGCTCACTAGTTTTAACGTGGAGTTTAAATGTGAGTTTTGTAGTGATTTTTAGGGGAAAATGTAGTAAATAAAAAGAGGTTTTTATCTTCTCCTTTTTGCTGTCAATTTCTCTATATTGTACTTTTAAATTTAATTTATTAAATAAAATAAGTATTTTGCTTATCAATATAAGTGGCTAATTTTCTGAACTAAGGTGAAGGGTGAAGTTCATGGGCCGAATTGTAGATTTAATTACTCTCTTAAATGAGTTTAAATTTTATTGTTTTTAATTACAAGTTTATAAGTTGTATTTTTTACTAGTTATTTTTATTCCATATTTATTTGTAGATTTAGATCCCCTTGGATATATGTGGCAGTTTAACCTAATGTCGATACGCCAATACAATGATGAGAATGCTTTAATACAGTTGTGACATATTATATATTTAACCCCCATATTTATTCATAGTGATTAATGAAGAACTCAAGCCCGACCCTATAACTGAAATGAAGGGCCTTAGCTATTAAAAAGCCTAGCCCTTCGAACTCTGGCTCGACACTTATCGTGTCAAGGAAAGCTCAAGCCCAGCCATATTTTTTTAGTTTTTTTTTTTATTTTGATATTTCAATAGTTTAATTTTTTAAGAAAAATAAAAATTGGACATAACGTCTCCTAAAATATTAAAATTTAAAAGCTTTAGAACTTGTTTAAAGTAAAATAAACATAAAACTTACTTTACACAACGTCTCAACCATATAATTATATAAATAAACATAAACAAAAATCATATCTTGTATAAATAAAAAAGCAAAAAATTCAAATTATCCCTAAAGCAAAATGTTAGGGTTTGTCTTTGTGATTTATGAATTGTATTTGTGAGTTGTGATTTGTGATGCGTATGTGTTATAAGTCAAACTTGTCACAACCCAAGCCTTGACTTGAGTATAGTTGGACCCTAATTCTTCAGCCCTAGTTCGATTCTTAACCCTTAAATTTGGGTCAAAGAACAAAAATTTCAGGCCAAGGCGGGGTCGGGCCATTTTACCTTCCTTAACTGGTAAAAAAAGTAAATTATAAAGATAAGAAAGTATGACAAACATGATTTGAATATTAAGAGTAGATCCCACAACCTTTGCACTTCTTTGAATTGGATTATTTTTTCTTATTTTTATACAATTATTTTCATTTAATTATTGACGTCCAAATTTTTATGTTCCCTGTGGTTTAATCCCAGACTCACAAAATTATAATTAGGCACTTATGCTTGGGAGGATAAATTTTCGGAGTCGCTACCAAAAAGTTTTTCAAATTTGTGTCAATTTCTGTTTTTATTTTTATTTTTTATTTTCACTTTTTTTTTCTATCGTCCATATTATCCCTTTTTCAAGTAAATTTCATTTAGCACTTCTAAATTTATTGGCTCTCTTAGAGATTGGTTCAAGGGCTTAGGCCCATAGAAATAGCTACAGTTTGTCCAATTCCCAAAGGTGTGTACAGCCTTAGGCCTCATTTATGATCAATTTCCTGGCGATCAAATTGCTTCAGTTGAATTAGCTCGCATGGAGTATATAGAAATGAAATGTTGATATTTACAACAAAAAGATTTGGATTATCATTACAAGAGAATGTTTGTCATTTTCTATAAGCTTGACAGTTTTAATAATCCAACATTAAAAGACGTCTTTATTGTTTCTCTTCCAAAAGAGCTTCAACAAAAACTTCAAAGGCAGATAAATGTCAATCATCTCAACGTAGCTGACATGTCACTTGGTAAGATTTACCAGCTTGCAGTTAACTGTCTTGCACTGTTATGTGAGCAAAAAGAATTCTTCAAAGATCTAATGAAAAACAAGCAGCCATTCAAAGAAGCTTGCAAGAAACCATATCTTAAGATCCAGTGTAAATCAGACAAGGATTGCACTGGTTCACCTTCCAAGAAAAAAGTTCATTTTCGAAGATATGATCACAAATCCAAATCATCCTCTTCTAAGTTGTGCCGATAGATTTTGAGGATTCATCAAAGGAGAAAGAATAAAGTTATTCACGAGAATGTCCCCAAATCTCCATTCCCTTAGAGGTTAGTTAAAATAAAGAAAGGAAATTCCACATGTGAGATTATGGAGATCTTTAAACAGGTAAGTGTTAACATTCCTTTGCTTGATGCTATAAAGCAAGTAACCTTTTATGCCAAGTTTCTTAAAGACCTCTGCACTAAAAGAAGAAGTATTCATGTTCAAAAGAAGGTATTTTTAAACGAAAACATTAGTTCCATACTTCAACAAAAAATTCCTCCAAAATTTAAAGACCCAGGATCCCCTACTCATGTAGTATTGGGAACCATATATCTGAGAATGCTTTGTTGGATTTAGGAGCTACTGTAAATCTTTTACCATACTCAATATTTGTGAAACTTGGATTGGGAGAATTGAATTACACGTGTTACAACTTACAGATCGGTCTATGAAAATACCTTGTGGTATTGTGGAGGACATGCTTATCCAGGTAGACAAGTTCGTTTTCCTGTTGATTTCATTATGATTGACACTCAACCAGTGCAAGATTTAAAGAAGCATATCTCTATTATCCTAAGAAGACCTTTTTTGGCAACTGCCGATGCTCACATTCAATGCAGGACCGAAAATATGAAGTTGTCCTTTGGCAATATGACTATGGAGTTGAACATCTTTAACATTGCCAAACAACCTCAAAATGCAGATGATGGAATTGTTGATGTGGATTTAATAGAAGAATTAGCTTATTATATTATTCCTTTTAACCTTAATAATGACCTTTTACAAATATGTTTAACTCACTTTGGTTTGAATTTTGATATTGACAGATCAGTCGATGAGGTCAATGCCTTACTTGATTCAGTACCATCCATAGACACCAACAAATAGAATTCAAAAATTAAACAACTAGCACCATCGGGAAGAAACTCATCCATCATTAGAATCATCACTAAAATTCAAGCTCAAATCGCTACCCAATACTTTGGAATATGCATTCATGGGAGAAAAAAGCACTCTGCTAGTAATCATTTAATCCTCCCTAATTGACAAACAAAAAAGTATTGTTAGAAGATTTAAGAAAACACAAGGAAGCATTAGGATGGACCATAGTCGATATAAAAGGTATAAACCCAGTGCATTGCATGCATTACATTCATCTTGATAAAAATGCTAAATCTACTAGGAAAATACAACGTCAGTTGAGCCCTAACATGAAAGAGTTGTTAGAACAGAAGTCCTTAAGCTATTAGATGTAGGTACCATTTACCCTATTTCTGATAGTTCATGGGTTAGTCCTGTACAAGTTGTTTTAAAAAAATCAGGAGTTATAGTAGTTACCAATGCTAATAATAAATTGATACCCACTAGAGTAACTACAGGGTGGTGTGTATGCATTGATTACAGAAAGTTAAATTCTGTCACACGTAAAGATTAGCAGGTCATGAATTTTATTGCTTTTTAGATGGCTACTCCAGATATAACCAAATTCTTACAGCACTAAAAGATCAATAGAAAACCACTTTCACTTGCCCTTTTGGCACTTTTGCATATAGGAGAATGCCATTTGGATTATATAATGCACCTCTCACATTTCAATGATGCATGTTAAGCATTTTTTCTGATATGGTTGAAAGCTTCCTTGAAGTCTTTATGGATTACTTTTCTATTTTTGGTAATTCATTTTATCATCTAACAATAGTTTTGCAGAGATGTATAAAAAAAAATTTGGTCTTGAATTGGGAGAAGTGTCATTTTATGGTCAAATAGGGTATTTTTCTCGGTCACATCATTTCAAGCAAAGGTATTAAGATTGACAAAGCCAAGGTGGATCTCATTTCTAATCTTCCTCCATCTAAAATAATCAGAAAAGTAAGATCTTTCCTTAGGCATGCTAGCTTTTATGGACGTTTTGTTAAAGATTTTAGCAAAGTCTCTAGACCCTTGTGCAATCTACTTGTTAAAGATGTACCTTTTATCTTTGATGATTTATATCTTGAGGCATTTGAAAAACTAAAGCAATTGTTGACATCATCGTCGAACATTCAGCCCCCAAATTGGAACTTACCTTTTGAGCTCATGTGTGATGCATCTGATTATGCGGTAGGAGCAGTATTAGGACAAATTGAATGATGCATAATTGAACTACTTAACCACTAAAACGAAAATGCTAGCAGTAGTGCTTTCCTTAGAAAAATTTTGATCTTATCTCATTAAATGTAAAATATTTGTTTTCACATATCATGCTGCTCTTAAATATCTTCTTTGAAATAAAGATACAAAAGCTAGACTAATTCGCTGGGTGTTACTTTTACAGGAATTTGACCTTAAGTTAAAAGATAAGAAAGGCACAGAAAATGTGGTGGCAGATCATCTCTCTCGCCTCAATTTTAATACAATTACAGATCCATTACCATTAAATGAATCATTTCTAGATGAATAATTGATGAGTGTCCAAGTATTACTATGGTATGCTGATATAGTTAATTATCTTGTTACAGGCCAACTTCCAAAGCATTGGACCAAGCAGGACAAAGCCAAATTTTTTTGTGGAAATAAAGAATTTCTTTTGGGATGATCCTTATCTGTTCAAGTATTGTGTTGATCAAATTGTCAGACGATGTGTCCCAGAAAATGAATTTTAAAACATCCTTTTATTACGCCATAAACAAGTGTGTGGAGGCCATTTTAGTGCTAAGAAAATAGCTACTAAAGTTTTACAATGTGGTTTCTATTTGCCAACTTTATTTTGGAATGCTTACACTTTTTGTTCTTCATATGACAAATGTCAGCGTATGGAAAGCATTACATGAAGGAATATAATGCCCTTAAATCTTATTCCTGTAGTTGGAATTTTTGATGTGTGGTTCATCGAGTTCATGGGACCATTCCCTCCTTTTTTTGGGCATCAGTATATATTGGTTACTATCGATTACATATCTAAATGGGTAAAAGCCATTTCGTGCAGAACCAATGACCATGAAGTAGTAATTTCATTTTTGAAAAGCAACATTGTTTCACGCTTTAGCTTCCCTCAAGCAATAATCAGTGATAGTGGTGCCCACTTTTATAACAAATCATTCAAAGCTCTTTTGGCAAAGTATTCCATTACTCACGAAGTGGCTACCCCTTATCATGTGTAAACTAATGGCCAAGTTGAGATTTCTAATAGGGAAATAAAGCACATATTATAAAAAACAGTGAGGTCAGACAGAAAAGATTAGTCATTGAGACTCAATGATGTATTATGAGCATACCGAACAGCTTTTAAAACCCCGATTGGGATGTCACCCTATAGGCTAGTGTATGGGAAAGCTTGCCACCTACCTGTTGAACTCGAGCATCATGCATATTAGGCCAACAAGAAATTTAACTTCGACATGCAGCAAGCTAGCTCAGAAAGAAGATTACAGCTAGCAGAACTTAAGGAAATTCACAATGAAGCATATGAAAATGTTAAGATTTACAAACAGGGAATGAAAGTCTTTTATGACAAGTAAATTATGAGAAAATCTTTTACCCTAGGTCCAAAAGTGCTTTTATTTAATTCTCGATTGCATCTGCTCCTAGGTAAGTTACGCTCTCGATGGTCTCACCCTCTATTGTTCATACTGTTTTTCCACATGGAGCAATTGAAATTAAGGATCCAAAGAACAGTGTCATTTTTAAAGTTAATGGTAAAAAAATAACGCCATATCTAGAGTACCTACCACATGACGAAGACACCAAAATCAATTTGAGTAACCCACCAGATTTGAATTAAGACCTTTCTATTTCTTTTCAGTGATTTAATTTCCTTTTATCATTCATTTTACTATTCTTTTTTTTGAAATTATTTATTTTCTATGAAAGTGCTTTTGATTACCAGTCATATTTTCTTTCATCACTTATCATGAATACCTTAATTAGACAGATCCTCTTCGTCCAACTTAAGCGACTTTTACGTGTGAAGCCTCATATAAATGGCTTGCTCCAAGTTTGTCAATCACAACCTGTTTGGGACCTTCGACCACCAGCATTAGTGTCTTACTTTGAAGACTTAGAAAAACAACTCAAAGAAATCGAAGGTAGTGTCTATGAAATCCAATTGGAACTTGAGGTAAATTCAATAAGAGGATGTTTGTAAGTAGTTGTTTACTTAAACACATTTTTTTTACGTTGTGTTTTTATTTTCTTTTGTTTGCTTATTACTTGATTTCACAGGCTTTATTTTATTTAAGTGTGTTTTAATTTTCAACCCGAGTTAAGTGTGGATAACACTACTCCGTGACAATCAAAGTCCGTTACTTCAGCTTCCCATAATAACTAATATTCTGAGGAGACGAAATGGACAAAAATATAATTTTGGAAAAACTTCACAACGATTTCCTTCACTTCCTCAGAATGCTCCTTTTACAATCTATAAAACTTGGTCCTAATGCTTACTTATGAGAAATAACATCCCTTCTAACATTTGATGGTTAACAAAAGCCAAAGTACGATTGGCAAGTGAGTTACCTCCCAAATTTATTGCATATATGCCTGGTTGTGGTAAAGGAAACTACTCAAGAAAACAAAGAGCTTGTCGACTTCAGTTGCTTGTCATAAGTGTGCCAAAATGGAATGCATGAAAAGGACATGTACTTTAGGAATGGTGTCTGATAATAGGGAAGACAAGATTCAATTCATTAGGGATGGCTTGAATAAAGAGTCATTGGATAATATCCTTTTGTCTCTTGAAACGCACCCTAGTGGATACATATTAAGAGTAATTCTCCAACAACATAACAGTAAAGTATCGACATCTTATTCCTAGGCTAGATGATATGCTTGATGAATTGTATGGTTCTTATGTATTTTCTAAAATTGATCTAAAAAGTGGATATCATCAAATTAGAATGAAAAAAAGAGATGAATGGTTTGTATAAATGGTTAGCTATGCCTTTTGGTTTGACTAATGCTTCGAGTACTTTTATGAGACTTATGCATCATGTTTTGTGGGATTTTATTAGTAAGTTTGTTATTGTTTATTTTGATGATATTCTCATATATAGCAAAAACTTGGATGATCATACAACACATTAGAAATATGTTTGCTAATTTGAGGAAATATACCTTTTGCACTGATAAACTTGTGTTTCTAGGATTTGTTGTAAGTGTACAGGGCATACAAGTTGATGAAGAGAAGGTACGTACAATCCAAGAATGGCTGAGTCCTAAAAGTGTAAGTAACATGAGAAACTTCCACGGACTTGCTAATTTCTATCGGCTGTTTGTGATAGACTTTAGTACATTGGCCACACCACTTACTGAAGTAATTAAGAAAAACATTGGATTCAAGTAGGGAGAAGAACAAGAGAAGACATTCCAAATAATCAAAGGAAAGTTAACCAAAGCTCCTTTATTATCCGTGCCTAACTTTAACAAAACATTTGAAATTGTTTATGGCTTTAATCCTTTAACTATATTAGATTTAACTCCATTACCTGTTTCTGAGCTTGTTAACTTAGATGGAAAGAAAAAGGCTGAAATTCTTAAGTAGATACATGAAACGGCAAAGCTCAACATTAAACGAAGAACTGAACAATATGTTAAACAAGCCAACAAATGGCGACACAAGCCAGTCTATGAACCCAGCGATTAGTTGTGGTTACATATGCACGAGGAACGATTTCTAGAACAAAGGAAATCCAAGTTGCTACCTCGAGGGGATGGACATTTCCAGGTCTTGGAACGGATCAATGACAATGCATACAAACTGGATTTTCCTGGTGAGTACAATGTAAGTGCTATTATTAATGTTTCTTATTTAAGTCCTTTTGGCGTAGGTGAAGATTTGAGGACAAATCCTCTTCAAAAGGAGGGGAATGATGAGATTATACACAAGGATGGCACAAGCACGTGGAATAAGACATATTCAGATCCTATGCAAGTTTCCAACAGACCTGTCACAAGAGCTCGTGCAAAGAAATTCAAAGAAAAACTTAATGGGATGATTCAAGCAACTTGGGATCAATCCAATTCATGGAGGCCTATTGAAGGAATCTCACAAAATATTCAGACTAATAAATCCGTGATTCAAGCTCTTGAATTTTATGAGCAATCAAATTCATGAAATCGGCGCATTAAGGATGAAAGATATGCCATTATCTTTTTAGATAGTGTTTCCTTTTTTTTAAAAGAGACAACAAATTAGCTATTTTGATTTTATTTAGTCATTTAAATACTTTCCTTTTTTTTTATTAGATTAAGATCCTGATTCTTTCATTTTTTTAGATGAGATTCTGATTTATTTAGGATTTTATTCTTATTTCAATTAGATTAGGAATTTGTTTCTGATTAGGATTTCTTGTAACCTATATATATATTCACATTCAATAAGAGAAGGAGATGAAGTTTTTCATGCAATTTACTTGAGAGTATAATTCTCTTCTTAAACGAACTCTTTGAACTTATCGGATTTTTCGTGGCATTCAACCCTTGACTTATCAATCAGACAATCCATAGCTGATTGTCGTATCCTCACATACCAAGGTTCTTGCTTCATTAAGTAACGGGTCGCAGTTCCCTTCAATTCGTGAAATTAGAGACGATCTTGGAGTCTAATTTGATTGGGGTCTCGTTAGTTCTTGGTGGGGTTCGTATCAGTCGGGGGAGGGAATAGATGATGATTGTGGAATATCTTAATATTGGAGAAGTTTTTGCTAATTTTTTAGTCGAAGATGGCTGTATATAGAGTGTAGTAACTCTAGAAACGCATCTTCTTAGTCTAAGAGTTAAAAAAACAAAAATTAAAAAAATAGGCATTTTAATTCTTATATTTGTATTACCTTTGGCCTTGAGTTATGTTACATCATATTTGCTTCTCTGCATGCTGATGTTGGTGACAAAAGTGATTGGGCGAGCTGAGGAGTAAAATTTGTTAAGTAACTTGAAAGAATGCACATGTCCTAATAAATTCCAAGTGAGTTTTTGAGCCTATCATTTTTCTTGGAGAGTAACCCTTTTTGCCCCATTTTTTCATATATCTTAGCAATTTACTATATATGACCTCTATATTTTCCCTTGAGTCAAACATTAAAAAAAAAAAATTTGTGTTGCTACATCTTAAAGTCCACTGAGCTAGTAAAAATGGAAGACTATTTAGAGCCCTAAAAGATGAGGAAAAGGCCATCTTTGATCCGTTTGAGCCTTTTTCAGCCATCCCTTTTGTAAAATATCCATAGTTAGCCCTTTTGAGCCTAGATAAACTAAAGAAAAAAATTTTGTTTTCTTTGTTAACTCATTATCTTGTTTTACTCCAATTTAGAGTAGTACCCTACGTTTTATGTGTTTCATCACCTACTCATATTTGAGAAAATTTTAGATGATCATTAAAAAAAAAAATTGGTGCAATATATATATTAAAGAGAAAAAAGATGTGCAATTGAAAAAAAATATATAATAATAATAAATAAATTGCACCTTATAATTTCCAAAAATCTCTATTCTTTTCTCAAACAAAACTTTATTTTTCCTATTATCACTTCTTTGTTAACCATATCCTTAACCTGCATTACATCTTAATAAAAGTCTTTCTTGATTTTAGGGATCTACAGTCTAAAATAGAAGCTAGTAATATGGATTAAAAAGATGTAGTGATATATATATATATATATATATATATATATATATATATATATAAAGGTTTGTTTGACTATTATTTCATTTAGTGTCATATTATATGCTAAACTGTGGGCATTATTCTTGGTGAGAGTGTGTGATATTGCCATTCATTAATTTCTCTCAAGTTATCATTTTTAGAGTGACTGTTTTTCTTAGGTTTATTTTCTTCTGAGAGTGTCACTCCAACCTGTGGGATTTTGGGGTTGACATGTCACACTTGAACGTGGATTAATTAATGTAGCTTTAATAATAAATCAGTTTGCATGTGTTTGCTTGATTGACTCATGTGGATGGTTGATGTGGGAGTGATATATCTTTAGGCTGGAGATAATGCTTGTACTTTTATTTAATTATTGTCATTAATCTAATTGAAGAAGTAAACATAATTGCCTTTAAAAAAAAATTGGTTGAATTTTGTTACTGCTTAATTTGCTAGGGACTAGCAATAAGCTAGTTAGGAGATATGTTGAGTCCTAGAGAGTATATATTTATAAACAGTAAAATCATCATTATGTATTTTAAGTTCCTTGATATTTGATTATTTAGGTTTAAATGTATTTTTAATACTTTATGTATTTTATAGGTATTTTAGTCATTTCTCAATAAACGAGAAGTCGGACAGCAAAACAGACAGTACTTTTTAACTCAAAACAGCTGAATAGGAAAGATATAAAAGGCAAAATTATAATTTTAATATTTTAGTGGGCTCTACTGACGTGGCTTGATTGCTGACATGGCTTAACTGCTGATGTGTCATTGACCGATGATGTGACTTTGACGGATAGTGTGGCAAAAATCTATTGGACCAAAAAATGAGCTTACAATACATGCAGTGCATTGAATCATACTTGTTGACTTTTGCATTGACTGATGACGTGACAGAATATTAGTGGACTGAAAAACGCGCATACCATACATGCATATACACAGAATGATAGCCCTGGTGACATGTTCCAACCAATCAGAGAGTGCCACATGATGCAATCTTGGGCGTCCTAGTTATTTTTAATCTGATGGTCATGATTTACTCGTTGTATCTATAAATAGGGGCTCCCCCCTAATTTAACAGCTCTGAATCCATTTCTGGGCTCTATTTTCTATAATTCTTTCTCCATCTTGTATTTTCTACATATTTTAATAAAATTTTCATTTCACCCCTAGTTATAAAATGAGTAGCTAATTTATTTTCAAGCTTGGGTTAAAAGTGAAGCCTCAACATAATCTATGGGCTTAATTTGGTAAATTTATTTTTACTTTCTCTAATTTATTTAAATTGTTTTGACTTATCATAGACAGATAGTAATAATCTTATCTAGATATTGCACTGGTATACCGGCTCCTTAGTGCAAGATTATTACTATTTGGCACAGTGAGTGCTTTACACTAGATTTATTAGAGAAAAACCTCCCTCTAATTTATGTGGTACGTCTTGACTCATTATTGACATAAAATTTATGTAGGTTAATTAGTGGATAGTCTTGCCACCTTGTCAACAGTTACACTATTATTACCTGGCACAATGTGTTCTTGATACCACATATAACATAAGATTATTCTTCCTAGCACTGTGAGGGCTTGATGTCATATTTATTAGAGTTAGGTTCATAAGGAGTGGAAATACCCCCTAATAAATTAATTGGAACTAAAAAAATGAATATTAAGCCCATAGTGAAATGTTGAGTGCAAATACTGAAACCCAAACACTTTATTGCATGGATCAAGTTCCAGTTTATTATCACCATTTTAATTTCAATTTTAGGATAGAATAAACTAGGAAATTTCACAAAAAACATAAATAATAAAGGCTAATAATAACTCTATATAATTAAAATCCACTTCCTCGTTGGATAAACACTCATCACCATTAATCCATACTTCAATGGATTCGTGTGCTTGCGAGTTCAATAAAATTTTCACAATAGTATATATGCAA
Organism: Murraya koenigii; assembly: GCA_025617385.1. Lineage (NCBI taxonomy): Eukaryota > Viridiplantae > Streptophyta > Magnoliopsida > Sapindales > Rutaceae > Murraya > Murraya koenigii. The sequence goes on from CM046814.1 coordinate 12,526,323, forward strand.
TAAATTTGGAAGCTAACTCACTACGATTGGCTTCAATTAATCATCGGATGTCAAAATGGATGTTATTTCTCATAAGTAATGGCATGTGTTCGGACAGAAATTTATAGATTGTAAGGAAAGCATTCTGAGGAAGTGAAGGAAATCGTTTGAGAAGCCTTGCCAAAATTTTGTTTTTATCCATTTTGTCTCCTCAGAATATCAGTGATTATGGGAAACTGAAATAATCGACTTTGATTGTCACGGAGTACCGTTATTCGTGACTTAACTGAGGTAACAAATTAAAGCACACTTAAATAAAATAAATCTTGTGAAATCAAGTAACACGTGAAAGCAAACAAAAGAAAATAAAAACACACAACGTAAAAAAAATGCATTTAAGCAAACAACTACTTACAAACATCCTCTTATTGAATTTACCTCAAGTTCCAATTGGATTTCATAGATACCACCTTCGATTTCCCTGAGTTGTATTTCTAAGTCTTCAAAGTGAGATACTAATGCTGGTGGTCGAAGGTCCCAAACAGGCTGTGATTGACAAACTTGGAGAAAGTCGTTTAGATGATGCTTTACAAGTAGAAGTCGCTTAAGTTGGATGAAGAGGATCTGTATGATTGAGGTATTCATGATAAGTAATGAAAGAAAATATAATTGATAATCAAACACACTTTAATAGAAAATAAATAATTTCGAATAGAGGAAGACTAAAATGAAATGTTAAAAAGAAATTAAATCATAGAAAAAAATGGAAAGGTCTCAATTCAAATATGGTGGGTCACTGAAATTGATTTTAGTATCTTTTTCATGTGGTTAGTACTCTAGATATGGCTTTAATATTTGACCATTAGCTTTAAAAATGACATCATTGTTTGGATCCTTAATTTCAATTACTAAATGTGGAAAAATAGTATGAATAATAAAGGGTCCAGACCATCGAGAGCATAGCTTACCTGGGAACAGATGCAATCAGGAATTAAATAAAAGCACTTTCTAACCTAGTATGAAAGATTTTCTCATGATATACTTGTCTTGAAAGACTTTCATTCGCTTTTTGTAATCCTTAGCCTTTTTATCGTTGCAAATATCCTCAAATTTTGGAACCTCCATTTTGAACAATGGCAGGGATAAATGATACTTTGATTTAGTTGTTTATTGTCAATGGATGATGAGGTGATTTCTTGCAATGTGTTTTCTTCTCCAATGATATGTACTCTAAAGTGAGTTAATCATTCTTGTAAAGGGTCGTCCCTAAGGCTAGAAGAAAGATTACAATCAATTAATTCTTCAATAAAATTCATATAAACAATTTAGTCGTCTCCATCATAAGGTTGTTTGGCAATGTTAAAGATATAAAGCTCCATAGTCATATTGCCAAAGGACAACTTCATATTTCTAGTCCTGCATTGAATGTGAGCATCAGCAGTTGCCAAAAAAGGTTGGCCTAGAAAAATAAGGATGTGCTTCCTCGAATCCTGCATTAATTGAGTATCAATTACAATAAAATCAATAGGAAAATAAAACTTGTCTACTTGTTTACCTGGATAAGCATGTCCTCGATAATTCCACGATGTATTTTCATAGACCGATCTACAAGTTGTAACAAAATTGGTGTTGGGTGAAATTCTCCCAATCTAACTTTCACAAATATTGAGTACGGCAAAAGATTTACACTAGCTCCCAAGTCCAACAAAGCATTCTCAAATGTGTGGTTCCCAATACTACATGAGATAGTAGGAAATCTTAGTCTTTAAATTTTGGAGAAATTTTTTGTTGAAATATGGAACTAATGTTTTCGGTTAAAAATACCTTCTTTTGAACATGAATACTTCTTTTTTTTAATGCAGATGTCTTTAAGAAACTTGGTATAAGAGTGCTTTATAGCATCAAGCAAAGGAATATTAATACTTACTTGTTTAAAGATCTCTATAATCTCACCTGTAGAATTTCCCTTTTTTGCTTTAACTAACCTCTAAGGAAAATGAGCTTTGGGGACATATTCTCGTGAATAACTTTCTTCTTTCTCTTTTGATGAATCCTCAAAATATATAGGCACAACTCTAGTCGTCTTTGTCACCAGCATCTCTACCTTGTTCTCAACTTCTTTGCCTTTTCATAAGGTCATCACAGCTTTGACCTCTTCATATTGCTGGTGTGAGTCAACATTTATTTCATGTACTCCTTTAGGATTTGACACTGCCTGGCTTGAGAATTTGCCACTTTCAACGGTCATTGTTGAGTTTTAAACTAAAAAAGCTAGCCGACCTACCATCTTTTCTAAGTTTGAAATCGACTGGGCTTGTGAATTGAAGCCTACTCTCATCTCATTTCGCAATTCATCAATGGTGCAATTTTGTTGATCTATTGTGGAGTGAGTCCAATTTTAAAATTTTGGAACGTTTCCTCCTATAGTCTGGGTTAAAAGTAATTCTAGTTCTGATTGTATGGTATAAATGGTTGTTGAGAGACTTGAGGAGCCTTAGGAGTTGGTTGCATTGATGGAGCTGGAGCTGCTGCCCGGTTCTATTGGAATCCTTGAGGCCATGATAAGTTGGGATGGTCTCTCCACCCAGGATTATAAGTATTGGAGTAAGGATTGTAGTTTGGCTGCTTTCCTATCACACCAATTGCATTGGCTTGATCTGTATATAAATCATGATCAAGTTGATTATAGGTATGTGGCTCTGTTAATTTTGCAGCCATCAAAGATGTTATTTGGCAAAAAAGTCCTTCAACTATTTCTTTGAATTCCTTGATTTCTTTTCTTAACTCACCAACATGAACTTCATTCACTCCTTTGATTTTTCTCACATTTCTGAATGATCTGCTTCACTGTTGGGAATTATCTACTTTTCGCGGAAAGAAATCCCAAATCTCTGATGCACTTTTCGATATCAACTCTCCTCCACTTGTCGCCATTAGCCATTCCTGCACATGTGGCAACAGTCCCTAAAAACATTATTGGTATTGGTGCCATTTCCCGTACCCATGCTGTGGACACTTCAAGAGTAGCCCATTGAATCATTCCCATGCTTCTAAAAATTGCTCGTCTTTTTTTTGGGTAAATTCTAAGATTTTCCTACGAATAGCATTAGTTTTATGCACTGGGAAGTATTTATTTAAAAATTTAGTAACTATTTGTTCGCATGATGTAATACTATTAGCAAGAATATATTGAACCAAGAACGAGTTCTATCTTTTAAACAAAATGGAAACAACCTAAGCTTAACATCATCATCTGAAAAATTATTATATTTAAAAGTTTGACAAACAGCATGAAAATCATTCAAATGATTGTATGGATCTTCATTTTCTAGACCATAGAATGATGGGAGACAATTTAACACACTAGATTTTTAGCTCAAAACTCTTAGCAGATGCATTTGGGTATCTTATGCATGATGTGTTCGAATTAGCTAAGGGACTAGTCTTTAAATGGCCTCTCCTGCAGTGCTTGTGGTTGTTGTTGTAAATCCATTTCAATTTTATCCACAATTTCCATTTATAAGGCAATGTGTTTAAGTGTGCGACGTGTTTTCTCTAGCTCGAGGTTTATAGGTTAAAAATTATGTGATAGTGGGCTTCGACCATGCATGCAAAGAACATGTGCAAAAGCAAAATTGAAAATAAAGAGAAGAGAAATTATGATACTAACCTTATCACGCTTGTTATAACTTTGTTATGAAAATAAACTCAAGTGCTATGAATGTAGGAAAAAAACATGAAATAAAATAAATTAACTGAATTTAAAATAAATTAAAATTAAAATTAATTAATAGGCGGCTAAACCAGACATATAGATTAAGAAGATCAATGTAAAATTACAAAAAAATAAAATGAAAATTAAATTACAAAAATTAAAAGAAAATAAATTAACTAAAAATAAATCAACTAAAAATAAGATAACTTATAGGTGGTTAAACCGGCAATACAAAAAGAAAATTACAAGAAAATAGAAATACAAAAAGATATTTACATAAGAAAATTAACTCTACGAATTGAAATGACTTACCTCCTTGGCAACGGCGCGAAAAACTTGTTGTGCAAATTTTATTCAACTCGCAAGCACACGAATCTATTGAAGTATAGATTAATGGTGACGAGTGTCGATCCCACGAGGAGGTGGATTTAATTATGTAGAGTTATTATTATTCTTTATTATTTAATATGCTTGTTATAAAATTAGAGGGAGATTTTTCTCTAAATTAACCTAGATAAATTTTATGTCAACAATGAGTCAAGACCTACAACATAAATTAGAGGGAGGTTTTTCTCTAATAAATCTAGTATAAAGTACTCACCGTGCCAAATAATAATGATCTTGCCTTAGGGAGCTGGTATACTAGTGCAATATCTAGACAAGATTATTTCTATCTGTCTATGATAAGTCAAAACAATTTAAATAAATTAGAGAAAGTAAAAATAAACTTATCAAATTAAGCCCATAGATTATTTTGAGGCTTCATCTTTAACCTAAGTTTGGAAATAAATTAGCTACTCATTTTATAACTAGGGTAAAATGAAAATTTTGTTAAAATACAAAGAAAATACAAGATGGAGAAAGAATTTCATAAAATAGAGCCCAAAAATGGATTCGGGGTGTCAAGTTAGTGGGGAGGAGCCCCCTATTTATATATACAATGAGTAAATCACGGTCATCGGATGAAAACAATTCGGACGCCTAGGATTGTGCCACGTAGCATTCTCTAATTAGTTGGAACATGTAACCAAGGCTGTCATTCCATGTACATGCATGTACGGTATGCGTGTTTGTCATTTCACTAATATTCTGCCACGTTATCGGTCAATGCAAAAGTCAACAAGTATGATTCAATGCATTGCATGCATTGTAAGCTCATTTTTTAGTCAAATAGACTTCTGCCACATCATCTATCAAAGCCACATCATCAGTCAATGACATGTCAGCAATCAACAACATGTCAGCAGTCAACGCCACATTAGCAGGGCCCACCAAAATCTTAAAATTAAGATTTTGCCTTTCATGTCTTTTCTAAGGTTTTTAGCTGTTCTGAGTTCAAAAATACTGTCCGTTTATTGGGAAATGGCTAAAATACCTCTAAAATACATGAAGTATAAGAAATACACATAAACATATATAATTAAATATTAAGATACTTAAAATACATAAAGGTGGAGATGTTAGTGAGGCTTGGAGTGTAGAATGATGATTTTACCCTTTATAAATATATACTCTCTAGTACTCAACATACAACCGCCAGTACAACCACTTTCACAGCCATTCCAACCCTTTAACCAATATTCCTCACAACTTATGCCTTTGTCTGCCTTAAGTCATTCCGAATACACAGAAATTGACAATGTATTACATAATTACAAATATAAATTATAATAAGAGTACATAATAGTATTTTTTATTCCTTAGAAAACCTGTAATTTTTAACAGTGATCACATTTTAACTAGCTTATTACTAGCCCTTAGCAGTAAAAGTGCTATATTAAATTAAGATTTAATTGTTCATCTAGCCTCTAAACTACCAAATAAATAAATTTTCTCAAAATTAATTTATTTTAGCTTTTTTTCATTCACTCATTATTCAGGATATCACCAAACCTTCTTTTATGCTCAAGAAATTAACAAAATGCTATGGGGTTTCATTAAAAAAGAGTAATAATTTTGTTCCAGTGATTTATCAAAGATAATATTCTATTATACAGTAGATTATTAACACAATTTAAAATATTATATCTTTAATCCATGTAATGAGTTTTAGGTCAATGACTCTTAAACCAGCTAGCCTTAGGGCACTAGGTTTTGAAATACCCTTATGTAATTAATTACTCAGATTTTCAGATAAATAAGCAAACGTTATATCTACAACCCATGTAGCGAGCTTTAGGCAAATGCACTAAGTGTTAAAACACCCATATGGACTTAATTAGTCAGGTTTTAGATATAACAAAATTAAACACATTTTTTCTTTTTTTGGAGAATATATTTTCTTTCTAGTACCTTGAATATTTTCTCTAATAAATCAAGAGAACAAAATATTACAAAAATTTAACTTGAAACCCACTAACATGTGTGATAGTGTGTGTGTGGTAAGAACAATTTAATAATATCTGTATAAATAAATAAATGACAAAGAGATTTAATGAGTGATTACTAATGGGGAATTCACAAATTTGAGTAATTCAAAGAAAAAGCAACAAAAACAACTTACTATAAATTTCAAAATCAAAATATAATATAGACTAAACTATTAGGATGCGTCTTAAAAGTAATAACTCTTTACACAACCATCCTAGACAATAAAATAAATTTATTTTTTTTGGATATTTTTAAAAGAAAAATAAGTAATCACATATATTTACAATTTAAGTCAACTATCCCCACTCTCCAACCTAATTTAAACATTATCCATCATATAATTTAAATATATGCACGCAAAAGGCAAAAAAAAAAAGCGAAATACTGAATATAAAAGAAGATCATACCTTAATTAGTTGCATAAGCTTAAAAAGAGACAAAGAAAAATAAGACATTATATTTTTTTCGAAAATAAAATTCTAGGACTAAGAAGATGCGTTTCTAGAACCATTACACTCTATATTCAGCTATCTTCGACTCAAAATTTATCCAAAGTTAGTCTTTATAACATAAAGTAGTAAAAACATTACCAAGATTGACACATTTCATAATTGTCAACTATTCTCTCCCCCCAACCTAAACGAGACATTGTCCTCAATATCTTAAAGTAAAGAAGTAGAGTTTAAAAGATATTACATGAGCACTGTAATAAGAAAGATTTACAAAGAGAGATTTAAATCTAATTTACACTTTTTACTCATTAGTAGTAGGAGAACAAATAAAGAGTTTTTTTTACAGTGGGTGAAACAAAATGATTATTAATTGCATGGTTAAGAAATATTAGCAAAACATCATAAAATTTATTAACATTTAACAAACTAATGGGTTTTCTGATAAATGTTAAAATGGGCCCAAGATGTAAATGTAATCAGTGCCTCTAGAGTTAAAAGATCTCCTGAAAAGATGAAAGTATCATCATGATTTAGCATTTTAGGGCTTTTGGGATGATGCCTAGTACTTGGCTTCCCTTAATGAAAACAATTTCTGAGATAAGCTTTGATAACCCTCGATCACCTCATCTATAAACTAGGTGTAGTTTTCTCTGTGCTATAAAATGACCAAGATCAATAACTACCTCAAGGAACTCCTTGTTTTTTCTATAGCGAAACTCAGAAAGCACACAAATATTTTTTAATTGTCAAACTCGAAGATGTTGCCATTGGAATAATTTTCAAAAATAATTGTGAGTGTTTGGAAAATAAGCATGTATTTAGATTCCCAAGACTAAATTATGCAATTTCTTTTTGGAGTAATGTCCAATACTGGTAAATTACAAGTTATACATCCACTTCAATGTGTCTCAAGAGATTATAAGATATCATCTAACGATTCTTTAATTATGCTATCTTTAACAAATTTAATTTTATCTTTATAAGCATCAGAAACTATTCTTAAAGATTTATAACGCAGGTTCTTGCAATCATGTCTGACATTAAAAGCCAAGTCGTTTCGCTCTTCTCTTTTAGCGTATGTGCTTTCACCAAAATCAAGCATGTAAGATATAAACGGATCAAAAAACTCATCTACTAATTGGACCCTTGCTTCAATTAACCAACGAATGTCGAAAGGAATGCCATAGATCATTAACAAATCTAGTCATTCACAATAAGTTTTGTAAATTTTCCTAAGTGCATTCTGAGGGAGAGAAGGAAAATGCTTATGCAGATTTTGTTGTATTTCTTTCATTTTTGCTTCTGGCGTTTTAGCTATGATAGGAAACTGAAGTTACCCACTTAAGAAGTCATGAAATAAAATAACTAAAAGAAAACATACTAATAAAATAATAACCAATTTCAAATGTTTTCTAAAAAATTCTTTCATCATGAAAAACTCTGGTCCTTGCCTTTATAATTTTTGAATTTTCATAAGCGTTATTACGTATTTCCTCAAGTTCATTCAAGTGCAACTTACGTAATTTATAAGCATCATCAAGGTTTGCATTACAAGTTTTAATAGCCCAAAATGCTTGATGCTCAAGTTCAATCATTAAGTGACAAGGATTTCCATAAACTAAACGCTAAAGAGACTTTCTTAAAGACGTCTTAAATGCAGTGCAATAGGCCTAAAGTGCATTAGAAAGTCTAAGAGACCAATCTTTTTTGTTTGGGTTAACCATCTTTTCTAAAATTTATTTTATCTCCATATTTGCTAATTCAACTTGAACACTTGTTTAAGGATGATGTAGCAACTTTATTTCTAATTCCATATTTTATCATCAAAGACTCAAAATACTTTCTTTTAAAAATTTAAAAGATTTTTTAAAATCAATTAAAAATATTTTCTTTTAAAAATTTAATCACAGTTTTGTGATCATTATGCCGACAAGGAATTACTTCAATCCATTTTGAGACATAATCAATAGCAAGCAAAATATATACAAATCCAAATGATGGAAAATTGTTGAGTCCTAGAGAGTGTATATTTATAAAGTGTAAAATCATCATTTTACACCCCAAAACATCTCCACCTTTATGTATTTTAAGTCCCTTGATATTTAATTGTCTATGTTTATGCGTATTTTTAATACTTTATATATTTTAGGGGTATTTTAGTTATTTCTCAATAAATGAGAAGTCAGACAGCAAAACGGACAGCATTTTTGAACTCAGAACAGCTGAAAACCTTAGGAAAGACACAAAGGGCAAAATCATAATTTTAAGATTTTTGTGGGCCTCGCTGACATGGTATTGACTGCTAACATGGCGTTAACTACTGACGTGTCGTTGATTGCTGATGTGTCATTGATGGATGATGTGGCAGAAGCCTATTGGACTGAAAAATGGGCTTACAATACATGCAAACACAGGATCATATTTGTTGACTTTACATTGACCGATGACGTGGTAAAATATTAGTGGATTGAAAATCGTGCATACCGTACTTGCATATACATAGAATGACAGCCCTGGTGATGTGTTCCAACCAATCACAGAGTGCCACGTGGTGTAATCTTGGGCGTCCGAATTGTTTTCATCTAATGGCCATGATTTACTTGTTGTATCTATAAATAAGGGGCTCCCCCCCTAATTTGACACCCCTGAATCCATTTTTGGGCTCTATTTTCTTTAATTCCTTGTCCATCTTGTATTTTCTATGTATTTTAATAAAATGAGTAGCTAATTTATTTTCGAGCTTGGGTTGAAGGTGAAGCCTCAACATAATCTATGGGCTTAATTTGGTAAGTTTATTTTTAGTTTCTCTGATTTATTTAAATTATTTTGATTTATCGTAAACAGATAGTAATAATCTTGCCTAGATATTGCACTGGTATACTGGCTCCCTAGTGCAAGATTATTACTATTTAGCACGGTGAGCGCGTTACACTAGATTTATTAGAAAAAAACCTCCCTCTAATTTATGTGGTAGGTCGTGACTCATTGTTGACATAAAAATTATCTAGGTTAATTAGTGGAAAGTCTTGCCACCTTGTCAAGAGTTACATTATTATTATCTGGCACAACGTGTTCTTGACACCGCTTTTAACATAAGATTATTATTCCTGGCACAATGAATAATAAATCGAAAGCTTGATGTCTTATTTATTAAGGTTAGGTTGATGAGGAGTGGAAATACCCCCCCTCATAAATTAATTGGACCTAACAGAATATTAAGACATGGTGAAATGTTGAGTGTGAATCCTAATCTATACTTCAATAAAAATTTTTACGTGTGGGACATCGATTTCATGGGACTATTCCCTTCTTCTTTTGGACATCAGTACATATTGGTTGCTGTAGATTACGAATCTAAGTAGGTAGAAGCCATTTCGTGCAGAACCAATGACCATAAGATAGTAAATTAGTTTTTTGAAAAGTAACATTGTTTCACTCTTTAGATTCCCTCAAGCAATAATCAGTGATGGTGGTGCCTATTGTTATAACAAATCATTCAAAACTCTTTTGGCAAAGTATTCAATTACTCACAAAGTGGCCACCCCTTATCATCTGCAAACTAGTGGCCAAGTCAAGATTTCCAACAAGGAAATAAAGCACATATTAGAAAAGACAATGAGATCAGACAAAAAAGATTGGTCATTATGGGCATATCGAACATCTTTTAAAACCCTGATTGGGATGTCACCCTATAGGCTAGTATATAGGAAAGCTTGTCACCTACCTTTTGAATTCGAGCATTCTGTATATTGGGCCATCAAGAAATTTAACTTTGAAATGCAGCAAGCTAGCATAGAAAGACGATTAGAGCTGGCAGAACTTGAGGAAATTCAAAATAAAGCGTACAAAAATGCTAAGATTTACAAACAGTGAATGAAAGTCTTTCATGACAAGCAAATCATAAGAAAATCTTTTACCTTAGGTTAGAAAGTGCTTTTATTTAATTTTAGATTGCATCTGTTCCCAGGTAAGTTATGCTCTCGATGGTCTAGCCTCTTTATTGTTCATACTATTTTGAGCAATTGAAATTAAGGATCCAAAGAACGGTGTCATTTTCAAGGTTAATGGTCAAAGATTAAAGCCATATCTAGTGTACCAACCACATGAAGAAGACACCAAAATCAATTTAAGTGATCCACCAGATTTGAATTGAGACCATTCCATTTCTTTGTGATTTAATTTATTTTTATCGTTTTATTTTACTATTCTTTTTTTTGAAATTATTTATATTTTTTTCAAGTATGTTTGATTAGCAATCATATTTTCTTTCGTTACTTATCATGAAAACCTCAATCAGACAGATCCTCTTCGACCAACTTAAGCGGCTTTTATGTGTGAATCATCATCTAAACGGCTTGCTCCAAGTTTGTCTATCACATCCTGTTTAGGACCTTTGACCACCAGCATTAGTATCCCATTTTGAAGACTTAGAAAGACAACTCAAGGAAATCGAAGGTGGTATCCATGAAATCCAATTGAAACTTGAGGTAAATTCAATAAGAGGACGTTTGTAAGCAGTTGTTTACTTATATATATATTTTTTTCTTTCCGTTGTGTGTTTTTATTTTGTTTGCTTTCACGTGTTATTTAAGTGGCGGATAACGGTACTCTATGACAATCAAAGTCGATTACTTCAGTTTCCCAAAATAACTGATATTCTGAGGAGACAAAATGGATAAAAACAAAATTTTGGCAAAGCTTCACAAACGATTTTCTTCACTTCCTCAGAATGCTCTCCTTACAATCTATAAAGCTCGGTCTGAACGCATGCGATTACTTATGAGAAATAACATCCCTTCTGACATCTGATGGTTAATTGAAGCTAAAGTAAGATTGGTAGGTGAGTTACCCCCTAAATTTATTGCAGATATGCCTGGTTATGGTAAAGGAAACTACTCAAGAAAACGAAGAGCTCGATGGCTTCCAGTTGCTTGTCATAAGTATGCCAAAATGGAATGCAATAAAGAGAAGTGTACTTTAGGAATGGTATCTGATAACAGGGAAGACAAGATTCAATTCATTAGGGATGGCTTGAATAAAGAGTCATTGGATAATATCCTTTTGTCTCTTGAAATGCATGCCAATGGATATTTACAGAGAGCAATTCTCCAGTTATGACAATTATTCCAGAAAGAACATGCAAGACATAGTCTCGGGAATCTGACTATAAACGACCCTGTTTGCCAGTTTAAAAGAAAACTAGATGGAAAGCCTATCCTCGACCGATAGAGGGCGTTTAAGCCATTTCTAGACGTAAAATAAGAGGAAGATGTGAGCCACAATCACAACTATCAGTACGTATCCTTTTTATTTACTGTTCTTTTATCATTTGCATTATTGTTTTATCTTTTTCTGTTGTTCACATTTTGCTTTTGACTTTAAAGCCACAAACTTCACATGCCATTTCAAAAATGTACCACTTCCTTTACAGCTGTGTGTCATAATGATAGTTACCAAGATCTTTAAATATGAGCTTATTTTGTTAAACATTCACAAGTTATTTTTTTTTTATGATTGTCTCAATGGCAGCACCTTCAAGTAGACAATTTAAGAACATTTGTGTGGTTTCTGAGTTTCACTATGGAAAGTATAAAGAGTTTGTTGAGGCAGCCATAGATCTTAGTCTAGTCCTAGCAGAGAGAAAAATACACTTAGTATATGGAGGAGGTGATCGAGGGTTATCAAAGCTTATTGTAAAAGCTGCCTACAATAGAGGAAGCCACATACTAGGTATCATTCTGAAAACTTTAAGACCTATTGTAAGCATGTCGGTCCATCAATTGAAGGGGAGTTAGTTGTCTCCACCATACAAGAAAGACTATCTGAAATACTACAACATGCTGAAGCTTTCACTTTCTTGTCAGGAGATCTTACAACTTTAGAGGCATTATTTACATTTGCATCCTGGGCCAATCTGAACATTCATAAAAAACCCATCAGTTTGCTAAATGTTAATAACTTTTTTAATGGCTTACTTACATTTCTTAACCATGCAATAAAAAATCATTTCATTCTTTTCACAATAAAAACAAATTTTATTTGTGCCTTTACTGCTAACGAGTTACTTGATCTTTTACAAGCTTATAGACCAGAGCCAGATCATAGAATCTCTTCATTGGATTGGTCGACTGATGATGGCAGCAGTAGCAGTAAGAAGCATAAATTGCATTTAACTCTCCATCTATAAATGTTTTCTTTCATTTTGTGTTGCAGCACTCAGGTGTTGTCTTATAAACCCTACTTCTTTCCTTTAAAACATTAAGTATAATGTCTCATTCTAGTTGGGGAGTAGTTGATGATTATGGAATGTCTTAATCTTGGAGAAGTTTTTACTAATTTTTGTTGTAGGAACTAACTTTGGCTTAATTTTTGAGTTGAATATGGCTGAATATGGAGTGTAGTGACTCTAGAAATGCATTTTCTTAGTCTTGGAGTTAAAAAAAAAAGAAAAAAAAAACAAAACAAAAAAAATTGGTTAATTTACTTGAAGGAATGGACATGTCCTAATAAATTCTAAGTGAGTTTTTGAGCCTATCATTTTTCTTAGAGAGTAACCCTTTTTGTCAATTTTTCAAACAGACTTAGCAATTTACTATACATGATCTCTATATTTTCCTTTAGTCAAACATTTTTAAAAAAAATGGTGCAATATATATATAAGAGAAAAAAGATGTGCAATTGAAAAAAAAAAGAAAATAATAATAATAAAAAATGAATAGAACCTTATAATTTCTAAAAGATCTCTATTTTTTTTCTCAAATCAAACTTTGTTTTTCCTATTGTCACTACTTTGTTAACCATATCCTTAACCTGCATTACATTCTAATAAAAGTCCTTCTTGATTTTAGGGAATAGTCTGAAATAGAAGCTAGTAATATGGACTAAAATGATGTAGTGACACACACACACACATACACACATATATATAAAAGTTCGTTTGACTATCATTTCATTTGGTGTCATACTATATGCTAAGCTGTGGGCATTATTCTTAGTGAGAGTGTGTGATATTACCATGCATTAATTTCTCTCAAGTTATCATTTTTAGAGTGACTATTTTTCTTGGGTTTATTTTCTTCTGAGAGTATCACTCTAACCTGTGAGATTTTGGGATTGACATGTCACACTTGAAAGTGGCTTAATTAGTGTAGCTCTGATAATTGATCAATTGCATGTGTTTGCTTGACTGACTCATGTGGATGGTTGATGTGGGAGTGATATCTCTTTTTTATTTGATTATTGTCATTAATCTAATTGAAGAAGTAAATATAATTGCCTTTAAAAAAAAATTTAGTTGAATTTTGTTATCGCTTAATTTGCTAGGGACTAGCAATAAGCTAGTTGGGGGTGTGTTGAGTCATAGAGAGTGTATATAAAGGGTAAAATCATCATTTTACACCCCAAAATCTCACTAACATCACCATCTTTATGTATTTTAAGTCTCTTGATATTTAATTATCTATGTTTATGTGTACTTTTAATACTTCATGTATTTTAAAGGTATTTTAGTTATTTCTCCATAAACAAGATGTCTAATAGCAAAACGGACATCATTTTTGAACTCAAAACAGCTAAAAACCTTAGGAAAGATATAAAGAGTAAAATTGTAATTTTAAGATTTTAGTTGGCCCCGCTGACATGGCTTGATTGCTGACGTGGCGTTGACTACTAATGTGTCATTACCGGATGATGTGGCAGAAGTCTATTAGACCGAAAAATGAACTTACAATACATGCAATGCACTAGATCATATTTGTTGACATTTACATTGACCGATGACGTGGTAGAATATTAGTGGACCAAAAATCGTGCATACCGTACATGCATATATACGGAATGACAGTCCTGGTGATGTGTTCCATCTAATCAGAGAGTGCCACGTGGCGCAGTCTTGGGCGTCCAATTGTTTTCATCCGATGGCCATGATTTACTTGTTGTATCTATAAATAGGGGGCTCCCCCCCTAATGTGACACCCTTGAATCCATTTTTAGGCTCTATTTTTTATAATTTCCATTTTACCCCTAGCTATAAAATGAGTAACTAATTTATTTTCAAGCTTGGGTTGAAGGTGAAGCCTCAACATAATCTATGGGCTTAATTTGGTAAGTTTATTTTTACTTTCTCTAATTTATTTAAATTGTTTTAACTTATCGTAGACAGATAATAATAATCTTGTCTAGATATTGCACTGGTATACCAACTCCGTAGTGCAAGATTATTACTATTTGGCACGGTGAGCGCTTTACACTAGATTTATTAGAGAAAAACCTCCTTCTAATTTATGTGGTAGGTCGTGACTCGTTGTTGATATAAAAATTATCTAGGTTAATTAGTGGAAAGTCTTGCCAACTTGTCAATAGTTACATTATTATTACCTGGCACAATGTGTTCTTGACACCGCATTTAACATAAGATTATTATTCTTGGCACAATAAGCACCTGATGTCGTATTTATTAGGGTTAGGTTGATGAGGAGTGAAAATACACCCTTATAAATTAATTGGACCTAAAGGAATATTAAGCCATAGTGAAATGTTGAGTGTGAACTTAAGACCCGAGCACTTTATTCCATTGATCAAGTCCTAATTTATTCCTAGCATTTTAATTTCAATCTTAGGATAAAATAAATCAAAAAATTTTACAAAAGCACATTAAATAATAAAGAATAATAATAACTCTACATAATTAAAAGTCCACCTCCTCATGAGATCGACACTCGCCACCATTAATCTATATTTCAATAGATTTGTGCGCTTGCGAGTTCAATAAAATTTGCACAACAAAAATAACCAATGAAATCGATTCCCCAACAATTAAATATTTCTATCTCAAGTATGGTATCTAAAGGCATCAAGTTTCTTTTAGTAATTGATCTTAATTTTT
The DNA here is from genome assembly GCA_025617385.1 of Murraya koenigii. Taxonomy (NCBI): domain Eukaryota; kingdom Viridiplantae; phylum Streptophyta; class Magnoliopsida; order Sapindales; family Rutaceae; genus Murraya; species Murraya koenigii. The sequence continues at coordinate 12,541,723 of CM046814.1, forward strand.
AGCAGTTTTCACAAGTTTTACAAAATTCATATGTATCTTTGAATATAATGCACTAATAAAATCCACATTGCAAAATTTTAGCAACAGTTTTTCTTGAAGAAAAATGCCCATCACATGCTTTAAAATGATAAAATTTAATGATACTACTTACCTCTTCATTGGGATATCGTTTAAGAAAAACTTTAAGTTTATCAAAATATTTATCAAAAGTTGAAATCATCCATAAAAACCTCTACGATGTTCTCAAAATGATCGAAAATATATGGTTATCATAATTTGCCTCAAGAAGACAAAGAATACCTCTATTTTCTCAACTGTGTTAAAATTCAGTGCAAATAACACAAGAAGGAAATGTTAGAGAAATTGTTCATAGAATAATTTATTTTACACCATTGGAGTGATTGGATGGACATTGTTAGAAAAGTTGTAAAATTCAAAGTTCCTTGTCTATATCGAAGCTCTATTTTGAAAATTAATCCTTATGCATGAAAAGTTATCATTGGAGACTACAACAAACAAATTCAAATATGTACTTTCTCCACCCTGACGGGAATGATGCAATGCAAGAAATTGAAAAAATCCTAATTAGATTGAAATTTATAATACTTAAGAATATTTTGATTAATTTTTATTCTACTTTAATTTGTTTTCATGTTTAGAGTTTATTTGAATTGTATTCCTCATTTGGGTATAAGTCTTATTAAAATAAGTTTTGTTGTCAAATTAGGATAAGTCGTAGTTATTGTGCAAATTTTATTAAATTCGCAAGCACACGAATCTATTGAAGTATAGATTAATAGTGACGAGTGTCGATTCCATGAGGAGGTGGATTTTAATTACGTAGAGTTATTATAATTCCTTATTATTTAATGCGCTTGTTGTAAAATTTCCTTGTTTATTTTAACCTAAGATTGAAATTAAAATACTGGGAATAAATTAGGGATTGATCAATAGGATAAAGTGTTTGGGTCTTAGGATTCACACTCAACATTTCACCATGGGCTTAATATTCCTATTTTCATTTCACTTAACTTATGAGCGAGGTATTTCTACTTCTCATAAACCTAACTCTAATAAATATGATATTAAGTTCTCATTGTGCCAAGAAGAATAATCTTATGTTAAATATGGTATCAAGAACGCGTTGTGCCAGGTATTAATAGTGTAGTTGTTGACATGGTGGCAAGACTATCCACTAATTAATAAAGATGAATTATATGTCAACAATGAGTCAAGACCTACTACATAAATTAGAGGGAGGTTTTTCACTAATAAATTTAGTGTAGAGTACTCACCATGCCAAATGGTAATAATCTTGCACTAGGGAGCCGCTATGGCAGTACAATATCTAGACAAGATTATTACTATCTGTCTATGATAAGTCAAAAGAATTTAAATAAATTAGAGAAAGTGAAAATAAACTTACAAAATTAAGCTCATAGATCATGTTGAGACTTCACCTTTAACTCAAGCTTGGAAATAAATTAGCTACTCATTATATAACTAGTGGTAAAATGAGAATTTTATTAAAATACAAAGAAAATAGAAGATAGAAAAATAATTTCAGAAAATAGAGTCCAAAACTAGATTAAGAGATGTCAAATTAGGGGGAGCCCCCTATTTATAGATACAACGAGTAAATCATGGCCATCAGATGAAAATAATTCAGACCCAAGATTACGCCACGTTGCACTCTCTGATTTGGAACATGTTCCCAGGGCTGTCATTCCGTGTATATGCATGTACGGTATGTGCATTTTTCAGTACACTAATATTCTGTCACGTCATTGGTCAATGCAAAAGTCAACAAGTATGATTCAGTGCATTGCATGTATTGTAAGCTCATTTTTCGGTCCAATAGACTTCTGCCACATCATCTGTCAATGCCACATCATCGATCAATGATAATTCAGCAGTCAACGATATATCAGTAGTCAACGCCACTTCAGTAGGGCCCACCTAAATCTTAAAATTATAATTTTACCCTTTATGTCTTTCTTAAGTTTTTCAGTTGTTTTGAGTTAAAAAATGCTGTTCGTTTTGCTGTCTGACTTCTCGTTTATTGAGAAATGACTAAAATACCCCTAAAATACATAAAGTATTAAAAATACACATAAACATAGATAATTAAATATCAAGGGACTTAAAATACATAAAGGTGGATATGTTAGTAAGACTTGGAGTGTAAAATAATGATTTTACCCTTTATAAATATATACTCTCTAGTACTCAACACCCCCCCCCCCAGCCCTCCAACTAGCTTATTGCTAGTCTTTAGCAAATGAAGCAATAACAAAATTCTACCAATTTATTTTTTTAAGGCAATTATGTTTACTTCTTCAATTGGATTAATGACAATAATCAAATAAAAGTATAAGCATTATCTCTAGCCTAAAGAGATATCACTACCACATCAACCATTCACATGAGTCAGTCAAGCAAACACAAACTGATCGATTATCAAAGCTACATTAATTAAGTCACTTTCAAGTGCGACATGTCAACTCTAAAATCTCACAAGTTAGAATGACATTCATAGAAGAAAAACCCAAGAAAAATAGTCATTCTAAAAATGATAACTTGAGAGAAATTAATGAATGGCAATATCACACACTCTCACTAAGAATAATGCCCACAACTTAGCATATGATATAATATAATATGTATGTATTGCTATATTATTTTAGTCCATATTACCAGCTTCTACTTCAGACTATAGATCATTAAAATCAAGAAGTACTTTTATTAGGATGTAATGTAGGTTAAGGATATGGTTAACAAACAAAGGGCAATAGGAAAAATAAAATTTTGTTTGAGAAAAGAAAATAGAGATCTTTTGTAAATTATAAGGTGTAATTCATTTCTTATTATTATTATATTTTATATTTTATAAAAATAATGGTTGAAAAAGGATCAAACAGATCAAAGATGGCCTTTCCCTTATCTTTTAAGGCTCTAAATAGTCTTCCATTTTTACTAGCTTAATGGACTTTTAGATGTAGCAACACAATTTTTTTTTTAAATATTTGACTCAACGGAAAATATAGAGATCATTTATAGTAAATTGCTAAGCTGTATGAAAAATGGGCAAAAAGGGTTACTCTCCAAGAAAAATGATAGGCTCAAAAACTCACTTGGAATTTATTAGGACATGTGCATTCCTTCAAGTAACTTAACCAATTTCACTCGTCAGCTCGCTCAATTTACATTTGTCACCAACATCAGCATGTAGAGTAGCAAATATGATGTAACATAACTCAAGGCCAAAAGTAAAACAAATACAAGAATTTGAAAGTCATCATGTCATCCAATGACAAAAGATCACATAAAATGCCTATTTTTTAATTATTTTTTTATTTTTTTAACTCCAAGACTAAGAAGATGCGTTTCTAGAGTCACTACACTTTATATTCAGCCATCTTCGACTCAAAAATTAAGCCAAAGTATGTTCTTACAATAAAAATAAGTAAAAACTTCTCTAACATTAGGAAACTTCACAATCATCAACTATTCCCTCCCCCCAACCAGAATGAAACATTGTCCTCAATATTTTAAAGGAAAGAATTAGGGTTTAGAATACATCACCTGACTACTGCAACAAAAAATGAAAGAAAACATTTATAGATGGAGAGTTAAATCAAATTTATACTTCTTAGTGCTGCTGCTACCATCATCAGTCGACCAATCCAATGAAGAGGTCCCAGGATCTGGCTCGGTCTATAAGCTTGTAAAATATTAAGTAACTCGTTACCAGTAGGGGCACAAATAAAAATTTTTTTATTGTAAAAGAAATTAAATGATTTTTTATTGCATGGTTAAGAAGTGCAAGTAAGCCATCATAAAAGTTGTTAACATTTAATATACCGATGGGTTTTTTATGAATGTTTAGATTGGCCTAAAATTAAAATGTAAATAATGCCTCTAAAATTGCAAGATCTCCTAGCAAGAAAATGAAAGCTTTAGCATGTAGCATTTTAGATAATCTTTCTTGCATGGTGGAGATAACTAACTCCTCTCCAATTAGTGGGCTAGGCATACTTGCAAGAGGTCTTAAGTCTTTTGGAATGATGCCTAGCATGTGGCTGCCTCTATTGTAGGCAGCGTCTGTGATAAGCTTTGATAACCCTTGATCACTTCCTCTATATAATAAGTGTATTTTTCTCTATGTTAGGACTCTACTAAGATCTATGGCTGCCTCAACAAACTCTTTATACTTTCTATAGTGAAACCCAGAAACCACACAAATGTTCTTAAATTGTCTACTTGAAGGTGCTGCCATTGAGATAATCATAGAAAAAATAACTTGTGAATATTTAACAAAATAAGCTCATATTTAAAGATCTTGGGAATAACCATAATGATACATAGCTGTAAAGGAAGTAGTGCATTTTTCAAATGACGTATGAAGTTTGTGGCTTTAAAGTTAAAAGCAAAAAGTGAACAATAGGAAAAGGTGAAACAATAATGCAAATGATAAAATAACAGTAAATAAAAAGGATATGTACTGGTAGTAGTGATTGTGGCTCACATCTGCCTCTATTTTTATGTCCAGAAATAGCTTGAACGCCCTCTATGGGTCAAGCATAGGCTTCCCATCCAGTTTTCTTATAAACTGGCAAATAGGGTTGTGCTATAACTGGAGAATTACTCTCTGTACGTATCCACTGGGGTGAGTTTCAAGAGACAAAAGGATATTATCCAATGACTCTTTATTCAAGCCATCCCTAATGAATTAAATCTTGTCTTCCCTGTTATCAGACACCATTCCTAAAGTACATGTCTTTTTCTTGCATTCCATTTTGGCACTCTTATGACGAGTAACTGGAAGTCATCGAGCTCTTTGTTTTCTTAAGTAGTTTCCTTTACCACAACCAGGCATATATGCAATAAATTTGGAAGGTAACTCACCTGCCAATCATACTTTGGCTTCAATTAACCATCATATGTCAGAAGGGATGTTATTTCTCATAAGTAATCGCATGCATTCGGACCAAGCTTTATAGATTGTAAGAAGAACATTCTAAGAAAGTGAAGGAAATCGTTTGTGAAGCTTTACTAAATTTGTGTTTTTATCCATTTCGTCTCCTCAGAATATTAGTTATTATGGAAAGCTGAAGTAACCGACTTTGATTGTCATGGAGTACTGTTATCGCCACTTAACCGGGGTAGCAAATTAAAACACACTTAAATAAAATAAAGCATGCGAAATCAAGTAATACGTGAAAGCAAACAAAAGAAAATAAAAACACAGGGTAAAAAAAAATGTGTTTAAGCAAACAACTACTTACAAACGTCCTCTTATTGAATTTACCCTAAGTTCCAATTGGATTTCATAGATACTACCTTCGATTTCCGTGAGTTGTCTTTCTAAGTCTTCAAAGTGGGATACTAATGTTGGCGGTCGAAGGTCCCAAACAGGATGTGATTGATAAATTTGGAGTAAGCCGTTTAGATGATGCTTCACACTTAAAAGTCCCTTAAATTGGACGAAGAAGATCTGTCTAATTGAGGTATTCATGATAAGTATTGAAAGAAAATATGACTGGTAATCAAAAACATTTTAATAAAAAATAAATAATTTCGAGCAAAAGAATAGTAAAATAAAATGATAAAAATAAATTAAATCACCAAAAAGAAATGGAAATGTCTCAATTCAAATCTGGTGGGTCACTCAAATTGATTTTGGTGTCTTCATCATGTGGTTGGTACTCAAGATATGGCTTTAATCTTTGACCATTAACTTTGAAAATGACACAGTCCTTTGAATCCTTAATTTCACTTACTCTATGTGGAAAAACATTATGAACAATAAAGGGTCAAACCATTGAGAGCGTAAATTACCTGGGAACAGATGTAACCGAGAATTAAATAAAGCACTTTCTGACCTGGGGTAAAAGATTTTGCCATAATTTACTTGTCATGAAAGACTTTCATTCGTTGTTTGCAAATCTTAGCATTTTCATATTCTTCATTGTGAATTTCCCTAAGTTCTACCAGCCGTAATCTTCTTTCTGAGCTAGCTTGCTCCATGTCAAAGTTAAATTTCTTGATGGCCCAATATGCACAATGCTCGAGTTTAACAGGTAGGTGGCAAGCTTTCCCATACACTAGCCAATAGGGTGATATCGCAATCAGGGTTTGAAAAGCTGTTCGTTATGCCTATAATGCATCATCGAGTCTCAATGACCAATCTTTTTTGACTGACCTCATTGTCTTTTCTAATATGTGCTTTATTTCCTTATTGAAAATCTCGACTTGGCCACTAGTTTGCAAATGATAAGGGGTAGCCACTTCATGAGTGATGGAATACTTTGTTAAAAGAGCTTTGAATGATTTGTTACAAAAGTGGGCACCGCTATCACTGATTATCGCTCGAGGAAAGCCAAAGCGTGAAATAATGTTGCTTTTCAAAAATGAAATTACTACTTTATGGTCATTGGTTTTGCACGAAATGGCTTCTACCCATTTAGATACATAATCGACACCAACCAATATGTACTGATGACGATGACCAAAAGAAGGAGGGAATGGCCCCATAAAATCGATGCCCCACATATAAAAAATTTTGACTACCTTAAAGGCATCATATTCCTTCGTATAATGCTTCCCATGCACTGATATTTGTCACATAAAGAACAAAAAGTGTAAGCATATCGAAATAAAGTTGGCCAATAGAAACCACATAGTAAACTTTAGTAACTATTTTCTTAGCACTAAAATGGCCTCCACAAGCTTGTTCATGGCAGAATAAAAGGATGTTCTGGAATACATTTTCTAGGACACATCGTCTGACAGTTTGATTAGCACAATACTTGAACAAATAAGGATCATCCGAAAAGAAATTCTTTAGTTCCATAAAAAAAATTGGCTTTGTCCTACTTGGTTCAATGCTCTGGAAGTTGGCCTATAACAAGATAATTAACTATATCAACATACCATGGTAATACTTCAACACTCATCAATTGTTCATCTGGAAATGATTCATTTAATGGTAATGGATCTGTAATTGTATTAAAATTGAGGCGAGTGAAATGATCTGCCACTACATTTTCTGTAGCTTTCGTATCTTTGAACTCAAGGTCAAATTCCTGGAAAAGTAACACCCAGCGAATTAGTCTAGCTTTTGCCAAAATTGTGAGGAAGTGAAGGAAATCATTTGTGAAGCTTTGCCAAAATTGTGTTTTTATCCATTTCATCTCCTTAGAATATCAATTATTATGAGAAACTAAAGTAACCAACTTTAATTATCAAGGAGTATAATTATCTGCCACTTAACCGGGGTATAATTAAAGCACACTTAAATAATATTGATCCTGCAAAATCAAGTAACATGCGAAAGCAAAAAATAAAAAATAAAAACACACAACGTAAAAAAAGAATATGTTTAAGTAAACAACTACTTACAAATATCCTCTTATTGAATTCACCTCAAGTTCCAATTTGATTTCATAAATACTACCTTCGATTTCCTTGAGTTGTCTTTCTAAGTCTTCAAAGTGGATACTAATGCTAGTGGTCTAAGGTCCCAAACAGGATGTGATTGAAAAACTTGGAGCAAGCCGTTTAGATGATGCTTAACACGTAAAATTCGCTTAAGTGGGACAAAGAGGATCTGTCTAATTGAGGTGTTCATGATAAGTAACGAAAGAAAATATGACTGGTAATCAAACACACTTTAACAAAAAATAAATAATTTCGAACAAAGAATAGTAAAATGATATGATAAAAAGAAATGGAATGGTCTCAATTCAAATCTTGTGGGTCACTAAAATTGATTTCAATGTCTTCATCATGTGGTTGGTACTCTAGATATGGCTTTAATCTTTGACCATTAACTTTGAAAATGACACTATTCTTTAGATAGGTGCACGTAATAATCGAACAATAAGAAAAAAACTAAAATTAAAATAAATTAATAAGTGGTTAAACCGGCCATACAGATTAACAAGATCAATGTAAAATTACGAAGAAAAATAAATGAAAATTAAATTACAAAAATTAAAAGAAAATAAATCAATTAAACTTACAGGCGGTTAAACCAGTCATATAAAAAGAAAATTACAAGAAAATAAAAATACAAAAATATATTTACATAAGAAAATTAACTTTACAAATTGAAATGACTTATCTCCCCGTCAATGGGGCCAAAAACTTGTGAAAATTTTATTGAACTCGCAAGCACACGAATCTATTGAAGTATAGATTAATGTTGATCCTACGAGGAAGTGGATTTTAATTATGTTGAGTTATTATTAGTCTTTATTATTTATGGTTTTTGTGAAATTTCCTAGTTTATTCTATCCTAAAATTGAAATTAAAATGGTGAGAATAAATTAGGACTTGATCAATGCAATAAAGTGCTTGGCTCTAGGATTCACACTCAACATTTTTGCCATGGTCTTAATATTCTTTTTTTAGTTCCAATTTATTTATGAGGGTGGTATTTCCACTCCTCATAAACCTAACTCTAATAAATATAACATCAAGCGCTCACTGTGTGAAGAAGAATAATCTTATGTTAAATGTGGTATCAAGAACACGTTGTGCCAGGTAATAATAATGTAACTGTCGACAAGATGGTAAGACTATCCACTAATTAACCTAGATAAATTTTATGTCAACAATGAGTCAAGATCTACCACATACATCAAAGGAGGTTTTTCTCTAATAAATCTAGTGTAAAGCTACAGTAATAATCTTGCACTAGCGAGCCGGTATACCAGTGCAATATCTAAACAAGATTATTACTATCTATCTACGATAAGTCAAAACAATTGAAATAAAATAGAGAAAGTAAAAATAAACATACCAAATTAAGCCCATAGATTATGTTAAGGCTTCACCTTTAACCCAAGCTTGAAAATAAATTAGCTACTCATTTTATAACTAGGGGTAAAATGGAAATTTTATTAAAATATAAAGAACATACAAGATGGAGAAGGGATTCAGAAAATAGAGCCAAAAAATAGATTCAGTGGTGTCAAATTAAGGGGAGGGAGACCCTTATTCTCTCTGATTGGTTGGAACACATTACAAGGGCTGTCATTCTATGTATATGCACGTACAATATTCGCGTTTTTCAGTCCACTACTATTCTGCCACGTCATCGGTCAATGCAAAAGTCAACAAGTATGATTCAGTGCATTGCATGTATTGTAAGCTTATTTTTTGGTCCAATAGACTTCTACCACACCATCCGTCAATGCCACATCATCGGTCAACGACACGTCAGTAGTCAACGCCAGTCAACGGAGCCCACCAAAATCTTAAAATTATAATTTTACCCTTTATGTCTGTCCTAAGGTTTTCAGCTGTTCTGACTTCAAAAATACTATCCGTTTTGCTGTTCGACTCCTCATTTATTGATAAATGATTAAAATATCCATAAAATACATAAAGTATTAAAAATACAAATAAACATAGATAATTAAATACCAAGGGACTTAAAATATATAAAGGTGGAGATGTTCGTGAGACTTAGAGTGTAAAGTGTAAAATGATAATTTTACCCTTTATAAATATATACTCTCTAGGAGTCAACATATGATTAGTTGTGGTAAAGGAAACTACTCAAGAAAACGAAGAGCTCGACGGCTTCCAGTTGCTTTCACAAGTGTACCAAAATGGATGGCTTGAAAAAAGAGTCATTGGATAATATCTTTTTGTCTCTTGAAACGTATCACAGTGGATACGTACAGAGAGCAATTCTTCGGTTATGGCCATTATTCTAGAAAGAACATGCAAGATATAGTCTCAGGAATCTAACTATAAATGACCTTGTTTGTTAGTTTATAGGAAAACTGGATGGGAAGCATATCTTCAACCCATAGAGAGTTTCAAGCCGTTTCTGGACATAAAATCAAAGAAAGATGTGAGCCACAATCACAACTATCAGTACATATCCTTTTTATTTACTATTATTTTATCATTTGCTTTATTGTTTTATCTTTTCCTATTGTTCACTTTTTTCTTTTGACTTTAAAGCCACAAACTTTACGGGCCATTTGAAAAACGCACCACTTCCTTTACAGTTGTGTATCATTATGATTGTTACCAAGATCTTTAAATATGAGCTTATTTTGTTAAACATTCACAAGTTGTTTATTTTTTATAATTGTCTCAATGGCAACACCTTCAAGTAGATATTTTAAGAATATTTGTATGGTTTGTGGGTTTCACTATGGAAAATATAAAGAGTTTGTTGAGGCAAGCATAGATCTTGGTCGAGTCCTAGTAGGGAGAAAATACACTTAGTATATAGAGGAGGTGATTGAAGGTTATCAAAGCTTATTGCAGAAGCTGCCTACAATAGAGGAAGCCAGGTGTTAGGCATCATTCCGAAAGCCTTAAGACCTCTTTTAAGCATGCCCGGCCCACTAATTGGAGAGGAGTTAGTTGTCTCTACTATGCAAGAAAGACTATATGAAATGCTACAACATACTGAAGCCTTCATTTTCTTATCAGGAGATCCTGCAACTTTAGAGGCATTATTTACATTTGCATCTTGGGCCAATCTGAATGTTCATCAAAACCCATCTGTTTGTTAAATGTTAATAACTTTTATGATGGCTTACTTGCATTTTTTAATCATGCAATAAAAAATCATTTCATTCCTTTCACAATAAAACAACTTTTTATTTGTGCCCCTAAGACTAACAAGTTACTTGATCTTTTACAAGTTTATAGAACAGGGCTAAATCCTAGGACCTCTTTTTTTATTTTGTATTGCAGCACTCAGGTGATGTCTTCTAAACCCTACTTCTTTCTTTTAAAACGTTGAGGAAAATGTTTCATTCTGATTGAGGGGAGGAAATAGTTAATGATAGTGGAATGTATTAATTTTGGAGAAGTTTTTACTAATTTTTACTGTAGGAACTAACTTTGGCTTAATTTTTGAGTTGAAGATGGCTAAATATGGAGTGTAGTGACTCTAGAAATGCATCTTCTTAGTCTTGGAGTTAAAAAAATAAAAAATAACAAAATAACAAAATAATAAATATAAAAAATAATAAAAATAAAAAAATAATTTTTTTTTTAAAAAAATAAGCATTTTATGCGATCTTTAGACATTGGATGACATGATGATTTTCAAAGTCTTGTATTTGTATTACCTTTGGCCTTGAGTTATGTTACATCATATTTGCTACTCTGCATGCTGATGTTGGTGACAAATGTGAATTGAGTGAGCTGACGAGTAAAATTGGTTAAGTTACTTGAAGGAATGTGCATGTCTTAATAAATTCCAAGTGATTTTTTTAGCCTATCATTTTTCTTCGAGAGTAACCCTCTTTGCTCATTCTTCATATAGTTTAGCAATTGACAATACATGATCTCTATATTTTCCTTTGAGTTAAACATTTTAAAAAAAATATTTATGTTACTATATCTAAAAGTTTATCAAGCTAGTAAATATGGAGAACTATTTAGAACCCTAAACGATGATGGAAAGACCATCTTTTACCCTCTTGAGCCTTTTTCAGCCATCCCTTTTGAACAATATATATAGTTAGCTTTTTTAAGCCTAGATAAAACAAAAAAAAAAATTATGTTTTTTTTGTTAACTCATCGTCCTGTTCTACTCTAATTAAGAGTAGTACCCTATGTTTTATGTGTTCCATCACCTACTCATGTTTGAGAAAATTTTAGATGATTATTTTAAAAAATAAAAAATAAAAATAAAATTTGTGCAATATATAAATATATGAAAGAGAAAAATGATGTGCAATTGAAAAAAAAAAAAGAAAACAAAGAAGAGAAAAAAATATAGTAATAATAATAAATGAATTGCACCTTATAATTTCTAAAAGATCTCTATTTTTTTTCTCAAACAATACTTTATCTTTCCTATTGTCCCTTCTATTGTTAACCATATCCTTAACTTACATAACATCCTAATAAAAGTTCTTCTTGATTATAGTGATCTATAGCCTGAAATAGAAGATAGTAATGTGGACTAAAATGATGTAGTGATACATATAAAAAAAAAATTGGTTTGACTATTTTTTCATTTTATTTGGTGTTATATTATATTCTAAGTTGTGGGCATTATTCTCCTAGAGAGTATATATTATTTATAAAGGGTAAAATCATCATTGTACACTTTAAGCCTCCTAACATCTCTACATTTATGTATTTTAAGTCCTTTGATATTTAATTATACATGTTTATGTATATTTTTAATACTTTATGTATCTTAGGGGCATTTTAGTTATTTCCCAATAAATGAGAATTCGGATAGCAAAACGGACAATTTTTTTGAACTCAAAACAGCTGAAAACCTTAGGAAAAACATAAAGGGCAAAATTATAATTTTAAGACTTTGGTGGGCACTACTGACATGGCGTTTACTACTGACATGCCCTTGACCGATGATGTGGCATTAACGGATGGTGTGGCAGAAGTCTATTGGACCAAAAAATAAGCTTACAATAAATGTACTGAATCATATTTGTTAACTTTTGCATTGACCGATGACATGACAAAATATTAGTGGAATGAAAAACGCGCATACTGTACATGCATATACATGGAATAACAGCCCTATGACGTGTTCCAACCAATCAGAGAGTGCCACGTGGTGCAATGCTGGACATCCAAATTGGTTTCATCTAATTGCCATGATTTACTCGTTGTATCTATAAGTAGGGGGCTCCCTCCTCCTAATTTGACACCCCTGAATCTATTTTTGGGCTCTATTTTCTAAATTTCTTCCCCATCTTGTATTTTCTTTGTATTTTAATAAAATTTTCATTTTACCCCTAGTTATAAAATGAGTAGATAATTTAATTCCAAGCTTGGGTTAAAGGTGAAGCCTCAATATAATCTATGGGCTTAATTTGGTAAGTTTATTTTTACTTTCTCTAATTTATTTAAATTATTTTCAATTATCGTAGACAGATAGTAATAATCTTGTTTAGATATTATACTGGTATACCAGCTCCTTAGTGCAAGATTATTACTATTTGGTACGGTGAGTACTTCTCGTTTATTAGCCTTTTCTTGTTCTTCTCTCCACTTGAATCCAATTTTTTTCTTGATTACTTAAGTAAGCGGTACGGCTAATGTACTAAAGTCTTTCACAAACTGCCGATAGAAGCTACCTAGAAGCTAGCAAGTTCATGGAAGCTTCTCACATTACTTACACTTGTAGGATTCGGCTAATCTTGGATTGCACGTACCTTTTCTTCATCAACCTGTATACCTTGTGCACTTACAAAAAATCATAGAAACACAAGTTTATCAGTGCAAAAGGTACTTTTCTTCAAATTAGCAAATAACTTTTCTTTCCTAAGTACATATAAAATAGATTTCAAATTTGTGCATGATCATCCAAGTTTTTGCTATATATGAGAATATGATAAAAATAAACAACAGTAAACTTGCCAATAAAATCCCACAAAACATGATTCATAAGTCTTATAAAAGTACTCGGAGCATTAGTCAAACCAAAAGGCATAACTAACCATTTATACAAATCACTCATCTCCTTTTTTTATTCTAATTTGATGATATCCACTTTTTAGATCAATTTTAAAAAATACACAAGAACCATGCAATTCATTAAGCATATCATCTAGCCTAGAAATAGGATGCCGATACTTTACCGTTATGTTGTTGATGGCTTGGCAGTCAACGCACATCCTCCATGTCTCATCTTTCTTAAGAATTAGCAAAACCAGAACTATACATGGACTCATGCTTTCTCTCATGTGCCCTTTCTCTATCAACTCTTTAACTTGCCTTTGAAGCTCCTTTATTTCCTCTGGGTTACTCTTATAGGCTGGTCAGTTTGGAATGGTTGCACCGGGCATGAAATCAATTTGATGCTCGATCCCACGAATTAGAGGTAATCCATGTGGTGTTTCCTCGAGAGAGACATCCTCATAATCCTACAAAAGAGAAACAATAAAACTAGGCAAGATAAGGTTAAGCTCGTTAGTGTTTAGAAATGTCTCTTTGTACAGAAGTACAATCATTGGCTAATTTGAAAACAATGATTTTGCATAAAAATTCTTTTATTTTCTCTATAATTTTCTCTCAATTGCCTTAATTTTCTTTTCCTTTTCTCTCTCATTTTGCTTGGTATCTCTCTAATTTTCAATCTCTTTTTCTTTCTTTTTCTTTCTCTCTCTCTCTCTTTGTTAACTTACTTGGTCTTCATAAACCTGTTTCGGTGTCAATGAAGCAAGAGTGATCTTGCATTAATTAAACTCAAACTTGTACTTGTTGGTAAAACCATCATGTTTCACACATTTGTTGAATTGCCAAGGAGGCCCAATTAATGCGTCCAACTTGCATTGGTACCATATCACATAGTAGTTTATCATCATATTTACTGATCTTTAAAGGCACTAGTATTTGTTTGTTCACTTTCACCTCGCTACTGTTATTCAACCACTGCAGTTTATATGGCTGTGGATGCTTAAGTGTAGAAAGCCCTAACTTCTCCACCATAATAGTACTAACAACATTGGTACAACTTCTCCCATCAATAATCATACTACGTACTTTTCTCTGAACATAGCACCTAGTATGAAAGATTTTTTCCCATTGTACTGCTTCATATTCTTTTACTTGCACACTCAAAGCTCTCATAGCTACTAAAATTAATTCATCAAGGACTGCATAACTCTTCATCTTCAACATCCTCCAATGGGGTCATCTCATTATCTTCTGCCTTGTCATCGGTTACAATTTCACCATTATCTTGTAACACCATAACTCTTTTCTTCACACATTCACAGGCTATGTATCCCCTGCCATGATATTTAAAACACTCAATGTCATGATTCCTAATATTGTATGTCACAATGTTACCTTGTGAATTAGACTTCGAAGGCTCGGATCCCGATTTATGTACAGTAGATGTTTGTGGCCTCTCATCTCGCTTTACATAGCTCGGCTTCCATGGAGTGGTGTTCAAGCTTGGGGTTGCACAGGTGTTACCCCTTCTCTTGAATTGCTGCTCAATCCTAATGGCCTTGTGGACCATCTCCTCAATCTCCATATAATGTTGCAAGATAACCATATTTGCAATCTCCCTGTTAAAGCTGTTCAAGAATCGTGCCATGGTAGCTTCTCTATCTTCCTCCACATTTACTCTAATCATGTCAACCTCCATTTCTTTATAGTAATCCTCCACGCTTCGATTACCCTGGGTAAGACTTTGCAGTTTTTGGTACAAGCCTCAGTAATAGTGGCTAGGTACAAATCGCCTTCTTATTAATGTCTTCATTTCATTCCACGTTTCAACAAGACGTTCTCCATTCTGTCTCTTAGATATAACAAACTGATCCCACCAAGTAACAGTATAATCAGAAAACCTAATCACAGCAAGTTTTACTTTTTTTACCTCGGAATAGTTGTAGTAGTCAAATACAAACTCCGTCTTCTTCTTCCATTCAAGATATGCTTCAGGATTAGATTTTCCTTCAAAAGATTGAATTTTCATCTTTATGCCACTCACACCATCGTCTCGATGCCTATCTCTTCTATGATTACCTACTGAATCCTCCCATTCACTATACTCATCCCTATAGTAGTCATCAACCTTTGCTCTAGCTGGAACTCTCTCTCTCTATGTGCTTGGGGAACGCATTATGGCTGCCCTGCACGTGCGTTCTCTCTTGATCTACATACATGAGATGTGCTCTAATTCAGCCCTTATTAGTTGTGTCATCTCCCCCATTAAGGCTTGAATTTGAAAATCTTAAATAGTTGGTTGTTGATCCTCTACATTTGTGCTTCGTTCTTCTTCTTGAGACATAGTTGAAATCTACAAAAAGAAATTAGAATAATGTAAAAAGGACCTCAGTTCACTCCCTTACTTATTTCACTAAAGAGAATGATTCACTCAATTCCACTCGTGTTTCACTCAACTTTATTGCTTGTTGCCCTCTAATATGCTCACACTCTCTTACTTTTTTCCACTTGTAATTCTTATAAAACTAATCAAATCAATATCAAGATTCCAGTAGCAATTCATAAAGATTTTATCAAAGAGATTCAGGTTTTAAGGGCGAGAACACAATAAATATGTATGATTAAGTTTTGGAAGCACAAAATAATAATATTTTGGGCAAAAATTTTCACACAATGAAAAATTAGACCTAGATTATATAAGACACTAATAATGAAAATTGAAAGTTTTTTTCACTATTTATTTATTTATTTTTTTTAACTCTGAATAAATAAAAAAATTGAAGGAATTTAGGGTAAGGAATTGGTAAAATTTAAGGATTGGAGGAAATAAATCACAAGGATGCAAAATTAAGAAACCCTAAATATTCTTCACGATGTACTATTCATGCAGCACTATTTATGTGATACTGTTCATGCAGCATTGTTCACGGATTTTTTTTTTAATTACAATAAATAAGACACGAAATCTAAATGAGGATAGAAAAAAACTTGATTAGAACCTTTACTCTGATACCAACTGATATGAATCTAGGCAAGAACTGACGAGACCGTAATCAAATTAGGCTGCAAGATCGTTTCTAATTTCAGGAATTGAAATAGAACTGCAACCTATTGCTTAATGAAGCAAGAACCTTTGTATATAAGGACGCCATAATAAGCTATGGATTGTCTGATTGATAAGTCAATGACAAAAAATCTGATAAGTTCAAAGAGTTCGTTTAAGAACTAAAGAGAATTATACTCTTAAGTAAATTGCATAAAAAACTTCTTCTTTTTCCTTTTAAAATGTGAATATATATATATATAGGTTACATGAAATCTTAATAAAAAATAAATCATAATCGAATTGAAATAAGAAAAGAATCCTAAATAAATCAAAATCTAATCTAATAAAAAGGAAAGAATCCTTATTAAATCAGGATGTATTATAATAAAAAAGAAAGAAAGTATCTTAAATGACTAAATAAAATCAAAATACCTAATTTGTTACCTCTTTTAAATTGAAAACACTATATAAAAGATAGTGGCATATCTTTTACCCTTAATGCAATGATTTCATGGATTTGATTGCTCATAAATTCAAGAGCTTGAATCACGCATTTATTAGGCCTCCATGAATTATATTGATCTCAAGCTGCTTGAATTAGCCCATTAAGTGCTTCTTTGAATTTCTTTGCATGAGCTCTTGTGACGAGTCCGACAGGAACTTGTATAAGATCTGAATATACCTTATTCCACGTACTTGTGATGTCCTTATCCATAATCTCATCAGAAATTGTGTGAAAACTATATTCCTTCTGTTAATGAATGCGAGTTTATATAGGTTACAAGAAATCTTGGCTATAATTACTCCAGATTTATCTACCATAAATTCCGGTCTAAAATTGTAATCAAATCATAGTCCAAAATCAAATCATATTCTAAAGCAAAAAAATGAAAGAATCCTAAGTAAATCAGAATCTTAATCTAACAAAAAGGAAAGAATCTTAAATGACTAAATAAAATGAAAATAGTTGACTTGTTACCTCTTATGAGTAAATAAAAGGAAATAGTTGATTTGTTGCCTTTTTTAAAAAAGGAAATACTAATTGAAAAGATAGTAGCATAGCTTTCATCCATAACGTATCGATTTCATGGATTTGATTGTTTAGATAAATCAAGAGCTTGAATCACACATTTATTGGTCTAAATATCTTGTAAGATTTCTTCAATGGGCCACAAATTTGATTGATTTCAAGTTGCTTAAATCATCCCATTAATTGCTTCTTTGAATATCTTAGCACGAGCTCTTGTGATAGTCTAACGGGCACTTGAATAGGATTTAAACATGCCTTATTCCACGTGCTTGTGCCATCCTTATCATCAATCTTATCAGTTCCTTACTCTTAAAGAGGATTTGTCCTCAAATCATCACCTGCATCAAAAGGACTTAATAAAAATTATTAAAAGTAGCACTTACATTGAACTCATTAGGCAAATTTAGCTTGTATGCATGGTCGCTGATCCGTTTCAAGACTTGGATTTCCTTTATTCAGAAACCATTCCTTCGTATGTTTAAACACACCGAATCGCCGAGTTTAAAGATTAGCTCGGCATATTGCTCAGTTCTTCGCTCAATGTTAAGCTTCACCATTTCATGTATCTGCTTAAAAATTTTAGCCTTTTTCTTTCCATTTAAGTTAACTCGCTCATAAACAGGTAATGGATTTAAATCTAATAGGGTTAAAGGATTAAAACTGCAAATAATTTCAAATGGTGAATACTCAGAAGCAAAATAAAAAGAACGATTGTAAGCAAACAATCCTCTTAAGTTTTAATGTTCTTTTTATTGTTTAATCGCAATAAAATAGATAAAGTTCTATTTACAACCTCTGTTTGACCATTAGTTTGAGGGTGACATGTAGTTGGAAACAACAACTTAGTCGCCTACTTAGCTCACAAAATCTTTTAGAAGTAACTCAAGAACTTCACATATACATTAGAAACTAAATCAGCAATGATGGAAGCATCATTTGCCTTGTGGCAAGAAATAAAATTTGCCTTCTTGGAAAATCTATCTATAATCACAAAAATTAAGTCTTTTCCTCTTTTAGACCTAGGTAAACTGAACACAAAATCCATCGAAACATTAGTCCAAGATGCCTTAGGTATTGGTAACGAGGTGTATAAATCATGGGGTTGCACTTCCGATTTGGTTTGCCTACAAATGAAACATCCACCACAAAGTCTCTTAACGTCTTGTTTCATATGTGGTCAATAGAAGTGTTCTTGCAAAATGGCTAAATTCTTTACAACTCTAAATCAACAAATCTCTTAAAGAACAAATAGGAATGCACAACTTATTCTCTCAAAACAAGTAACCATCACTCCTAAAATACTTACCAACCCTAAAATTTTCATAAATTTGGTATTCAACACTAAAATGATGGTGATTACTGTTGAGATTAGCATTAAGTGTTGAGAGTAGGGAATACCTGCGCTATGGGAAAGCGTATCTGCAACTACATTTTCCTTATATTTCTTATAACGAATGAAGTATGGAAACATCTCTATGAATTCCACCTAACAAGCATGCCTCTTGTTCAATTTATGTTAACCTTTAAAGTATTTTAAAGATTCATGATCAGTGTGAGTTACGAATTCTTTAGGTTATAGGTAGTACTGTCATATTTCCAATGTCCGAACTAATGCATATAGCCCCTTATCATATGGAGGGTAGTTTAAAGTTGCTTCACTTAATTTCTCACTGAAATAAGAAATTGGCTATCCCTCCTGCATTAGAACTACTATAGAACTTGTGAATTGGGCTTAGAGGGCTCAAATCTTGGCTTAGGTACAGTAGATGTTTGACATAGCTTGGATCCAACTTGATTTCTGCAACATTTGAGGCAATTGAGAAAATATATCAAAGAATGGAAGCTGCTCAAAGTTGATAGAAAAGTTATGCAGATAAGAGATGAAGGCCTTTGGAATTCCAAGTTGATGACAAGGTATTTCTAAAGGTTGCCACAGATAAAGGATCAATAAGGTTTAGAAAAAAAAGGAAAATTCAGTATGAGGTTTATTAGGCCCTTTGAGATTATTGAACGTATTGGGAATGTTTCCTATCAACTTGCCCTCTTACCATCTGTCAAGACCCGGCCCAAGTCCACTGGAATATTGTCCGCTTTGGGCACTTGGCCCACACGGTTTTGTTCTCAGGGCAGCCCATACTACCCCAAAAGGCCTCCTAGCAACTCAAGGCTTATCCCCTCTTATAGCCTAGGTTTCACCCCCGTGCTTTGTCGATGTGGGATCTCTCAATCCACCCCCTTAGGGCCACAACGTCTTCGCTGTGCACACCGTTCAAGAGGCATCCGACAGAGCTCCGCTCTGATACCATCTGTCAAGACCCAGCCCAAGTCCACTGGGATATTTTCCGCTTTGGGCACTCGGCCCGCACGATTTTGTTCTCAGGGCAGCCCATACTACCCCAAAAGGCCTCCCAGCAACTCAAGGCTTGTCCCCTCTTACAGCCCAGGTTTTATCCCTGTGCTTTGTCAATGTGGGATCTCTCACCATCATTATCAAGAATACACAATGTCTTTCATGTCTCCATGTTAAAG
Organism: Murraya koenigii; assembly: GCA_025617385.1. NCBI lineage: Eukaryota > Viridiplantae > Streptophyta > Magnoliopsida > Sapindales > Rutaceae > Murraya > Murraya koenigii. The sequence goes on from CM046814.1 coordinate 12,561,750, forward strand.
AAGTATGTTCTAGACCTTTCATGCACTAGATTATAAGCCTCTCCAACTAGAAGAAAACCTAACCTATGAAGAACTTCCAGTGCAAATCCTTGGTAGGAAGGTGAAAGAGTTAAGGAATAAGAAAATTCCTTTAGTTACAGTACTATGGCAAAATAGCTCAATGGAGAAGGCAACATGGGAATGTAAAGAAAAGATGAAGAATAAGTATCCTGAACTATTCGGTAAGTAAATTTCGAGTATGAAATTTTCTTAAGGGGGAAGGAATTGTGAGGTACAAATTATTAAAAGTCATTGAATTAATCTTTAACCCTATAAATTTCCTTAAGTTTAAAATACTTTAGTAAATTAGAATTTACAATAGGCCACTATAGGATAAAATATAGAAGTTACCATAAATTATTGTAAGTAAATTATAATTTACTATAACTTACTACCTTATCATAGGTAAATTCTAGAATGATAATGACATAAACACTTACACCAGCAATATCAACGATGACATAAGTGCTTACATCAACAATACATTAGTGATGACATAAGCTAGATATTTATGCAAGCATAAATCTCCACCATTGATTTAAAATTTTAGTGGCAAAATCCTAGCCATCCATTTCTTTTAGAAAACTCTATAAATACCCTTAGTTACAAACATCTAAGAGTAGAGAAGAAACCCCCAAGTTAATACAAAAGTAAATAAAATCTAGGAAAGTCAAGGTTAAGAGGTAAACAAAACCCCAAAGTTAATACAAAAGTAAATAAAATCTAGAAAGGTTATATTTAATTATTATGGTTGGCTATGCCACCTATATATGATTATTTATTATTTACTTTTTATATGGTCGCCTATGCTACCTATTTTATCAATATTTATCGTTTAATATTTATATGATGGACTATGCCGCCTATATTACGATTATTTATTATTTGATACTTATATGGTCGGCTATACCACTTATATTATGATTATTTATTGTTTGATATTTATATGGTTTGCTATGCAGCCTATATTGTGAATATTTATTGTTTAATATTGATATGGTCGGCTATGCCATCTATATTGTGATTTTTTATTATTTAATATTTATATGATCGGCTATGCCATCTATTTTGTGATTAATTATTATTTAAAGTAGATATGGTCGACTCTGCCAACTATATTTCATGATAATTAATCTTTATATGCTTATGCCATAATTACATGCTGTGTCTATGAACTTTACAAATAGCATAAGTTGCATGTCACATTCATGTTTTATGAGCATATTGCGCACATGCCAGTGGACTGTTCAAAGAATCCGAAAAGCACTACCACGTGATCCTTTCTTTCAAATTTGCCAATCCATTACCAGCCATTGGATTCATTGATACTGGATCTAAAAAATGTATCACTTATCCTCACATTCTTCCTTCTCATTGTTGGTAAAAACATACTGAGTACTTCAAAGCTGCAAATGGAGAACATTTTAATACTTCTCCCATTCCCAAAAAACCTGTTGGTATCCATTTTTTCCAAAATTATGTCATTTGGACAAAATAAGTAGGTTCTACCATTTCAAATAAGGATCTACTGATTGGTTTTGACTTTCTTCACTTAATGTCCAGATTACAGATCATGGCTATTGGAATTAAGTTTAAAAATATGTTCTTGCTATACACTGATGAATTAAGACATTATCCTTTGTCATATGCTCAGCCTCCTTATTAGATTCTCAAAGATAAGTTTGTTGTTCTATGTCCTGAGTCCCATAGCTAGTTTATTCATCTTTTTCATCTATGGAACCAGTCGGACTGAGTATGTGCAAGAAAATAATGAATCGAAGTTTATCCTTAGGGCCAGTAGCCCGCATCCCTTGGTTTTCAGCTGATATACCCAAACTTAAAGCACCAAATATTAAGAAATAAAGAGACAATTGCCGCCACATACCACTTAATTTGACCACCAGTTCGTCAACATTTTGTTTGAAGATGAAGAATGGGTTTCATGAGTTCATGCTGTGGACCAAAAGAAGTGTGTTGTAGATCTATGGGTGTTGGAGGAACATGGTTTAGTTCTAAAAGGAACTGCTGGAGTTATCAGATGGTAGTTAGGTCATGCTGGAGAGGAAGTGGATAGGGGAGAGTTTTCTATTCATAAGCATGGTCCTGGGTCCATAATAAGTTGGTTGCCAGATGCTGAAAATAAGGTCTATGAATGATAAACATTGTTGTGAACTGGTCTTTTTCATGATCAGGGATTTGAGGGAGGTGAAGTCGGTCAAAAATTTGTTGGAATTATTGTCTCTACCAAGATAGGGGAGAAAACCACTCAAACATAGTCCATGAAAGAGAATTGGCCATGGCTGGATTATTGAGGAGAGCCTTAGTTGTCTATCAAGAAAAAATAAATTTGGTAGCATATAGGACAACAAGACACTTGAGAAACCATAGCTCATCTTTTGTGATGTCTTTCACTAGATTAAGGGTAAAACCAGTGAGAAAGATGTATTCAGGATAGAAACTAGAAAATCCTTTAAGTAGTGATTTATTTTTAAATTTCAAGATTTTTTGAAAGCATGAGTTATCTAATCTTACCAGAAAGTTGTGTCCGATCAAGTGAAATTCAAACTTTTGAATTCCATTCTTTGTTGCTAAAATCTCTTTATAGATCACGTGGTAGTATTTTTTAGATTCTTTGAACTGTCTAATGGCATGGGCACAATAATGTTCTATCCCATTGATTTCTTCAAGGAAGACCGCTCCCCAATATTCGCCACTTGCATATATTTGTAATATTCGTCGTCCAGATGTTGATATTTTCAGTGGGAGAGGTTACTAAGCCATCTGCTTTAATTTTTGGACTGCTGTTGTCTGAGTAGGGCCCAATGGTATTCTTTATTATCAGTGAAAGTTAGCTAGCATGATCCATGAGATGTGGGAGGAAATCACAGAGATAATTGATGATGCCAAGAAAGTATTGTAGTTGCTTTTTGGACAGCTGTTGATTTGAAAATTTCAATAATTCTTGGGCAATGTGAGGCCCAGGTTGATATTTTCCATCTTTTAGAATCATTCGAAGAAATTGAACAATTATGTTGCCTATGATGCTCTTTTTGCTGATAGCATAATGCCATACTTATCTACGAGCTGGTGAAACGTGGAAAGTAATCCTATGTGTGCTTAGTGATCTTTCAAAAATAGCAAAATGTCATCAATATAGATGAGGGCACTGTAGAGGATAGGTTTAAATATTTGAGTCATTGCTTTCTGAAAGAGTGATGGTGCCACCTTCATACCAAATGGTATGACTGTCCATTGGTAATGGGCATTGGGAATGTAGAAAGCTGTTTTGTATCGTTCCTCAGGTTGAATGCCAAGTTGTGAGAAACCTACTTTAAAATCAAATTTTGAAAATACCTTAGCATCCTTGAGATGTATAAGCAGTGATTGAATTTTTGGCAATGGCAACTTGTCATCTGCTAGGAAGCAGTTAAGGGGCTGGTAGTCAATTACTAGCCTCTTTTTTCATCGAACAATGTTAGACCTTTTTCAATATAAAAGACTTGGCAAGCCCAATTTGATTTTGTTGGCTCAATCAATCCTGAAATAATAGTTGTGCAAATTCTTCTTTGGCTAACTTGAGATCAGAGGGAGACATTCCTAGATGTGTGGCATTGGTAGGATTAATGTCTTCATTAAGCTTGAATGGGAGGAGGCTGGTAAGACTAAACACTGGTGGTGTTGAAAAAGATCTCTGGCTGGATGGATGCCAGAGAGGCAAATTCTTCATCAAAGTCTTGTGAGTCTAGGAATATGATGTTAGTGAAGTCAGGGCGGTCTTCTTTCATGAGAAGGCCTTTGGTTGATCTATCAGAGGACTGGAAAGGAATCAAGTCATGAGCTGGAGCAAGAGAGGTGTGCTGGATGTCATGTGGGATAGGTATGACTTTGTTTTGTTCTAACAAAAAATTCTTGAGGTCTGTTAGGATGGTTTGGTCATGTTAGAGAGGGAATGGACGAGGAAATGTACGCCATAGATAGGCTTGATCATGTGTCCAGAAACTCTGGGTTACTGGATGTTGTAAGTATGGACGATGGATGATGTACACTTAAGTGAAATCAATTAGGTCAAGAGTAGGAAGATATCTATATGGAAGGTTATTAAGAGTTTGCTGTAGTTCTCTTCTCCACCATAGAAGAGCAGAAAACCACGCAAGGAGTGTCCAAGTGAGTGAGGAGGACGATGATAGATCAAGGAAACACCGTAGTGTGAGGTAGACTAGAATGATAAGCTTGGTAACATAAAGTACGGTGAGACAGTATACATACTAAAACTCGTCTTTAGATAACTCTTTAGAAGGGTCAAGAGTAAACCCTGTGAGAAAGAGATGGTTAGGGTGGAAACTTGGTGCCCTGAAGTTATGAAGATGATTCATAAAAAAAGTGAAATAAAATTTTTTTTTTCAAATTCTGAATCTGATAAGGTGATTGGAAGGTGAGACCTAGAGGAAAAGACTTTTTAGTTTTAACTATCTGAGGTAAAGAGGCCATGAAATAGATGATGGGTATGATAGATATGGAGGAGATTTTGGAATAAAGAGGTTTGGTGAGGAGGTCAAGGACAAGGTTCTTATCCTCTTTTATATACTGGATTGTGAAACTGTATTTTAAAAACCATTTTTTTAAACGGAGAAGTTGATTGTTTGAGAGAGACGTGTTTTCTAAATTGAGTATATCTGGAAAAGCTAAATTGTCTAATCAGACCAAAAAATGATGTCCAACTAGTGGAATTCAAACTTTTGGATTCTATATTTTACGACAAAAATCTCTTTGTAGATTACGTGGTATTGCTTTTCTAACTCCTTGAATTGGCCGCTAGCATGGCCACAATAGGCTGCTGAGTTACCACGTCTTTCTAGCAAGATTACACCCCAGAACTCATCACTTACATAAGTCCGGAGGATGCGTTGTCCGTCTGTCGGTATCTAGAGAGGAGGTGGCATCTGGGCCATGAGTTTCAACTGTCGGATAGCTGTAGCCTGAATTGGATTATTTTCTTTAGCATACGTGACAACTGGCTTGTATAGAGGGAGACTTTTAGAATAAAGTCTCTGAGATAATTCACAATCTCAAGATACTGTTGGATTTACTTTATGGAAAATTTTTCACCGGGAAAGTGGGGTAATTTTTGGATTATATGTGGTCCATTCGCATTAATCATGTCAATAAAGTCGATTAAAGATTGAACCAAAATACTCTTTTTAGTCGATAACATAATTATATGATCAATCACTATCTTCAAAAAACTAGAAAGTAAAGTTTGATGTGACGTCTTATCTTTGCTGAATAGTAGAATATCATCGATGTAGATCAGAGCATGTGAGAGGATAGGCTCAAAGATCCTTGTCATTGCCTTTTGAAAAATCGATGGAGCAATTTTTAGACCAAAGAGCATGATCGTCTATTGATAATGGGCATTAGGAATATAGAAGGCTGTCTTGGACCGTTCATCTAGATGAATGCCAATTTGGAAAAACCCGGCTTTGAGGTCAAACTTGGAGAAAACCTTGGCATCATTGAGATGGATGAACAAAGATTGGATCTTCAGGAGTGAAAACTTATCATCCCTGAGGAATACATTAAGAGACTGATAATCAATCACGAGCCGCTTCTTTTATCGAAGGATCTCTGATCTCTTTTCCACATAGAATGCCTGACAAGCCCATTCTGAAGTTCTGGGCTCATTAAGTCCTTGGGCCATAAACTGGTTGCATTATACTTCAGCTAATTTGAGATCTGTGGGTGTCATTCCTAGATGTGTGGCTTTTGTAGGGTTGATATCCTTATTAAGCTTAAAAGGAAGCTTAACAAAGAAACTAGGGTTTTTCCACAGGGGACTTTTATAGTTAAATCGATTATGACTTTCAGAACAATAGGGAAGCAATTATTGTTTGACCTGTTCATAGTCTGAATGTATATATTCAAAGGAATGTATTTTGAGTGTATCAGTATAGGGTAAGAACATGTGTTTATACTTGATACCCATAGCAATTATCTAGAGCTTTTTGACCAAATGCAGAAGGTCAAAACTGATGAGTAAGTCTTTGTCAGAAAGAGTTAAACTAATGACCTTGGTCCATCACACAGTTTGGAAAAAATTATATCCCGTTCATTTTTATTGTAATCAATGTAGTCTGGAATAGTTCTCCATTAGTTGCTTTGAATAACTCCGTATGCTTTTCCCATGCAGAGGTAGGAAGAATTGTAAGGTTAAGCATGTTTTTCTGTGATCCTGTATCAATGAAACTAATTACAGGAACTAGTCTATTGAACTTGGATGGGACCAAATGAATCTTTAATAATGAAATTGTTGGTGCAGGTATCTAAATACTATACTATTGTACTGTGTTGATGACTGAGATTTCATCAGGATTAGTGTTAGAGGTTGCAAGGATAAATATTGTACCATCATCAGAAGTATTCTGTTATAAGAATACAGATTCAATATCTTCAGGGTCTGACAGCATTTGAGTGGATTCCAAATGGTAGATAAGCCGAACTGCTTAAGCTGGCTTATAAGGATAATTTCTTGCATAGTATCCTTTCTTCTTGCACACAAAACACCTGGTACTTTTATGTTTAAAGGTTTGGGAAGGTTCTTTCTTCTTAAAGAATTAATAAGGCTTTTTAGGTCGAGAATGGGTACTGCGTTTGGATTTTTTGGATGGGTAGGTTTTGTAATGGTGTTTCTTTTTGGTTGGGCAGACACATGTCTGTCATCATTGTATTTGATCGCAAGATGAGGTTTTTTTGCAAGCTTTTTGGAATGGATGCCTGTTCTTTAGAAGCTCTGTAAAGAACTCTTTTTGTTCACATAATCTCTCGAGGCAACTGATGGCTAACTGATAGATCTTGCCAAAAGACAGATTTGTGATATCTAGCTGATTTGTTATGAGCTGTCACTGTATTTTTGGCTGAAGTTCCTTCTGTAGTAAAGCTACAAAGATATGCTTTAGATTTGGTTCATTGAATCCATTCAGTTGGTAAAACAGTGAAGACATACATTTGTAGTTAAAATCTAATTCTTTCCATTGAAGTGAGCAACACTTCATCTGAAGGAATAGTTTTCTGGAAAATTTATTTGCAATTGTGGGTTCTCTGAGGTACTGTTCATAGATAATTCCAAGAGCTGTAGGAATATTCGGTATCTGTACAAACTGCATCTGTCTGTATTGTCCTAAACTCTGAAACCAATGCCGTAAAGAACCAGTAAATCTTGAACTGAATTCTTTAAGGACTATTGATAACAGAGCACCTGGTTTGATCAACTGAACATTTATCCATGCTGATAATTCTTTAAACCTTGCAAGCCATTTGGTTTTTGGAATATCATCAAACGTAAACCACGGTCCATTGCTAGGTTTTGAGACATGGACAGGAGAATCATTTTTAGGAGATTGAGATGTATCTGAATCTGCTTCTTCAACAATAGGTGTTGTCGAGAGAGAAGGTGTTTTTGTTAGCTGGGCCCTCAGAATCTTTGATACATATGCTATTTCTTGTTCTGAATCAGTTGCAGAGAATTTCAATTCCTGGATAGAACTAGAAGATATAGATGGTGTGGATGACTGTGGAGTATACTGTTCAAGTTTTAAAGATAAGCCTGAAACATCTATGGATACAGAGTCATTGAAACTTTATAAAGGTATCTGTTGTGAAGAGTATTGGTGAAAAAGCTGAAATGATTGTGATGGTAATTGTACTAGTGGTTGTACAGGTGGTGGTATAGACTGTGGTGGCGGCTGTATTGACTCCATAGATGCTTTGTCTTTTGGACCTAGGAGATGGTTCTGGAGTTGATCTAGAATAAGAATCAAAGACTAGTTCCTTAAAAGAGACTCTAGGTTGGGTTTTCTGTCATTGCTGCGGTTGTGGAGGAGATCTGGTTTTTGGTTTTTCTTAGTGGTAATGCTGGTTCTGGTTGTCTCTAAGAGAGATGAGAGAGGCCAACGAATTGTCCATAATCAATTTTTTTCTTTGTGGAGGAGTGTAAAATGGGTTGATGCTGTAAAAAGATGCTGGGGTTGGTATTTGTGAGGATGGACTATAAAGAGATGGCTGTTAGTTTATCCTTGCTTGTTTTTCTTATAATCTTCTAATCTCAGCTTCTTTCTGGTTAAACTCACGACCATAGACTCAATCTCTGAGCATTTGCATCAGATTAGCATCAAGCTGAGCAATTCTGTCTTTTAAGTCAGCATACATCCTATCAAGCTGGGAAGATAGGTTATTAACTCTGGTTATGTTTGCTTTGACTTGGTTGGCAATGATATCCACCTTGGCATCTATTCTCTCTAAAGCTCGATTATGGACCCTGGCGTTTTGGGTTCTTCAGGTTGGCCTGATGGAGTTAGAGGAGATAAGACGTAAGGTCAAGTAACAACCTTAGTATGTGGATCTGTTTATTTCTCAAGTGAAGGATACTGATCTTGATAAGATCCTTGAGAAGATATCATCAAGGAGGATCTGATTGAAGGTGAAGGGTTCTTTGGTCTGTTGAGTAGAGCATCTTCTGCATGCAGCATACACAGTACTTTTCTATATATGGGTAGTGGTTCCATCAAATCTAGAAGATCCGGCGGAAGGACACGTTGTGGCTTACATGATGAGTAAGGAAATTTGGGTTTCGACTTTCAACACTACCTTCTACGTAGAAGTTCAGCATCATTCGAATCAAATTCATCCCGACAGGGACAATCTAGATTACACATGTTGCTGCCTGGGACATCCCAAAGGAAGTGGCCATCTATTTTTGCTAGATAAATTGGCGTGCCTTCTGATGTGAAACTGTGGATCGGCAGATCTTCTTGGATTGTTAAGATAAGTTGAATGATGCACTGTAAGAGAATGAGACTCTGGAAGCCTCTGTGGATGGCTCCTAGAAATTCATACTGACTGTTCCGTCAGATCGTTTATGAAATAATGCATCAAATGTCTTAATAGGCTAAGAGTTTTGATGGTAAAGCTCATAGTTGGTAAGACATTCAAGAGGCATGAGCTTTTTGAGTTCAACTTTGGTTATTTGTCTAGGAATCAGGACAATGATTAGAGAGGTTTCTGTATCGGCCAAGATCATAACTGTATTAGAGGAATAGTTGGGATTTTGAAGGTCCATGGCATGGTTTTGAAGACAATACAGCAACTAATGGTGTAACGTGGTAATTTTAGCACTGGTGATTTATTCAACTTCTTGGATTTGGTCCTGAACTTTCAAGGTAGTTGGGACATTTATATCATGGAGAGAAAGGTTGAAGTTAGGATAGAAGGTAAGAAGTACACTATCGGCTTATAAGGTTGTCAGGATAGTACCAATCACAGCATATTGGTACTCTTTGAATCTGGTGTCAAGCAAAACAAGTTTGGCAGTTACTGGTAAGCCTTTCCGACCATGCAGGGTAAAAATTAGGCATACTGGGCCTATGTGAATATGGGTGAAACCTTCTCTTTTCCAACTGACTATGAAGTCAGATGGAATTTCAAGGGTAACATATTGCTCTGCAGAGGTTGACTGGAGATGAGATTGATCTAAAGAGGAAGATTGAACAACTCTCTTGGACTAGGTCTATCACGTTTAATTAAGGTCCTAATTAGCATGGAAGACTTTTTCTTATAAAGCTTATAATGACTTACAAGAGGAAAATTAGACTTAGAAATTTGATCAAATTCTGGAATATACGAATATTCTACTAAGTTTTCTATTTTAAAAGATAGGTACTTGGTGCAGGACTTAGGAAGAGTTATTGTAGACGAAAGAGAAACAGGAGCTAGAATTTGAGATGAAGAGCTAGGATGAGAGGATAAAGATTCCATGACTATGAATTTCTTCTCTATACTAGATCTGGTTCCTACTATTATTCTATTATCATACCACACTCAGAAAAGATAACCTTGCTTTGATACTCAAGCCATAGAACATCAAACTTATCTTTGAGACTCTGATAAGGAGGCTAAGCATCTGACAAAGCATAAAGTCTTAATTCATCAATGTATGGCAAGAACATATTTTTGAACTTAATTCTAGTAGCCGTGATCTGTAATCTGGACATTAGGTGAAGAATGTTCAGTAGATCCTTATCTCAAAAGGTAGAACCTACTAATTTTGTCCAAATGACACAATTTAGGAAAAACTGGATACGAACAGGTTTTTTGGTAATGAGGGAAGTATTAAAATGTTCTTCATTTGCAGCTTTGAAGTATTCAATATGTCTTTGCTAACAATGACAAGGGAAGAATGCTAAGATGAATTATACTTTTTTGAGATCCAGTATCAATGAATCTAATGGCTGGTAATGATTTGGCAAATTTGAAAGAAAGGATGTGGATACAGACAGAAGGAATTTGTATTTTAGAAGGATAAGCTGGTTGAACAGTATTTATGACTTAAATAGTATCATCATCAGATGTTACCTCATTTAGGGCAAATGCTGTATCTTTATCATGAGCTTCTTATTTAGTAAAAACTGACTACACATCTTCTGATTTAGAGAGTAAAAATGCCTATTCAAGATGCTGGATCGGATGGACTGCTTTGGCTGATTTGTTGGGACAATCCCTTGTAAAATATCCATATTTTTTACATATGAAAAATCTGAAATTTTTTATTCTGTGCATCTAAGATGGATCCTTCTTCTTAAAAAACCTATAAAGCTTCCTGTGTTTAGAAGAGGATGATTTGGATTTGTGACTATATTTGCAAAAATTAACTTTTTTCTTGGAAGGTGAACAAGTGCCACCCTTTTCTGATTTACACTTGATCTTGAGATATTGTTTCTTGCAAGCTGCTTTGAATGGCTGCTTATTTTTCATCAAATCTTTGAAGAATTCGTTTTGCTCACATACCAGTCAGAGTTAGTACGTGGCGTTGTTACACCAAGAAAACAACGAATCTAAGTTTGTCCTAAGGGCCAGTAGCCTACGTCCCTTGGTTTCTAGCTGATATACCCAAACCTAAAGCACCAAAGAATCAGAAATAAAGAGACAACTGTCACCACATACTACTTAATTTGATCACTAGTTCGTTGGCTTTTTCTTTGAAGATAAATAGTGGGTCAGGAATCTCTAGATACCTGTTTCTCAATACTTAGTTGGGAAGTAGCTATACTGAAAGATAGTTAACTGTAAGCTAGTAAATCTTGCCAAGAGACACATCAGCTAAGTTGAGATGATTGACATTTATCTGCCTTTGAAGTTCTGGTTGTAGTTATTTTGAAAGAAAAGCAGTAAAAACGTGTTTTAATGTTAGATTATTAAAACCATTGAGCTTGTAGAAAAGGACAGACATTCTCTTGTAGTGATAATCCAGATCTTGTTATTGTAAAGACCAACATTTCATCTCCATATACTCCCTGTGAGCTAATTCAACTGAAGTAGTTTGATCACCAAGAAATTGATCATAAATGAGGTCTAAGGCTTTAGACAACTCTGGGCATTGGACAAATTGTAGCTGTCTGTATGGGCCTAAACTTTTAAACCAATCTTTGAGAGATCCAGTAAATCTGGAACTGAATTCTTTGAGAACTTTAAGTGTAGTGGCTCCTAATTGAAGCATCTGGATATCAATCCATGTAGTAAATTCTTGGAATCTTCTTAGCCATCTATTTTTAGGAAGATCATTAAAATTAAACCAATTGTTACTTGTTGATTTTGAACTATGGTGTGAAGATTTTGAGAGCTGATCTTCAATATTTGAATCTCCATATTCTGGTTCATCAACAAAAGGAGGACCCTTTGTAGGATCATCAAATAGAGGTGTACTGGCAGAAGGTTCTACCATGATTAGCCTAGAGATATTTGTGAATTCAGATTCTGAATCAGAAAGAATCCTTAGTTGATTGAGATTCAGTCTGTGTTTCTATTGCATGTGAGTCTGCTGAGGAGTGTACAGAATTATCAGAATTAGATGATTCTAAATGAACTTATGCATGGAAACTAGCCTGGGATGAGTATTAAAGTACTTTCTGTTTAGAATTAGGTTGGATTGAATCTTTATCAGTGGATATAGTTGGTGATTAAAGAGATTCAGTGATTGGTGCTGGAGAAGGAGCTTGAGAACTAGTTAAAGGCTTATGAGATTTTGACTGAGGTTTTTTGGGCCGTGTCTGAATTGGTGTTTGGTTTAGTATATAAGTGGAAGGTGTATAGAAGAGTTGGTGTGTGCTGAATATTGAAGGTTGGAAAGGTAAAGGAAGGGACTTAGTTAACAAAAGTTGTTGTTTCTCTGCATCAATTCTAGTAAGTTTTGCTTTAAGCTTTCTGATCTTTGCTTCTTTCTGGTTGAACTCAGGATCCCAGATATAGTTCTGGATCATACATCTGAGATCATGGTTAAGTTAAACAACTCTTTTTCCATGTTAGTATATATCCTTTCAAGGTGGGTAGCAATAGATTCTACCTTAGATGAATTTTGTCTAACTTGTGTGGCAAAAATATCAACCCTGGTATGAATCTATTCTAAAGATGTTTTTTGAGCTCTGGCATTTTGAGATTACTAGTTTAGAATAGTTTCAAAAGGTTTGGGTTCTTCAAGTTGGCCAGATGGTGTTACTGGTACATGCACATAAAGCCTAGTGGTGATCTTAGACTGTAGATCAGTATGCTTTTCAAGTGGAGGAAATGGGCTATTGTAAGAACTTGAGGAAGATGAGAACATCATACAAGATTTAATCAAAAGTGTCTAGCTTTCTAGAATAAGTTTTTCTTTTTGAGGGTTTTGAGGCCTTTTTGGTATATGGGTAAATGTGAGTTTTGCAGGTAGAAGGTGTTTTGACTACCTTATTTCTTCGACGTTGTGGTCGTCTTCTTCTTTTTCAGAAAGGTCATCCATACAAGGACAACTTTCTTTACACATTCCTGCTCCTGGAACATCCCATATGAAGTGGCCATTAAGTCGGCTAGATATATTGGATATCTATCTTTATCAAAAGTATGGATAGGTATCTTCTCTTGGGCTATAAAAACAGCGGTAATCATATTTGTATAAGAGAAAGAAACCTTAGGGACCTGTTCTATAGATGGTGGTTGAAAGTCATTCTAACTGTTACATCTAATCGGTTTTCAAACATGGCATCTGATGCTTGCAAAGGCTGAGAATTCTTATGGAACTTCTCATAGTTGGACAACTATTCTAAAGGCATCAATTTTTGGAGTTCATATCATAAAATCTGTCTAGGCATTAGATTATAGACAGTGTTGTTTCAGTGTCTGCAAGAACCATCATGGCATCAGATGGGGTATGGGATGTTGGCAAGTCCATCGCATGGTTTTAAAACCAATAGACTAGTTAGGGTAGCTATTTTTGAGGTAACAGTTTGTTCTGCTCCCTGGATCTAGATTTGAACCTTCACTGCGATAGGAAGGTTTGAATAATGAAGAGATAAATTGAAGTTTGGATAGAAAGTGAGTAGGACAATACTTGCATGTAAAGTTGTTAGAACTGTACCAATGACAACATGTTGGTACTTCTTGAATCTCGTATCTTGCAAAGCTATTGGAGCTGTACAGGCAAGCCTTTCCTTCCATTAAGAGTAAAGATGAGGCGAACACCTCCAAGACGAAGGTGTGTGTAACCTTTTCTTTTCCATTAAGCAACAACTTCTGGAAGGATTTCAAGAGTCACATACTACTTAGCTTGAGTGGCTGAAAGGGCACACTGATATAGGCAGGAAGACTGGACATACTCTTTTAGCATAGGTCTTTTTGTATTAATTAAGGTTCTAATTCCCCTGATGAGAGAATTACCTATTTTGTACAAACAATAAGGCTAAGTAAAGGCATAGAGGACTCAGTAATTTAGGCATATTCTGGGACATAAGTATATTCTACAAGATGTTATATTTTGGAAGCTATGTGTTTGGAAGAAGAGATAGAGTAGAAGAAAGAAAGATTGGAGAAAGATTAGAAGATTGAGCTGAAGAAGATTATGTTAAAGCCATGAGGCAGAAATTGTTCTCTCACAGTAATAAGAAGTTAAGATAACTTTACAATTTACCACCTCAAGCAAGAAAAACATGGCTCTGATACTAACTCATGGGCTGGGCCTAACTTAGCCTCAAAAGAGCCCTCCAGAGGTGAGGTTGCCCAAGCCTTACAAAAGATAAATTTAGGTGAAAAGGCAAGTTATTCAAGAAATAAAAGATGCCAACTCGGTAGTGCAACATACCAAGAGCCCTAATAAATTTATTTTATATTCTAACATTTTTATTTTGGATGAGCTTGAATGGAAGCTTAATAAAGAACTGGTTGTTTGTCCATAGAGGAGAAAGATGAATAGATATAGGGACCAATCAGTAGATCCTTTTCTGGAAGGGTAGAACCTACTGAATTTGTCAGAATTGATGCAGAGAAATAACAAACTTTGTTAACCAAGTCTCCTTCTTTACCTTTCCAACCTTCAACATTCGGTACGTACCAACCATTCTATACACCATCTACACAAAAAAATATAGAATATGCTAAACACTTTGATCTCACCACTACACTATACCAAACTTCAATCCACACACGGCCCAAAAAACCCCAGAAAAAATCTCATAGCCCTTCAACTAGTTCTCAAGCTCCTTCCCTAGTACCAATCTCCAGCTATACCTACTGATAAAGATTCAGTCCAACCTGATCCCAAATAGAAAGTAGCACTTCACTAATATTCATCCCAGGCTAGTTTCCCTATGCAAGTTCCTTCAAAATCATCTAATTCTGATCAGTTTGTACACTCTTGAACAGACTTACAGATAACAGAAACAGAGACAGAATCTCAATAAGAATCAGACTCACAGACTTCTTCTGATTTAGAATCTGAATTCATAGATATCTCTAGGTTACTCATGGTAGAACCTTCTACCAGTATGCCTCCATTTAATGATCCTACAAGGGGTCCCACTTTTGTTGATGAACAAGAAGTTAGAGATTCAAATGTTGAGGATCAACCCTCAAGATCTTCACACCATAGTTCAAAATCAACAAGTAACAATTGGTTTACTTTTGATGACATTCTTTAACAATAATGGCCGGCAAGATTCCAAGAATTTGTGTATGGATTGATGTCCAGATGCTTCAACCATGAGCCACTACACTCAAGGTTCTCCGAGAATTCAGCTCTAGATTTATTGGATCTCTCAGAGATTGGTTCGAGAGCTTAGGCTCATACAGACAACTACAATTTGTCCAATTTCTAAAGGTGTCTACAGCCCTAGGCCTCATTTATGATTAGTTTCTTAGTGATCAAACTGCTTCAGTTGAATTAGCTCACCGAGAGTATATGGAGATGAAATGTTGTTCTTTAGAATAAAAAGATCTGGATTATCACTACAAGAGAATGTTTGTCCTTTTCTACAAGCTCGACGGTTTTAATAACCCAACAATAAAACACGTCTTTATTGCTTCTCTTTCAAAACAGCTACAACCAGAACGTCAAAGTTAGATAAATGTCAATCATCTCATTATAGCTAACATGTCTCTTGGTAAGAGTACCAGCTTGCAGTTAACTGTCTTGCACGATTATGTGAGCAAAATGAATTCGTCAAAGATCTAATGAAACACAAGTAACCTTTCAAACCAGCTTGCAAGAAACCATATCTCAAGATTAAGTGTAAATCAGACAATGATTGCACTTGTTCGCCTTCCAAAAAGAAAGTTCATTTTCGAAGGTATGGTCAAAATCCAAATCCTCCTCTTCTAAGCACAAGAAGCCTTATAGGCTTTTTAAGAAGAAGGATCCATCTCAAATGCACAGAACAAAGAATTCCAGATGTTTCATATGTAAAAAATATGGACATTTTACAAGGAACTGTCTTAATAAGTTAGCCAAAGCAGTTCGTCTGATCCAACATCTTGAGCAGGCATCTTTACTTTCAGATTCAGACAATGTGGAGTCTATTTTCACTGAACAAGAAGCTTATCATAAAGATACAATATTTGCTTTAAATGAGGTAACTCCTAATGATGATACTATTTCAATCATCAATGCTGTTCAAACAGCTTCTCCTTCCAAAATACCCATTCCTTCTATCCATATCCATATCTTTTCTTCCAAATTTGCCAAATTATTACTAGCATAGCATTTATTGATACTGGTTCTCAAAGAACTATGATTCATCTTAACATTCTTCATTCTCACTATTAAGAAAGACATACTGAGTACTTCAAAGCTGTAAATGGAGAACATTTTAATACTTCCCTCATTACCAAAAAACTCATTGGTATCTAGTTATTCCAAAACTATGTCATTTGGACAAAGTTAGTAGGTTCTACCCTTCCAAAAAAGGGTTTCAACATTCTTTATCTAATGTCTAAATTACAGATCATGGCTTATGGAATTAAATTCAAAAATATATTCTTGCCATATACTGATGAATTAAGGCTTTACACTTTGTCAGACACTCAACCTCCTTATCAGATAAGTTTACTGTTCTATGTCCTGAGTCTCATAGCCAGTTTATTCATCCTTTTCCTTTATGGAAAAATAAATAGTTCTTTATTAAGCTTCCATTTAAGCTTAATGAAGACATTAATCCAACCAAAGCCACACATCCAGGAATGTCCTCTTTCGATCTCAAGTTAGTCCAAGAAGAATGTGCACAATTATTATCTCAGGGATTGATTGAGTCCACAACATCAAATTAGGCTTGCCAGGCCTTTTATGTTGAAAAAAGGTCTGAGATTTTTCGTGGAAAAAAGAGGCTAGTAATTGACTACCAGCCCTATAAATGCTTCTTAGCAGATGATAAGTTTCTATTGCCAAAGATTCAATCACTGTTCATTCATCTCAAGGATGCTAAGGTATTTTCAAAGTTTGATCTCCAAGCAGGGTTTTGGCAACTTGTCATTCAGCCTGAGGAATGATACAAAACAACTTTCTACATTCCCAACACCCATTACCAATGGATAGTCATGCCATTTGGTCTGAAGGTGGCACTATCACTTTTTCAGAAAGCAATGACTCGAATCTTTGAGCCTATCCTCCACAATGCCCTCATTTATATTAATGACATCTTGCTGTTTTCCAAAGATCACGAGGCATACATGGGATTACCTGCCACATTTCATCAGCTCGTGAATAAGTATGTCATTATGTTATCAGCAAAAAAGAGCATCCTAGGCAGCACAACTGTTGAATTTCTTGGAATAATTCTAAAAGATGGAAAATATCAACCTTGGCCTCACATCGCCTAAGAATTATTGAACTTTCCAGATCAACAGCTGTCCAGAAAACAACTATAACAGTTTCTTGGCATCATCAATTATCTCTGTGATTTCCTCCTACATGTCGCGAACTACAGTAGCCAAGTTTCACTAATGCTAAAGAAGACTACCTAACCATGGGGCCCTGCTCAGATAATAGCAGTCCTAAAACTAAAGCAAATGTCTCATCAACCTCTCCCATTGAAAATACCAACATCTGAACAACGTATATTGCAGA
This sequence comes from Murraya koenigii, assembly GCA_025617385.1. Classification (NCBI taxonomy): domain Eukaryota; kingdom Viridiplantae; phylum Streptophyta; class Magnoliopsida; order Sapindales; family Rutaceae; genus Murraya; species Murraya koenigii. Next base: position 12,579,199 of record CM046814.1, read on the forward strand.
GAGATACAAGTGATGAATATTGGGGAGCGGTCTTCCTTGAAGACAGAGCATTATTGTGCCCACGCCAGTGGATAGTTCAAAGAATCTAAAAACACTACCACATGATCTACAAGGAGATTTTAGCAGTAAAGAATGGAATCCAAAAGTTTGAATTTCACTTGATTGGACACAACTTTCTGGTGAGATTAGACAACTCATGCTTTCCAAATTTCTTGAACTTTAAAATAAATCACTACCAAACAAACAGCTTCTCAGACTCAAGAACTGGTTTGTACTGTATTATTTAACAGTTCAACATATAAAAGGGTATAAGAACCTCATCTATGATTTACTCACCAGACCACCTTAAAAAATAACTCTAATCACGCCAACTTTCTCTTTCCCAGTTATCGCAATGGCCTCCTCTCTTCCAGCTTCTTCCCTAACAAAAAAACCATTTCCCATGAACCTTACTTTTCATTCCCTTCCTCAAATCCAAGACTTGACCAAAAAAATCCTTTTCAAGTATTTTACAAACATCTATTATTCCCAACCTATAGGATTCTCTAGCTTCCATCCTGAACACATCTTCCTCACTTGTTTTACCTTCAACCCAACGAAAGACATCACTGAAGATGAGCTATAGTATCTCTAGTGTCTCACTGTTTTGTATGTTTCCAAGCTTGTTTTTCCTGTATCGGCAATTAAAGCTCTCCTCAATAACCCAGCTATAGCCGATTATCTAACATGGACCATGTTTGAATGGTTCTCTCCTTTACCTTGGTGGAGATGATGACTTCAACAAATCTTTGACCGACTTCACCTCCCTCAAATCCCTGATTATGAAAAGGATCAATTCACAATAGTCTTTATCATTCATCGACCCTATTTCTATCATTCGACAACTAACTTATTCTAGACCCAAGACCATGCTTATGAATGTAAAACTCTTCCCCATCCATTTTTTCTCCAGCATAATCCAACCCCCATCTAAGAACTCCAGCAGTTTCTTTTAGAACTAAACCATGTTCCTCCAACGCCCATAGAACTATAGCACACTTCCCTTGGTCCACAGCATAAACTCCTCATAGTTCCTTTCACAGGAGAAAGTTCTGGCGGCATTCTATTCCCTTGGTCCACAGCATAAACTCCTGTCTTTACCCAGTCATGCCATCCTCCAATAGCGACAGGTTTATCCACCTACACAGTTGAGCATCCTCTAGATCCTATCAATAAAGTTCACTGCCATTCACCAGCATCTACAGAATACCACATGTTTGATAAGGTCAACAGTGATGTTGGCAACCTATCCAGTCCTTGAACGAACAACCTGTCTCCAGCTTTTCTAAAAAAGTTTGTAATAAGTGTGTCTTTACTTTTGCTTTTTCTTTTTTTTTAGAGGATTCATTGTAAATAAAGACGTTCTTATCTTGTAGTGAGGAGTCCTATCCTCTTACTTTATTAAAGTCTTTCTTGTCTTGTATTAAAAGGTCCTATTCTCCTACTTTATTAAAGTTATTTTGTCTTTTTGCAATCATGTGGCTAGGAGTTCTGTCCTACCACTTTACTTTATTAAAGTTGTTTTTGTTGGTTTGTAATCATGTGGCTATGGGTCCTGTCCCACCACATTATTTTGTCTCTTCCAAAGATCCTTATAAAGAGAGCTTCGTCTAAGTTTGGAGACAAGGGATGAAAAAACTTAAAAAATCAATATTAATAAACTTGATGGTTTATTTTTAAACCTCTCTCCTGTTCTATTAAAGTAAATCAGAAGTTATATTTCTGTTATAAATAGTTCTTCTCTACCATAGATGAGTACACCTTATATTTGCCTTGTTAAGGTTTCAGTATAGCTATTTCCCAACTAAGTACTGAGAAACAAGTATCTAGAATTCATTGAAATCCACCATTCATCTTCAAACAAAAGCCAACGGACTGGGGATCAAATTAGGTGGTATGTGGTGATGGTTGTCTCTTTATTTCTAGTCCTTTGCTGCTTTAGGTTTATACCTAAGGACAAACTTAGATTCATTGTTTCCTTAGTGTAACAACGCCACGTACTCTCTCCGACTCCTCAATATTCATAAGGTTACTCATGTGCATAAAATTGATACAAGTATTATCTTACTGAGCATTTAGCTCATGTAATCCTTACATTGTAGGTAATAATAAATAAATCAAGCTGATGCCAAGTCCTTACTAAGACAAAGTATGGGCATACTGACCAGGGGATTATGATGGGCTCAGCTACATATGTCATATATTTTGTAACAAAGATTTTCTACTTATTTTGTAAACTCTTAAGTAAACGCTATTTTTATTTAAATCAATAAGATTTAGAATATTTAAATCACAATATTTTATTTATAATTGGGTGTCACATAGCCAAAACTCTCTCCCTCCATTGTGCTTGGAAAATGTGTTGTGGTTGCCCTGCATGTATGTTCTTATTGGATTTAAATGCTCATGTATGTGCTTTAATTCGACCCTCATCATCTGTCTCATCTCTTCTATCAATGCTTAAATTTGCAAATTTTGAATTGCTACTTATCGATCTGCAAAGAGAGATTAGAAATAATGTGGAAAAGACTTCACCACACTCCTTTACGTGTTTCACTTAAGAGAATGATTTACTCAATTCCACTCATATTTCACTTAAATTTATTGGCTTTCACCCTTTAATATACTCACACTCTCTTGTCTTTTTCCACTTGTAGTAATTATCTCTTGATTCTTATAAAATTAATCAAACAAATATCAAGATTCCAACAACAATTTATAAAGATTACACTAAGGAGATTCAGGTTTCAAATGCGAGAATATAATGGACATGTATTATCAGTTTTCAAAGCACAAAATACTAAAATTTCGGGCAAAAAATTGTTCACATTACAAAAAATTAGATTTTGACTTTATAAGACACCAATAATAAAAATTGAATGAATTATTTATTTTTACTCTCATTATCCTCTTTTTATTTTCTTGTTTTTTTTGTAAGCCCTAAATAAATAAAATTTAAATGAATTTAGGGTAAGGAATATATTAAATTTGAGGATTTAATGAAATAAGACAAAAGGATGCAAAATTAAGGAAAAAAAAACCTAAAATTACTGTTTATGAGATACTGTTCACGCGAAACTGTTTACGCTTTTTTTTTATTGAATAAAAAAAAAGACAAGTAATGAAAACTAAAGTAAGGATAAGCAAAACCTTATTAGAACATTGCTCTGATACCAATTGATGAGAGACCCTGATCAAATCATACTCCAAGACTTATTCTAAATTAAAAAATTAAATGTAACTACGACCCGTTACTTAATGTAGTACGAACCTTGGTATGTGAAGACATCACAATCAACTATGAATATTTTGATTAATAAGTCAATAATTGAACGCCACAGAAAAATAAATACGTGAAGGAATCTCACAAGAAATTTTAGACCAATAAATGCGTGATTCAAGCTCTTGAACAATTAAATTCATGAAATCGACACATTATGGATGAAAGATATTCTAGTATCTTTTCAGATAGTGTTTCTATTTTTAAAAGAGGCAACAAACCAGCTATATTTATTTTATTTAGTCATAAGAGACAAAAAATAAGTTATTTCCATTTTATTTAGTCTTTTAAGATTCTTTTCTTCTTATTAGATTATGATTTTGATTTATTTAGAATTCGTTCATTTTAATTAGATTAGGATTCTAATTTACTTAGGATTCTTTCCTTATTTGTTTAGATTGGGATTCTGATTTAATTTTGGATTTGAATTTGTTTCTGATTTTGGATTAGCATTTATGGCAGGAAATATCTAGAGCAACTATTGATAAGATTTATTGTAACCTATATATACTCACATTTAATAAGAAAAGGAATGAAGTGTTGTACAAATTTTATTGAACTCGCAAGTGCACGAATCTATTGAAGTATAGATTAATGATGATGAGTATTGATCCCACGAGAAGGTGTATTTTTAATTATGTAGAGTTATTATTATTATTTATTATTTATTATACTTGTTATGAAATTTCATACTTTATTTTACCCTAAGCGTGTGGTATCAGAACCAGCGTTGTCTTTCTTGAGCGTGGTATGATAATAGGATAATCATCGGAACTAGATCTAGTATACAGAAGCAATTCATAGTCATGGAATCTTCATCTTCAAATCCTAGCTCTTCGTCTCAACCTCTTGCTCCTGTCTCCCTTTCATCTACACTCACTCTTCCTAAATCCTGTGCCAAGCACTTATGTTCTAAAATAGAAAACTTAGTAGAATATTCGTATATTCGAGAGTCTGCCCAAATCTCTGAGTCTAGCTTTCCTCTTGTTAGCCCTTACAAGCTTTATAAGAAGAAGTTTTCCCTTAGCATTATAACCTTGATTAAACGTGATAGACCTAGTCCTAGAGAGTATGTTCAATCTTCCTCTTTAGATCAATCTCATCTTCAGTCAACCTCTGCAGAATAATATGTCACCCTTGAAATTCCATCTGATTTCATAACCAATTGGAAAAAAGAAGGTTTCACCCATATACACATAGGCGCAGTTCGCCTAATCCTCACCCTTCATAGTCGGAAAGGCTTATCGGTAACTGCCGGACTTGCCTTGCTTGACACCAGATTCAAAGAGTACTAACATGTTGTAATTGGTACTGTCCTTACAACAATACAAGCCGGCAGTGTACTTCTTACCTTTTACCCAAACTTTAACCTTTCACTTCATAATACAAATGTTCCAATTACCTTGAAAGTTCAGATCCAGATCCAAGAAGATGAATAGATAGCCAGTGCTAAAATTGCCACATTGCACTATCAGTTGGTGTATCGTCTCCAAAAATATGCCATGGATCTTCCAAATCCCAACTATTCCTCTGATACAGTCATGATCTTGGCTAATACAGAGACTTCTCTGACCATTGTCCAGATTCCTAGACAAATAACCAAAGCTGAACTCATAAAGCTCATGCCTTTTGAGTGGCTTACCAACTATGAGCTTCACCACCAAAACTCCCAGCCTATTCAGACTTCTGATGCACTATTTTAGAACCGTTCTGATGGAATAATTAGTATGCATTTCCAGGAGCCAACCATTGAAGCTTCCAGAGACTCTTTCTATTATAGTGCAATGATTCAACATATTTTGACAATCGAAGATGATCTACCAATCCACAGCTTCACATCCGAAGGCAAGCCAATCTATCTTGCAAAAATATATAGCCACTTCTTTTAGGATGCACTAGACAATGACATGTGAGATAAAGTTTGCCCCTTTCAGGATGAATTTGATTCTGATAATAATGAACTTCTATGTAGAAGGTGGTATAGAAATTCGAAGTCCAAGCTCCCTCACTCATCGTGCAAGCCACAATATATCCTTCCACTGCATATGCTACATAAAGAAGATGCTTTACTCAACAGACCAAAGAATCGTTCACCTCCAATCAGATCCTCCTTGATGATGCCTTCTCAATGATCTTATCAAGATCAGTATCCTCCCTTGGAAAAATAGACTGATCTATAGACTAAAGTTGTCACTCGACCTTACGTCTCATCTACCATGACTCCATCAGGCCAACTTGAAGAACCCGGACAGTTTGAAGCTATTCTGAACTGGCAATCCTAAAACGACAGGGTCCAGAATCGAGCGTTAGAAAGAATAGATGTAAAGTGGATATCGTCGCCAACCAAGTCAGAGCAAACACAACCAAAGTTGACAACCTGTCTTCCCAGCTTGACAAGATGTATACTGACTTAAAAGCCAGAATTGCTCAGCTTGATGCTGATATGATGCAGATGCTCAGAGATCGAGTCTATAGTCCTAAGTTTAATTAGAAAAAAGCTGAAATCAGACGATTAAAAGAAGAACTAGCAATGATAGATCAACAACCATCTCTTTTTGGTCCATCCTCACAGTTGCCAACTACATCATCTTTCTCCAGCACTAACCCTTTCTACACTCCTCCACAAAGAAAACCATTTGATTATAGTCAATTCTTTGGCCTTTCTCATCTTTTTTGGAAACAACTAGAACCAGCACCAAAACCAAATCTCCTCTACAACCACAACCACAACAACAATAGAAAACCAAACCTGGACTCTCATTTAGAGAGCCAGTCTCTGATCCTTATTCTAGATCAACTCCTGAACCACCTCCTAGGTCAAAAAATAAAGCACCTATGGAGTTAGTACAGCCACCACTACAATTTGTATATGCAGTCACCAATATTCTTCACAATGGATGCCTCTACAGTGTTCCAATGAATCCATATTCATAGATGTTTTAGGCTCATCCTAAGAAGTTGAGTAGTATATTTCACAGTCTTCCATACCATCTGTATCTTTTGGTTCTATTTAAGAATCAAAATTCTCTGTAACTGATTCAGAACAAGAAATTGTAGATGTATATTAGATTCTAATGGCTCAACCAACAGAAGAACCTTCTTCTTTAACAACACCTATTGTAGAAAAAGCAGATTTGGATACAACTCAATCTCTTACTAGAGATCCTTCTGTCCATGTCTCAAAACCTAGCAATGGTTCGTGGTTTACATTTAATGATACTCCAACATTTAAATGCCCGCAAGGTTTGAAGAATTATCAGCATGGATAGATGTTCAAATGATTAAACCAGGTGATCAGTTATCAACAGTCCTTAAAGAATTCAGTTCAAGATTTACTGGTTCTTTACGGCATTAGTTTCAGAGTTTAATACAGTGCATACAGATGCAGTTTATATAAATACTTGATATTCCTACTACTCTTAAAATTATTTATGAACAGTACCTCAGAGAACCCACAGTTGCAAATTAATTATCCAGAAAAGAATTCCTTCAGATGAAGTGTTGCTCACTTCAATGAAAAGATTTGGATTTTCACTACAAATGTATGTCTTCATTGTTTTACGAACTAAATGGATTCAATAATCTAAATTTAAAGCATATTTTTGTAGCTTCACCTTCGAAGGAACTTCAACCTGAGATACAGCGGCAGCTCACAGCAAACCAGCTTGACATTGCAAATCTATCTTTTCGCAAAATATTTCAATTAGCCATTAGTTGCCTCAAGAGATTATGTGAACAAAAAGAGTTCTTTACAGACCTTCTGAAGAACAAGCACCCATTCCTGAAAGCCTGTAAGAAGCCACATCTTGCCATCAAATGTAGTGATGACAAGACTTGTATTTGCCCAACTAAAAGGAAATACCACTATAAGACCTACCCATCTAAAAAACCCAAACACAGAACCCATTCTTGACCTAAAAAGCCCTATCAATTCTTCAAGAAGAAAGATCCTTCCTAAATCTCCAAACACAAAAGTACCAGGTGTTTTGTTTACAAGAAAAAAAGGCTCTATACAAAAAATTGTCCAAATAAGCCAACTCAAGTAGTTCAGCTTATCCATCATTTGGAATCCACGCAAGTGCTGTTAGACACGGAAGATGTTAAATCTCTGTTCTTAGAACAAAATACTTCTGACAATGATACAACATTCATACTTATAACTTTTGACACTACTCCTGATGAAATCTCAGTCATCAACATAGTGCAACAACTTAGTGTTCAGACACCTCCACTAACAATCCCATATTTGAAGATTCATTTTGTTCTCTCTAAGTTCAACAAACCAGTTCATACTTATAACTTTTGACACTACTCTTGATGAAATCTCAGTCATCAACATAGTGCAACAACTTAGTGTTCAGACACCTCCACTGACAATCCCATCTTTGAAGATTCATTTTGTTCTCTCTAAGTTCAACAAACCAGTTCCTACAATTGGTTTCATTAATACGGGATCACAGAAAAGCATGCTTAACCCTGTAATCCTTCCTACCTTTGTATAGGAAAAGCATACGAAGTTATTCAAAACAGCTAATGGAGAACTATTCCAGACTACTTTGATCACGAAGAAACCGATTGGGATACAGTTCTTTCCAAACTGTGTCATTGGACCAAGGTTATTGGTTCAACTCTTCCTGACAAAGACCTACTCATCAGTTTTGACCTTCTGCATATGGCCAAGAAGCTCCAGATAACAGCTACGGGTATCAAGTATAAACAAAAGTTTCTAACATATACTAATACATTCAAAATATATTCACTTGAGCATATCCCTTCAGGCTATGAACAATTCAAACAACAATTCCTTCCTTATTGTCCTAAGAGTCATAGTCAATTTCACCATAAAAATCCCTTGCGGAAAAACCCTAGTTTCTTTGTTAAGCTTCTTTTTAAGCTTAATGAAGATATAAACCTTACAAAAGCCACCCATCCAGGAATGACACCCACATATCTTAAGATAGTCAAGAAGAGTGTAATCAACTTATGGCCCAAGGCCTTATTGAGCCCACAACTTCAGAATGGGCTTGCTAGGCATTCTATATAGAAAAGAGATCATAAATCCTTCGAGGAAAGAAGCAGCTTGTGATTGATTATCAACCTCTTAATGCATTCCTCAGGGATGATAAATTTCCAATCCCAACGATCCAGTCTCTGTTCATCCATCTAAAAGACGCCAAGGTTTTCTCCAAGTTTGACCTCAAAACTGGATTTTGGCAACTTGGCATTCATCTAGATGAACGGTCCAAGACAGACTTCTGTATTCCTAATGCCCATTATCAATGGCATGCCCTTTAGTCCAAAAGTCGCCCCATCAATTTTTCAAAAGGCAATGACATGGATCCTTGAACTTATCCTCTCGTATGCACTGATCTACATCGACGACATCTTGCTTTTAGCAAGGATAAGACGTCACATCAAGCTTTACTTTCTAGTTTTTTAAGATAGTGGCAGATCACGGAATCATGTTATCAGGCAAAAAGAGTATTCTAGGCCAATCTTCAATCGAATTTCTCAGCATGATTATTGCAAATGGACAATACCAGCCGGGACCACATATTGCCCAAGAATTACTTGACTTTCTTGATGAAAACCTTTCTAGAAAGAAAATCCAACAGTTTCTCAGGATCTTGAATTATATCAGAGACTTTATTCTAAAGGTCTTAATCTACACCAGCCAGATGTCTTGTATGCTAAAGAAAATAGCCCCACCATAGGGGCCCAACCAGACTGCAGCTGTTCAACAGTTGAAGTTCATGGTTCAGATGCCACCTCCTCTCCAGATACTGACAGATGGACAATGTATCCTCTAGACTGACGCAAGTGATGAGTTCTGGAGTGGTATCCTGTTAGAAAAACGTGGTGACTCAGAAGCCTATTGTGGCCATGCTAGCGGCCAATTCAAGGAGTCAGAAAAGCACTACCACGTAATCTAAAAAGAAATTCTTACAGTGAAATATGGAATCCAAAAGTTTGAATTCCATTTAATTGGACATCACTTTCTCGTCCGATTAGACAATTTGGCTTTCCAAACATCTATAGTTTCAAAAATAAGTCTCTTTCAAACAGTCAACTTCTCCGTCTGAAATAGTGGTTTTCAAAATACAATTTTATAGTCCAACATATAATAAAGGATAAGAACCTTGTCCCTGACCTCCTCACTAGACCTCATTCTTTTAAAATTACCTCTGTGTCTGTCATACCCATCATCTACCAAATGGCCTCTCTTCCTTAAAATGCCAAATCTAAAAGTCTTTTCCTTTTGGTCTCACCTTTCATTCCCCTTATCAAATTCAAGATTTCGCTAAAAAGTTTTTATTTCAATTTTTTATGAATATTTATCATCTTCATAACTTCAGGGCACTTAGTTTCCAGCCTGACCATCTCTTTCTTACAAGGCTCACTCTTGACCCTTCTAAAGAATTATATGAATATGAACTTTGGTATATAATATGTCTAACCGTACTTTATGCTACCAAGCTTATCATTCCTGTCTACCTCACACTACAGTGTCTTCTTGATCCTTCGTCTGCCTCCTCACTCACCTGGACACTGCTTGAGTGGTTTTCTCCTCTTTTATGGTGGAGAAGAGAGTTACAACAAACTATAAAGAACCCTCCTTATAAATATCTCCCTACACCAGATATCATTGATTTCACCTCCGTGTACATAATCCATCTCCATACTTTCAACATCTAATAACCCACAGTTTCTTGACACAAGATCAAGCCTATCTTTGGCGTACTTTTCCTTATTCGTTCCCTCTACAATATGACCCAACCATCCTAACAGACTTAAGACTTTCCTGTTAGAACAAAATAGAGTCATATCTATCCGGCATGACATCCAACATACCTCTCTTGGTTCATGTTATAACCTAATCTCTTTCTACTCTCCTGATGGTTCTACCAAAGGCCTTCTCCTAAAAGAAGACCGCCCAAACTTCACCAGCATCATGTTTCAGGATTCCCAAGACCCTGATAAAGAATTTACCTCTCTGGAATCCATCCAGCCAGAGATCTTTATCAACACCACTAGTGTTCAGTCCTATCAACCTCCAACAGTCACAGGCTCATGCTCCTACACAGTCCCTAAAGTAGCTATGGTCCAGCAGGCATGATTCTTTATCATCCTACTTTTGCTTTAATGAAGGTATTTTGTCTTTTATGCTTTTACTTTATCAAAGAGCGATAAGGGTCCTGTCTTATCTCTCTTTAATCATGCTTTTACTTTTGCTTTATCAAAAAGATATTGATAGAGGTCCTGTCCTATCATTATCTTTAGTTGTGTCTGCTTTAAAGTTTGCTTTTGCTTTTTCAAAAGTTAACAGGGGTCCTGTCCTATCTCTTTTCTCTGTTTGTATCCGTAATCCTTTAAATTGGGATTTTATTCTAAGATGGTGTGTAGGTATATCGGCTGGAAACTCAGGGGTTAGGGCTACTGGTCTGAAGGCCTTTAAATAAGTATTCTGGTTCACACTAACGAATACGAGGTCACTGTCCCTAGATAACAATGCCACATACCTGGTGGGAATAAATTGAGAATTGATAAATAGAATAAAGTGCTTGGGTCTTAGGATTCACACTCAACATTTCACCATGAGCTTAATATTCCTTTCTTAGTTCCAATTAATTTATGAGTGGGTATTTTCACTCATCATAAATCTAACACTAATAAATATGACATCAAGCGCTCATTGTGCTAGGAAGAATAATCTTATGTTAAATGTGGTATCAAGAACACACTGTGCTAGGTAATAACAATGTAACTGTCGACAAGGAGGCAAGACTATCCACTAAGTAACCTAGATGAATTTTATGTCAACAATGAGTCCAGACCTACCACATAAATTAGACAGAGGTTTTTCTCTAATAAATCTAGTGTAAAGTACTTATCGTGCCAAACAGTAATAATCTTACACTAAGGAGATGGTATACCAGTGCAACATCTAGATAAGATTATTATTATTTGTCTACGATAAGTCAAAATAATTTAAATAAATTAGAGAAAGTGAAAATAAGCTTATCAAATTAAAGCCCAAAAATGGATTCAGGGTGTCAAATTAGGGGGAACCCCTAATTTATAGATACAACAAGTAAATCATGGCCATCGGATGAAAATAATTCAAACGCTAAGGATTGCACCACGTGGCACTCTCTAATTAGTTGGAACACGTCACCAGGGCTTTCATTCCATATACGCGCTTTTCAGTCCATTAATATACTGACACGTCATTAGTCAATGTAAAAGTTAACAAATATGATTCAGTGCATTGCATGTATTGTAAGCTCATCATCTGTTAATCCTACTTCATCGGTCAACAACACATCAGCAGTCAATAACACGTCAGTGGTAAACGCCACATCAGTAGGGCTCACTAAAATTTTAAATTTATGATTTTGCCCTTTATGTCTTTCCTAAGGTTTTCAGCTGTTCTGAGTTCAAAAATACTATTCGTTTTGCTGTCTAACTTATCATTTATTAGGAAATAACTAAAATACCCCTGAAATACATAAAGTATTAAAAATACACACAAACGTATACAATCAAATGTTAAGGGACTTAAAATTTATAAATGTGGAGATGTTAGTGAGACTTGGAGTGTAAAATAATGATTTTACTCTTTATAAATATATACTCTTTAGGACTCTACACACCCCCCAACCAGCTTATTGTTAGTCCCTAGCAAATTAAGCGATAACAAAATTCAACAAACATTTTTTTTAAGGAAATTATATTTACTTCTTCAATTAGATTAATGACAATAATCAAATAAAAGTATAAGCATTATCTCCACCCTAAAGGGATATCACTTCCACATCAACCACCCACATGCAAACACATGCAAACTGATTGATTATCAAAGCTACATTAATTAAACCACTTCCAAGTGTGACATGTTAACCCTAAAATTTCGCAAGTCAGAGTGACACTCTTAAAAGAAAATAAATCTAAGAAAAACAGTCAATCTAAAAATGATAACTTAAGAGAAATTAATGAATAGTAATATCACACACTCTCACCAAGAATAATGCCCATAGCTTAGAATATAATATGACACCAAAATGAAATGATAGTCAAGCTAATTTTTATTTTATTTTTGTATATCAGTACATTATTTTAGCCTATATTACTAACTTCTACTTTAGTCTATAGTTCCCTAAAATCAAGGACTTTTATTAGGATGTAATATAGGTTAAGGATATGGCTAATAAAGAAGGGACAATCGGAAAAATAAAATATTATTTGAGAAAAAAATAAAGGTCTTTCGGAAATTACAAAATGCAATTCACTTATTATTATTATTATTATAATTATATTTTTTCTTTTTTTCTTTTTTTCAACATATATATATATATATATATATATGAACCATTTTCTTTTTTGTTTAAAGAAAGTAATCATCTAAAATTTTCTCAAACATGAGTAAGTGATGGAACACATAAAACATAGGTACTACTCTAAATTAGAGTAGAACAGGACGATGAGTTAACAAAAAAAACATATATATATATATATATATATTCTTTTATCTAGGCTCAAAAGGGCTAACTATGGATATTTTACAAAAGGGATGGATGAAAAAGGCTCAAGTGGGTCAAAGATAGCCTTTCCATAATCTTTTAGGGCTCTAAATAGTCTTTCATATTTACTAGCTCGATGGATTATGTATAGTAAATTGCTAAGTTGTATGAAGAATGGGCAAAATGGGTTACTCTTTAAGAAAAATGATAAGCTCAAAAACTCACTTGAAATTTATTAGGACATATGCTTTCCTTTAAGTAACTTAACCAATTTTACTTGTGAATTTTTCACCAACATCAGCATGCATAGTAGCATATATAGTGTAACATAACTCAAGGCCAAAGGTAATACAAATATAAGAATTTGAAAGTCATCATGTCATCCAATGTCAAAAGATCACATCAAATGCCTAAATGTTTTCTATTATTATTTTTTCTAACTCCAAGACTAAGAAGATGTGTTTCTAGAGTCACTACACTCCATATTCAGCCATCTTCAACTTAAAAATTTAGCCAAAGTTAGTTCTTACAACAAAAATGAGTAAACAATTCTCTAAGATTGAGACATTCCATAATCATCAACTATTCTCTCCCCCCAACTAGAATGAGACATTGTCCTCAATGTTTTAAAGGAAAGAAGTAGGGTTTAGAAGACATCAACTGAGTGCTGCAACACAAAATGAAAGAAAACATTTATAGATGGAGATTTAAATCTAATTTATACTTCTTACTGCTGCTGCTACCATTATCAGTCAACCAATACATTTATAGATGGAGATTTAAATCTAATTTATACTTCTTACTGCTGCTGCTACCATTATCAGTCAACCAATCCAATGAAGAGGTCCTAGGATATGACTCTAATCTATAAGTTTGTAAAAGATCAAGTAACTCATTAGCAGTAGAAGCACAAATAAAAAAATTTTTATTGCGAAATGATTTTTTATTTTATAGTTATGAAATGCAATTAAGCCATCACAAAAGTTATTAACATTTACAAACCGATAGGTTTTTATGCATGCTCAGATTGACCTAAGATGCAAATGAAAATAATGTCTCTAAAGTTGCAAGATCTCTTGGCAAGAAAATGAAAACTTCGGCATGCTGTAGCATTTCAGATAGTCTTTCTTACATGGTGGAGACAACTAACTCCTCTCTAATTGGTGGGCCGGGCATGCTTATAAGAGGTCTTAAGGCTTTCAGAATGATGCCTAGCACGTGGCTTCCTCTATTATAGGTAGCTTCTGCAATAAGTTTTGATAACCCTCGATCACCTCCTCTATATACTAAGTGTATTTTTCTCTCTGCTAGGACTTGACTAAGATCTATGGCTACCTCAACAAACTCTTTATACTTTCAGTAGTGAAACCCAAAAACCACACAAATGTTTTTAAGTTGTTTACTTGAAGATGCTAAAACAACTTGTGAATGTTTAAAAATATAAGCTCATATTTAAAGATCTTGATATCAACCATAATGATACATAGCTGTAAAGGAAGTGGTGCGTTTTTTTAAATGACGAGTGAAGTTTGTGGCTTAAAAGTCAAAAGTAAACAGTGAACAATAGAAAAAGATAAAACAAAAATAAAAATTATAAAAGAACATTAAATAAAAAGGATATGTGCTGGTACTTGTGATTGTTGCTTACATCTTCCTCTAGTTTTACGTCTAGAAACGACTTGAAGGCCCTTCATGGGTTCGAGGATAGGCTTTCCATCTAGTTTTTTTTATAAACTGGTAAACAGGGTCGCTTATAGTCATATTCTCGAGACTATATCTTGTATTTTCTTTCTAGAATATTGATCATAACTGGAGAATTGCTCTCTGTATGTACTTACTGGGATGCATTTCATGAGACAAAAGGATATTATCCAATGACTCTTTATTCAAGCCGTACCTAATGAATTAAATCTTGTCTTTTCTGTTATTAGACACCATTCCTAAAGTACACATCTTTTTATTGCATTCTATTTTAACACACTTATATAAGCAACTGGAAGACGTCGATCTCTTCATTTTCTTAAGTAGTTTCCTTTACAAAAACCAGGCATATATGCAACAAATTTGGGAGATAACTCGCTGGCTAATTGTACGAAGGGATGTTATTTCTCATAAGTAATCGCATATGATCGGACCGAGTTTTGTAAATCGTACGAAGAGCGTTCTGAGGAAGTGAAGGAAACCGTTTGTGAAGCTTTGCCAAAATTACATTTTTATCCATTCCTTCTCCTCAGAATATCAATTATTATAGGAAACTGAAGTAACCAACTTTGATTGTCATGGAGTACTGTTATCCGCCACTTAACAGGGGTAAAAAATTAAAGCATACTTAAATAAAATAAAGTCTGTGAAATCTAGTAACACATGAAAGCAAACAAAAGAACACATAATGTAAAAAAAAAATGCATATAAGCAAGCAACTACTTACAAACGCCCTCTTATTGAGTTTACCTCAAGTTCCAATTGAATTTCATAAATATCACCTTCGATTTCCTTGAGTTGTCTTTCTAAGTCTTCAAAGTGGGATATTGATGCTGGTAGTCGAAGATCCCAAATAGGATGTGATTGAAAAACTTAGAATAAGTTGTTTAGATGATGCTTCACACGTAGAAGTGCTTAAGTTGGACGAAGAGGATCTATCTGATTAAGGTGTTCATGATAAGTAATGAAAGAAAATATCACTGATAATCAAACACACTTTAGCAAAAAATAAATAATTTCTAATATAAATGATATAAAGAAATTAAATCATAGAAAAGAAATGGAAAGGTCTCAATTCAAATTTAGTGGGTCACTTAAATTGATTTTGGTGTCTTCGTCATGTGTGGTTGGTACTCTAGATATGGCTTTAATCTTTGATCATTAACTTTGAAAATGACACCTTTCTTTGGATCCTTAATTTCAATTGCTCCTTATGAAAAAAAAGTATGAACAATAAAGGGGCCAGACCATCATCACTGATTATTACTCAAGGGAAACCAATGCGTGAAACAATATTGCTTTTTAAAAACCCAATTACTACCTTATGGTCATTAGTTCTACACGAAATGGCTTATACCTACTTAGATACGTAATCAATAGCAACCAATATGTGCTGATGATTAAAAAAAGGAGGGAATGGTCCCATAAAATCGATGCCCCATGCATAAAAAATTTCCACTACTAGAACAGGATTCAAGGACATCATATTCTTTTGTGTAATGCTTTCCATACACTAACATCTGTCACATGAAGAATAAAAAGTATAAGATCTGAAAATAAAGTTGGCCAACAGAAACCACATTATAAAACTTTAGTAGCTATTTTCTTAGTACTAAAAAGGCCTCCACATGCTTGTTCATGGTAGAATGAAAGGATGCTTTGAAATTCATTTTTTGAGACACATCATCTGACAATTTGATCAGCACAATACTTGAACAGATAAGGATCATCCTAAAATAAATTCATTATTTACACAAAAAATTTGGTTTTTTCCTACTTGGTCCAGTGCTCTAGAAGTTAGTCTGTTCAAGTTAACTATATTAGCATACCATGGTAATACTTCCACACTCATCAATTGTTCATCTGAAAATAATTCATTTAATGGTAACAGATCTGTAATTGTATTAAAATTTAGGCCAAAGAGATGATCTACCACCACATTTTCTATGCCTTTCTTATATTTGAACTCAAGGTCAAATTCTTGCAAAAGTAACACCTAGCTAATTAATCTAACTTTTGCATCTTTCTTTGAAAGAAGATATTTAAGAGCAGTGTGATCTATGAATACAATTATTTTACATCTAATAAAATAAGATCGAAATTTCTCTAAGGTAAACACTACTGTTAGTATTTCTTTTTCAGTGGTCGAGTAGTTCAATTGTGCATCATTTAATCTCATAGTAGCATAATAAATGACATAAGGAATTTGATCAACTCTTTGGCCTAATATTGCTCCTACTGCATAATTAGATGCATCACACATGAGCTCAAAAGGTAAGTTCCAGTTTAGGGCCTAAATGATGGATGATGATGTCAATAATTGCTTTAGTTTTTCAATTTCCTCAAGACATAAATCATCAAAGATAAAAGGTACATCCTTAGCAAGTAGATTGTATAAAGGTCTAGAGACTATGCTAAAATCTTTAATGAAACATTTATAAAAGCCAGCATGCCCAAGGGCAAGTGAAAGTGGTTTTCTCTTGATTTTTTGGTATTATGGGAATTTGGTTATATCCGGAGTAGCCATCTAAAAAGTAATAAAATTCATGACCTGTTAATCTATCAAGCATTTGATCAATATATTGTAAAGGAAAATGGTCTTTATGTGTGATAGAATTCAACTTTCTGTAATTAATGCATACACACCACCCTATAGTTAATCTAGTGGGTATTTGATCAATAAATTGTAAAGGAAAATGGTCTTTATGTGTGATAGAATTCAACTTTCTGTAATCAATGCATACACACCACCCTATAATTAATCTAGTGGGTATCAATTCATTATCAGCGTTGGTAATTACTGTGACTCCTGACTTTTTTGGAACAACTTGCACAGGACCGACCCATGAATTATCAGAAATAGAGAAAATAATATTGCATATAATAGTTTGAGGACTTCTGTTCTAATAACTTTTTTCATGTTAGGCTCAATCGATGTTGCATTTCCCTCGTAGGTTTGGTATTTTCATCAAAATAAATGTAATGCATGCAGTCCACTATGTTTATACCTTTTATATTGGCTATGGTCCATCCTAATGCTTCATTGTGCTTTCTTAAAACTTCTAACAACTTAATTTTTTATTTTTCATTTAGAGAGGATGAAATGATTACTAGCAGAGTGCTTTCTTATCCCAAGAATGCATATTCCAAAGTGTTAGGTAGCGGTTTGAGCTCGAGTTTTGGTGGTGATTCTGATGATGGGCTGAGTTTCTTCCTCGATGGTGCTAATTGTTCAATTTTTTACTTCTATTTGTTAGCGTCTATGGATGGTACTAAATCAATTAAGGCATTGACCTCATCGACTAATCTGTCAAAATCAAAATTCAAACCAAAGTGAGTTAAACATGTTTGTAAAGGGTCATCACTAAGCTTAAAAAGAAAAGTATAATAAACTAATCCTTCTATTAAATCCACATCCATAATTCCATCATCTGCATTTTAAGGTTGTTTGGAAATGTTAAAGATATTCAACTCCATAGTCATGTAGCTAAAGGGCAACTTCATATTTTCGATCTGCATTGAATGTGAATATCAACAGTTGCCAAGAAAGGTCTTCCTAGGATAATAGGGATATGCTTCTATAAATCTTGCACTGGTTGAGTGTTAATCACAATGAAATCATCAGGAAAATAAAACTTGTCTACCTGGATAAGAAATCCTCCATAATACCACTAAGTATTTTTATAAACCGAATTGCAAGTTGTAATACAGCTGGATTTGGGTGTAATTCTCCCAACCAAGTTTCACAAATACTAAGTACGAAAAAGATTTACACTAATACATAAATCCAATATAGAATTCTCAAATATATGGTTCCCAATGCTAAATGAGATAGTAGGGGATCTTAGGTCTTTAAATTTTGGAGGAATTTTTGTTGAAGTATGGAACTAATGTTTTTAGTTAAAAATACCTTCTTTTGAACATGAATGCTTCTCTTTTTAGTACAGGTGTTGGGGTAAATATCGGACAGGCCCCTCGAAGCCCTTCCAGCTCGAGCAAGACACCCCGAGGACAGCCTAGCCCGAGTATCCCTTCTAGTCAAAGCTAGTCAAGGTCGAGGAAATTCAGAGCTGCTCGAGCCCCGAGCACTCCATCACCAGCTCGATGTCATCCCGGGTCAAAGCCGGTCAAGGTCGAGAGCTAAGCACTCCCTGCCTGCTCGAGGTCGTCCGTCAGGTCAAAGCTGGTCAAGGTCGAGAGCCGAGCACATCTCTCCTGCTCGCTGAGATCCATGAGCACAGCTGGGCAAGACCCGACGCAGGGCAACCCGACCCGTTTTCTCGGATTCCTGGCATACCTTTTAATGTCTGACCAGGGCCCCATATGTTATAGTGGCGATACTGTTTTCGGTCGCCGGCACATGCCTCCAAGGTGTCATAATTCCTAGCGCACTTGCCCGACATGGTGATTTGGCCACGTGAATCGGGTTAAGGGGACAAATGGAGGATAAAAGGAAAAGAGCGGGAAAAATAGAGGATAAAAGGAAACGAAGGAGAACATTACAGGGGTTGGCATTTCTAATTCACAGAAAGGTTGGAACTTCTGATTCAGAAAGGATCTGTAACTTGATACAGGTTCTTCCTTTTCTAATTTCTCTCATCTGATTTTCTCTAAAAACACCATACTTATCCAAAAAAGGGGGGGCGAAATAATACCCCTTTCATCTTTCCGGTCTCCCTCACTAAGGGAGATACCAAAAAGATAAACCCGATTACTGACTTGAGCGTCGGAGGGTTTTTGCCGGGACACGCCCGGCGACCCCTGACCCGGTTTACTGTGAGTACAGGTCCGGGAGATCACTGTTCTGAAGAAGACAGCGGAACAGGACGAAGGAGGCAATCCTGCTCGAGATCGAGCTTATCGCGAGCAGAAGGATCGAGGTACTGTTTGTATCTGCGAGCAGAAGGTTAAGAGGGCCCTGCTCGAGCTGCTTGGAGGCACTGTTTGAAGCCGCGAGCAGAAAGCTTGAACTGTCCTGCTCGAGCAGCTTGGAGGCACTGTTGGAAGGTTCGAAGCACTGTTGAGGTACGCGGGAAAAACTGCATCAACAACAGGGATTCTTAATAAACTTGGCATAAGATGGTACTTACTTTATTGTATCAAGCAAAAGAATGTTAACACTTACCTATTTAAAGATCTCCATAATCTCACATGTGGAATTTTCGTTCTTTACTTTAACTAACCTCTGAGGGAATGGAGCTTTGGGGACATATTCTTGTAAGTTACTTTATTTTTTCTCCTTTGATGATGAATCCTCAGAGTCTAAAGGTACAACTTGAGTTGTCTTTGGTATCTTCACTTTATTGTTAACTTTTTTACCTTTTGGCAAGGTCATGACAGCTTTGACCTCTTCATGATGGTGGGATGAACCGGTACTTACTTCATGCACTCTTTTAGGATTAGGCACTGGCTGACTTGGGAACTTTCCTTTCTCAATAGTCATTCTTAAGTTTTGAACTGAAGAAGCTAGTTGACCTACCATCCTCTCTAAGTTTGAAATTGAATAGGCTTGTGAATTGAAGCCTGCTCTCATCTCATTCCACAATTAATCAATGGTACGATTTTGTTTATCTATTATGGAGTAAGTAAGATTTTTAAAATTTTGGAATGCTATTGTCTGGGTTGAGAGTAGTTCTGGTTCTGATTTTATGGTCTGAATGATTGTTGAGAGACTTAAGTAGCCTGAAGAACTAATTGCTTTGATGGAGCTTGAGCAGCTGCTTTGTTTTGTTGGAATTCTTGAGACTATGAAAAGTTGGGATGGTCTCTCCACCCAAGATTATAAGTATTGGAGTAACGATTGTAATTTGGCTGCTTTCCCAGCACACCAATTGCATTGGCTTGATCTAGGTATGAGTCATAACCAAGTTGATTTCTAACATGAACTTCATTTACTCCTTTGATTTTTCTTACATTTCTGAATGATCTGCTTCGCTATTGAAAATTATCTGCTTGTCGCTGAAAGAAATCTCAAATCTCCAATGTAATTTTTAACGTCAACTCTCCTCCACTTGTCGCCATTAGCCATTCTTGCACATATGGCAATAGTCCCTCTAAAATGTATTGGCATTGGTGTCATTTCTCAAATCCATGATGTGGACACTTGAAGAGTAGCCCATTGAATCGCTCCCATGCTTTGAAAAATTACTCGTCTTCTTTTTGGGTAAACTCTAAGATTTCCCTACGAATAGCATTGGTTTTATGCACTAGGAAGTATTTATTTAAAAATTTAGTAACTATTTTTCCCATGATGTAATATTATTAGCAGGCAATGTATTGAACAAAGAACAAGCTCTATCTTTTAAAGAAAATGGAAACAACCTAAGCTTAAGATCATCATCTCAAAAATTTTCATATTTAAAAGTTTGACAAACAACATGAAAATCATTTAATTGATTGTATGGATCTTCATTTTCTAAGTCATAGAATGATGGAGATAATTTAGCACACTAGGTTTTAGCTCAAAACTCCAGTAGCTACATTTAGGTATCTTATGCATGATGAGCTCAAATTAGCTGAAGGACTAAAGTAGTCCTTAAATGGCCTTTCTTGCGGTGCTTGTGGTTATTGTTGTAAATCCATTTCAATTTTATCCACAATTTCCACTTGTGATAAAATATGTTTATGTGTGCGACATGTTTTCTGTAGTTCGAGATTTATAGGTTCTAAATTATGTGATAGTGACATTCGACCATCGATCATGCATGCAAAGAACGCGTACAAAAGCAAAAATGAAAATAAAGAGAAGAGAAATTATGATACGAAACTTATCACGCTTGTTACAACTTTGTTATGAAAATACACTCAAGTGCTATGGATGTACAATAAGAGAAAAAAAACGTGAAATAAAATAAATTAACTGAAATTGAAGTAAACTGAAATTAAAATAAATTAATAGGTAGTTAAACTAGCCATATATATCAATAAGATCAACAAAAAAATTACAAAGAAAAATAAAATGAAAATTAAATTACAAAAATTAAAAGGAAATAAATTAACTTAAAATAAATCAACTAAGATTAAGATAAATTATAGGCGGTTAAATCGATCATACAAAAAGAAAATTACAAGAAAATAAAAATGCAAAAAGAAATTTACACAAAAAAATTAACTCTATGAATTGAAATGACTTACCTCCCTGGCAACGGCGCCAAAAACTTGTTATGCAAATTTTATTGAACCCGCATGTGCACGAATCTACTGAAGTATAGATTAATAGTGACGAGTATTGATCCCACGAGGATGTAGATTTTTAATTATGTAGAGTTATTATTATTATTTATTATTTATTGTGTTCGTTGTGAAATTTCCTAGTTTATTTTATCCTAAGATTGAAATTAAAATGATGGGAATAAATTAGGAATTGATTAATGGAATAAAGTGCTTGGGTTTTAGGATTCGCACTCAACATTTCATCATGGGCTTAATATTCTTCTTTCAGTTCCAATTAATTTATGAGGGGAGTATTTCCACTCCTTATAAACCTAACTCTAATAAATATAACATCAAGCGCTCATTGTACTAGGAAGAATAATCTTATGTTAAATGTAGTATCAAGAACACGTTGTGCTAGGTAATAATAATATAACTATTGACAAGGTGGCAAGACTATCCACTAAGTAACCTAAATGAATTTTATGTCAATAATGAGTCAAGACCTATCACATAAATTAGAGGGAGATTTTTCTCTAACAAATCTAGTATAAAGTACTCACCGTGCCAAATAATAATAATCTTGCACTAAAGAGCCGGTATACAAGTGCAATATCTAGACAAGATTATTAATATCTGTCCACAATAAGTCAAAACAATTTAAATAAATTAGAGAAAGTGAAACCATAGATCATGTTAAGGCTTCACCTTAAACCCAAGCGTGGAAATAAATTAACTACTCATTTTATAACTAAGGGTAAAATGAGAATTTTATTAAAATACATATAAAATACAATATGGAGAAGGAATTACAAAAAATAAAGTCAAAAATAGATTCAAGGGTGTCAAATTAGGGGGGAGCCTCCTATTTATAGATACAACAAGTAAATCATAGGTATCGGATGAAAACAATTCGGACGCCCAAGATTGGGCCACATGGCATTCTCTGATTGGTTGGAACACGTCAACAAGGCTTTCATACCATGTATATGCTTATACGGTATGTGCGTTTTTTAGTCCACTAATATGTTGTCATGTCATCAGTCAACGCAAAAGTCAACAAATATAATTCAATCATTGTATGTATTATAAGCTCATTTTTTGGTCCAATAGACTTCTGCCACGTCATCGTCAATGCCACATCATCGGTCAGCAACACATAAGAAGTCAACAACACGTCAGCAGTGAACGCCATGTCAGTAGGGCCCACCAAAATCTTGAAATTATGATTTTGCTCTTTATGTCTTTCCTAAGGTTTTCAATTGTTCTGAGTTCAAAAATGATGTTCAACTTCTTGTTTGTTGAGAATGACTAAAACACCTCTGAAATACATAAAGTATTAAAAATACACACAAACATATACAATCAAATATCATGGGACTTAAAATTCATAAAGGTGGAGATGTTAGTGAGACTTGAAGTGTAAAATAATGATTTTACTCTTTATAAATATATACTCTCTAAGACTCAACATAAAATTTTAATGCGATCTACTTAAGAGTTAATTATCTTTAGTTATTAAACGAACTCTTTGAACTTATCGAATTTCTATGGCATTCAATCATTTACTTATCAATCAGAATATCAATAATTTTCACATACTTCATTAAGCAACAGATTGCGAATTCATTCAATTATTGAATTAAGAATCGATCTTGGAGCTTAATTTGATTAGGGTCTCGTCAGTTCTTAACGGGGTTCACCTAATAGTGGGAGTCATAGTGTTACCTTGTGAATTGGCGTCGTTGTGGGGTATTGTTTGGGTTATTATCGATATCAACTAACCTTATTTTAATTTTGTTTTATTTATTTTTATCTTCTTAATTTATGAGTTGTTCTAAAAGTTTTGATTTATTGTCTTTTAATCTAGAGATTGAATGTACGTGTAGGAGGCTCAACAGGGAAAAGAGAAAAGCTTTACAGGAGCAACAACTAATCATGGCTGACAAAGCAATACAAGGAAATTTGGGTGCAAGACATTTTAGAGATTATGCCATTCCTATAGTTAATGGTACCCGCTCAAGCATTGCATACCCTACTGTTCAAGCCAATAATTTTGATATCAAGCTGGCTATCATCTATCATTAGTGTAATTTATTGGGATGCCGAATGATGATTCGAATACTCATATTGTAAATTTCTTATAAAGTTGTGACACATTTAAGCAAAATGGAGTCTCAAACATTCCTATAAAGCTAAAGCTTTTCTCATTCTCACTGACGGATAAAACAAAAGAATGGTTGAACTCACTTCATGCTAGGACAATCACTACATGGGATAGTTTAGTGTAAAAGTTTCTAGCAAAGTTCTTTCCCCCGGCAAAAATAGCCAAGTTGAGGAATGACATCACAACCTTTGCTCATTTTGAGATAGAGTCATTAGATGAAGCATGGGGAAGATAAAGAGTGAGGCCAAGAGTTTTGAAAATGAATTAGGATAAGTCATAGTTAGTATAACTAAGTGTCTATTGTAGCTTTACAAGTAGACCTTGGTTATTTTTTATTGATTATTTCTTGAAATAAACTCTAGATTTAAGTTCAATAATAATTTTAGTTTTCAAAGATCTGTGTGAATTTTTTAGTTTAGTTAATTCTCGGCTCTCTGTGCAATCAATGAGTCTTAACCCTTTAGATTTGTATTATTCTTTTCAATCAATGTCAATTACATTATTCCATTATTTTAGAATTCTCAAGAATCAATGAAATCGCTGCATCATTGATGATTTTGATAATTAACCTGAAATCCATTGTTTAATAATGGAGAAGAATTCCTTAACCATATTTTGCTTCATATTTCAACTCTTTAAAGTTGTTTTTCTCTAATTTCATATTTTCTACTTTATGTTCTTCAGTTTAGTTTACATAAAAAAAAAAAATTTACTTCAAATCCCACCAAATTTTGTGTCCATATTTGTTAATGTATCTTTAGTAGATCTAGAAAGTTTGAGCTAGTTCCATTAAGTTTAGATATATTTTTAAATTTAACTAATGTTTCAAGTCAATTTGTACGTTTTGTATGTTTTTGTGTTAATAACTATTTAATTGGGAGTAATCTTTTGTGCGTACTTCTATACCCAATAACAATAATATTTAACAAGAGGTTTTAAGTGATTCAATTTTAAGTGACATCAAATATGAATCATGTAATCATAATATATATTCAATCAAGTTACAAAAATCCTTATACAGACTGAAAACAATATGGGCACATATAGTGCAATCATTTAAGTGAATACTTTATATATCTATCAATGATGTGAATTTAATAAGAACTCTTTAAGAGCATCTAAATCATTTAAAATACTTGATATATGTCAACAATGTGAATTTAATTGGAAATCTTAAAGATTCTAAAAATGTTGAATATTTGGAAGATCATTGGAGATAAAAGATTTAGGGAAAACAAAATTATTTTGACCTGTAGATCGAGCTTAAAACTAATGGAGTATTTATCCATCAATTTACTTATGTTGAAAGATTTTGAAGCATTTGAAACTTGGATAATGCTCATCCATTAAGTATCCAATAGTTGTTCAGTCTCTAGATCCTAGAAGGATCCATTTTGCCCTAAAGAAATGATGAAGAGATACTTGGTACATAAGTATTATGGGTATGTTTGAGATTGAGGTTGAACAACTATAGCTTAAAAGTTACAATCATAAATTGTTTGATAAATATTAATTGCTGTAACTTAGAAGCTGTGTTAATATATTTTTTTATCTTTAATAATTTTGTCATAATAATATTTAAAAAATGTATTTACTACATGCTATTAACTTTTGTTTTATAATTACAATTTTCTTACAACATCAGTAACTTAAAAGCTGCAGCACTTCAATTCCAAAAAAACCTATGTCTATATGCAACATGTGCTTTATCTTTTTTTACTCAATGCACTAGACATATCATTCTCAATGAACTTGTTGGTGGGCTCTAGTTATGCACCAATCAACAATATTAGAATGATTTTAAAACATATCTTTTGTTAATTTTATGGAACAAAAGATTTGGGCTATTCTATTTCAATAAGGCAATACAAAATCTCGGTATTTTTGGTTATGCTAATGTTGGGTACCTCTTTGTTCCCACAAAATGTATTTATAGACAAGTTATGTTTTTAATATAGTGGTACGACAATTTAATGGCAATTATCAAAATAGACTTTTGTTCCTACCTCCTCCAATCACTCTGAGATTATTACACTACATGAATTTGGTAGGGAATATGTATATGGTTGTGATCTCTCATCCACCATATTCATATGTATATGGTTGTGATTTTTACTACAAACTTTCCAATGATTATATATAAACATCATGCTACTTGTAATGGTCTACTTTGAGGAGAATACATCACGGGGAGATAAATTAAGGAAAATATCACCAAATTTTTTCTGTAATAATAAGCTACAACAGAGCTGGATGTTAGATAAATACGCTCCACTAATCATGCAATTTTGAGGGGGAGCATTCTTCTAGGGGGTATGTCTTTTAAAGTGAAGAATTGTTATAGGAAAATGTGAACTATACTATTTTTCCTTCAACTAGGTTTTACCCTTTATGTTTTACAGAAATAATTAGATTTTATTCCAGTGAATTTTACTGCCAAGATTTTAATAATTTCGTATTAAATCATGTCTAATTCCATTTATAATGGACATCCAAAGCACTCCATTAATCTCTTGAATTTATTAGCCTTCAGTTGTTCATTTCTTGATTTAAAAGATTGCGATTTTTTCTTTAAAAGGCCACGACATTGTAATATAAATGACTTTACTTCAATATGTAGAATTCAATACAAAGAAAGAGTTAATAGCATCTATTTTTTTCTACCATAAGTCCTCTTTGTTGATGCGGTTTTCTGCTTGCTCTCAAGTAGGGTTGTAGACTTCTGCTCGCAGGATGCTCGAGCAGGGATCCTCACCAACTCGTGCCTTTCTCCGTTTACCAGGACAGAGAATTCCTGGGGCCTGTACTCATAGAAACAAGCTTAGGGGTTGCCGGGTGTTTTTCCGGCGAAAACCCTTCGACGCTCAAGTTAGTAAATGGGTTATTCTTTTTATATCCCTCTTTGTTAGAGAGACCGGAGAAATAAAAATGTTTTTCTGCCTTTAAGTGGCAAGAATTCCAAGAACTTGTAAAAGATCGAAAGGAAAAGGAAGAAGAAGAAAGACCTCCCAAATTTTTTCGGAACCCGGAACCTTCAATTCAATTTTTCTTTTATACTTCCGTTTTCCCGCCTTTTTTTCTTTGGGGGCAGTCGTTCCCACGTCCATGGTGTCTGGGTCCCTTTGACAGCCAGGATTACTGTGGCATTCCCAAGGAATGCTAGATTGTCTGGTGGGCATGGGTTCCCACGGCTTAATGATAGTGTCGGGCATGCGTGTCCAAAATGATGACACTGTGGGGGCGTGTGCCGGCCATTGGTAACAATGATGGCACCATACCGCTTGGGATGTCAGCCAGGCATCGATCGTCGTGTTGAGTTGTCAGAGGGAGGACCCAACTGTTTCGAATCGACTATGCTTGACTCTTGCATTTTCTCCGTGCCGTTGCTAGTGTGACATGGTCATGCCCGGGGGCTTGAAGACCTCGAGCAGAAGAAGGAGCTCGGGGTTCGACCAACCTTGGGACACTCGACCTTGACCAACTTTGCCGCTAGTAAGGTCGTTTGCGTGCCAGTGGTCAAGTCTTCTACTCGAGCTGGGTTGACCTCGAGGTCTTCTACTCGAACTGAATTGGCTTCGAGGGAACCTGCTTGGTATTACCCAAACACTCTTATCTAATTATCAGTCTAGTTTAATTATAACACAATAATCTTTAAATTATTGACACGTAATATAAGAGTAAAACATCAATAAAAATGCAAAATAACTCAATCAAAATAAAAAGTCAGTTGATGTCCTGAAAATTATTCTTGAGCTCGACCAATTCCCTTAACTAAAACTAATAGATGCTAGTTGGAGTCCCAGTTGCTAAACCCAGCCCCAGTCTAAATTAACAGGAGTTATGGCTACAAGCGTGGTCACCTTATTGTAGCCATAATTTTTTGATGGCTGAAAAAATCTTCCAATCTTTGTTGATTGTTCTCCAAATTCTCTGTTGTTGACAAGTGACCACCCAACTTCTAACTTCTAAGGCACGTACATAATGTGTCATAAGTTAAGGATATTAACAAAGAAAAATTTCAAGAGGCAGGGTAGCAAAGTATAGTCAGAACAACACAATTAACTCATATGTTTAATTACATATTAATAAAGAGAAATCACCAATGATCCACTTAAAAATTACTCTATTAATATAATAAAACAAAAATTTAAATTTATTTGATTTTTTCACCTATTATTTTACAATATATATCAATTATCGACCAAAAAGACAGAATTACTTTTATAAAATAACTGTCATTATAAGTTGTATTTTCTTTTTTTTTTCTTTTTGCAAGAGTAATTATGTCCTTTTGGTGGATGGTTGATACAAATTATATACATTGGATAAAATTGAATAAATTTAAACTTTCACGTTAGTTTTAATATTTAAGTAAACTTAGGATAGATGGTTGATAATTTTCTATTAGTAAATTGTTAAGTTGTATATAATAAGTGGATCATATGTGAAACAACAATAATTCTTTATTTTATTCTATAAATTTATCAAATTATTAATTTAAGATTTTGATAAGCATATGACATCTCCTTATTTACCCTTAATTACATATTTGTTAGTTATTTTTAATTAATTGAATTGTTTTATTGAACAGGAAATTGATTAGCGATTATGCATGAAGAAACTCAATTTGGGAAGCATTTAAAGATTAATTGATTTTGGAAGCAATTGGGCCAAATTTACAATTGGAATTCAAGGAAAAATAAACAAAATTCATTTAGTTTTAATCCAGATCATGTGTGCACGTGAATGAATTAAGGATGGAATCAAGCTTGGCTTCTTAAAGTCGGTTACCAACTTTCTTTCGGTCCATGATTGGATGGAAGAAATTATAGGAGAAGAAAAGAATGAAAAAAGAGGAGTTGAGAAAATTAATTTAAAAAAATGATTAATTTTATTTTTATTATTTAATCGGAGCATAAATTTTATCTTTCTGTTCTTATTTCTTTTCTCTCTTCTCTTCTCCTTCTTTTATATTTTTTTTAAACCAAACATGCTATTAAGGATTTAACTATTAAGTCAGTGAATTACTTCCAAGAATTATAATTAAAATTCGTTAAGGTTTCGGCTAATTTGTGCAATATATAAAGAGAAGCAAACCAAGGTGATTATAGAGACGACAGAAGCAAGATGTGTACGGCAGAGCGGAAGAGGAACAGCAGCAATCATTCATATCTTTTGGTGGCTGGTTTTATTTACTTTGCTGCTTTTCATTTAAAGGATGCTCAGCTAGTTTTCTTATACTAAGATTATGAAACTCTATTTAATGAAATAAATATTTTTTTATTTAATTAATTTTTTACAAGTATTTTTTGATGATTATAATTTTATTTCACGTCATTGATTGAATAATTATTTTTTTATTTTTAATATCATATAATAAAGGGATTATATATAAAAAAATAATAAAATTTTAAAAAATATTTTATAAATTTATCAAATTATTAATTTAGCACTTTCCCAAGTCCGGACATCGAAGGAGGTTATAAATTTTTTTTTTATTAGCAATTCTATGAGGTTTTATTTCTAGGGCTAGACTTGCCAATTTCTGATGATAGTTTTGATGATCCAGCAATTATATCTTGATCACAATCTTGGTTATTCGGCAATATATCTGCGATAGAAACACGGCTTTGACATGAATGATCCATTGAAACTGATCTCCTTATTATACGCTGATGATTATATCCTTCATCTGCTATCTCAATTATGGTTTCTCTTCCTTGCAAATTCCCTAGATCACTCAAAGCACGAAATGGGGTCTTCGGTATCTCATTGTCCATCAGCAATACTTCATCGTCTGCAACATTAGCACTGCTTCTTGCTATTTCTTCTTGTTCATGATGATCATCTGATGCTTCATTTTCGATTGTTCGGTGGTTTTGACGAGATTCATGATGATGCGTTGTTGTTATTGGAGGTAACTGAGGTAAAGCGCTAATGAGAAAGAGATTAGCGCGACATAGGGGGCAATTTGAATGAGATTTAAGCCATCTGTCAACGCAAGGGACGTGGAAAGCATGATTACACTTGGGCAAAAGCCTAACGCTTTCTTCTTCTTCAAACTCACTGAGACAGATAGAGCAATCTGTTCCTTCGATCAAACCATCACCCTTCTTGTACTTGCAAACTGTAATAGACTTGATCAACGCTTCATCTAAAGCTCTAGTTGGAACATGCCATGGCTCATGATCATGGAAAGAAGGGTTGTGATTGTATTCCAATTCTTCAATTGGATCTTCAATCTCTCTTCTTCTGCTCTCAGAGTTTGTGTTTCCACAATATTTACATAAGATGGTATAGTAACTTACCCGAAGAAAAGCACTTGCCAAAATGCCAATGACTGCAATGACAAGAGGAGAAAATGTTGTGCTGGAATTGTCATGAGGAAATTCATCAAAAGAAGGTGGAGGAGGAGGGAAGACGATGTAGCACCATTGTAGGCAGTAGAAGCTACAAAAGCCTTGAGAACAGTCCTTTCTATTCACATAAGGCACCCAAGCCTTTGGAATATTGCCTAAAGAACCCATCACATTTTGATTGATTAACTCTACAAGAGAACTAATACCTATTCCAGTCCAAACTTGAAAGAATTTGGCTACATCCTAGATATTTATATGCAAGTACTAATTTAAAGCTAACTAAATAACTAATAAGAAAAGTATAAGCATAATAGTACCTGAGAAACCGTTTGTATGAGTTACGAGGCACAAAAGAGAAATTTAATTCATATATTTGGAAATAAGGAGTTAAGATTTAGCAAGTGGACTGAAGAGGCTGGTTGAAGAGATGAAATGCTTGGAAACTGGAAAAAGCAACACCAGAGTCTCACATGGAAAAGAAAAAAAGATACTGGACTGTGCATAAGTATTCTTATCTTTTCCTTTCTTTTTTTTTAAAAACAATGGTTTGTTGACTAAGACGGTGGTGCGTCGTTGGTTGAGAATTTATTGAAGTAATCAATACATGCTTTTATTACTATAGTTCAAAGACAGTTGTGGGTTGCGTCCTTTAACTTTAAAGGCGCAGCGTTTAGTCCCACCGCCAACCGTCAATATTTCTCATTAAACGCTAGAAATTGACATCTGTTCCACAAATGTAAATCGAGCATTTTAGTGGGATAAGTATATCTGAATGTATGAATAAAAAAAAATAGATTATGACATAATAAAAATAATTTAAATTAGTCTTAATAAATTCAGAAATCCAATACCAGTATTCAATAAATATATAATTGTAAATACATATCAATGTGAAAAAAAAAAAGTTGTAGGCTGTGTTTGGGTAATAACGAGTAGACCCGCTCGAGGTCAACCTAGGCAGAGAAGAAGACTTAATCGCTAGCACGAAGATGCACTTGCTAGGTATCAAAACTGGTCGAGGTTAAGTGCTCTAAGACTGATCGAGCCTTGATCTTCTCATCCTACTCGAGATACTCGAACCACCGAGCAGGATCTAGTCATGTCGTTGAAAACACCATGGACAGAGAGATTCAAAGCTCGAGCAGAGCAGACTTAAACATGACGACCCCTTCTCCCGACAACTTGACACGAAGATCGGTGTCTGACAGGCACCCCACATCGCAGGGTTTTGTCACTGTAACCAATGACCGGCATACGCCCCTACAGTATCATCAACCCAGAGGGATACGTATCTCTGTATCATCCCCCTTCAAACGCCCCTACAGTATCATCCCCCTTCAAACGCCCTATCTTTCCGGTCTCTCAAACTAAGAGGGATACCAAAATAATCAACCCAGTTACTGACTTGAGCATCGGAGGGTTTTCACCGGAAAAACACCCGGTGACCCCTGACATTCTTTGTGAACGCAGGTCAGAAAAAAGTCACCGTTCCCGTAGGGAAAAAAAGCAAGAGCCAGCAAGGGAGTCCCGCTCAAGCAACAAGCGAGCAGAAGTGTACAGCATCATCCGGGAACGTGCAGCAAACTGCATCAACATTTTGGCTCCATTTGTGGGGATCAATTCAAAAAGCCTGACTTCCCAATACATTCGAAAAACAACATAACGATGAGAGGAAATAGCAGGAGATGAGTAAGCCCGGAGGAATCGGTGACTCTAAGAGAGGTGGTCAATGAGGCCCGAGATGGACAAATCCAAGAAAGAATGGACCGGATGGAAAGACAGATGGAGACGCTGACGTCCATCTTACAGGAGCTCAAGGATGGACAAAGGAAAACAAGCAATGACGTCCCTGAATCCAGCCGAGGGAACGCCCTCGCCAAGGGGAATGTAAGAGATGAAGCCCAGAGGCAAAAAGTACAAAATATTGCCGGAAGGGAGGAGACAAGCTTGGAAGAAAGGGAATCCCGCCAATACTTACAAGACACAGCACCTACTTCCCGCGTGGAGAAATTGGAGGGAGAGGTGCGCAGGTTAGCGCAGGTTGTAGAGGACCTCCTGGGAAATGGGAAAGCCCCGAGTAGGAGGATAATGTTGGACAGTGAGTCCCCACTCTCAGCGAAAATCATGGACGTCACAATCTGTCGGGATTTCTGCTTCCTCGAATTGAAGTTCTTAGGGAAGAGTGACCCACTGGTGCACATAGAACGTTTCAACGACATGACCGAAGTACAGGGCTTGATAGCCGCCCAAAGATGTAGGGCCTTCCCGTTTACTTTGGAAGGGAGGGCGAGAGAATGGTACCGTAAACTACTGCGAGGAAGTATTCTGAGTTTCAAACAAATATGCAAGGAATTCGCAGAGCAGTTCCAGGGGGCAGTGGCCCCTGAAGACAACATGATGGAATTACCGGAGATAAAACAGAGGGAGGGGGAGTCCCTCCGAGAAATCGTCAAAAGATACCATCGGTCAGTCCTGGATCTTGGGGCATTCAATCATCCCCAGGAGCTGAGGGGGCTAAAGGATGGGATCAAGATGGGAAGGCCATGGTACAACTTGCGGAGCCCCTCGATCCATTCATACTCCGACGCACATGAACAGGTGAAGATGGACATGGTTATTGAGGAAGAAAAAGTCGCGAAATTGAGAAGCGAGCAGAGCAGTGGAACGAAGCGGAAAGAGAAAAGAGGGCCTGCTTGTCGCGCATCCACTTCCAAGGCAATAAGGGATCGGGTTGCTCCCTATAACCTCTACCAAAGGGCTCCCCAGCTCCGAGTGGCTCCCGCTCCACCCCGCAGGTCCCCAAGTAGGGACCACAGGGAGTATCGGCAGTACGGTGACAACCCACCTCGCAATCTGCCTATAACTCGACCCATGCAGAACAACAGTAGAGCCGACCGCCCATTACCCCCACACCCGGGAAGCTTCTCTCGGGATAAGGCGGTGCAGATGGTTGATAAGAGCCCCGTATACAGATAATACACTCTGCTGAAGGTGTCGCTCAAGGAAATGTTCCAAGTTGTAGAGGAATGAGGGTTGCTGTGTTCCCCGACACCAATGTCTAAGCTAGCCAGTAGGAGGGACAGAGGCCGGTTCTGTCGATTCCACGGCGACCATGGCCACTCGAAATTTGAAGAACCAGGTGGAAGACTTGGTTAGAAATTTTTACTTAGATGAGTTTATTGAAGGAGGACACCCGGTGGTCAAGCTGCAGCGAGCGGGAGATGACCAAGCCTGTGACATGGACCGTGAACCACCTACTGCAAGGGTGATAGCAGGGGGGCCCACGATGGCAGGAAATTTAAATAGGGCTCGAAAGAACTATAGTAGATACGCTTCTGCTGGCTGAAAAGTCTTGCTCACCGTGCCCACTGTAAAGAGAATTAGGGTGCGGCAAGTGCCCATCATGTGGATGGAGGAGGACAAGGAGGGGGTGCTATACCCCCATGAGGATGCCTTGGTTGTGAAGGCGAATGTTGCCATCAAGGAGGTCAACCGAATACTGATGGATTCGGGAAGCTCAGTGGACATTCTCTTCAGGTCTACACTCGATGACATGGGAATAGCAGATATAAGACTAAAGCAGACGAGCACCTCTCTGAAGGGGTTCGGTGGGGGAAGGTTAACCCCTCTGGGGATCATCAAATTGGCTGTGACTATGGGTTCAAAGCCCTTTGAGAAGAATATGATGTTGGACTTCGTGGTCGTGGATGAAGTCAGCCCCTACCAAGAAGATACTAGAAAGGCGCTTCATTAGGATTAGCCAGTCGGTGTTATCTATCCATTACGTGGCCTTGAAGTATCGGGTGAATGGGGTCATGGGAGTTGTTAAGGGCGATCAGAGGGTCGCGAGGAGCTGTTATGCCATGGCAGCAAAGGAAGCGATGCAAGTGACATCGTTGGACTCGAGGGGAGAGTCAAAAATTAGAAGGCAGGACCCCGCTGAAGAACTAGAGGAAATTGGGATAAAACCAGACGACCATGAGAAGAAGGTCAGGATTCGCTTGGGCATTAGCGGGCCATTAAGGGAAAATCTGGTCAAGTGTTTACTAGCATACTCTGATGTGTTTGCCTAGACACATGAAGATATGCCCAGGATCGACACAAAAGTGGCATGCCATAGGCTGGCGATAAGGAAGGACGCAAAGCCGGTAAGAAAAAAGAGGAGGTGGTTCAACCAGGAGAGGTATGAGGCCATGAATAGCTAGGTAGAGAAGCTGATAAAGGCAGGATTCATAAGGGAAGTCACCTACCCTGAATAGATCTCAAATGTGGTGCTGGTAAAGAAGGCGAGTGGAAAATGGAGAATGTGTGTGGTCTTCACAGATTTGAACAAAGCTTGTCTGAAAGACAGCTTCCCACTGCCAAAGATAGACCAACTGGTGGACTCCACAGTAGGGCACGGCCTGCTCAGCTTTATGGATGCCTTCTCGGGCTACAACAAGATCCCTATGTACGGGCCGGATGAGGAGTGCACGGCCTTCATCACCAACCAGGGCCTGTTCTGTTACAAGGTCATGCCCTTCGGCCTGAAGAATGTGAGGGCAACCTACCAAAGACTGGTGAACAAGATTTTCATGCCGCTGATCGGCCACACGATGGAAGTTTATGTGGACGATATAATCACTAAGTCCAAGGACACGGAAGAGCATGTGAAGTACTTGGAAGAGACTTTCGCGCTCTTATGGAAATATCGGATGAAGCTTAAACCTGAGAAGTGTGCCTTTGGAGTTGGTTCGGGAAAATTCTTGGGCTTCATGGTTAGTAACAGGGGAATCGAGGCTAACCTGAAGAAGATAAGAGTAGTGATAGACATGAAGTCCCCGCGCACTCTCAAGGAGATACAAAGCCTCACTGGAAAGCTGGCATCCCTCAACAGATTTATTTCTTGAGCAACAGACAAATGTTGTGTCTTTTTTCAAGAAATAAGAAAAGGGAGAAAGACAAAGTGGACACCAGAATGAACAGCGGCATTCCAATAGCAGGAGAGGTTCTGTACTTGTATTTGGCATTGTCGCGATGGGCAACGAGCTCAGTCTTGGTAAGGGAGGAGTCGGGGGTGCAGTACCCCGTATATTACACGAGCAGAGCTTTGTTGGGAGCAGAGACTCGGTATCCGCTAATGGAGAGGTGGGCACTTGCCTTGGTAACAGCAGCCCAGAAAATGAGACCTTATTTCCAAGCACACTTGGTAGCAGTCTTGACGAACCAGCAGCTTAGACAGATCCTACACAAGCTAGAGATTTCTGGCAGGCTGGTGAAATGGTCAATAGAGCTCAGTGAGTTTGACATCAGCTACCAGCCTCGAACAACAATTCGAGCGCAAGCCCTAGCAGACTTTGTGGTCAAATGTACAGAGGTGAACGAAGTAACAGATAGCGAGCACCCAACAGGCTTTCCTACCCTGGGTAAAGTGTGGATGGTTACAGTGGATCGGTCATACAGGGACCAAGGAACAGGAGCAGGAGTAGTACTTCTTAGTCCTGAAGGGATAGAAGTACCATACGCCGTGAAGCTCAAGTTTAAGGCTACCAATAACCAGGCTGAGTACGAGGCCATAATTGTAGGACTGAAGCTCGCTTTGGTAGTAAAGGCGGAAAAGGTAAAGCTATGGACAGACTCTCAGCTGGTGGCAAACCACCTTAATGAAAGCTTCCAAGCAAAAGGCAAGAAGATGGAAGTTTACCTTTGGAAAGTGAGGCAGTTGATAGGGAAATTCCAAGTGGTAGGGGTGGAACAGATCGCAAGGGCAGAGAACTTTCAAATGGCCGCTGTGTCTGACCCCAAATTGCCTAAGTCAATCCCATTGGAGATTAGGACCTGCTCGAGTATCGAGCAGGAGGAGGAGGTAATGAGCTTAACATCGAATAACACCTGGATGGATCCAATTGTCTCTTATCTCAAGAAAGGGACATTGCCTACTGATAAGAAGTAGGCAAGGAAGCTAATGTGTCAAGCGGCAAGGTACACATTAGTCGATGGGATATTGTACAGGCGGGGATACACCCTGTCGTTGCTACGATGTTTGGACAAGAAGGAAGCTGACTATGTCCTTAGAGAGATACACGAAGGGATTTAGGGGAACCATTCCGGTGCGAGGTCTCTAGCTTTTAAAGCCCTAAGGCAGGGGTATTTTTGGTGCCGGATGCACCAGGATGCATAAGAAAAGACCAAGAGCTGCAAGAATTGTCAAAGCTTCGCCAACCACATGGCTCAGCCACCCGAGAACCTCACAGTGATGAATTCACCACGGCCATTTGCTCAATGGGGGATCGACCTAATAGGGCCGCTGCCAAAAGGAAAAGCATCTGCAACACACGCCGTGGTTGCAATTGATTATTTCACCAAATGGGTTGAAGTGGAAGCTTTAAGCAATATTACAGAAAGCAAGACCACTGAATTTATTTGGAGAAATGTGATTTATAGGTACGGGATCCCCTACGCACTGGTCACAAACAATAGGAGGCAGTTTGACAACAATAAGTTCAGAGACTTCTGCAGAAACATGGGGATAGAACTAAAGTTCTACTTGCCATCACACCTACAGGCAAACGGGCAAGTGGAGGCTATGAACAAGACTATAAAACGCCTCTTGAAGACTAGACTCGGCGAGCAGAAGGGAGCTTGGGTTGACGAGTTACCTGGTATTTTGTGGGCTTATAGGACCACACACAAAACTGCCACGAGGAAAACACCTTTTTTTCTTGGCATTCGGACACGAAGCAGTGATCCCTGCAGAAATAGGGATGGGCACACATCGAACAGAGCACTTCAGCGAGGACTAAAACAATGAGCAGATTTGTGCAAATTTAGACCTATTAGAAGGGAAAAGGGAAAGGTCTACAGTAAAATTGTAGAATACCAGCAGAAGGTGGCCTGCTACTACAACCGGAACATACACATCTGTCGATTCCAGGTGGGGGATTGGGTACTTAGAAAAGTGAACCAGAGTACCAAAGACCCTAGACAAGGAGTATTGGGCCCGAACTGGGAAGGTCCTTATAGGGTCTCTCAAATAGCCGATCCGGGAGCGTACAGGTTGACCTACCTAGATGGACAAGAAGTCAAGAGGCCATGGAACGCACAGCATTTGATGAAATATTTCCAGTAAGTTTCCTTGTAGCGCAAGTATTGATATTCAGTTTTTCCCAAAAATAGAAGTGTGTAAAACCTTGTACATGAATAAATACAAGAAAAACGCTTCCAGTATTAATTCAATATGAGCAAGTTAAAGCTTATAATAATAATATAAAGGCCATAAGTCTCAAAGCCTAGCTTAAGGCGAGATGGTGCCAAGCATAGCCAAGCAAAGGCTCGAGCAGGATATGCTCGCGAAGGAATGCAAAGGCCAGAAGTCTCAAAGCTTAGCTTAAGGCGAGACGGTGCCAAGCATAGCCAAGCAAAGGCTCGAGCAGGATAAGCTCGCGAAGAAACGCAAAGGCCAGAAGTCTCAGAGCCTAACCTAAGGCGAGACGGTGCCAAGCGTGAGCCGAATGAAGGCTCGAGCACAACAAGCTCAAAGAAGAAACGCAAAGGCCAAAAGTCTCAAAGCCTAATCTAAGGCGAGACGGTACCATGCGTGAGCCAAATGAAGGCTCGAGCAGAATAAGCTCAAAGAAGAAACGCAAAGGCCGAAAGTCTCAAAGCCTAACCTAAGGCGAGACGGAGCCAAGTGTGAGCCAAATGAAGGCTCGAGTAGAACAAGCTCAGAGAAGAAATGCAAAGGCCGGAAGTCTCAAAGCCTAACCTTAGGTGAGGCGGTGCCAAGCGTGAGCCAAATGAAGGCTCGAGCAGAACGAGGCCGCACAGGAGAACAAGAACAGCAAGACTCAAAGCCTGAACTTAAGGCGAGACAGAGCCAGAAGGGCTTGAGCTATATAAAATCATGAATGAAGCTAAAAGCTGAAGCCACGAAGCCTAACTGTGGGTAAGGCAAGGCGGCAGATACAGCCAGAATGGACTCGAGCATAACCATCTCAGGCAGAAGGGTGTCGCGACCTCAGACTTAGAGTCTGTCCAAGTTTAAGTAAGACAGCCAAATCTGTGAGGGGCGTTTCAATTAATTACGTTTTGGAAAGACAAGCAAAGGCCCAAGGTCACACCGGGAGGGCCCAAAGTATGCTAAAATCTATCTCACAAAGAATTGTGGAACAAAATAAGAGCACAAAGGCAAGGTAAGAAACATATATTCTTTTTTTCATCATCAAATATTTCAAAGCAAAAAAAAAAGAGTACAATAAAGCCACTCAAGTGGCTGGAGCAATCAGGCTAGCAGTAGAGGCTGGGGCCTCGAAGGACAGTGCAGCTTGAGAGTCGGCTGTAGCAGCAGTGGAGGTCTCGGTGGTTGGAGGAGCAGCTTCTCCAGACCTTGCAGCATTTTAGGCAGGAGGACCCCTTGGTTCTTGAGCTCAGGCATCCTGCTCGCTCGTATAGGCATCCACACCCACCTCGAGCTTGGACATGTCAGTTCAGGGTATTCCTTACCCATGACAGACATGATGCACTCGTAACTGAAGGTCACTCCCTTGTTGTACTCCTACGCGAGCTGGCTCTCGAAGGAGTCCACTTTATATTGAAGACGAGAAGCCTCTACCTCCAGGGTCCTCTTAAAGGCAGACCTCTACACATCGAGGTCTTTTCGAGCATTCACCAGCTCATCCCAGACCACAGACAACTCATTCTCGAGTTAGAGTGCCTTGGACTCAGCCTGAGCTGCCTTTTTCTAGAAGGTGGAGATCTTAGTGTGAAGCTTGGCCGCTTCCTCTTGAAATCCATGGCCTTGGTCTTCAAAGTGGTGGCGGCAGCCATAGCATGGCATGAGAGGCGCTGGAACATGTTGGCCAGCTCGCTAACACTAGAAGCCTCCAGCTCCATTACGAACTTCTCTCCCATGTGCCTAACAAAATCCCTGATATAAAGGTTGGCAACATCGGGCTGCTGCTGCTCCTGGGAACGCCTGGATCGAGACCTGGCCAGAACGACAACTCTCGAACTCCTCCGAGGTGCTCCTTCTGCTGACTGCTCATCCTCTCGAGCAGGAGGAACAGCCTCAGTTGGAGAAGCAGTAAGGTCAACCCTGGACCACTTAGGAGGAGCAGAGGAGCTGCTTGGTCGCTCAGCTGTACTCAAGGGCCTTTTCAATCGAGAAAGGATGCCACTCATTTCTTCCCCCGAAACAAGGCCGAACTCGACAAGGTTGTGACGTATGAATAACTCCCTGTACGAGCTCACGTTGTCTAAAACAGTATTAACACGAGACTGAAGCTCCTCCCCAACTTGGTAGGACGCGTTCCAAGAGACTGCAACAACAACTAGGAAAAATAATGAGAAAAGTGCGAGCAGAAAAGCCAAAGTAAAAAATGTAATGGGCAGCAGACGATCTGGAATACAAGTTACCTCCTCAGCTGCAGAGGCTGCCTGCCCCCAGTTTCCGCTGGCAAAGAAGAATTTGCCCTTCTAATTGCCACTAGAGGTGGGAAGGTCAGTAATGGGTTTCTTGCCCTTCAAGCTGGAGGTAAGGTAATACCAGCCTGTGTCTTTTGGACTTCTCTTCAACTGGTATAGATGCTTTATCTCATCTACAGTCGGCTCACTCAAATTGCACCATCCTCACAAAATATGCAGCCCTAACAGAAACCTCCACCCATTTGGGTTCAGCTGCCCCGGGGCTAGACGCAGTTGGGATAGGACCCGGGCAAAATAGGGTTGAAGGCACAACCTAACGCCCCACCTAAAGCATTCTAAATAAAGGGTGACATACCCCCGGAGAAGACGGTAGGGCGTGTTACTTTTGTCAGGAAGACACAGATCCACACTGGTCGGAATGTGGTACATGTCCCTAAGTTGGTCTAGGTCTTGGTGTGAAGTTTCAAACCTCATGTTGTCAATAGCAAACGACTCGGCCTCTGACCTCTGGCCGGTCCTCTGCCCCTATTGCAGCCGGGTTTCCCCCACAACCTCGACCCCTTCGGGGCTTGGGTCTTTCACCAGAACCCCCATATTGGTCTCTGAGTAACTGGAAGAAGATGACTCTTCAGGGGACATTCGGCGGGGTTGCTGAGTGGCTGACATTTTTTCTAGGGACACAATCTACCAAGTGAGAAACCAGAAACCCAGAAAATAGAAAAAACAAGAACAAAAAGAAAGAGAAGAGTTTATACCTGAGATGGATTCAACGACGGCAGATGACAGCGACGGCAAAAAGGGAAGTGAGATGCACTTGCAGGCGGCTATTTCTGGTTTAAGCAAAGATTGGAAACAAGAAGCACAGTAAAGAAATTAGGGATTTATAAAGGGAAAAGTAAGTCGTGTCAACAGACGGCACGCTACTCAAGGGACGCGACTGTTTAAGTAATTGCCTCTTCAAAATTCAAACGAACGGCCCAGATCTGCCCATGCGTCTCGCATTAAATGTGAAGTGATGAAAAATTCAGACAGCTCAGCATGACAAATTAAAAAACGGTGGGGAAACCTGCTCAAACAAGAAGTTTCCAGTCTTATCCCGTTTCACTCTAAAAGACTAGAAACTGGGGGACTAGTGTTTGGGTAATACCGAGCAGACCCCCTCGAGGTCAACCCAGCCAGAAAAGAAGACCTAATCGCTAGCACGAAGATGCCCTTGCTAGGTATCAAAGTTAGTCAAGGTCAAGTGTTCCAAGAATGGTCGAGCCTTGATCTTCTCATCCTGATCGAGAACCTCGAACCATCGAGTAGGATACAGTCATGTCGCCGAAAACACCGTGGGCAGAGAGAATCAAAGATCGAGCAGAGTAGACTTAAACATGACGACCCCTCCTCCCAAAAACTTGACACAATGATCGGTGCCTGGCAGGCATCCCACACCGCAGAGTTTCGTCACTGTAACCGATGACCGGCACACGCCCCTACAGTATCATCATTAAACACAAACCTACATGGCACAATCATTAGGTCACAGGAACCCATACTCGCCTGACATCCCACGCCCCCAAGTTGTGCCACAGTAACCCTTAGTTGTCAGGAAGGCACAGACGCAATTAATGCGGAAGTGGGCGTTCAAGAAAAAGGGGGCGGAAAAATAAGAGGATAAATACCAGACGAAGGAAAAGCTAAAGGGACTTTTAGACTTTTGGGACTTTCTTCTTCCTTACCATATTTTCCTTCTTCAAATCAAAAACATTTCAACTCCAACAAGACCACCAAAAACTTAGACTTTCTCTATCACTTTTCCCCCTTCAAATGGCCTATCTTTCTAGTCTCTCAAACCAAGAGGGATACTAAAAGAATCAACCTGATTACTGACTTGAGCGTCGGAGGGTTTTCGCCGAAAAAACACCCGGCGACCTCTGACATTCCTTGGCGAACGCAGGTAAGAAAAAAGTCACCATTCCGGTAGGGGAAAAAAGGCAAGAGCCAGCAAGGGAGGCCTGCTCGAGCAATAAGCGAGCAGAAGTCTACAGCATCATCCGAGAACGTGCAGAAAACCGCATCAACAGGTTGGATTTTAAAATACACATTCAGAATAAACTTAGAAAATAAAAATCCTTCTTTCCAATCAAACTAGAATATTCAGTAAAGATGGATTTATAGATATTGAATACAGAAGCAGGTGAAACCAAAATATTTTCACGCTGAAAACCACAAAAATAAACAAGTGCGTGAGAGACTGAAATAAGTTTAATGTTCTCTAATACTGAAAATGGACGACACATTATGTCGACTTGTATGCACTTACTACCAATTATATTTTAGTCCATTGTTCTTTTTTTTTTTTTTTTTGGAATTCAAAGCCGTGTTTTAGTCCATTGTTACAACATGTTTTTACCTCACTCTTGATATTTAAGGTTCAAGTCTCCTTTGAGTATTGAGTGTTGGCTTCTTTTTTTAAAAAAATATTTAGAAATACAAAATTGATTTAGGTGGTTCGGATAAATTTTTAATTATAAATATGAGTAAATTCTAATATAAATAAAAAAAAAGAAATTTCTATATGGAGATGAAATCTTAGAAATTAGCCATCAATATTAGGTTTACTTGTCGGTCAACTCTATTACTTCCAAACTCTCAATTAGATTAAATATTTTACAGTTATTCCACAACCATCGACAAGGTTTGTTAAGGGTTCAATAGTCATAAAAATCCATGCCAACTGATTTTAAACATTCTATAATCATGAGGGTCAAATTGAAAATAAATAAATAAACAATTTAATACATATCACATCTATTTGTATACACAACAATAATGGAAGTTGTTAATTCCTCTTTACTGAAATTAATATACACCATTTACTCTCCTATTTTTTTCATAATATTTAATGAACTCCTTGATAGTATAATTTTATAATATTATATTTATTTTTAAATAAACTTTTATTTATATTTATTATTAATTAAGGCTAGAAAATATACATTTAATAAAGTTAAAATTATCATTTTCTCACTTATAATGTTAATTAACATACTCATTACTTATATTTTATCTTAATGTACCTTAAATATAGTTTTATGTAAATTATATTTTATTATGTTAATTTTTTTCTTAATTATTATATTTTATTATTATAAATATATTTTAAAAATAAAGAAAAATTAAAATAAAAATGGGAGATTAAAAAAATGTAGTTAATAAATATATAAC
Source organism: Murraya koenigii (assembly GCA_025617385.1). Taxonomy (NCBI): domain Eukaryota; kingdom Viridiplantae; phylum Streptophyta; class Magnoliopsida; order Sapindales; family Rutaceae; genus Murraya; species Murraya koenigii. The sequence continues at coordinate 12,622,033 of CM046814.1, forward strand.
GAAAAAGGAAAAGTCAATGAAAGTGGCTAGTAGCCACCGCCAGCCACTTTCATTATAAAAAATAAAAATAATATAAAATAAATTAAACAAAGAGATTTGAGCTGCTAAAAAGGTGAGAAGAGCACCAAAATAGTGGCGGAAGAGAGCTCTAAACTTTTTTTTCTCATTCTTAAATTTTTTTATAATACATTTTAAAAGTTTATTAAATAAAATGTGTATTTTTCTTTTCAATATCAATAATTAGTTTTCTAAGATAAGGTGAAAGATAAAGCCCTAGAAATTTAATTATAGAATTAATGTTCGCTCAACTAAGTTAAATTATTTTTATTTTTAATTAGATGTTTATAGTTTTTATTTTGCATCGATTAGTTTTATTTTATATTAATCTATATATATATATATAATTAAATTCACTTTAGTTATATATAGTATTTTGAAATAATATCGATATACTAATACCGTTGTGGCACATCATGTACTTTATCTCCATATATTTCCATAATTGATTAGTTATAATGAGCTATAAAATAATTAATTTAGTAAAATAAATATAAAATAAAATTAGAAGAAAATATTATAACCATAATTTGAATATTAAAAGTGGATCTCGTAACATTAGTACTTTTTAGATTATTAATTTCTTTTGCTATAATTGATTTTTAGTAAATAATTTACTACTAAATTTATTAATTTCCTATGTCTTGACTCCAAACTCATAACATTATATTATAATTAAAAACTCTTATACTTTGTAGTAATTAGTACTTTTAAATTGTGTCAAGTTTTTGACACCATTATCTAGAAGCTTTTCTAAATTTGGTGTCATTTCATTGTTGTTTATTATATTTTTGACTTATTTCTATTTTTTCTTATTCTATTTCAAATTTTCTTTAATTATTTTTGTAAAAATTCTGTGAACTCCCTTCTTTCTCCTAAAATTATAGAATTACTAAAAAGTTTATGAAAAACTTCATTTTAGCCTAAAAATCTTGCAAATCAGACCTTGAACTAAATTGGAACTTCAATCTTTAGACTTTGACTTAGTCTTGGACTTTTGGACTTTGTGGATTGAGCAAACATGGACTTTGGACTTTAAAATTACAACTAAGACCTAAGATTTAAATTAATTACTTAATTGATTGGTAACTTTTAAAAGTTGTCAAAAAGAGGAATTCTACATCTTGAGGTAAGTATTTCTTTCTTTTAATTTTTTTTGCACTTCATTTATTTTTATTCCATGCTTTAATTTATGTAATTTTTATTCTGCATTTTTTTTTATTTTATATAGCTAGTTTTATAATATCACCTCTATTGTTGTTATTTTATTAATACGTTATCATTCTATTTATATGTTTAGTTTAATTAATATGTTTAAATAGGTGGTCTAACTGCCTATTAAATTTATTTATTTTCTATTTATTTATTTTATTTCGCATTTTTTCACCATGTACATTTATATTACTTGCTTATTTAATTTTTAGTTTGTGTGATTTTTATTTAGTGTTTCATGCATTACCCATTTGTTTGTACAACATTTTCTTAACTTAATTAGATATGCACATTATCATCATTGCATGATACGTTGGTCTCATACAGATAGTGGCATATTCATTATGAAATCACCTTCACCACCCTTAGACATGTTAGACATAAAAGCTAACAACTTTTCAAAGTATGGAGATAACTAAGCCCTGTAAAATTTTCCTGACTAACCTATGACATCTAGAGATTTCATGAATCTACTAGAACATGAGGTTCCTCCTGATGCATCACATTTTAATATCAGACCTGATATTATTCAACTTCGACCTACTTTTCATGATTTTGAGTCTGAGAATCCATGTTTGCAATTAAGAGAATTTGAGAATGTCTGTAATACTTATATTGATCAAAATTATAGCATGAACATAATTAGACTTTAAGTTTTTCCCTTTCTCACTAAAGGAAAAAGCTAAAACATTACTACAAAATCATAGGTCAGGATCTATCAGAACTTGGGATGAAATACAAGCACAGTTTTTTTTTAAAAAACACCTCACAAAATGAGTTCTTTCAAAAGACAAATCACCACTTTCACTTAAAATTCAGGAGAAACCCTTTACCAATGTTGGGATAAGTATAAGGATTACTTAACATTTGGTTTTGAAGCATGGAGGTTGGTGTCATACTTCTACGAGGGATTAAAATCCCAAAGTAGACAGGTTGTTAAAATGATGTGTAACGGTGAGTTTATGGATAAATATCTAGACACTGCATTAGATTATCTTGACTATATAGCAGAAAATGCACAATAATGTGATCTTATTAGATCTTATGAGTCATCAAGTAAACCCTAACCATCTTCATCTGGTAGAGGCATGTACAACCTAAAGAAAGATCATAACTATCAAAACAAATTTGTATCTTTAGTTAGAAAAGTCGAAGCATTAGAGTTAAAGAAAAGTAATCATGTAAAGTCTCTTCAAGATGCTTTATGCCACATTTGCCATTCCACTGATCATTTTATATAGGATTGTCCGACTTTGTCAGCTCTGAAAGAAAATTTGAATGAACAAATGAATGTTATAGACAAATTCGAAAGGCTGAATCCCAATCCATATTCTTAAATATCAACTCTGGTTGAAGAAACCACACAAATTTCATATGAAAAAAATGACAATTATGCACAATCTTCACAACTACCTCCTCCATATGAAAATTTTTAAAACCCCCAGAGTTATCCACCTTATGTCCCCTACTAACAAAAACTCTTGAAGATACATTGCATTCATTTATTGAAAAATAATAGTCAATCAACAATCCAACCATGCAAATCTTGACCAATTTGATAGATACCATATCTAAACTTACATATGCTCTCACCATTCATGAAAAAGGTAAATTTCCTTCTCAAGTAGAGCCTAACTATAAGAGTTAACAACATCCTCAAATGGGTAGTATTGAAAATCAAAACGTGAGTCAAGTCAAATCAGTTATAAACCTTCGTGGTGGTAAAGTTGTCCAAAAACACATTCTTAATCATTCTGAAATTAGTAAGAAGTCAATTTTAGAGAGTAAGAAAGTGTTCGACGAATCATTAGTCCATGAAAAATAACCAACTGTCCACTTGTATCTCCATTCCCTCAAGCACTGATCAAGCTAAAGATATTAAACCACAGCCTAGATATTTATGAGGTCTTCAAATAAGTAAAAGTCAACATTCCTTTGCTAAACATCATTAAGTATGTACCATCTTATGCTAAATTTTTTAAAGACTTATGCACTATAAAAAGGAAATATAAGGTACAAAAGAAAGCCTTTCTAGCAGAACAAGTAAGTTTTAATATCTCAACTAACAATGCCTTAAAATACAAAGATCTTGATTGTCTAAACTATTTCTTGCATTATCAAGGACCATAAAATTAAACATGCTTTAATTTATTTTATTTCTACATTCAGTGTATCAACAATTCAATCTTGGAGTGTTAAAATATGCTTCTACCATTCTTTTACTAGTCGATAGATCAATTAAGGTACCGAAAGGGATAATTAAATATGTATTAGTCTAGGTGAATAAATTTGTATATCTTGTGGATTTTATTATTTTGGAAACTAAACAAATTGCTGATGAATGCAAGAAAATTCTTGTCATATTAGGTTGACCATTTTCACTTACTACTAATACTTTGATTAATTACAGAAATAAAGAAATGAATTTATCCTTCGGTAACATGACGCTGCAACTCAATGTATTCAACATGTGTAAACAACCTCGTGATAAAGAAGATGAAGATAATGAAAATGAGGGTATCGAACTCATTGAAACAATCATTGATGAATACATTCAGGATGAGAAATTTACAAATTCTATGAAAATTTGTTTTGCTGGTTCATTTGAAACAAGTAAAGAATTAGAATATAATACTATTAATATAGGCTCAATACTTGATTCTACGTAGGTTTTTGAAGATGATAGTAATCAAGTGAACCTTAGAGATATGAGACAACTTGAAGAGATAAAAGAAGAAGAAGAAGCACCAATGCTTGAACTGAGGCCTTTACCAAAAAAATTAAAGTATGCGTATCTCCAACTTATCCAGTGGTAATTTCTTCCCAATTCACAAAAAACCAAAAATGTAAGTTACTTATAATCCTAGAAAGGCATAAAATTGTGATTTGCTGGACCTTAAAAGACATAAAGTGCATTAATCCTTTAATTTGCACACATATAATACACTTAGAGGAAAATGTCAAAATAACTCATCAACCATAGAGAAAATTAAACCTTGAAAAAAGTGGTAAAGAATAAGAACCTTAAACTACCGGGGTATGAATTATCTATCCTATCTCTGAAACTAAATTAGTAAGTTCAACACAAGTACTACCAAAGAAATTTGGAATAACTATTGTAAAAAATGAAAAAGTGAGCTAATCCCAACATACATCCCATCTAGTTAGCTCATGTACATTGATTATAGCAAATTAAATAATACCACTGGAAAATACCATTTTTCCTTCTATTTTTAGACTAGATTCTTGAAAGAGTAGCAGGACACCTCTACTACTATTTTCTTGATGGCTACTCAGGCTATCATTAAATTCCTATAGCCTTAGAAGACCAAGAAAAGATCATATTCACATGTCCATTTGGAACATTTACTTTCAAGAGAATGCCCTTTGGGCTTTGTAATACTCCTATAACATGTCAAAGATTTATGCTAAGTATTTTTAGTGACATGGTTGAAATTTGTTTAGAGATTTTCGTGTATGATTTAACTGTATTTAAAAATTCTTTTGATAATTATCTTGAAAATTTGGAAAGAGTTTTGGAAGGTACAAAGAAAAAATGACTTGTTTTAAATTGGGAAGAATATCATTTTATGACTATTTCTGAAATTATTTTAGGCAATGACATTTCTTCTAATTGAATTAATATCAAAGTTGAGGACATTTCAATATTACCTTCACAAAAGATAGTTAGAGAAGCCTATTCCTGTTTAGGACATGTTAGTTTTATAAAAGGTTTATAAAATATTTTAATACCACATCTGGACTACTTTGTAACCTTATAATAAAAGACACACCATTTGACTGGACTAAAGATTGTCAAAAAGCTTTTAAAAAAAATTAATCTTTTGACATCAACCCCTATAACGCAATCGCCTAATTGGTTTTTACATTTTGAACCAATGTTGGATGCTAGTGATTATGTTGTTAGAGCTATTTTAGGACAAAGAAAGGAAGGTAAGACTTTTGTTATCTATTAGGCAAGAAGAACTTTGAATAGTGTCCAAATGAATTATAGCACAACTGAAAAAAAAACTACTTGTTATAATATTTGCATTGAATAAATTTTGATCGTATTTAATTGGATCATCCACTATTGTTTATTCTGATTATGTTGCTGTTAGTTATTTAACGTATAAATAAAATGCCAAGCCAAGATTAATGCGATAAACTTTAATACTACAAGAATGCAACCTAACAATTAAGAACAAAAATAGTGCTAAAAATGTTATTGCAGGCCACCTGTCAAGACTTAAATTAGTTTTCAATTGATACAACACCCATCATTGATTCATTCCCTAATGAATTTTTGTTTTCTATATACAATATGCCATGCTAACATTGTTAATTATTGTACAACAAGTGGAATACCGTCTAATTGGAACTCCCAGGATAAGAAGAAATTCTTAACAGAGGTTAAAAGCTTTTACTCGATTGATTCATACTTTTTCAAGTACTAATCTAATCAAGTTTTTCGAAGAAGCATACTAGACAAAGAGGAAAGTAGTGTCATTCAATTTTGCCATTCTGAAGCATGTAGCAGCTAGTTTTCTTCAAAAAAAATAGCTATAAAAATATTTCAGTGTGGATTTTATTGGTCTACATTATTTAAAGATTCAAATACATTTTGTAAAATATGTAAGAATTGTCATTCCATTTCAAAACAAAACATAATGCTTTTAAATATCATCCTTGTCATCGAAATATTTGGTTGTTGGAGAATTGATTTTATGGGCTCTTTTGATGTGATATAGAGTGCTCAGAGCATTAAAGATCCGTTGCTTGTTCTAGAAGGACTAATTAAGAGAGCATAAGCTAAAGATTAAGGAAGCAATGCAAGGATTTGTTCAAGCTACTTTGGAAAAATTAAATCAAATTAAACTAGGATTTTTAATTTTAGGGTTTCTTTTTTGTGATTGTAAGTTAAATTTGAGTTAGCCACCTTATACAAACACTCTTTTATGTTCTTTTGAAGAGACTTTGACGATCTTGAGTTTAAATATCATTGAGAGGATTTTCTCAACTTGGTCTTGAAAGAACTTTTGACTTATCATAGGAGTTGCTAACCTTTGTGGCATTTATTTAGCAACATGAGTTCTTAAGACTTAACTTCTCAATGATTTGTATCTTTCATTCAAATTCCAATCATATTGGCTTTCTTGAATTCTTATCAATCTAGTTGTGGGTTTTTCTAGCTAGATCTAAAGGGGTTCTCACAAGTTGGTATCAAAGCTTAGTTACGAAGGTTAGATTCATCTATCTTTATTGATTTTTTATCTTGTTTGAGATTTTTCATTCTTGTTCTAGTATTCTTTTTTAAAAAAACTCATAAATAGTATTGAAAACAGTTCCATATGAATAATATTTTTAAGTTTTTTTTTTATCAATTTTGCATCTTTGTGGTTTATTTCCTTAAATCCATAAATTTAACCTATTTCTTTCCCTAAATTCATTCAAATTTTAGTTATTTAGGGTTTACAAAAAAAAATAAAGATTTTTTTTTAAAATAAAATATAACAATAATAATAATGATAATAATCAGATTTGGTAATCTTCTTTGTTTCTTTGTTTTGTTTTTCTTATTTCCTATTTTCTTGTTCCTTTATTTCTTGTTTTTTTCATTCTTGTTTCATAGACTGTTATTGTTAGAGCGACTATACTTTAGTGATTTTCCTTGGTTGAGTCATTAGCTCCTACAGAGCTTAACTGAGAAAGTATAAGAGTGGTAAAAGGTAAGAGTGTGTGAGCACAACTTTGTGTAAAAGCCTAGTCTAGTGTAAACACGAGTGGAGTGACATCTCAAGAGTAACATGTGAGGCTTGTGAGGTTTATTACTTTTGTTTCATATATTTTTGCTAACATCTCTTTGCAGCTTCCTTCAAATAACTAATACAGATGATAAAAGTGAGGCACAACCTTCCACAGTAGACCTTACTTCTACTTTAAAAGTCATGTATTGGGCATTTGATGAGATAAATATGAGGTTTAAAGAGACAAGAAGCCAATTAAGGCAACATAGGGCAGCTATTGAGTATTCGAGAACGTAACAGGGCTAGACATGATGAAACAAGATATAACGGGGGAAATAACAGGTGTAGATATGAACCTATGAATGAGTATGAGGTAGGGAATGAATTTTGGAAAGCTGATGGTGATGATCCAGCATTCGAAGTAGATAGGGATAGAGTAAGATGTAGAAAAGGTAGGCAAGAGATGGGGTATATGAGAGAAGATATGGATAAGAATTCAGATAAAACCAAAGTGACCATTCCTTCATTTTTAAGGAAAGACTGGTGCCGGAGCTTACTTAGAGTGGGAAAAAAAAGGTTAAGTGGATCTTTAATTGTCACAATTATTCGGAGGAGAAAAAGTTAAAGCTAGCAGTAATCCCATTTTCTTTGGCATTCGGGCACGAAGCAGTAATCTCGGCCGAGATAGGGGTAGGCACGCACTGGACAGAAGAAGAGCAGAATAACGAGCAGATTTGTGCAAATTTAGATTTACTGGAGGAAAGAAATGAGAGGTCAACAATGAAGGTGACAGAATATCAACAGAGGGTAGCTCGCTACTACAACCAGAACTTGCACATCCGCCGATTCAAGGTGGGAGACTGGGTACTTAGGAGAGTAAACCAGAGCACTAAACACCCCAGGCAAGGGGTATTGGGCCCAAATTGGGAGGGTCCTTACAGGGTCTCTTAGGTGGCCGGTCCGGGGGCATACAGGCTATTTTATCCGGATGGGCAGGAAGTTAAAAGGCCACGGAATACACAGCATCTGATAAAGTATTTCCAGTAAGTTCCCTTGTGTTGCAAGCATCGATATTCAGTTTCTTTCAAAATAGAAGTTTGTAAAATCTTGTTCATGAATAAAAGCAAGGAGAAATGCTTCCAAAATTAATTCAATTCAAGCAGATTAAAGCTTATGAAAATAATAAAAAGCTAAGGCCATAAGTCTCAGAGCCTAACCCAAGGCGAGACAAAGTGCCAAGCACAACCAACAGAAGGCTCGAGCAAGATAAGCTCGCTAATAAAGCTAAAGGCCACAAGTCTTAAAGCCTAAGCTAAGGCGAGACAAAGTGCCAAGCATAGCCAGAAAAGGCTCAATCAAGATAAGCTCGCTAATGAAGCTAAAGGTAATAAGTCTCAAAACCTAGCCTAAGGCGAGACAAAGTGCTAAGCATAGCCAGAAAAGGCTCTAGCAAGATAAGCTCGCTAATGAAGCTAAAGGCATAAAAGGAAAGAGAAATGCTTATAAAATTAATTCAATGCGAGACAAAGTGCCAAGCATAACCAGAAAAGGCTCAAGCAAGATAAGCTCGTTAATGAAGCTAAAGGCCATAAGTCTCAAAGCCTAACCTAAGGCGAGACAAAGTGCCAAGCATAGCCAGAAAAAGCTTGAGCAAGATAAGCTCACTAATAAGCTAAAGGCCATAAGTCTCAAAGCCTAACCTAAGGCAAGAAAAAGTGCCAAGCATAGCCAGAAAAGGCTCGAGCAAGATAAGCTCGCTGATAAAGCTAAAAGTCATAAGTCTCAAAGCCTAACCTAAGGCAAGACAAAGTGCCAAGCATAGCCAAGAACGACTCGAGCAAGATAAGCTCGTAAAGATAAGCCAAAGGCCATAAGTCTCAAAGCCTAACCTAAGGCGAGACAAAGTGCCAGGCACAGCCAAAAAATCCCCAAGCAAGATAAGCTCGCTAATGAAGTTAAAGGCCATAAGTCTCAAAGCCTAACCTAAGGCGAGACAAAGTGCCAAGCACAGCCAGAAAAGGCCCGAGCAAGATAAGCTCGCTAATGAAGTTAAAGGCCACAAGTCTTAAAGCCTAACTTAAGGCGAGACAAAGATTCTAATCCAGTTGTTCGTATCTTGGAAAATGTGTAAGATGAACAGAAGTAGGCTAGAGTCCCAAGGACAAGGGAAAAGCTTAAAGCCTGCGGGAAATTCATGTCACAAATAATTTAGAACAGACTAAAAATGTAAAGGTAAAGATAAAAAATCTACTTTCTTTATTCATTTCAAATTGTCAAAGGTTACAAGTAAAAAAAAAAAGGGAGAGTCCATTAAAAACCAGTCAAGGAGTTGGGGCAGTCGGGCTAGCAGTTGGCTCGGGGGCTTGAGAAGAGGAAGCAGCCTTAGGATCCTTCTCGGGAGGGGGCAGCTTAAGCCTCCTCAGTGGAAGGAGCAACATCTTCAAGTCTTGTAGCAGCACCTTCCACCTGCGGAGTGGGGTCCATTTGCTCCTGACTCCTGGCATCCTGCTTATTCATGTAAGCATCCATGCCTGGCTCGAGCTTGGACATATCCAGCTCGGGGTATTCCTTACCCAAGATGGATATGATACATTCATAGCAGAATTTCAGCCCCTTGTTGTACTCCTTCGTAAGTTGGTTCCCCAAGGAGTCCACCTTATTCTGGAGACGACAAGTCTCAGCTTTCATGGTCCTTTTAAAGGAAAATCTTTGGATATTGAGATCTTTCTTGGCATTCACGAGCTCATCCTTGACCATGGACAGCTCCTTCTCGAGCTGGAAAGCCTTAAACTTCGCTATGGCACCTTCTCCTCAAAGGTGGAGATCTCAACACGGAGCTTTACCGCTTCCTCCTCTTCCTACTCGAGCTTCTTCCTCAAGCTCTGGTTGTCGACTCTAACCTTTCTCTCAAAATTCAGAGCCTTTGTCTTAAAGGCAATGGAGGCATTAGCAGTTTGGCAAGAGGAGCGCTGAAAGACATTGGCCAACTCGTTAAGGCTGGAGGACTCTAACTCTTCCATGAAATTTTCCCCCACGTGCTTGGTGAAATCTTTGACGTGGGGTAAGCGAAGTCGGCCTGCTCCCGGGAGCGTGCTGATCTAGACCTAGCAGGGACAATGACTCCAGGGCCCATTGGGGGAGCTTGCCCGACTACTCTCTCACTCTCCGGAGCAGGAGGAAGAACCTTGACTGATGAGGCGGTGAGGTCAACTTTGGACCTCTTGGGTGGAGCAGAAGAGCTGCTCGGGCTCTCAATGGTGCTCGAGTGCTTCTTCAACTGAGCGAGGATGTTGCTCATATCTTCTTCTTCGGGCACTAAACTGAACTCGACAAGGTTTTGGTGAGACAATAACTCTTTGCACGAGATCGCATTGTCCAAGGCAGTGTTAACGTGCGACCGTAGCTCCTCCTCGACCGGGTGAGATACACTCTAAGAGACTGCAGAAGACAAAAATGACAATAAGAAAGGTTAAGCAGAAAAACCAAAGCAGAAGATATAATGAGCAGCAGATGACCTGGAGTACAAAAGCGATAAGGAATTTGGGGAATCTCTTCGGTGGCAGAGGCTGCTCGCCCCAGTCTCCTCTAGCAAAAAGAATTTACCCTTCTAGTTGCTAGCAGAGGTAGGAAGGTATTTTTTGCCCTTCGAGCTGAAAGTGAAGTAATACCAGCCCACGTCTTTTGGGCTGCTTTTCAGTTTGTAGAGGTGCTTTATTTCATCTACCACCAGTTCACCCAAGTTACACTACTTCCACAGGACGTGCAGCTCTGATAGGACCCTCCACCCATTAAGATTTAGTTGCCCCAGTGCCAAGCACAACTAGGAGAGGACTCAGGCAAAATAGGGCTGTAAAGGCAACCTAACACCCCACCTAAAGCACTCGAGGTAAAGGGTAACATACCCTCGTGGGGGTCGGCTAAGGGTGTTGTTATTGCCAGGAAGATGAAGGTCAATGCTGGCAGGGATATGGTAGGTGGCCCTAAGCCTATCTAAATTCTGCTGAGAGGTCTCACACATCATGTAATTAATAGCAAAAGACTTGGCCTTCGATCTTTGGTCGGTCCTTTGCCTTTTATGTGGCTAGGTTTCCTCCACAATATCGCCCTCAACGGCTTCTCCGGCAGTGTGAACGACCTATTCGGGACTTTAGTCTCTTACTAGAAGCCTCTACTAGCCTCAGAGCCGCTAGTAGAAGATGATTTTTCAAGGGACATCCTGCAGGGTTGCTGTGTGCAAACATTTTTCCTAGAGACCACAATCTATCAAATGAAAAACGAAAACCCAGAAAAAAAAAATAAAGAGAATGAGAAGAAGAAGTCAAGGAGTTTATACCTGAAATTGATTTGAAGGAGGTAGATAGCGACGACGGCAGCGGAGAAGATAGATTTCACTTGTAGGCAACATTTTTCAGTTTTAAGTAAAGTGTTGGAATAAGAAAGTGCACAACGGTGAAATTAGGGATTTATAAAGAGGAAAGCAAGTCACGCTAACAGAGGGCACGTTACTCAAGGGGAGCGTGACTGTTTAGGTAACTGCCTCTTCAAATTTCAAATGAGTGGCCCAAATTAGCCTACGCGGCTCACATTAAATGTGAAGTGACGGAAGAGGCAGACAGTTCAACATAAAGAAGTGAAAAGAGGGAGAACCTTCTCGAACAAGTAATTTCTAGCCTTATCCCGTTTCACTCTTAAGACTAGAAATTGGGGGACTGATGTTTGGGGAATGTCGAGCAGGTCTCCTCGAAGGCAAATAAGCCAGAACAGAAGACCTAATCACTAGCACGAAAGCACCTCTGCTCGATGTCAAAGCTGGTCGAGGTTAAGTGTTCTAAGCTAGTTGGGCTCAGATAGTCCCATCCTGCTCGAGTAAGTTCACAAAGAGCAGAAATATCCTTAACCATCGAGGGAGCCCTAGTCCCATCATGCACAGCACCGAGAACAGAAAGTAGTCGCCAGACTCCCCCCACACCCTGAAACTTGTCATAACAATCGATGACTGGACGCCATAAGGTTTCATCACTGTTACCGATAATCGGCGCATACCCCCACAGTATTATCATTTTACACCTACCTACGCGGCGTCATCATTTGATCACGGTAACCCATGACCGTCTGACATCCTATACCCCCAAGTTGTGCCACTGTGACCCATAGCTGTCAGAAATACACAGGCATAATGAATACAGGGGATGGTGCCCATGCCGGAATGGCGGTAAAAAAGGGGATAAATATCAGAAAAAGGGGAGGTAAAACGATTCGGATTCTGAGAAAATTTACAAAGAATCAATCCGATTACTAACTTGAGTGTCGGAGAGTTTTGCCAGAAAAACACCTGGTGACCTCTAATACTTTTTCTGTGGATACAAGCCAGAAAACACCGCTGCCTCAGCAGACGGAAGAACGTAGGAACCAACTGGAAATCCTGCTCGAGCAACTAGCAAGCAGACAACAACATCACTATTTTTGAGTGACCAGAAATATGCATTAAACACTAGTGATAATGCTATAATATATATATTGACGTACTTTTGTTTTTTCCAATTAGACCAAACCATAGCATTTTTTTATTATAAATAAAAGTAGCACTTATTGTGTAATAGTGGATTTACTACCACTTTAACATAGTATATTTATTCCTTATTAAAACAGCTTAATTTTAATAAGTCTACAGGTCATTGACTCGTTAATTAGACCCGATGTAATTTTTCACCATAAATAACCATGAGAATGTAAGCCAAATGCATCCAATTATTTTATCTCTTTTTTCAATATGAAAAAATAATTAAGACTCATTATTTTTCTCTCTTAAATTTGCTTTTTTATTAATTATTATTACCTTATTTATTACAAATTATCAACATAACTAGCTAATCTAAGAGCTACTATTTGGTTAGCGTAGAATTTTATTTTACTTTTATTGTAGTAGACTTCATAAATATGCTCCGGTGTTACCACTAAGTTGGATCTTCCACATCAAAAAGTAAGAATTATGGTATGATATCATTTATTATGATTCTTTTAATTTATATTGTCATATAAATATTAATTATTAATGTAACCTGAAGTTTGCGAAAAGAATGAAGAACCTAAAGTTATTATATTTAGAATATAATTCTTAGAACCAGAAGTTCTAAAATACATGACATCCATATATGAACTTTAAATTCTAAATTGATATATGAAATTCTGCATCATTATTTCTTTACGTCTAACATACTTTGTATTTGATATTTCTTATTCTTTATTAGCAACGTATTCTTGAAAACATGTCAAACCTCACAAATTTACAAATTCCCATAGGTCTTTAGAAGTAATTATCTTTCCTAGGCTTTAGATGCTAAAATACGTCTCCAAGCTATAGGTTTATAAGACACTATAAAGCAAGAAAATCATGCATCCTAGCAAGATAAGGCAAAAGCCATGATTTTTCTCCGTCATCATTTACATAGAAGTTTAAAAGCTCAATATTTGATAGTAGAGGACCTACTGACTCTCTGGGATAATGTAAAGGAAAAATATAACCACTAGAGGAACATATTCCTCTCTGTAGCACAATATGGATGGATGAACTTAAGATTGTAGGACTACTCGAAAGTATCTAACTATAACTCTAAGTAATTTCACATTGCCTCATAGCTGAAATTGTGTGGAGAACAAGTTAGAAAAATGCTTGAAAGAACACTTTCCAATTTACATACATCAAATATAGTCCTATAACAATAGTATTGAGAGTGCTGGTTTAGTAAATCTTGAGTCCTAGAGAGTGTATATTTATAAAGGGTAAAATCATCATTTTACACCCCAAAGTCTCACTAACATCTCCACCTTTATGTATTTTAAGTCCCTTGATATTTAATTGCCTATGTTTATGTGTATTTTTAATACTTTATGTATTTTAGGGATATTTTAGTCATTTCTAAGTAAACGAGAAGTCAGACAGCAAAACGGACAGCATTTTTTAACTTAGAACAGCTGAAAACCTTAGGAAAGACATAAAGGACAAAATCATTTCTCAGTAAACTTTATGTATGGTTGAATGCTAACGTGGCATTAATTGTTGACGTGTCGTTGACTGATGATGCGGCATTGACGGATGATGTGGCAGAAGTCTATTGGACCGAATAATGAGCTTACAATACTACAATGCACTGGATTATGTTTGTTGACTTTTACATTAACCGATGACGTGGCAGAATATTAGTGGACTAAAAATTGTCCATACCATACATGCATATACACGGAATGACAACCCTGTGACGTGTTCCAACTAATCAAAGAGTGTCACGTTGTATCTATAAATAGGGGGCTTAGTTTACTTGTTGTATCTATAAATAGGGGGCTCCCCCCCCCCCCCAATTTGACACTCCTGAATCTATTTTTGGGTTCTATTTTCTGTAATTCTTTCTCTATCTTATATTTTCTACGTATTTTAGTAAAATTCTCATTTTACCCCTAGTTATAAAATGAGTAGCTAATTTATTTTTCAAGCTTGGGCTAAAGGTGAAGCCTCAACATAATCTATGGGCTTAATTTGGTAAGTTTATTTTTACTTTCTCTAATTTATGTAAATTATTTTAACTTATCGTAGACAGATAATAATAATCTTGTCTAGATATTGCACTGATATACCGGCTCCCTAGTGCAAGATTATTACTATTTGGCATGGTGAGCGCTTTACACTAGATTTATTAGAGAAAAACCTCCCTCTAATTTATGTGGAAGGTCTTGACTCATTGTTGACATAAAATTATCTAGGTTAATTAGTGGAAAGTCTTGCCACCTTGTCGACAGTTACATTATTACTACCTAGCACAACATGTTCTTGATACCACATTTAACATAAGATTATTCTTCCTGGCATAATGAGCGCTTGATGACATATTTATTAGAGTTAGGTTTATGAGGAGTGGAAATACCTCCCTCATAAATTAATTGGAACTAAAAAAGGAATATTAAGCCCATAGTGAAATATTGAGTCTCAATCCTAAGACCCAAGTATTTTATTCCATTGATCAAGTTCCAAATTATTCCCAGCATTTTAATTACAATCTTAGGATAAAATAAATTAGAAAATTTTACAACAAGCACATAAAAAAAAATAAAGAATTATAATAACTCTACATAATTGAAAATCCACCTCCTCGTGGGATCGACACTCGTCACCATTAATCTATACTTCAATAGATCCATGCGCTTGCGAGTTCAATAAAATTTGTACAACAAGTTTTTAGCGCCGTTGCTGGGGAGGTAAGTCATTTCAATTTGTAGAATTAATTTTCTTGTGTAAATACCTTTTTATATTTTTTTTCTTTTAATTTTATTTTTATATGGCTGGTTTAACCGCCTATAAGTTATTTTAATTTTAGTTGATTTATTTTAAGTTAATTTATTTTCCTTTAATTTTTGCAATTTAATTTTCATTTTATTTTTCTTTGTAACTTTACATTGATCTTGTTAATTTATATGGTCGGTTTAACCACCTAGTAATTTATTTTAATTTCAATTTATTTCAATTTTAGTTAATTTATTTTATTTCACTTTTTTTTCTTATTGCACATTCATAGTACTTGAGTGTATTTTCATAACAACGTTGTAATAAGCGTGATAAAGTTAGTACCATAATTTCTCTTCTCTTTATTTTCAATTTTGCTTTTGTATGTATTTTTTACAAGCATGGTCGAATGTCACTATCACATAATTTAGAACCCATAAACCTCGAGCTAGAGAAAGCACGTCGCACATGTAAACACATTGCATCACAAGTGGAAATTGTGGATAAAATTGAAATGGATTTACAACAACAACCACAAGCACCACAGGAGAGGCCATTTAAGGACTACTTAGTCCCTTATCTAATTTGAGCACATTATGCATAAGATACCCAAATGTAGCTGCTAGGAGTTTTGAGCTAAAACCTAGTGTGCTAAATTGTCTCCCATCATTCTATGGCCTAGAAAATGAAGATCCATACAATCATTTGAATGATTTTCATGCTATTTCTCAAAACTTTTAAATATGAGAATTTTTCAGATGATGATGTTAAGCTTAGGTTGTTTCCATTTTCTTTAAAAGATAGAACTCGTTCTTGGTTCAATACATTACCTGCTAATAGTATTACATCATGGAAATAAATGGTTACTAAATTTGCAAATAAATACTTCCCAGTGCATAAAACCAATGCTATTCGCAGGGCAATCTCAGAGTTTACCCAAAAAAAAGACGAGCAATTTTTTAAAGCATGGGAGCGATTCAATGGGCTACTCTTGAAGTGTCCACATCATGGCTACGAGAAATGGCATCAATGCCAATACTTTTTGGAGGGACTATTGCTGCATGTGCAGGAATGGCTAGCGTGATAGCTGGCTGAAGGTGATTGAGGGAGACTTGTGAGAGTCGGATATGTCTCTAGTGGAGAGTGACACATGTGCTGAGAAGGCTCTGGAGGAAGTTCAACAGTATAGGAGCATGAGCCTGATGCTGTAGGTGGTTGACAGGATTAGACACAGGTGGAGTTTATGAATATCTCTGGTTGGATGGACTCTAGTGAAGTAAATTCTTCATCAGGATCCTGAGAATCATGAAACATCACGTGGGTGTAGTCTGGCCGATCATCCTTGAGGAGGATTCCTTTGGTTGAACCATCTTTAGACGGAAAAGGGATAAGGTCGGGCTTTGGTCCGAGGGAAGTGTGCTGGATGTCATGCGGGTCATCTGAGATGTTGTTGAGTTCAAGCAGGAATTTTCTAAATTCAGTAAGAACAGTGGGATCATGCTGGAGAGGAAATGTATCAGGGAAAGATCGCCATAAGTATGCCTGGTCTTAGGTCCAAAAACTCTTGGTTACTGGATGTTGGAAGTATGGTCGGTGGATGATGTAAACAACATGGATATCACGTTTACTATGTTCAAGAAGAAACTGGTAAGGAGGGTTGTTAATCATCGTTACAGTTCTCACCTCCACCAGGGGAGAGGAGAAAACCATTCAAGGAGAGTCCACAGAAGTGAGGACGACGAGTCAGGGTCAAGATGACATTGAAGAGTAGAGAATACGGGTATTAATAGTTTGGTAGCGTAGAGGAGAGAAAGACACCATACATACTATAATTCGTCTTCCAGAAGTGGTCTGGAAGGGTCTAGAGAGAAACCGGTGAGAAATAGGTGGTCTGGATGGAAACTAGTGGCTCTAAAGTACTGGAGATGATAAATATTCATAAAATACCAAAATAGAAATTTTTTAGCAAAATCTTGAATGTGAGAGGCACTCAGAAAATGAAGACGGTGAGGGAAGGACAATTTAGTCTTAGCTGAATGTGGGAGAGACGCCATGAGATAGATAATCGGAACAATTGAGACTGAAGAGATTTTTAAGGGAGGTCTGGTGAGGAGGTCAGGGATAAGGTTCTTATCTCCTTTTATATGGTGGACAGAAAAACTGTACTTGGAAAACCACTGTTTAAGACGAAGGAACTGACTATTAGGAAGAGATTTATTTTTAAAATTTAAAATATTAGGAAATACATAATTATCTAATCAGACAAGGAAATGATGTCCAATCAGATGAAATTCAAATTTTTAATCATCATGCCAATAACACTTTTCTTTGTAATCATCATGCCAAGAAAGTCGATTGAAGGCTGGCCGACAACACTTTTCTTTGCCGACAACATAATGCCATAATCTGCCACTATCTTGAGGAAGTGGGAAAGCAGAGCTTGGTGTGATGCCTTATCTTTGCTAAAAAGCAAGATATCATCAATGTAAATTAAGGCATGTGAGAGAATGGGTTTAAAGATCTTTATCATTGCCTTCTGGAAAATGGATGGGGCGACTATGAGTCCGAAAGGCATTAATGTCCACTGATAGTGAGCATTTGGAATGCAAAATACGATTTTGGATCTGTCATCCGAATGGATACCGAGTTTCTAAAACCTGGCTTTGAGGTCAAACTTGGAGAAGACCCTAGCATCTTTGAGATGGATGAATAAAGATTGGATTTTTGAGAGAGGAAATTTGTCATCTCGCAGGAAAGTATAGAGTGGCTGATAATCAATCACGAGCCGCTTCTTTCCACGAACAATTTCTGATCTCTTTTCTATATAAAATGCTTGACAAGCCCATTCTGAAGTTGTGGGCTCAATGAGGCCTTGAGCCATGAGTTGGTTGCATTCCTCTTGGGCTAACTTAAGATCAGCAGGTGTCATATCTAGATGAGTGGCTTTGGTAGGGTTTATATCTTCATTAAGCTTGAAAGGGAGCTTAACAAAGAAATCAGGATTTTTCCATAAAGGACTATGATGTTTAAACTGACTATGACTTTCAGGACAATAGGGAAGCATCTGTTGTTTAAACTGTGCATAGTCTATAGGAATGTGTTCAAGGGAGTGTATTTTGAGGGTCTCTATATAAGGTAAGAACATGTGTTTATACCTGATACCGGTAGCTGTGATCTAGAGCCTTTTGACTAAGTGGAGGAGGTCGAAACCAATGAGCAAGTCTTTGTCAGGAAAGGTTGAACCAATGACTTTGGTTCAAATAACACAATTTGGAAAGAACTGTATCCCTATTGGTTTCTTGGTAATCATACTTGTCTAAAATAATTCTCCATTAGCAGCTTTGAACAACTCCGTATGCTTTTCCCAAGCTGATGAAGGAAGAATAGCTGGGTTAAGCATAGATCTCTGTGATCCCGTATCAATGAAACCAATGACTGGTACTGGTTTGTCAAACTTGGATGGGACCAAATGGATTTTCAGGGATGGAATGGTTGGAGAAAACACTTGAGCACTGAGTTGTTGAACTGTATTTATGACAAAGATGCCATCTAGATCTGTGTCTGATATGGCTAAGACAAATGATGTGTCATCATCTGATGTGTCTTGTTCAAAAAATACAGATTCCACGTCATCTGTATCTCACAGCATCTGGGTGGATTCCAGGTAGTGGATAAGCCTAACAGCTTAAGCTGGCTTATTTGGATAGTTTCGAGCATAATGACCTTTCTTTTTGCAGACAAAGCATCTAGCGCTTTTGTGACTGAGGGTCTGAGAGGAATCTTTCTTTTTTAAAAAGCTGTGGGGTTTTTTAGGTCGAGAGTGGGTTCTTTGTTTGGTTCTTTTGGCTGGATAAGATTTATAGTAGTGCTTTTTTTTTGTAGGGCAGACACAATTCTTGTCATCTTTGTTCTTGTCATCTTTGCACTTGATGGCAAGATAAGGTTTTTTGCAGGCTTTCTGAAAAGGATGTTTGTTCTTCAGAAGATCCATGAAGAACTCTTTCTATTCACATAGCTTTTCAAGACAATTGATGGCTAACTGATAAAGCTTGTCGAGAGACAGGTTGGCTATGTCAAGTTGACCGGCTGTGAGTTGTTTTTGCATCTCTGGATGTAGCTCTTTAGGAAGAGAAGCCATGAAAATATGCTTCAGATTTGAATCATTGAAACTATTTAACTGATAGAACAGTTTGGACATTCATTGATAATGATAATCCAAATCTTTCCGTTTTAAGGAAAAACATTTCATCTGGAAATACTCTTTTCTGGCTAATTCTGCTGCAACTGTACGTTCTCTGAGATATTGCTCATAGATTATAGCAACTTTTGTAGGAATATCTCGAATTTGGATGAACTGTAACTGTCTATATTCTCCCAAAGTTTGATACCAATGGCGTAAAGAACCAGTAAATCTTGAACTGAATTCCTTGAGGACCATTGATAATTGTGCACCTGGCTTTAACATTTGAACTTCTAGCTATGCTGACAATTCCTCAAATTTGGTTTGCCATTTAGATCTAGGAATGTCATCAAACGTAAACCATGGGCCGTTGCTTGGTTTAGATGCCTGTCCGGGAGGAGGTTCTCTGGGAGGAGAACGAGCTGTGTCTGAATCTGCTTCTTCGACTACAGGAGTGGTCGAGGAAGATGGATCTTCAGTGGGTTGAGCCATAAAGATTTTTGACACATCTGCCATTTCTTTATCTGAATCCGAGACAGAGAATTATATTTCTTGAATTGAACCAGAGGATTCAGTTGGTGTGGATGACTGTAAAGTGCACTCTTCATGTTCTGTGAATGATCCTGAAGACTCTGTGGACACAGAGTCATGATAACTCTGTATAGGTACTTGTTGTGAGGAGAACTGATGATAAGGTTGAGTTGTCTGCAAGGGAGACTGTACTGGTGGTTGTACAGGTGGTGGTACTTTTTTTGTGGAGGTGCTGCTGGCTCCATAGGTGCTTTGTCCTTGGGCCTAGGAGGTGGCTTAGGAGTGAATCTAGGAGAAGATTCAGAGGCTGGTTCTCTGAACGAGACTCCAATATGGGTTCTTTGAGGTGGTTGTGGTTGTGTCTGTGGAGGAGATCTGGTTTTGGGTTTTCTTGGTGGAGGTATTGGTGCAGGTTCTGGTTGTCTCTAGAAAGGAAGATAATGGCCAAAGAATTGACCATAATCATACGGTCTTCTGTGTGGAGGTGTGAAGAACGAATCTGCATTGTAGTATGATGCCTGAGATGGTAACTATGAGGATAGACCGAACAATGATGGTTGTTAATCTATCTGTGCTAATTCTGCTTTCAATCTTCTTCATGCAGCATATGCAAGGCTTTCTTGTAGATGGGAAGTGGTTCCTTCGAATCTGGATGATCTGGAGGAAGGATGTGTTAGGGCTTGCATCAGGAAAGAGGAAGTGTGAACTTTGATTTTCTACGCCGCCTTCTGCGTAGGTGCTCATCATTATCAGAATCAGATTCATCCCGACAAGGACAATTTGGGTCACACATGTCGCTGCCTGGATCATTCTAAAGAAAATGGCCATCTATCTTGGCAGGATAGACTGGATCATTGCACTGTAGGAAAATGAGACTCTGGGAGCTTCTATAGAGGGCTCCTGGAAACGCATACTGACTGTACCATCAGACAGTTTCTGGAATAGTGCATCTAAAGTCTGGATTGGCTGGGAATTTTGGTGGAAAAGCTCATAATTGGTTATCCACTCAAGTGGCATAAGTTTGGTGAGTTCAGCTTTGGTGATTTGTTTTGGGATCTGCACAATAGTTGGTGAGGTTTCTGAATCAGCCAAGGTCATGACTATATCAGAGGAGTAGTTGGGATTTGGTAAGTCCATGGCATGGTTCTGTAACTGGTATACCATCTGATGATGTATGGTGGCTATTTTGGCACTGGTGATTTGTTCAGCACCCTGAATCTGGACCTGAACTTTTAGAGTTGTTGGGACATTTGGATCATGGAGTGAAAGGTTGAAATTGGGATAAAAGGTGAGTAGGACACTACCGGCTTGGAGAGTAGTCAAAATAGTACCAACAACAGCATGTTGGTACTCTTTGAATCAGGTATCAAGGAAAGCGAGTCGGGCTGTGACAGGTAAGCCTTTACAGCCATGTAAAGTAAGGAAAAGACGAACTGCGCCTATATGGATATGGGTGAAACCTTCTCTTTTCCAATTGGCTACAAATTCAGGAGGAATTTCTAGAGTGACATATTGTTCAGTAGAAGTGGACTGAAGATGATGTTGATCTAGAGACGAAGACTGGATATATTCATGAGGACTAGGACAATCACGCCTAAGAAGAGTTTTAATACTGACAGAGAACTTTTTCTTATACAACTTATAAGGACTGACAAGAGGAAAACTAGACTCAGCAATCTGGGCAGACTCTAGAATATACGAATATTCTACGAGATTTTCGATATTTGAAGTTAAGTGCTTAGTACAGGATTTAGGTAAGGTTATAGTAGAAGATAAAGAAATAGGAGCTAATGGTTAAGACGAAGAACTTGGAGTAGATGAAGAGGGTTCCATGACTATGAAGACTCTTCTCTATACTAGATTTGGTTCCTATTGATTATCCTATTATCATACCACACTCAAGAATGAAAACACAGGGCTCTGATACCACTCTGAAACTAGCCTCTGAATCTTCTCCTAGGTTCACTCCTGAGCCACCTCCTAGGTCCAAGGACAAAGCAACTATGGAGCCAGCAGCACCTCCACAGCAAACAGTACCACCACCTGTACAACCACCAGTACAGTCTCCCTTACAGACAACTCAGCCTTATCATCAGTACTCCTCACAGCAAGTACCTATACAGAGTTATCATGACTCTGTGTCCACAGATTCTTCAGGATCATCCTCAGAACATGAAGAGTGCACTTTACAGTCATCCACACCAATTGAATCCTCTGGTTCAATTCAAGAAACAGAATTCTTTGTCTTGGATTCAGATCAAGAAATGGCAGATGTGTCAAAAATCTTTATGGCTCAACCCACTGAAAATCCATCTTCTTCGACCACTCTTATAGTCGAAAAAATAGATTTAAACATAGCTCGTTCTCCTTCTATAGAACCTTCTCCCGCACAGGCATCCAAACTAAGCAACGGCCCATGGTTTAAGTTTGATGACATTCCCAGATCTAAATGGCAAACCAGATTTGAGGAATTATCAGCATGGCTAGAAGTTCAAATGTTAAAGCCAGGTGTACAATTATCAATGGTCCTCAAGGAATTCAGTTCAAGATTTACTGGTTCTTTACGCCATTGGTATCAAACTTTGGGAGAATATAAACAGTTACAGTTCATCCAAATTACAGATATTCCTACAGCAGTTGCTATAATTTATGAGCAAGATCTCGGAGAACTTACAGTTGCAGCAGAACTAGCCAGAAAAGAGTATTTCCAGAATATTTCCAGAAGAAATGCTGTTCCTTAAAGCGGAAAGATTTGGATTATCATTATCAACGTATGTCCAAAATGTTCTATCAGTTAAATGGTTTCAATGATCCGAATCTAAAGAATATTTTCATGGTTTCTCTTCCTAAAGAGTTACATCCAGAGATGCAAAGACAAATCACAGCCAGTCAACTTGACTTAGCCAACTTGTCTCTCGGCAAGCTTTATTAGTTAGCCATCCGTTGTCTTGAAAAACTATGTGAACAGAAAGAGTTCTTCACGGATCTTCTGAAGAACAAACATCCTTTTCAGAAAGCCTGCAAAAAACCTTATCTTGCTATCAAGTGCAAAGATGACAAGACTTATGTCTGCCCTACCAAAAAGAAGCACCACTATAAATCTTATCCAACCAAAAGAACCAAACACAGAACCCACTCTTTGTCTGCAAAAAGAAAGGTCACTATGCTCAAAACTGTCCAAATAAGCCAGCTCAAGCTGTCAGACTTATCCACTACCTAGAATCCACCCAGATGGTGTCAGATACAGATGACGTGGAATCTGTATTTCTGAACAAGACACATCAGATGATGACACAGCATTTGTCTTAGCCACATCAGACACAGATCCAGATGGCGTCTCTGTAATCAATATAGTTCAACAGCTCAGTGCTCAAGTGCCTTATCCAACCATTCCATCCCTGAAAATCCATTTGGTCCCATCCAAGTTTGACAGACCAGTACTAGTCATTGGTTTCATTGATGCGGGATCACAGAGATCTATGCTTAACCCAGCTATTCTTCCTTCATCAGCTTGGGAAAATCATACGGAGTTGTTCAAAGCTGCTAATGGAGAATTATTTCAGACAAGTATGATTACCAAGAAACCAATAGGGATACAGTTCATTCTAAATTGTGTCATTTGGACTAAAGTCATTGGTTCAACCCTTCTCGACAAAGACTTGCTCATTGGTTTCGACCTCCTCCACTTAGTCAAAAGGCTCCAAATCACAACTACTGGTATAAGGTATAAACACATGTTCTTACCTTATACAGATACCCTCAAAATACACTCTCTTGAACACATTCCTATAGACTATGCATAGTTTAAACAACAGATGCTTCCCTATTGTCCTGAAAGTCATAGTTAGTTTAAACATCACAGTCCTTTATGGAAAAATCCTGATTTCTTTGTTAAGCTCCCTTTCAAGCTTAATGAAGATATAAACCCTACCAAAGCCACTCATCCAGATATAACACCTGTTAATCTTAAGTTAGCCCTAGAAGAATGCAACCAACTCATGGCGCAAGGCCTCATTGAGCCCACAACTTCAGAATGGGCTTGTCAAGCGTTTTATCTAGAAAATAGATAAGAAATTGTTCGTGGAAAGAAGCGGCTCGTGATTGATTATCAGCCACTCAATGCTTTCCTATGAGAAGACAAATTTCCTCTCCGAAAAATCCAATCTTTATTCGTCCATCTCAAAGATGCCAGGGTCTTCTCCAAGTTTGACCTTAAAGCCGTGTTTTGGCAACTCAGTATCCATCCAGATGACAGATCCAAAACTGCATTTTACATTCCAAATTGTTCATGGAAAGAAGCGGCTCGTGATTGATTATCAGCCACTCAATGCTTTCCTACGAGATGATAAATTTTCTCTCCCAAAAATCCAATCTTTATTCATCCATCTCAAAGATGCTAGGGTCTGGCTCGGAAGGGAGGGCTACCGGCTTGGATATTCAAATTTGCTATGCTACTAATGCGTTCATGTTCACTTCGCCAAACCTAAGTGGGTGATTGAGTGGAGGCAAAACTGTAGTGGAGTAGCGCTCGCCAAGCCTGCCTTTAAAGTGTCTTGACAAAGTTAAGTGACAATAACCCTCGAGTTAAGCACTTATGACTTTCTTCTTTCTTTGTAGCTCGCCGTCTTCCGCTCAACAAAAGATTATGCTAATAACATAGAAAAGTTTATGTTTGGACTACTTCACCACCCAGCAAGCTCCAGCTCGAAAGTAAGAAGCAACGGATTGAGCTGCGCGAAAGCCGTTGCTCGTTAGTGCTTTAGTTTAATTGCAGGGCGTTTAGGCTTTACTAATAACATAGAAAGAAAGGGCTTTTCTCGCTTGTTTGAGACCATATAAATATAATAGAAGGCTTTCTTCAATCGGCAAATAAAGGATGGATCGGAAGTCTGATATGATAAGGCATTAAGAGATAGGGACTCCAGCGGTAAGAAAGAGTCACTCAGTGAATCGGTGGATCACACACTTGTTGGAGATAGGGACAGGGACACTCTTGATTATTTATAAAGTATACAAGTCCTAAAAGAGTGAAGTATGGGGACAAAGTAAATGTGAGGAACGAGATCTCCAAAGCTAAAGCTACCCGCCCTACTAAATAAGTTCAGTTCTCAAGCAAGGGGCATGCCGAGCACCTAACTTTCCAACTAAGTCTAACGTGATTTAATTGACGATGCGTTCCGTCGACAGCAAGCGGTGGCCGACAAGGCCCTTTTCTAAATTCCATTGTCTATAGGACTGATTGTATTGTTTCAGTAAATCTATGTTCCATATTTGTAGTTCAGGTCGTACCTGCCGCAAGATAGACAGCTCATAGCTTTACCCCCTCGATGGAGCCCTTCTATGTAGTATACTTTTGCTCCAACCTCCACTCTTTGTCCCACTGATTGTGTTCGTCGGGAAGAATCCTAATCCGATGCTTGGCACCGGGATGAGCTTCATCAGTATCAATTAGAAAAAGGAACCCACTTATGATCTTTGCTTTTAGTCGGGTTGAAACAAGCAAAAAAGAAGGGCTTTGGGGATTTTTATCACCTTTCTCAGGTTTCTTATGAATATTGGATCGATGCCCAGAAAAAGGTGTTTCCAGCTGTACTTCATCACCGGGGGGAAGGAGCTAATTAGTCCACAAACGTTCTAGGAGCGTGCTTTTGGAGCCAACTTCTTCTAAGAGGGCGATTGGTGTTGTCTCGAGCTTTTATCCTTGGGAAAGAGGGAGGGCCCAGTTGCACATAATAACAACCTTCAAAGTCATTAAAAACTTTGGTTTCAACCACCAATGGGATGTCCTTGACCGACACGAATCACGCAAAGAGTTTCATCGCCTTGGCCTCGACCATGATCTCGACCTCCGGAAGAGAGGTAGTGTCACTCGCCCAAGACGAGCGGACGAGGCTTTAATCCTGCTAGAGTTCTGCTAGAGCCTGTGTTTTAACTCGTCGGCTACTTTGACAGATAGGAAATTTTGGGTTGCACCGACCAGTGCTGTGGTCTTCCGTTCTGACATGCATGATCTTTGACTCCTACCATTCCGGGCTCAAACTGGTGACCCGAACTAACCATCTTCTCTTTCTTGTTCCGTTCCCTCCACACCCGCATTCCATTCCTCCGCCTTAGGCTCGGCGAGTGTCTGTATTGATGCTGGTATGTAGCTACCTAGCTCTCCTGGTCCCATCCCTTGTCAGAAGGAAATGTAAAGAATGAGCCATCTACTCCATTACTAGGACCCGAACCCAAGAACTCATCTCTATCTATATACATTTCTCAAGATCCATCTGCTTGTTCCCCCTCCGACCGGGCTTTAGGCCCGCTTATCCTCTTCCGGCAAAGGCAAACTCATCTCATTCCGAATCCAATGCTTCTATTTCTTGTTTCTTTCCCAAAGACCAACCAAAAGTTCTAGGGCGCCAAGTGGTCGTTGTTTGGGAAGGAGGTATGAGCCATCGATCCATATCGTCGAATACATCTCTCTGGAACTTAAACCTATCGATCCAATAGAATCATACATACTTTTGCTCCAGGCGCCCCGCACTTAACCTTCTCCCTTTAAAAACATTTCTCTATAAACTATGGTATGATCACTCGAAAGTCTAATGGTAATTCCTTCCGGAAATGGGTAGTTATTGCTAGAGAAAAGGCTTTCCGAGCGATCTAGTCCCGTATGCTTGGGTGCGGATAGGGAAAGTCTAGCTAACGAAATGAATAGATTAAGGCACTAACGAAGAGTGAAAACCCAACCTGCAATCGAGGACGAGAGAACATATTACTTTCAATACACAAGCGGAGCTCCCTTTCATCCGGATGATCCTACGAGTCCGACGAAATCCCATTTCGGAAGTGAGACTCATCAGGCGTCGATTAAGCATAGAAAGCACTGCGCTATTACCCACTGTTTTACATCTCAGTAGAAACTCACCTGGAGCCTACCTAAGAAAGAAAGAAAGCTCTGGCATGTAATTCTGCCAAGGCACGATCCCCTTTTACTTAGTAGGGCTTGAAAGGCTGGACTATAAGCCCACTCCTCAAGATTACGTTAAGAGAGCAGAGCTGAGAAGGAAAATTTAAAAAGCAAGAAGAAATGGGGAGCCCGACCCGTGCGATCTTATGCCGCTCTTACCACCTCTTTTCTTTACACTAGCTTCCCGATCAAAGCAGAAAGGGCTTTTTTTAATAGAGGTTGGTAAAGTGGATTTGCTTGCTGGCTCTCAGGGCTTATAGTAGGTTCTGTTCTAAGGAATTCCCTTTCATTAGCTACAATCCCACGAAGTTGTTTCAGTAGTACTCTAATCTCCAAGCGGGTCAATCAATTATCAACGAATGCTGAATAGCGAATGGGCACCACTAGCAAGTAATGATAGCTTTACCTTTACGTATTTAGGTAGGGAGTCTATCTATTCTCATCTAAGTTTGACCTTAAAGCCGGGTTTTGGCAACTCGGTATCCATCCGAATGACAGATCCAAAACCGCATTTTGCATTCCAAATGCTCACTATCAGTGGACAGTAATGCCTTTCAGACTCAAAGTCGCCCCATCCATTTTCCAAAAGGCAATGATAAAGATCTTTGAACCCATTCTCTCACATGCCTTAATTTACATTGATGGTATCTTGCTTTTTAGCAAAGATAAGGCATCACACCAAGCTTTGCTTTCCCACTTCCTCAAGATAGTGCCAGATTATGGCATTATGTTGTCAGCAAAGAAAAGTGTTGTCAGCCAGCCTTCAATCGACTTTCTTGGCATGATGATTATAAATGGACAATACCAGCCGGGACCATATATTGCTAAAGAACTTCTCAATTTTCCTAATGACCAAAGTTCCAGAAAGCAGATTCAACAGTTTCTTGGCATTATTAATTATTTACGGGACTTTATCCCTAAGGTCTCTATCCATACAAGCCAACTGTCAAGAATGCTGAAGAAATTAGGCCCACCGTGAGGTCTAAGTCAGACAGCAGCAGTCCAGTAATTAAAGCTCATGCAACAGTAGCCAGCACCTTTCCAGATACCGACAGATGGTCAGCGAATACTCCAGACCGATGCAAGTGATGAATTTTGGGGTTCGATCCTACTCGAATGACATGGTGACTCAGAAAGATTCTGTGGTCACGAAGCGAACAATTCAAAGAATCAGAAAAGCACTACCACGTGGTCTACAAAGAAATACTTGCAGTAAAATACGGTATCTAAAAATTTGAATTCCATCTGATTGGACATCATTTCCTTGTCCAATTAGATAATTCTGCATTTTCTAATATTTTAAATTTTAAAAATAAATCTCTTCCTAATAGTCAGTTACTTCATTTTAAACAGTGGTTTTCCAAGTACAGTTTTTCTGTCCACCATATAAAAGGAGACAAGAACCTTGTCCTTGACCTCCTCACCAGACCTCCCTCAAAAATCTCTTCAGCCTCAGTTGTTCCAATTATCTATCTCATGGCGTCTCTCCCACATTCAGCTAAGACTAAAATGTCCTTCCCTCACCGTCTTCATTTTCTGAGTGCCTTTCACATTTAAGATTTTGCTAAAAAATTTCTATTTCGGTATTTTATGAATATTTATCATCTCCAGAACTTTAGAGCCACTAGTTTCCATCCAGACCACCTATTTCTCACCGATTTCTCTCTAGACCCTACCAGACCACTTCTTGGAGACGAATTATGGTACGTATGGTATCTTTCTCTCCTCTACGCTACCAAACTAGTCATACTCATATTCTCTACTCTTCAGTGTCTTCTCGACCCTGACTCATCGTCCTCACTTCTGTGGACTCTCCTTGAATGGTTTTCTCCTCTCCCCTGGTGGAGACGAGAACTGCAACAGATGATTAACAACCCTCCTTACCAGTTTCTTCCTGAACATAGTAAATGTGATCTCCATGCTGTTTACATCATCCACCGACCATACTTCCAACATCCAGTAACCAAGAGTTTCTGGACCCAAGACCACGCATACTTATGGCGATCTTTCCCCGATCCATTTCCTCTCCAGCATGATTCCACTGTTCTTACTGAACTTAGAAAATTCCTGCTTGAACTCAACAACATCTCAGATGACCCGCATGACATCCAGCACACTTCCCTCGGACTAAAGCCCGACCTTATCCCTTTTCCGTCTAAAGATGGTTCAACCAAAGGAATCCTCCTCAAGGATGATCGGCCATACTACACCCACGTCATGTTTCATGATTCTCAAGATCTTAATGAAGAATTTGCTTCACTGGAGTCCATCCAACCAGAGCTGTTCATCAACTCCACCTGTGTCCAATCCTGTCAACCACCCACAGCATCAGGCTCATGCTCCTATACTGATGAACTTCCACCAGAGCCTTCTCAGCACATGTGTCACTCTCCACCATAGACATATCCGAATCTCACAGGTCTCCCTCCATCACCTTTAGCCAGCTATCATGCTATAGATGAGATCGACAGCGATGTTGACAACCTCTTGCCGTCTCATAGCTTTTAGAAAAGTTACTTTTCATAAAGCAGGCGTGATTCCCGCATTCACCTGCTTTAGTGTATTATTTGTTTATACTTTTATAATTATGTTTTGCTTTTGTAAAAAAAGGATAAGGGTCCTGTCTGAATCCTCTTTAATCACGCTATGTGTTTTTGCTTTTGACAGATATTGATAGGGGTCATGTCCTATCTTTATCTTTAATCATGTTTCGATTTAGCTTTTTATCCTTTGCTTTGGTAAAAGAGATCATGATAGGGGTCTTGTCCTATCTTTCTCTTTAATCATGGTGTTTTACTTTTTAAAAATGATAGGAATCCTGTCCTGTCTTCTTTGTTTGCTAGCTTGTATCCTCTCCTTTAAATTGAGAGCTCCTTCTCAGTTATCGGGGAGAAGAACCAAAGTTTGAAATCTTAATAAAAGAAATCTTTTCATACTTTTATTGCTTAAGTTTACTCTTTCTCTTCTCTAGAACGATTTAGGTTTCCAAAAAGATTATCATATCGTCTGTTCATACTCTTCCTAGTATGCTCTGCACTTGCCTTTGAAAAAAGGATCCTGTGCATCAGAACAATCAACCTACAGTCACTATAGAGTCCAACCTACAAAAAAATGTTCATCCTCTTTGTAAGCCTAGAGGGTTAGTCCTTGGGTGGTATGTGTCTACAGGTCTAAACCATATATTGATCTAGGTCTCGGTCATAGTGAACCACGTGCCTGCTTCCGTGCACCCAGAGTGGTATCAGAGCCCTGTATTTTCCTTTCTAAGCGTAGTATGATAATACGATAATCAATAGGAACCAAATCTAGTATAGAGAAGAGTCTTTATAGTCATGGAACCCTCTTCATCTACTCCAAGTTCTTCGTCTCAACCATTAGCTCTTATTTCTTTATCATCTACTATGACCTTACCCAAATCCTGTACTAAGCACTTAACTTCAAAAATCAAAAATCTCGTAGAATATTCGTATATTCTAGAGTCTGCCCAGATTGCTGAGTCTGGTTTTCCTCTTATCAGTCCTTATAAGTTGTATAAGAAAAAGTTCTCTGTCAGTATTAAAACTCTCCTTAGGCGTGATCGTCCTAGTCCTCGTGAATATGTCCAGTTTTCGTCTCTAGATCAACATTATCTTTAGTCCACTTCTGCTGAACAATATGTCACTCTAGAAATTCCTCCTGAGTTTGTAGCCAATTGGAAAAGAGAAGGTTTCACCCATATCCATATAGGCGCAATTCGCCTTATCCTTACCTTACATGGCCGTAAAGGCTTACCTGTCACAGCCCGACTCATTTTACTTGATACCCGATTCAAAGAGTACCAACATGTTGTTATTGGTACTATTTTGACTACTCTCCAAGTCGGTAGTGTCCTACTCACCTTTTATCCCAATTTCAACTTTTCCCTCCATGATCAAAATGTCCCAACAACCCTAAAAGTTCAGGTCCAAATTTAGGGTACTGAACAAATCACCAGTGCCAAAATAGCCACCATACATCATCAGATGGTATACCGGTTACAGAACCATGCCATGGACTTACCAAATCCCAACTACTCCTCTGATACAGTCATGACCTTGGCTGATTCAGAAACCTCACCAACCATTGTCTAGATCCCAAAACAAATCACCAAAGCTGAACTCACCAAACTTATGCCACTTGAGTGGATAACCAATTATGAGCTTTTCCACCAAAATTCCCAGCCAATCCAGACTTTAGATGCACTATTCCAGAAACTGTCTGATGGTACAGTCAGTATGCGTTTCCAGGAGCCCTCTATAGAAGCTCCCAGAGTCTCATTTTCCTACAGTACAATGATCCAGCCTGTTTCCACAGTTCAAGAAGATGTGCCAATTCATAGCTTCACATCCAAAGGTACACCAGTCTATCATGCCAAGATAGATGGCCATTTCCTTTAGAATGATCCAGGCAGCGACATATGTGACCCAAATTGTCCTTGTTGGGATGAATTTGATTCTGATGATGATGAGCACCTACGCAGAAGGCGTCGTAGAAAATCAAAGTTCACACTTCCTCTTTCCCGATGCAAGCCCCAATACATCCTTCCTCCAGATCATCCAGATTCGAAGGAACCACTTCCCATCTACAAGAAAGCCTTGCATATGTGCATGAAGAAGATGCTCTTTCCAAGCGACCAAAGAAGCCTGCACCTGTTATCAGATCCTCCTTGATGATGTCTTCTCACGGATCCTATCAAAATCAACTTCCTCCACTAGAGAAACAGACAGATCCACAGACTAAGGTTGTTACCAAACCTTATGTCTCCTCACCAATCACCTCAACCGGTCAACTGGAAGAACCCAGACCATTTGAAGCTGTTCTCAACTGGCAAACCCAGAACGCCAGAGTTCAGAATCAAGCCTTTGAAAGGATTGATGCCAAAGTAGATCTTGTTGCTAATCAAGTCCGAGTTAACTCCACAAAAGTAGATAACCTATCTTCCCAGTTAGACAGGATGTATGCAGACTTGAAAGCCAGAATTGCCCAGCTTGATGCAGATTTACATCAGATGCTCAAAGATCGAGTTTATGGTCCTGAGTTTAATTACAAAGAAGCTGAGATCAGGAGATTGAAATTAAAATTAGCACGGATAGATCAACAGCCATCATTGTTCGGTCCGTCCTCACAATTACCATCTTTGGCATCATACTACAATGTAGATCCGTTCTTCACACCTCCACACAGAAGACCGTATGATTATGGTCAATTCTTTGGCCATTCTCTTCCTTTCTGGAATTCTCTTCCTTTTTAGAAACAACCAGATCCTGCACCAATACCTTCACCAAGAAAACTCAAAACTAGAACCCCTCCACAGACGCAACTACAACCACCTCAAAGAGCCCATACTAGAGTCTCGTTCAGGGAACCAGCCTCTGAATCTTCTCCTAGGTTCACTCCTGAGCCACCTCCTAAGTCCCAGGACAAAGCACCTATGGAGTTAGCAGCACCTCCACAATAAACAGTACCACCACCCGTACAACCACTAGTGGAGGAGAGTTAATGTCGAAAAGTGCATCAGAGATTTGGGATTTCTTTCAGCGACAAGTAGATAATTCTCAACAGTGAAGAAAATCATTTAGAAATGTGAGAAAAATCAAAGAAGTGAATAAAGTTCATGTTGGTGAATCAAGATCAGAAATTAAGGAAGTCAAAGAAATAGTTGAAGGTCTTTCTCGCCAAATAGCATCTTTGACAGCTGCAAAATTAGCAGAGCCACATGCCTATAATCAACTTGATCATGACTCATACTCAGATCAAGCCAATGCAATTAGTGTGATGGAAAAGTAGCCAAACTATAATCCTTACTCTAATACTTATAATCCTAGGTGGAGAGACCATCCTAACTTTTCATGGTCTCAAGGATTCCAACAGAACAGAGCAGCAGCTCCAACTCCATTAATGCAACTAGATCCTCAGGCTCTTCAAGTCTCTTAACAATCATTCAGACTATACAATCAAAACCAGAACTAATCGTAACCCAAATCATGGGAGGAAGCATTCCAAAATTTTTAAAATTGGACTCACTCCGTAATAGATCAACAAAAACGCACCATTGATGAACCATGGAATGAGATGAGAGCAGGCTTCAATTCACAAGCCCAGTCGATTTCAAACTTAGAATGGATGGTAGGCCAGCTAGCTTCTTCAGTTCAAAACTTAACAATGACTGTTGAAAAAGGAAAATTCCCAAGTCAACCAATCCCAAATCCTAAAGGAGTACATGAAGTAAGTACTGACTCAGCCTAGTAATATAAAGAGGTCAAAGCTATGATAACCTTACGAAAAGGCAAAGAAGTTGACAACAAGGTGGAGATGCCAGTGACGAAGACAAATCTAGTTATGCCTGTAGATTTTAAGGATTCATCAAAAGAGAAAGAAGAAAGTTGTTCACGAGAATATGTCCTTAAAGCTCCATTCCCTCAGAGGTTAGCTAAAGCAAAAAAGAAAAATTCTACAGGTGAGATTATGGAGATATTTAAACAGGTAAGTGTTAATATTCCCTTGCTTGATGCTATAAAGCAAGTGCCCTCTTATGCTAAATTTCTTAAAGAACTCTACACTAAAAAAAGAAGCATTCATGTTCGAAAGAAGACATTCTTAACTAAAAACATTAGTTCCAAAAAATTCCTCTAAAATTTAAAGACCTAGGATCTCCTACTATCTCATGTAGTATTGGGAACCACACATTTGAGAATGCTTTATTGGACTTGGGAGCTAGTGTAAATCTTTTACCTTATTATGTATTTATGAAACTTGGATTAGGAGAATTACACCCAACTCCAGTTGTATTACTACTTGCATATCAGTTTATGAAAATACCTCGTGGTATTATAGAGGACGTGCTTATCCAGGTCGACAAGTTTTATTTTCCTGTTAATTTTATTATAATTGATACTCAACCAATGCAGGATTCGAAGAAGCACATCCCCATTATTCTAGATTGACCTTTCTTGGCAACTGCTGATGCTCACATTGAATAAAGGACCGAAATTATGAAGTTGTCCTTTGGCAATATGACTATGGAGCTTAATATCTTCAACATTGCCAAACAACCTCATGATGAGAACGATGAAATTATTTATATGAATTTTATTGAAGAATTAGTTGATCATAATCTTTCTTCTAAGCTTAGTGACGACTCTTTACAAGAATGGTTAACTTACTTTGGTATGATTTGTAACTAGATTAATGCCCACTCGATTCATCACCATTCATGGATACTAATAACTAGAAGTTAAAAGAAGAGCAATTGGCACTATCTGGGGAAAATCTCATCCCATCAGAATCATTAACAAAACTTGAGCTTAAACCATCACCCAACAATTTGGAGTATACATCCGTGGGAGAAGAAAGCACATTACAAGAAATCACCTCATCATTCCTTGATAATAAACAACTAAAAGAAAGTATCATTTACCCCTGCCATAGTTCAAAAAGAAGGTTCTAACTGGCAAAATTTGAGGACATTTGCAGCGAAGAAAAGGCTAAAGATTACAAAAAGAGAATAAAAGTCTTTTATGACAAGCATATCATAAGAAAATCTTTTACACCAGATCCTCTTCGTCCAACTTAAGCAGCTTCTACGTGTAAAGCGTCATCTAAACTGGTTGCTCCAAGTTTGTCAGTCACATCTTGTTTGGGACCATCGACCATCAGCATTAATATCCCACTTTGAAGACTTGAGGTAAATTCAATAAGAGGACGTTTGTAAGTAGTTGTTTACTTATACGCATTTTTTTCCTTCTCTTTCTGTTGTGTGTTTTTATTTTGTTTGCTTTCACGTGTTACTTGATTTCGCAGGCTTTATTTTATTTAAGTGTGTTTTAATTTGTTACCCTAGTTAAGTGGCGGATAACGGTACCCTGTTACAATCAAAGTCGGTTACTTTAGTTTCCCATAATAACTGATATTCTGAGGAGACGAAATGGATAAAAATTTTGACAAAGCTTCACAAACGATTTCCTTCACTTCCTCAGAATTCTCTCCTTACAATCTATAAAGCTCAGTCTGAACGCATGCGATTGCTTATGAGAAATAACATCCCTTCTGACATTAGATGGTTAATTGAAGCCAAAGTACGATTGGCAGGTGAGTTACCACCCAAATTTATTGCATATATGCTTGGTTGTGGTAAAGGAAACTACTCAAGAAAATAAAAAGCTCGATGACTTCCAGTTGCTTGTCATAAGTGTGCCAAAATGGAATGCAATAAATAGAAGTGTACTTTCAGAATGGTGTCTGATAACAGGGAAGACAAGATTCAATTCATTAGGGATGGCTTAAATAAAGAGTCATTGGATAATATCCTTTTGTCTCTTGAAATGCATCCCAGTGGATACTTACAGAGAGCAATTCTCTAGTTATGGCCATTATTCTAGAAAGAACATGCAAGATATAGTCTCAGAAATCTAACTATAAACTACCCTGTTTGCCAGTCTATAAGAAAACTGGATGGAAAGCCTATCCTCGACCCATAGAGAGCGTTCAACCTGTTTCTGGAAGTAAAACTAGAGAAAGATGTGAGCCACAATCATAACTACCAGTATATATCATTTTTATTTACTGTTTTTTTATCATTTGCATTAGTATGTTATCTTTTCCTGTTGTTCACTTTTTGGTTTTGACTTTAAAGCCGCAAACTTTACGCGTCATTTGAAAAATGCACCACTTCCTTTATAGCTCTGTATCATTATGGTTGTTACCATTTCCTTTGTGTTGCAGCACTCAGGTGATGTCTTCTAAACCCTACTTCTTTCCTTTAAATCATTGACGACAATGTTTCATTCTGGTTGGGGAGAGAGAATAGTTGATTATTGTGGAATGTCTTAATCTTGGAGAAGTTTTTGCTATCTTTTTTTTGTATGAACTAACTTTGGCTTAATTTTTGAGTCGAAGATGGCTAAATATAAAGTGTAGTGACTCTAGAAACGCATCTTCTTAGTCTTGAAGTTAAAAATAAATAAATAAATAAAAAATAAAAAAGGCATTTTATGTGATCTTTTGACATTGGATGACGTGATGACTTTCAAATTCTTGTATTTGTATTTCTTTGACCTTGAGTTATGTTACATCATATTTGTTACTCTACATGCTGATGTTGGTGACAAATGTGAATTGCACTAGTTGACGAGTAAAATTGGTTAAATTACTTGAAGAAATGCACATGTCCTAATAAATTCCAAGTGAGTTTTTGAGCCTATCATTTTTCTTGGAGAGTAACCCTTTTTCCCATTTTTCATACAATTTACTATACATGATCTCTATATTTTCCTTTGAGTCAAACATAAAATAAAAAAAAAAATTATGTTGCTACACCTAAAAATCCATTGAGCTAGTAAAAATAAAAGACTATTTAGAGCCCTAAAAGATTATGGAAAGGCCATCTTTGACCCGTTTGAGCCTTTTTCAGCCATCATTTTTGTAAAATATCAATAGTTAGCCCTTTTGAGCCTAGATAAAAAAAAAAATTATGTTTTCTTTGTTAACTCATCGTCCTGCTCTACTCCAATTTAGAGTAGTACCCTACGTTTTATGTATTCCATCACCTACTCATGTTTGAGAAAATTTTAGATGATTATTTAAAAAAAAAATTGGTGCAGTATATATATATATATATGAAAAAGAAAAATAATAATAATAATAAATGAATTGCACCTTATAATTTCAAAAAAATCTCTATTATAGTTTGAAGTAGAAGCTAGTAATATAGACTAAAATGATGTAGTGATACATATATATATATATATAAAGAAGAGTTGGTTTGACTATCATTTCATTTTATTTGGTGTCATACTATTTACTAAGTTGTGGGCATTATTCTTGGTGAGAGTGTGTGATATTGCCATTCATTAATTTCTCTGAAGTTCTCATTTTTCGAGTGACTGTTTTTCCTGCGTTTATTTTCTTCTGAGAGTGTCACTCTGATCTATGAGATTTTGGGGTTGACATGTCACACTTGAAAGTAGCTTAATTAATGTAGCTCTGATAATCGATCAGTTTGCATGTGTTTGTTTGACTGACTCATGTGAATGGTTGATGTGGGAGTGATATCTCTTTAGGCTGGAGATAATGCTTATACTTTTATTTTATTATTGTCATTAATCAAATTGAAGAAGTAAACATAATTGCCTTTAAAAAAAAATTGTTGAATTTTGTTATCACTTAATTTGCTAGGGACTAGCGATAAGCTAGTTTGGGGGTGTGTTGAGTCCTAGAGAGTGTATATTTATAAAGGGTAAAATCATCATTTTACACTCCAAAGTCTCACCACATCTCTACCTTTATGTATTTTAAGTCCCATGATATTTAATTGCCTATGTTTATGTGTATTTTTAGTACTTTATGTATTTTAGGGATATTTTAATCATTTCTCAATAAACGAGAAGTTGGACAGCAAAACGGACAGAATTTTTGAACTCAGAACAGCTGAACCTTAGGAAAGACATCAAGGGAAAAATTATAATTTTAAGATTTTGGTGGGCCTGCTGATGTGGCATTGACTGCTGACATGGCATTGACTACTGACGTGTCGTTGACCGATGATGTGGCATTAACGGATGGTGTGGCAAAAGTCTATTGGACCGAATAATGAGCTTACAATACATGCAATGCACTATATTATGTTTGTTGACTTTTACATTGACCGATGACGTGGCAAAATATTAATGGACCGAAAATTGCGTGTACCGTACATGCATATACACGGAATGACAGTCCTGTGACGTGTTCCAACTAATCAGAGAGTGCCACGTGGCGCAATCCTTGGCGTCCAAATTGTTTTCATCCGATGACCATGATTTACTTGTTGTATGTATAAATAGGGGGCTCCCTTCCTAATTTGACACTCCTGAATCCATTTTTGGGCTCTATTTTCTATAATTCCTTTTCTATCTTGTTTTTTCTAAGTATTTTAATAAAATTTCCATTTTATCCCTAGTTATAAAATGAGTAACTAATTTATTTTAAAGCTTGGGTTAAAGGTGAAGGCTCAACATAATCTATGGGCTTAATTTGATAAGTTTATTTTTACTTTCTCTAATTTATTTCAATTGTTTTGACTTATTATATACAAATAGTAATAATCTTGTCTAGATATTGCACTGGTATACCTGCTCCCTAGTGCAAGATTATTACTATTTGGCACGGTGAGCGGTTTACACTAGATTTATTAGAGAGGAACCTCCATCTAATTTATGCGGAAGGTCTTGACTCATTGTTGACATAAAATCATCTAGGTTAATTAGTAGAAACTCTTGCCACCTTGTCGACAGTTACATTATTACTACCTGGCACAACGTGTTCTTGATACCACATTTAACATAAGATTATTCTTTTTGGCACAATGAGCGCTTGATAACATATTTATTAGAGTTAGGTTTATGAGGAGTGGAAATACCCCCTCATAAATTAATTGGAACTAAAAAAAGAATATTAAGCCCATGATGAAATGTTGAGTGTGAATCCTAAAACCCAAGCACTTTATTCCATTGATCAATTCCTAAATTATTTCCAGCATTTTAATTTCAATCTTAGGATAAAATAAATTAGAAAATTTTACAAAAAGCACATAAAAAAATAAAGAATAATAATAACTCTGCATAATTGAAAATTTACCTTCTCGTTGGACCGACACTCGTCACCATTAATCTATACTTCAAAAGATTCATGCTTTTGCGAGTTCAATAAAATTTGCACAACAGTAAATATTCAGATTTTATATCATGTCTTCTAATAGCCAAACAAAACAATGAGCCCTTGATGATTCTTCATCAATCGAGTCCAACTGGTTTTGAACTATCTTTAAAAGCGAATAAAAATGAAAAAAGAAATGAGCCTTCAAATCAAGGAGGCAAAAAAAAGGTAATCACTCCCGTAGTGGTTATATGAACTTAGAAAATCAAAATAACAAATATGAACACCACCAGAAGTGGAATGTCTATAAAAGAAAGAATAAAGACAAGGGTGTGGAAAAAAAAGGGCATTGCTGACATCTCTAACGTGAAAGTAAGCAAGAGATAAACCTTTGTCAAGCATAAAAAACAGCAAAGGAAAGAATATTGAGGCTATTTTCATCGATGAATTTGATCTACATATCTCACTCACCTTGATGTCTTTGACTTGTTTGAGGACCTAAAGATGGTGAATTGATCATTTAATTAGTGATGGAAGTGTCTATACTAATTGAGCTTTATTTATTACTTTGCTTATAATTTATTTATACTGAAATTTTGTTATCACATTTGAACAAAATGATTACAAGCAAACTCAACATATGGCAAGCAATCCTCCCAAGTTTTAATATTCTTGATTTGAAAATCTATTTACAAGTTTTAATAATGATTATCCGTAATAAAATAGATAAAATTCTATTTACAACCTCTGTTTTGACCATCAATTTTAGGGTGACATGTAAGTGGAAATAATAACTTAGTCCCTAACTTAGCTAAAAAAAGTCTTCCAGAGGTAACTCAAGAACTTAGCATCCTTATCAGAAACTATTACTCTGGGTGTACCATGTAACCTTACAATCTCTCTAAAGAATAAATCAGTAATGTTGGAAGCATCATCTATCTTGTGGCATCTTAGAAAATCTATCCAAAACCATAAAAAATGAGTCTTTTTCTCGTTTAGACCTTGGTAAACCTAACACAAAATCTATTAAAACATCAGTCGAAGGTGCACTAGGTATTAGTAATAGAGTGTATAAACTACAGGACTACACTTTCAATTTTGCTTGTCTACAAGTGACACATCTATCACAAAGTCTCTCAACATCTCGTTTCATATGTGGACAATAGAAATGTTCCTACAATTCGGCTAAAGTCTTTACAACTCCAAAATGTCTCACCAACCCTCGCCCATGGGATTCTCTCACCAAAAAATCTCTCAAAGAATAATTAGACATACACAACTTATTCTTTCGAAACAAGTAACCATCATGCCTAAAGTACTTACCAACCCTAGACTTTTCACAATTTTGGTATTCAACACAAAATTCTTGGTCATTAGCATAATATTCATTAATATGTTCAAGTAATCTAGCATTAAGTGTTGAGATAAAGGCATGCACGCAAAAAAAGCACATCTACAAGGATGTTTCTGTTACCTTGCTTATAATGAATGATGTATAGAAACGACTCAATGAATTCCACCTAGTAAGCATGCTTTTTGTTTAGCTTGTGCTAGCCTTTAAGGTATTTTAAATATTCATGATTAGTGAGAATTACAAACTTCTTAGGCCATAGGTAGTGCTGCCATATTTTCAATGTATAAAATAATGTATATACCTATGTCCTAGAATCTGTCCAAATATTGAATCCTCCATGTCTTTGATCAGTCCTTATAATTTTTACAAATGGGGTAATTCTCTCACCATTGGAATTAAAATCTTAATCAGTACAAAAAGACCTGCCCCAAAAGAGTACGTCCAATCTTTCCGACTTGATCAATGTGCCCTCACGATCAGTCAAGTAGAGCAATATGTTACTCTGAAAATTCCTCATGACTTAATTGCTCAGTGGAAAAGAGAAGGCTACACTCACCTTTATCTATGTGGTATTCGTCTCATCCTTACCCTTTTACAACTCGAATAGCCTTGTTGGATACAAGGTTAAAAAAAATATCAATATGCTGTTATCGGCACAATCCTTACAGCTCTACATGCCAAAAGTGTTTTACTCACTTTTTATCCAAACTTCAATTTGTCTGTTCATGATACAAATCTTCCAATAACATTGAAAGTCCAGATCCAAATCTAGGGGGCATAATAGATTGTAACTTATAAAATGGCTACACTTTACCATCAATTAGTCTATAGGCTACAAAATCACGTAATGGATTTACTAATACCTCACACCACTTTTGATGCTTTAATAATTTACGTTGATACATAGACAGCACCTTCTATGATTCATATGCCCAGACAGATCCCAAAGTAGGTGTTTGGGTAATATCGGGCAGGTCTTCTCGAGGCCCTTCCAGCTCGAGCGGAGGACCGACCACGGGCATAAAGACGACCTCATTAGACGTCAAAGCTAGTCAAGGTCGAGAAAGTCAGAGCCATCCAAGCTCCGAGCTCTCCTGCCTGCTCGAGGTCGTTTTGCCCCAGTCAAAGCTAGTCAAGGTCGAGGAATCCAGAGCCATCCAAGCTCCGAGCCCTCCTACCTGCTCGAGGTCGTCCACCCCGGTCAAAGCTGGTCAAGGTCGAGAACCGAGCATTCCTTTCCGGCTCGCAGAAGGTGAGTCCCCGAGCACAACTGGGTTGTGCCAGTCATGGGACGAATGGAATGTAAGACCCGGCCCAGGGCAGCCCGACCGTTTTCTCAGGATCCTAGCATGCCTTTTAATGTCTGACCAGGGTCCCACATAGTATGGTGGTGGTACTATTGTCGATGGCCGGCATATGCCCCCACGGTGTCATCATTCTTAACGCACATGCCCGACATGGTGATCTGGCCACATGAACCGGGTTAAAGAAGACAGTCGCGCATCCCCATGGAATATTACACCAATCCCGGCTGTCAGAGGGACCCAGACACCACTGACGCGGGAATGGATGCTCTTGGAGAGAAAGAGCAAGAAAATGGAGTATAAAAGGAATGAGATGGGTACGTTACAAGGGTTGGAGATTCTGATTCACAAGGGGTTGGAAAATTTCACTCACAAGGTATTACAAAAGCATATACAGGTTCTTCCCATTCTTATTTTTTTCTCTGATCTGGATTCTCTGAAACACCATATTCATTCCAAAAGGGAGGGCTAAAAATATCCTTTCATATTTCCTGGCCTCTCTCATTAGGGAGATACCAAAAGAACAACCCGACATCGACTTGAGCGTTAGAGGGTTTTCGCCAGAACACGCCCGGCTACCCCTGACCCTATTTTCTGTGAGTACAAGTTCGGGAGATCTCTGTTCTAGAAAAGACAGCGGGTTAGGACGAAAGAGACAATCTTGCTCTAGCTCGAGCTTATCGCGAGCAGAAGGTTCAAGGCACTGTTGAAGGCACGCGGAAAATCGCATCAACATCTTTCGCTGCCGTCTGCGGGATCGGACAAAAGCCCGATTTCCTAATACATTCAAGACACAACGCAACGATGAGGGGAAACAGCAGAAGAGGAGTAAGTCCAGAAGAATCAGTAACTTTGAGAGAAGTGGCCAATGAGGCCCAGAATAAGGAGAT
This sequence comes from Murraya koenigii, assembly GCA_025617385.1. NCBI lineage: Eukaryota > Viridiplantae > Streptophyta > Magnoliopsida > Sapindales > Rutaceae > Murraya > Murraya koenigii. The sequence continues at coordinate 12,664,184 of CM046814.1, forward strand.
CCAGGAAAGAATGGATCGGATGGAGAAACAGATGGAGACTCTGACCTCTCTATTGCAAGAACTCAGGGAGGGACAGAGAAAAGCATGTAATGATGTCCCGGAGTCCAGCCGTGGGAATGCTCCTGTTCGGGAAAATGTAGGAGATGAAGCCCAAAGACCTAGGGCACCGAATGTTGCAGTGAGGGAAGAAATAAACATGGAGGAAAGGGGGTCCCGTCAGCACTTACAGGACACGACCCGACCTCGCGCGTAAGAGTTGGAGGAGAGGTGCGCAGTTGGCACAAGTTGTGGAAGACCTCCGGGAACGGAAAGAGCCCAAGTCGGCGAATAACGTCGGATAACGAATCTCCACCTCGACGGAGATCATGAGTGTCACGATCCCACGCGACTTCCGTTTCCCAGATCTGAAATTCTCAGGGAAAAGCGATCCATTAGTGCACATAGAACGGTTCAATGACATGACGGGGGTGTAAAGATTGTCAGCAGCTCAGAGGTGCCGGGCCTTCCCACTCACCCTGGAGGGAAGAGCGAGGGAATGGTACCGCAGACTCCCACGGGGAAGCATCTTGAGCTTTGAGCAGATGTGCAGGGAGTTCACAGAGCAATTCCTGGGCGCAGTAACCCCTGAGGATGACATGATGGATCTGTCGGAAGTGAGGCAGAAAGAGAGGGAATCCCTCCGAGAGTTTGTCAGAAGATACCATAGATCGATCCTAGATCTTGGTGCGTTCAACCATCCCCAAGCTCTGAGAGGATTAAAGGATGGGATCCGGATGGGGAGACCATGGTATAATCTGCTGAGTCCGTCCGATCCGCTCAGTATTCGGACGCTGTATGAGCAGTGAAACCGGATATGGTAATCGAAGAAGAAAAGCCGCCAAACTGAGGAATGAGCAGTGTCAACGGAGCAAGGAGCAAGGAGAAAGGGGTCTTGCCCGAGGGACATAAGCTCCAAAGGCAGAAGGGACCGGGTTGCCTCTGCATAACCCTTATCGAGAGCTCCCCATCGCGGATAGTCCCCTCGCCACCTCGCAGTCTCCGGCCGGATCACATAGAGTACAGGCGTCATGATGGCCACACATCCCGCAACCAACCACCAAGCAGACCTGAGGTGAGCCACAACAGGACTGATCGTTCATTGCCACCCCCACCGAGAAGTTTCCCAAGGGATAGGGCGATACAAGTGGTGGAATAGAGCCTGCTACGAACAAGATATCGAGGTCGAAGGTATCTCTTGAAGAGATACTTCAAGTGGCTGAGGAGAGAGGGCTGCTGAGCCCTCCAACGCCAATGACCAAGCCAGCTAGCAAGTGGAGCAGGGGGCGGTTCTGTCGTTTCCATGGAGACCACGGCCACTCCACATCACAATGCCGTGATTTGAAAAACCAGGTGGAGGATCCGTTAGGAATCGGTACTGGATGAGTTTGTAGAAGGAGGGCATCCAGTGGTCGAGCAGCGACTCGAGGAAGGTGACCGGCTTACTAAATCGACACTGAACCACCGTCCGCAGGGTAATCTCGTGAGGGCCCACTATGGCGTGAAGTTCCAATAGGGCTCGAAAAACTATCGCAGATATGCCGCAGCTGCCGAGAAGTCCTGCTCATCGCCTCGCCGCCAAGAAGGCCAAGGTTCGGCAAGTGCCAATAATGTGGACTGATGAAGACGAGGAGGGGTGCTGTACTCTACGAAGATGTCCCGTGGTAAAAGCCAATGTAGCAAACAAGGAAGTTGATCGAATCATCGGTTGACTCGTGGAGCTCGGTGGATATTCTGTTCAAATCCACACTCGAGGATTTAGGAATAACAGTGCGAGCCTCGAGCGCACGAGCACTTCCTTGAAAGGATTCGGGGAGGAAAGCTAATACCTCCGGAATCATCATGTCGGCAAGAACTATGGGCTCAAGGCCTTTCGAGAAGAACATGATGCTGGATTTCGTGGTAGTAGATGAAACCAGCCCATACCAGGCAATTCTAGGGAGGCCATTTATTAGGATTAGCCAGTGCGTGCTATCCACCCATTACTTGGCCCTAAAGTATCGAGTAAATGGGGCCGTAGGAGTCATAATAGGCAGCCAAAGGGTGGCGAGGAGCTGCTACGCTGTAGCTGCCAAAGAAACTATGCAGATAACCTCGCTGGACACGAGGGGAGACTCGAGGAATGGAAGACAAGAGCCGGCTGAGAAGTTGGAGGAGGTCGAGGTGAAAGCAGGAGATCCCGAGAAGAAAGTCTGAATCAGCTCGGGCCTTAGCGAGCCGTTGAAGGAAAAGTTGGTGGAATGTCTGCGAACACACGCAGATGTGTTCGCATGGACGCACGAGGATATGCCTGGGATCAACCCAGAAGTGGCGTGTCACAGGCTGGCAGTACGGAGAGATGCTAAGCCAGTGAGGCAGAAGAGGAGATGCGTCAACCAGGAGAGATACGAAGCCATCAACAGCGAGGTTGAAAAGCTGTTGAAAGCGGGATTCATACGGGAGGTATCCTACCCGGAATGGATCTCGAATGTGGTGCTAGTAAAGAAGGCAAGTGGGAAATGGAGAATGTGTGTTGACTTCACAGATGTGAACAAGGCCTGCCCAAAAGATAGCTTTCCACTACCGAAGATAGACCAACTGGTGGATTCTACGGCAGGGCACAGGCTGCTTAGTTTCATGGATGCATTCTCAGGATATAACTAAATTCCCATGCACCAATCAGACGAGGAGTGTACAGCCTTCATCACCAATCAGGGGTTGTACTGCTATAAGGTCATGCCTTTCGGCCTAAAGAATGCGGGGGCGACGTATCAGAGGTTAGTGAACAAGGTCTTCAAGCCATTGATCGGTCGGACTATGGAGGTATCTGTAGATGACCTGATCACCAAGTCTAAAGACGCGGAAGGGCATGTAAGGCATCTAGAAGAGACCTTCGCACTCTTAAAAAAGTACCGGATGAAGCTAAACCCAGAGAAATGTGCCATTGGAGTGAGTTCGAGAAAATTCTTAGGATTCATGGTGAGTCACAGGGGGATCGAGGCCAATCCGGAGAAGATAAGAGCAGTGGTGGAAATAAGGTCCCTGCAGACCTCAAGGAGATACAGTAGTCTCGACCGCAGAACCAGGCGCCCTCAACAGATTCAGTATCTCGAGCCACGTGATAAATGCCGAGTCTTCTTCCGAGAAATGAAGAAGGGTAGGAAGACAAAGTGGACGCCCGAATGCGAGGCTGCTCCAAAGAACTGAAAGAGTATCTGCTGAAAGCTCTACATCGCCAACACCTCAAGCATGAGAGGTACTCGTTTCATACTTGGTCAGTGTCCCAATGGACAACGAGCTCGGCTCGGTAAGGAGGAGTCGGGTACAAGACTGCTTATTACACGAGCAGAGCGTTGCTAGAAGCGAGACCCGTGATCCACCAATAGAAGTGGGCACCGCCCCGGTCACGTGCCCGAAGCTAAGGCCTTATTTTCAGGCACATTCAGTGGTGGTTCTAACAAACCAACCACTCAGGCAAACTCTGTGCAAGCCTGAAACTTCTAGAAGGCTGGTAAAATGGTCAATGGAGCTGAGCGAGTTTGACATTAATTACCAGCCCCGAACAGCCATAAAAGCACAGTCTTTAGCTGACTTCGTGGTCGAGTGCACGGCAAGGGATGAGGAGATGAAGAGCAAGCCCACACCAGGCTCCCAGGCCTCGACCAACACCTGGATAGTCACAGTAGATGGATCCTGTGGAAGTCAGGGAGCAGGAGCAGGAGTTGTGCTCCTAAGTCCAGAAGGGGCAGAGATGCAATACGCTGTGAAGTTAGAGTTCGAAGTCACCAATAATCAAGCCGAGTACGAAGCTGTAATAGTAGGATTGAAGCTCGCCTCAGTAGTAAAAGCAGAGGAGGTAAAGCTTCGAACAGACTCGCAGTTGGTAACGAATCACCTCGACGAGAGCTTCCAGGCAAAGGGGGAGAAGATGGACGCCTACCTTCAGAAGGTAAGGCAGCTGATGGGGAATTTCCGAGCTGTCGAGGTGGAACAAATCCCAAGGGGGAAGAATTTTTGAGCAGATATGATAGCTCGCATGGCAGCCGCATTGGACCCCAAGTTTCCAAAGTCTATCCCTTTGGAAATGAAGACCTGCTCGAGCATCGAGCAGGAGGACTAGGTGATGAGCCTATCGAAGAGCAACACCTGGATGAAGCCGATCATCTCTTACCTCAAGGAAGGGACAGTGCCGGCCGATAAGAAGCAGGCAAGGAAGTGGAGGTGCAAAGCAGCCAGGTACACTCTCATCGATGGAGTCTTATATAGACGAGGGTACACTCTCCCCTTGCTACGGTGTTTAGACCAAGAGGAGGCCGATTATGTCCTCCGAGAGATACACGAGGGAATCTGTGGAAATCATTATGGCGCGAGGTCCTTGGCTTTCAAGGCCTTGAGGCAAGGATATTTTTGGCCTCGCATGTATCAAGATGCTCAGGAGAAGACAAGAAGCTGTAAGAGTTGCCAGAGCTTTGCCAACTACCTAACTCAGCCTCCGAAGAACCTTACGGTGATGAATTCACCATGGCCGTTTGCTCAATGGGGAATTGATTTGATCGGGCCATTGCCGAAGGGGAAAGCATCCGCCACCCATGCCATAGTGGCGATTGATTATTTCACCAAACGGATCGAAGTGGGAGCCTTAAGCAGCATCACGGAAGGTAAAACCACTGACTTTATTTGGAAGAATGTGATTTGCACGTATGGGATTCCTCATGCGTTAGTCACCGATAATGGGAGGCAGTTTGATAATGGCAAGTTCAGAGACTTCTGTCAGAATCTGGGGATAGAGCTGAAGTTTTGCTCTCCCTCACACCCGCAGGCCAATGGGCAAGTAGAGGCCGCGAATAAAACTATAAAAAGCCTCCCAAGACAAGATCAGGCGAGCAAAAGGAGCCCAGGTGGACGAGTCGCTCGGTGTCTTGTGGGCTTACAGAACCACACACAAAACGGACACTGGAGAGACCCCATTCTCCTTGGCGTTTGGGCACAAAGCAGTGGTTACCGCTGAGATAGGAATGGGGACACACCGAACAGAGCACTTCAACGAGGAGCAAAACAACGAGCAGATGTGTGCAGGTCTTGACTTGCTGGAAGAAAAGAGGGAAAGGGTAGCTGCTAAGATCTCATAGTATCAACAGAGAGTGGCTCGTTATTACAACCAAAATGTACACATTCGCCGGTTCCAGGTGGGTGATTGGGTGCTGAGGAAGGTCAACCAGAGCACGAAAGATCCAAGGCAAGGTGTACTAGAGCCAAACTGGGAAGGTCCTTATCGAGTCACTCAATTAGCAGGACCAGGAGCATACTAGCTAGCTCATCCAGACAGACGAGAGGTCAAGAGGCCGTGGAACGTACGACTCCTGATGAAATATTTCCAGTAAGTCTCTTTGTATTGTGCAGTGTTAATGTAAGATTCCTACCCAAAATGCGATGTATAAAGGTGTAAGTGTATATGAGAATAAGAAAAGCATTCATAATGTAAGTTCAAAATGAAGACCAGAAGCGCAAGAACAAGCTTGGATCAATTGCAGGCCCGAGCAGAAGATCAAGAAGATCTCCTTGGCCAGAAGTCCCAAAGCCTAAGTCTTAGGCGGGACGGTGCCACGCTTGGGTCAATTGCAGGCCCGAGCAGGAGTGTCACGAGAAGAAGCTTAGGTCAATTGCAGGCCCGAGCAGAAGATCAAGAAGATCTCCTTGGCCAGAAGTCCCAAAGCCTAAGTCTTAGGCGGGACGGTGCCACGCTTGGGTCAATTGCAGGCCCGAGCAGGAGTATCACGAGAAGATGCTTCGGTCAATTGCAGGCCCGAGCAGGAGTATCATGAAAAGATGCTTGGGTCAATTGCAGGCCCGAGCAGAAGAAGCTCACGAAGAACGCTACGGCCAGAAGTCCCAAAGCCTAAGTCTTAGGCGGGACGGTGCCTAGCGTGGGTCAATTGCAGGCCCGAGCAGAAGCTCAAGAAGAACGCTACGGCCAGAAGTCCCAAAGCCTAAGTCTTAGGTGGGACGATGCCTAGCTTGGGTCAATTGCAGGCCCGAGCAGAAGAAGCTCGCGAAGAACGCTACGGCCAGAAGTCCCAAAGCTTAAGTCTTAGGTGGGACGGTGCCTAGCGTGGGTCAATTGCAGGCCCGAGCAGAAGCTCAAGAAGAACGCTACGGCTAGAAGTCCCAAAGCCTAAGTCTTAGGCGGGACGGTGCCTAGCGTGGGTCAATTGCAGGCTCAAGCAGAAGCTCAAGAAGAACGCTACGGCCAGAAGTCCCAAAGCCTAAGTCTTAGGCGGGACGGTGCCTAGCGTGGGTCAATTGCATGCCCGAGCAGAAGCTCAAGAAGAACTCCTTGACTAGAAGTCCCAAAGCCTAAGTCTTAGGCGGGACGGTGCCACGCTTGGGTCAATTGCAGGCCCGAGCAGGAGTATCACGAGAAGAAGCTTGGGTCAATTGCAGGCCCGAGCAGAAGATCAAGAAGAGCTCCTTGGCCAAAAGTCCCAAAGCCTATGTCTTAGGCGGGATGGTGCCAAGCTTGGGTCAATGGCAGGCCCGAGCACGAGTATCACAAGAAGAACTCCTTGGCCAAAAGTCCCAAAGCCTAAGTCTTAGGCGGGACGGTGCCAAACTTGGGTCGATTGCAGGCCTGAGCAGGAGTAAGACCAGAAGAAGCTTGGGTTAATTGCAGGCCCGAGCAGAAGTAGTTCACGAAGAACACAAAGGCCAGAAGTTCCAATGCCTAAGTCCTAGGCTGGACAGTGCCTGGCAAAGCTAATTACCAGTGAAGGAAGTTCATGAATAATGCTAAGGACAAAAGTCCCTAAGCCTAAGCTCTAGAAGGGACGGTGTTTAGCAAGAGCCAGATGTAGGCTCGAGCAAGTTAAATGAGCTCGCAAAATAAACATAAGGCTTTTAGCCCAATTCAAAGCGAAGCTCTACCATGTGTAGGTTAAACATCATTACACTTGGGCACAAAGGAAAATAGAAAGTCAAACACTTAGAAAATTTTTACTCAACAAGTATATTCGAAGTCAATTCAACATAGAAGACAAGAGCATGTGCGCACGAGCATTCAATAGAGTTGTTCAACATGTGTCTTTTTATTTCTTTGAAATAATTACATATGTAAAAAAAAAAAAAAAAAAAAGGAGTCCAAATCATGCAGCAGGAGTGACGTCATCAGCGGCAGCAGGAAGATGGGCAAGCATCGCAGGAGGGACGCCGTCAGCAGCAGCGAAAGAAGGCCAAGATCGCAAGAGGAGCAGTAGGAGGGACATCGCAGGGAGGGGCATCGCAGCAGAGGGAGCGAGCTCTCGACAACACCTTGGGGCTCAGACGGAACAGCGTCACGAGTGCTCATGAACTCAGCTACATACCCTTCAACCTTAGACATGTCGGCCTCAGGGTATGCTTTACCAAAAGCATACATGAGGCGATCAGAATCTGAGTCTTCCCTATTGTTGTACTCAGTGGCAAGCTGGACCTTTAAAGTGTCAATTTGCCCCTGAAGACGAGCAGTTTCCCCCCCTATGAGCTGCTCGTAGTAAGATTTCTGAGTGTCCAGATCCTTTCGAGCATGCTCCAATTCATCGTGGGTGTCAGTCAGCTCCTTCTGAAGCTCAGAGGCCTTGGAGTCGGCCACTGCTGTCTTCTCTGCAAGATTTAAGCTTTCATCCATAAGCTTTTTATTTTCCTCCTTCAGCACGCTCACAACTTGCTCCAAGCTCTAAACCCTTGCTTGAAGTTCTTCTTGGGAGCCCCGAGCTGAAGCCTTGAGAATGGTCGCAGCCGCTAAAGCTCGGGAGGAGAGTCGCTGGATGGCGCTGAACAGCTCGTCAGAATTAAAGGACTCTATCTCATCCAGGAATATGCTGGTCAATTCCTCATTGTAGGTCCTCAGGTAAGGCTCGGAACGGGCAGGCTGACTTTGTTCCTGCACATTGCCGATTCGGGGGCGAGCTAGATCAGCGGTCCTTTGTCTCCTGCGTGGAGGACCTTCCTCTGCCCGCTCAGTCTGTCGAGCAGAAGAGGTAGCTCCAGTGGATGGAGGCGGAGCACTCGTTTCTGCTAGTGGCCTCTTTGAGATGCTCGCACCTTCCGCCGTCCCCACGCGCCGATGTAACATCTCACGCATCCTGCTGCTCATCTCTTCACTTGGCACTAAAATGGACTCCAAAAAGTTTTGGGGTGTTAGCAGCTCCCTGCACGAGCTCCCGTTTGTAAGAACGGTCCGCACGCTTGCTCAAGTCGGCCCCAATCGAATAAGAAGCACCCCGTGAGGCTGCAGATACGACCAAAGCAAAGTAATGAGAATGTATACAAGCGTGAAAACTAAAAGTAAAATCCACAAGACGGATAAACGACCTGAGTGCAAAAGTGCTGCGGACCTGGAGGGACCCTCGCTACGAGTGCAGCTTGCCCCACTCTCCCCAACGAAGAAGAATTTACTCTTCCAGCTGCCACCGAGGTCGGAGATCGGTGATGGGCTTTTACCCTTCAGCTGGAGGTAGGTAATACCAACCAAGATCCTTCTGACTGCACTTCAACCGGTAAAGGTGTCCGATTTCCCTACCGAGGGCTCACCCGGATCACGGCTTCCACAACACAAAGAGTCCGGAATGACCCTCCACCCATTCGGGTTCAATTGCCTCGAGGCTAGACGAAACCCGGACAAAACCCGGTAAAGTAAGGTCGAAAGGCAGCCTAACCCCCATTCAAGCACTCCAAGTAGAAGGTCGTGTACCTTGGGGACTACTGGGATCTCACCGCCTCGACAACTTTAAAACTACACTATCGGGTATATTGTAAGTATCCCTAAGTCTATCCAAATCCAACCGGGTGGTCTCACATCTCATATGATCTATGGGTATTCCCCACGCTCGACCTTTGATCGGCCCTCACCTTTGATGCGGCTGGGTCTCACCATGGTAATTCCTCTCTAGACTAGAATCCCTCACTGGGATTATACTAAGGGTCAGTGCCTCACTAGGAGAGGACTGAATCCTCCCACGACATCCTACGGCCTGTTGGGATTTGACATTTTTCTTTTTCCTAAGGAAATAAACTAACGGAGTTCAAGTAGGGAAAACAGAGTGGCGGCAGGAAATGGAAGAGTGGCTTGTACCTGAACGCGAAAGGAAGTATGGTTGGCCGAAAATCACCTTGACAGAAAGAAGAAGACCAGTAAACAGCGGAGAGCATATTAGTTTTGAGTTTGAACAAAAAGTGAGCAAATAGAGGGAACAGCGAAGAAGTTAGAGGTTTATAAAGAAGAGGACGCGTCTCTTCGACTGGCGGCGTGCGTTTCGAGGGACACGACCTTTTAGGTAACGTCCCTTCAAATTTTAAACGCACGGCTGGGATCAACCCACGTGTCCTGCCTTAAATGCAAAATGATTGAAGTAAGAGACAACTGGGAAACGTGGGGAAGCGTAAAAGGCCGCAAATTCGGCCCATCATTAATGAGTTTCCAGTCTTATCTCATTTCACTCAAAAGACTAGAAACTGGGGGACTGGTGTTTGGGTAATATCGGGCAGGTCTTCTCGAGGCCCTTCCAGCTCAAGCGAAGGACCAACCACGGGCATAAAGACGACCTCATTAGACGTCCAAGCTAGTCAAGGTCGAGGAAGTCAGAGCCATCCGAGCTCCGAGCTCTCTTGCCTGCTCGAGGTCGTTTTGCCGCAGTCAAAGAAGACAGTCGCGCATCCCCATGGAATATTACACCAATCCTGGCTGTCAGAGGGTCCCAGACACCACTGACGTGGGAATGGATGCTCTTGGAGAGAAAGAGCGGGAAAAATGGAGTATAAAAGGAAAGAGACAGGTACGTTACAAGGGTTGGAAATTCTAATTCACAAGGGGTTGGAAATTCTGATTCACAAGGGGTTGGAAAATTTCACTCACAAGGGATTACAAAAGCATATACAGATTCTTCCCATTCTTATTTTTTTCTCTAATCTGGATTCTCTGAAACACCATATTCATTCCAAAGAGGAGGGCGAAAAATATCCCTTTCATATTTCCGGTCTCTCTCACTAAGAGAGATACCAAAAAGAACAACCCGATTACTGACTTGAGCGTTAGAGGGTTTTCACCAGAACACGCCTGGCTACCCCTGACCCTATTTTCTGTGAGTACAGGTTCGGGAGATCTCTGTTCTGGAAAAGACAGCGGGGTAGGACGAAAGAGACAATCCTGCTCGAGCTCGAGTTTATCGCGAGCAGAAGGTTCGAGGCACTGTTGAAGGCAGGCGGGAAAAACTGCATCAACAGTAGGAACTACTACAATTAATGCCTTTGGAATGGTTATCTAATTATGAGAAGTTCTAAGAAAACTATCAACCTCTATAGACCTCCGATGCTTTGTTTGAAGATTGTTCAGATGGTACAGTCAGGATGACTTTTCAAACACCATCTACAGAACAAACTCCTAAGGTTTCTTTCACTTATATCTCGATGATTACAACTATTTCCACAACCCAAGAGAAGATATCTATTCAAGGATTTGATGCAACTGGATATCCTAACTATCTAGCCAGCCTCAATGGTCATTTCTTATGAGATGTTCCTACAACCCTTGTGTACAAAGATGGATGTCCTTGCTTTGATGATCTTTCAGATAATGTGAAGATGTCCCACAATGTCAGAGAAAGAAATTAACTAAAACCCTTCTAGTTATAAATCGTACCAACCTTCACCTTCTGATGACCCTGATTTTAAATCTTTTTTTTACCTATATACAACAAAAGTTTGAAAATCCTAAAAAAAGAAAAGCTGTTGACTTTTAGAAAACCTTTAATCAAGTTAAGCATGATGTTCTCATCATCCTCCAGTTCCTATAATAGCCAATTTCCTTCTTTATAAAAACATATAGATCCACTGTCAAAGGTTGTTACCAGACCTCATGTTCATGGACTTGTAACACATATTGGCTAGGCAGAGGAACCAAAACCATTTGAAACTAAATTCAACTGACAAACTCAAAATGCTAAGGCTCAAAATGATGCTTTAGAACAAATTCACATAAAAGTTAATGTTATGGCTACGTAAGTCAAATATACATCTTCTAGAGTAGACTCTATTGATACTCAGCTCGAAAAGATGTATGATGATATGCAAGGACAAGTTGTTTAGTTAGACAAAAGTCTTAGTTTAATGATTTAAAATCATATTTGCGGTCCTAAGTTTAACAAAAAAAAAAGTTGAAATTAGGCAACTCAAAATAGTACTTACCCAAATCGATGAAGTAAAACAACAACCACTATTATTAACCAAGTCTGCCCCTCTACCTTTTCAAACATCTACTTTTAGTATATACTAGCTCTTCTATACACCATCCTTATACAAAACTACAGAATATGCCAAGCATTTTGGTCTAACTCATACTTTGTACCAAACTCAGACTCAACCCAAAAAACCTCTAACCGGAAGCCAGACACCTTCTGTAAGTACCCAATCATCTGCTCCATTTCTGGTTACCGAACCTCCTCCATCACCATTCATACCTACAGACAAAAATCTTACCCAAACTAATCCTAAATAGAAAGTACCCCTCCATCAATACTCTTCTCAGCCTAGTTTACCTACACCAGACTATTCAGAATCATCAGATCTACAGACCTACCAACCACGAAACAAAACTAGAATTTGAAACCTCTTCTAATTCAGACTCATAATTTATAGATGTCTCTCAGTTACTCATGGCAGAATTTTCTTTAAGTACATCACCTCTTAATAATCCTCCTAGAGGGTCCCCTTTTTGTTGATGAGCCAGATGATGATACAATTTCTGATAGACAACCTGCACTTACTGGATTATCTCACTATTTATCTAAGGTAACAAGTAACCAATGGTTTAATTTTGATGATCTTCCTAAGATCAAATGGCCAGTAAGATTCCAGGAGTTTATTGCATGGATTGATGTTTAAATGCTTCAACCAGGAGCTACCATTCTCAAAGTACTTTGAGAATTCAAGTCTACATTCACTGGCTCTCTCTAAGATTAGTTTGAAAGCTTGGGTCAATGCTGACAACTTTAGTTTGTCCAATTTCCTAAAGTATCTACAGCATTAGGCATTATCTATGACCAATTTCTTGGGGAACCTATTGCCACAACTGAACTTACTCGCAAAGAATACATGGAAATGAAATGTTGCTCCTATAGCAAAGAGATCTGGATATCCATTACAAGTGAATGCTTGCCCTTTTTTTACAAGCTCACTAGTTTAATGATCCTACATTAAAACATGTTTTCATTACCTCCCTTCCTAAGGAGTTACAGCCATAGCTTTAATTGTAGATCAATATTAATCAACTCAATGTTGCTCACATGTCTCTTGAAAAGATTTACCAACTTGCAGTTAACTGTCTTGAATGGTTATGTGAACAAAAAGAATTTTTCAAGGATCTCATGCAGAACCTTTCCATACATCTTGCAAAATGCCTTATCTTAAGATCAAATGCAAGTCTGAAAAAAGTTGTGATTATCTTCTCAAAAATAGTTGTCATTTCCAAAAAATTGGTCACAAGTCTAGATCTGCTAGGCATAAAAATCCTTATCGATTTTTGAGAAAGAAAGATCTTTCACGGATGCACAAGACTAAAAATACAAGATGCTTTATAGACAAGAAGCATGGGCATTTTGCTCGAACTTGTCCCATTCACCCTGCAAAGGCTGTGCGTACATCTAATTCAGCATGGATGGTCTGATTGATCAAGGGTTGAACGCCGTGGAAAATCTAATAAGTTCAAAGAGCTCGTTTAAGAACTAAAGAGAATTATACTCTCAAGTAAATTGCATGAAAAACTTCTTCTTTCTCTCTTATTGAATGCGAATATATATATATATATATATATATATATTTAATACAATAAATTCTAATTGGAAACAAATCCTAATCCAATTGCAATAAGAAAAGAATCCTAAATAAATAAGAATCTAATCTAATAAAAAGGAAAGAATCTTTAATAAATTAGGATCTTAATCTAATAAAAACAAAGGAAAGTATCTTAGATGACTAAATAAAAATTAAAATAGTTGATTTGTTGCCTCTTTTAAAAATGGAAACACTATCTAAAAAGATAGTGGCATATCTTTCTTCCTTAATGTGCCGATTTCATGGATTTGATTGCTCATAAAATTCAAGAGCTTGAATCACGCTCTATTATTGTTAATTTTCTATGGTAGTGAGATACACTTGTATTATTTTTAACTGATTATGGTATATTGATGGAAACCAGTAACGTAAATTGGGTAGCTGATTCCGAATGGATAGCAGTGCCCTCTATACCTCTGGTATAACAATTTACGTACTTGATTAGTTGACAGTAAATATTGAATTGTAAACATAATAATTTGTAATTGTCTTGTCTTTACCTTAAGTGGTTCAATATTCCCCTCTTTGTATTCAACACAAATTATTTAAGGACAATTGAGTTTTCTTTAAAATAAGTTCTTTTAATATATATTCTAAGAGGTCATAATCTCCCTTAGTTCTTGTAATTTATACCCGGTTGTTTAATGGATTCCCTCGACTAAGTATTTAGTTAAAAGAAAGAAAGTAGGGGTGGTCAAAATACCCGACTCGACCTGAATCAACCCGAGAAAATTCGGGTTAGGATCGGTTCGGGTGAGTAACACAACCCGATCGGGTTAACCTAAAAAAATATATAAAAAAAAATATAAAAGGAAAGTTTCGAAGCAGCACCCTCCCTCAATCTCATCTCAATATCTCACACACTCACACAGCGCTGTAGCAGAACCAAAAACCCAAGCCAGAAAATCAGATTCAGCAGTTGCTTCAAGCCTTCAAGCCAGAAAGCCAAAAACCCAAGCCAAAAATCATCTCACATACTCACACAGCACTGCAGCAGAACCAGAAAGGCAGAAACCCAAGCCAGAAAATCAGCGGTTGCTTTAAGCCACAAAACCAGAAACCCAAGCCAAAAATCATCTCACACACTCACACAGCACTGCAATCTGTAGCAAAACCAGAAACCCAAGCCAGAAAATCAGCGGTTGCTTCAAGCCAGAAAACCAAAAACCCAAGCCAAAAATCATCTCACACACTCACACAGCACTGTAGCCCTTAATCGGTTGCTTCAAGTCACAAGCAGCAAGATCGTAACACGACCACCGATCGATCACAAGCAGCAAGCAAGAAGCTGACCACTAGCTAGCTCCCAAGAAGACAAATCAGCATCTCGAACTCAAGAATCAAGATCGCAGCACTCGCACCTCACCCTCATCCCTTCACATCTCACCCCTCACCCTTCAACTCTCAGCCTATCGGCTCGATTATGGCAGCAGTAGCAGATAGCCACAACCCACGCTCGACCACAGCAGCAAGCCAGCTCCAAGCAGCTCAAAGACTACAACTCAAGAACATCATCAACGACTGCAGCTCCTCAATCCCATCACCACTCAACCTCTTACACATTCGTTGCTTCAAGTAATGCAGTAGCAGCAGATGACCACGACTTACAGTTCGATCACACAGTAGCAGAAGAAGCCATCCACTAGCCAACTCCCAATGAACTCAAAGAACAAGATCAACACTCTCAAATTTCTACAAAGAACTCAAGATTGAGCAACATGACCACACCTATAATACTTAAATTCATGGTATATAACTATATTCTATATATAATTATATATATTTCATTACTTATTAGTTAATTTAATAGTTGTAAATTTGTAATGGATAATTGGATATTGTTTAATACTTTAGTATATTATATGTTAGATTTTAAATTGATAATTACTTAATTAGTTTAATAATATGTAATATATAATTATATGTATAATATCAAATAATAAATTTTAATAATAAATTTTTATTCTTGTATTGATTTTTTTTTATTAATTGCTAATTGTTATTTGTTAATATATTTTTTAATAGATTATGGATATAAATTAAGTAGATTAATTAGTTAATACTTTAAAATTAAATATTGTGTTATATATGATATGTGGTGCAATATATTTAATTTCAACAAAAATTAACTAATTCAATCAATTAATTTATGATATGTGAATAATATTTTATTATACTTTTAGTTTTAGGATGTAGATAATTAGATTGTATAAATTAATTAATCATATAAAAAATTAGAAATATTACGATGATAATTTTGAATTAAATAAGTTTCATAAAATTAAATTAATAAATATTTGAATTAATTTATCGTACTAATTAGATTATATTAATAATATTTTATATTTAATTTTTGAATTAGTGATTACTAATTGTTTTGTTACTTCCATATTTTGTATGTTTAGATGTCTGGCCACTCAAGATCGAATCCGATAAGCGATGATGAAGAGCAAAGTATACAAATGGAAGGAACTCGAAAGGGAAAGGAAAAGGCAAATCGAAAAAGACCTCCAATGAAGAAAAGATCTGACACATGGAATCATTACACTTTGCTTGAGGATAATCCAAACAAATGCAAGTTCAATTATTGTGGCAGACAATATCAATGTCATTCAAGGCTTGATGGGATTACAAATATGAAAAATCATATAGAAGTTTGTTATGCATACAAGACGTTTCAAGGGCAACAATGTGGAAGTCAACAGAATTTGACATCTGAATGTGGTGAAGGAAGTAATGTTGTTTTGGCTAAAGGATGGAGTCAAGACACGCTTGTAGAAGGGCACTCACCAAAATGATTATCATGGGTGAGTTACTGCTTAGTTTTATGGATAACAAAGGGTTTAGGCATTTCTGCAGTGTAGCAATCCCGCAGTTTGTTATGTCATCGCGGAGAACTATTGGTAGGGATGTTATGGACTTGTTTTTGGAGGAAAAGGTAATGTTGAAGAGTTTGATTTGTGATAACAAGCAGCGAGTGTCTCTTACAACTGATATATGGACTTCTGTTCAAAATATGAGTTACATAGTGATCACAGCTCATTTTATTGATAATGACTGGTGTTTGAATAGGAGGATTATCAGTTTTAGTGTGATTGAAGATCATGGAGGGAAAACAATCGGCAAAAAGATTGTAGCTTGTTTACAGGACTAGGGGATAGAGAGGTTGTTTGCGATAATTGTTGATAATGCAACTGCAAATGATGTTGCTGTTGGTTATGTCTCTATGCAATTACTTGCTTGGAGGAATACTGATGAACTTGTGTTGGCAGGACAGTATATGCATGTGCGTTGTTGTGCACATATTTTGAATTTGGTTGTTGTTTCAGGGTTGAATGAGTTGCATGCTAGTGTTGCTGCTATTCGAAATGCTGTGAAGTATGTAAGGTCTTCTACCACGAGGCTGCAGACATTTAAACAATGTGTTGCACAGGTGAAAGGCCTGAAAGGAACCGTCGTTTTGGATTGTCCTACTAGGTGGAATTTCACTTATTTAATGTTAATGACTGCATTGAAGTTTCAAGCGGCATTTGATAGAATGATATAAGTGGATAAACCATTTGAGGCATACTTTCTCGAGAAAGAAAATAACATTAAAAGGGTAGGCCCACCTAGACCCGATGATTGGGAGAATGCTAAAAGAATTATGAAGTTTTTGAAGGTATTTTATAATGCCACAATGTTATTTTCTAGCTCTTTAAGTGTGACTTCTAATCTTTGTTATGATACTATCGGCTTAATTGAGAGTTCATTGACTGCATTGCAATTAAGTAATGATCCTTGGGTGATGTCAATGGCTTATAATATGAGGGATAAATTTGATAAATATTGGGAGTCCTCAGGAAAGATAAACAAAATGTTAATTGTTGCCTCCATTCTTGATCCTCGAGCTAAAATGGACTTTGCTAAACATATTTTTGAGCTCATTTTCAACGGTGATAGTTCGAAGATTGAAGAAATGACCAAAGCAGTAAAAGACTTGTTGAATGAGCTTTATAATGCATATAGTGCATTGTACTCCACAGGATCGATGTGTACTGAGAGTGGAATACAGCTATGCCGAAGAAATATTATCAATAGACCTCATTGATCACTACTCTCCTTTATCTTTCAATTTCTCTAAAATTTTTTCTTATAATCTTATGTGGTGGCCTTGTGGGTGCCATACTAGTTCCTCACAATGGCCAGTTGTTCTTTTAAATTCCTAGAAGTCTTTGCAACAAATCAAAAGGTCTACAAGTTTTGCCTCACTTAGGTTAACTCCTACCATGTTATGTAATTATATGAGCTCTTGTTACTGAGAGAAAAATTATTTGTAAATGTATGTCTATTCTTTATTTATGAATGCAGCTACCTTCAATCTCCTTATGATGTAAATTAATGATAAATGATATTATTTGATTGAATAAGCTTAATTACTTATTTGATGATTTCTCCATCGTCTCATGATTACTTACTCCTAAATGATCTCCATTAACATTGCGCCATAGTTTAATATTTTGAAACCTATGTTTAAGTCAGTATAGTTGTTAAGAGATTGACACCGTCAATAGACTTAAACAAGAAGTACTCGTAAAACACATGATCTGAAAGACAAGCTCCAAAGCAAAATCAGAGCAAAATCACCTCGAGACAATGAATAAAGATAATGAAAGCTGTAGCATTTTAAATGACATCTGACATGACTCAAAAGTGTTAATTACTCCCAAGTATAAGAGTGCTTAGTTATAATATAACTCGAAGAGTACGGGGTCAAACCACAAGAAATTTATAAGTCTAGTTATCAATTATTTAATAAAAATTAGAGAAATTATCCACAGTCCACTCGTTTTTTTGGGCTTTTTTAAACATACACAAACAATTTTTTTTGGCAACTGAAGTTTGCATTTCATTTCACTCTTTCACTTTCGTCTAAACAATATTAGAAAGCTTAATAGAATTTAAGTAAAATGATCATTTTTCCCTTCAAACGCAAAAATTATAATTTTACCCAAAATAAAAGAAAAAAAATTAAAATTGTATTTCGGCTATATAACACAAGAAACGGTAAGAAACGTTCATTTGTCATTATTGAAGCTCACAACTATTAATAATAAAAAATAACTAAATTCTAAAATAATATCTAAAATGACAATTATCCAAAAGGGTAACTGCTAATACATCATGAATAACATGTGTTGTTTAGAGCACACGTTATTTATGATGCTATTAGTAGTTGCCTTTTTGGATAATTGTCATTTCGGATATTATTTTAGAATTTAATTATTTTTTATTATTAATAGTTGTGAACTTCAATAATGGTAAATGAATATTTCTTATATTTTTTTTTGTTATATAGTCGAAATATAATTTTTTTATTTTGAATAAAATTATAATTTTACATTTGAAGGGCAAAATGATTATTTTACTAAAATTCTGTTAAGCTTTCTAACATAGTTTAGATAGAAGTGGAAGAGTGAAATGAAATACAAAGTTAAGATAGCGCATTGCTAAAAAAAATGTTTGTGTAATTTTTAAAAAGCCCAAACAAATAAGTAGACGGTGGATAATTATCCTAAAAATTATTATGGAAAAAGAAATTAATGGACCAAAAAGTACTAAGGTTTCCAAATCCACTCTTGGCATTCTAAGTATTATCATAATATTCTCTCATAATTATATTTTATATTAATTTTACCAATTTAATTATTTTACAACTTATTCTAACTAACCACTTATTGATAAATATGGAGGTAAAGTTTATGATGTTCCATTATCGTATTGGTGAGTCGATATTATATCTAAATACTATATAGATCTAAAGTGGATCTAGATATATAGATTAATATGAAATAAAATTAACTGATGGAAAATAAAAATTATAAATATGTAATTAAAAAATTAAATTCACTTTCACTTACTTGAGAGAACATTAATTCCATAATTAAATTTTCAGAATTTCACCTTTCACCTTAGCTTAGAAAATTATTCACTCATATTAAAAAAAATATATATTTTATTTGATAAATTATAGAGTACAATATTAGAGAATTGAAAACCAAAGAAAAAAAATATTTAAAAACAAAAGGAGAAGAGATATCAAAGCTTTCTCTTCTACTTTCTCCCGCACACCCCAAGATGCCTCAAACTCACCTCTTAATATAGCAAAATTATTGCATGTTGCTCCCGCCTCCCAATAATTCAAACTTTCACCTTTTCTTCATTATTATTTTATTTTATTACCATTATAATATATTTCTTTTTTTTTTTTTGATAATTGGTGAAGATGGCGGCCAACTTTATTGACTTTCTATTTTATTATTATTATTTATTATAAGTTAGCTACAGTCTCCCTATTTAACTTTGGTTTTATCTTTATTTTTAAAATATTTTTACAATAATAAAAATAAAATATTTAAGATAAAATTAAAATAATTTAACATAAAATTATATTTAAGAGTATTAATATGACACGAAAGTTATGAATACATTAATCAACATTATAAG
The DNA here is from genome assembly GCA_025617385.1 of Murraya koenigii. Classification (NCBI taxonomy): domain Eukaryota; kingdom Viridiplantae; phylum Streptophyta; class Magnoliopsida; order Sapindales; family Rutaceae; genus Murraya; species Murraya koenigii. The sequence continues at coordinate 12,683,543 of CM046814.1, forward strand.
TAATAAAATAATAATTTAAATTTTTATAAAATATGTACTTTTTAATTTTAATCAATTCCTGAATCGCTTGATCAGATAGATAAGCGCAGAATCAAAGTATAATCATCTCGAAATGATGAATAAATATAATGAAAGCTACGACATTTTAGATGACATCTGAGAATACTGCAATTTTGAAGTAGGAGCTGAGGTCATAGAAGACCTAAGAATAAAAGCAAAGCGCCAATAGCCTGTTAAAGGTACGTTTTCAAAACTAAATCGCTCACAGACACACTCCACCCAAATTGATTACAAGCCATTTCGCTAAAAGGAAAAATGCAAGCAGCCATCATGGTGGTTAGATATTGGTTGAGAACCCCTAAAAGAGCGCAACTGCTCTAAATCTCTTGTATTAGTTTATCTTGCCATTTACCTTATGCACTGATTTTTCTTTTATCTAAACCGCCTAGAAAGATGGGTATCGCTTTATGAATTATTGCCCTTGGGAGCTGAGCTTCCACCTTATTTATTAGATTGATTGAGCTCACCTTGAGCAAATGGGTTGAGAATTCATATCCATGAGAAATATATGTTATTCACCATTCATATAGGGCAAGCAAGCACCCTGGATACTTACTTAAAGCAGCATAAAGAAAGTCAAAGCTCCCTAAAATGTTTATATGATGGGTAGAGAACTCCTCAATGACAATTATTCTCCATTTGGTTGAAAAGGAGCAGAAGTCCTACTACAAGAGGCAAGCCCCCGTGAACATATGGGGAAAGCCTGCATAAGTTTTGGCATCACTGCCCAAGAAGGATAGCTCCAGAATTTCTCAAGACTCAAAAAAAATCATAGAACACACCAGTAAAATATACAAATACTACTGCCTACATAAACATGACAAATAGACTTCAGCCAAGAATTCAAGACTTAAGTCATAAGTTCAAATATCCAAAATACATAAACAACCCAAAACATTAAACGAAGTTTTATGCAAGTACATTTTAAAGTATTTAAAAATAGAAAAGCATAAAAGTTTTCAGATGCTAACAAGGGGCATCAAGGACAGTATAACAAATGAATTAATCCAGGCAGTAGAGTCGACTTCTTCATCACGGGAGGTATGCTCTACTGGAGTAGGAGGATCAGCATGTAGGAGAACCTCCTCATTGAGATATAGATCATCTCAGGGACCTCCTTGAGTACCTTTTTTGGCCACCTCTTCTTATTTCGTTATCAGAGCGAAGATGTCATTCTTCACCACAAATGGTTCTAAGTAGAAGTCCTGGAAATTAGTGTTCACCTTCCAAATCTCGGACATGGTATAGTTTACAGCCGCCCATGCCTTTTGATCGCACTCTTCTCGGGCCTCCAGAGTAGCCCTCCTTTCAAAGCTCCAGGCATCCCCCAACTCCTTCTCAGCTGTTCATTTGTGCCTCCCATTCTCCAGCAAGGACGTCACCTCCTCAAGTGTTCCTCCTATCACCTGTCCACATGCTGACGCTCCCTCTTGAATTGAGTCACCTTCTCCTCATATTTAGCATAAGCCAATAAAGCAGTAGAGGATTCCTTGGCTAGATCATAATATTTTATCAATATGAAGGCCGCCTAAGGAAAAAGGAGAGATTAGCACTCAACATGGGAAAATAAGAGCATATCCAATAAGAAATAAGAAGAGTCAAACTCACATCATGACACGCTTTGATGGCTCTAATAACACTGTCCAATAAGCTCCACCTGCTCATTGAGTCCAAGAGAATGGCTCAGGATACTTCATTTTCCTAGTGAATCCAGAGTAGTCTCAAGAGAATCTTTGGGACTGGCTAGCGGGGGAGCACTGGTTTCTAGTCATCCGGGAAGGGGGGATAGAGGATAGCTCCTTTAACAGGAGAACTCGCAGCTGGTTTCTTCTCGGGTGATTTTGATACAAGGCTTGCTTGTTTACTCCCGCTAGCACCAAAAGGGGACTCCATAGCTACAAAACAAGAGGACAACTGTTAGCCATGAAATAAACTAGCATGAAAGAAAGACAAAACAGAGCAAACAAAGAAAGGAAAGCTCAAAAGAAAAAGTAAAAGCACCCATCATAGATCTAACATGCTCGTTTGATAGGGAGTGCTCCTCAACAAGCCCGAACTTAACAAGTCTATCCTCACTCAATACATCTCCCTTCTTATCAAGATTGGCAAGCCTTATTTTATGGGTAGCCATAAAGTTTTTTCTCTCTTTCATCGGGCAGTCTTTTTTACTCCACATAATATAGACAATGGCGTAAGGAGAATTCAAATAAGTTCCCAGGTATAGGAGGTAACAAAAATAGAAAGAAAATCTAAGAGAGGACATCTACTCTTCGAAATGAAGGCGACCTGACATGGTTCACTTTGCTCCTGCACTTTATAGCGGAGCCCCAATCCTCCTCCGCAATAAACTACCCATGCTCTGAAGCCTTTCTCAAGGCGCGAATAGGAACTACTGGGTTGTTACCTACTGACCAGGGAGTGAGATATCCTGAACATGAGGAGGGAAGCTTCTTAAGTTGGTAAAGCCCTTTGATGTCGCCTAAAGCAACCTTTTCCGTAAACAACTCTCTCCAGTACACAAAACATACAATTATACTCATACAAGCAAGAAGAGTGAGTTGCACGGGAGGGTCATCAAGGCTGACATGTGATTTCCTAATATAAGGTTGAAGGAGCAACCTAAGGCCAAAATGAAACAGATCAATATAAAAGGGAAGCCCAAATCATGGGGAATCAGGTCTCTCATCCTTGTTGGGAACCTTAGCCTAACCGAGGAGGAAATATGATAATTTCTTATAATGAAATCTAAATCTTCTTGAAATGCCCTAACGAATGTGTCAGAAGATGGAAAATTTTCAGTTGAGTTAGGAAGGGAACCTAACGCTTCGTGAGGGAGCAATATCCTTCCCCTTAGAGCTAAGGCCACCACTAAGAGTTCTATGTGCGTTAGAGCTTGTGACACTCTCGTTATCCCTCTCAGAATCCTCTCTAAAATCATCCCTAGACTCCCTTATCACTTTCGCCACATAATAATGGCGGATGGCTATACCTAAGGTTAACCCGAAACTGTGAAGAATCACCACTATCTCTGCTTGAGTCATCACTATCTTCCAAGAACAAACCACCGGCTTTTATCTCCATGGCTAATGTAAAGTCACCAAATAACAAATTCAACACAAACAAACAAGCCATAAAAAAAAAAAAAAAAACGAGGATAGAAAGAAGATAGAAATGAGAAGAAAGGAGAATAAGATAGAAAGAAAATCATACATGGGTGCGAAACAAAATTACAACGGCAAGTCTTCGAAATAGCCCCTATGCCTCAAAAGATTTTTGGTCAAAACATATAGTCATAGCATGAAGTAAACCCCCTGTGGAAGAGAAACAGAGAAAAATATACCGAAGTAAGTAGTTTCAAAGCACCGAATATGGATCAAAATTTTTATTTTTTAGAGAAGTGTTAAAACTTACGAAAAATTAATAAAATCTGGAAACCTAATTTAGAAAATGGAAAGTGATCAGTTTTGTAAAAGAAAAATCGTATGACAAAGGGAGGACAGCCATGTTACAGGTGAAGATTTCCTCTTGTCCATATCGTTTTTAATCTAACGGCAGCGGTGAAATGGCCATTGAAAAGGCTGTCAGGAGAAAGTGAAGAGGCAGGAAAGAATTTGGACCGTTAATGAAATGTAAGAGCCCGGAGATCAACACATATCAAGTGTTCAAAGGGAGCATAGCTGAGGGCAGCAGAACGTGCAGCGAGTAGAGCTGTGGGCATAAGGGACGCCACGTGGGTTAACTGCCAGGGCATTAACCCCGCTAACTCACTTCCAAATTGAACCAACGGCCCACGTAGGGCCACGTCGCTAAAGTTTTAGGAGTCGCGGAAATTTTTTGTCAACACCCCGAAGTTTGCTAGAATTCTAATATTACCCTACTGTAAAATATCAACCAGTTCCTTCCATTTTCCTCTATTTTCAAAAGCTAGAAATGGTCTCGCCACGTCTCAACACTTGGCAATTTCTCCTCAGAGATTCTTGTGCTTCAAAAGTTTTTAACAAAAACAAATTAGGGGGATCTTATTAAGGGAAAATATATGTAAATTTAGACTAATAACACAGTGACATGTGGGAAAAGGATTAAAGGACTCAACTAAGTAAAGCCACATGTGGTAAAATGATTAAAGAAGTCAACCAAGTAAAGCCACTTCATTTGATCAGAACGACAGGATAGCTTAGAGAGAATTAAGAGATAAGCTCTTTGAAGAAAAGTGTATTTTTGCTAAAGTATGTTATGTCAAGGGGCATTGTTGGAACTCAAATTTTGGTGACTAGAAATCATTCGTGAACAGTGCATGCCATCATACGAGACAGAAGAAATACCTCCTTTTTTGCCTTTAATATGGGACATGTGAAAGCCTCCCCAGCTTGTGATCTTATTGCTTTTTAAGGTACCGTTGATGGTAGCTGATGTGTACAAACCTCAGATGTTAGAGGTTTCCTTACCTCCCCAGCTCGTGAGTGTCATCATCTTAGGGCCACAAGGTCAATTATAAAATGTCCTCACATGAGGGAGGATAGGCATTAATCAAGTGCCACGTGCCAAAATTACCAAAATGACCCTCTAGCACAGTTCATAAAAGCTTAAGGATTTCTCTCAATGTTACCCAATTTCCAATCATTCAACAATCACACACTCATCTTTTTCCACAGAGCATTTTTACCATTATTGATAGCTTTAAGGTCCATTTTACCTTTAAGTCGTTGCTTATTATTCAAAATCTAACTTAAACATCGGAGTGTAGTCACTGGTCACCGCTGACTCTACCTCTAACATCAATTTAGGCTTTATTTTACAGGACACATTCAACTTAGGTTTGGTTGCCTTCATCTTCATTTTCATCCCATCTTCTTCCCCTTTTCACAAACACTCAAACTGTCTAGTCAACCTCCTCCATCTTACGAGAGAACAACTCAAACATAACAAGGCAACCTTACATCTTATCCCTTCGTTTGAACCACTTTTATTGTTTTAGTTGAGTCCACCCAAAATCAAGCTAAAACATGTATATATACCCATTTTACATAAAAGATGGCTCTTGCCACAGTAGACCAAGTTTTTTTTTTTTAATTATCATTTTTCTACTTTAAGAATTGTGAAATAACAAATAAGAGTAAAAATTATTAGTTTATTGGGGTGTACATATTAAAAAAAAATACTTCAATAAACTATAATGTTTTATAATATGGTTAACTTTAATTTACCTCATAGTAAATTGATTATCTTTAAAATATTCCCAAACTATTATAAACCTTAATTTATCCCCTATTATTGTAAGAAGATAATTCTTATTTTCACCATACCCCATGTCTCTAATCTTTTGAACTGTAATTAAGGAAAAGTTAAAGTTTATGATAGTTTGAAGATATTTTTTCAAGGTAGTCAGTTTATTAGGATAGTAAACTGAAATTAACAATTATAAATATTTAGTATTAAGATGTTTTCACTATAATATTTCTTACACATATTTATTATTTTGTAATTCTTAAAGTAGTTAAACAATAATAATTAAAAAATATATATTATAACATGCAAATGTTACAATTTGAAGTTTAATGAACTCTATATCCATACACTTGATGTCTATTGAGCATAGTACAAAAATATGCACCAATTAAAAGTAAGACCTCCACCACCACACCTATGAAGAGTGATACGACCGCCAAAAACTAATCCAAAATTGTTTCTAATTTCAGAAATTGAATAGAACTATGACCCGTTACTTAATTAAGCAAGAACTTGGTTATGTGAGGATGCCACAATCAGCTATGGATGATCTAATTGATAAGTTAAGAGTTAAACGTCACGAAAAATCTTATAAGTTCAAAGAATTCATTTGAGAACTAAAGAGAATTATACTTACAAGTAAATTGCATGAAAAACTTCTTATTCCTCTCTTATTCAATGCAAATATATATTGATTACAAGAAATATCAGCTATAATTGTCCTAGATATTTCTTGCCATAAATTTTGATCTAAAATCGAAAACAAATCATAATCCAAAATCAAATCAGAATCTTAATCCAATTAAATAAGTAAAGAATCCTAAATAAAGCTAATCAAATATAATAAAAAGGAAAGAATCTTGAACAAATTAGGATCTTAATCTAATAAAAAGGAAAAAGTATCTTAAATGACCAATAAAATGAAAATAGCTGATTTTTTGCCTCTTTTAAAAATGTAAACACTATCTAAAAAAAAAATAGCATATCTTTCATCCTTTGTGCGCCGATTTCATTGATTTGATTGATCATAAAATTCAAGAGCTTGAATCACACATTTATTGGTCTAAATATCTTGAGAAATTTCTTTAATAGGCCTCCATGAATTGGATTGATTCCAAGTTGCTTGAATCAGCCCATTAAGTACTTTTTTGAATTTCATTGCACGAGCTCTTATGACGGATCCGACGGGAACTTGCATAGGTTCTGAATATGACTTATTCGAAGTGCATGTGCCATCCTTATCTATAATCTCATCATATTCTGTTATTACCTATAGAATCCTCACATTCACCGTACTCATCCCCATAATATCATCAACCTCTTCTCTAGCGGGAACTCTCTCCCTCCTATGTGCTTGGGGAACGTGTTGTGGTTGCCCTACACATGATTTCTTTACTTGATCCAAATACTCATGTATGTACTCTAATTCAGCCCTCATCAGTCGTCTCATCTCCCCCATCAAGACTTGAATTTGAAAATTTTGAATAGCTGATTGTTGATCCCCTGCATTTGCGCTTCGTTTTTTGTCGTGAGACCTAGTTAAAATCTACAAAAAATATATTAGAAATAATGTGAAAAGAGCCTCACTTTACTCCCTTATGTGTTTCACTCAATAGAATGATTCACTCAATTATACTCATATTTCACTCAAATTTATTTGGCTTTTATACTCTAATACGTTCACACTTTCTTGCATTTTTCCACTCTTAGTAAGTCTCTCTTGGTTCTTATAAAACTAATCAAATCAATATCAAGATTCCAGCAGTAATTCACAGAGATTATAGTAAAGAGATTCGGGTTTTAATGGTAGGAGCACAACGAACACATATGATTAGGAACACATATGATTAGGTTTTTGAAGCATAAAATAATAATAATTTGGGCAAAAATTTTAACACAATGAAAAATCAGATTTAGATTCTATTTGGGCAAAAATTTTCACATAGTTTAAATTCAAATTTGGATTCTATAAGACATTAATAATGGAAATTGAAAGATTTTTTCACTATCTTTTTTTTTTGTTTTTTAAACACTGAATAACTGAAAATTGAAGGAATTGATAAAATTTGTGGATTTAAGGAAATAAATTACAGGGATGCAAAATTAAGAAACCCTAGATACTGTTCATACGGTGTTGTTCATGTGATACTGTTTATGCAAAACTATTCATTTTTTTTAATTGAAATAAACAAGATACGAAATCTAAATAAGGATAGATAAAACCTTATTAGAATCTTTCCTATAAAGATTTATACGAACCCCACCAATAACTGACAAAACTCTAATCAAATTAGGCTCCAAAGATTGTTTCTAATTTCAGGAATTGAATAGAACTGCGACTCATTAATTTATAATGCAAGAATCTTAATATATGGGATACCACAATCAGTTATGGATGGTTTGATTGATATGTAAAAGGTTGAACGCCACAGAAAATCCGATAACTTCAAAGAATTCTTTTAAAAATTAAAGATAATTATACTCTCAAGTGAATTGCATGAAAAACTTCTTATTCATCTCTTATTCAAGGTGAATATATATAGATTACAAGAAATCTAGGTCATAATTGTCCTAGATAATTTCTGCCATAAATCTTAATCTAAAATCAAAAACAAATCATAATCAAAAATCAAATCAGATTATTAATCTAATTAAATAAGAAAAGAATCTTAAATGAGTCATAATCTAATCTAATAAAAAAAAGTGAATCCTAAATAAATCAGGATTTTAATATAATAAAAATAAAAGTATCTTAAATGAATAAATAAAATGAAAATAGTTGATTTGTTGCCTCTTTTGAAAATGTAAACACTATCTGAAAAGATAGTGACATATTTGATTTCATGGATTTGATTGCTCACAAAATTTAAAAGCTTGAATCACGCACTAATTGGTCTGAATATCTTGTGAAATTCCTTCAATGGGCCTTTATGAATTGGATTAATCTCAAGTTACTTAATCAGCTCTTTAAGTGCTTCTTTGAATTTCTTTGTACGAGTTTTTGTGACCGGTTCGATGGGAACTAGCATACGATCTGAATATTCTTTATTTCACGTGCTTATGCCTGGGGATCACAAGTTTGATCGAGGATTAGAGAGGAGAGCTGGAAGAAAAGGCTCGGGATGGATTTAGGAGTCTTTGTGTGAGCCGTATGCGACTCAAAAGCACAAATCCACCACTCAAAAGCACAAATCCACCACTATGCCACAGCCTTAGAGACAACTTAAATGACAAGGTACATCAACGAGGGATGGTAGAAAATCTTGAATTTTGAATAGGATTTGAGATCATGAAATATTCAGGATAAGATTAGTCCGTATTTTAAAACCAAAATATAAAAAAGTAAAAACATGTAGGATTTGAGACTAAAAAAGAAAAACATCTCAATTAACTATTTGAAATGGGATTGGGATTTATGACAGGATACTGCGAGATCCCACTTGTCCCGTTTGTCCTATTTAATTCTTTTTTAAAGAAATTTAATATAATTACTACTAATGACTAATGATCAACCACTCAAATAGCACTTTAGCAAAATGTGACTCCAGGCCCAAGCTACTAATAAAAGCCCATTTGTTAACTTAATTAAATAAATCAAAGGCATAAAATTAAAAATATAAAGTTAAAGAGTAATAATATGGTAACAAACTCTTATATAAATTTATTTTTTACAAACTAATATAGCATGATTAAATTGGTTGGATTAAAGATTTTTTAGTCCACATAATTTGTTTTTATTATTTTATATTTTTATTCAACCAATGAGTTAATGTCAAATCAGTTTGTACAAAAACAAAATTGTACAAAAAGTTTGTGCGTGTATCATGACTCAAAGACAAAAACGTTGAAGTAAGAACATTGATACGAACCTCGCGAAGAACTGACGAGACCCTAATCAAATTAGACTTCAAGATCGTTTCTAATTTCAGGAATTGAATAGAACTGCGACCCGTTACTTAATGAAGCAAGAACCTTGGTATGTAAAAACGCCAAAATTAGATATAGATGGTCTGATTGATAAGTCAAGGTTTGAATGTCACGGAGAAATCCGATAAATTCAAAGAGTTCATTTAAGAACTAAAAAGAATTATACTACATATAGTTGGAAATTTCCCCTAAACTCCATAATATTGGACTATTTATTTGACATGAATGAAATGAATAGTTGATAGGAATTCTCCGAAGAGAAAATGGATTATGAGAGTGTGTGACTTGAACTATTGATTGGGCGGTGCAGAAATATATCTTTAATCTACTGCCTGTTGAAGAATGAGCCGACGACTCATAGGCAGTGGCTTGGTTAAAGGAACCCACCAGAGCCGTAGCAAAAGCGAGTCTTCAGAGGACAATTGTCACTGCTTATGGACCCGAACCTGGGTGATCTATCCATGACCAGGATAAAGCTTGGGTGAAACTAAGTGGAGGTCCAAACCGATTGATGTTTGCGAGTTTTAGCAAAAGCTGCTCTCCGAGGTCTTATCGATTGGTTGAATGGCTTGAAAGAAACGTTGTTACGGGGGATAATACTAGTGCATCACTGGATTCAAAGGATTAGTCCATTGCTTAAGGCAACATAACAACATTCTTTTGGAAAGACTAGGTCAAGGTACGGAAAGAGGGGCTTCGAACCCCCGGTGAACAAAAGTCTAGATAGTAGTTCCAATGCTACGCCTTGAACCACTCGGCCATCTCTCCTAAACAATGATTTTGACCGAGAACCCGCACGAATGGCGAGTTGTTCAAATTCGATTGGTAGATGGGACGGACAATCGAATCCGTTATAACTAGAAAAATTTAAACCTTTCAGCAAAGAAAAAAATATGTCCCAACGGTTTAGACTTGAGTAGGTTGAAAAAGGACATACAACCTTGGCAAGAACGACGCTCTACGGAATATATGACTCATGCTCCTTTAGGTTCTTTAAATTCTATGAGTGGTGTAGTTACCGAGATCAATGTAGTTAATTATGTCTCTCCGAGAAGTTGGTTAGCTACTTCTCATTTTGTTCTAGACTTCTTCTTCTTCGTAGGTCACTTATGGCATGCGGGAAGAGCTCGTGCGTCAGGCGGAATTTCTGACGTAGATGGTGGTTGATAAAGTAATACTTGATCATAATTTTCAGTATTTCCAGTATGAGTAATGCATACAACACGAAACTTGTGATTGGTAGTAAAAGTAAACGAGCGATTCTCCCGTTGCAATCGAATTAGATCCTCATAGATTTCTTGAGTAAAGCGCTTCTACTACTATAATCTTTCCGTGAATCCTAAATGTAAGGATTAACAACACTTTAAGTTTAAGGAACAGAACAAAGAACATAAACCCCGGCTGTTTCGAATCAAGAAAGTGTCAAGAGTCGCGTACTTTGCTGGAAAAGATTAGAAGAATTAGACCAGCTAAGTAGAATAAGGGATTGCGAGTCTTATCGTTTATTGCTCAGGCTATTGGAATCGAACCGATGACCATCGCATTACAAATGCGATGCTCTAACCTCTGAGCTAAGCGGGCTTAAATAAGAGAAATTGTACATGCGTAGAGATCCTAGGATCTTATCTATTAACCTTTCATTATTAGCTATTCATAAAGAATAAAATAGAGAATCGAATTTCAAATAAATGTTGAATACAATAACAATAGATATAGAACATAACGATTAATCTAACAATTACGAGAATCTAGCGATGATATATATTAAATAATACCACTCCCAGACCTCCTAATATAAGACCCGATCCTAGAAAAACTAAAAGAAAATCGTGTATTGGTCCAGGCAAATCCATTATATTAAAATAGGGAATAAATAAATCAAAATCTTTTTCATGACCTTATTGAGCCGACCAGAAAAAAATTTTTATGAGACATTCTCAATTCCAATTCAATGAAATTATAATCTACTAAGTGGGAATTGATATTGATGCAGATATAGTTCTGAGATCAATTTCGTTCTTTTCGAAGAACACCAACGACCAAAGAAATCTGTTAGGCTGACACTGACATTGAGAGACAAAAGCTAGGGGAGCGAATAGGATTAGATAGCCCAGCAGTCCTAGCCGTAAACAATAGATACTATGCACTGTGCGTATCGACCCGTGTAGTGCTGTAGCTAACGCGTTAAATATCCCACCTGGGGAGTACGTTTGCAAGAATGAAACTCAAAGGAATTGATGGGGGCCCGCACAAGCGGTGGAGAATGTGGTTTAATTCGATGCAAAATGAAGAACCTTATTAGGGCTTGAAATGCCACAAATCCTCTTGAAAGAGAGGGGAGCCTTCGGGAACGCGGACACAGGTGGTGCATGGTTGTCATCAGCTCGTGCCGTAAGGTTTTGGGTTAAGTCCCGCAACGAGCGCAACCCTCGTGCTTAGTTGCCATCGTAAATTTCATGAAAAAATTCTTTTTTTCTCTCTTACTGAATGCTAATATATATATAGGTTAAAAAAATCCTTATTGGAAACAAATCCTAATCCAATTGAAATAAGAAAAGAATCATAAATAAATAAAAATCTAATCTAATAAAAAGAAAAAAAATCCTTAATAAATCAGGATGTTAATCTAATAAAAAAAAAGGAAAGTATCTTAAATGACTAAATAAAAATCAAAATACTTAATTTGTTGCCTCTTTTAAAAATGGAAACACTATCTAAAAAGATAGTGACATATCTTTTATCCTTAATTTACCGATTTCATGAATTTGATTGCTCATAAAATTCAAGAGCTTGAATCACGCATTTATTGGTCTGAATATCTTGTTAGATTCCTTCAATAGACCTCCACGAATTGGATTAATCTCAAGTTTCTTAAATCAGCCCATTAAGTGTTTTTTTGAATTTCTTTGCACAAGCTCTTGTGACAGATCTGACGGGAACTTACATAGGACCTGAATATGCCTTAATCCATGTGTTTGTGCCATCCTTATGCATAATCTCATCAAACATGGAGTTGAAGATTGAATACAAACTCTTTAGGGAACATTGAAGTGTGCAATCTGATTCAAGCCGAGCTTGATTTGACCTAAACATTTTTTTAGCATGCTCGAGCTTGACTTAAAATCCTCGAATCAAGTGAAAACTTAATAAGTACATAAAAATTAAAAAAAAAATTGGAATACATATTTTAATGCTCATTGAGGCCCCGTTTGATATAGTTTTTCAGTAGAACTTATTTAAGTTCAGTTTTTGTTAGTAAAACTTTTACAATTAAAGTTTTCTTAAAAAAAAAAATTAGTTATTTGGTTGTCAATGAGAGCTTTTATTAAAATTATAGAATTAGTTTAATACGTAAGTTATTTAAAGTTATATTATGAAAGAAATTAAATATGATTGTGAAATAAAGAAATGATATTTTAGCCATTTTAAAATTTTTAAAAAAAATTCAACCTCTACTCCCAATACCTAAAATAGAGTATTTGCTAGTAGAGATAAAATAACTTATTTAATCATTAAAAGTTACACACAAAAAACAACTAAACAACAACAAAAATTAAAAAGAACTTGTGAGATTAAATAAACACTTATGACTATTAAATAAGTTATTGCAAATAAATACTTAACCCATCTAACTGATATTTAAAGATTAAAATACTTTAAGCCCAAATTTAAATCTTAGGGTATGTTTGGGATTGAGGTACTGTAGAAAAAAAAACTGTAATTATAAAATAAAAGATAATAATATGTAATAAATATAATTTTTAAATAATAATTTTAACAAAATTATTAAAAATATAATAAAATTTACATCATACAAGTGAAAAATTATATTAATATAGTTAATATAAACTTAAAAATTACTAGTAGCTAGTGTTCTACTAAACAACTTTAGTCTTTGTAAACTTAAAAATTCTGATTGTCCAACCTCAATCCCAAACATACCCTTAATCTATTTAAAAAAATTATAATTTAAAAAAAGAGAAATATAAATTCAAGATTTTAAGCCCTATGCAACAAAGGCCCGAGCACGGCCTAAGTTTTACCATCCTTAAAATTTTGTATCCTTTGTTAATTATCATTTGTTGCTTGAATTTTTGGATGTTTTGTTTGGTTTAATCGCACATTTTATGATTTTATTGTCTAATGAGATGTTAATGCCTTCGTAGAATCTTTAGATTAAATATTTTTAAATATTTTAAAGGAAATTACAATGTTTATTAAATGAAAGATTAAGGACACTTGTAATGGGACGAGATTTGACCAGTCCAGATCAATCTAAATTTTTATCTCGATTGACTACAGCGAACAAAGATGGAGGCAGCGATGATATTAACGGCAGCAACTGGAACATCAAACGAGGAAGCAAACGACTAGAACAAGGAAGGGGACAGCACTGCAGTGCGGGGGCACCTGAAATGAAGTGACAGCGGTGACAAGGACGTGGCGTTCGTTCGCTTATGTAACTATCGTTGGTGTGCCATGTGTGAATATTTTTCGCGATAGGCTCAAGGGGGAAATTAGGGATTGGATTTGTTTTCCTTTTAACTTTCATATTTTTTGTTTTGTTACTCCTCCAACCTACCCCCCGAAAAAGGGCAAACATGACTAGCTTTTTAATTCGATTCAGGCTGTCCAAAACAGAAATAAAAACTAATTGGGTTCTAAATTTGAACCCATTCGAGTTTTAAGTATTATTCCGAACTAAATCGAACTTGAAGCAACTTTTTGAGTTCAGTTCGATTGGTGTTAACCCTATCCGAATGCCCACCCTCTTAATTATATGTTTGAAATTATGGTGGATTCTCAAGTAATCATTTCAAAGATAATTAATTTGAGTTGTTCTTTTGAATCCAATAACACTACAAACCCAAACATGCACTAATATTGCAAACTACTAGCTATTTGCCATCTACAAAAGGGATGAAGTTTGTGAATCCTTAAATCGCGATGAAGTTTGTGAATCCTTAAATCGCTAACAGGCAAGCAGACTTACACCTGAACTGGCTATTTAAAGCCCACATACTATTTATGGTTTCAGAATGACTTAAATGTACACCGGTATTCCCACCAACGACATTTAATCGAAGCATCGGTTCCTGTGAATGCCCATGCAATGTGAACACCGAGGAAGAAATGTTTACCGACTCTTGAGGTAGCCAAATGCACTGTCATCCAGTTGCTCACATTCACAAATGTATAAATAAGATTTTTTTTCCTTATCCATGACTAAGCAGAATCACAATTAATGCAGCAAACTTTGCAGAACCATAAGCAACGAAACTTTACTGAGCTTAATTCTCATACCACTTTGCGAAATGACTTGACCTTAAATCAACTAGATTTGTGAAAATGACTCCAGCCTAACTCAGCTGGATCATCTGATCATACATACATGCTTAACCAAAATTTGCGGGGTTAGCTAAACAAGCTTTTATTATTGAAAGTAACTCTCAAAACTGGTTTGAATGTTCATGCCCTATTTCACTTTATATGACAATTGATACAACCCATTGTTTATGTTCTTTGAGGATCCATTAATTTAAGCAATGACTCAATCACTGCAGTGATGGTGAAATAAATAAACATACAAAAAAAAAAATGATTTTCATGAATTTAGGAGGGATATGAATCAACTGTATGTTTTCACCATGGCAAGCATTGCCCAAAGATCACAGGATTTGTCTAGGCAATTTAACAGCTTTAGGTAACTTATTTTGCATGAGGAAACCAGACAGTATTCAGGAGAAAAATTTAAAGCAAAACTCATCAGTAACTGATTATGTGTAATCATATATTATGCGCTCCCTTCAACTTGTGTTCAACAAGCATGAAATTCCATCAAGCCAATAGTATATATAAACTAATCATGATTTTACCATTTTCAAATGTCACCTAATCATGTGTAAATTGTAGCAACCATAAAGTTGAGAAATTACTAGATTCGATCTTATATACAGCTTTTCAATAGTGTATAGAGTTTTTCCCAATTTCCATTATTTGAGACTGTAGATGATATTTTCATTTTGTTTTTCTGCAATCAACAGCAAAAACAAGCCTAAATGATATCTCATATTCTACAAATTGCATTGCAGATTCTGTTTAAAGACTATGTTACTAACATGCCGTATGATATGCTCCAAATGGAGGGAAAACATGAAGGAATGCAGAAATATATTACCATTATTGTAGCTTCATTATTTCTGGGTACAAAAAATTCATAAATGTACCAATATAGGTTTCTTATTCAGTAATTCAGTTAATTCTGCTATTTGCATCTCAAGTACACCTAGACATTCTGAAATGATCCCAAAATCCAAATATAGTGTTGAGACGAGATATCAATTTCTAAAATACACAGGTATTTGTGCTTTAACTCAAAAAGTTTCATATCATCAAAACACGTCACTGCAAAGTTTCCTTATGTATATTACTCTCTATCTATAGAACTCATAATGCATATCAATGTAAACATATTTCTTCATTCAACAAAGAATTTTGTAAGACTAGAATAAGGTGTCGGTCAATAAAGCATCTACATGATAAAAGGGAAAAGGAAAGTGAAAGCACAAATGACAGATCAAAGAGAATGTCTTCCATCACTTCAATGTGAGATTGCCATAAACTTACCTTTTCTGATTGTGATGGCACTGTCAATCCACAAACCACCAAAAATCTGAGTAGCTAAGACTCTGCAGGTTGATCCTCAGATACAGCTTCCTCTTCCTTGTTACTCTCTGATACATCATCATGCTTTTGACTGAATTTCAAACGAAGTGGTCGGCCCATCAACTCCTGTAGGAGGAACAATAAATCATTAATCAAATCTGCATCTGATCATGAACAAATAGAAAGGTGGAGCACACAGGAAAACGCATGACAAGCTGAGATTGTTTCTTAAAAAATAAATAGTAAAGGTAAAACTTTTGGTAAAAGTATAGAGCAGTAAAAAACATGCAAAAATTTCATCCAATTATTAATAAATTACTTAAAATAAATATACCCAAACAAAATTCATAAAATTCATCCATATTCAATGCTTACAAGGTTGGGAAAAATTCTTGAAAACTCACAAACTACTTAATTACCATCCTCACAAACTTAGTCACCTTTTCTGATGATAGTTACTTGAATGGTCTCTTTTTCTGAAGACAGTTACATAAATGGCTCCACTGATACCTCTGTTTGCCTAATCCAACAAGGTGCATGCACAGAAAGTAAGTGGAAAAGTAACCCAGAAAGCTAAAAATGTTAGTGAAAGGAATGATAAGAGTATGATCCCAGTGGCTCCAATTAGCAGATACATCAAGCAATGTTATGTCAAACAGTCCCAATACTACAAACCCTATTCTCTAGCTGTTTATACCATATAACATCTTCAAATTTAATTTCACTGCTAAAAAAATTATTAGAAGTACTAATCCTATCATATTCCCTATGTTGCTTTCTTTTCACTTTCAAATTAGCTTCTAAAAATTGAAGATTTTACCAGATCCAAAATAAATTGAGTTATCTGTTTATCTCTAGTCACCAGAAGGCTACTTTGTAAAGGCAATTGCAGAGTTGTCTGAAACTGTAAATGGATGTATTATCTCAAACACTTCGGCCTCAATAGCGTACCAATATCAACATGTAATTTCTGATTTCTTCTCTTTTCTATCACATAAATTCCATGAAGCTCAAGGTTCAGTCGGAGAAATTGCAGACTAAGCAACCAAAAGTGATATTTCTGGATAACTATGTAGAGAAAACAGTCACCAGATTATTGATTACAAACCGTAGGAATGAGATGCACATTATGGATGACTAATCAATAGTTCCATAAGAATTTTTATCTTCCGTGTGTAAAACATCGAATTTAAATAGTAAATACAAACATGGAACATGGAGGCAGGTTCCCACAAACACAAACAGAAGATTTGCCTTAAAAGAATTGAATACAAACAAAGTGAAAAAAAAAGATTATAAATAATAAAGTAAACTCAGCACAGTAATTTTAGATAATTTGAAAAGCAGCATTATATTATCCCACAATAATATTTCAAGTAAACTCAGTAGACCTGTTTCGAATTGAAGTTAAGCAGCGCTAAGATATTTAATAAACAAGAACTGCTAATAAACAAGAACTGCTATTACTTAGAAGCTATTACTTAGAAGCTGTGTTATATGATTTTTTAATTGTAGTTAAAATTTTATTATATTTTTAATAATTTAAAAATTATTTATATCTTTAATAATTTTGTAGGGATAGGAATTAGTTTGATTTAATTTCGGAATAAATTTTCGATTTCAATTTGGTCCAAGTTTGAAATTTAAAAAAACCGAACTTATTTTTTTTAAAATAAAAACTGAACTGAAACACACAGTTCGGTTCAGTTTCGGTTTTTCTTAGTTGACTTTTGGTCAAATACCCTTTTGAAAAATTTGCAAAAAATATTAGGCCATAACAAAATTTCTATATGAAAACATTTTCTAAACTTTGGGCCATACTAAAATTTTATAGAGGCCAGGGATCCAAATGATATTATACCTACACTTGCACCACTTCGTCATGCTGCTCTCGCATGAAATGGAAAAAGCAGTGGCAAACGCACACCCACTTATAGCTAATAAAATTAATGCTATTAATAATTTAATAAAGTAAATCAATAATAATAAATTACAACAAACATGAAATTAAAAAAAGCCATTTCAAAAAAAAAAGGACCCATTTTCAAGAAAAAAAAAGAAACAGAGCAAGTTAAATCCCTTGAGAAATAAGAGCGCCGACGATAAAGGGTTAACAGATTCCGGCGAAGCTTGGTCTTTAAGTGAGACCATGAGCCTGGATAGCGGCGTCGAAGGCGAAGCTTCAAGGTGTGACGTTCGGGAAGGAGAAGTTTCGTTTTGAAATTGGAGGTGTGGCGTATGGAGTTTTGAGTGAGCTAGAGAGGTAAGGGAGTTAGGGTTTCGGGAGTGCGGCTGTGGGTGTAATGTGAGCATATATATATTATCAAAATTACGAAAATGCCATTGCAATAAGTTCAGTTCAATGTTTTTGGTTTTTTTCATTTTTGATCCGATAATTAACCGAATCAATTCGGTTCGGTATTAATATATTCGGTTTTTTAGTAAAAAATACTGAACCTAACTTTTTTAGATTATGTTCGATTTTAGCCATTCCTGTAATTTTAATAAAATTATTATTTAAAAATTATATTTAATATATACTATTAACTTCTGTTTCATAATTACTGTTTGGGTAAAATATCAGACAGGCCCCTCGAAGCCTTCCAGGTGTATTGGGTAAATATCAGACAGACTCCTCGAAGCCCTTCCAGCTCGAGCAAGACACCCAGAGGACGACCTAACTCGAGCGACCCTTGAGTCAAAGGCTGGTCAAGGTCGAGAGCTAAGCACCCTACTTGCTCGAGGTGCGTCCCTCGGTCAAAGGCTGGTCAAGGTCGAGAGCTAAGCACTCCTTGCACTTTCATGAGGATCCACGAGCACGTCCGGGCAAGACTGACCAGGCCAGTTTTCTCAGAATCACGGCACACGCTTTAATGTCGGCGGGGATCCACGTGGCGTGATGGAATCATTGTTGCTAGTGGTCGAGCCACATGGTTCAAGGTGTCATAATTCCTAGCACTTACAGGCATGGTGATCAGCCACGTGAATCGGGTTAAGGGGACGGTACGCTCATCCACAGGAATATTCGGCCAATCCCGGTTGTCGGAGGGACCCGGATATCACTAAGCGTGGGAGTGGGCGATGCTGGAAAGGAAAGAGCGGGAAAAATGGAGTATAAAAGAAGCGAAGGAGAGCGTTACGAGAGGTTGGAAGAATGGAACCGAAAAAGAGGTTGGGACTTTCTAATTCAAAGAAATGATCACGGAACTTGATCTGAGTTCTTCCTTTTCAAATCTCTCTCGTTTGATTCTACGAAAAACACCATACTTATCAAAAAGGCGAAATAATACCCACTTTCATCTTTCGGTCTCCTCACTAAGGGATATACCAAAAGATAAACTAGATTCTTGACTTGGCGTCGGAGGGTTTCGTAGGACTCGCCGGCGACCCTGACCGGTTTTACGTGAGTGCTGGTCAGAGATCAGCATTACGAAGAGGCAGTGAGCAGGGACGAAGGGGCAATCACTGCTTCGAGCTTGTCGCGAGCGGAAGGATCGAGCCTTGTTTGAATCCATGAGCGAAGGCTTGAACGAGTCCTGCTTTCGGTGCTTGGAAGCCTTTGTTTGAAGCCGCGAGCGAAGGCTGAACAGATCCTGCTCGAGTTGTTTGGAGGCACTGATTGGAAGGTTGAAACACTTGTTGAGGCCGCGGGAAAAATTGCATCAACATTTTGGCGGCAGATGCGTGGGGATCGGCACAAAAGCTGATTTCCTAATACATTGAAGACACACTGACACAGCGATGAGGGAAGCGGTCGAAGAGGAGTAAGTCAGGAAGAATCGGTAACTTTGAGAAGTGGCCAATGAGGCCCGAGCAGGGAGATCCAGGAAAGAATGGATCGGATGGAAAAGCGGATCGAAACTATGACCTCCACATTACAAGAATTCGGGGAAGGACGGAGAAAAGCATGTAACGATGTCCGGAGTCCAGTAGAGGAATGCTCATGTTCAGGAAAATCTTGGAGATGAAGCCAAGACCTCGGGCACTTGAATGTTGTAGTGAAAGAAGAAACAAACATGGAGGAAAGGGGTCTCGTCAACATTTGCGAGGATCTGACTGACCTCTCGTGCGGAGGAGTTTGAGGGAGAGAGTCAGCGAGGTTGGCACGAGTTGTGGAAGATCTTGGAGGCAAGAAAGAGTCAAGCTAGCGAATCATCTTTGGACAATGAATCTCCACTCTCCCGGAGATCATGGGTGTCCACGATCCACGTGACTTTCGACTTCCGGATCTGAAATATTCGGGAAAGAGTGATCCATTAGTACATATAGGCGGTTCAGCGACATGGCGAGGTGCGAGGTGCAGTCGGCCTGCGAGGTCGCGGGGCCTTCACTTCGCTCTTGAGGAGCAGCGAGAGAATGGTCGCATGAGACTCCCAGGGAAGCGTCTTGAGTTTTGAGCAGGATGTGCGGGGAGTTCGCGAGAACAATTCTAGAGCGCGGTGACCCACGAGGATGACATGATGGGTATCGGAGGTGAGGCGAGAAGAAGGAGAGTTCCTCAGGAAGTTTATCAAAGATACCATAGATCGGTCCTAGATCTTGGTGCGTTCAACCATCCGAGCTACGAGAGGATTAAAGATGGGATCAGGATGGGGAGACCATGGTATAACTTGCGGAGTCCTTGATCAGTTCATATTCGGATGCGTATGAGCGGTGAGCTGGATATGGAAATCGAAGAGGAAAGAGTGCATAGGCGAGGAATTAGCGGGACCGGGAGGCGTCTGGGTTGGCTCGTCAGAGACGAGCGAGTCGAGGCAGTGGAGCGCACAAGTCACGAGGAAGTATTCCGGTAAGTCCCTTGTATTATAAAATGCTAATATAAGATTTACGTCCCGAGATGGGATATGTAAAAGTACAAATGTATGTAAGAATGAGAAAAACATTCATAATGTAAGTTCGGGATGAAGAGCAAAGGTTTGAGAAGAACTCCTCGGCATGAAGTCCCAAGCCTAACTTCGTTAGGCGGGACGGTCTGCAAGCTCGGGTTATTGAAAACCGAGGCGGGAGTATCATCAGAAGACCTCGAGTCGATTAAAGGCTCGGCGGAAGAAAAACTCCTCGGCATTAAGTCCCAAGCCTAACTCATTAGGCGGGACGGTGCTAAGCTCGAGTTAATTGAAAACCGAGGCGGGAGTAATATCGAAGACCTCGGGTCGATTAAAAGGCTCGGCGGAAGAAAAACTCCTCGCATTAAGTCCCAAGCCTAACTTCATTAGGCGGGGCGGTGCCAACTTCAGGTTAGTTGAAAACCGAGGAGGAGTAATATCGGAAGACCTCGGGTCGATTAAAGGCTCGAGAAGATCTCCTCGGCATGAAGTCCCAAGCCTAACTCATTAGGCGGGACGGTGCCAGCTTCGGGTTAATTGAAAACCGAGGCGGGAGTATCAGCAAGCACTGGGTCAGTGCGGGCAGGCGGAAGATCGAAAGAACTCCTTGGCTAGAAGTCCCCAAGCCTAACTCATTAGGCGGGACGGTCTGAGACTCGGGTTGTTGAAAACCAAGCGGGAGTATCATCGGAAGACCTCGGGTCGATTAAAAGGCTCGGCGAGAAGAAGAACTCCTCGGCATGTAGTCCCAAGCCTAACATATTAGGCGGAGCGGTTGCCAGCTCGGGTCGTTTGAAGACCGAGGCGGGAGTATCATCGGAAGGCGTTCGGTCGATTAAAAGGCGGCGGGAGTGTCAGTGACACTGGGTCAATTGTAGGCCGGCGGAGTCTCGTCAACCTCCGGTCAATTAAAGGCCGAGCGGTAGTCTCGTGAAGTCAGGTCAATTAAAAAGCGAGCGGAAGACACCTCGGTCGATTGAAGACCAAGCACGACCTGCCGACTATTGGCTCGGCGAGAAAAGCGTGGGGAAGCGTAAAGGCAGCGAGTTCGACCCGTCATTCTTGAGTTTCAGGTCTTGTCTCGCTTCACTCAAAGACTAGAAACCTAGGGAGCTGGTGTTTGGGTAAAATATCAGACGAGGCCCTCGAAGCCTTCCGGTGTATTGGGTAAATATCGAGACGGACTCCTCAAAGCCCTTCCAGCTCGAGCAAGACACCCAGGGACGACTGGCAGGCGACCCTTGGTCAAGGCGGTCGAGGTCGAGAGCTAAGCACCCTACTTGCTCGGGGTGCGTCCTCGGTCAAGGCTGGTCGAGGTCGAGGCTAAGCACTCCTTGCACGCTCGAGGTCAGTCCCTCGGGTCAAGGCTGGTCAAGGTCGAGGCTAAGCACTCCTTGCACGCTCGAGGTCGTCCCTCAGGTCAAAGTCGGTCGAGGTCGAGGCCAGGCACATCTCTCCTGCTCGTGGGGATCCACGAGCACATCCAGGCAAGACTGACCAGGCCAGTTTTCTCAGAATCTGGCACACCTTTTAATGTCGAGCGAGTCCGCGTGGCGTGATGGAATCATTGTTGCTAGTGGTGAGCCACGTGGTTCGAGGTGTCATAATTCTAGCACTTGCAGGCATGGTGATCAGCCACGTGAATCGGGTTAAGGGGACGGTAGCTCATCCACAGGGAATATTCAGCCGATCCGGTACGTCGGAGGGACCGGATACCACTAGCGTGGGAGTGGACTGACTGGAAAGGAAAGGCGGGAAAAATGGAGTATAAAGGAAGCGAAGGAGAGCGTTACGAGAGGTTGGAAGAATGGAACCAGAAAAGAGGTTGGGACTTTCTAATTCGAGAGAAAGGATGCAGTAACTTGATCTGAGTTCTTCCTTTCAAATCTCTCTCATTTGATTCTACGAAAAACACCATACTTATCAAAAGGGGCGAAATAATACCCTTTCATCTTTCAGGTCTCCTCACTAGGGAGATACCAAAAGATAAACCCGATTCTTGACTTGGCGTCGGAGGGTTTCGTAGAGACACGCCCGGCGACCCGACCCGGTTTACGTGAGTGCAGGTCCAGGAGATCACTGCATTACGAAGAGGCAGTGAGCAGGGACGAAGGGGCAATCCTGCTCGAGCTTGTCGCGAGCGGAAGGATCGAGCACTTGTTTGAATCCATGACGAAGGCTTGAGCAGTCCTGCTCGAGCTGCTTGGAGACACTTGTTTGAGCCACGAGCGGAAGGCTTGAACAGATCCTGCTCGGCATGTTTGGAGGCACAGTTGGAAGGTTCGAAACACTGTTGAGGCACGCGGGAAAAATTGCATCAACAATTACATTTTTTTTCACATTAGTTATAGTTTAAAAGTTCAACACCTCAATTCTAAATAGAATAGAATCTTAGAGAATGAAGGATCATAATCCTAATCCAGAAAACATATACAAGAGACAAAAAAAAAAAAAAAACCGTATACAAGAGACAAGTAAAAATAAGTTTAGCTTATTTTGCAAAAACAACCACAAATTTAGCTAGTCAATTAATGTGATTGAGCAGATAACTTATTTTCAGTTAAACTTAATTTCAGTTACCTTGCCATCCAAAGAAGAAATTACAGCTTTTGCTTCCTCTTTTGTGGCAAATGAGACAAAGCCATACCCAGCTGATCTTCCTTCACTGCTCTCAAAAACAACCTTGGAGGAAACAGGATTAAAATTAACTGAAAAAAATTCTCTGAGATGACTAGATCTAACTTTCCAAGAAAGATTTGACACATAAAGCTTATGTTGTGTTTCTCTATCATGGGCACTTGCAGAACGTTGAGGTCGTGGCTTCTTGAATTTCTTTGCAAACTCAACTCTTATAATCCTCCCAGAGACTTCCTAAAATATGAAATCATAAACATAGTTAACTTGCTTCGTAATAATAATTTTCCATTGATGCTGATTAATATACACAAATTCGAAGTGATAGTTCTCACCACTACAAACAAACAAGCTTAAGATGGAAAACATAGCCGAGGAAAAAAGGGTACCTCAAAAAGTAAAGTGAGGGAAAACATAGCTGAGAAAAGAAGGCTAACTCAAAAAATAAAGGAAACAATTGAACTATTGACGCAATACTAGGTCCTTGTCTAGCTCTACCAGAAAAATCCTCCAAACTTCACATTTCTCTCTCTCTCTCTCTCTCTCTACAAGCCAAGCCACCTAAGATTATGAACTTTGGACTCTCCTCCAGTTTGATAATGAGCAATTAAGAAAATGTGTGTGGCGAAAGCAAAGCCGCAAATTTCAGATTAAAGGCCTTTAAGGAGAAAGATAAGTGGAAAAACATGAACCCTTTGTATAGACGAAAACATATTATAGAGGTTTTTACTCTGAAATAGTATTTCAACTTCATCAACAAAAAAAAAGTATTGTTTCCAGAACAGTAACACAGCTTCTATAAGTATACCTAAGAGCTGAGAATCCAGCCTATAGTATGGGAGTAAAAAGATTTGAAACATAAGATTAGGGGAGGGAGTTTTAAATCATTATGAGGTATTAGACTATACATCCTTGTGATAACTTTACTCATGTTCTCTTAAACCTTTTTAAAATATTAGCCTTTTGTGTGGTGTGTGATTTATTTGAGGTATCCATAAACATTTGCAGAAGTTCCCTAACAAAACGAGATAGCAATTTACTGTAAAGTGGTTAACAACACTCACAGAAACAAGAAGAAGACAATGACGGAAACAAGCCAACAAGGATCGAATGAGCCTTATCATTTTATTTAATCCAATTAAAGAACCCGGAATTTTTAGATGTTTCAACAGTCATTTGACCTTTTAAGAATATAAAAGTATAAGAAACAATCAATTCAATTAACCAAACTAAAGGAGAGAACCTGAGTGTCCAATTGATTAACGGCAGCCTGAGCTTCTTCTGGAGAAGCCATTGTCACAAATGCAAAGTTTCTGTTTTTCCCACTTTTGTGCTTTATAATCTGCATTATGGCACATAACAAATAGAACCCATATTAAAAAGAAAATGAAAAACAAAAAAATCAAAAGAGGAAAAGAGAGAGAGTGGAGAGGAACCTCAACATCTGCAACAGTTCCACATAGGGCGAAGAGATTCTTGATTTCTGCAACAGAGAAAGACCAAGGCAAATTAAAGACATATAGCTTTCTCCTTACATTTTGTTTCTTTGTTTGTTCTGGTTTTGTTTCTACTGCTGTGTCTTGCGAAGTTGAGCATACTTGAAGGCAAAGATTTCGTGTTGGAAAATTATAGATAAGTGAAGGAGTAGAATTGGAAGAATGGAGAAACTTTATACAATGCGGTGGTTTGGGAAATAAGCAGGAAAACGAAAAAGGGTAGCTGGTTGGGAAGATTGACATTTGTGCCGCTTCTAACGCTACCATGGTTCGTTTGACTGTTTGAGTGGGAGGAAGATAACGCTGAACAAAATGGATGATAACAAAATGAGCTGGACTTTATTTAGAGGTTAAATTGGTCGATCACGTTTTATTTTTGAGTCACGCTAGCCCTTGGATGGCAGGCAGTGGGAGGGGAGGAACGGAGATTTAGACGTTAAATTGGTAAATCTCGTTTAATTTTGAGTGGCGCCAGCCCTTGGATGACAGTTGGAGGGGAGGAACCGAGATTATTTTTGGGGTTTCTTTATCTTATTATTTAATTAAGTTACCGTATCATTTAATTAGTTATTATTTTTATACGAATTTAATATCAATTATTAAATAAAATAAATATAAATTACGTAAACCCGTAATTTAATAATTATCTTATTATTATATCTGTTCCTGCCAGAAGTAGTAAAAATATGCACTAAAATCGAATTGATTAGATTTGGTATACATGATCCAGGTAAAATTCGGCTCGAGAAAAAAAAATAAAATGGTCTTTGGGTATTGAAAAATAATACCCAGTTATTTTCGGGCACAAGTTCGGGCGAGATCTAAAACTTTTAGATCCGAATTCAAGCTTGGTTACATTTTTAATTTTAAAAAATAAAAAGATATATAAATAACTCTTTTACCTACTTACAATCTCGATAATACAATAACCCAACACACCCACCGCCATCGCCAACTCTCCAAGCAGCCGCATATCAACTACCGTGAGCCGCACCTCCATGGCTCCACAACCCCTCATGCACCAAACCTCCAACGCATCCGCACTTCTAGCACCAATTACAAGCACCACGCCACATGTATCGCACTGCTGATGTTGCTGGCCTTGGCTCATCGCACTTGGATCTGTCTCCGCCGCCATCATTCCACCATTGTAGGCATGGACCACGGCTTTTTGACTTCTTAATTTTTGGTTCCCCTTCATGCAATTTTCACAGCTTATTTAAAAAAATGATCGAAATTATTTTTATTAGTAGGTGTATATACGAGAATATGGATAAAAATGGTATAAGTACGTGAAAAAATATAAAAAATTATATTCAAATTTTATTTAAGGTCTTATAAACTTGTCATAAGAGTTTTATAAAAAAAATTTTTAAAAATACTTAATGCATTGATTTAGACAATTTGGGATCAATTAATTTTACGGAGATTTATTAAAAAAATTTTTTAAGAAATTCTAACTAATAAATGTGTGATTAAAATTTTTAAATTTTTTAAATAATCAAATTCATGAAATCGATGTATTATGGATCAAAGATAAGATATGTTATTATCTGTTTAGATAGTGTTTTTATTTTTTTTTAAAAAAATAAATCAGTTATTTTTATTTTATTTAATCATTCAAAATTATTTTCTTTTTATTAGATAAAGATTATGATTTATTTAAGATTCTTTTCTTATTTGTTTTTTATTGAGATTTTGATTTAATTTTGCACTATAAATTTTTTCTTTTAATTTTGAATAAAGATTTATGAAAGAAAATATCTAGAACAATTATATATAAGATTTCTTGTAACTTACGTATACTTGCAATCAATAGGAGAATGAAAGAAGTTTTTATGTAATTTATTTTAGAATATAATTATCTTTAGTTCTTAAACTTTTTGAACTTATTAGATTTTTTTTAGTGTTCAACATTTGACTTATCAATCAGAATATCCATAACTGATTCTGTCATCTTCACATATCAAGGTTCATGCTTCATTAAGTAACAAGTCACAGTTTAATTTAATTCTTGAATTTAGAATTGATCTTGGAGCTTGATTTAATTAACGTCTAGTTAGTTCTTGGCAAGGGTATCAATATATCTATTTTATTTTATTAGAATATTTATAATTCTGTAATATTTATAATTTGTTATGTAATCTGTTTTAATTTGTTACATAATATTTATAATTATGTAATATTTCAATTTTTTATAGTGAATGAATGTATTAGGCATTAAATTGTCATTCATTTTAAATTTATTGATACAATTTTTTTTGAATTCAGGGAACTAAAGCCTAGATTAAAAGCCCGCGCCCGGGTTGTGTCAGGCTTGGCGATGTCGGGCTTGACTTAAACCATGTGTGCAAAAACCAGGCATAAACTCTGGTCCAACATTTGTCGAGACAATTTGGGTCAACCTTGGGCAAGACCAAACTTAGGCCGAACTCAGTATTTTGCCACCCTAGTTCCTGCATAAATCTTCATATCCTTCTTGTCTTGGTAAAATTATCATTTTAGGTGGGAGGAGAGAATGGGATCTCGAATAATAACCGTGAATTTTTTAGGACACCCAATTTTCTAATAATTATTATATTTTTAAATGTAAAATTATATTACCAACAAACTAAGTCAATCTCATCAATATTACAAGATAATTTATGAAATTATTGAAAATTAAAGCTTAAAAATATCTCTTGCATTAACATTAATCTATTAGAAAATTCACACAATAAAAAATAAATAAAATGATCTTTGTCACTCTCCATTAAGAATAGTGGCAAACTACATCAAAGTCTTAATATAAATGATATTATTTTATTTGATAAATATCATTATATTTGTTATTTACACTCATATTTTATAATTTTAATTTTACATGTATTAAATTACAATTTTAGAAAAAATTAAAATTTAAAATCAAAAATAGAAAAGGAAAAAAGAGGAGAGATGAGAATTTCACCTAATCTCTATTTCTTCCGGAATGGAGATTCTACCTAATCTATATTCCATAGTCAAATGAGATTCATCCCTAGGAAAAAAATTTGAATATAAAATTATTTTTATACCCTCTTTAAATAATAAAAAATCTCTCATAACTCATGTCGGCATGATGATTTTTACCATTCTTACTTATAGCTTTCTTATAAAACTTCTTTTATACTTTAATTACAATAATCTTACATATTTAACAAAATGGGACCAAATCTTAATTTTCTCCCTCTATACGATCTTAACTTTCTTGCTTTATAGCTTTCTCAACTTATAATATATATTTTTTTCAATTTTATTTGTTAACAAACCCTATAAAAATTTTAATATTTTTTCTCCAAAAAAAAAAAAATTCACTTTCACTCTTTACACAAAAGTACTTATTCAAATTCAATGATTTCTTAGGTGATTAGTGAAACTTCTGTTTGAGTTTGGAATGCCTTCCATAATGTAAATCATTTAAGCACTGGCCACGTTTTCTAGAACTTCACTAACCACGGGTTTCATAACCTTATACCGGATTGTTTATCTTTTTTTTTTTTTTTTGACTAATGATTTTGAGCTTACTATAGACACAAGTACATCACCTTTTTAACATTTAAAAATACATGAATAAGAGATTCAGAGCACTATTTTTAACGGCGTTGAAGATGGAGTTTGAAAAGATATCTATTTGTTTTTTAAAATATTTAATGTTAAAATTGCAAACATAAAAATGTGCAATTTTATAAGATATTTTTTTGTGCGACTTTAATTCGCAAAAGAATCTACACAATTGTTCTTTTAAAATTGGCATCTTTTTTTGTGAGACTTTAGTGGGGTTTGGTTGGATTGGTAAATTATTACCATCCACATGGTTTAAAAATTAAGCTAATTCTTGGCATCTTTTAATTAAGGGTGAGGATGAGGTTATTTGAATCTATTTTTTATATATCAATTTTAAAAGATAAATTCATTACTAAAAATTTAAAACTTGAAAATCTCAAAATTACTCTTCACTAATTATATTTTCTTTCTACCTTACAATTATATACTCTCTCTCCACTCTTATATTTTGTAAATTAAATACTTAATTTCTTTCTCCTTTGAATTCATTTTTTTAGCTTTTCTTAATATCATGATCTACATTTCATGTTTTTATAGATAAGAATTTTTTTCTTGATATTCATTAGCCTTTTTGTTTGGTGAAAATTAATTACTTGATATGATTAATTTTTATGGCTGATAAAAATTTTTTTGATATTCATTTTTAAACTATGGGTTTTGTTCATCTTATTTGGTGATACTAATTATTTGCAGCTAAAATGATATATCTAAATGAATTGATGAGAATTTATAAAATTGAAAAGAAAAAGAGAAGAAGGTTAATTAAGTAATTTTTTAAAAATTATTTAGATAATAAAAATTTTAGTGAGTTCAAATAACCTTACCTTTTTATTAATCTCACAAAAATCATACTATACTATACTTGGTGAGTTTAGAAAGAGAATTTGTAAAATTGAAAAGAAAAAGTGAGGAAGGTCAATTAATTAATTTTTTTAAAATTATTTAGATAATAAAAATTTTAATTAAAAAAATGAAGAAGAGAAGAACTTGGTGAGTTCAAATGGCCTTACCCTTTTATTAATCTCATAAAAATCATACTATATTATAATTACATTTAGAAACAAATACAAATAGAATTGACCCTACTTATATATTTTCTCTTCTATTTATTTTACCAGAAAAGTTTTATTTTCTTTTTCTTATTATTATTATAAATGCAATCTAGTTGATGGAAAGTTTTGCTTCACTTTTGATCCAACAGATTGGGAACAATAATATCTTCGATTTTCTTTAATTATGTCTGTTGATGCTGTTTTCTGCTTTCTCTCGAGTAGGGTCATAAACTTCTGCTCGCAGGATGCTCGAGCAGGAATCCTTGCCAATCTCAGTGTTCCTCTATTCACCGGAATAGCGATTTTCTTGGGTCTGTGTTCACAAAAACAAGGTCAGGGGTCGCTAGGTGTTTTTCCAGCGAAAATCCTCTGACGCTCAAGTCAGTAATCGGGTTATTCTTTTTGTATCCCTCTTTGTTTGAGAGACCAGAGAAATAAAGTGATTTCTGGATAAAAGTGGCAAGAATAGAGAGAATTAAAAAGACCAAAAGGAAAAAGAAGAAGAAGAAGAAGGAGAATCTAAAGCCGAAGAACCCCCACAACTTACACTTCGATTGATATTTATCCTTCTGTTTTCCTGCCATTTTTCTTCGGGGACAGCCGTCCCCGCATTAATGGTGTCTGGGTCCCTCTGACAGTCGGGATTACTGCGGCACACCCTAGGAATGTAGGATGTCAGGTGGATAGGGGTTCCCGCGACCTAATGATAATGTCGGGCATGCGTGTATGAAATGATGATATTGGGAGGGCGTGTGCCGACCATCGATAACAGTGACGACACCATATCGCGTAGGGTGCCGGCCAGGCATCGATCGTCGTGTTAAGTTGTCGGAAGGAGGGGTCAAACCGTTTCGAGTCGGCCATGTTCGAATCTTGCATTCTCTCTGTGCTGTCGCCGATATGTCTGGGTCATTCTCGGGGGCTTGAAGATCTCGAGCAGAAGAAGAAGCTCGGGGTTCGACCAGCCTTGGGGCACTCGACCTTGACCAGATTTGACGTCTAATAAGGCCGTCTTCGTGCCAGCAGTCAAGTCTTTTACTCGAGCTGGGTTGACCTCGAGGGGGCCTACTCGGTATTACCCAAACACTAGTCCTGTAATTTCTAGTCTTTGGAGTGAAGCGAGACATGACTGGAAACTTCTTGTTTGGGCCGGCTTCCCTGCCTTTTTATCTTCTCATGCTGAGCTGTCCACCCTTTCTATCATTTCATATTTAATGCAAGACGCGTGGATGGATTCAGGCCGTTCGTTTGAATTTTGAAGAGGCGGTTACTTGAACAGTCGCGTCCCTTGAGATGCGTGCCGTCTGTTGAAAGGACGTGCTTTTTCCCTTTAAAGACCCTCAATTTCTTCACTGCGCCTTCTATTTTCAATCTTTGCTTAAACCAAAGTCAATTGCTTGCAAGTGCTTCTCATTTTCCTCCTTGCTGTCGCTGCCATCTCCCATCGTTGAATTTATCTCAGGTATAAACTTCCCTCCCTCTTCTTGTTCCTGTTTTTTCTATTTTCTGGGTTTCTGGTTCCCATTTGGTAGATTGTGCCCATAGGAAATATTTCAGACACAAAATAACCCCGTCGGATGTCGTTTGAAGAGTCATCTTCTTTCAGCAAGTCCAAGCCGAATAGGATGGTCATGGTGAGAGACCAAAGTCCAGAGGGGGTCGTGGTTGTGGGGGAGACCCGGCCGTAACAAGGGGAAAGGGTTAGCCAAAGGTCGGAGGGTGGGTGATTCCCCATTGATTTTATGAGGTGTGAGACTTCACACCTGGATCTGGACCAGCTCAGAGACACGTACCACATACCGGCTAGCGTGGACCTACGTGTGCCCAGTAAGGGTGACATTCCCAGCCGTCCTCCCAGAGGGTATGCCACCCTCTATTTGGAATGTTTCAGGTGGGGGGTTAGGTTGCCTCTTCAACCTTACTTCGTTCGGGTTCTGTCCAGACTTCGTTTGGCTCCGGGGCAGTTGAACCCCAATGGGTAGAGGGTCTTGTCTGGTTTGTATGTGTTGTAGAGGTGGTGTAACCTGGGTGAGCCATCGGTAGAGGAGATAAAGCATCTCTACCAATTGAAAAGCATCCCTAAGGATGTTGGCTGGTACTACCTCGGCTCCAGTTTGAAAGGTAAGAAACCCATTACTGATCTCCCCACCTTTGGTGGCAACTGGAAGGGCAAGTTTTTCTTTATCGGGGGAGATTGGGGATAAAATGCTTCTGCTTCTGAAGGGGTCCCTCCGATTCCCTCTCATTTTTGCACCCCAGGTCATTTTCTGTTCAATGCATCCTTACTTTAGTTTTTCTGCTCGCATTTTTTCTCACCACTCTGTCCTGGTTGTTGTTGCAGTATCTTGGAGTGCTTCTTATCGGATTGGGGAGGAGCTTCAATTGTTGTCAACACTGCCCTTGATAACGCGAGCTCGTGTAGGGAGCTACTCTCAATCCATAACCTTATCAAGTTTGGCCTTGCCTCCCAAGAGGAGATGAGTGGTGTTCTTTCTCAGCTGAAGAGGCCTGTGAGCACCTTGAATCGTCCGAGCAGCTCCTCTACTCCGGTGAAGCGGTCTCGAACCGACACTGTCGCCTCGTCGATTAGGATTACACCTTCTACTCGGGAGACTGAGCGAGCAGCAGAAGGTGCGACCCGAAGGGGCTCGAGGACCGCCGTTCCAGCTCGATCTCGAGCAAGACGTGTACAAGAGTAGCAGCAGCCTGACGTTGCCAACCCCTACGTTAAGGACTTTGTGAGGCAAATGGAGGAGAAGTTCCTGGAGGGAGTGGAGGCTTCCAATGCTAGTGATCTGGCTAGCCTGCTCTACCGCCTCTCCTCCCGCGTCATGGCTACCGCCACTGCCTTTAAGTTCAAGACCCTAGACTTTAAGAAGAAGGTCAGGGCCGAAAATCAAAGTTTGAGGCAGAGTCTCGAGCAGAAGGACGAGGAGGCCACAAAGCTTCGTACGGAGATCTCCACCTTCGAGGAGAAGGCAGCCTTTTCTGAGTCCAAAGTACTCCAGCTCGTGAAAGAGCTTTCTGCGGTCCGGGATGAGCTGGTGAATGCTCGAAAGGATTTGAACGTGCAAAGGTATTCCTTTGAAAGGACCTTGGAGGCAGAGACTTCTCGTCTTCAGAGGAAGGTGGACTTCTTGGAAGGTCGGCTCGTGACAGAATACAATGACGGGGTGACTTTCAGTTATGAATGCCCCGTGTCCGTCCTGGGCAAGGAATATCCCGACGTGGATATGTCCAAGCTCGAGGCGGGCATTGATGCGTACATACTCGAGCATGATGCCCCGAACCAAGAGCCGAGAGTCCCCCCAACTAAGGCCCCTGCAGGGATTGGAGAGGCCACTCCTCATACTGCCGAGATCACCTCCGCTGCTGCTGCTGTCACAGAAGGTGCTTCATTCTTCGAGGACTCAGCCCCCACTGCTAGCCCAGATGTATAAGCCACTTGACAACCATTTTTTTTTTTTGTACTTGTACTTTATGACAAATAAATGAAGAACATGCATTTGTTAATTTGCCCTTGTGTTTATATATATATATTTTTTGCCTTGCAATTTTCTAGGGGGTAAACTTTAAGCCTTTGCTAAATAAACTTTAACAGACTTTAGGCCCTTGCTTTTCTTCATCGAGCCCATCTTGCTCGAGCCCTCTTTTGGCTTGTGCTTGACATCATCTCACCGTAAATTAGGCTTAGAGTCTTCTGGCCTTTGTGTTTCTTCTCGAGCTTAGTCTGCTTGAATCTGCTTTTGGCTTATGCTTGGCAACGTCTCGCCTTAAGTTAGGCTTAGAGACTTCTGGCCTTTGCGTTTCTTCGCGAGCTAATTCTGCTTGAGTCTGCTTTTGGCTCACGCTTAGCACTGTCTCGCGTTAATTTAGGCTTAGGGACTTCTGGTATTTGCGTTTCTTCGTGAGCTTATTATGCTCAAGGCTGCTTTTGGCTCACGCTTGGCACCGTCTCGCCTTAATTTAGGCTTAGAGACTTTGGCCTTTGCGTTTCTTCACGAGCTTCTCCTGCTCGAGCCTGCATTTGGCTTACGCTTGGCACCGTCTCACTTTAAGTTAGGCTTAGAGACTTCTAGCCTTTTGCGTTTCTTCGCGAGTTAATTCTGCTAGAGTCTGCTTTCGGCTCACACTTGGCACTGTCTTGTCTTAAGTTAGGCTTACAGACTTCTGGCCTTTGCGTTTCTTCGTGAGCTTATTTTGCTCAAGCCTACTTTTGGCTCACACTTGGCACCGTCTCGCCTTAAGTTAGGCTTAGAGACTTCTAGCCTTTGTGTTTCTTCGCGAGCTTCTCCTGCTCGAGCCTGCTTTTGTCTCATGCTTGACATCGTCTCACCTTAAACTAGGCTTTGAGACTTCTGGCCTTTGCGTTTCTTCATGAGCTTATCCTGCCCGAGCCTGCATTTGGCTTAAGCTTGGCACCGTCTCGCCTTAAGTTAGGCTTTGAGACTTCTGGCCTTTGCGCTTATCCTGCTCGAGCTTGCATTTGGCTTACTTAGGTTAGTCTTTGAGACTTCTGGCCTTTGCATTTCTTCTTTCAGCTTATTCTGCTTGAGCCTGCCTTTGGCTCACGGTTGGCACCGTCTCGCATTAAACTAGGCTTTGAGACTTCTGGCCTTTGCGTTTCTTTGTGTTCATAAGCTTTTACTTGCTCATATTGAATTAACATTGGAAGCATTTTTCTTACTTTTATTCATGCTCAAGATTTTACACACCTCTATTTTGGGAGAAACTGGATATCAATGATTGCAATACAAGGGAACTTACTGGAAATACTTCATCAAATGATGTGCGTTCCATAGCCTCTCGACTTCTCGTCCGTCTGGGTAGGTCAATCTGTACGCTCCTGGTCCGGCTGTTTGAGAGACTTTATAAGGGCCTTCCCAGTATTGCTTGGTAGGGGCTGACTTCATTTACCACCACGAAATCCAACAGTATGTTCTTTTCAAAAGGTCTCGAGCCCATTGTCACAGCCAGTCTGATAATTCCCAGAGGGGTCAACCTTCCTCCTCCAAACCCTTTTAGGGAGGTGCTCATCCGTTCAAGGCTTACATCTGCTATTCCCAAATCTTCAAGTGTGGACTTGAAGAGAATGTCCACCGAGCTTCCTGAATCCACCAGTATTCGGTCGATCTCCTTATTGGCAACATTTGCCTTCACAACCAAGGCATCCTCGTGGGGGTACAGTACCTCTTCCTCGTCCTCATCCGTCTACATGATGGGCACTTGAAGCACCTTAGGCTTCTTTGTGGTAGGTACAGCGAGCAGGACCTCACGCCCTGCAGAGGCATATCTACAATAATTCTTTCTGGCTCTGTTCGAATTTCCTGCCATCGTGGCTAGTGGCTCAGGATCCAAGCTGCAGGCTCGGTTATCTTCCTCTGGCTACTGTTCAACTACCGGATGGTCCCCTTTAATAAACTCGTCCAAATACCGGTTTCTAACAAGGTCTTCTACCTAGTTCTTTAAATCTCGGCATTGCGACGTTGAGTGGCCGTGGTCACCGTGGAAGCTGCAAAACCACCCTCTATCCCTTCTGCCAGCTGGCTTAGACATTGGTGTCGGAGGGCTCAGCAATCCTCGTTCCTCTGCCACTTGGAATATTTCCTCGAGCGACACCTTCAATGGCGTGTACTGTCCGTAAGAGGGGCTTGTTTAGCTATCTGTACCGCCCTATCCGAGGGAAGCTTCCCGGAGGTGGGGGAATTGGGCGGTCAGCCTTGTTGTTGTTCGGCATAGGTTGGCTGGGTGGCTGACAACGGGACGGGTGGCCATCTTGTTGCCAATGTTCCCTACGGTCCTGACTGAGGGACCTGTGAGGTGGAGCGGGAGCCATTTGTGGCTGGGGAGTTCTCTGATAGGGGTTATAGGGAGCAATCCGCTCCCTTGTTATCCTAGAAGCCGGTGTTCCCCGAGCAGTACCTCATTTTTTCTTTCCTTTTCGCTCTACTGCCCTGTTCACTTCTTAGTTTCATGGCCTTTTCCTCCTCAATGACCATGTCCATCTTCACCTGTTCGTATGCATCACAATATGAACGGATTGAAGGGCTCCGTAAGTTATACCATGGCCTCCCCATCATGATTCCATCCTTTAGCCCCCTCAGCGCCTGGTGGTGATTGAATGCCCCAAGATCCAAAACCGACCGGTGATACCTTTTGACAAACTTCCGGAAGGATTCCCCCTCCCTTTGTTTTATCTCTACCAACTCCATCATGTCATCCTCGGGGGTCACTGCGCCCCGGAACTACTCCGTAAATTCTCTACACATCTGTTCAAAGCTCAGAATGCTTCCACGCGGTAGCTTGCGATACCATTCTCTCGCCCTTCCCTCCAGAGTAAGTGGGAAGGCCCTGCACCGCTGGGCTGCCATCAGGCCCTGTACTCCGGTCATGTCGTTGAACCGTTCTATATGCACCTATGGGTCACTCTTCCCTGAGAACCTTAAATCTAGGAAGCAAAAATCCCAGGGGATTGTGACGCTCATGATCTCCGCTGATAGCAGGGACTCATTGTCTAGCATTATCCTCCAACTCGGGCCTTTCCCGTTTCCTCGGAGGTCTTCCACAACTTGTGCCAATCTGCGCACTTCCCCCTCCAATTCCTCTGCGCGGGAGGTAGGTGCCGTATCTTGCAAGTGTTGACGGTATCCCCTTTCCTCTAAGTTTGTTTCCTCCCTCCCGGCAATATTTGGTGTCTTCAGTCTCTGGGCTTTATCTACCACATGCTCTCGGGCGGGGGCGTTCCCGCGGCTGGACTCAGGGATGTCATTGCTTGCTTTCCTCTGTCCCTCCCTGAGTTCCTGCAGGATGGATGTCAGCACTTCCATTTGTTTCTCCATCCGATCCATCATCTCCTGGATTTCCCTATTTTGGCCCTCATTGGCCACCTCCCTCAAAGTCACCGACTCCTCTGGACTTATTCCTCTCCTGCTATTTCCTCTCATTGTTGTGTTGTGTTTTTTGAACATGTTGGGAAGTCAGGCTTTTTAGACTTATCCCCACAGACGGCGCCAAAATGTTGATGCTGTTTTTTGCTTGCTCTCGAGTAGGGTCATAAACTTCTGCTCGCAGGATGCTCGAGTAGGAATCCTTGCCAATCTCAGTTTTCCTCTATTCACTAGAACAACGATTTCCTTGGGTCTATGCTTACAAAAACAAGGTCAGGGGTCACCGGGTGTTTTTCCGGCAAAAACCCTCCGACGCTCAAGTCAGTAACCGGGTTATTCTTTTTGTATCCCTCTTTGTTTGAGAGACCGGAGAAATAAAATGATTTCTGGATAAAAGTGGCAAGAATATAGAGAATTAAAAAGACCAAAAGAAAAAAAAAAAAAAGAAGAAGAAGGAGAATCTGAAGCTGAAGAACCCCCATAACTTACACATCGATTGATATTTATCCTTCTGTTTTCCAACCATTTTTCTTCAGGGACAGCCGTCCCCGTATTAATGGTGTTTGGGTCTCTCTGACAGCCGAGATTACTGCAGCACACCCTGGGAATGCAGGATGTCAGGTGGATAGGAGTTCCCGCGGCCTAATAATAATGCCGGGCATGCGCATATGAAATGATGATATTGTGGGGGCGTGTGCCGGCCATCGGTAACCATATCGCGTGGGGTGCTGGCCATGCATCGATCGTCGTGTTAAGTTGTCGGAAGGAGGGATCAAACCGTTTTGAGCCGGCCATGTTCGAATCTTGCATTCTCTCCGTGCTGTCGCCGGTATGTCTGGGTCATGCCGGGGGCTTGAAGACCTCGAGCAAAAGAAAGAGCTTGGGGTTCGACCAGCCTTGGGGCACTCGACCTTGACCAGCTTTGATGTCTAGTAGGACCGTCTTCGTGCCAGCGGTCAAGTCTTCTTCTCGAGCTGGATTGACCTCGAGGGGGCCTGCTCGGTATTACCCAAACAATGTCCTTGCAATTTGTTTAAATATTGCAATATTCTTTCCTTTTTTTATTCATTTTTTTAAGTGAGATAATTCTCTTGATTATATTTTTGGGAAACATGGTGCATGTCTATTGCTTAGACGAGTATACTTCCGACGAAATCATATTTTTTAAAAACCAAGGTATACTTCACATTCTATCACTTTACAAATGAAAAAAATTGAAGGAAAGGAAAAGGAAGCAAAAGTCATGATTTTGTTAAGTAATTCTCTAACCCAATTAAAAAAATTCTTGTAATAAACTGTCATGTGAGCTGTTGTAGAGTCCTATTCGTCAGGTAATTGTGATAGTCAAAATAAATCTTTAGTTTTTATTTACTTGTGGAAGTGGCCAATAGACTAAGGTAGCGTTTGTTTTTTTATCTAAAATTTGAATGAGTCTGAATGTTACTAAAGTCTAAATAGATTTGAATGTATGTATCTGAAAAATATGTTTGTTTTTTATTTTTTGACGTCTGAATATAAGTAGTAAGTTGTTTGTTTCAAAACATCTTAATTTTAATATTTTTACACTCATGATCTTGAAAATATTGTATATACTTGAAGTTTAAATAAATATATATTTACAATATTTTTTAGTACGATAGTTTTTATATGATATAAATGTTTATAAGATAAAAATTTGATATATAATTTATAAAAAATAATTTTGATAATATTATTTTTTTTCAATTTAAGATAATATTTATACATAAAAAGTTGTTATTTAATAATAAAAGAATTTGTTTAAAATTCAAATTGAATGTGTGTTAAATATTCAATATCAAGTATAATTTAAGTTTAAGTGAAATTATAATATAGCATTTAATAACTACGTAGGAAATAAATACATTTAATGAAGTTATTTATAAGATAAAATAATAATTTTCCATTCAGACATTTTATTATTCAGATAAAAGTTATGAAATTTTACTTTTTTCATTCAGATGAAAATATCTTACAATAAAACTTTAAATACAAAAACAAACAAATCAAAATATCAAAACATCTTAAATTAAGTTAAATTAAGATTTCAAACATAAAAACAAGCAACCCCTAAGTTAGCACTTGTTATCCTTTAGTGCTATGTTTTCATTATTTTCTGGTGAAGTCTTTGTATAAATTCAAAGTCCAAAAGTGAACAGAAAAATTTCCTTCAAAGTTTACCTAGTATTAGAAGCTCTGGTCTTCCTTGAAATAGATCAATTAAGTTTACTTGTTTATTCTTTATTTAGTTATCTACTACAATAAGGAAACAAAATCAAACAATTTTGGAAGGTTTAATTCCTTAAATAGCCGAATTACAAGGTTA
Source organism: Murraya koenigii (assembly GCA_025617385.1). Taxonomy (NCBI): domain Eukaryota; kingdom Viridiplantae; phylum Streptophyta; class Magnoliopsida; order Sapindales; family Rutaceae; genus Murraya; species Murraya koenigii. The sequence continues at coordinate 12,722,243 of CM046814.1, forward strand.
GTTACATTGTCATGTAGTAAGTAGTATTAGAGAAAAGCATAGAGGAACCACGATTGAAAAACTTAGAAACTGAAGAAAGCTTTCTTGCAGCTAGTCAAGAACGATTGCTCATGGAAACGCAAGAGATGTTCTCGGCAATGAATGTCGATTTGAGCAAATGTCTAGTAGCCGAGCTCGTGAGCAAGTTCAATGTTCTTTTAATGCAGTGCATAATAGTGGTGGAAAAAGAAACACCAGTGGAGGACGCAGCCATGAAACTTTCTACTATAGTCATCTCTCTATAACAATTAAGTTAGATTTCTCTCGCCTTAATGGAACAGAAGATCCTACAAGTTAGGTTTGCAGGGCTCAGTAATTTTTTTAGCCACATCAAACTCCAAATGATGAGAAGGTGATCTTAGCTTTATTTAATTCAGAAGGCCATTTGATGAGAAAAGAAACAACTTTTGTTCCATAGGAGGTCTTCAAGCAAGGAAACACATTTTGTTCCATAGGAGGTCTTTAAGCGAGGATTACATAGCAGGTATGGTCCGACTCAACTTTTAGATTGTTTATGGGGATCTAACAAATTTGCAATAGCTAAGTTCGATAAGAGATTACCAAGCACAATTTGAAAGGTTATTGATAAGGGCAGGAAGATGGTGTTGGGATTATATGCTTTTTAAAGCATATAATTTATTTATTTATGATAAATACATTTTCTGATTAATAAAATATATGAGACATTTTTCAGACATCTTAATTGCATAAATATTTTGAATAAGGTCCATTTAATCATATTATATGTGATCATTAAATGGATTTACAGAAGACATAAATACAAGTTGTTTTATGATTAAATAAATTGAGTTCACAATTGATAAAGAGAGTTGGACGCTCTTTTTATATTTAAACTGTAGTAAATTCATTGAATGATTTGTCTTAATCATGTATAAATTTACTGATGTAGTTTGACTACATTGAATTGGATCACATATGAGATTTCATTAACCTTGGAATAACTGTCAGACTTATTACATCTCACAAGCATTGATTTTATCGCAATATCAATCTTGAGTTAATTATAATTTCATGTTTATGATTGTTGTTCCATTTGAGTTACCACTGGACACAATATATATTTGTAGTCAAGATTACTCAGTATCTTGGTGGAAGTAATTACGAGTAGTGAGATTATAGATTAACAATATAGAATTTATACAACATATCTCTTGATGAGTTTTCAGTACTTGATCATATAATTCTCTGACCAGAATGTGTCAACATAATTAGTATAATGAAAATGATCATTAGAGAAAGCCAGTAAGTGTCAAGGAATAAGATGTAATTAAATTGATTGGACAGTTGAGATATCAATTTAATTAGCGATGTGATACAAATGATTGTTCAATAAAGAAATCATTGTGGCATTGGTCGAATTATTATTCGAGAACACTATCCTAGATATCATACGATTATGGAGGTCAGTTCCAATCCTATAGTGGAGTAAATTTGGAATTAAATAATCGGGCTAGTTTAATTACATGCCTAATTATTATAGCCACTACTGTATGTACCCATATGATCCCCGAGTTAGATCATTTAATTGACTGCACCACTACTGGATTAATAAACAAGATAACTAGCTATTTAGGTTAAAAACCTAAATATATTATTCGGTAGGAGGCTCTAATTAATATATTTGTGTATAAGGAGCCTTGTATTATTTTATAAGATGGTCCCTATAACTATAACAAGTGTAACGTCAAAAGTTTTTAAGTTTTTATCTTATTTTAATTTAAATCAATTATTTTAATTTAATAGAATTAAAAAAAGAGATAAATAAAGAGTCTAGGATTTTCCACTAATACAATATAAAAAGGCTTTCTTCTCCACAAAAGAAATAAGAGAAGCCGTAATATATCGATCAAGAAAAAAGATTTTTTCTCTCTGACTTTGAGATAAAAATATTTTCTTGCTAGTTGCTTTCAGTGGCGATAAAGACATCCACATGTCAAGTGTAAATCAAACTTGAATCATAACTTGGAAGATCGTTAGTAATAGATCGTGATCAAACAGGAAATGTGGTAATATATCGTGACATGAGAGCCTTAATTACTATAACAAAAAATTAAATGTACAATTTCTATATTAGAGTAATTCTATATATTGTATGAGAAAACAATCCTATTATTTCCTCTGAAAAATGATTTTAAACCAACAATTGGTATCAATGCGATCTCATGTTAACATATGGAATTACCGTATGAAATCAACCTCTTGTATTAGACACTCTATACTTTAGTAATTTATGTCTTTTGGCATAATGTTAGAGACTTTTGCATTTAGGTCCACCAGAATGTAATACATTATGGATGTGGCAACTGGAAAAAAATATAGGAATTAGGGCAGAAAAATTCAAATTTATTTATATTAGATCTAAGCCTAATTTTAGTTGTCCAGTGGATAATATAAATAGAAATTTGATAAGTCTAATAATAATTATTTGTCTAAATTTATTTATATTGGTCTCAAGCTCATTTTGGGATTTTAAAATTGAGTCATATAAATGAAAAATTTGGTAAATCAATAATTAAATTTATTTGGCTCAAGAATTTTTTAAAATAAAATTAGGCTTATTTTAGTAAATTAATTGGGTCTGGATTTTATAAAACTTTTGTTTCAAAAAATAAGACCCAATAGAATTTTATTTAATATATGCCCAAATTTAAATTTGAAAAATTGAACCAATGATAAATTTAAAAGCCTAAAAGTCTCCAAGACAATAGTTATGAACAAGAGCATGTACAAGGAAGGAAAAGAAAGAAGATGGACATTGACTTGAAGCCTACAAGGTATTAGGCTTATAGATTAAGTCAATTTTTTTCTTAGGAGAACTATGAATTGAGATTGTTTAATTGCTTTTAATGTTTATGCTATGTTTGGATGATAATATGTCATGACAACGTGTCATATAGGATAGGTAGTACCACTCTATACATGATAATACACGACATTTATAGATTATAAATATATATATTGTTTGATACTTGCATGCTTTTAATAATATTAGATTTCATCTAGATAATATTATTTTAGGAAGCATGCAATTAACAATATAGGATATAATATGTGTATTGTTCAAAAAGGAAAAACCAACTTTAAAATATTGAGTGGGAGAGAGAAAATTTAAGATAATTTTTCTAAGGGCTTCATTGTTAATTCAATAATAAAATTATATATATACCTTGACTTCATGATACGGTGATGTTCCATACGGAGGGTATATATATTAGATATTTTATTTGATGAACTTATTTAAGGATAAGATCGAAATATTTTTCAATCTGTTGATCACCCTAATGGTGGCTGCATGATTTGAATGATACGTAGATTGAAACAATGGTTATACACTCAACAAAATTTGTTATTAACCTTCCCAACAAAGCTCTATTTAGAAATTTTAGCCCTAAAAGTTAATGATAATTATTTATCATGTTTTGACATAAAACGTGAATAATCTAATAGTTAATTGGGTCTAGTAAGTGGAGGCATAACTTCCCGATCGGATAGCTTGCCAAAGCAGTACTAGATTATCGTTACAATAAAAAAAAATATATTTATGGTTTTTTGCATTTTAGATTTTTATTGTGAATATTATTTGTTTCAAAATTTTTATGTATATTTGCTTTATTTTCATAAAATGTCTTTCGTTAACCCATTATTAATTATTAATTATGTATCTTTACCCGATACATTTAGAGAGTTTAAGGTCAGCTATATCTTAAACAATAAAGATATGACCTTAGTTCAATTGATGTACAAACTGAAGGGAATAAAACTAGGTTTTTCAAATTTTCAATTAAAACCTTTTAGGACCGATCTCAAGCAATATATAAGAATTAAGTAATCTAGAAATTCATACCTTGAAGATTTGAGAAGATGAACAATTTAGCATTATAGATCCGTATCTAAACGATCTTCCAGGCTATGACTCAATTTTGATCAATACTGGACGTGTGAGCGTCTGTTTCACCACTCCCAATTGTAACTGGTTCCTCTTAGATGTCTTCTTTAATTTTCTTATAATCCCTGGGGTTCTCTTCCTTTTTTTTTATTTAATAGAATAATGCCCCTTTTATAATATCTTATGAAAAACCCTAGTATGTTAGGATTAGGATTTTTATTTAAAATAGAATTCCTCTTTTAACTATCTCTCCACTTACGTAAAAGTGGAAGGAATGTGTAACTAACTAGGATACCACCTTGTAAAATATTACAAGCCCCCATTTACACTTAAATATAACATACTAGGCCTTAACAAATATTATAATTATGATTTTCATCTAATATGCCAGTTTTTCTTGCTTTTGGGTCCAGTGATGGTATTGTCAATTAAATGAGCTAACTCGGGGATCATTTGGGAACATACAATAATGGCTACAATAATTAAATTTGTAATTAAACAAATATAATTATTTAATTCCAATTCTACTCCACTATAAGATTGGAACTGACCTGCATAATTGTATGCTCGAATATAATTCGCCCAAGCCACATTGATTTCTTCACTGCACAATCCTTTGTACCACATCGTTAATTTAAATTGATATCTCAACTGTCCAATCAATTTAATTACATCTTGTTCCTTGATACTTACTGGTTTTCTCTAATGATCATTTTCAACATACTTATTTATGTTGAGACACTCTGGCTAGAGAATTCTATGATCAAGTACTGAAAATCCATCAAGAGATGTGTCGTACAAATTCTATATTGTTAATCTACAATTTCAATACTTGTAATTGCTCCCACCAAGATACTAGGTAATCTAGACCACATGTGTATGTCATGCCCAGTGGTAACTCAAATGAAATAACAACTACAATCATGAAATCATAACTAACTCAAGATTAAGATTACAGTAAATTAATGCTTATGAGATTTAATAAGTCTAACAGTTATTACTAGGTTAATTAAATCTCATATGTGATCCAGTTCAATGTAGACATACTACATCAATAAATTCATACATGATTAAGATAAATCACTCAATGAATTTATTACAGTCTATACCTAAATAAAGTGCCCAACTTTATTTATCAACTGCGAACTTATTTTATTTAATCATAAGATAACTTGTATTTATGTCTTCTGCGAATCCACATGGTGATCGCAAAAATACATATATTATGATTAAATGGACTTTACTCAAAATATTAATGCAATTCAAAATATCTAAATAAATACTTGAAATATTTTATTAATCAGAAAATCAATATGCTTTAAAGAGCACATAATCCAAACACAAACTACATGCTATAGAAGAATATTATCATACTAAGAAGCTTCCTAAAAAGGAATTTTCTTCAAGGCTTAAGTCAAAAGACGAGAATAAGTAAAAGAGAGTCGGGATAAGAAAATTGTTTGCTAAAAGAGATGGCAAGCCAAAATGCAAGTGCTACAAATGTGGACAAGTCACTGGAAGAAAGATTGTCTTAAGATTATTAAAATCAGGTATTGGAAATATTAAAGCTTCCTAATTAGTTCAATTTTCTATTGATTCATGCAATTATGAATTTTGAGATAACCAATATTATTTGTAATTCATTTATTTGGTTTTCAGGAAACCAAGAGATTAAGTGAAGAAAATGCTAGTTTATATTAACTGAGAAGATTAGATTAATTTTATGAACTTTAGTTTTTAATATTTTTCTTTATGTTCCAAACATTAAAGGAATTTAATTTCGGTGGCTTATTTTTATAAACAATAGTAAACTATTATTTTTTGACCCTCTATATATTATAATTACTTAGTTTGATACTTTTCAAAGACAATTCATATCATATAAGTCCAAAGATTTATTCAAACAAGATATAATAATAATGAGCATATGCACTTATCTAAGAAAAGAAAGATTTTTTCCTCCAATATCACCTCAGGTATTTGCGTTTAGGTTATATAAACCCAAGTGGGATACAAATAATGATTAAAATAGGCTTCTAAGTCCATTCAAAAATGAATCATTGCCACTCTTTGAATCTTGTTTAGAAAGAAAAATGACCAAAAGGCCTTTTTTTGGCCAAAGGAATATTTGCAGCAGTACTACTTGAATTAGTACATACAAATGTATGTGGACCAATGAATGTACAAGCTCGAGGTGGTTATGATTATTTCATTACTTTCACTGATGATTATTTAAGATATCGTTATGTTTATCTAATGCGTTGTAATTCTGAAGCTCTTGATAGGGCTGAGACAGAAAAGCAATTAGGTAAGAATATAAAGAAACTTCAATCCGTTCGAGGTGGTGAATATCTCTCAGGAGAGTTCAAAGAATATCTGGTTGAAAATGAGATTATATCTTAGTTGACAGCTCTAGGAACACCACAACAAAATGGAGTAGCTGAAAGAAGAAATAAAACTCTTTTGAATATGGTGAGATCTATGCTTAGTTATTCTACATTGCCTATCTCATTTTGGGGACTAGCACTAGAAACTGTAGCATACCTATTGAACTTAGTTCCATCTAAGTCAGTGCTAAAAACCCTAATACAATTATGGTCAGGTCGCAAAATAAGTTTGAAACATATCCATATTTGGGGTTTAGCAATACATGTGCTAAAACCAAAGGCTGATAAAATGGATTTTTGTTCTGAGGTTTGTATATTTGTTAGGTATCCCAAAGGAATAAGGGGAGATTTATTTTATAGTTCTCAAGACAAAAAAGTGATTGGGAGTACATATTTCACTTCTCTTGAGGAAGACTATATGAGTAACTTCAAATTTAAGAGTAAGGTAATACTGGAAGAATTATCAGGAGATCATATTGATGCTCATATTTCAATACCTATTATTCAATAAAGAGAAGAGTAACAACATGAAGTTATAACATCATCCCTGAACGGTAACCACCTAAAGAACCCCATCGTAGTAGGAGGGTAATTAGATTACTAGCACGGTACATGTTACTGGGAGAAACTTATACAGCTATTTCAGATGGCCAAGTACTAGATTCCACTAGCTACAATGAAGCTCCATTAGATGGAGATGCTGAACTATGGAAAAATGCTATGAACTAAGAAATGAAATCTATGTATTCCAATAAAGTCTGAAAACTTATAGAGGCGCCAATGGGGTAAAACCTATAGGGTGTAAGTGGATCTATAAGAGAAAAAGAGGAGTAGTTGGAAGAGTGGAAGCATTTCAAGCAAGATTAGTAGTCAAAGGGTATACTCAGAAAGAAGAAATCGATTATGAGGAAACTTTTTCACCGATTGCTATGCTTAAATCCATTTGAATTATAAAATTTGGTAAATGGATGCCAAAACTGCGTTTCTTAATAGACATCTTGAAGAAGGCATCTATATGCATAAACCAGATGGGTTCATTAAAAAGGCCAAGAACACATGGTATGTAAGTTGTAAATATCAATTTATGGATTAAAGTAAGTATCCTAGTCATGGAACATCAAATTTGATCAAATAGTTAAAACGTTTAGATTCATACAAAATGTTGATGAATTGTGTGTGTACTAGAAAATTCAAGGAAAACCTTTAGCTTTTCTGGTTCTTTATGTAGATAACATTCTCTTAATTGGAAACGATATAGGAGTATTATCATTAATAAAGAATTGGTTGGCTAAATAATTTGATATGAAAAACTTAGGAAAAGCCAGTTATATTCTTGGTATTAAATTGCTTCGAGACTAAAAGAATAAAACTTTAGCCTTATTCCAAACTGCTTATATTGATAAGATACTAGCTAGATTTAGCATGGAAAATTCCAATACTAGTTTGTTATCATTCAGACATACAATTATACTCTCTAAAGATCAGTCACCTAAGACACTTGTGGAAAGAGAAAAAAATGAGGCAAGTTCTTTATGTAGAAGCTATGGGAGGTCTCATGTATGCCATGCTATGTATTAGACCAGACATCTATTTTGAAGTAGGGATGATCAGTAGATATCAATCTAATCATGATCCTAAATACTGACTATAGTCAAACATATAATTAAGTATCTGAAAAGAACTACGAATTATATGCTTGTGTATTCTTATTATGATTCCAGTGGGTTATACTGATTCTCACTTCAAGTCAGATAAAGATTTTAGAAAATCAACTTTCAGTTATGTGTTTACATTGGGAAGTGGAGTTGTGAGTTGGAGGAGTGTGAAATAAAGTTGTATCAAAGACTCCACAACAGAAGCTGAGTATATGGCTACATTTGAAGCTGTTAAAGAAGCTGTTAGGCTCTATAAGTTCCTACAAGATCTTGAGGTGGTACCTGCAGCAACTACATCTCTTAAAATATTTTGTGATAATAATGGTGCAGTGGCCCAGTCTAAGGAACTAAGAAACCACAAGAAGTAAAAACATATAGAATGGAAATACCATCTTATAAGAGAAATGGTGCAGAGAGGTAATATAGAGGTTACCCAAATTGCCTCAGAACAAAACCTGACATATCCTTTTTCAAAGGCCATACTTAAGAGACCTTTTAACCTGCACTTAGAATGTATGGGCATGCGTGAGTCGTCACATATACTTTGAGTGCTAGTGGGAGATTGTTAGGATTATGTGCTTTTTAAAGTAAATAATTTATTTATTTATGATAAATACATTTTTTAATTAATAAAATATATGAGACATTTTCAAACATCTTAATTGTAAAAATATTTTGAATAAGGTCTATTTAATTATATTATATGTATTTATGTGATCATCATATGGATTTACAGAGGATATAAATACAAGTTATCTTATGTTTAAATAAATTGAGTTAACAATTGATAAATAGACTTGGGCGCTCTATTTATATTTAGACTGTAGTAAATTCATTGAATGATTTGTCTTAAATCATGTATGAATTTACCGACGTAGTTTGACTACATTGAACTGGATCACATATGAGATTTCATTAACTTTGAAATAACTGTCAGACTTATTAAATCTCATAGGCATTGATTTTTTTGCAATCTCAATCTTAAGTTAATTATAGTTTCATGTTTATGATTGTTGTTCCATTTAAGTTACCAATGGGCATGACTTATATTTGTAGTCAAGATTACTCGATATCTTAGTGAGAGAAATTATAAACAGTGAGATTATAGATTAACAATATAGAATTTGTACAACACATCTCTTGATGTGTTTTCGGTACGTGATCATAGAATTCTCTAGCCATAGTGTGTCAACATAATTAGTATGTTAAAAATGATTATTAGAGATAGCCAGTAATTGTCAAGGAAAAAGATGTAATTAAATTAATTGGACAGTTGAGATATCAATTTAATTAGCGATATGGTGCACAAGATTATTCAGTAAAGAAATCAACGTTGAATTATTATTCGAGAACACTATCCTAGATAGCATACAATTATGGAGGTCAGTTCTAATATTATAGTAGAGTAGATTTGGAATTAAATAATCGAGCTAATTTAATTACATGCCTAATTATTATAGCCACTATTGTATGTACCCATATGATCCCCGGGTTAGCCCATTTAATTGACTACACCACTACTAGATTAATAAGCAAGATAACTAGGTATTTGGGTTAAAAGCTTAAATACATTATTTAGTGGGAGGCTCCAATTAATTTACTTGTGTATAGGGGGGCCTGTGTTATTTTACAAAGTGGTCCTCTATAACTATAACAATTGTAACACTGAAATCTTTTGGGTTTTTATCTTATTTTAATTTAAATCAATTATTTTGATTTAATAGAATTAAAAAAGGAGGTCCACTAATACAATATAAAAAGGCTTTCTTCTCCACAAAAGAAATAGGAGAAACGCAATATACAAATCAAGAAAAGAGAATTTTTCTCTATGACTTTAAGAGAAAAATATTTTCTTGCTAGTTGCTTTCAGTGGTTATAAAGGCGCTTACATGGCAAGTGCAGATCAAACTTTAGTCATAACCTGGAAGATCATTGGTAGCAGATCATGATGAAACAGGAAAGATGGTGATAGATCGTGACTTGAGAGCTTTAATTACTATAATAAAAAAGCAAAGGTATGATTTATAGATTATAATAATTCTATATATTGTATGAGAAAACAATCCTATTATTTTTGCTAAAATATGATTTTAAACCAACTAATGTCCCTAATGTAATAAGTTGACTGTTTTATAAGTGGTTTGAAAGACAACATCAGAACTAATGTACATGCATGTTGTCCTTCAAATCTTTTTGCAGTAATTGGATTGGCAAGATAATATGAGTCTAGCAACCTTAATAATAGGTGTATACGCAACAATGAAATTAGACGGCCCACATTCAACATTGTCACTATGCTTAACCAAAGCATTAGCCCAGCGACGGCATCGTAATCGCTACTGTTATTGCACCCAACTCTCCTCTTTTCAATGGCAGTTGCTATGGCCTAACTTTAATGCAGCGGTGGTACGATCATAATCGAGATTGACGAATCTCCAATCTAGTGGCTGTTTGCTTGGCTTGTCTAAAAACAAAACCAGATAAGGAAAGAAAAAGAAAAAAGAGCTTTGTTTTAATTGCGATGAAAATTTATCCCAGGCCACAAGTGTAAAAGTTATTTATTTATTTTTTTTATTGAAGGCCATTAGCCAGAAAAGGAAAATGATGTTGCTGCAAATGAGACAAGAGAGGAACATATGGGTAAAGCATTACTAGAAGTCCCTCTTCACACTATTTATGGATTTAGGCCCCTTAAACTATAAAGGTACATGGGAAGGTAGGAGAACATGAATGTATTTTTCTTGTAGACTTGGGAAGCACATATAATTTTTTAAGCCATAAAGATGTTGAAAGGATTGAGATTAATTCTACCAGAGAATAGCAATTTAAAGTGGCTGTTGCAAATGGAGAAAAAATTTCTAGTGTTAGGCTTTGTAAAGGTGTATGTATGATTATTCAAGGAATCCCAATCCTTGTTGATCTCTACATGCTTCCTTTAGAGTAGTGTGTTATTGTCCTAGGAGGTTAACGGTTGAGGACATTGGGCCTATAATTTGGGAATTTTCCAAATTATTTATGCAATTCAAAATTGATGGGAGGGACGTAAAGCTGAGGGGTTTAAGATCTCTAGTTGATAAAATTGTAGATGACCAAGAAATTCACAAGGCATTAAACAAAAGAAAAGATTGAGAAATAATAAAAATATGTTACCTCTTGTTAATAGCACTACAATGTAATTTTACTTCCAACCATTCTCTGTCTTTTTCTAACTAAGAAATTGAGCAGTATTACAAAATTTTAAAGATATTTTTCAAGAAATCCATCAGCTACCACCTAAATCATATGACCATATGATTCCATTACAAATTGAAAGTGGTCCTGTGTATAAGCATGAAATTGAGAGGTTAGTGGCTAATATGCTAAAGTTATGGCTGATTTGTTCCAGCTAGAGTCCATATTCATCTCTAGTGCTTCTAGTAAAAAAGCGTGATGGGTCTTGGGGTCTTGAATGAGATTATATTCAATGACAAATTTCCAATAGTAGTTATTGATGAATTACTTATGAACTTTATAGAGCCAAATAGTTTACAAAATTGGATTTACGATTAAGATACAACCAAATTGGATGCACCCTAAGAATATCTCTAAAACAACATTTCAAACTCATCAAGTGTATTATAAATTTGTACTAATCTTGATGAGATTGAGGATAATGATGACACAAGTACGTGGAATAAGGCATATTTATATCCTATTTAAGTTCCAGTCAGACCCGTTATAAGAGCTCATGCAAAGAAATTAAAAGAACCACTTAATGGGTTGATTTAAGTAACTTGGGATCAATCAAATGCGTGGAGGCCCATTAAAGGAATCTCACAATATTCAGACCAATAAATGTGTGATTCAAGCTCTAATTTTCTAAGCAATCAAATCCATGAAATTGGTGCATTAAGGATGAAAGATACGCTATTATCTTTCATATAGTGTTTCTATTTTTAAAAGAGGAAACAAATCAACTATTTCCATTTTATTCAGTCATTTAAGATATTTATCTTTTTATTAGATTCTGATTCTGATTTATTCACGATTCTTTCTGTTTTATTAGATTAGGATTTTGATTTATTCAAGATTCTTTTCTTTTAATTAGATTAAGATTTTTATTTTTTTAGGATTATTTCCTTATTTAAATTAGGATTTTTTCTAGATCAAGATTTATGGCAAGAAATATCTACGGCAATTTTGGCCAAGATTTCTTGTAACTTATATATATACTTATATTCAATAAGAAAAAAGAAGTTTTTCATGGAATCTATTTGAGAGTGTAATTCTCTTTAGTTCTTAAATGAACTTTTTAAACTTATCGGATTTTTCGTGGCATTCAACCATTGACTTATCAATCATAATATCCATAGCTGATTGTAGTGACTTCACATATTAATATTCTTGCTTTATTAAACAATGAGTCGTAGTTCCATTCAATTCCTGAATTTAGAAACGATATTAGAGCTTAATTTGATTATAGTCTCGTTCACTCTTAGCTGGGTTCGTATCAAATCCAGGTTCCAATAAAGTTTTGCTTTTTATTACTTTTAATTTCGTTTCCTGTCTTGTTAATTCCAATTCATAAAAAAAAAAAAAATCTTAAACAGTGTCTTATGAATAGTGCCGCATTAACAAAATTGCATGAACAGTAATTAGAGTTTCCTTAATTTTGCATCCTTGAGATTTATTTCCTTAAATCTGTAAAATTTATCTATTCCTTGCACTAAATTCATTCAAATTTAAGTTTTTTAGGCTTTACAAAAAGAAAAGTGAAAAAAAGCTTTCAATTTCCATTATTGGTGTCTTGTAGAGTCCAAACTTGATTTTTAGTAGTTTGAAAATTTTTGCCTGAAATTTTATTATTTTGTGCTTTAAAAGTTGATCATATATGTTCGTTGTATTCTCACCTTTAAAGCCCGAATCTCCTTGGTATAATATTGGTAAATTATTGTTAGAATCTTGATATTGGTTTGATTAGTTTTATAAGAACCAAGAGAGAATTACTATGAGTGGAAAAAAACAAGAGATTGTGAGTATATTAGAGGATAAAAGCAATAAATTTGAGTGAAATACGAGTGAAATTGAGTGAATCATTCTCTTAAGTGAAACACATTAGAGAGTAAAGTGAGGTCTTTTCCATATTATTTCTAATCTTTTTTCGCAAATTTCAACTATGTCTCATAATTGAAGAACATATACATGACTATTATAAGGATGAGTATGGTGAAAAGAAGGATTCTGTAGGTAATCATAGAAGAGCTAGGCATTGAGATGATGGTGTGAGTGGCATAAAAATGAAAATCACATCTTTTCAAGTAAATTTGATCTCGAAGCATACCTTGAATTAGGGATGGTAACTTAACCCGGACCCGGCCTGGACCCGGACGAACCCGAATTTTCCGGACCGGGTTCAACCGCACTGGATTAATTTTTTTTCGGAATCCGGATGTGAAAATGGGAACCCGGATATTTCTGGGTCCGGGTCCGGTTATAAGTGTTCCGGAAATCCGGAACCTAGACCCTGATTTATTTATTTATATATTAATTTTTTAAAAGTATTTAATATAAATATAAATATATTTTTTTTATTTTAGTCAAAAAAATTATTTTTTTAAATTGTAAATAATTATTTTTTTATTTTAATTTAAATAATTTTTAATAAATCCGGGTTTAAAACCCAGAATCCGGAAACCCAGATTTTCTCGGGTTAAACCCGGACCGGACCTGGATTGAAAAAACCCGGGTTTTAATCCGGATCCGTTATAGAAATTCATTATCCGGGTCCGGAACCGGAAAGCCCAAACCCGGACCCGGACCCGGACCCGGAAATTGCCATCCCTACCTTGAATGGGAGAAGAAGATGGAGTTTGCATTTGGCTGCCACAATTATTTCGAGGCAAAAAGGTAAAATTAGCTGTGATTAAATTTTTTTACTATGTTATTACTTGGTGGAATCATCTTATTATAAATAAGAGGCAGAATATGGAACGTCCTGTTGAGATATGGGCTGAAATAAAGATGTTGATGAGAAGGCATTTTGTACCTAACCACTACTGTCGAGGTTTGTACCAAAAACTACAAAGTCTTACCCAAGGTAGCCGAAGTGTGGAGGATTACTATAAAGAAATAAAGGTTGTCATGATTAGAGCAAATATAAGGGAAGATAGAGAAGCTACCATAGTATGATTCTTAAATGGCCTTAACTAGGAGATTGCAAATATGGCTGAGTTGCAACATTATATAGAGATTAAGTAGGTAGTCCATAAGGCCATCAAGATTAAGTAGCAACTTAAGAGGAAGGGTAACGCCTATATAACCCTAAGCTTGAGGTCCACTCTATGGAAGCTAAGCTATGTAAAGCGAGATGAGAGGCCACAAACATCTAGTACACCTAAACCAAGATTCGAGCTCTTTAAATGTAATTCACAAGGTAATAGCATGATTTTCACTATTAAGAATTGTAACATTAAGTGTTTCGAATGTCATGGCATATGACACATAGCTGGTGAATGTATGAATAAGAGAGTTATGGTATTATAAGATAAAAGTGAGATTGTAAATGATGATGAGATAGAAGATAATGAGATACCACCATTGGAGATGTTGAAGATGAAGTGCATGCAGCTCCTGACGAATTAACTTTAGTAGATAGGACAGCTTTGATGTGCAAGTAAAAGAAGGTGAAGTAATGCAACAAGAAAATATCTTTTAGACTAGGTGCTATATTCAAGACAAAGTATGTAGTATGATTATTGGTAGGGAAAGTTGTACTAATGTTGCTAGTACAATCATGGTGGAGAAGTTAGGGCTTCCAACACTTAAGCATACACATCCATAAAAACTACAGTAGTTGAATGACAGTGGCAATGTGAAAGTGAATAAACAAGTACTATTGTCTTTTAAGACCAGTAAATATGAAGATAAAATCATATGTGATGTCGTACCAATGCAGGTTGGACACTAAGTATGAAGAGAGTGCGAGTAAAAGAAAAAGAAAGAAAAAGAGAGTGAAAATAAGAGAGAGGTTAATAAAAAAAAGATAGAAAAAGAAAAGAAAATTGAGGCCATTGAGAGAAAATCGGAGATAAAATAAAAAAATTTTTATACAATAGAAAGTGGGATAAAAAGAGCATTGTTTTAAATCAACCAATGATTATACTTTTGTATAAAGAGGTATTTATAAGCACTAACGAGCTTAAACCTACCTTGCCTAGTTCTATTATTTCTCATTTACAGGATTATGAGGATATCTTTCTCGAGGAAACACCACATGGATTACCTCCAATTCAAGGGATTGAGTATCAAATTGATTTTGTGCCTGGTGCAATAATTCTAAACTGACCAGCTTATAGGACTAACCTGGAGGAAACAAGGAGCTTCAAAGTCAAGTTAATGAGTTGATGGAAAAAGGGTACGTAAGAGAAAACATAAGCCAATGTGCAGTTTTGGTTTTTCTAGTTCCTAAGAAAGCTGGGACATGGAGGATGTGCATTGACTGTCGAGCCATCAATAACATAACGGGTATATAGGTTGATAAATAGAAGGTATGTACAATCTAAGAATGGTCTAGTCCTACAAGTGTAAGTAACGTAAGAATCTTCCATGGACTTGCTAGCTTCTATCGATGGTTTGTGAAAGACTTTAGTACATTGGCTGCACCACTTACTGAAGCAATCAAGAAAAATGTGGGATTCAAGTGGGGAGAAGAACAAGAGAAGCATTCTAAATGATCAACCAAAAGCTAACCATCGCCCCTTTATTATCCTTGCCTAATTTTAATGACCAAATTTAACAAACATTTGAAATTGAATGTTATGCTTTAGGTATTGGCATAGGAGTTGTTTATATGTAGGAAGGACTGCTAATTTTTTATTTCAGTGAGAAACTAAGTGGAACAATTTTAAATTGCCCTACTTACTATAAGGAGCTATATGCATTAGCTCGAACATTGGAAATATGGCAACACTACCTATGGCCTAAGGAGTTCGTAATTTATACTGATCATGAATCTTTAAAATACCTTAAAGTCCAGCACAAGCTAAATAAGAGGCATGCACGTTGGGTAGAATTCATAGAGACATTTCCATACGTCATTCATTACAAGCAAAGTAAGGAAAACGTAGTTGCAGATATGCTTTCCCGTAGGTATGTCTTAATTTCAACACTTAATGCTAAATTTCTTAGTTTTGATCATATTAAGGAATTGTATGCTAATGACCATGAATACTAAAATTGTAAAAAATCTATAGTTGGTAAATACTTTAGGCATGACGGTTACTTGTTTCGAGGGAATAAGTTGTGTGTGTCTAATTATTTCTTAAGAGATTTATTGGTGAGAGAATCCTATGGAGGTGGATTGATTGGACATTTTGGAGTCGTAAAGACTTTAACTGTATTACAGGAACAGTTATATTGGCCACATATGAAAAGAAATGTTGAGAGACTTGTGGTAGGTTTGCCACTTGTAGGTAAGGAAAATTGAAAGTACACCCCTATGGTTTATATACCCCATTACCAATACCTAGTGCATCTTGGATTGTTGTTTTAATGGATTTTATGTTAGGCTTACCTAGGCCTAAATGAGAAAAAGACTCAATTTTTTATTGTGGATGGATTTTATAAGATGGCACATTTTATTTCATGTCACAAGATAAATAATGCTTCTAATATTACTGCTTCTTCTTTAGAGAGATTGTGAGGTTAGATGTTATGCCCATAATAATAGTTTCTGATAGGGATGCTAAACTCTTGAGTTATTTCTAGAAGACATTATGGGTTAAGTTATTGTTTTCAACCACATGCAACTCGCAAACTCATGGTCAAATAGATGTTGTAAATATAACTTTATCTATTTTGTTGTTGCCATACATAAAAAAGAACATTAAAACTTGGGAGGATTGTTTGTCACATGTTGAGCTATTCATTATGCTAGTAAGTATTCACTGTTTGAAATTATTTATAGTTTTAATCCTTTAACTCTATTCCCTGTGTCTGAGCATGTTAACTTAGATGGAAAAAAAGGCTTAAATTATTAAGTAGATACATAAAACGACGAAGCTCAACATTGAGTAGAGAACTGAGTAATATTCTATAAAGCCAACAAAGGGTGACACAAGCTAGCTTTGAACCCGGTGATTAGGTGTGGTTACATATGTGCGAGGAAAGATTTTCAGACCAAATGAAATTCATGCTGTTATCTTAAGGGGATGAACCTTTGCAAGTCTTAGAACGGATCAACAAAAACGCATACAAGCTAGATTTACCTGGTGAGTACAATGTAAGTACTACTTCTAATATTTCTAATTTAAGTCCTTTTGATAAAGTGATGATTTGAGGACAAATCCTCTTTAAGAAGAGGGAAATGATGAGATTGAAGATAAGGATGGCATAAGCATGTGGAATAAGGCATATTTGGATCCTATTCAAGTTCTCATCAGGCTTGTTACAAGAGCTCGTACAAAGAAATTTAAAGAATCACTTAATGGGGTAATTTAAGCAACTTGGGATCAATCAAATGCGTGGAGGTCCATTGAAGGAATCTTATAAGATATTCAGACCAATAAATGCGTGATTCAAGCCCTTAAGTTTTTTGAGCAATCAAATCCATGAAATCAATGCATTAAGGATGAAAGATATGCTACTATCTTTTCATATAGTGTTTCTATTTTTGAAAGAGGCAACAAATTAGCTATTTCATTTTATTCAGTTATTTAAGATATTTTCTTTTTTATTTGATTAGGATCTTGATTTATTTAGGATTCTTTTCTTTTTATTAGATTATGATTCTTATTTATTTAGCATTCTTTCCTTATTTGATTAGGTTGAGATTCTAATTTGATTTTAAACTATAATTTGTTTATGATTTAAGAGTGGAAAATGAAAGTTAAATGGATGGAAATGACTTTTGAAGACTTGCTTTATCAAGAAAATGGATGGAAAAAGAAGAAGTTTTGGTAAAGAAATGATGAAGAATTCGTATTTTTAGATAGAGAAAGGTATGAATGGTTGAAGAAGATGAGAAATGAATGAGAAATTAAATGAAGGGGGGGATAAAACCGGTGACCAAGCTAGGCCACCCATTGTGTAAGTTTATTTGTGTATTGCGAGCAGATTATTTTGCAGAGGGCATAATTTTGGCTATAGGTGTCCATTTTAAGCATGTAATATATCGTTTTGAAGATTGCGACAAGAAAAACAAAACTTAAAACTTCAGCCATTTTAGTCCATGCTCAGCCAGAAAATTCCCTTTGTTTCCTGGTCGTTTTTAGGAATTAAGAATTTTTCCTATTTTTCCTAATTCTTCTAGGAATTTTATCTTTTGTTTTCTACAACTCGGATTTGGATTCTGTTTTGTTTGCCTTACTTATAACGAAAAGGAGAAATTTATTATTGAATAATATCTCAGGTTTGCATATTTTGATAAAATTGCAATATTTAGGCTTGTTATAAAAAAGGCTTCAAGAATCATTATATATAAAAAAAATCATAAAAAATTGTGAATTTTAATAGTCTCAATGTGATGAATAGAGATATTATTGTGAAAATTTCAGCATCCCAATTTCATGCCGAATTTTTAAAAACTGTTCTTTGCAAAGAGGTTTTGTAAAAATATCGGCAAGTTATTTTTTCGTATAGAAAAATTCTAATAATGCAATATCTCTCTTTTGAACATGATTTCTCAAGATATGATGTCTAATCTTTATATGTTTGGTCCGAGAATATTGAATGAAATTTTTCGATAGGTTTAAAGCACTAGTATTATTGCACATAATAGGAATTTGATCAAGGCTGATATCATAGTCTTTAAGAGTTTGTTTCATCCAAAGAGTTGTGCACAACAACTACTTGAAGCAATATATTCTGCCTTGGTGGTTGATAGTACAACCAAATTTTGTTTCTTACTAAACCATGAAACAAATGCATGACTGTTGTGCAAATTTTATTAAACTCGCAAGCGCACGAATCTATTGAAGTATAGATTAACGGTAACGACTGTCGATCCCACGAGGAGGTAGATTTTAATTATGTAGAATTATTATTATTCTTTATTATTTATGCTTTTTTGTGAAATTTCCTAGTTTATTCTACCTTAAAATTGAAATTAAAATGGTGAGAATAAATTGGGACTTGATCAATGTAATAAAGTGCTTGGGTCTTAGTATTCACATTCAACATTTGACCATGGGCTTAATATTCTTTTTTTAGTTCCAATTAATTTATGAGGGGGTATTTCCACTTCTCATAAACCTAACTCTAATAAATATGACATCAACTCCTCATTGTGTCAGGAAGAATAATCTTATGTTAAATATGGTATTAAGAACACATTGTGCCAGGTAAAAATAAATTAGAGAAAGTAAAAATAAACTTACCAAATTAAGCCCATAGATTATGTTGAGGCTTCACCTTTAACCCAAGCTTGAAAATAAATTAGCTACTCATTTTATAACTAGGGGTAAAATGAGAATTTTATTAAAATATGTAGAAAATAAAATATGGAGAAGGAATTATAGAAAATAGAGCCCAAAATGGATTCAGGGGTGTCAAATTAGGGGGGAGCCCCCTATTTATAGATACAACAAGTAAATCATGGCCATCGGATGAAAACAATTTGGACTCCCAAAATTGCACCACGTGGCACCTCTGATTAGTTAGAACACGTCACAGGGCTGTCATTCAGTGTTTATGCGTGTACGGTATGCGCGATTTTCGGTCCACTAATATTCTGCCATATCATCTGTCAATGTAAAAGTTAACGAATATGGTCCAGTGCATTGCATGTATTGTAAGCTCATTTTTTTGTCCAATAAACTTCTACCACATCATTTGTCAATTCCGCATTATCGGTCAACGCCACATCAGTAGTCAACTCCACATCAGCCGGCCCCACTAAAATCTTAAAATTATGATTTTGCCCTTTATGTCTTCTTTAAGGTTTTCAATTGCTCTGAGTTAAAAAATGTTATCCGTTTTGCTATCTGACTTCTTGTTTATTGAGAAATGACTAAAATATCCCTAAAATACATAAATTATTAAAAATACATATAAACATAGACAATTAAATATCAAGGGACTTAAAATACATAAAGGTGGAGATGCTAGCGAGACTTTGGGGAGTAAAATGATGATTTTACCCTTTATAAATATACACTCTCTTGGACTAAACAATGACCTAGGAAATAACAAGTTCCACTAGTACTTTTCCTATCAACCATGTAATCGGAAAAATCAACATCCGAATAATAGGTTAAATCTATATAAGTTCCTCTAGGATACCAAAGGCCAATTTCTATAGTTCCACTCAAATAAAGAAAAATTCTTTTGATAACAAGTAAATGAGATTCTTTGGGGCATGATTGAAATCTTGCACAAAATATATACTAAATATGATATCAAGTCTACTAGTTGTTACGTAAAGTAAAGATCTGATCATACCTCGATGCATTTTTATGTCAACCTCTTTATCTTTTCCATCCTTATCAAGGTTGATTGTTGTGCTTATTAGAGTACTCTTGGTCTTTGACTCATCAATGCCAAATCTTTTAAGTAGATCTTTGACATATTTGGCTTAATTGATGAAGATTCCTTCTTTGTTTTGCTTTATTTGTAGTCCAAAGAAGTACTTCAACTCTCCCATCATACTTATATCAAATTCCTTACTCATACAAGATGAAAGGTAAAGACTCATTAGTAGAACAAAAAAAAAATATCATCTACATAAATTTGAACAACAAGTATATCTTGGTTTTTATGCTTAATAAAAAGAATAGAATCCACTTTTTCTATTGAAAAACCATTATCCAACAATAAATTTTTAAGCATATTATATCATGATCTAGGTGCTTGTTTTAGACCATATAATGCTTTGATAATTTGTAAATATGATCAGGAAATTTTTCATTTTCAAAACTAGGAGGTTGTTTCACATAAACTTCTTTCATAATATAACTATTTAAAAATATACTTTTGACATCTATTTGATATAAAATGAAATCTTTATGACATACAAAGACCAATAACATTCTAATTGATTATAATCTAGCTATTGGTGCAAATGTCTCGTTAAAATCAATTCATTCTTCTTGGTTGTAACCTTAAACCACTAATCTAGCATTATTGCTTACAACCATACTGGATTTATCCATCTTATTCCTAAATACCCATTTAGTGTGTACGATGAATTGATGTTCTAATTTTGAAACTAATTTCCACACATTATTTCTTTCCAAATTGATTTAACTCTTCTTGCATTGACAGAATCCAAGATTCATCATTTTCAGCATCCGAAAATGATTTTGGTTCAATTTGAAAAATAAATGCACCATGCTCACAAGTATTTCTAAAAGATGATCTAGTAGTTATTCTTCTATAAGGATTACTTAGGATTAAATCTTTTGGGTGAGAAATAATATACCTTCACTCCTTGGGAAGTGTTTGAGAAGTACCTTCATTTTGCTCTATATTTGTTTTTATGTTGCTCTTTATGATTTTCAAGTGATGTTTACTTTTGTTTATCATTTGGTTGTTCTTCATATAATTCTTCATCTGCATTATCATCAACAATAACAATTTTCTTCGAGGATTAAGGAGTTAGATTCATCAAATGTGATATGCATGGATTCCTCCACAACTAAAGTTCTTTTATTATAAACTTTATAAGCTTTGGTCGAGTTTGAGTACCCAAGAAAGTTGCCAATATTAGATTTTGGATCAAATTTACCAATAGTATCTTTTGTGCTCAAAATAAAATATTTGCATCTAAAAACTTTAAAATATCAAATATTGGGTTTTCTATCTTTCCAAAGCTCATAAGAATTCTTATTTAGAGTAGGTCTTATCAATACACGATTTAAAATATAACATGCGGTGCTGACGGCTTTAGCCCACAAATGCTTAAGAAATGAGTTGTCGTTTAATATGGTACTACCCATTTCTTAAATAGATCTATTTTTTCTCTCAACAACTCCATTTTGTTTTAGAGTTCTAGGTGAAGAGAATTGATGTTCAATGCCATGCTCATTGCAAAAACATTCAAATGCATAATTTTCAAATTCTCCTCTATGATTACTCCTAATGCATGCAATCCCATAACCCTTTTCATTTTGAACCTTTCTACAAAATACATTAAAATTATCAAAGGCATCATCCTTATTGGTTAAGAATAATACCTATGTGAATTTAAAGAAATCATCAACAATCACAATTGCATAATACTTATCATTCACGTTAGTATATCTAGAAGGTCTAAATAAATCTATGTGAAGAAATTAAAGTGGTTTTAAAGTATAGATATGATTTTCGCTGTTTTGGTTTTTTTACCAAATTGGCATGCTTCACAAACTTATCCTTTTAAAAACCAATTTTTAGAAGACCTTTAACCAAATTATTTTTGGAATTCTTTGAAATCAAATCCATGCTTGCATGTCCTAATCTTCTATGCCATAACCAACCATCATTTTGAACTACAGACAAACATTTATCATTTAAGGATGCATGTCCAATATCAATGATATACACATTGCCACATCTATTTCTAACAAGCACAATTTTACTATCACATGCACTCTCTATAATACATCTAGTTTTATAAAAAATAACTTTATAACATTTGTCGCATAATTGAGTAATACTAATTAAGTTGTATTTCAAATTCTCAACTAAACACACATTTCAATTAGGGTAGAGGACACATTGCTGACGTACCAATTCCAAGAATTTTCCCTTTTAAATTGTCTCTAAAAGAAATATTTCCACAATTTTCGATCTTGGTAAAGCTCGAGAACCAAGCATAGTTTCCTATAATGTGTCTTGAACATCCACTTTCCAAATACCATTTATTCTTTTTCTTCCTCAAACCCTGCAAAGGAAATCTCAAGTCTCAGGTACCCAAACCTTTTTGGGTCCTTGAATGTTAGTGTTGGTACCTTTTGGAACCTAAATATATTTTATTCCATAATATGTATTTCCCTTGACAGGACATCAATTTTTCATATGACCATCTTGATTGTAATAATGATACATAACTTGATCATTAATAGACGTCACAAAATAATTCTTATAATACTTTTGTTTCAAATTTGGCTTATAGCCAATACCTCCCTTGTTAAACACACATTTTTGTGAACTAAGTTATCTCTAACATCTTTTGCCTATTTGTGAATCTTAAGACAACATCACTAAGTTCAATATTCCTTTTCTTGAGCATCTCATTTTTCTTTATCAAATAATTTACATGTGATTATACATGCTCATGTAATGTGTTAGGTTTCTCATTTGACAAAGCAATTCTATCACGCAATAATTTCTTCTCCAATTCTAGGCATGTAATCTTAGCACCTAAAGATTAATTTTCATTTGTGAGTTATACCATTTTCTTTTTAAGGCATCATTCTTTTTACTAATTTTCATTCAATCATCATATAATTCCTTAAAAGCGTCATACAATTCATCATAGGTAGGATCACTTACCTCCTCAAGTTCATCAAATGATTCATCCCCAAATGCCATGAGAGCTAGGTTTGATATTTGTTGATGTTCTTCATCATTACTTGACTCCTTCCCATCCCTGTCATCCTATGTAGCCACTATGGCCTTCATCTTGAGCTTGTTGAGAATAGGGCATTCTGATCGATGTGCCCAGGCTTATTGCATTCATAGCATGTGATTAGCTCCTTTTTCTCCTTTCGATTCTTGTAGTTTATTCTGAATTTTCTTTGCTTGGTTTTCATGAAAAAATTTCTGAATCTTCTAGTCATCATGCATTTCTTCATCATTTAGCTCGCTTTCTTCATCACTCTCATGTTTTAAAGCTTTGAGAGCAATATTTTTCTTTTTCTTCTCTTCATTTCCTTTTTTAGTTGTCAAATCTTTCTTATAAGAAATAAGAGAACCAATTAAATCATCTATAGGCAAAGTGTTTAAATTTTAGCTTCCTTTATGGCAGTTCTCTTAGATTCAGTCGATAATGACATAATGACCATCTCAACCTTTTCGCTAATCGAAAACGTTTTTTGTAGGGCACCCAATGTCCATAAAACTTGTATACATGGCATAAACACTTTCATTTTGTGCTATTTTGAACAATTCATATTGTTTAATGTTTTCAGTAATCTTAGACTCTTTAACTTGATTTGTCCCCTCATAAACAACTTCAAGTTTGTTCTAAATTTCCTGTGCACTTTTACAACTAGACACTCCATAAAATTCTTTCTTATCAAGAGCATAAAACATTGCATTCATGGCTTTGGAGTTTAGAGACAAGTTTCTCTTTTCTTCTTCACTCTATTGACTCGATAATTTGGGGATATCTTCCCCTTTATCATTTTTGGTAACGGGTATGAATGGAGCAACATTTATAATTTCCCAAATTTTGTAATCTAAGGTTTGCAAATAAATTCTCATCTTAGTTTTCTAATATGAGTAATCGTTACCATAAAAAAAGTTGGTCTAGTGGTGGATTGACCTTCCCTAAACATGGAATCATTTCGGGTTGCTATTGATCTTTAACTCTATATGGTTAAGTCTACACAACAGCACATTGCTCTAATACCAATTCAAATACACGTTATGCAACCCAAGAAAAGAGATGAATTGGGATTTTAAAACTTAAGCTAAACAAACCATACAATAATCTATTTTAATGCCTTAATAGAATAAAAAAATAATAAATTTAACAATGCTCAAAATAAAAGATTAAAGGTAGAGAAATCAAACACAATGATTTTTACGTAGTTCGACAATTCCTGCCTACGTTCAAGCCTCCAAGCACACTGGGCTTGAGGATTTCACTATCCAAACCTTCGAAGGCTTTAAGTTCTTACAATTGACTTTCAATGTGTCGATAAACCTTTACACGAAGAAAGTATCTGCTAATCACTTTACCTAAGTGTTTCTCACACATATACACTCACAACTTTTACAAAGATTTTAAGGATTACAACAAAAACTTTTTTTTAGAGTGGATATACAAATGATTGCACAATATAGATTTGATATATGATCATTTGTGAAACGATGCTCAAAATATGTTTTATATTCTTGTTTTTGCTTGCATTAGTACATAAAAATGGATTGGATATGAGTTTATTTAGTTTGGATTCAAAATATAGCCGTTATTGTATAAAAACCCATAGGTGCTACACTAAAGTTAAAGCTGCTTGAGAGTCACTCGCTTCTCTTTTTATTATGATGTATATAGCCCAATGGTTCCAAATGGAAGTCAAGATCTATTGACATTGATCCCGCACTTGCTAAAGAGTACTTCTTAGTTAAGGATCTGTACCACGTTCCACTTTTATCTCCATCAGTTTCTTGCATTTTAAAAAATTACAATTTAGCTAAAAGCTTTTGATAATTATGTTATAGCCTAAAAAATTATACAATTTTGCAAATAGGTCCCTTTTTAGATTTTCTAAATAATATTCTTTATTCTCAAAAATTTTTAAAATTATGATATGGTACAAAACCTTATTCAAAATTTTAACCTTATGCTTATTGAATTCAAAGTTATCAATTTTTTTTTTAATTTAATCCAAAATCTGAAAAATACTTAAATCTACAAAACACTTGTCTTATAAATATAAAACCTTTGCTTTATGAAAAATGATTTCTTATAAAATAAATACTTTAAACTTCTCAAATACTAAACCCTACATATATGAAATCATACCAGCTTTACAAGAATATTCGCAATAATAACTTTGTTGACCTAAACTTTATTCTTGAATGAGCTGTTGTACATTGAATGTCTTGAGTTTGATTTCACTTGATTCACTTGCATATGTTATCCTTCAAAAGCTAGTGAAAATGTGAAATACAATATTAACGTAATTATATATATTTTTTATCATCAAAATTACAATATGTGTAGCCTTTTAGGCTAACAACATCTCATTATCTTCCACCTCATCATCAGTTACAATCTCTCTATTATCTTGCAAAACAATAACTCTCTTATTCACTCATTCACTTGCTATATGTCCCTTGCCATGGCATTTGAAACAATTAATGTCATAATTCCTAATAGTGGGTGTCACAATGTTACCTTGTGAATTAGGTCTGGAGGCTCGAATCTTGGTTTAGGTATAATAGATGTTTATGGCATCTTATATTGCTTCACATAGCCCAGCTTCTATGGAGTGGAACTCGAGCTTGGGTTGCATGGTTTTACCCTTCCTCTTGAGTTGTTGTTCAATCTTGATGGCCTTGTGAGCCATATCCTCAATCTTCACATAATGTTGCAACTCAACCATATTTGCAATCTCTCGATTAAGGCCATTCAAGAATTTTGTCATGATAACTTCTCTATTTTCCTCCACATTTGCTCTAATCATGGCAACCTTCATTTCTTTGTTGTAAACCTCTACGCTTTAGCTACCCTAGGTAAGACTTTATAGTTTTTAGTATAGACCTCGATAGTAATGACTAGGTACAAAGCGTCTTCTCATCAACATCTTCATTTCATTCCACATCTTGATAGGGCGTTCCTTATTCTGGGTCCTATTTATAACAAGCTAATCCCACCAAGTCATAACATAGTAAGAAAATTCAATCATAGCCAATTTTACCTTTTTTGCCTTGGAATAATTGTGGTTGTCCAATATAAACTCAGTCTTCTTCTCATATTCAGGGTATAATTCTAGATCAAATTTACCTAGATCAAATTTACCTTAAAAAGATGATATCTTAATTTTTATGCCACTCACACCATCATCTCAATGCCTAGTTCTTCTATAATTATGTATAAAATCCTTCTTTTCATCATACTCATCCCCATAATAATCATTAATCTTTTCTCTAGTTGGAACTCACTCCCTCTTACGTGCTTGGGGATTAGCAGAAATAGAGATTATAGGCATAATAGAAAGGAATGTAGTAACCGAGGTGGGTGAACCCTCATAGATATCAGGTGCCCACATATATAGAGTCAAAAGAGATATAGAGCCCGAAAGGGAGGGGCTTGCATCATGCACGCCCTTAGGCTGGAAAGCCCTTTCATACCAATGATGAGCTAGAGCACTGGATCGATCCCTAACTTTGCCCCCCGTACTTGTTACTGAAGCTGCTGAATCGACCTCTGAGAAGTAAGAAGAACAAGATGCGGTTGAGAAACAAGACGTCGTTCGTAGCTGCACCTGTCAAGTTACACGATCTTTTTGTTTGCCTGCTTTGATTAGGTTTTATTCCCTCCCAAGTTTATTACTTTTGGATAGATTGTTAAGATCCTCATTATAGAGCAATCCCAGATTCTTAATGAAAGGGCTTGTCAACCGAGACTAGAGGTAGAGAGAGAGAAAGCTGCCTCCCTCTAATCTTGATACTACAGTCTCCATATCGGCTAATAATAAATAATAGCAATAAGGCAGATCTAGCCTTCTATACTTGATCCAAAAGCTTATATATATGCTCTAATTCAACCCTCATCATTCATCTCATCTCTCCCATCAATGCTTGAATTGAAAAATTTTAAACAGCTGGTTATTTTCTTCTTATTTTCACTTCATTCTTTATTGTGAGACATAGTTGAAATATTTAAAAAGAGATTACAAATAATGTGAAGAGGACATCACCTCACCCCCTCATGTGTTTCCCCCAAGAGAATGATTCACACAATTCTACTCGTGTTTCACTCATTATTTTACGATCCAATACGCTCACTCTCTTGTCCTTTTCCATTCATAGTAAATATCTATTGGTTCTTATAAAACTAATCAAACCAGTTTCAAGATTCTAGTAGTAATTCATAAAGATTATAACAAGGAGATTTAGATTTCAAATGCGAGAATACAACGAATAAGTATGATCAGGTTTTTGAAGTATAAAATACTTAAATTTTGGGCAAAAATTTTCACACAATGAAAAATCAGATTTGGACTTTATAGGATACCAATAATGGAAGTTGAACAATTTTTATTTTTATTCTCGCATACATGTCTTTTTTTTTTTTAAAACCCTAAATAACTTAAATTTGAATGAATTTAGGGTAAGGAATAAGTAAAATTTATGGATTTAAGGAAATAAACCACAAGGATGCAAAATTAAGAAAAAGAAAATTGAAAAAATTATTCATGTAGCACTATTCATACAACACTATTCATGTTTTTTTTTCAAAGAATCGGAATAGACAAGACATGAAACGAAATCTAAAGGATAAAGAAAACTTGATTAGAACCTTTGCTTTGATACCAATTGATACAATTCCTACCAAGAACTGATAAGACCTTCAAGATCATTTTTAAATTTAGAAATTGAATAGAACCACGATTCATGTAAAACTTTGGTATGTGAAGTTGCTATAATTAGCTATGGATATTATGATTGATAAGTCAATGGTTGAATGCCACAGAAAATCTAATAAATTTAAAAAGTTCATTTAAGAACTAACGACAATTACACTCTCAATTAAATTGCATGAAAACTTCTTACTTCTTTTATTGAATACGAGTATATAAATAAGTTACAAGAAATCTTAGCCATAACTATCCTAGATATTTCATGCCATTAATATCAATCTAATATCAAAAATAAATCCTAATCCAAAATCAAACCAGAATCTCAATTTAAATAAATAAGGAAAGAATTTTAAATAAATCATAATCCTAATTTAATAAAAAGGAAAGAATCCCGAATAAATCAGAATCATAATCTAATAAAAAGGAAAGTATCTTAAATGACTAAATATAACTGATTTCTTGCCTCTTTTAAAAATAGAAACACTATCTGAAAAGATAATAGCATACCTTTCCTCCTTAATGCACCGATTTCATGGATTTGATTGCTAAAAAAAATTCAAGAGCTTGGATCATATATGCATTTATCTGAATATCTTGTGAGATTTCTTTAATATGCCTCCATGAATTGGGTTGATTCCAAGTTACTTGAATAAGCCCATTAAGTACTTTTTTGAATTTTTTTGCGCAAGCTCTTGTGATAGGTATGATGAAAACTTGAATAAAATCCAAATATGTTTTATTCCACGTGCTTTGCCATCTTTATCCATAATCTCATTAATTGTTCATGACATTGTTCACATTACTGTTCACAATTTCTTTTAATATAAACTAGAATAAACAAGACTGGAAATAAAATCTAAATTAAGGATATACAAAACCTGATTAGAACCTTGCTTTGATACCAACTAATACGAACCCCGCCAAGAACTAACATGTCCCTAATAATATCGTGACCCTTTGTTTAATGAAGCACGAACCTTGGTATGTAAAGACGCCAAAATCAATTACGACTATTCTGATTGATAAGTCAAGGATTGAACACCACCAAAAATTTGATAAGTTTAAAGAGTTCGTTTAAGAACTAAAGAGATTTACGGCTCAAGTAAATTGCAAGAAAACTTAATTCTTTTCTTATTGAATGAGAAATTATATATTGCAAGAAATCATGGTCGTAATTGCCTTAGATATTTTATGCCATAAATCCTTATCTAAAATTGAAAACAAATCCTAATGACTAAACAAAATGTAAATAGCTAATTTGTTGCCTCTTATGGCTAAATAAAATAGAAAAACTGATTTGTTGCCTCTTTTAAAAGCATAAACACTATCTAAAAAGATAATTGCATATCTTTCATTCATAATGCGTCAATTTCATAGATTTGATTGTTTAGAAAAGATAAGAGCTTGAATAATACATTTATTAGTATGAATATCTTGTGATATTACTTTAATGGGCCTCCAATAATTTGATTGATCCCAAGTTGCTTGAATCAGCCCATTATGTATTTCTTTGAATTTTTTTGTATTAGCTCTTGTGACGGGTTCAACGGTAACTTGAATAAAATATGAATGTTTCTTATTCCACGCCTTTTTTCCATTCTTATCCTTAATATCCTCAAATCACTT
Organism: Murraya koenigii; assembly: GCA_025617385.1. NCBI lineage: Eukaryota > Viridiplantae > Streptophyta > Magnoliopsida > Sapindales > Rutaceae > Murraya > Murraya koenigii. Next base: position 12,752,070 of record CM046814.1, read on the forward strand.
GTGGATGAGGTTTCCAAGATTTCCATCCTTGAGGACAAGGATGCTTTCAAGGAGGGAGGAATGTCACGTGAGCTGTTGTAGAGTCCTATTCGTCAAAGGTAGTTCCTATTTGTCAAGGATAGTTGTTATTGTCAAAATAAATCTTTAACTTTTATTTACTCATAAAAGTAGCACTTGTTAGCTTTTAGTTATGTTTTAATTGTTTTATGTTGAAGTCTTTGCATAAATTCATAGTCCAAGATTGAATAAAGGATGGTAGAAAAATTTTCTTCAAAGTTTATGTTGTATTAAAGGCTTTGGTCTTCCTTGAGGTTCACCTATTTTACTTGCTTATTCTTTATTTAGTTGTATACTACAATAAGAAAACAAAAGCAAACGATTCTGAAAGGCTTTAGTTCCTTAAACAGACCAGTTACAAGGTCAATAACATTGTCACATAACATAAATATAGCCACCAAGTTAGGATATAACATAATGGGAAAACAAATTAAATAGAATTTTATCACATTTCAAAAATTTTATAAAAGATTCTCAAAATCATTATTGCACCTAATGGCGGTGCTAGGAATTTAATATAGAAGGGCTAAGTTCAGATGATAATATTATTTTAAAAAATTCATCAAATAACAAGCACTATTATTCTGCCTCATTGAAATATTTTCAATCAATAAATTTATAATTTTCCTCAACTCACTTTCAATAGTTCCCAATAAAAAAATCTTATTTCATTTGTTTGATAAAATTCCCTAAAAGAATTAAATAAGTGATAATCAATCAACAGTTGCTTGCCTACATAATAAGAGCAAGCTAATTTAAAGGATTTGACTTTAGAACCTTTAAACATTTATCTTATTTTTTTAGAGAGAAAGAAGAGTAAAGAATTATAAAATTGTTGATTTTTTGGAGAGAGCAAAGAAATAAGAATTAGAAAAGAAGAAAACCATACAAGAACTAAGTCAAATTTTTACTTTCGATACAAGATTCAAAGAATATCAACATGCAATTATAGGCACTATCATAACCACCCTTCATGCTGGTAGTAGTGCTTTATTTAAACTTTTACCCTACTTTTAATCTCTCTCTCCAATAGCCAAACTTATCCACAACCCTAAAGTTCAAATTCAACTCTAAGGAGTTGAACAAACAGTCACTTCAAAAATGGTTACCTTACACCATCAGCTAATGTATCGACTTCAAAATCATGCCTTGGATCTTCCTACTCCTCATACATCCATAGATGCCCTTATGATTCTTGCTGACACTGAACCAAAATCTACACCAATTATTGTTCAAATTCTTAAAAAAATACAACAAGATGGAATTAAAATTTCTTGATGCCATATTTGACAGCCAAGATCTTTTTATAGATGACATAGTAATGCTTTTCAGAGTCTTGGAATTGGCTACTAGCATGTGCACAAAAGTATTTGTCCATCAATAGATTCCAAAAAGATAGCACCCCAGAATTCATCACTAGCATCGGTCTGGAGTATTCTTTGACCGGTTGAAAGAATCTTTAAAGCTGGTGGAGATTGCTTAGAATCCACCAGCTTTAAAGATTCCTTCAACCAGTCAAAGAATACTCTAGACAGATGCCGGTGATGAATTCTGGAAGTGCTATTTTATTGGAATCTATTGATAGGCATAAATACTTTTATGCACACGCCAACGGCCAATTCCTTAAAGTTTCTACAGCTTTGGGAACTATTTATGAACAGTTTTTGGGAGAATCTACAATAGCACTAGAGCATGCTAGAAAAGAAATTGAACCGTATTTATTCCCTCCACACTCCAACTTTCAGTACATACCATCTCTTTTACATTCAGTCCATCTACGGAAAACCATCTGTAGATTACTCAAAAACTTTTAGCATGACCCATACTTTGTTTAAACCCAAAACAAAAACACCTACTAAACAACCTTTCCAAACTTACCAATCTAGACCTTCTACACAAATACAGCTAGCTCTGGCCTCTGCATCAGTTCTAACCCAAACAATAGAACCACGCCAATAATCTCAACCTCCCTCTAAAAACAAAGAACCTATGCACCAATATTCTTCTCATACAATTAAACCCAATCAGATTCTTCCTTTACAGAGTCATTTGAATCTTTAGAGGTAAAAGCTTATCTTTGATGGAGAGTTATTCATGAGAGGTATCTGCCAGTTTATACAGACGTAGAATATGTGAATAAGATTTGAACATTCCCTTGTAATAAACTCTAATAACTGTGATATGTAGCTTCTTGATCATATGAAGAATATCAAAGCCAATTAAAATATCTTTATCTAGGCAATCTGAACCAAACATCTTATTCAAAATAACACAATTGGGAAATAACTGAATTCTAATTCTAATTCTAATTAGGAATAATATCTTATTCCTAATTTATTGAGAATAAATTAGGAATTGATCAATGGGATAAAGTGCTTCACACTCAACATTTGACCATGGGCTTAATATTCTTTTTGTTAGTTCCAATTAATTTATGAGAGGGGTATTTCCACTCCTCATAAAATTCACACTGAACATTTGACCATGGGCTTAATATTCTTTTTGTTAGTTCCAATTAATTTATAAGGGGGGTATTTCTACTCCTCATAAAGCTAACTCTAATAAATATGACATCAAGCGCTCATTGTGCCAAGAAGAATAATCTTATGTTAAATGTGGTATTAGAACACGTTGTGACAAGTAATAACATTATAACTGTCAATAAAGTGGTAAGACTTTCCACTAATTAACTTAGATAATTTTTATATGAACAATGAGTTCAGATCTACCACATAAATTAGAGGGAGGTTTTTCTCTAATAAATATAGTGCAAATATCTAGACAAGATTATTACTATTTGTCTATAATAAGTCAAAATAATTTAAAAAAATTAGAGAAAGTGAAAATAAACTTACCAAATTAAGCCCATAGATCATGTTGAAGCTTAACCTTTAATCCAAACATGGAAATAAATTAGCTACTCATTTTATAACTAAGGGTAAAATGTAAATTTTATTAAAATATAAAGAAAATACAAAATGGAGAAGAAATTTCAGAAAATAGAGCCCAAAAATGAATTCAGGGGTGTCAAATTAAGGGGGAGGGGAGCCCCATATTTATAGATACAATGAGTAAATTATGGCGATCGAATGAAAACAATTTAGATGCCGAGGATTGAGCCACGTGACACTCTCTGATTGGTTGGAACACGTCACTAGGGCTGTCATTCGGTGTATATGCATGTATGATATACGAGTTTTCAATCCACTAATATTCTAACACGTTATCGATCAATGCAAAAGTCAACAAATATGATTAAGTGCATTACATGTATTGTAAGCTCATTTTTTTGTCCAATAGACTTCTGCCACATCATTGTCAACGACACATCAGCAGTTAATGCTACGTCAGCGGGGCCTACTAAAATCTTAAAATTATGATTTTTTTTCCTTTTATGTATTTCCTAAGGTTTTCAGCTTTTTTGAGTTCAAAAATACTGTCCGTTTTGCTGTCCGACTTCTCATTATTGAGAAATGACTAAAATACCCCTAAAATACATAAAGTATTAAAAATACACATAAACATAGACAATTAAATATCAAGGGATTTAAAATACATAATGGTGGAAATGTTAGTGAGACTTGGAGTGTAAAATGATGATTTTACCCTTTATAAATATATACTATCTAGGACTCAACAATATCCACTTTTTAAATCTATCTTTGAAAACAGCTTTGATCTTCCAATTCTATTAAGCATATCATTTAATCGAGGAATTAATAATCGATATCTCACAGTGATTTTATTAATATTTCTACTATCAACAAACATTCTCTAGCTTCCGTCTTTCTTTGGAGTTAGCAAGGCAGACACAATACAAGTACTCATACTTTTATAGATTAGGCCTTTTTAGAGTAATTCTTCAACTTGCTCTTGTAAGATCTTGTATTCTTTTAAGCTCATATAATAATGTAGCAAGTAGGGTAGGCTAGCTCTAGGGAAAATATCAATTTGGTGCTGAATGTTTCTTATAAGAGGCAACATGTTAGGAAGTTTTTAAGATATAATATCTTGAAATTCATGGAGTAATGGTTGGGAGTGTGTGGGCACTGATTCTGCTTTAGATGCCTCTTTTGGTACTAAAAGATAAGTCCCCTTAACTTTTGACTTCAATGGTGTAAGAATAATCTTTATATTATCTTTTTGGAATTTGTTTGTATTATCCTTCCCATGATGTACTGTATTAAGATCAAACTGCTAGGATATCCTAAATAGCATATGTCAAGCATTCATGTCAACAACATTGCAAGTTACTTCATCCTTATATCTTCCAATGGAAAAAGAAATACGACAATGATCTATTACTTTAGTATCTCCAACTTCTTTTATCCATCCAATGCGAATGGAAAATGATGTTTGTGCATCTTAAGTTATAACTTATCAACCATGGACTTAAAAACTATATTCTCGCTATTACCACTATTAATAATTAGATCCTATACTCTCTTACATTAAACATGCTATGTCTTTGAGTGTCCTTTCCTTTTTTAGAGTGTATAACAAATGTTGTAATACTAATGATACTCCTTCGTCTAGATTCATCTACTCTTCCTCCTTTTCTATGTCCTTATTATCTTCATAAGTTTCGTTTTCAGGCTTTTTACTTTCCCCTGCGTAAGTTGCCAAATTAACTGTATGACACCTTTGTTCTGGGCATTGATTTGATGTATGGCTTAGTTTTGAATAAACAAAAGTATTTGTCTCCTTGAGAGATTGCATAAGGACTGCCACTGCTTTTTGGATCCTTTGTTGGTTGCATGGCTTGTCCATTATGATTCTATATTGGCTTTCTAAAATTCTCTATAGGAGCTCTTCCCTTGTTAACTTCATACCTCTGCCTTGGATGTTGAGTAGGAGTGAATGAGCTCGGGCTGGCTTGATTACGAGCCTTTCATTTTTTCAAGTTGTGCCTCTACCTTTTTAGTTAGTTGAATGGCATTTTGTAGTGTATGTACCCATTGCAACCTAACTTGATCTTTTATTTTTTGGCATAAACCATCAAAGAAACAACCATTTATCTAAGTCTTTGTCTTGAAGAGATTATTTCATTCTATAGTTCTTTAAAATTCAAGGGCATATTCTTCTACTATTTTGACTCCATGACAGCAATTATTGTACTCACAAAACAAAGTCTGTATGTGACAAGAGGCAAATATTGTTCCCTTAGCAAGTGATGTATACGATGCTATATTTTGACCTTTTCTTTTTCTTGTAGTACATGAGAAGTCTCCAGATTATGCCATCAAACTACAGTAGCTCCTTGACCTTCTTTTATTCTAAAAATTCCATTGTTTCAAAGAATTATTCAACATCAGACAACCATTCAAAGAATTCTTCATTTTTTAATTATCTATAAAATGATGGTAGATCAATCTTGATATAGTCATTCTGATGCATTCATCATCGCTCATCTTCTATTTCTTCGTCATATGAATGGTTTGAATTTAGAAAGGATGGAGTAGCTTTTGTATTTTTACTAGTGCTACCTATTTCCTTAGCCTCATTATCCTTCTTTTGCTCACTAAATTTAATTTCAAAATCAATAATTTCAGCACCCTTAGCTTCATGATTACTTATTTGGGCAAGTCTAATATCTTTTAAATCTTGTCTCATACCAAGTAATGTTTCTTTCATCGCCGTATCATAGGGTTTGTATTGATTGTAAGGCTTTTATTGTTTCATGCCATGCCTTCACTGAATGATTTTGTGATTGTTCGAGTAGCTCTATCCCTCTTGTAATTCATTCTTCAAATTGAATATTATTTTCTCTAGAAATCATTGTTGCTTTCTTTTATTATTTTTTTATTGTTATTTTAGGTTTTATGTAGGAAAAGAAAAATTAATGGGTAATAATAGAATTAAAAATTTTGGGCTAAAATTATAAATAAACAAAGTAACAAAAGTTACTAGCGACGGTGCTAAAAAAAAAAGGGAAAAGAAGGGTAGATCTGGAAGATTTAAGGTCAGTAAGTGTGATGGTATGGTGGTTTGGCTCAATTTATTGTGGATTGACTAGAAAATTAAATCAAAGTCATGGTTGGAGGTTGGTTTCAATTTTTGGTGAAGGGATCTGTGGTTGGCAGTGGAAGTGGGTTGGAAAGAAAAGGCTGATGATAGTGGATGGAATGGTAGTGGTGGTGGCTGATGGCAGTGAATTAACTGGTGGTTGGTACGATAGTTTATGGCTATCTTGGTGTTTCTTAGGTGGATACTGTTGATGCAGTTTTCTGGTCGCTTTAAAATATGATACTACTTTCTTCTGGTCGCACCCACCTCGAGTAGGATTACCAGCTGATTCTTGTGTTTCTTAGTTTGCTAGAATGGTGGAGCTCTTTCGCCTGTATCCACAGAAAAGTATCAGAGGTTGTCGGGTGTTTTTCTAGCAAAAACCCTCCGACGCTTAAGTCAGTAATCGAGTTGATTCTTTGTAAATTCTCTCTTAATATGAGAGAAACCAAAAAATAGAAAGTTAAAAATAAAAAGAAGAAAATATCCTTTTACCTCACCCTTTAGCTGATATTTATCCCCTTTTTTTCCCGCCACCCTTACTTGGGGGCCATCCCCTGCATTCATTATGCCTGCATCTTTCTGATAGCTATGGGTCACAGTGGCATAACTTGGGGTTACAGGATGTCAGACGATTATGGGTTACCGTGATCAAATGATGATACCGTGTAGGTATGTGTAAAATGATGATACTGTGAGGTATGTGTCGGTTATCGATAATAGTGACGAAACCCTATGGCGTGGGGGTGCTTGTCAGTTATCGATCGTCATGATAAGTTGTCAGGGTATGGGGGGCATCTGACGGTAACTTTCTTCTTCTCAGAGAGAAGCGTTTACCGTCTTAAACTATAGATGTGGGGCTGACATGCTTGGGTTTGTTCTGCTCGAGCTCTGGTCTCTTCCTGTTCTTGGTGCCGCCCATAACGTGACCAGAGCTCACTTGATGGTTGCGTACATCCTTGCTCTTCCTAGCTTTGCTCGAGCAGGATGCGAATATCCGAACCCGAACAGCTTAGAACACTTGACCCCAACCTACTTTGACAGAGAGTAGGGGTGTCTTTGTGCTAGTGATCGGTTCTTCTATTCTAGCTGGTTTGCCCTCGAGGAGGCCTGCTCAGCATTCCCCAAACATCAGTCTGCCAGTTTCTTGTCTTAAGAGTGTAATGGAATAAGACTAGAAATTACTTGTTCGAGCAAGTTCCCCATTTTTTACTTTTCACGCTGAGCTGTCAGCTTCTTCCATCACTTCACATTTAATGTGGGCCACGTGGGTTAATCTGGTCCACTCGTTTAAATTTTCTAGTTGATGCAGTTTTCTAGTCGCTCTAAAATACGATACTGCTTTCTTCTGGTCGCACCCACCTCGAGCAGGATTTCCACCTAATTCTTGTATTTCTTAGTTTGCTGGAATGGTGGAGCTCTCTCAGTGGAAATACTTTATCAGATACTGTGCCTTCCATTTCCTTTTTACTTTCTGTCTATTTGGATAAAACAGCTTATATGCCCCCGGACCGGCCACCTACGAGTCCCTATAAGGACCCTCCCAATTTGGGCCCAACACCCCTTGCCTAGGATCTTTAGTGCTTTGATTCACTCTTCTAAGTACCCAGTCTCCCACCTTAAATCGGTGGATGAGCACGTTCTAGTTGTAGTAATTGGCCACCTTCTGCTGATATTCTGCCATCTTCATTGCTGACCTCTCCCTTCTTTCCTCCAGTAGATCTAAATTTGCACAAATCTGCTCGTTATTCTACTCCTCATCAAAGTGCTCCGTCTGATGCGTGCTTACCCCTATCTCTGCTGGGATCACTGCTTCGTGCCCAAATGCCAAAGAAAATGGTGTCTCCCCCATAATACGCTAGGCAGCTCGTCCACCGATGCTCCTTTCTGCTCTCCCAGTTTGGTTTTTAAGAGACATTTATAGTTTTGTTCGCAACCTCCACTTGCCCATTTTCTTATGGATGTGATGGCGAGCAAAACTTCAGCTCTATTCCCATGTTTGCGCAGAAGTTCCTGAACTTGTTTTTGTTAAAATGCCTCCCATTATCAGTAACCAGCGTTTGGGGGATTCCGTACCTGTAAATCACATTTCTCCAGATAAAGTAAGTGGTTTTGATTTCTGTAATACTACTCAAGGCCTCTACTTCAACCCATTTAGTGAAATAATCAATTGCAACCATGGCATGTGTTACGGATGCTCTTTCTCTCGGTAGAGGTCCGATCAAATCAATTCCCCATTGGGCAAATGGCCAAGGTGAGTTCATCACAGTGAGGTTCTCTGGTGGTTAAGCTATGAAATTGGCGAAACTTTGACAACTATTGCAGCTCTTGGTCTTTTCTTGTGCGTCTTGGTGCATTCTAGGCCAGAAGTATCCTTGCCTCAAGACTTTAAAAGCTAAAGACCTTGCACCAGAGTGGTTTCCACAAATCACCTTGTGCACTTCCCTGAGCGCGTAGTTGTCTTCTTCCTCGTTCAAGCAGCATAACAGTGATAAGGTGTATCCTCGTCTGTACAACACCCCATCAATCAGTGCATACCTTGCTGCTTGGCACCTCAGCTTTCTTGCTTGCTTCTTGTCGGTCGGTATTGTCCCTTCCTTAAGGTAGGAGATAATTGGGTCCATCCAGGTGCTGCTCGAGGTCACCTGCTCGATTCTCGATCTAGTCCTGATCTCCAGAGGAATTGGCTTAGTCATTTTGGGGTCTGACACAGCGGCCATCCACGCTATCATATCTGCTCGAAAGTTTTCTCCCCTTGAAATCTGTTCCACCTCTACTACTCGAAACTTCCCAACTAATTGCCTCACTTTTCGAAGGTAGGCCCCCACCTTCTTGCCTTTTGTTTGGAAGATTTCGTTGAAGTGGTTTGCCACTAACTGGAAATCTGTTCACACTTTCAGCTCCTCCACTTTTACTACTAAAGCCAGTTTCAGTCCTACAATGACGACCTCATACTCAGCCTGGTTATTAGTGGCTTTAAACTCGAGCTTCATGGTTTATTGTATTTCCACTCCTTCAGGGATAAGCAGCACTACTCCTGCTCCCACTCCTTGATCCCCACGCGATCTATCCACCGTAACTGTCCCTATTTTGCCCGGAATAAGCTCTCCCACTGCTCGCTCGTTGTTTGTGCCCTTATCTGATTCTGTGCATTCAGCCACAAAGTTTGCCAAAGCTTGTGCTTTAATTACTATTTACGGTTGATAGCCGATGTCAAACTCGCTGAGCTCTATTGACCACTTCACCAACTGACCTGAGGTCTTTGGTTTGTGTAGAATTTGTCTTAGCGGCTGGTCCGTCAAGACCACTATCGAGTATGCTTGGAAATAAGGCCTCAACTTCCAAGCTACTGTTACCAACGCAAGCGCCCATTTTTCTACCAGTGGATACCGAGTCTAAGCTTCCAGCAATGTCCTGCTCGTGTAATATACGGGGTGTTGTACCCCTAATTCATCCTGTACAAGACCGAGCTCGTTGTCCACTATGACACGGTAAGTACAAGTAGAGGACTTCTCCTTCTTGTGGTGTTGACAGTAACGGGGCTTTTATCAAGTATTCCTTCAATTGCTGGAATGCCGCCTCACATTCTGGTGTCCACTTTGTCTTCCTACCCTTTTTCATCTCCTGGAAGAAGACATGGTACTTGTCCGTTGCTCGGAAGATGAACCTGTTCAAGGCTGCCAGCTTACCCGTAAGACTATGTATCTCCTTGAGAGTGCGCGGGGACTTCATGTCCACTACCGCTCTTATCTTCTCTGGGTTGGCCTTAATTCTTGTGTTACTGACCATGAAACCCAATAATTTCCCAAACCCTACTCTAAAGGCATACTTCTCAGGGTTGAGCTTCATTCTGTATTCCCTCAAGAGCGCAAAGGTCTCTTCCAGATGCTTGACATGTTCTTCTGCATCCCTGGACTTAGTGATAATGTCTTCCATATAAACTTCCATTGTGCGACCGATCAGAGGTTTAAAAATCTTATTCACCAACCTTTGATATGTTGCTCCTGTGTTCTTTAAGCCGAAGGGCAGGACCTTGTAGCAAAACAGACCTTGGTTGGTGATAAAGGCCGTGCATTCCTCATCCGGCCCATACTTGAGGATTTGGGTATAACCCGAAAATACGTCCATGAAGCTGAGCAGACCGTGTCCGGCCGTGGAGTCAACTAGCTGGTTTATCTTTGGCAATGGGAAACTGTCCTTAGGACAGGCTTTGTTCAAGTCTGTGAAATCCATACATATCCTCCATTTTTCACTTGCCTTTTTCACCAATACCACGTTCAAGATCCATTTGAGGTAACTAACTTTCCTTATGAATCCTGCCTTTAACAGCTTATCCACTTCGCTGTTCATGGCATCATATCTTTCTTGGTTGACACACCTTTGGATCAATCCCTGGCATGTCCTTATGTTACAAAGCGAACACATCGGAATGTGCTCGTAAGCACTCGACTAGACTTCTCATCAGCTGCTCGCTTATGCCCGAGCCGATCTTAACCTTCTTTTCCTGGTCGTCTAGTCTTTTCAAAATTTCCTCCAACTCTTCAGTGGGTTCTTATCTCATTTTCTTTGACTCACCTCTCGCGTCTGGCGACGTCACCTGTATCGCTTCCTTAGCCGCTGTGGCATAGTAGCTTCTTGCGACCGTTTGATCACCTTTAACAACCCCACTGCTCCATTCACTCGATGTTTCAGTGTTAAGTACTGGGTGGACATCACCGACTGACTGATCCTCATGAAAAGCCTTCCCAATATCGCCTGGTAAGGGCCTACCTCGTCCACAACCATGAAGTCCAGCATTATATTCTTCTCAAAGGGCTTCGAACTCATGGTCACTGGCAGATTCACAATCCCTAGAGGGGTTAGCCTTCCCCGAATCCTTTCAAAGAGGTGTTGTGTGCTCGAGCATTGCATCTGCTATTCCCATCTCATCTAGGGTGGACTTGAAGAGAATATCTACTGAGCTTCCCGAGTCCACCAGAATCCGATTGAGCTCCCTGTTTGCGACATTCGCCTTTATAACTAGGGCATCCTCGTGGGGGTATAGGACCCTTTCTTCATCCTCCTTCATCCACATGATTGGAACTTGTCTGGTTCTGGCCTTCTTTGCTGCAGGCATAGTGAGTAGGAGCTCCCGACTAGCGGAGACATATTGGCTATAGTTTTTTTATGTCTTTATTCGAGTCTCTAGCCATTATCGGCCTCCTGCTATCACCCTCACAGTAGGCTGCTCGTGGTCTATATCACAAGCCTGGTCATCCTCCGCCTGTTGTCGCTCTACCACCAGGTGTCCTCCCTCAATGAATTCATCCAGGTATCGGTTTCTTACTAGATCATACACCAGATTCTTTAGATCGCGGCACTGGGATGTCGAATGGCCATGATCATTGTGGAACCTGCAAAACCTACTTCTGTCCCTCCGCCAGTTTAGACATCAGTGTCAAGGAACACAACAGATCTCGTTCCTCTATGACATGGAACATCTCCTCTAACGACATCTTCATAGGGGTGTACTGCCTATAAGTAGGACTTTGGTCAATTATCTGCATGGTCCTATCCCTCGAAAAGTTTCCCGCGTGTGGAGGCAGTGGACGGTCAGCTCTGTTATGGCTCTGCATGAGCCGATCGTAGGTGGATTATAGGGCGGATTGCCACTAAACTGACGGTAATCCATCTGGTCCCTGCTTGGAGACTTACGGAGTGGAACGTGACCCACTCATGGTTGGGGGCCCTCTAGTAAGGGTTGTAGTGTGCAACCTAGCTCCTTGTCCCTTTAGAAGTTGACGGACCCTGACCAAGCCCCTCTTTCTCCCTGCGTTTTGCTCCGCTGCTCTTCCTAAATTTTATGACTTTTTCCTCCTCAATTACAATATCCATCTTCATTTGCTCGTATGCATCGGAGTAAGAGCAAATTGTACCAAGGCTTTCCCATCCTTATCCCCTCTTTCAGTCCTCTCAACACCTAGGGGTGGTTGAACGCCCCGAGCTCTATGATTGCCTGATGGTAGCTCTTGATGAACTCTCGTAGGGATTTCCCCACTCTGTTTGATCTCAACTAACTCTATCATATCGTCTTCGGGAGCTACTACCCCCCAGAACTGTTCGGCAAACTTCGTGCACATCTGCTCAAAGTTCTGAATGCTCCCTCGTGGTAACTTGCTGTACCATTCCCTCGCTCACCCTTCCAAGGTTAGAAGGAAGGCTCTACATCTTTGGGCTGTTGTCAAGCCTTGTACTTCGGTCATGTCATTGAAACGCTCGACGTGCACCAGCGGGTCATTCTTCCCCGAAAACTTCAAGTCGGGAAAATGAAAATCCCTGGGGATTACGACACCCATGATTTTCATTGAAAGTGGGGACTCGTTGTCCAGCATGATCCTCTAACTCGGAGCTTTCCCATTTCCCTGGAGGTCTTCAATGACCTGAGCCAGCATGCGACCTCCTCCTCCAGCTCTTCCGCATGGGAAGGAGGTACTGCGTTTTGCAAGTGCTGTCTTAACTCTCTCTCCTCCGGGATTGTCTCCTCCCTTCCAGCTGCGTTCTTTACTTTCTGCCTTTGGGCTCCATCTCCTGCGTTCCCCCTATGGGAGCATTCCCATGACTAGATTCGGGAACGTCATTGCTTGCTCTCCTCTGCCCATCCCTGAGTTCTTGTGGGATGGCCGTCAGTGTCTCCATCTACTTCTCTATCCTTTCTTGCATTTCTCTATCTCGAGCCTCATTGGCCACCTCCCTCAGAGTCACCGATTCTTCAGGGCTTACTCCTCTTTGGCTGTTTCCTCTCATTTTCACGTCGTTTCTGAAGCGTGTTACAAATTCTGGCTTTTTGAACTGGTCCCCATAGACGGTGCCAAAATGTTGATACGATTTTTTGGTCGCTCTAAAATACGATACTGCTTTATTCTGGTCATACCCACCTCGAGTAGGATTTCCAGCTGATTCTTGCATTTATTGGTTCGCTGGAACAATAGAGCTCTCTTGCCTGTATCCACAGAAAAATATCAAAGGTTGCCAAATGTTTTTCCGGCGAAAACCCTCTGACGCTCAAGTTAGTAATCGGGTTGATTCTTTGTAAATTCTCTCTTAATCTGAGAGAAACCGAAAAATAGAAAGTTAAAAAGAAAAAGAAGAAAAGATCCTTTTACCTCACCCTTTGGTTGATATTTATCCCCCTTTTTTCCCGCCACCCTTATTTGGGCGTCATCCCCTACATTCATTGTGCCTGCATCTTTCTGACAGCTATGGGTCACAGTGGCACAACTTGGGGGTATGGGATGTCAGACGTTTATGGGTTACTATGATCAAATGATGATACTATGGGGGTATGTGCCGGTTATCGTAACAATGACGAAACCCTATGGCGTGGGGGTGCCTGTCAGTTATCGATCGTCGTGACAAGTTGTCAGGGTGTGGGGGGCGTCTGGCAGTAACTTTCTTCTTCTTAGAGAGAAGCGTTCATCGTCCTGAACTACAGATATGGGGCTGACATGCTTAGGTTTGCTCTGCTCGAGCTCTGGTCTCTTCCTATTCTTGGTGCTGCTCATAACGGGACCAGGGATGGCTTGATGGTTGCGTAAATCCCTGCTCTTTCTGGCTTTGCTCGATCAGGATGCGAATATCCGAACCCAACTAGTTTAGAACACTTGACTCCGACCAGCTTTGATACCGAGCAGGGGTGTCTTCATGCTAGTGAGCAGGTCTTCTGTTCTAGCTGGTTTACCTCGAGGAGGCCTGCTCGACATTCCCCAAACAGATATGGTAGCAGGTTGATGGTGTAAATGGCTTGAATATTGTCGGTGGCATGTGGGTGGTCAGATGATGGTGGAGTTTGACGGAAACGATGAAGAACAACAGCAGCGGCAACCTCATACGGTGGCTATAAAGGTGGTCGGGTTCTTTTTTTATTTGGTGGAATTAATGGATGATGGAGGAAGGACTTGTGTATGGAGGATGATTGATGGTTAGGAAAGCTTTGCATGGTACAAAGAAAAACTGTGATACCACTTGATGCAGTGTGGAAACAATACTAGATGTCATTTTAGCTTACATTCTTGAAAACTCAAGAAAGAGCACTGTCACAAGAAAGAAAATATCTCAATTGAGAAAATATTGAATATTATTAATAAAAAACTTGTGTAAAGAAATAAGCGTAACAAGCCTATTTATACTAACTAAGATTATTTTATTCTTAATAGACATATGTTTCCTTATAAGAAAATGAATATTAATTAAACAAGAATATTAATCAAATCCTAATTAAACTAGTAAAAGGAATTAAATTAAAAATAGATTTTTAAATTTATACACCTACTATGGTTTCGTTTGTACTACATCAATATATATTGTGTGATAAACAAGTGCATAGTCAAAGTATTGTTAAACATATTCATGTAGCGGATCCATACCATAAGCATGGTAATTATATAATTAACTAACAAAAAGGCATGAAATCATCTTCTATCGTTAGAGATATTTTATTGTTTATGACCAAAAAAACTAAAATTCCAATGTCAACAAACCACAACCAAGTTTGTTATACATGATACACTATTTCAAAAGACAAAAACAACTTATATTCACCGAGTCTTGTGTTATTCAACTAAGAAACTTAAAAATTAACACATAACTGAAATTAATAAAATATCTATTATCTCGTAAAAAATCATGCTTTCGGTAAAGTCAAAAAAACCAAAAGTAAAACTCCATAATCAAAACTATCAAAAAATATTCTCTTGAATTCTTAAATATACGAATGAAAAGCATATTTTTTTGTTAACGAAATTATATATGATTATCAAACTTTATATGAATATACATATTAACAAAGTAATTGGAAACCATGTGTACTGAAGGATATGAATTGAAGTAAGTTATGATACCATATATAAACTAATTAAATAATGAACAAGATCATATACCTTCAAATATAATTGTTCAAGTATTAAAAGCTCTTTATACTCACTAATTTCATAAAGGTAGATCTTATCTGTAAACCCATCACCACTTTGTAATGGGTAACAAAACTTAGGGCAAGCTTAAATTGACTAGACTACGGGCCCTTTTATAGTTAGCCTTAAGATATAACTTAAGGCTATGTGATTGGGGAATCGAAATCCGAAATTATAATCATTAATAATATTTATTTTGTAAAATGAAAGTAGAAATCGGAATTATATGACCCACACGAATTTGAGAACGAGGAATGAGAGATTGATTCCTTAAGGGGGGCTTGGGAGTCAATCTCCCATTTCTGGAGTTGAACATTTTGGCCCCCCATAAAATTCAAAATTTCTATTTTGTCCTTAGTTATAATAAATTAATATATTATTATAATTAATTAATTAGATAATATAATAATAATTATTGTTCATTAATATATTTTTATAATAATTTAATATATTTTAATTAATAAATAAAATATTATTATAATTATTATAATATTATTGTAATTAATTTATATATTAATATATTATTATTAATAACTATTAATAAAAAAATTTTGAATAAATAATCGCAATAATTAATATATTATTATAATAATTAATTAATTAATATAATAATAATTATTAATTATTGTTAATAATATATTACCAATTATAATTATATTAATTAGTATAACTATTATTATTAATAACATTTTTATTAATCAATTTTTAATAATATTTAATTAATTATAATAGTATATTAATTAATTAACTATAATAATATATATTAGTTATTGTGATTATTTATTCAAATATTGTTATTATTAATTAATATTAATAATAATTATGACAATAGTTTATTAAATATTTTTTAGTAATTTATTACAATTTAACTAATTCTAATTTCAATTCCAAGACAAAGTAAACACATTAGTGACAATCCAACTCATTCTGATTTTGATTTCTATATTTCAAGTAAATTTTGATTCTCATTTCACATTTCGATTTTAGTTCATTCTGATTCTAGTTTGGAAAACGAACTATAAGATTCTTAAACTTTCAATAATAAACAAGTAATGTTCACTTCCTTCTATCAAAAAAGTGTTATACACTTTAATTTATGGCTTAATTAAATTATCAGAAATGAAAAATAATCATAAATTCTCTACTTTATTTAATTAGCTAGCCAATATCGATATATCATGTGCACCATATTGTAAATTCTTACATTTATCACTTTAATCTCTTCCCTTTTTTTCCAAATCCCGTACAAGATATTCTTTATTTATTTATTTATTTATTTTTTGGAAAGACTGTACAAGGTATTCCTTTTCGAAAAGTTGTTCTTAAATCGATTCGTCTTGGAAGACCAAAACACAATTTAAAATTTTTATTACTTGCTTTAGTAGCTTTCATGGGTGCAAGGTAAGGAACAAAACTCGGTGGATTTTATGACAAAGCATTATCTTGTGTAGCACCTTTTACCATATCTGCATCTTTACTCTTGAGTAAATTATGTTTTATGTCGCATAATATTTCTGCAATAACAACAAACAAATTATAACCCTGAAATCTCAATATACACTTCGATCTCTAGCTAGTTCTCTACAAAATATGGCACTAAGCAACAACGTTATCGGA
The DNA here is from genome assembly GCA_025617385.1 of Murraya koenigii. Classification (NCBI taxonomy): domain Eukaryota; kingdom Viridiplantae; phylum Streptophyta; class Magnoliopsida; order Sapindales; family Rutaceae; genus Murraya; species Murraya koenigii. Next base: position 12,768,695 of record CM046814.1, read on the forward strand.
GCCATCAACTTCGTTGCCGTACTTCTTTCAATCCCAGTCATCGGCGCTGGAATCTGGCTTGCCACAGAGGCAGACAATTCTTGTGTGAAGCTTCTACAATGGCCAGTCATTATTTTGGGCATCTTGATTTTAGTCGTGGCTCTAGCAGGCTTTATTGGGGGATCTTGGCGCATCCCTTGGCTCCTTATACTTTACCTCGTTGCCATGCTCATTCTTATAATATTGTTGGCTTGTCTAGTTGTTTTCATTTACATGGTTACGATTAAGGGCTCCGGTCACCTTGCACCAAGTAGGGCTTACTTGGAATACCGCCTTGATGATTTTTCTGGATGGCTACGAAGAAGAGTTCGAAGTCCTTACAAATGGGATCGGATCAAAAGCTGTCTTAGCTCGACGCAAATGTGTCCTGAGTTGAACCAGAGTTATAGGATGGCTCAAGATTTCTTCAATGCACATATTACCCCTTTACAGGTAATTAAGTTGTTGGTTTCCATTAATTTTAGGTTTATTAGTATTAATTTCCAGAAATTAAGATTTATTAGAACTCTAAAGTTAATTCTTGTTAAAGTTTTAATTTCTACATACATATTCATCTTTATGATTATGATTGTAATTTTAGATTGGAGGATAATTTTTCCCCTTTGATTAAGCTAACCGGCACCCCTATAGAACAATGAAGAAGTAGTTAATAAAGTAAGCACAGTGTATTAGATTCGGAAAACAATGTATCAAATCTTCTTTTCAAAAATATTATCCGTCTTTATCTTTATTACGTGCCTTTATGCATCGTTTCTTTTTATTTTCCTTTTTATAATTTTTGTTCTTTACAGTCTGGATGTTGTAAGCCTCCCACAGAGTGTGGTTACACATTTGTAAACCCAACATATTGGATAAGTCCCATTAACAATGCGGCGGACATGGATTGCCTACAGTGGAGCAATGACCAAATGCAGCTTTGCTACAATTGTGATTCATGCAAAGCGGGATTACTTGCTAATCTGAAAAAAGAATGGAGAAGAGTAGATATCATATTACTTGTTACTCTTGTTGCTTTGATTTGCGTTTATTTGATTGGATGTTGTGCTTTTAGGAATGCCAAAACTGAAGACCTCTTTCGCAAGTACAAGCAAGGCACTTACACGTAATTTTTAGCTGCACGTAAACTTTCTTTGATAGTAATATAATGTGTAATTGGGGATTGGCTTGAATTGTTATAACTTTTTGAATTTTCATTTTAAGATCGTTTTCTTATTTATTTACTTGCATTTGGTTAAATTATGTGCGGTGTTGCTTTGATGACGTCATAATCTTGAGCTGTGCGTGCGTGATTTGCGGAGGGCGCCGAAAGTGGATTGCTTTTGAATAATTTCCTTTAAAGAGAAAGGGGTTTCGCACTTTCGGTCCTGCTTGCTCCCGTAGGCCATGAATTGTTGCTTTGAAAAAAATGCTCTGCCTCGTAAAGCGCAGAAGTCAAAGAAATGTGATATGTGCTCATGCATTATGCAGCCAGCCGATGGCAGATAGCACACATATTTTAGAAAAAATAAACACTCACCACAAATAGGAGAAATCTATGTTAATAATCATAAAAATTTTATAATTATTAAAAATAATTTTTTAAATTTATTTCTTTCAAAAATAGTTAAAATATATTAAAATAATTAAAACATCTTTCTCATGAAAATATTAATAAAATTTAAGAAAATAATAAAAATACAAGATGGATAAAAATATTACAAAAATTAATAAATTAAATAAATAAATGATAATATATATTAAAATTATAATAAAAGAAATAAAATTTTTTAAAATAGAAGTATTTGAAATAAAAATTAAGTTAGAAAAGAAATCAACAATTTTAAAAAAATAAAAAGAATTAAAAGAATCCATTAGACATAAAGAAAAAATATAATTTTGAGATATAGTTAAAGAATTATTTGACGAAAGAATAAGGACAACTGCTATGTTAAAAATATTAATAAGAGAAGAAAAATATCAGAAATAATTAGAAGAAATAATAAAAAGATTAAAAGAAAAAATACCAAAAAATAAATCAAAAGAAAAGGCAAATATAAAACAAAAGGAAATAAAAATTGATGAACCTAAAGAACCAAGTTCAAGTGATAGTGAATAATGGATAATTTAGATGAAAAATTTGATAAATTATCATTAGAAGATTTAAACTTAGAAACACTAGGATTTGATGTAAATATGAATGTTGGAGCACCACCTACCGAACTAAGTATAAAAACTGAAAACCCTGATATAATTTTTAATAATACAAGGACAAGAACACAACATCAAATATTAACATCTAAAAAACCTTATTATAAAATGTATCCAGAAGAATATATACCTGAATACAAGACTGAAAATGAACCCATTAAGCCTATGGGAAGTAAATTAGATATAGACTGTAAAAAAGACCCCAGTAAAACATTAACAACTTGGTCAAATGATATGAAAATGATGTGTTTTTTTAATAAAACAAATAGTGATTGGGATACAAATAATACAGAAAAAAATTTGATATGTGAATAGAAATACTAGTAATGAGTTTTATTGGTAATGTACAAAATTGGTGGGATGGAATAACTGAAGAAACGAAAACCTTAATAAGATTAGAAACTAAACAAGAATTTAGAAAATGAATTAATGAAGGATTAGATAAATTTACAAATTACATAAAAGATGAATTTTTAGGAGAAAATTGGGAAGATCTTAAATAAAGAGAAATAGAAAAAGAAAAACTTTTAGCAAGGCAACATTTAATGAACCTTCAAATATGTAATTTATGCAACATAAAAAATTATACATGTGAGTTTCAGAAATATTATTATAAATAATTTTATAGTAATGATGACAAACAATTTATTATGATATGTATATAAATAAATTACCATCACTATAGAATACTTACTTTTTAAAAGAATGGAATTCGTATAAATCAACAGAATTAGGAAAATTAATACCAAATACTTTAGAATCTAGAATAAAATTTGTCATAAGAAAATTAAAAGATATATGTATAGAAAGATAATTATATAAAAAAGTAAAGAATGCAATGATGATTTGCTGTGATCAAGTAGATGCACCTAATCAATGAGGATGTAAACCATATTATAAAAAACATAAAAAACGTAGACAAGAATATAAAGGTAAATATAAAAATAAAAGAAGATATAAAAAACACTACAGAAAATATTAAAAAAATAAAACATTTAAAAGAAAACCTTACGGAAGATATTATAAAAGAAAACATAATAAAAAAATTAAAAAAGACCATAAAGAATGTAGATGTTGGAATTGTGGACAAAAAGGACATATAAACCCTGAATATAAATAGAAAAAGGTCAGGATAGCTGAAGTAGAATATCAAGAAATAAAACCAGATTTAGAATTATTATATGATAATGAAACCATAAATTGTTTCAATATTCAAATATATGAAAGTTATAGTGATATACAATCTATAAGTACAAGTTCCTCAGAAAATTCATAATCAGATGAATCAGAATCAGAATTATGAAATAGAAAACATAGAAGACATAGAAATAGATAAAAAAATATAACAACAAAAAAAAAAGAGATTGATATCAACTAATTGTACAATTAAATCAGAAAAAATTAAATGAAATTTCAAGAATATCTTTAAATTTAAGAAATCCAGATAATACTATTTTAAGAAATATACAACAATTTTTCAAAAGAAAAAATATAGTTATTCATGAATATCAAGAACAAGAGAAAGCTATAGATATAACCCAAAGTAGAGGAAATATTAAATTAACTTTATTAAACTCTAGAAGTATAGAAGCTACCTTAAATAAAATCAAAAGTGATAAAATCAGAGAAAAAATACAATATGTATACTTAGCTGGAATACAAATATTAGTAAAATCATTATTTAGGGAAGGAATAAATTCACCTACAATACTTAGTTTACATGATCAAAGATTTATAGACCCTGAATTAGCACATTTATGAGCTATAGAAGAAAACTTATGTTATAAAAAATTCTTATTTACTTCCATATAAAAGATAAAAATATAAATGATACTTTAAGTTTACATTTTGAATTAAAAAGAAAAGATATAATGAAACTTAAAATAAAATTATGACATTTTACTACTCTGCTTTATATTCTTTCCGTAACAGTAATTACAGAGAAATATATAGTAACAAACCATATATATAAATAGGAAAAGAATTTCAAGATTTAGGATAAAGTATAGAACTAATATTACAAATCCCTAATTTACCAATAACATATAAGCTAGATATAAAGGATGATAAACCTGAATTAGAGAAAGATGTTGAAAACCAAATGATACCAATTCAATTTGGTAATAAACAACTTATTAAAGAAATCAAAAATAAAGGAAAAGGAAAACAACCAGTTTATAACATATATAAAGAAATATTAATACCTAATAATACATCTAATGGAAGTTTAGTAATAATGGGAAAATATTTTAATGGAATAGAATTCATAGAAGGTCCAAAAATATTAATAGATACAGGATCAAGCCATAATCATTTAAATATACTAAAAAATAAAGAATTAACAGAGCACATTACAACTAATGAATATAAATATAAAGACTTCAATGGAAATATAAGAATCTGTACAAAAGAAGTAATTGTACCAACATATATAGGAAGATTATTATTTAGAATACCATGTTTTATAGACTCAGGATTTGTTCAGAATAAAATATATGATATCATATTAGAAATGAGTTTCTTAAAACATATAAATTATAATATTACTTCTGAAGGAATATATATAAAAATGGATAATGAAACAACAGAATTTTGCCCTAAAATAGCAATGTGGAAAAATGAATAAATGAATACTATAAAGTTCTCTTTAGGTACTTACATAGAATTTACGTTTTCTGAAACTAATATTACTACGTGTGCAATAATAGATACAGGAAGTGAAATTACACTAGGTAAATCATTTTTACTAAAAGAATGGAATAAGTTCTCTGGTTCGGGAATAAAACTTATAGGAATAACAAATATTCAAGCACCTTTATTATATTATAAATCACAAGTTCTAATTATTTTTAGAAATAAAATAATATTGTTAAAACATATTATTCAATATAATACTTTAAAACAAGATTTACTCCTAAGAAATGATTTTCTTAGTCAATTTCAAAGTTATCAACAAACTTTATATAATATAATTCTTAAAACACCATGTGGACATATTCTCAGATTGTCTCGTATCTTTAAACCTTACAGAGTTGCAGCTGAGCGTGGTGATTATACTTATAAGATCTTTTTTGATAAATAACAATTACAAAATAATTTGATATCTATAGATGAAATTAAGAAACAATTACAAGAAGTATATTATGAAAACTCTTTAGCTTTATAGAACCCTAAAAATTTAAGAGCTAAAATAGAATTAATAGAACCAGTAACCATTAAAGTAAGACCAATGGTATATACCCAAGAAGATATAACAGAATTTAAAATATAGCTAAAAGAGTTATTAGGAGTAAATTTAATAAGACAAAGCTTTAGTCCTCATTCAAGTACAGCTTTTATAGTAATGAAACATAGTGAACAAGTTAGAGGAAAAGCCAGAATGGTCATAAATTATAAAGAATTAAATAAATATACTAAATTTGATGGATATTTTTTACGAAAGAAAGAAGTATTAATTAATTTAGTAAAAGGAAATACATATTACTCTAAGGGTATGTTTGGGATTGGGGTGTTATAGCTTTTAAGCTACAGCTGCTGTGGAAAAAAGCTGTAATTATAAAATAAAAGTTAATAATATGTAATAAATATAATTTTTAAATAATAATTTTAACAAAATTATTAAAAACATAATAGATTTTACATCATACAAGTGAAAAATTATATTAATATAGCTAATATAGTTTAAAAGCTAAAGCAGCTAGTGTTTACCAAACACTTTAGTGCTGTAGCTTAAAAGCTACAGCTGCCCAACCTCAATCCCAAACATACCCTAAATTTGACTGTAAATCAGGATTTTGGCAAATAAAAATGAAAGAAAATAGTATAAAATATACAGCCTTAGTACACCTCAAGGACATTACGAATGGTTAGTCATGCCATTTGGATTAAAAAATGCACCATAAATATATCAAAGAAGAATGGATGATTTATTAAGAAATAAAACATACTTAATAGTTTATGTAGATGATATTTTAATAAGTTTAAAAACATACAAAGCACATATTGAACATTTAAAAGATTTTACACAAATATGTAAAGAAAAAGGAATAGTATTAAGTGAGAAAAAAGTTAAAATATGCCAAAATGAAATAGAATTTTTAGGAATGATACTCAATAATACATGCATAAAGTTACAATCTCATATAAGTGAAAAAATCAAACAGTTTTCTGATAAATTAGAAAATAAAAAACAAATACAAAAACTTTTAGGATGTTTAAATTATGCAGAAAGATTTATAGACAATTTAGCTAAGAAAAGAAATCCTTCAAAAAAATTATTAAAGAAAAATAATCTCTAAGGATGGAAAAAAAAAATACAAACACAGTTAGGCAATTAAAAGAAGAATGTAAAAATCTACTCAAATTAAGATTACCGGAACCAACAGATAATTTGATTTTACAAACAGATGCCAGTGACTTATACTGGGCAGCAATATTAAAAACTGACTTAAATGAAATATGTAGATATACAAGTGGAACACTAAATTCAACAGAACAAAATTATACAACACATGAAAAAGAATTATTAGCAATATTAAAAGGAATTAAAAAATTCTCATTATTTTTAATTGCTAAAGAATTTACTGTAGAAAATGATAATACTCAAGTTAAATCATTAATATTTAATAAATTACCAAATGAACCTCAGTATAGAAGAATCCATAAATGGCAAGTATTTTTGTCTTTATATACTTTTAAAGTTAATTATATTAAAGGTTCTGACAATTATCTTGCAGATTTTTTATCTAGGAATATACAATTTGCTGAAGAATCATAAACAATGGAGGAAGAAATCTCTAAAATAAATGATGAAATAAATCGGCTTAAAGCTGATGCTACTGAAGCCCTGGACGCCATAGATTGTCTAAGGGAAATATTTGAAACACATAATGATGGAGTAGACAGACTAATCTCTTCTTGGAATAGTCTGATCAGTAAACTCCAAATAAATCTAATAAATACTGGAAGCAGCAGAGGACCCGTTCCACAGGATCCTATCAGTGATCCAGTAAATCAGGATTCTCTCAGGGATCCAATAAATCAGGACTCTACAAGAGGCTCAATAAAACAGGATCCAATCAACGATCCAATAAATTCGGATCCTATCAGCGATCCAATAGTCCAAAAAAATAAAACCATAACCATCTGTGCAACAAGTGAAGAAAATAAAAGGACTGTCAACATAAATCCCTTTGTCTAAGAGGATGATAACCTCCCTTTAAATCCAAAAAAAGAAGATTATAAACAGGTAACCACCTGGATATATTCTATTTGTTCCTATAAAAATACCATCCATAAATCATCAGGAAAGAATGTCTATCCCAGAATGATAGCAATAAAAGATGCATATCCAATCCTTATTGGGAAAATAGCAAGGTATGGATTTCTTGACATGATATACCCTGGTATAAACTTAAAGGAGCTAGCCAGTTTTGATGAACTCCTTGTAAAAGAAGTCTCTAAGTTTGCTAAAAAGAGACAAATATATCTAAAATTTTACATGATAAGTTCTGAATATATCAATAACATAGAATATCAGGCCTTTTACATGATTACAATAGGCCATATTACCAAAAATTTTCATCTCGAAGTGCGAACAGAATATATAACAGCCCCACAATTCAATAAAGCATGGATAAGAACCAAAAGAGCTCGAGGAATAAAAGCCATCTGGAGCATAGCTAAAGACCTGTACAATAGAAAATACAGGACAATAATAAAATTCAATAATTACATTCTATTGACAGCAAAAGGAGGAGAGTCACCATTAGAGATACTGTTGGATTTCATACACGAGATAACAACCATGAGGTTTCCATCAAGTACAGCCACGTTGCAACAAGCATGCCGGTTGATTGAAATAAAATAAGAAAAAGAAGTCTTGTCGCTTGTGTCAGCAGAAATAAATAATGTAATATTTACTTTATAAATTTGTCATTTTGTAATAATGTAGCAAAAAACCTTTTTGACTTTGTAAGGCCACCACATAAAGTTGTCAGCCTATGTGTATATGTCGGGCTTTAGTTGTGTTTCTCCTTTCTCCAACCATACACCTGTAAAGGAGAAAGATAAGGAGTTATTTGGGTAATATCGAGTAGGTCTCCTCGATGCCAATCTAGCTTTAGCAAAAGACCTCGAGGTCAGCCCGTCTCGAGCAGAAGACCCGACTGCTGGTACGAAGACAACCTTACTAGGTGTCAAAGCTGGTCAAGGTCGAGGAGTCCAAGACTGGTCGAGCCCCGAGCTCTGTCTCTTACTCGAGGTCTTCATAGCCCCGTCAAAGCTGGTCAAAGTCGAGGAGCCTCAAGGCTGGTCGCAACCCGATCTCATCCGTCTGCTCGAGGTCTTCAAACTCCCGGGCATGGCCCAGCCCCACCAGCAATGATGCTGAGAGGATACGAGATTCGAATACAGTCAGTTCAAAATAGTTCGACCCTTCTTTCCAACGACTCAACGTGACGATCGAAACCTGGCTGATACCCCACGCGGTATGGTGTCGTCACTGTTACCGATGGCCGGCACACTCCCCTACAGTGTCATCATTTCATACGCGCATGACTGACACTATCATGAGGCTACGGGAACCCATGCCCACCTAACATCTAGCATTCCCAGGTTGTGCTGCAATAATCTCGGCTGTCAGAGGGACCCAGACACCATTAACGCGAGAACGGCTGATCCCGGAGAAAAAAGGCGGGAAAAACTGAAGGATAAAAGGAAATAGAAGTGTAAGTTACGGGGATTCTGAAGTTTTCTCAGGTTCTTCTTCTTCTTCTCCATTTTATTTTTCCTGGGGATTTCTCACAAGTTATTCTTACCATTAAAAAGACCAAAAATACTCCTTTATTCCTCCGGTCTCTCTAACAAAGAGGGATACAAAAAGAATAACCCGATCACTGACTTGAGCGTCGGAGGAGTTTCGCCGTAAAAACATCCGGCGACCCTTGACCTTGTTTTCCGTGAGTACAGGCCCAAGGAGATTGCCGTTCCGGTGAGCAGTGGAGAATTGAGACTGGAAAGCAGTCCTGCTCGAGCATACCACGAGTAGGAGTTGACACTATTTGAAGGCACGCGAAAAACTGCATCAACATCTTGGTGCCGTCTGTGGGGAACAGTACAAAAAGCCTGACTACCCAACACATTCAGGAAACACAACAATGAGAGGAAACAGCAGAAGAGGAATAAGTCCAAAGGAGTCGGTGACTTTGAGGAAGGTGACCAATGAGGCCCAGAATTGGGAAATCCAAGGGAGAATGGATCGGATGGAGAAACAAATGGAAGCGCTAACATCCATACTACAAGAACTCAGAGAGGGGCAGAGGAAAGCATGTAATGACATCCCTGACCAGCCACGGAAACGCCCCCGTCCGGGAACATATAGAAGATGAAGCCCAAAGACTGAGGGTACCAAATGTTACCGGGAGGGAGGAGACGAACCTTGAGGAAAGGGGATCCCATCAACATTTGCAGGACACGGCACCCACCTCCCGCGCGGAAGAATTGGAGAGGGAAGTACGAAGGTTGGCACTGGTTGTAGAAGACCTCCGGGGAAACGGGAAAGGTCCGAGTTGGAGGATAATGCTGGACAACGAGTCCCCGCTCTCAGCGGAGATCATGGGCATGACAATCTCCCGAGATTTTCGTTTCTTGGATTTAAGGTTCTCAGGGAAGAGTGACCCGCTTGTACACATAGAACGGTTCAACGACATGACCGGAGTGCAGGGCCTAACGGCAACCCAGCGGTGCAGGGCCTTCCCACTTACTCTCTAGGGAAGGGCGAGAGAATGGTACCGCAGGCTACCACGGGGAAGCATTATGAGCTTTGAGTAGATGTGCAGAGAAATTGCAGAGCATTTTCGGGGCACAGTGACACCCGAAGATGATATGATGGAGTTATCGGAGATAAGACAGAGGGAGGGAGAGCCCCTCCGGGAATTCCTTAAGAGGTACCACCGCTCGGTTCTGGATCTTGGGGCATTCAATTATCCCCAGGCGTTGAGGGGGCTGAATGATGGAATTAGGATGGGAAGGCCATGGTACAATCTATGGAATCCCTCGATTCGTTCATATTCAGATGCGTACGAACAAGTGAAAATGGACATGGTTATTGAGGAAGAAAAGACTACGAAGCTAAGAAGTGAGCAAAGCAGTGGAACAAGAAGAAAAGAAAAAGGAGGTGCTGCTCAGGGAGCACCAACTTCCAGGGTAGTGAGGGAACGGGTTGCCCCCTATAACCCCTATCAGAGAGCTCCCCAGCCACGAAGTTTTTGCCGCTTCCATGGTGACCATGGCCACTCAACGTCACAATGCCGGGACTTGAAGAACCAAGTGGAAGATCTGGTTAGGAATCGGTATTTAGATGAGTTTATTGAAGGGGGGCATCCAGTGGTTGAGCAGCAGCCGGAGGAAGACGACCGAGCCTACGACATGGATCTGGAGCCACCTGCCACGAGGGTTATTTCGGGGGGACCCACGATGGCAGGGAATTTAAACAGGGCTCGGAAAAACTATTGCCGATATGCCGCTGCTGGCTAAGAGGTCCTGTTCACTGCACCCACTGCAAAAAAGGCCAAGGTACAACAAGTACCCATTATGTGGATGGAGGAGGATGAGGAAGGGGTGTTATACCTCCATGAGGATGCCTTAGTCGTAAAGGCAAATGTCGCTAATAGGGAGGTTGATCGGATATTGGTGGACACGGGAAGCTCAGTAGGCATTCTCTTCAAGTCCACACTTGAGGATTTGGGAATAGCAGGTACGAGCCTCGAGCAAACGAACAATTCTCTGAAAGGGTTTGGAGGAGGAAAGTTGATCCCTCTGGGAATCATTAAATTGGCCGTGACCATGGGCTCGAGGCCTTTTGAAAAGAACATGATGCTAGACTTTGTGGTGGTGGTGGATGAAGTCAGCCCCTACCAAGCAATATTAGGAAAACCCTTTATGAGAATCAGCCAATCAGTATTGTCCACCCACTATTTTGCCTTGAAGTACCGAGTGAATAGGGCTGTAGGAGTCGTCAAGGGCAGCCAGAGGGACGCGAGGAGCGGTTACGCTGTGGCAGTAAAAGAAACTATGCAAATAACGTCATTGGACTCAAAGGGAGAGTCAAAGAATGGAAGTCTGGAACCGGCTGAGGAACTGGAAGAAATTATAATAAGGCCAAACGACCATGAGAAGAAGGTCCAAATCGGCTCGGGTATTAGCGGTCAGCTGAAGGAAGATCTGGTCGAGTGTTTGCGAGCACATTCTGATGTATTTGCCTGGACACACGAAGATATGCCTGGGATAGACCCGAAGGTGGCGTGTCACAGGCTGGCAATACGGAAGGATGCAAAGCCAGTGAGGCAGAAGAGGAGGTGCGTCAACCAAGAAAGGTACGAGGCCATAAACTGCGAGGTGGAAAAGTTGTTGAAAGTGGGATTCATAAGGGAAGTCTTTTACCCCGAATGGATCTCGAATGTGGTATTGATAAAGAAGGCAAATGGGAAATGGAGAATGTGCGTGGACTTCACAGATGTAAATAAAGCTTATCCGGAAGATAGCTTCCCATTGCCGAAAATAGACCAGCTGGTAGATTCCACGGCAGGACACGGACTGCTTAGCTTCATGGACGCCTTTTCGGGTTATAACCAAATTCCCATGCACCAACCAGACGAAGAGTGCACAGCCTTTATCACCAATCAGGGTCTGTTTTGCTACAAGGTCATGCCCTTCGGCCTGAAGAATGTGGGGACAACCTACCAGAGGCTGGTGAACAAGGTTTTCAAGTCACTGATCGGCCGAACAATGGAGGTTTATGTGGACGATATGATCACCAAGTCAAAGAACGTGGAGGAGCATGTGAAGCATTTGGAAGAAACCTTCGCGCTCCTAAGGAAATATCAGATAAAGCTCAATCCAGAGAAATGTGTGTTTGGAGTTAGTTCGGGAAAATTCTTGGGCTTCATGGTTAGTCACAGGGGAATCAAAGCAAATCCGGAAAAGATAAAGGCAGTAGTGGAGATGAAGTCCCCGCGTACCCTCAAGGAGATACAAAGCCTAATAAGAAAACTGGCATCCCTCAACAGGTTTATCTCCCGAGCAACAGACAAGTGCTGCATCTTCTTCCAGGAAATGAAAAAAGGGAGAAAGACAAAGTGGACACCGGAGTGTGAGGCGGCGTTCCAGCAGCTGAAGGAATATCTGCTAAAAGCCTTGTTGCTGTCAACACCTTAAGCAGGGGAGGTTCTGTATTTATATTTAGCTGTGTCCCAATGGGCAACGAGCTCGGTTCTGGTAAGAGAAGAGTCAGGGGTGTAGTATCCCGTCTATTGCAAGAGCAGAGCCTTGCTGGGGGTTGAAACTCGATATACCCTAATGGAGAAATGGGCACTGGCCCAGGTGACAGCAGCCCGAAAACTGAGGCCTTACTTCCAAGCGCATTCAGTGACGGTTTTGACGAACCAACCACTCAGGCAGACTCTACATAAGCCAGAGACCTCTGGAAGGTTGGTAAAATGGTCTGTGGAGCTCAGTGAATTTGACATCAGCTACCAACCCCGATCAGCAATAAAAGCTCAGTCCTTAGCTAATTTCGTGGTCGAATGCATAGAGAGAAATGAAGAGACGGATAGCGAGCACCTACCAGATCCCTCTGTCTCGACCAATGCATGGACAGTCACAGTAGATGGGTCGTGTGGAGATCAGGGAGTAGGAGCAGGAGTTGTTCTTCTCAGTCCTGAAGGGGTAGAGATGCAGTATGCCGTAAAGCTGGAATTTGAAGTCACCAACAACCAGGCCGAGTACGAGGCTGTGATTGCAGGATTGAAGCTAGCCATGGTAGTGAAGTCAGAAGAGGTGAAGCTTCGAACAGACTCACAGCTGATAGCTAATCACCTCAACGAAAGCTTCCAAGCAAAATGTGAGAAGATGGAGGCTTACCTTTGGAAGGTGAAACAGCTAATAAAGAATTTTCGAGCAGTCGAGGTGGAGCAGATTGCAAGAGGGAAGAATTTTTTAGCAGACATGATTGCTCGAATGGCCGCTACATCCGACCCCAAAATACCGAAGTCCATCCTGCTAGAAATCAAGGCGAGGAAGCTGAAGTGTAAGGAGTATTACCTACTGATAAGAAGTATTACCTGAATGAAACCAATTGTCTCTTACCTCAAGGAAGGAGTATTACCTGCCGATAAGAAGCAGGCGAGGAAGCTGAAGTGTAAAGCGGCCAGGTATACAAAAAGTTGTGGGGATTCTGGAGTTTTCTCAGGTTCTTCTTCTTCTTCTCCATTTTATTTTTCCTGGGGATTTCTCACAAGTTATTCTTACCATTAAAAAGACCAAAAATACCCCTTTATTCCTCCTGTATCTCTAACAAAGAGGGATACAAAAAGAATAACCCGATCACTGACTTAAGCGTCAGAGGGTTTTCACCAGAAAAGCATCCGGCGACCCCTGACCTTGTTTTCCGGTGAGCAGAGGAAAATTGAGACTAGAAAGTAGTCCTGATCAAGCATACCGCGAGTAAGAGTTTTGACACTATTTGAAGGCACGCGAGAAACCGCATCAACAGGAGTCATTATCTTTTCCTTCATCTATACACCTGTAAAGACGAAAAGATAACAATCAATAATGTATCCTCTATATAAAGAGAAATAAATCAGATCGGAGAAAGATATAGCCGATCAGAGCATATTCAATCTTCATATGATCTTTCTTACAATCTCAATGCAAAAAATAAAATCTTTTCTCCAATCTCAACCCAGATAAACATATCATCCTAATAAACCAGATAACCCCATAAGAAAGAAAGAGGAAACCTATATCTGTTATTGGATATAAGGAAATTCTAATACACCATAGGATACAGTGAAGCCGTGAGACTGTCCAGTTTTCTCGTGTTAGCTGAAGGTGAAGGCGTGTTGAGGGAGTTAAGGACGAGGTCATTCAGGCAGAAGGTTACTCCGTCGGTCGGTGTATAGGAAAATCCTTTTATACAATAAAGGATAGAGGTAATAATTCTAAATTCTTATCTTTTGGTGGTAAAGGTTTATAAAGATGTTAATGTTTGATGGGAAGAGAAGGAGATCTTGGATATACATAAATAATATGGAAAAATTCCATGAAACCTTATTAACAGATGTAGGAATAACCAAAATAGTTTGGATAAATAACAGAACAAAAGTTTTATATAACCATAGAACTTTGGTAATCGGATTTAATTGTGGAACATGGAAATATGAAGCATACATGTTTTCTAAAAGAGAATTAGTATCTAAAGAAGCTTTATTAGCAGTAAAAAATATAGGACTACCTAATGAATTAGAAAGAGAAATAATAAATCAAGTTGAAATAGATAATTTGCAAAAGGATATATATATGTTTCAGATAAATTAAGAAATCTCTATATTAAAAACTAATATACAACTCGAAGAACAAGTAGAAATAAATAACTTTTATTATTAATAAACCAAGTAGAGATATTGGTATCTGAACATAAACAGCTTTTACCACCAATAAAGACTTGCTGAGACCCTTTATAAACTTATATAAATTTCTCTTGTATCTTGTATAAAAAGTTTCTTTCTGTATTCATTTCCTTTGTAAATATCTATGAATAATCTCTTTTGTATAAATCATGTACTCAATCTTAGAATAATAATATGTCTTCAATTTTAATTAATTTCTATCATTTTAAAATTCTAAACAGATAAATCTCATTTAGATTAATTTTATTGACTAGATTTTTTGATTAACTAGATTAGTCTTCGGACCCCCCAAGCGAAATGGTATAAGAGCCAATAGTATTAATAAAAATCATAAGAAAAATAAGAATTTGAGAAATTAAGTTAAATGGAACCAATAACTAATATCGTCGATCCGAAGCCTGGAATAGGATTAGAATAATATGTCATACTATAAAAAGAATGATCTTTATTTGGGAAAATAAAGTCAACATTTATATAGAAAATTTAAATCAAGAAATTGTAAGCCTAGAATAAGAAAAAAGAACTTTAATAAATATTAGACAAGAAAATTATGAAGAATTAGAAATGATAGAATTTTATGATCTAGAACAAAAAATATATTTTTATAAAGAAATAATAAAGATATTAGACAAAATAGGACGAAGATGTAGAAATGATGGAAGAATAAATAATACATAAAGTTATAAAAACTCTAAGGACTACAAGAGAAATTTACCATAAGAATAAAAGACAAAATGGATGGCATTTTTGAAAATAAAACAAACATGATTAGAGATTTTAGTCCATTCACCCAACAATTGGCTAAACATGATAAAGAAAAACTAGATTGGCTAAAATCGAAAATCCCTAAAATAATATGGCTAAAATTGACAATTTTCCTACAAATAGCGCAATGCTAAGCACAAAATTATACGCTTTAATTTATTAAAATTATAAAAAATTTTAAAATATTACAATTAATCAATTACACTTTTTGTTAATCTTGAATTGTTGGAATTTCTATAAAAAAAGTATTAAAAGGACCTATTAATATTTGTTAATTTTGATTATTAGTTCTGCATTTATTTTGAATTACTTAATATGGATTTCATTAATGCTATCATGTTTTCTTCTTCAAAAGTATCAAATATTTCTTTTTCATCTTCAAGTTTATTTTTCTCCAATTTGTATACCAAATTTTTTTTCTTATACCTAATCAAGTTTTCATCATAGAGATTGTATAAATGATTTGATATTCTTAACTAAAATTTAAATTATCTATAGCTAAAAATTTAATAACAAATCTTTCAATAATATTATGAATTCGAGTTACTCTTATCACTTCCTATCTTATAATATTTCAGAAAACAATTAAGGTCCAACATGCTTCTATTTGTTGCTAAAATTTAAGAATGTATTATTCTTAACATTCATTTGCTATCATGATCAAGGGAGGATATATCATATGGATTTACATAAAAATATAGTTAAAACTTTTAAAGGTTTTAAAAATAGATGCAAAAGGGATGGAAGGACAAATTTTCTAGTTTTTCAAAATTAACAATATCACTAAAAATTTAACAAACATTGTAAATAGGTCTCTGTGGTCCTAAGTATGGTACTCACAATCTATGAACTCTGCTGTCATCGAAGAAGAGGCTATAAGAGACTGTTTAGCACTCTTCTAAGACCTCGAGCTAGCAGGAAAGTGTAGCTCGTTGTGGACTTCATACCATCTTGGTATCCAGCAAAAACGGAGCCAGTATATCTACTGATCTCAAGCTAATCCAACATCAGATATATGAGCATGTACTCTTTCATTCACAATAAGTACCGCAAGACTCGTTTAGTTGCTTTCCAATGGTCTACTCCTAGATTACTTAAATATTTGTCCAATATCTTAGTAACGTACACAATATTCGATCGTGTATAAACCTGAGCATATATCAGACTTCCTATTGCTGATGCATAAGAAATTTTCTATATTTTCTTTCCTTTAAAATCATTCTTAAGGCACTAATTAAGACTAAACTTGTTTCCCTTAACCACATGGGTATCACCTGGTTTTTTATCCTACTTGCCATATCTCTAAAAAACCTTTATGATATAGCTCTTTTGTGATAATCCAAGAATACCTTATGAGCGATACTGGTGTATTTGTATGTCTAATAAAAAAGAGGTGTCATTAAGATCTTTTATCTCAAAATTTTTAATTAGAAATCTCTTGATTTCGTGTAATATATTATTGTTGACAAGCAAAATGTCAATGACATATAAAACCAGAAAAATATACTTGCTCCTATAAAACTTATGGTATATGTAATCATCAACCAAATTCATCTTAAAATCAAATGAGATGATTATTTGACGAAACTTAAAAGACCATTGTCATGATACTTGCTTGAGCCCATAGATGGATCTCTTAAGTTTAAAAATCATATTCTTTGGGTCTCCTGACACAAAATTTTCTAGCTGCATCATATAGATTTTCTTATCAATGTTACCATTAAAAAATGTTGTCTTTACATACATCTGATGTAACTCAAAATTAAAATGTACCATTAATGTCATTATAGTCCTAAAAGAATCTATCAAAGAAATTAGAGAGAAAGTTTCTTTATGGTCAATGCATTCTTTCTGTGAAAAGCCCTTTGCAACATGATGTGCCTTATACCTCTCTACATGGTCTTTTGAATCTCTTTTGGCCTTAAATATCTATTTGCAACTAATAGCTTTCACACTTTTTGGCAATGAGAAAGGATCTCATACATCATTGTCCTTCATAGACTTCATCTTCATATTCATCGCATCAATTCACTTATGAAAATTAGAATTTTCTATGGCTTAATACAAATTGATTGGATTATCCTCCATCACTCCAATGTCTATCGCATGTTCTTGGAGAAATATAATAAAATCATCTAGCACAACACTTCTCATTTCTCTAG
Organism: Murraya koenigii; assembly: GCA_025617385.1. NCBI lineage: Eukaryota > Viridiplantae > Streptophyta > Magnoliopsida > Sapindales > Rutaceae > Murraya > Murraya koenigii. The sequence continues at coordinate 12,786,315 of CM046814.1, forward strand.
TGGATCTCCGTAATGACATATATTCTTGAGGTAGTATTGTTTATTCTTATAAGATGATTTTTTTTATGAGGTTCTTGATCTGTTGTGTCTTGAACAAATCCAGGAATGACACTCTGATCAATGCCAATAAAACCTATAGGAATATCAACATATTCCTCTTTAAAGATAAAGTATCTAACTGTATATCCCTCTGCAAACTCGACATCTTTAAAGAATTGCATATTTTTCGACTCGAAAATTGACTTAGTCAAGTGATCATAAAACTTATACCTCTTGATCTTTAGAGTATCCAAGAAAATAGCAACTCATCATCCCTGAGTCCAGTTTCTTTTCATTGAGCCTATAAGACCTTGTCTCAGCTGCACATCCCAAAAAATGCAAGTGTTTTAATAATAATACATGAACCTATGCCATTTCATGTATTGTACATTTAATATATTATCAATAATTAGCAAAAATTAGACATTTTAACTCTCACTGCTACAAGTTCTTTGAAAATCTTCGCTATCTTGTCTAAGTTCTAAGATACACTCGTTCCATCTTGCATTTTGCTTGGGAAAAAGCATTGCCGGAGAAACTACATATTCGCCATTGTCATTGACTCGTACATTCTCTGCGGAGTCTCCCAGATTTCTTACGTAGACTCAATGTCTCTTATTGAAACTTGTACCTTATCTTTGACCATCATTAGCACAGCTTCAAAGAAACTTTTTTTTTTTTTACTATCTACAACTATAGATGTTGTTTATATATATATATATATTTTTGGTTATTTGGCTACAACAAAACATCACTTGATTAAAGAAGTCATTAGCACCAAATTTGCGGGCTTCTTTTTTCTCAGGAGCAAGAATTAAAAAAAAATACCTTTCTTCGAGAAGTTACTTCATTCTCATGTTCTAAACATTTATACTTATAGGTTCAATTTTGCAATGATTGACAATCATATGTAAGGTTATTTTCAAAAGAAAGTGAATGAGAATTCTAATAATTGAATCAAAATCAAATGCTCGGTGCTGGGGAATGATTTCTTAACCATATTTCGCATCATATTTCAACCTCTTTAATGTTTTTTTTTTTTTTTGCAATTTCATCTTTGTAGTTATTTTATGCTATTTTAGATTTTCTACTTTAAATTCTTTATTTTAATTTACATAGCAAATCAACTCTAAATCCGCCCAATTTTATTCTTCTAGAGGTTATTAATTTAATTCATGTTTTAAGTCAGCTTGTATGTTTCGTGTATTTTTATATCAACAACTAGTTAATTGGGAACAATCTTCTGCAGGAACGACTCTTGCTTGCTTCTGTATTTAATAACAATAATATTTAAGACAAGGCTTTAAGTGATATGATTTTAAGCGACATTAATTTTGGCGTCGTGCTGTCACAGATTATTTTTCACTAATTGATTGGTTTTTTGTTTTTGTTTTGGTTTTCAGTTTTAGTATTTATGTTAATTAGTTTGTTTTTCATTGTTTTAAGTCTTTATTAGTAAATGTCCAATTATCCTAGTGGAAATATTCAAAGGCTTAAAAGTATTTCGGAATTCACCTCTTCTCATTTCTAGTTTACCCGATTAGTTTGCACCCTCACTAACTACACCATCATCTCAACATCAAATCTCTGGACCACTTGAATGTGATAAAACATTTAATATTGCTCTTCTTCCTAGTCCACCACTAGTGGATTCTTTTAATATTTTACATAGAGTTGAGCAATAAGAGATGACACAAACAGACGAACACTCAAGGAGTTGGCAGCACCAACTATAGATCAATAATAGCCACTTTGTGTTGAATATCCTGCAATTGAGGTTGCTTTTTTGAGCGTAATTTCATAACTATATATCTTCTACGAACCTTCCATGGTTTTGCTGGAAAATCTAAATAGTTCCTTAGCGATTTTCATATAGTGTATTCAATTATGAAACTAACTGGAGTCTTTGAAGAACAAGTTAAATGAGAGCTTTTTCCATTCTCTTGAGCAAACAAACAAATGATGGCTTTATTATCTACCATCTACTAGTATCATCACATGGAATGAAATGAAGAACTTTTTCTTGAGAAGTACTTTCGTTCATCTAAGGCTATAAATATTAGAAAAGAAATATGTGGCATAAATAAGGCAGCAAATCTAGGAGAGTTTGCATGAGTATTAGGGAGATTTAAGAAGCTGTATGCATCTTGCCTCATCAAATCAGTAAGCAACTTCTAATTCAATACTTTTATATAGGACATTTTACAATAGAGAGAAATACGATTGATGCAGCAAATGGAGGAGATTTAATAAACAAGACACATTTGGCAACAAAGGCTTTGATAGCAAACATGGCAGCCAATTCACAACAGTTTAGTAATAGATTGGATTTGCCACAGTAGAAGATGAATGGTGTTAATGTTATTTCTAACATAAAATAGAAGCTTGATAATCTCACTTTATTAGTTCACCAATTGGTTAGGGGTAACATTCAACAATCAAAGATGTGTGGATTATGCTCTACGGTAGGTCATCTAACTAATATGTGTCCGTCCTTGCAAGATAACACTCTGGAAACAACCAATACTATAGGTGGTATCAAGGACAATCTGTACAACCAAAAAAAAAAAGTGTGATCCTTTCTCCAACACCAATAATCTAAGATAAAGAGATCACCCAAAATTTGGTTATTTAGAAAATCAATGACAAGTTGTTCCTAATGGTAACTTTAATCATCCACCAGGTTTTATTCAATCAAAGCCTTAAGAGACACAAGTCAACTAATTTGCTAGTACAATGAGAAGAATAAAAGCATAAGGATCTAGAAAAATATTATCCCAAACTATGATCAACCCAAAAGAGAATACCAGTGCTGTAACTGTTTGGGTAATATTGGGCAGGTCTCCTCGAGGTCCTTCTAGCTCGAATAAAATGCCCCGAGGTCAACCCAGCTCGAGCAGAAGTCCCGACCACTGGCTCGAAGACAATCTTGCTAGACGTCAAACCTGGTCAAGGTCGAGGAATTCAGAGCGGTCCGAGCTCCGAGCTCTCTCACCTGCTCGAGGTCATCAGGACCAGCCAAGGCTGGACAAAGACAGAGAGCTCGAAGATTGATCGAGGCCTGAGCTCTCCTTCTTGCTCGCTGCAGTTAAGTTCTCGAGCACAACTGGGCTACACTAACCATAGGACAAATGGAATGTAAGACCTGGCTCGGGACAGTCCGACCCGTTACCTCAAGATCCCACACACCCTTTCGATGTCAGATTGGGCTCCACAAGGGAGGGTGGTGGTGCTGTTGCTGATGGCCGGCACATGCCCCCACGGTGTCATAATTCCTAGCGCACATGCCCGACATGGTAATCTGGCCACGTGAACCAGGTTAAGGAGACAGCCGCGCATCCCCAGGGAATATTACGCCAATCCCAGCTGTCAAAGGGACCCAGACACCACCGACGCGGGAATGGATGCTCTTGGAGAGAAAGGGCGGGAAAAATGAAAAAGGGAGTATAAAAGAAAACGAATGGGTACGTTACAAGGGTTGGAAAAATTCATTCACAAGGGTTCCAAAAATTTATACCGGTTCTTCCTATTCTGACTTCCCTTACATTGATTCTCTGAAAAAACTCCATATTTATTCAAAAGGGGCAAAAAATATCCCTTTCACCTTTCCGGTCTCATTGACTAAGGGAGATACCAGAAAGAACAACCCGATTACTGACTTGAGCGTCGGAGGGTTTTTTCCAAAACACGCCCGGCAACCCCTGACCCTGTTTTCTGTGAGTACAGGTCCGGAAGATCTCTGTTCTGGAAAAGATAGTGGAATAGGAAGAAGGAGACAGTCCTGCTCGAGCTCGAGCTAGTCGCGAGCAGAAGTTCAAGGCACTGTTTGAAGGCACGCGGGAAAACTGCATCAACATTTTTTTGGCGTCGTCTGTGGGGATTGGCACAAAAAGCTGGTTGACCGAATGCTGGTTGACTTAGGAAGCTCGGTGGATATTCTCTTCAAATCTACACTCGAGGATTTGGGAATAACAGGCGCAAGCCTCGAGCAGACGAGCACTTACTTGAAAGGATTCGGGGGAGGAAAGTTAATACCTCTGGGAATCATCAAGCTGGCAGTAACCATGGGCTCGAGGCCTTTTGAGAAGAACATGATGCTGGATTTCGTGGTGGTAGACGAAGCCAGCCCATATCAGGCAATTCTAGGGAGGCCGTTTATGAGGATCAGCCAGTGCGTGCTATCCACCCATTACTTAACCCTAAAGTATCGAGTAAATGGGGCTGTAGGGGTCGTGAAAGGCAGCCAGAGGGTGGCGAGGAGTTGCTACGCTGTAGCGGCCAAAGAAACCATGCAGATAACCTCGCTGGACTCGAGGGGGGAATCAAGGAATGAAAGGCAAGAGCCGGCTGAGAAGTTGGAGGAGGTCGAGGTGAGAGCAGACGACCCCGAGAAGAAAATCCGAATCGGCTCGGGCCTTAGCGAGCAGTTGAAGGAAAAGTTGGTGGAGTGTCTGCGAGCACACGCAGATGTGTTCGCATGGACGCACGATGATATGCCTGGGATTAACCCAGAAGTGGTGTGTCACAGGCTGGCAATACGGAGAGATGCTAAGCCAGTGAGGCAAAAAAGGAGATGCATCAACCAGGAAAGATATGAAGCTATCAACTGCGAGGTGGAAAAGCTGCTGAAAGCGGGATTCATAAGGGAGGTCTCCTACCCCGAATGGATCTCGAATGTGGTGCTGGTGAAGAAGGCAAGTGGGAAATGGAGAATGTGTGTGGACTTCACAGATGTGAACAAGGCCTGCCCAAAAGATAGCTTTCCACTACCAAAGATAGACCAACTGGTGGATTCTACGGCGGGGCACGGGCTGCTTAGTTTTATGGATGCATTCTCAAGATATAACCAAATTCCCATGCACCGATCAGATGAGGAGTGCACAGCCTTCATCACTAATCAGGGGTTGTACTGCTACAAGGTCATGCCCTTCGGTCTGAAGAATGCAGGGGCAACGTATCAGAGGCCGGTAAACAAAGTCTTCAAGCCATTGATCGGGCGGACGATGGAGGTATATGTGGATGACATGATCACCAAGTCTAAAGACGCGGAGGAGCATGTAAGGCATTTAGAGGAGACCTTCGCACTTTTAAAAAAGTACCGGATGAAGCTAAACCTAGAGAAATGTGCTTTCAGGGTGGGTTCTGGAAAATTCTTAGGCTTCATGGTCAGTCACAGGGGGATCGAGGCCAACCCAGAGAAGATAAGAGCAGTGGTGGAAATGAGGTCCCCCCGTAGCCTCAAGGAGATACAAAGTCTGACCGGCAAACTGGCATCCCTCAACAGGTTCGTGTCTCGAGCCACGGATAAATGCCGAGTCTTCTTTAAGGAAATGAAGAAAGGCAGGAAGACAAAGTGGACGCCAGAATCGGAAGCAGCGTTCCAGCAATTGAATGAATACCTGTTGAAAGCTCCGTTACTGTCGACACCTCGAGCAGGAGAGGTACTGTTTCTATACTTAGCTGCGTTCCAATGGGTAACGAGCTCAGTTCTGGTAAGGGTCGTAAGTGGTACAGTCCCCTGTTTATTACACGAGCAGAGCTTTGCTAGAAGCTGAGACCCGGTATCCACTAATGGAGAAGTGGGCACTGGCCCTAGTCACAGCAGCTCGAAAGCTGAGGCCTTATTTTCAGGCACATTCGGTAGTGGTTCTAACAAACCAAACCCTCAGGCAACCTTTGTACAAGCCTGAGATTTCTGGAAGGCTGGTAAAATGGTCAGTGGAGCTAAGCGAGTTCGACATTAATTACCAGCCCCGAACAACCATAAAAGCACAGTCTTTAGCTGACTTCGTGATCGAGTGCACGGCAAGGGATGAAGTGACGGATAGCGAGCCCCCGCCAGGTTCCCAAGCCTCGACCAACACATTGATAGTCACAGTAGATGGATCTTTTGGAAATCAGGGAGCAGGAGCAGAAGTTGTGCTCCTAAGTCCTGAAGGGGCAGAGATGCAATACGCTGTGAAATTAGAGTTCGAAGTTACCAACAATCAGGCCGAGTACGAAGCTATAATAGCTGGATTGAAGCTCGCCTCGGTAGTAAAAGCAGAGGAGGTAAAGCTTCGAACAGACTCACAGCTGGTAACAAATCACCTCGACGAGAGCTTTCAGGCAAAGGGGGAGAAGATGGAGGCCTACCTTCGGAAGGTGAAGCAGCTAATGAGGAGTTTTCGAGCTATCGAGGTGGAACAAATCCCAAGGGGAAAGAATTTTTGAGCTGATATGATAGCTCGCATGGCAGCCGCATCGAACCCCAAGTTACCAAAGTCTATCCCTTTGGAAATGAAGACCTGCTCGAGCATCTAGCAGGAGGACGAGGTGATGAGCTTATCGACGAGCAACACCTGGATGGAGCAGATCATTTCTTACCTCAAGAAAGGGACAGTGCCGACCGATAAGAAGCAGGCAAGGAAGTTGAGGTGCAAAGCAGCCAGGTACACTCTCATCGAAGGGGTCTTATATAGACGGGGATACACCCTCCCCTTGTTGCGATGCTTAGACTAGGAGGAGGCTGATTATGTCCTCCGAGAGATACACGAAGGAATCTGTGGAAATCATTCTAGCGCGAGGTCCTTGGCTTTCAAGGCCTTGAGGCAAGGATACTTTTGGCCCCGCATGCATCAAGATGCTCAAGAGAAGACCAGAAGCTGCAAGACTTGCCAAAGCTTTGCCAACTACCTAACTCAGCCTCCGGAGAACCTTACGGTGATGAGCTCGCCATGGCCGTTTGCTAAATAGGAAATTGATTTGATCGGGCCACTGCTGAAGGGGAAAGCGTCTGCCACCCATGCCATAGTCGCAATTGATTATTTCACCAAATGGGTCGAAGTGGGAGCCTTGAACAGCATCACGGAAGGTAAAACCACTGACTTCATTTGGAAGAATGTGATTTACAGGTATGGGATTCCTCATGCATTGGTCACAGACAATGGGAGACAGTTTAACAACGGCAAATTCAGAGACTTCTGCCGAAATCTGGGGATAGAGCTGAAATTTTGCTCTCCCTCACACCCACAAGCCAATGGACAAGTAGAGGCCGCAAACAAAACCATAAAACGCCTCCTGAAGACCAGACTTGGCTAGCAAAAAGGAGCCTGGGTGGACGAGCTGCCTGGTGTCTTGTGGGCTTACAGGAGAGATCCCGTTCTCTTTGGCGTTTGGGCACGAAGCAGTGATTCCTGCTGAAATAGGAATGGGGACGCATCGGACGGAACACTTCAATGAGGAACAAAACAACGAGCAGATGTACGCAGGTCTGGATTTGCTGGAAGAGAAGAGAGAAAGGGTCGCTGCTAAGATCGCGTAATATCAACAGAGAGTGGCTCGTTATTACAACCGAAATGTGCACATTTTTCGGTTCCAGGTGGGTGATTGGGCACTCAGAAGAGTCAACCAGAGCACGAAGGACCCGAGGCAAGGTGCACTAGGGCCAAATTGGGAAGGCCCTTATCGAGTCACTCAGTTAACAGGACCATAAGCATACCGGCTAGCTCATCCAGATGGGCGGGATGTCAAGAGGCCATGGAACGCACAACTCCTGATGAAATACTTCCAGTAAGTTTCCCTGTATTGTGAGTGTTAATGTAAGATTCCTTCCCAAAATGGGATGTGTAAAAACATAAATTTATATAAGAATGAGAAAAACATTTGTAAAGTTGAAGACTAGAAACACAAGAAGACGCTTGGGTCAATTGTAGGCCCGAGCAGAAGTTTGAGAAGAACACTATGGCCAGAAGTCCCAAAGCCTAAGTCTTAGGCGGGATGGTGCCTAGCGAGGGTCAATTGCAGGCCCGAGCAGAAGCAGCTCGAGAAGAAGGCTATGGCCAGAAGTCCCAAAGCTTAAGTCTTAGGCGGGACGGTGCCTTGCGAGGGTCAATTGTAGGCCCGAGCAGAAGCAGCTCGAGAAGAACGCTATGGCCAAAAGTCCTAAAGCCTAAGTCTTAGGCGGGACGGTGCCTAGCGAGGGTCAATTGTAGGCCTGAGCAGATGCAGCTCGAGAAGAACGCTATGGCCAGAAGTCCCAAAGCCTAGGTCTTAGGCGGGACGGTGCCTAGCGAGGGTTAATTGCAGGCCCAAGCAGAAGCTCATGAAAACAACATTAAGGCCAGAGGTCCCAAAGCCTAAGTCTTAGGCGGGACAGTGCCCAGCAAGGCCAATTACGGGCCAAACGAAAGAAGCTCATAAGGAATGCCAAGGCCAGAAGTCCCCCAAAGCCTGAGCCTCAGGCGAGACGGTGCCAAGCACAGCCAACTATAAACTCGAGCAAGAACAGCGCGAGGAGACTACATTGAATTTAAACATGAACCAAAATTGGGCTTGAAGCAAATAAGCTCTCAATATATATATAGAGCCACAAAACATGAGCAGAACATCGGTCCAGAAAGACCGAGTTCACGAAACAGGCTAAAGGCATTCAGCCTAACTCAAGGCAAATCTCTGCCGAGCATAAGTTTAAAGAACCAAACATGCAGTAATACACTTGGGCGTAAAATAAAATAAAAAGTCCAACACTTACAAAATTCTTTCTTAGCAAGTATATGAAGTAAATCCTACATACAAAACAAGAGAATATACGCACGAGCACAAAAAGGAAGTTGTTCAACATGTGCTTTTTTATTTCACTAAAGTGCTTACAAGTACAAAAAAAAAAGAAAAAAAAAGAAAAAAAAAAGATTTCAAGTTTAGGAGTCAATAGGGGAGATGTCAGCAGCAGTAGGTGGGGCATCAGGAGCAGCGGCAGCAGCAGTAGGAGAAGCAGCAGGAGGAGCGTCAGTAGGAGGAGGAGGAACATCTCGAGCAGCAGCAGAGGAAGCTCCAGACTCTTGGGTGGGGGCGTTGTGTATGCGTATGTACTTGGCAACACCCTCTTGGACCGTAGACAGGTCTATCTCAGGATGTGCCTTGCCCAAGGCATACACAAGGTAGTCATAGCTGAAGTCCGCCCCGTTGTTATACTCGAGTGCGAGCTGGACCTTCAAGGCGTCTATTTGCCCTTGGAGACGAGAAGTTTCCCCCTCTAGGGTATTCTCATAGGAGGATCTCTGGATTCCCAAATCCTTTCGAGCCTCGACCAGCTCCTTGCGGATGTCGGTCAGCTCCCTTTCAAATTGAGAAACCTTAGAGTCAGCCACCGCTGTCCTCTCTGCAAAGGTGGCATTCTCCTCTTGAAGCTTTGCATTCTCCTCTTTCAGCTCCCCGATAGTCTGCTCTAAGCTCCGAATCTTCGCTTGAAGTTCCTCCTGAGATTCTTTAGCTTTGCCCTTGATCCTGGCCACAGCTGCTGAGTCACGGAAGGATAGGCGCTGGGCAGCACTGAACAGCTCGTCAGCGTCAAAGGCATCCAGCCCATTAAGGAACCTATCGTCTAGCTCCTCGCTGAGAATCCTCAGGTAAGGCTCTGTGCGACCATTTTGATCCTGCTCTTGTACATCACCGGCTCGAGGGCGAGCTGGAGCAGTGGTCCTCGCTCGTCTACGTGGAGGACCCACTTCTACTCGTCCTGTCTGCTGAGCAGAGGGGGCAGTCAGAGCAGGAGGAGGTGGAGCATCCGCTTCTGTTCGAGTTCTTTTTGAAGTCCCCGCAACTTCGGCTGTCCCCACGCGTCGGTGCAGCATCTCCTGAACCCCGGTCATGTCTTCACTTGGTATTAAATTGGACTCCAAAAAATTTTGGGGTGTCAGCAATTCCATGCACGAGCTCGCATTTGCAAGCGCGGTCTGCACGTTTGCTCGAAGCTGTCCCCCAATTGAATAAGAAGCACCCCAGGAGACTGCAAAAACAACTAAGGAAAAATAATGAGAACAGATGCAAGCAGAAAAACTAAAAGTAAAAAACTCACGAGGCAGAATAAACGACTTGGAGTGCAAAAATGCCGAGGAACTGGAGGGACCCCCTCGCTGAGAGGTGCAGCTTGCCCCTATTCTCCCCCAACGAAGAAGAATTTGCTCTTCCAATTGCCACCAGAGGTTGGGAGATCGGTGATGGGCTTTTTACCCTTCAGGTTGGAGGTAAGATAATACCAACCAGCATCCTTTGGGCTACACTTCAACTAGTAAAGGTATCTTATTTCCCCTACCGAGGGTTCACCCAGGTCGCAACGCTTCCACAACACAAAAAGTCCAGAAAGGACCCTCCACCCATTTAGGTTCATCTGCCTCTGCCGCGGGTAATTCCCCTTCTGAACTAGAATCTCTCACGGGAATTACACTAAGGGGCTGTGCTTCACTAGAGGAGGACAAATCCTCCGGCAACATCCTACGGGCTTCACCAGACATTTTTCCTAGAATTTAATCTACCCAGATAAAATTGGAAACCAAGAAGAAGGAGGAACGAAACCGGTGAGAAAAGAGGGAAAAAGGGTGTGTACCTGAACACAGAAAGAGTTTTACACCACCGGAAATTGCCTTAACTCGGAAGAGGAAGATGAAGAAGCACTTACAGATTAATTTTGAGTTTGAACGAAAGTGAGCAAATAGAGGGAACAGTGAAGAAGTTGGGGGTTTTTAAAGAGGAGGACGCGTCTCTTCGACTGGCGGCGTGCGTTTCGAGGGACACGACTTTCGGGTAACATCCCTTCGAATTTTAAACACACGGCTAGGATCTACCCACGTATCCCGCATTAAATGCGAAATGATGGAAGTGGGAGACAACTGGGGAACGTGGGGAAGCGTAAAAGGCCGCAAATTCGGCCCATCATTAACAAGTTTCCAGTCTTATCTCATTTCACTCAAAAGACTAGAAACTGGGGGACTGGTGTTTGGGTAATATCAGGCAGGTCTCCTCGAAGCCCTTCTAGCTTTTATAAAATGCCCCGAGGTCAACCCAGCTCGAGCAGAAGTCCCGACCACTGGCTCGAAGACAATCTCGCTAGACGTCAAAGCTGGTCAAGGTCGAGGAATTCAGAGCGGTCCGAGCTCCAAGCTCTCTCACCTGCTCGAGGTCATCAGGACCGGCCAAGGCTGGACAAAGACGAAGAGCTCAAAGATTGATCGAGGCCCGAGCTCTCCTTCCTGCTCGCTGCAGTTATGTTCTCGAGCACAACTGGGCTGCGCTACCATAGGACAAATGGAATGTAAGACCCGGCTCGGGACAGTCCGACCCGTTTCCTCAAGATCCCGCACACCCTTTCGATGTCAGATTGGGCCCCACAAGGGAGGGTGGTGGTGCTGTCACCGATGGCCAGCACATGCCCCCACGGTGTCATCATTCCTAGCGCACATGCCCGACATGGTGATCTGGCCACATGAACCAGGTTAAGGAGACAGCCGCGCATCCCCAGGGAATATTACGCCAATCCCAACTATCAGAGGGACCCATACACCACTGACGCGGGAATGGATGCTCTTGGAGAGAAAGGGCGGGAAAAATGAAAAAGGGAGTATAAAAGAAAATGAACGGGTACATTACAAGGGTTGAAAAAATTCATTCACAAGGGTTCCGAAAATTTATACCGGTTCTTCCTATTCTGACTTCCCTTACATTGATTCTCTGAAAAAACTCCATATTTATTCAAAAGGGAAGGCGAAAAATATCCCTTTCACCTTTCCGGTCTCCTTGACTAAGGGAGATACCAAAAAGAACAACTCGATTACTGACTTGAGCATCGGAGGGTTTTCGCCGGAACACGCCCGACAACCCCTGACCCTGTTTTCTGTGAGTACAGGTCCGAAAGATCTCCGTTTTGGAAAAGATAGTGGAATAGGAAGAATGAGACAGTCCTGCTCGAGCTCGAGCTAGTCGCGAGCAGAAGGTTCAAGGCACTGTTTGAAGGCACGCGGGAAAACTGCATCAACAGTAACTTTTAGGCGTAAGAAATAATTTGAGGAAAAACCAAAGAGCAAAATCAACCATAGTGGCAAAACAGTAAGATAATTTAATTTTTTAGAAAGATGAAGCTCCATCTTTTTTGTGCAAATTTTATTGAACTCGCAAGCGCACGAATTTATTGAAGTATAGATTAATGGCGACGAGTGTCGATCCCACGAAGAAGTAGATTTTCAATTACGTAGAGTTATTATTATTATTTATTATTTAATGTGCTTATTGTAAAATTTCATAGTTTATTTTATCCTAAGATTGAAATTAAAATGGTTGGAATATATTGGGAATTAATCAATGGAATAAAGTGTTTGGGTCTTAAGATTCACACTCAACATTTCACCATGGGCTTAATATTATTTTTTTAGTTCCAATTAATTTATGGGGGGGTACTTCCACTCCTCATAAACCTAATTCTAATAAATATGACATCAAGCGCTCATTGTGTCAGAAAGAATAATCTTATGTTAAATGTGGTATCAAGAACATGTTATGCCAAGTAATAATAATGTAACTATCAACAAGCTAGCAAGACTATCCACTAATTAACTTGTATACGCATGTACGGTATGTGCATTTTTTGGTCCACTAATATTCTGCCACATCATCGGTCAATGCAAAAGTCAACAAATATGATTCAGTGCATTGCATGTATTGTAAGCTCATTTTTCGGCCTAATAGACTTCTACTACATCATCCATCAATGCCACATTATCGGTCAACAACACATCAGCAGTCAACACCACATCAGCATTCAGCGCCACTTCAGCAGTCAACGCCACGTCTGTGGGGCCCATCAATATCTTAAAATTATAATTTTGTCCTTTATGTCTTTCTTAAGGTTTTCAGTTGTTCTGATTTTAAAAATACTGTCCGTTTTGCTGTCTAACTTCTCGTTTATTAAAAAATAACTAAAATACCCCTAAAATACATAAAGTATTAAAAATACACATAAACATAGGTAATTAAATATCAAGGGACTTAAAATACATAAAGGTGGAGCTATTAGTGAGACTTGGAGTGTAAAATGATGATTTTACCCTTTATAAATATATACTTTCTAGAACTCAACACAACCCGCAACCAATTATTGCTAGTCCTTATTAAATTAAGCGAAAACAAAATTCAACCAATTTTTTTTTAAAGGCAATTATGTTTACTTCTTCAATTAGATTAATGATAATAATCAAATAAAAGTATAAGCATTATCTCCAGCCTAAAGAGATATCACTCCAACATCAACCATTCATATGAGTCAGTTAAAAGCAAACACATTTAAACTGATTATCAAAGCTACATTAATTAAGCCACTTTCAAGTGTGACATGTCAACCCCAAAATCTCACAGGTTAGAGTGACACTCTCAGAAAAAAATAAACCCAAGAAAAACAGTCACTCTAAAAATGATAACTTAAGAAAAATTAATGAATGACAATATCACACACTTTCACCAAGAATAATGCCCACAGCTTAGCATATAATATGACACCAAATTAAATGATAGTCAAACCAACTTTTTTTTTTATTTTTTTATATATGTATCACTACATCATTTTAGTTCATATTACTAACTTTTATTTCAGACTATAGATCTCTAAAATCAAGAAGGACTTTTATTAAGATGTAAAGCAGGTTAAGGATATGATTAACAAAGAAGTGGCAGCAGGAAAAATAAAGTTTTGTTCGAGAAAAAATAGAGATATTTTAGAAATTATAAGGTGCAATTCATTTATTATTATTATTTTTTCTTTTCTTTCAATTGTACATCTTTTTTTCTCTTTCATATATATACATATATATTGCACCAAATTTTTTTTTTAAAATAATCACCTAAAATTTTCTCAAACATGAGTTACAGTAAGCAGCATAGCCCATCCAAAGCTCTCTTTCAGCCATCTCCGAGCAAGATTTCTGGACTCTTGGAATTCTAGTTATCTAGATTTAGTAGAGCTATTTGGAAAGCTTACATAGGGTACTACTCTAAATTGGAGTAGAATAGGATGATGAGTTAACAAAGACATCACAATTTTTTTTTTTTAATTTTATCTAAGCTCAAAAGGGCTAAATATGGATATTTTATAAAAGGGATGGCTGAAAAAGGCTCAAACGGATCAAAGATGGCATTTTCATCCTCTTTTAGGGCTCTAAATAGTCTTACATTTTTACTAGCTTAGTGGACTTTTAGATGTACTAACACAATTTTTTTTTTTAAATATTTGACTGAAAGAAAAAGATAGAGATTGTGTATATTAAATTGTATGAAAAATGGGCATAAAGGCTAAAAAACTCACTTGAATTTATTAGGACATGTGAATTCTTTCAAGTAACTTAACCAATTTCGTTCATCAACTCACTTAATTCACATTTGTCACCAACATCAACATGCAGAGTAGCAAATATGATGTAACATAACTTAAGGCAAAAGATAATACAAATACAAATACAAGAATTTGAAAGTCATCATGTCATCCTATGTCAAAAGATCACATAAAATGCCTAATTTTTTATTTTTTATTATTTTTTTATTTTTTTTAACTCCAAGACTAAGAAGATGCGTTTCTAGAGTCATTACACTCTATATTCAGCCATCTTCGACTCAAAAATTAAGCCAAAGTTATTTCTTACAATAAAAATTAGTAAAAAAAACTTCTTGAAGATTAAAACATTCCACAAGCATCAACTATTCCTTCCCCCCAACCAGAATGAAACATTGTCCTCAATGTTTTAATGGAAAGAAGTAGGGTTTAGAAGACATCACCTGAGTGCTGCAATCACAAAATGAAAGAAAACATTTATAGATGGAGAGTTAAATATAATTTATGCTTCTTACTGCTACTGCTACCATCAATAGTCGACTAATCCAATAAAGATGACCTATGATCCGGCTCTGGTTTATAAGCTTGTAAAAGATCAAGTAACTTGTTAGCAATAGGGGCACAAATAAAAAGTTTTTTTACTGTGAAAGGAATGCAATGATTTTTTATTACATGGTTAAGAAATGCAAGTAAGCCATAAAAAATGTTATTAACATTTAGCAAACCGATGGGTTTTTGATGAATGTTCAGATTGGCCTAAGATGCAAATATAAATAATGCCTCTAAAGTTGCAAGATCTCTTGGCAAGAAAATGAAAGCTTCAGCATGTTGTAGCATTTCAGATAGTCTTTCTTACATGGTGGAGACAACTAACTCCTCTCCAATTGGTAGGTAGGGCATGCTTACAAGAGGTCTTAAGACTTTTGGAATGATGCCTAGCACGTGGCTTCCTCTATTGTAGGCAGCTTCTGCAATAAACTTTGATAATCCTCGATCACCTCCTCCATATACTAAGTGTATTTTTCTCTCCGCTTGAACTCAACCAAGATCTATTACTGCCTCAACAAACTCTTTATACTTTCTATAGTAAAACCCAGAAATCACACAAATGTTTTTAAATTGTCTACTTGAAGGTGCTGCCATTGAGACAATCATAAAAACAAATAACTTGTGAATGTTTAACAAAATAAGCTCATATTTAAAGATCTTGGTAACAACCATAATGATACACAGCTGTAAAAGAAGTAGTGCGTCAAAAGTAAAAAGTGAACAACAGAAAAAGATAAAATAATAATGATAAAAGAACAATAAATAAAAAGGATATGTACTGGTAGTTGTGATTGTGGCTCACATCTTCCTCTGGTTTTACGTCTAGAAATGGCTTGAACGCCTTCTATGGGTCGAGGATAGGCTTCCCATCCAGTTTTCTTATAAATTGGTAAACATGGTCATTTATAGTCAGATTCTTGACATTATATCTTGCATGTTCTTTCTGGAATAATGGCCATAACTAAAAAATTACTCTCTGTACATATCCACTGACCAATGACTCTTTATTTAAGCCATCTCTAATGAATTGAATCTTGTCTTCCCTATTATCACACACAATTCCTAAAGTGCACTTCTCTTTATTGTATTCTATTTTGGCACACTTATGACAGGCAACTGGAAGTCGTCGGGCTCTTTGTTTTCTTGAGTAGTTTCCTTCACCATAACCAGGCATATATGCAATAAATTTGGGAGGTAATTCACCTGCCAATCGTACTTTGGCTTCGATTAACCATCAGATGTCAAAAGGGATGTTATTTCTGATAAGTAATCGCATGCGTTCGGACCGAGATTTATAGATTATAAGTAGAGCATTCTGAGGAAGTGAAGGAAATCGTTTGTGAAGCTTTGTCAAAATTGTGTTTTTATCCATTTCGTCTCCAAAGAATATCAATTATTATGGGAAGCTGTAGTAACCGACTTTGATTGTTACGGAGTACCGTTATCCGCCACTTAACCAGGGTAACAAATTAAAACACACTTAAATAAAATAAAGCCTATGAAATCAAGTAACACATGAATGCAAACAAAAGAAAATAAAACACATAAAGTAAAAAAAAATGTGTTTAAGTAAACAACTACTTACAAACGCCCTCTTATTGAATTTACCTCTAGTTCTAATTGGATTTCATAGATACCACATTCAATTTCCCTGAGTTGTCTTTCTAAGTCTTCAATGTGGGATACTAATGCTGGCGGTCGAAGGTCCCAAATAGGATATAATTGACAAACTTGGAGCAAGCCGTTTACATAACGCTTCACACGTAGAAGTTGCTTAAGTTGGACGAATATGATCTATTTGATTGAAGTATTCATGATAAGTAACGAAAGAAAATATGACTCGTAATCAAAAACATTTTAACAAAAAATAAATAATTTCGAGCAAAAGAATAGTAAAATGAAATGATAAAAAGAAATTAAATCATTGAAAAGAAATGGAAAGGTCTTAATTCAAATCTGGTGGGTCATTCAAATTGATTTTGGTGTCTTCTTCGTGTCCTTGGTACTCAAGATATGGCTTTAATCTTTGACCATTAACTTTGAAAATAACACTGTTCTTTGGATCCTTAATTTCAATTGCCCCATGTGAAAAAATAGTACGAATAATAAAAGGGCCAAACCACCGAGAGTGTAACTTACCTGTAGATAAGTGCACGTGATAATTGAATAAAAGTACTTTCTGACCTGGTATAAAAGATTTTCTCATGATATATTGTCATAAAAACTTTGATTCGAATTTTGTAATCTTTAGCCTTTTCATCACTGTAAATATCCTCAAATTCGGCCAGTTGGAACCTTCTTTTTGAACTATGGCAGGGGTAAATGATACTTTCATTTAGTTGTTTATTGTTAAGGGATGATTAGGTGATTTCTTGCAATGTGTTTTCTTCTCCCAAGGATGTATACTCCAAAGTGTTGGGTGACGGTTTAAGCTCGTGCTTTGGTAGTGATTCTGATGGGATAAGAATTTTCCCAGATAATGCTAATTGCTCTTCTTTTAACTTCCAGTTATTAATATCCATGAATGGTGATGAATCGAGAGAGGCATTAATCTGGTAAAAAACCAAACCAAAATGAGTTAACCATTCTTGTATAGGGTCGTCACTAAGGTTAGAAGAAAGATCATGACCATTTAATTCTTCAATAAAATTTATATCAATAATTTCATCATCTCCATCATGAGGTTGTTTGACAATGTTGAAGATATTAAGCTCCATATTCATATTGCCAAATCACAAGTTCATATTTTTGATCCTGCATTGAATGTGAGCATCAGCAATTGCCAAGAAAGGTCGGCCTAGAATAATGGGGATGTGCTTCTTTGAATCCTACATTGGTTGAGTATCAATCACAATAAAATCAACAGGAAAAGAAAACTTGTCTACATAGATAGGCACATCCTCTATAATACCACGAGGTATTTTCATAAACCGATCTGCAAGTTGTAACACAACTGGATTTAGGTGTAATTCTCTCAATCCAAGTTTCTTAAATACAAAATAAGGCAAAATATTTACACCCAAGTCCAACAAAGCATTCTCAAATGTGTGGTTCTCAATGCTACATGAGATAGTAGGGGATCCCGGGTCTTTAAATTTTGGAGGAATTTTTTGTTGAAGTATGGAACTAATGTTTTCAGTTAAAAATGCCTTCTTTTGAACATGAATGCTTCTGTTTTTAGTGCAAATGGCTTTAAGAAACTTGGCATAAGAGAGTAATTGCTTTATATTATCAAGCAAAGGAATGTTAACACTTACCTGTTTAAAGATTTCCATAATCTCACCTGTGGAATTTCCTTTCTTTGCTTTAACTAACCTCTGAGGGAATGAAGCTTTGGGGACATATTCTCAAGAACAACTTTCTTCTTCTCCTTTAATGAATCCTCAAAATCTAAAGGCACAACTTGATTCATCTTTGTCACTGGCATCTCCACCTTGTTGTCAACTTCTTTGCCTTTTCGTAAGGTCATTACAACTTTGACCTCTTCATATTACTGGGCTGAGTCAGTACTTCATGTACTCCTTTACGATTTGGCACTGCTTGGCTTAGGAATTTTTTCTTTCCAATGGTCATTGTTAAGTTTTGAACTGAAGAAGCTAGCTGAGCTACCATCCTTTCTAAGTTTGAAATCAACTGGCTTGTGAATTGAAGCCTTCTCTCATCTCATTCTATAATTCATCAATGGTGCGATTTTGTTGATCTATTGCAGAGGGAGTCTAATTTTTAAAATTTTGGAATGCTTCCTCCCATGGTCTGGGTTGAGAGTAATTCTGGTTCTGATTGTATGGTCTGAATAGTTGTTGAGAGACTCGAGGAGCCTGAGGAGCTTGTTGCATTGATGGAGCTACTGCTCTGTTCTGTTTGAATCCTTGAGACCACGAAAAGTTGTAATGGTCTCTCCACCCAGGATTATAAGTATTGGAGTAAGGATTGTAGTTTGGCTGCTTTCCCATCACACCAATTGCATTGGCTTGATCTGGGTATGAGTCATGATCAAGTTGATTATAAACATGTGGCTCTATTGATTTTGCAGCCGTCAAAGATGCTATTTGGTGAGAAAGTCCTTCAACTATTTCTTTGACTTCCTTGATTTATGATCTTGACGCACTAACATGAACTTCATTCACTCCTTTAATTTTTCTCACATTTCTGAATGATCTACTTCACTGTTGGGAATTATCTGTTGCTTAAAGAAATCCAAAATCTCTGATGCACTTTTCGACATCAACTCTCCTCCACTTGTTTCCATTAGCCATTCCTTCACATGTGGCAATAATCCCTCCAAAAAGTATTGCCATTGATGCTATTTCTCGTACCCATGATGTGGACACTTTAAGAGTAGCCCATTGAATAACTCTCATGCTTCAAAAAATTGCTAGTCTTCTTTTTGGGTAAACTCTGAAATTTCCCTGCGAATAACATTGGTTTTATGCACTAGGAAGTATTTATTTAAAAATTTAGTAACAATTTGTTCCCATGGTTTAATACTATTAGCAGGCAATGTATTGAACCAATAACGAGCTCTATCTTTTAAAGAAAATAGAAATAACCTAAGCTTAACATCATCATCTGAAAAATTCTAATATTTAAAAGTTTGACAAACAGCATGAAAATCATTCAAATGATTGTATGGATCCTCATTTTCTAGGCCATAGAATGATGGGAGACAATTTAGCACACTAGGTTTTAGCTCAAAATTCCTAGCAACTACATTTGGGTATCTTATGCATGATGTGCTAAAATTAGCTAAGAGACTAAATTATACTCACTTCCAAGTGATGCAATTGTCTTCTGCTGGCTGGTTGTTCGAGCAGGATTTCCTGCTGGTTTCTGCCTCTCTCCATTTACTGGAGCGATGATGTCTTCTAACCTACGTCCACAGAAACGGTGTCAGGGGTCGCCGGGTGTTTTCCTTTCTGCTCACTCAGTGTGGTCTTTAGGAGACGCTTTATAGTTTTGTTCGCAACCTCCACTTGCCCATATGCCTGTGGGTGTGATGGCGACCAGAACTTCAATTCTATCCCTATATTTCTGCAGAAGTCTCTGAACTTATTATTGTCGAACTACCTCTCGTTGTCTGTAACCAGTGCGTGGGGGATCCTGTACCTGCAAATCACATTTCTCCAAATAAATTCAATGGTTTTGCTTTCTGTAATATTGCTTAAAGCTTTCACTTCAACCCATTTAGTGAAATAATTGATTGCCACCACGGCATGTTTGCAGATGCTCTCCCTTTTGGCAGTGGTCCGATCACGTCAATTCCCCAATGAGCAAATGGCCATGGTGAGTTCATTACTGTGAGATTCTCAGGCGATTAAGCTATGTGGTTGGCGAAGTTTGACAATTCTTGCAGCTCTTGGTCTTTCCTTGTGCATTCTGGTGCATCTGAGGCAAAAAATGCCCTTGCCTTAAGGCTTTAAATGCCAGAGATCTTGCGCCAGAATGGTTTCTACAAATCCCTTCGTGTATCTCTCTGAGGACGTAGTCAGCTTCCTCTTTGTCCAAACAGCGTAATAGTGGCAGGGTGTATCCTCGCCTGTACAATACCCCGTCGATTAATGTGTACCTCGCTGCTTGGCACCTCAGCTTCCTCGCTTGCTTCTTATCGGCAGGTAATGTCCCTTCCTTGAGATAAAAGATAATTTGATCCATCCAGGTGCTGCTCGAGGACAAGCTCATCACCTCATCTTTCTGCTCGATACTCGAGCAGGTCCTGATATCTACTGGAATGGACTTGGGCATCTTGGGGTCAGATACAGCGGCCATCTGTGCTATCATATCTATACGAAAGTTTTGTCGCCTTGCAATCTGTTCCACCTATACCGCTCAAAAATTTCAAATTAATTGTCTCACCTTTCGAAGGTAAGCCTCCATCTTCTCGCCTTTTGCTTGGAACCTTTCGTTGAGGTGGTTTGCCACCAGTTGAGAATCTGTCCAAACCTTCACTTCCTCCGCCCTTACTACTAACGCGAGCTTCAGTCCTGCAATTACAGCCTTGTATTCAGCCTGGTTATTGGTGGCCTTAAACTTGAGCATTATGGCATATTGTACTTCCACCCCTTCGGGACTAAAAAGCACTACTCCTATTCCCGCTCCCTGATCTCGACATGACCCATCCACTGTAACCGTCCACACCTTGTCTAGAGTAGGGGAGCCTGCTGCTCGCTCGTTGTCTACTCCTTTGTTTGACTCTGTACACTTAACCATAAAGTTCACCAGCGCTTGTGCTCTAATTGTTGTTCGGGGCTGGTAGCTGATGTCAAACTCGCTGAGCTCTATCGACCACTTTACCAGCCTGCACGAGGTCTCTGGCTTGTGCAGGATCTGTCTAAGTGGCTGGTTTGTCAAGACTATTATCGAGTGTGCCTGGAAATAAGGCCTCAACTTTCGAGCAACTGTTACCAGTGCGAGTGCCCACTTCTCCACCAGTGGATACCGAGTTCTCGCCTCCAACAAAGCTCTGCTCATATAATATACGGGGTGTTGTACCCTTAACTCTTCTCTTATCAGGACCGAGCTCGTTGTCCATTGCGACACTGCCAAATACAAGTATAGAACTTCTCCTGCTCCCGGCGTTGATAGTAACGGGGCTTTCAGCAAGTACTCCTTCAGCTGTTGGAATGCTGCTTCACACTCTGGTGTCCATTTCATCTTTCTCCCTTTTCTCACCTCGTGGAAGAAGATATGACATTTTTCTGTTGCTCGGAAGATGAATTTGTTGAGGGATGCTAGCTTACCCGTGAGGCTCTTTATTTACTTGAGAGTGCGCGGGGACTTCATGTCTATTACAGCTCTTATCTTCTCCAGGTTGGCCTCAAGTCCCCTGTTACTGACTATGAAACCCAAGAATTTTCCAGAACTCACTCCAAAGGCACACTTCTCTGGGTTAAGCTTCATCTGGTACCCCTCAAGAGCACGAAGGTCTCTTTTAGATGCTTCACATGTTCTTTTGCATCTTGGGACTTGGTGATCATGTTGTCAACATAGACTTCCATCATGTGACTAATCAGCAACTTAAAAATGTTGTTCACCAGTCTCTGGTATGTTGCCCCCGCGTTCTTTAGGCCGAAGGGCATGACCATGTAGCAAAATAGACCCTGGTTGGTGATAAAGGCTGTGCACTCCTTGTCCAGCTCGTACATGAGGATTTGGTTATAACCTGAGAAGGCATCCATAAAGTTAAGCAGATCGTGTCCTGCTGTGGAGTCAACCAGCTGGTCTATCTTCAGCAATGGGAAGCTAACCTTTGGACAGGCTTTATTCCCACCTTTAAATCAATCCTAGGCATATCTTCATACATCCAGGTGAACACATCAGAATGTGCTCGCAAGCACTCGACCAGACTTCGTCTCAACTGCTCGTAATACCTGAGCCAATCCTGACTTTCTTCTCTTGGTGTTTGGTTTTATCAAAAGTTCCTCTAATTCTTCAGCGGGCTCTTGCCTCCCATTCTTTGAGTCACCCCTTGTGTCCAGTGACGTCACCTGCATCACTTTCTTTGCCGTTGTGGCATAGCAGCTTCTCGCGACCTTTTAATCGCCCTTGACAACCCCATTGCTCCATTCACGTTATACTTTAGGGTCAAGTAGTGGGTGGACATCACTGATTAGCTGATCCTCATAAAAGGCCTCCCCAATATTACCTGGTAGGGGTTGACCTCATCCACAACCACGAAATCCAACATCATGTTCTTCTCAAAGGGCTTCGAGCCCATGGTCACTGGCAAGTTGACAATCCCAGAGGGGTTAGCCTTCTCTCACCAAATCCTTTCAGAGAGGTGATCGGCTGCTCGAGCCTCACATCCGTTATCCCCATATTGTCGAGGGTGGACTTAATGAGAATATCCACTGAACTTCCCGAATCCACCAACATTCAGTTGAGCCCTCTGTTGGCGACATTCGCCCTGATAACCAAGGCATCCTCGTAGGGGTATAGGACCCCTTCTTCATCCTCCTCCGTCCACATGATCGGTACTTGTCGAATTATGGCTCTCTTTACAGTGGGCACAATGAGCAGACCTTCTCGACTAGCAGAGGCATATCTGCTATAGTTCTTCTGGGCTTTGTTTGAATTTTCCGCCATCATGGGCCCTCCTGCTATCACTCTCACAGCAGGTGGTCCACGATCTATATCACAGGCTTGGCCATCCCCTGCCTGTTACTGCTAGACTATCGGGTGTCCTCACTCAATGAACTCATCCAAGTACCAGTTTCTAACCAAGTCCTCCACCAGGTTTCTTAGGTCGGGGCACTACGACGTGGAGTGGCCATGATCGCTGTGAAAGTGGCAAAACCTGCTTCTGTCCCTCCTGTTTGCTGGCTTAGAGATCCATTTTGGAAAAAACGAGCCTGATCAACCATTTGAAACATCTCCTCAAGTGACAGCTTCAATGGGATGTATTACCTATAAGCGGGGCTCTGATCAACCATTTGTACTACCCTATCCTGGGGAAAGTTTCCCGAGTGTGGGGGCAATGGGCGGTTGGCTCTGTTGTTGCTCTGTATGGGCCGGTTTGCAGGGGAATTACGAGGCAGGTTGCTACTGTATTGTCGATAATCCCTATAATCCCTGCTTGGGGACCTGCGAAGTGGAGCGAGAGCCACTAGTGGTTGGGGGCCCCTTTGGTAGGGGTTATAGGGGGCAACCCGATCCCTTGTTGCCTTGAGAGTAAACGAGCCCCGAGTAGGCCCCCCTTTCTTCTTTCGTTTCACTCCGCTGCTCTGCTCACTCCTTAACTTCGTAGCTTTTTCCTCCTCGATGACCATGTCCATCTTCATTTGTTCGTATGCATTGGAGTATGAGTGGATCGAGAGGCTCTGCAAGTTGTATCAGGGTCTTTCCATCTTCACCCCCTCCTTCAACCCCCTCAACACCTGGGGGTGATTGAATGCCCCGTGATCCAAGACTGTCTGGTGGTACCTCTTGACGAATTCTCAGGGGGACTCCCTCTCCTTCTGCTTTATCTCCACCAATTCCATCATGTCATCCTCTAGGGCCACCGACCCCTGAAACTACTTCCTAAACTCCATATACATTTGTTTGAAGCTTAGAATACAACCCCGCGATAGCTTGCAGTACCATTCTCTCGCTCTCCCGTCCAAAGTAAGTGAGAAGGCTCTACACCTTTAGGCTGCTGTCAAGCTTTGCACTCCGGTCATGTCGTTGAAACATTCTATGTGCACCAGTGGGTCGTTCTTCCCTGAAAACTTCAAGTCATGGAAGCAAAAATTCCTGGGGATGGTGATGCCCATGATTTCCCCTGAAAGCGGGGACTCGTTGTCCAATATGATCCAACTAGGGGCTTTCCCGTTTCCCCGAAGGTCCTCAATAACCTGTGCTAACCTGAGCACCTCCCCTTCCAACTCCTCCGCACGGGAAGTTTGTGCCGTGTCTTGCAAGTGCTGTCAGGATTCTCTCTCCTCCAGGTTCGCCTCCTCCCTTCCAGCAACATTATGTATTTTCTGCCTCTCGGCTTCATCTTCTACATTTCCCTCAGTGGGAGCATTCCAGCGGCTAGATTCAAGAACGTCATTGCTTGCTTTCTTCTGTCCGTCCCTGAGCTCTTGCAGGATATACGTCAGTGTCTCCATATACTTTTTCATCTCTCTATCCCGGGCCTCATTGGGCACTTCCCTCAGGGTTACCGATTCTTCGGGCTTACTCCTCTTCTGCTGTTTCCTCTCATTATCACGTTGCTTTTTTAAATGCACTGTGAATTCAGGCTTTTTAAACTGATCCCGACAGACAGCGCCAAAATGGTGATGCAGTTTTCTGCTTACTTCCAAGAGATGCAGTTTTCTTCTGCTTGCTGGTTGGTCGAATAGGATTTCCTGCTAGTTCCTGTCTCTCTCCTTTTACTAGAGTGTGTGTCTTCTGATCTGCGTCCACAAAAACGGTGTCCGGGGTCTCTGGGTGTTTTTCCGACGAAAACCCTCCGACGTTCAAGTCACTAATCGGGTTGATTGTTTTAGAATCCCTCTTAGTCCGAGGGACTGGAAAATTGGAGGTTCGGAGAGAAGAACGAACTAGAATATGGATAGAAAAATTGGAGTTAGAATAAAAAGTCCTTTTACCTTGTCCCTCGTCTAGTATTTATCCCTCCCTGTTTTCCCGCCTCCCTTTGCTTGGACGCCAACCCCTGCATTAATTGCGCCTGTGTCTTTCTGACAGCTAGGGGTTGCTGCGGCACAACCTGAGAGCGTCGGATGTCAGGCGGCTATGTGTTCCCGTGATCAAATGATGATGTCGTGTAGGTTCGTGTATAATGATGATACTATAGAGGTGTGCGCCGATCATCGGTAACAGTGATGAAACCCTACGGCGTAGAGATGCCTGTCAGTCATCGATCGTTGTGACAAGTTGTCGGGAGAAAGGGCCGCCATGCTCAGGTCCGTTCTGCTCGAGCTTTGGTTTCCCTTTGTTCATGGTGCTTCCCATAGCGTGACCAGATCTCACTCAGTGGTCGAGGGTCTCCTTTACCCGAGCAAGCTAGGAAGATTAGGGCCCGACCAACCTTACAACACTTGACCTCGACTAGCTTTGACACCGAGCAGGGGTGTCTTCGTGCTAGTGATCAGGTCTTCTACCCTGGCTGGATGGTCCTCAATTAGGCCTGCTCGGCATTCCCCAAACAAACATAATTAGTTTGTTGAAATTGACCATTAGAGAAAGCCAGTAAGTGTCAAGGAACAAGATGTAATTAAATTGATTGAACAGTTGAGATATCAATTTAATTAGCCATGTGGTACAGAGGATTGTTTAATAAAAAAATCAATGTGCCATGGGTCGAATTATTATTCGAGAATACTATCCTAGATAGCATACAGTTATGGAGGTCAGTTCCAATCTTATAGTGGAGTATATTTGGAATTAAATAATTGGGCTAGTTTAATTACTTGCCTAATTATTATAGCCACTATTTTATGTACCCATATGATCCTCGGGTTAGCTCATTTCATTGACAGCAGCACTACTAGATTAATAAGCAAGATAACTAGCTATTTGGGTTAAAAGACTAAATATATTATTTAGGGGAGGTTTCAATTAATATACTTGTGTATAAGGGGCCTTGTGTTATTTAACAAGGTGGTCCCCTATAACAATAATAAGTGTAACGCTAAAAGATTTTGGGTTTTTATCTTATTTTAATTTAAATAAATTATTTTGAATTAATAGAATTAAAAAAGGAGATAAATAAGGAGCCTAGGGTTTTCCACCACTACAATATAGAAAGATTATTTTCTCCACAAAAGAAAAAGAGAGGAATATAAAAAAAAATGAAAAGAGAATTTTTCTCTTTGACTTTGAGAAAAAAAAATATTTTCTTACTAGTTGCTTTCAGTAGTGAAAAAGGTGTTGACACATCAAGTGCAGATCAAACTTGAGTCATAATCTGAAAGATCGTTGGTGACAGATCGTGATCCAGAGGAGAGGCGGCAATAGATCGTGACTTGGGAGCCTTAATTACTACAACGAAAAAGCAAATATACGATTTCAAGATTATGGTAATTCTATATATTGTATGAGAAAGCGATCCTGTTATTTCCGCTGTAAAATTATTTTAAAACCAACAATTGGTATCAGAGCGATCTCACATTAATATATATAATTATTGTATGAAATCAATTTCTTGTATTTATATGTATTAGATGAGTGGCACTAATTTTATATATTTTATTATGTAATGAATATATTTAATGAGCATGTTAATAGTTGTCTCAATTCATAGTTAGATTTTCCTTGTATTAATTTTTTGGATTTGTAACAAGAAAGATGGTCAATTTTCACCATGTTTCTCTCTTGATTATTTTATTTTATTGTTCTTAGATTTTTTTTGTAAGCCATTAAATAGGAATTCTTATAAATATTATTCTGTTATAAAATATTATAAAAATCAAGAAGATAAGAAAAATCAAGAAAAGAAAAAAATTGTTTTGCAGCAAAGCAAAGTTCATTTCCTGGAATTGGCAGCAAAATGGATGGGTGTCTTTTTTTTTTTGTTTTTTCATTAGACACCCTATACTCTAGTATTTTATGTTTTTTAACATAATACTAAAAATTTTTGCATTTAGGTCCAACAGAATGTAATGCATTCTAGATGTGGCGGCTGGAAAGAAAATTATGAAATTAGGGTTTTGGATTTTTATTCCATGGCATCCTAAAGTTTCACTAATTTATAATTCAGTAAAAATATTTGGGTTTTGAGCAGAAAAATTCAAATTTATTTATATTGGATCCAAGCCCAATTTTGGTTGTTAATTGAATAATATAAATAGAAATTTGATAAGCCCAATAATAATTATTTGTCCAAATTTATTTATATTGTCCCAAGCTCATTTTGGTATTTTAAAATTGGGTCATATAAATGAAAATTTTGGTAGATCAATAATTAAATTTATTTGGCTCAAGAATTTTTGAAAATAAATGCCCAAATTTATTTTTAAAAATTGAACCAATGATAAATTTAAAAGAACAAAAGTCTTCAAGCCAATAGTTATAAACATGTGAAGTACAAGGAAGGAAAAGAAAGAAGATGGACATTGACTTAAAGCCCAATAGATATTAGGCTTGTAGATTAAGTCAATTTTTTTAGGAAAACCATGAATTGAGATTATTTAATTACTTTTTATCTTTATGCTATGTTTGGATAATAATATGTCATGATAACATGTCATATAGAATTGGTAATGTCACTCTATGCATAGTAATACATGACATTTATTATATATATATATATATATATCTATATATATATTGTTTAATACTTGTATATTTTTAATAATATTAGATTTCATCTAGATAATATTATTTTAGTAAGCATGCAATTAACAATATAAGACATAATCTATGTATTGTTCAAAAAGGAAAAACCAACTTTAAAATATTGAGTGGGAGAGGTAAAATTCAAGAAAATTTTTCCACGGGCTCCATTGTTAGTTCAATAATAAAATTATATATAACTTGACTTCATGATACGGTGATGCTCCCTACAGAGGGTATATATATTAGATATTTTATTTGATGAACTTCTTTAAAGATAAAATCGAAATATTGTTCAATTTTTTGATCACCCTAATGGTGGCCACATGATTTGAGTGATACGTAGATTGAAACAATGGTTTTACACTCAACAAAAATTTGTTATTAACCTTCCTAATGACACTCTGTTAACAAATTTTGGCCCTAAAAGTTAACGTTAATTATTTATCATGTTTCGACATGAAAGTAAATAATCTAATAGTTAATTGGGTCTAGTAAGTGGAGGCATGACTTCCCCAACAGATAACTTGTCAAAGCAGTACTAGATTATCGTTACAATAAAATAAAATGCATTTATGGTTTTTTACATTTTAAGTTTTTTATTGTGAATATTACTTGTTTTAATGTGTTTATACATGTATGTTTTTATTTTTCAGAAAATGTCTTCTTTAAGCCCACTCACAATTATTCTGAGTCAAAATAAACTCACTAGCGAGAACTATATAGATTGGAAAAGAAATCTATTTATAGTCTTGACTGCTGAAAATTACAAATATGTCTTAACCCAGCCATGCCCTCCTGAATCAGTAGAGGATGCTAGTAGAAATTAGAGGAGGCTTTATGAGATATGGCAAAAGAATAATGAACTGGAAAAATGCTACATATTAGCCTCGATTTCTAATATTCTGCAAATCAAACATCAAAATATGGAGACGTCCACTGAAATTATGTAAAGTCTTCAACAGATGTTTGGGCAGAGTACTCGTTCTACGAGACAAGCGGCACTGAAAGGTGTTATAAACTCCAAGATGAGAAAGGGTACAAGAGTTCGTGATCATGTCCTGAAAATGATGGACTATTTGAATGAGGATGAGATTCAGGGTGCACAAATCGATGATAACTCAAAAATTGACATGGTGCTAGAATCTTTACTTGAAACATTCAAGGAGTTTAAGGTTAATTTTAACATGAATAAAAGAAACATAACCTTAATAGAATTAATTAATGAACTTCATTTAGATGAAGAGAATCTTGCTGAAAAATCTCAAGGAAGCATTAACATTACTAAAAAAAGGTATTTCTTCTAAGCCTAGGCTAAAAGGCAAAAGTAAAAAGAAGAAAGCTGGGAATAAGAAACCGTCTACTAAGAAAGATGGCAAGCCAAAAGGCAAGTGCTTCAAGTGTGGACAAAAATGTCATTGGAAAAAGGATTGCCCTAAGATTGTGAAATCAAGTATGGGAAATCTTTTAGTCATAGAGGCCTGTTTAGTTCAGAATCCTATTGACACTTGGATCTTGGATTCTGGAGTAACTAATCATATTTGTAATTCACTTATTTGGTTTCAGGAAACCAGAAAACTAAGTGAAGGAAGAGTCAAGCTGCAGTTAGGGACAGGCCAGTTCATGTCAGCAGAGAAGACTGGATCTGTTTTATTATATTTAATAATGAAACTCTAGTTTTGAATAATTGTCTTTATGTTCCAGACATTAAGAGGAATTTAATTTCAATAGCTTGTTTATCAAAACATGAGTATACTATATACTTTAGTTCCTCTGTTTCTATTTCTAAAAATAATAGTCTAATATGTTCTGGTACATTGGAAGATAATTTATATCATCTAAGTCCTTTGATCTATTTTATGCATGACACAGTGATTAAAAATAATGAGCATATACATTTATCTAAGAAAAGAAAGATTTATTCCAACCAATGGCACCTCTGGCATTTGCACTTGGGTCATATAAACCTAACTAGGATACAGAGAATGATTAAATATGGGCTTATAAGCCCATTGGAAAATGAATCATTGTCATTCTGTGAATCTTGTTTAGAAGGAAAAATGACAGAAATGCATTTTTCAGCCAAAGGAATACGTGCAACCTTACCACTTGAATTGGTACATATAGATGTATATGGACCAATAATGTACAATCTCGAGGTGGTTATGAGTATTTCACCATTTTCACTGATGATAATTCAAGATACGTTTATGTTTATCTAATGCGTCATAAGTCGGAAGCTATTGAAAAATTCAAAAAATATAAGGCTGAGATAGAAAAGCAATTAGGTAAGAACATAAAGAAACTTTGATCTGATCGAGCTGGTGAATATCTCGCAGGAAAGTTCAAACAGTATCTGGTTGAAAATTTGATTATATCTCAATTAACAGCCCCAGGAACACCACAACAAAATGGTAGAAGAAATAGAACTCTTTAGGATATGGTGAGATCTATGCTTAGTTATACCACATTGCCTATCTCATTTTGGAACTAGCGTTAGAAACTGCAGTATACTTATTGAACTTAATTCCATCTAAATCAGTGCCTAAAAGCCCAGTAGAATTATGGTTAGGTTGCAAAATAAGTTTGAAACATATCTATATTTGGGGTTCACCAGCCTATGTGCTAAAACCAAAGACTGATAAAATGGATTCTCGTTCTGAGGTTTTGTATGTTTGTTAGGTATCCCCAAAGACCAAGGGGAGATTTATTTTATAGTCCTCAAGATAGAAAAGTGATTGTGAGTAAACATTTCACTTCTCTTGAGGAAGACTATATGAATAACTTCAAACATAATAGTAAGGTAATACTGGAAGAATTATTAGGAAATCATGCTAATGCTCAGATTTTAGTACATGTGATTTAACAAGGAGAAGAGCAACAACATGAAGATTATAACACTATCCTTGAACAGTAACCTCCTGTAGAACCTCGTCGTAGTGGCGGGTAACTAGATTAGCAGCAAGGTACATGTTACTGGGAGAAACTTATACAGCTATCTCAGATGGACAAGTACATGATCTTACTGGCTACAACAAAGCCCTATTAGATGGAGATGCTGAACTATAAAAAGATGCTATGAACCAAGAAATAGAATCTATGTATTCCAATAAAGTCTGGAAACTTGTAGAGGCACCAAACGGGGTAAAAGCTATAAGGTGTAAGTGGATCTATAAGAGAAAAAGAGGAGTAGATGGAAAAGTGGAAACATTTAAAGCAAGATTAGTAGCCAAAAGGTATACTCAGAAAGAGGGAATCGATTATGAGGAAATCTTTTCACCGGTTGGTATACTTAAATTCATCAGAATTCTACTCTCCATTACAGTAGTGCTAGATTATGAAATTTGGCAAATGGATGTCAAGACTGCGTTTCTTAACGAACATCTTGAGAAAGACATCTAAATGCAGCAATTAGATGGGTTCATTAAAAAAGGCCAAGAACACATGATATGTAAGCTTTAAAAATCCATTTATAGATTAAAGAAAGCATCTCAATCATGGAACATCAAATTTGATCAAACGGTTAAAATATTTGGATTCATACAAAATATTGATGAACCGTATGTGTACAAAAAAATTCAGGGAAGAGATGTAGCTTTTCTCATTCTTTATGTAGATGACATTCTCTTAATTGGAAACGAGATATAGGAGTATTATCATCAATAAAGAATTGGTTGGCTAAATAATTTAATATGAAAGACCTAGGAAAGGTCAGTTATATTCTTGGTATCAAATTACTTCAAGACCGGAAGAATAAAACTTTACCCTTATCCCAAACTGCTTATATTGATAAGATACTAGCTAGATTTAGCATGGAAAATTCCAATACTGGTTTGTTACCATTCAGACATGGAATTATACTCTCTAAGGATCAGTTACCTAAAACACCTAAAGAAAGAGAAAAAATGAGGCAAGCTCCTTATGCAGAAGTTGTAGGAAGTCTCATGTATGCAATGCTATATACTAGACCAGACATCTATTTTGCAGTAGGGATGGTCAATAGATATCAATCTAATCCTGGTCCTGAACACTGGACTGTAGTCAATCATATAATTAAGTATCTGAAAAGAACAAAGAATTATATGCTTGTGTATTCTGGTGATGATCTCATTCCAGTGAGTTATACCAATTATGACTTTATGTCATACAAAGATTTTAGAAAATCAACTTCCGGTTATGTGTTTACATTGGGAAGTGGAGCTGTGAGTTGGAGGACTGTGAAACAAAGTTTTATCGCAGACTCTACAACAGAAGCTGAATATATGGCTGCATCTGAAACTGCTAAAGAAGATATTTGGCTCCGTAACTTCTTACAAGATCTTAAGGTGGTACCTGCAGCAACTACACCTCTTAAATTATTTTGTGATAATAGTGGTGCAGGAGCTTAGTCTGAGGAACCAAGAAACCATAATAAGAAGCAAAAGCATATGGAAAGGAAATACCATCTCATAAGAGAAATAGTGCAGAGAGGTGATATAGAGGTTACCCAAATTGTATCAGAACAAACCTGGCAGATCCTTTTACAAAGGCCGTACCTGGGAGACCTTTTAACCTGCACTAGAATGTATGTATGGGCATGCGTGAGTAGCCACATATGCTTTGAGAGCTAGTGGGAGATTGTTGGGATTATGTGCTCTTTAAAGTATATTAATTTATTTATTTATGATAAATACATTTTCTTATTAATAAAATATTTGAGACATTTTTTGAGACATTTTAATTGTATAAATATTTTGAATAAGGTTTATTTAATCATATTATATGTGTTTATGTGATCATCATATGGATTCACAGAAGACATAAATACAAGTTATCTTATGATTAAATAAGTTGTGTTTACAGTTGATAAATAGAGTTGGGCGCTCTATTTATGTTTAGACTGTAGTAAATTCATTGAATGATTTGTCTTAATCGTATATGAATTTACTGATGCAGTTTGACTATGTTGAACTGGATCACATATGAGATTTAATTAACCTTGGAGTAACTGTCAGACTTATTAAATCTTATAGGCATTGATTTTATTGCAATCTCAATCTTGAGTTAATTATAGTTTCACATTTATAATTGTTGTTCCATTTGAGTTACCAATAAGCGCGACATACATTTGTAGTCAAGATTACCCGGTATCTTGGTGGGAGCAATTATGAGCAGTGAGATTATAGATTAACAATATAGAATTTGTACAACGCATCTCTTGATGAGTTTTCAGTATATGATCATAGAATTCTCTAGGCAGAGTGTGTCAACATAATTAGTATGTTGAAATTGATCATTAAAGAAAGCCAGTAAGTGTCAAGGAACAAGATGTAATTAAATTGATTGGACAGTTGAGATATCAATTTAATTAGCGATGTGGTACAAAGGATTGTTCAATGTGGCATAGATCGAATTATTATTCGAGAACACTATCCTAAATAGCATACAATTATGGAGGTCAATTCCAATCTTATAGTGGAGTAAATTTGGAATTAAATAATTGGGCTGATTTAATTATGCCTAATTATTATAACCACTATTGTATGTAAACATATGATCCCCAGGTTAGCTCATTTAATTGACTTTACCACTACTGGATTAATAAGCAAGACAACTAGCTATTTGGGTTAAAAGCCTAAATATATTATCTGGTGGGAGGCTCCAATTAGTATACTTTTGTATAAGGGACCTTGTGTTA
Organism: Murraya koenigii; assembly: GCA_025617385.1. Lineage (NCBI taxonomy): Eukaryota > Viridiplantae > Streptophyta > Magnoliopsida > Sapindales > Rutaceae > Murraya > Murraya koenigii. The sequence goes on from CM046814.1 coordinate 12,819,467, forward strand.
TTTGACAAGGTGGTCCCCTATAGATATAACAAGTATAACGCCAAAAGCTTTTTGGTTTTTATCTTATTTTAATTTAAATCAATTATTTTGATTTAATAGAATTTAAAAAAGGAGATAAATAAGGAGCCTAGAGTTTTCCACCACTATAATATAAAAAGGCTTTTTTCTCCGCAAAAGAAAAAGAGAGAAGCCATAATATAAAAAAAGAAAAAGAGAGAGAGAATTTTTCTCTCTGATTTTGAGAAAAAAAATATTTTCTTACTAGTTGCTTTCAGTAATGAAAAAGGTGCCCACATATCAAGTGCATATCAAACTTGAGTCATAATCTGGAAGATCATTGGTGACAGATTGTGATCTAGAGGAGAGGTGGTAATAGATCGTGACTTGGGAGCCTTAATTACTACAACGAAAAAGCAAAGGTACGATTTTAAGATTATGATAATTCTATATATTGTATGAGAACATGATCTTATTATTTCCGCTTTAAAATTATTTTAAAACCAACATGGAAAAGCACATTGCAAGGCTGGTGAGACAGGCACCCTGTCGCACCCAGCCTGGTGAGACACGTTGCCTGTCGCACCAATACAGGTTACACCTTAGTGAGACAGCAGAAGCAGCTTGTCGTACACGTATTACTTTTAATATATTTTATTTTTTAGTGATTATGTTTTTAACAGTATAATAAAATTATTTTCTTCAATCATGTCAGGATTAATGGACTTAGTTGTACTTGAACTCTGTTATAATGGTTGGTGGGAGACATCGGCAGATGGTTGGATGGATAATGTGAATGCTAAGAATACAGCATTTTTGGTTGGAAAAGATTGTTTGTTTGTTCAGTTTTTATCAAGAATATACGAGGTTTTACAGATAAATCCTAATGAATATAATATCACGTTAAAGACAACATTGAAGTCTAATAACACAACCCATTGTGCATGTTCACTACCCATGGACATATGTAATGACGAAATGGTGAAGGTTGTATTACATTTAGCCTCTGATGTGGCCAACATTGGATGTATTCCTATATTTGTTACCACATCTCCTAGAGTTCCAACCCAAGATGTTCAAGATGTTGAGGCACTTGTAGAATCAGTCTCTGTCCCAGATGTTGAAGAAGAGGTATTACCAAGGACAACATCGTTGCAGCAATATTACTCTCCAGTCCACGACAATAATGACACTATTGATGATAATGGTATTGCATTGCCTGATGTTAGAGAAGAGATGTTACCAGTAGAAACATCTTTAGAGTCATATGGTGAACCTATTAATAACATGGGCAATACAGAAGCAGATGATGTTCGTGTTAATGATAGGGGTGTTGATCTTATTGATATTCCTTCTAACAATGAGAACGAGCGTGATATTGTTGCTAATAGTCAGAACAGTCGATCTACTGCTCCAATGGACCGTTCGATGATGACAGTTGTTGACCCTCTTATAAGTCTTGCTTCAGTTATGCCATCAAACTTGCTTGCTCCAGACTTTATTAGAAGTTGTAATTGGGATGATATTAGTGTGGGTAAGTTGTTCTCTAAGAAGAATGAGTTAATATTGGAGCTGCGCAAATTTGCCCTTCGGAATAAGTTTGATTTTAAGATTGCAAGGTCCACAACTACATGTTTTGAGGCCCACTATTCTTCGGAATCATGTAAATGGCGTATTCGAGCAACGAGACCTTCGAACAAGGAAAATGTTTATTGGTTAGTTCGGAGAATTGATAATGTACATACATGTCATAATGAGGTATTATCTGACGGCCATCACCAAGTAAGGAGCAGGGTTGTTGGTCATATTATTGCTGAAAAATATATTCATGAAAAAGGATATACACGCCAAATGATATCAAAGTAGACATGCAGCAGGAATATGGTGTCCAGTTAACATATCAGCAAGCATATCGGGCTAGAGAAGTTGGTCTGAAAATTATTCGAGGGAATTCTGCAGAGTCATATAACTTACTACCCAAATATTCTCATGTTTTGAAGGCCGCAAATGAGGGTACAGTTACTCACCTTGAACGAGATGCAGATGGTAATTTCTTATACTACTTTGTAGCTCTTGGATCTTCTATCAAGGGTTTTAAACAATATATTAGACCGGTGATTGCGGTAGATGGTACTCATCTAAAGGGTCTATATCGGGGAAGTATGTTTGTTGCAACCTGCTTAGATGGAAACAATCAATTGTATCCGTTAGCCATTGGAGTTTTGGATTCAGAGAATAATGATGCTTGGGAATGGTTTATGATGAAGTTACATGGAGTGATTGGTGATATGTCAAACTTAGTATTTATCTCCGATCGATGCACTTCCATCAAGAGAGCCGTTCTTAAAGTATTCCGTTATGCTGCTCATGGCATTTGTTTTTACCATGTGAAAGGTAATATCAAAGCAAAATTCAAGATGTCCCGAGCTGTTTGGGATGATTTCGAGCCGATTTTTATAAAAGCCGTAAAAGCATATGGGCACGAAGAATTTAGAAAACAACTTGAGGCTCTGTGGATGCTCCATTCCAGTGCAGCTGATTACTTGGAGAATAATGTGGGGATATGTACTTGGGCAAGGTCTGAGTTCGAAGGCAGGAGATATAGTATTCTTACCACGAACATCGCGGAAAGTGTGAACTCTTTTATGAGGGAACCACGAAAATTTCCGATTACTCATCTTATTGATCATTTTTGGAAAACAATGCAGCAATGGTTTTATGATAGAAAACTTGTGGCTGAATCGATGAGTACTCGGCTAACAACTTGGGCAGATGAAATTGTCGCTGAGAGGAGATCTCAGGCCAAAATGATGATGGTCCGTCCTATGTCTCCACATCGATTTCTTATTTCGGGTGGTGGTGTGAATGACTGATTAGTTGACATAGAAAAAAAAACTTGCACATGTAGAGTATTCGATTTAGATCAGCTCGTCTGCGCGCATGCAATTGCTGCTTGTTTAACTATCCGAGTGGATTACATAAGCCTTTGTTCTGAATTTTACACCAAGGAATCATTGGTAAAGGCTTATGCACAATCAGTGGAGCCAGTTTGTGACGTAATCGATTGGGAAGTGCCAGATGAAATTCAAGAGATGCAAGTTTATCCACCAGTAGAAGCACCACCACCCGGTCGTCGTAAAGAGCTGAGAATACCCTCTGCCGGTGAGGATGTAAATCGAAGAATTGTGAAATGTGGTCGGTGCAACGAATCGGGTCATAACCGTAAACGATGTAAAAATCTTATTATATCAAACCAAAATTAGTTGCATTCTTCCAAGTAATATTGTATTGAGGATTTTTTTTTTTTATATTGCATAATATATATATTGGTAAAACAATTTATTCAATGTTATTTTTTATATTGAATACAATAGTTTATAACATAATATCACCATTAAATATGTCTACAACAATCTTTTTCCTAAAATACATCCCATGACTGCTGTTGAAATCGAGCCTAAGTCCAAACATTAAATACATAGTAAACATCAATAAAAAAACACCACAATCACCACTACCAGGCTCTTGTTGTGGGACACCTTTAACTACAACGACTTTCCAGTATTCAGCACGCTGTAGGTCATGTCGAATAGTGTAGAATCCAACATGGTATAGCCATCGAGGGAATATGACTTCGAATGCCCTAAATTGATCCTTATACATTTTATTGTCGCAGAATGTAAGCAATGAGTCATAAATCCATACTTTGTTGTTACGAAAGTCTACTCTGGCTAGTACCCAATGATCGTCGCCAAGGTTAACTGGAATGAAAACCTACACATAAAAATATTGTTCTTTTTCAGTATTTCTTACACTCAAATTAACACAGTAAAAAAATAAAAATTTTATATTCACATACCATATCCACATCTGTCAGCTGCTTTGATATTATGAACTCCCGCCCACGAATATAGCTATTAAAATTATCACTATATTGTAATGCTTCGACCGTACAATTTTCGTTGTTCCATAATTGCTTAAGGAACACCTGCAATATCATATACACAAGAATTCAGAAATACACAACATATAATTTTAAAAACAACGAATATATATTCAGTAAACCACTATACCCAAAAATATGTGTCTGTATGCGTGACCCGCTGAGACAATGCATTTGGATACTGCCGTTGCTTCTCGCTGATCAAGCGAAAATACTCATGAATATGCTGTACATAAGAAATAAGAATAGCAAACCATTGGTCAATTTAGAAAACAGTCCTACTCCACAAACACAACCAATGGTTTGATGTTAAAAAAAATTACCTCGTCACCTAGCCATCCCAATGAAGTATGACCTAAAAGTATTTGAAAAAATGAGTGCGAGTATGGGACTGAACGATCCATTGTAATCTTACCAGCAAACCACTCGTCGAACTCATTGCATACACATGGATCTTGTAATCCTCGAAGTCGATTTATATCTACACTCGTTCGCTCATCGATCTGGCGATCCACTAGTTGGAGTGTAGGCACAGGATTGATGTTCCTCCCTCGTTTGAATGACTGAATCAAATATGGACTATTAAAGGCATAAGATCTTCTATATGGACGGCCAAACTTACTAATATCCGGCAGCGCCTCCTTAAGAATCTGCCCGCTTTGTCCACTTACATCTCCATAAAAAGTATATAATTACATAGGACTGGAAATCATCTGATTATCTACGTCAGTATACACTCCACAATCATCTGGTACCTATCCGTTTATCAGGATAAATAAATTTAATAAAAAATGGATTAAAAGCTAAAAGAACGCACTAATGACATATTAAATTTGCTCACCGCATACGAATGTGTAGTCGGAGAAGGGCCGTGTGAGCGTTCAATGATACTGAATTAATAAATCCCATCACCGCTTCTCTAAATTCTTTGTGTTCTTTACGCCTCGCCTCAAAGGATGACTTCAATTCACATATAGAACGATCAATCTTGTCCATCCAGTCGAATGATATAATCGTTATTAAACTTTGTCCTTGATCGTTATGAATTTAAAAATTATAAGTTTAAATAAATATATATAACCTCTTAATGACATATATATATACTAGAAAATAAATGATTTATAACCTCTGAATCATATGTGTCATTGGATTCGTGTGTTTGCTCATGATGGTCTTCTGCTGGAAGCTCCTCCTCTACGAGACCTTGCGGCTCTAGTGTTGGGCTAGCGGCACTTGAGATGTTTTGATTCTCCTCTGTTTCAGCCATAATAGGAGGTGCGTTGATGGATGGTTGATGCTGCACAAAGTAACATTACTTATAAGATACTCACATTACAAACCCAACTTGGGATATATGGAACATAATCCTTTACAGTTTGCCAATATTTTTGTGCTTTCTCCTTAGAGTTCGGCTCGATGGTTTGTAGGACATTTTCCTACGATAATTCAACCCAAATTTTAGGTTAGTAGAATCATAGTATTATTTACTAATATGAAAAACAATAATATACAACTGCACAAAGTAATATTACTTACAAGACGAGAGTTATCATTAAACAATAAATTCACAACAGTGAAGTTGATTTTGGAGGAAGCGATGGGCTTCCATTGTACAATGCGCTGGAATCTTTTTTTTGTTTTCACGACCCATCGTGATGGCAGCCCTCCAATAACTTCGAACATCCATGCCTACAATAAGTAAAATGACAATATTAAAAAAGTATTAAATATTTAATATTAACAAACAATTATCGAAGAATATAATTTTAATGTAGCACGATTTTAACGTACCTGAACTCCAGATGTAAAGCCGTAAACATTGTACTTTTCAATATTATGATTTGGCTTTTCCAAGCGAGTCTTCTTAAATTTCTCCATTTTACCATACAATGCATTGTCAAGACTGTCGTATATCGTTTCCCATGACAAACGACCCCATGGACGGTTTCGAAAGTGATCAATGTCATTCACCTCGTTAAGCAATGAAAAGTTTATCTGACTATAAACTTTTCTTCCATTTAGAACTTTGCCTATAAAATAAAATAGTGCAATTTTTACTACATCAATGTCGTCCAAAGCGTCGAAGTCTAAGTTACCAAACCTTTCGTCGAACTAGCCGAGATTTAAATTACAAAACAGACCATCAAAATACGTATTAAGCAGCCTATGATTCTTTTTTATCATTTTCGGTACACTGTCTTCACCCCAACAAAGTCCCGTAACTAAACACCACTCCCCAAATGATAAGCATATCAAATGCTCACCAATTTCAAACCACAACTGATCTGTCTCATTACAGGCCACTTGTCTTAGCAACAAATTATGCATAATAACACCACTGAATGGAAAGCTTCGACACTCCAAGAAATGGCCAAATATATCCTTTTTGAATAATTGCAACTGTCGTTTTGTTAACTTACCCTTAATAGCTTTTACCACTGTATCTAACTTACACATACTTGTAATATGCCCAGGAAAATGACCAGCATAAGGTATCTGCATCATGCCTGGTACATACGCAGAATCTGCCATATTTCTGTTACAAATATAACATTATTAAATTACAATTATATAATTTAAAAATTAAAAAAAATTCTATCATAAAATTTCAGAATATATTACAGATGCGACAGGCACCCTGTAGCACAAAAATTATGCGACAGGTACACCATCACGCCAAATTCCAGAAATTACAACCCCATAATTTGGTGTCGCAAAAATTTTGTGCGACGAGCTGCATGTCGCACCAAATTACAGAATCTGAAACTGGTACCGTCGCACCAAACCTGGTGCGACAGATGCTCGTCGCACCAAATTCCAGAATCTGAAACTGGAACCTGGTGCGACGGATGGCCATCACATCAAATTCAAGAATCCCAGATTCTAGAATTTGGTACCGTCGCACCAGATTTGGTGCGATGGCCGGACCGATTCTGGTGTGATGGCAGGCTGCCATCGCACCAGAATCGGTACGATGGTAGCTGGCCATCGCACCAGCTGCGATGGCTATGTGCCATCGCGCGTGGTCTGGCAAGACTGCCAGCAGATGCTCGTGGTGCTTGCAGCATCGGACCGATGGCAGCCCGAAATTCATTAAAAAAAAAAACTTACAGATTACGCTTGCCTCTGGTGTCTCTGATCGTCGTCTCAGAACTCGAGGAACTGTTGCGAGAATTTTGGCTAGTGACGAAACAGGGGTATCTTTGTCCGAAAATTTGGTGTTTGGCTAATTATGATAGGAAAAACGTAGAAAGGTTATTTGTGAAAAATACAAAATGAGACTGGTTAATTATGTAAATTTCCCCATTTTAAGAGCCCGGCATTGTAGCGAAACCCTCAGTAAATAAATTCAATTAACTAAAAATAAAAAATAAAAATAATTAACAAATATATAATAATTGGTTATATATCATCTATCACTAACTCTGGTACTCTCTCTCACAACCAAACCTCAAAAGTTAGCTGTGCACTCAATGGATCGAGCAGAAAAGTTCATTCCACTATCATTCAAACTAAACCACAGAAACGACGTTCAAACGAAGATTTGTCGGTAGTCTATCGTGTCCTTTCATTGTTGAATATCTTGGTCCTTTTAATTTTTAAAGGGGCCTTTACAAGTTAAATGCATAGTTTATATTTTCAATTCTATTTGGAGAAATTTTTTATTTTTTTATAATTTTTAATATTTTATTTACTATAAATAAGAATTATGGAGTAAATTAGGTGTATCAACGAATTAAGTGTCAGTTTTATGCATTTACTTTTGGTTTTAAATGAATTTAGGAATAATGTTTGGGTTTTTCTTTTAGGCATATAACATCTTTTATTTTCTACTAAATTATTTGGCCAAGTTCGCTTTCTCTTCTGGAAATGGATTTCTTTCGTTGTTTATGTTTTAAATGTCTAGTAAGTGCTCGAAAAAATGCCTCAATTAGTTTATTTTTTATGATTTGGATAAAAAAAAACTAGTCTTGTTTGAAAGTTTCTAAGTAAACCTAGTGATTATTAATCTATAGAAGCGAGATGATTCAGTTGTTCTTGATTCTTTTGCAGTGGGCTCTTTGTCTTTTTTTTTTTATTGGTAAAGATTGGGCCGCTGAAGGAACTTGTGATTAAGAGTTTGGATCAGCATAAAATGAGGAATGGTCTATCTACTATCAAAAATATTATTGGCATGATGTTTGTGATTCTTTTATCAAGCTTTATAAGCAATGCCATGATCCAAAAGAACGATGTAAAGCTTAGTATTATGTCTCATATGGATCAAGTCTGAGGCTTCCCTCATTGGTTTGTTCCTACTCTTTTTTGTATATTATAATTGTTCGTCTTTTTAAAATATTTTTCAGTTGTCTTCTCTGCATAGTTTTTCTAAAATTATTATTATTATTATTTGGGGAATGCCAAGCAAGCCTCATCGAGGGCAAACTAGCCAGAACAGAAGATCTGATCAATAGCACGAAAATACCCCTACTCGGTGTCAAAGCTGGTCGGGGTCAAGTTTTCTAAGCTGGTTGGATATTCGCATCCTGCTCGAGCAAAGCCAGAAAGAGCAGGGATGTACCCAAGAACAGGAAGAGACCAGAGCTCAAGTAGAGCAAACCCAAGCATGTCAGCCCCACATTTGTAGTTCAGGACAGTGAACGCTTCTCTCCGAGAAGAAGAAAGTTGCCACTAGACGCCCCCTACACCCTGAAAACTTATCAGGACAATCGATAACTGACTGGCACCCCCACGCCGTAGGATTTCGTCACGTTACCGTTAATCGCCACATACCCCCACAGTATCATCATTTTACATATACCTATATGGTATCATCATTTGATCTCGGTAACCCATAACCGTCTGACATCCCATAACCCCAAGTTGTACCACTGTGACCCATAGTTGTCAAAAAGACACAGACACAATGAATGCAGGGGATGGCGCTAGTGTAAGGGTGGCGGGAAAAAAGGGGGATAAATATCAGCCAAATGGTGAGGTAAAAGGATCCTTTTCTTCCTTTTCTTTTTCAACTTCCTTTTTTCCAGATTTTCTCAGACTAAGAGAGAATTTACAAAGAATCAACCCTATTACTGATTTGAGTGTCAAAGGACTTTTGTCGAAAAAACACCCGGCGACCTCTAACATTTTTCTGTGGATACAGGTTGGAAGGCACCACCACCTTAGTGAACGAAAAAATGTAGGAACCAGTTGAAAATCCTACTCGAGCAACCAGTGAGCGGACGACAATATCACTATTTAGGAGCGACTAGAAAACTGCATCAACATTTTGGTGCCGTCTATGAGAATTAGTTCAAAAAGCCAGAATGTATAGCACACTCTGGAAATGACGTGACAATCAGAGGAAATAGCTAAGAGGAGTAAGCCTTAAAGAATCGGTGACTCTAAGGGAGGCGGGCAATGAGGCTCGAGATAGAGAGATGCAAGAAAGGATGGACTAGATGGAAAAGTAGATGGAGACACTGACGTCCATCCTACAAGAACTTAGGGATAGACAGAGCAGAGCGAACAATGATGTTCCCAAATCCAGTCGTAGGAATGCTCCCACTGGAGGGAGTCCAAAGGCAGAAAGTACAGAACTCACCTTTTGGGAAATGAGAAAGCTCCGAGTTAGAGGATCATGCTAGACAACGAATCCTAACTTTTAGCGAAAATCATGGGTGTCACAATCCCCAGGAATTTCCATTTTCCCAACTTAAATTTTTTGGGGAAGAGTGACCCGTTGGTGCACATCGAGCGTTTCAATGATATGACTGGAGTACAGGGCTTGATAGCAGCCCAAAGATATAGAGTCTTCCCTCTTACCTTCGAAGGCCGAGCAAGGGAATGGTATCGTAAGTTACCACGAGGGAGCATTCAGAGCTTTGAGCAGATGTGCATAGAGTTTGCCGAATAATTCTGGGGGGCAGTAGCTCCAGAAGACGAGATGATGGAGTTAGTTGAGATCAAACAGAGAGAGAGGAAATCCCTTTGAGAGTTCGTCAAGAGTTATCACCGGGCAGTCATAGAGCTCGGGGCATTTTATCACCCCCAGGAGTTGAGAGGGTTAAAGGGGGGGTGAGGATGGGAAAGCCCTGGTACAATTTGCGGAGCCCCAGGATCCGCTTATATTCCGTTGCATATGAGAAGATGAAAATGGATATCATGATTGAGGAGGAAAAAGCCACAAAGTTAAGGAGCGAGCAGAGCAGCGGAGTAAAACACAGGAAGAAAGAGGGGCCTGCTCAGGGTCCGTCGACTTCTAGAGGGACAAGGAACTGGGTTGCACTATACAACCCTTACCAGAGGGGGCCCCAACCGTGAGCGGGTCACATTCCACTCCGCAGGTGTCCAAGTAGGGACCAGAGGGATTACCGTCAGTTTTGTGGTAATCCACCCCGTAATCCCCCTACGAATCAGCCTATGCAGAGCCACAATAGTGCTGACCGTCCACTGCCTCTACACGCAGGAAACTTTCCAAGGGATAGGACCATGCAGATGATTGACCAAAGTCCTACCTACAGGCAGTACACCCCTCTGAAGATGTTGTTAGAGGAGATGTTCCATGTCATAGAGGAACGAGGTCTGTTGTGTTCCCCGACATCGATGTCCAAACTGACGAATAGGAGGGACAGAAGCAGGTTTTGCAAGTTCCACAATGATCATGGCCATTCAACATCCCAGTGCCGCAATCTAAAAACCTAATGGAGGATCTAGTAAGAAACCAATACCTTGATGAATTCATTGATGGAAGACACTTGGTGGTAAAGTGGCAACAGACAGAGGATGACCAGGCTTGTGAGATGGGAATAGCAGATGCAAGACTCAAGCAAGATAAGCTCGTGAAGAAAAGCTAAAGGCCATAAGCCTTAAAACCTTACTTAAGGCGAGACAAAGTGCCAAGCATAGCAAAAAAAGGCTCGAGCAAGATAAGCTCGCAAAGAAAAGCTAAAGGCCATAAGTCTTAAAGCCTAATCTAAAGCGAGGCAAAGTGCCAAGCATAAATAGAAAAGGCTCGAGCAAGGTAAGCTCGCTAATAAAAGCCAAAGGACATAAGTCTCGAAGCCTAACCTAAGGTGAGACCAAGGGCCAAGCACAGCCAGGATAGGCTCGAGCAAGATAAGCTCACCAAAAAGGGACTGTGGCCAAACATCTCAAAGCTTGTTCGGAGTAAGGTAATACCGCCGAAATGCATAAGGGGTAAGTTGAATCGTTCACATCTTGGTAGACAAGCAAAACAAATACGGTAAGCTATAGCCCCAAAACTCCAAAAAGAGCAAAGGAAAAGCTAAAAGCCTATGGGGAATTCATCTCACAGAAAATTTTAGAACAGATTAAAAGTACAAAGGCAAAATTAGGAAATATGTTCTCTTTATTTCATTTAGTTCGAATTACCGAAGCTTATAAGTACAAAAAAAAAAAAACTAGTCAAGGAGCTGGGGCGGATGGGCTAGCAGCTAGCTCGGGGGCTTGAGAAGATGAAGCACCCTGAGGATCCTTCTCGATAGGAGGAGCAGCTTGAGCCTCCTCTGTGGAAGGAGTAGCCTCTTCAAGTTTTACGGCGGCAACTTCCACATGCAAAGTGGAATCCCTTAGTTCTTGGCTCCTGGCATCCTGCTCGTTCATATAGGCATCCACACTCGCCTCGAGCTTGGACATGTCTAGCTCGGGGTATTCCTTATCCAAGACGGACATGATGCATTCATAGCAGAACGTCAGCCCTTTGTTGTGCTCCTCCGTAAGCTGGTTTCCCAAGGAGTCCACTTTGTTCTGAATGCGAGAAGTCTCGGCCTCTATGGTCCTCTCAAAAGAAAATCTCTGGACGTCTAGATATTTCCTAGCACTCACAAGCTCGTTCCTGACCATGGACAACTCCTTCTTGAGCTAGAACGCCTTTGACTCCGCCTTGGCAGCTCTCTCCTCAAAGGTGGAGATTTCAGCACGGAGCTTTGTCGATTCCTCCTCTCCTTGCTCCACCTTTTTTTCTCAAGCTCTGGTTTTTTGCTCTGATCTTTCTCAAAATTCAAAGCCTTTGTCTTGAAGGTAGTGGAGGTAGCAGCAGCTTGACAAGAGGAGCGTGAGAAGGCATTGGCCAACTCGTTAAGGCTGGAGGACTCCAACTCTTCCACGAAGCTTTCCCCCATATGCTTGGTGAATTCCTTGACGTAGAGGTTGGCAAAGTCGCTCCACTCCCTAGAGCGTACTGATCTGGACCTAACGAGGACAGTGGTGCCAGGACCCCTCGGGGGAGCTTCTTCGACTACTCTCTCACTCTCTGGAGCAGGAGGAAGAACCTGACTGGTAAGGCAGTGAGGTCAACTCTAGACCTCTTGGGTGGAGCAGAGGAGCTGCTCGGGCTCTTAACAGCGTTGGAACACTTCTTTAACTAAGTAAGGATGTTGCTCATGTCTTCGTCCTCGGGTACCAAGCTGAACTTGACAAGATTTTGGGAAGTCAATAATTCTTTGCATGAGCTCGCGTTGTCCAAGGCAGTGTCTATGCGCAACTTCAGCTCCTCCTCGACTGGGTGTGATATACTCCAAGAGACTGCAGAAGACAAAAAATGACAATAAGAAAGAGCAAGTAGAAAAACCAAAGCAAAAGACATGATGAACAGCAGATGACCTGGAGTACAAAAGCTACAAGGAATTTGGGGAATCTCTTCGGTGGTAGAGGCTGCTCGCCTCTAGTCCCCTCTAGAAAAAAAGAATTTACCCTTCCAGTTGCCACCAGAGGTAGGAAGGTCGGTGATGGGTCTTTTGCCCTTTGAGCTAGAAGTGAAGTAATAGCAGCCCACGTCCTTTGGGCTGCTTTTCAGCTAGCAAAGGTGCTTTATTTCATGTACCATCGGCTCACCCAAATTACACCAATTCTATAGGACGTATAGCCCAGATAAGACCCTCCACCCATTTAGATTCAGTTGCCCCGGTGCCAAGTGCAACTGGGAGAGGACTCGGGCAAAATAGGGCTGTAAGGGCAACCTAACACCCACCTAAAACACTCGAGGTAGAGGGTGACGTACCCTCGAGGAGGGCGGCTGGGGGTATTGTTCTTGTTAGGAAGATGAAGGTCAACGCTGGCAGGGATACGATGAGTGGCCCTAAGTCTATCTAGATCTTGCTGAGAGGTCTCACACCTCATGTAATCAGTAGCAACAGACTCGGCCTCTGACCTTTGGCCGGTCCTTTGCCTTTTATGTGGCCAGGTTTCCTCTACAACACCGCCCACAACAGCGTCTCTGTTAGTATGAACGACCTCTTCAGGACTTGGATCTCTCACTATAACCCCCTATCAGCCCGGGACCCACTAGAAGAAGATGATTCATCAGGGAACATCATTCAAGGTTGCTGTGTGGAGGACATTTTTCCTAGAGACCACAGTCTATCAAATGGGAAACAGAAATCCACAAAACAAAAAAGACGAGAACGAGGAGAAGAAGTCAGGGAGTTTATACCTGAGACTAGTTTGAAGGGTGCAAATAGTGGTGACGGCGAATGAGAAGGTGGATTTCACTTGTAGGTGGTAGGTTTTAGTTTTAAGCAATGTGTGGAAATAACAAGGTGCACAATGGTAAAATTAGGGATTTATAAAGAGGAAACCAAGTCACGCCAACAGACGGCACGTTACTCAATGGGGGCGTGACTGTTCAGGGAACCGCCTCTTCAAATTTCAAACAACTGGACCAGATTAACCCACACGGCCCACATTAAATGTGAAGTGACTGAAGAAGCGGACAGCTCAGCATGAAAAGTAAAAAAGGGGGAACCTGCTCAAATAAGTAATTTCTAGTCTTATCCTGTTTCACTCTCAAGACTAGAAATTGGGGGACTGGTGTTTGGGGAATGCCGAGCAGGCCTCCTTGAGGGCAAACTAGCTAGAACAGAAGACCTGATCACTAGCACGAAGACACCCCTGCTCGGTGTCAAAGTTGGTTGGGGTCAAGTGTTCTAAACTGGTCGAGTTCGGATATTCTCATCCTGCTCGAGCAAAGCCAGAAAGAGTAGGGATGTACGCAATTATCAAGCGAGCCCTGGTCGCATTATAAGCAGCACCAAGAACAGGAAGAGACCAGAGCTCCAGCAGAGCAAACCCAAGCATGTCAGCCCCACATCTGTAGTTTAGGATGGTGAACGCTTCTCTCCGAGAAGAAGAAAGTTACCTCTAGACGCTCTCCACACCCTGACAACTTGTCACGACGATCGATAACTGATAGGCACCCCCACGCCATAGGGTTTCGTCACTATTACCGATAACTGGCACATACCCCCACAGTATCATCATTTTACACATACCTACACGATATCATCATTTGATCACGGTAGCCCATAACCGTCTGACATCCCATACCCCCAAGTTGTACCACTGTGACCCATAGCTATTAGAAAGACGTAGGCACAATGAATGTAGGGGATGGCTCCTAAGTAAAGGTGGCGAGAAAAAAGAGGGATAAATATCAGCCAAATGATGAGGTAAAAGGATCTTTTTCTACCTTTTCTTTTTCAACTTCCTATTTTCCCATTTTTCTCAGACTAAGAGAGAATTTACAAAGAATCAACCCGATTACTGACTTGAGCGTCAGAGGATTTTCGTCGAAAAAACACCCGACAACCTCTGATACTTTTCTATGGATACAGGCCGGAAAACACCACCGCCTCAGCGAACGAAAAAATGTAGGAACCAGCGAGCAGACGACAATATCACTATTTGGGAGCAACCAGAAAACTGCATCAACAATTATTATTATTTTAGTGATGAATGTGATGTTGCTTCACGACCTGTTTGTGTAGTAGTTATAAGCACACTATAGAAAAGCCATTTATATTAATTCATCCTGCACCGATAAGTAATCTTATGGTTTTTACTGATATAAGAAAACTTGGGTTTAATATTATTGTAGACTCTATCATTCTGATTTGGAATAACAATATTTTAATCGGTTAGCGATTAATTTTTCTAGGCTTTTTTTTGCTACTATCAATTACTGTTTCTATTGCAGTTTGCTGCTATTTTTCCTAAAATTTGTTTATACTTTCAGTTGATGTTTTCTACTATTTTTGTAGTTATTTTTTATTATTTCTACTATTATTTTTCTGCTTTCAATTACTGCATTTTAATATTTTCTGCTTTTATTTCTTAAAAATTTGTTGCTATTATATTTTACTATTTTCTAATGCTATTTTTACTATTTTCTACTGTAATTTTTTCTTTTCGCTTAGCCATTGATGTTATGGAGGAAAGTATGGAGATTAACAGTTTATCTAGGATAATTTCATCGCTGAATCTTATAATTCCTTACATTGGTCAAAGGTCATGAATTGAATTTTGATCCGCAATGGAGTTTCTTTTTGTAGATTCTTACATTTCCTTTCGTATGGCATCTTTTTCCATACTTAAAAGAAGGCAAGTCTCCTCTTATCTCCTTTAATCCTTTTTTTCTGAGAAAAGATTCTCTCCTAATTTTTCCCCTCCCAACCTTACTTGTTTTTTCAATAATTGGTCAAGTGTGAGATAATTATGTCAACTCTTTTAATGACTATACAGATCAATCATTATAAAATAAGGAGGGCTAGGAGGAAAAAAAAACTAGGAGAGTATCATAGTCGTTTCTCCTGATACAGTTCATGTTTCTATCTTTGGTTGTTTGGAATCTACATATTGGTAGCATGAAGTAGTAAGAAAACCACCAAGTGATTGTTTTGTAGTTTTCTTTAATTATATGTGCTTATTTGTTTTGGTTTAATTTGCCTATTAGTTTCAATTGTGTTGATAAATAAATAAATAAATAGGTTAATTACTCATGGATGACAGGTTTTAACAAATTTAAAAAATGTAATTAATGAAGATAGTAAATTAATAATAAAATAACGTTTTTACACTTACAATTAATTATAAAATAACGTTTTTATCCTTATAACAGTTATAAAATAACATTTCTACTCCTACAATTAGTTACAAAATGATGTTTTTGTCCTATTCTCTTATTTTTATTTTTTTAAATAAAACAATTATCTCTAAGTCTAATTAATGGGTTTTTTTTGTTAAATCAAACATTTAAAAAAATTCTTGTTGAATTAAACTAATTTTTCACAGGGTAAATATTGATTTATGATGGCCATACTTCTCAATAAGAATTTAAAAAAAAAATGTGTTTGATTTAACAAAAAAAAGTCTATTAATTAGATTTACATGTAATTTTTTATATATTTTCTATTAAAAGATTAAAAATAAGTGAGTGGAACAGAAACATCATTTTATAACTAATTATATGGGTAGAAATATTATTTTGTAACTATTTATGAGTAAAAATATTATTTTATAATATTTATATGAATAAAAACGTTATTTTGTAATTAATTTACTATTTTAATTAAAGTTAATAGACTGTCACCGCTCGAATAATTTTAATAATTGTATTTCTTTTTTAAAATTTATCAAAATATGTCATATAAGAGTAATTAACCCTAATTAAATAAATATGTGTGTGCACGTGCACGTTCGTCTGCCATCCATTATGATTTCATTCGCCAATGTTCCTTGGGCTAGGGTCGTTATGGTATTGAAGTCTTTTGCTCACAAGTCTACAATTTCTTAACATAGCATGTACCCTACAAAATTTGTGCGTAGTCCAATAAAAAATGCAATGGTTTGAAGGTACACAAGGTAGATATTTTTATTGTTTAAGTCACTTCCTTAACTACTAGGGGTTTAGATTATTTATTTTCTTGTATCTCCAGCTTTCTTGTTTTGTTTAGGATTACTAATTAAATTTCATATGATAACGTTCATGTTGGAATTGAAGTTCAGTTTTACAGAAAAATTAACTGCTGGATGGATTTGCGAATTCAGTTGCTGTTGAAATTAGACTTTTGGATTGGTTATAGTATTATGAATAGATAAGTTGTTTAACAGATATATTTTTCAAGCTATAGTGATGTTGGTGGATGTAACTTTTGATTCATTAGATATTTAGTCGTACTATGAATTGTAATTTATATTATATTTTATACTAATTTTGGAATTAAAAATTTTATTTCTGCAACAAAATTTATAGAATTTGAGAAATTATATAATAATAATAATAATAATAAATTTTAAATAGTATTAATTGAAATAATGCTAATTTTCCCACAATAAACCAAAAGAAATACATTCAAAATTCAAATAATTTTGAATTTTTCCACTAAAAAATATGGTGTGAAATACATGTGACTATTTAAAATTGTCAAAATCTCACGACAAAAAAATTTCTGTCATATATGAATAATAATGACATAGACATAGGATAAAATGTTTGTTATGTTCTCTTTTTATAACAGTTGTTTTTCCTCAGATATTTAAAATTAAAAAGACCAAAAATGACACACCTGCTCCGAGAGCGCCCCCTCATGACTTCCCAATTGTCAAAGATGTCGAAAAGAAAGCCCATGTTGAAGGAGCACCCAAGATTCCCAGTGTCCAAGATGGTGTAGATGGTGCGGATTTGTCCAACATAGAGTTAGCCTTAATTCTCTAAAAATTCCTTGGTGCAGAAAGATTGCTCAAGTTGAGAGATTTCCCCATACCCCAAAGCGCAAAAGATATAAACTCATAAAATAATTAAAATTTTTTATTTTATTTACTTATTTTTCTGGTGTTGATTAATTTTAAATTAATTAAAAATAGTTGCACTTATTTTATGGAACTATATATATAAATAGTAGAGCATTATGTGAAAATATGCTTACTATTACTAATTTTTTTATTGTAATCTTAAATAAGTTTTATTATATAAAGCTTGTTGTTATCCAATAAAAAATGTAATTAGGAGTTTATGGATTGCTCGAATAACCACTATTTATTTAGAAGTTTGGGTTTCCTCGAATTAATCCTATTTATCATCTAATTTTTTTAGTTTCATTTGATTTGTCCTTATAATTTTTAGTATTCATATTAGATAGCATGGAGTTCTCCTCCTATGAGGGTTCACCCTAGACCTACATATATGTTTCAAAATAAGTTTTTACTCCTCTACAATTCCTTAGAGGTAGATGAAGCTAAGTTTAATAGAATATGCAGTATTAAATATTAGTATCTAGAATAAAAAAGGTGAATGAATCACTTAACATATATCTTGTCTTATCAAAAAGCATCTTGTTTCTTTATTTAGTCTAAAAAGGAAATAAAAGATCTTATTTCCAAAACATATTAGGAAATAATAGGATACGCTTGATTTTTTTCCCTAATTTAATAAGGCCTTATTTATTATTCATGCAAGTCACTCTAAATCAAATTTAGAAGCTTGGATAACATTAACAAAGCATTGATCATCTTGAATATTCAATTTGAGCATATTAGTATCTTGAATAAGATGTGAATTTGAGATGTGCTCAACTAATACATTTAATGATTCATTCATTTTCTTCTTTTTTACCCTTGTTATTACACCTCAATGGATGCTCAATAGATCTTGTGAAGCTTTAGCAACTTAGTTTTCATCACCAACTCTTGTACCCTTTTCTATCTTGGTGTCAATAACACATTGTAACAATTAGGGATTGCAAAAAATCCTCATGAGTACAGGGCAGTGATATTAAGGGTGGGTATAAGGGATGTTTTTCCTTTTGTTTTATAAAAAAATTGGGTACGAGTATAATTATTCATATTCATAAGCCCATTTGATTATTTTTTTATTAATTTTTAAAATTATTAATTAAAACCTAAATCTAAATATTAAAATCCTAAAAGATTAAAACATGAATAACTAAACATTAGCGGTTTTAAATATTTTAATTGCGAAATATTTTGAAACCCTAAGTGATACCAATGGTGGATATTTTAAATTTTAACTATATTTACAAGATTTGATTCAAGATGCCAATTTTGATATTGTAGTATTAACTAGAAAAATAGCTAAACATAGTCGGATCCATAATGACTAAATTTATTTCCAAAATAGTTAAAAATGGTCCACATTCTTATAATAACAATTACTGTTGTCTTTGTTGGAAGGAGGATTCCGTGAACCTGTATTTTTTTAGTTTATTTATGTATTTACGATTTTTTTTCAATTTAAAAAAATTTTCTGTTCTAAACTGTATTAGCCATCATATCATATTATTATTTAACTATTAGTAATTTTTATACTTTTCTTTTATTTAAATAGATTTAATATTTTAATTTATTAATATATTAATTAAAATTAAAGTTACTAATCATTAAATTAAAAGGAGATATAGGGGATATGAGAAGGGAATAAATATTTATATTTTTTAATTGAGAATCCTTAACCCGTACCCATTCAAGGTTTGAAAGTATACGGGTCGGTGACGGAGATGCTTACTATCTAATGGGTATGGGTATGGGTACGGCTATTGGCATCCCCGCACAATACCCGTCCCGTTGCCATCACTAGCAACTCTGCTTCTCTGGCAAAATGAGCATTTTATCCAAACATCTTATTGGAGACTTTTGAGTGTCTCAATTGTTGTGTCCATGCTCCAATGTTTGTTATGCAATTCCTTAGAAATTAAAGCCAAAATGTAGCACTTAGCCATTTTGTTAGCTGTGCACCATTTCTCATAAGGCTCTCTCTTATTTCTATAATTGTATAATGTTGGTTATGTAGAGCATGGTTGGGTTTGAAACATATTTGCAGTCTTTTACAATGAAGTTATTAATCAAATTGCATTTTCAATTTAAATAATTTTTACTAGTGAGTTATTTTTAGCCAAGATAATTAATAAAAGATTGATGGAAGATATTTTTTTAAAAGTAAAACATCCATGTATAAATTATCAAAGATGCAAAAAGCTATAAATGCATTTTTTTTATTATAACAATAATCTAATACATCTTTGGCAAGCTATTCTATAGGAAAGTCATGCCTACACTTACAAGACCCAATTAACCTATGGATTATTCATTTTCATGTAGAAACGCGATAAACAATTATTGTTATCTTTTAAGGCCTAAATTTGATAACAGTGCTTTGTGGGGAGGGTTAATTTTAGTTGAAAGTATAACCATTGTTTCAATCTATGTACTTTTCATATCATATAGCTACTATTGGGGTGATCAGCAAATTGAAAATTATTTAGATTTTATTTCTTAAAGAATTTGATCAAATAAAATATTTAATATATACGCCATCCAAAGTAGGATCACCATATCATGAATTCGAAGTCTATATATAATTTTATTATTGAATGAACAATGAAGCACATAGGAAAAATTATCTTGAATTTTCCCTCTCCCATTTAATAATTTTAAAGTTGGCTTTTCCTTTTGAACAATATACAAATTATATCGTATATTGTTAATTGCATGTTTCCTTAAATTATTTTATCCTATCTGATTAAGATGAACTTGAAGGCTAAAATTTCATAAAGATATAAAATGTTATATGTAATTAAAAAAATAAAATTATAAAATATATTATAATACTATTATAACAAAATAATAATGAAGCTGGAGGTGTGGACAACTATAAAAGGGGGAGAGGAACAAGGAGAATAGGGTGCAAAAGCAATGCGTCCAGAAGAGAAGAAAAAATCTCTTTTTTCTTTTCCTTTTTATTTTCAATTTTTTTTATTCCCAAATTTCTTTTTGTAATATATTTCAAAAGTTTGTCAAAGAAAATGAGTATTTTTCTTTATAATTTGAGTAGCTAAGTTATTAAGCTATGATAAAAAGTGAAATTTAAGGATTCAAATTATGAAATTAATTACCCTCTCAAACGAGTTTAAAGTTTATTTTGTTTATTAAATTTTTTTTAATTTATCAATTACTTTTATATTATATTAATTTTTAGATCTAGATCTTATTGGATGTATATAATATTTTAACATTATGTCATCACACCAATATAGCGTGATACATCGTATACTTTATTCATATATTTATTCATAAAAAATAGTTAGTTAAGAATTAAACGGCATATTAATGGTTTGTAATACATACATAAATTAAAATTGTAGCATGAACATAATTTAATCAAAGCTTTTTCCTTTCTCACTGAAAGTTAAAGCTAAAACTTAGTTACCTTCTACACAGAAAACCACAAAATATGCTAAACACTTTAGCCTCACTCATACACTATACCAAACACCAAACCAGACACGGGCCAAAATTCCTCAGACAAACTCTCATAAATGCCTGAGCTCAAAATACATCTTTAGAACAGATCCATACCAAGGTTGATGTTGTTGTCATACAAGTTAGACAAACTACAAGAATAATTTTTTTTTTTTAAAGAAAATTTCCACCCCACAGAATGAATTCTTTCAAAAAGTAAATCACTGCTTCACTTAAAAGCTAAGAAAGACATTTTACCAGTGTTGGGACAGATATGAGGAATTGCTTAACATTTGCCTACGCCATAATTTTGAAGAGTGGAGGTTAGTGTCTTATTTTTAATAGGGATTAACATCCCAAAGTAGAAAAGTTATTGAAATGATGTGTAATGGTGAGTATAGAGAAAAAAGTCCTGAAGATGCATTAGATTATCTTAACCAATTAGCTGAAAATGCACAACACTGGGATACTGTTAATAGTATCTTATGAATCATCGAGTAAACCCCAATTATCTCCATCTAGTGGAGGCATGTATAATCTTAAGGAAGACCATGGCCTTCAAGCCAAATTTTCATCTTTAGCTAGAAAGGTTGAAGTAATGATCATGCTAAATTTGTTCAAGATGTTTCATGTCATGTTTGCAGTTCCACTAATTATTTTACTCAGGATTGTCCATTTTTACTAGCTCTAAAAGAATGTTTTCTTGAACAAGCAAATGTCATAGATAATTTTAAAAGACTGAATCCTAATTCATATTCACAAACATACAACTAATAATGCTTTAAAATACAAAGAACCTGGTTGTCCAACTATTTTTTTAATTATCGGAGACCATAAAATTGAACATGCCTTACTTGATATTGGTGCTAGTGTCAATTTGCTTCTATATTCAGTGTACAAATATCTCAACCTTGGTGAGTTAAAGCCTACCTCTACCACTCTTTTACTTGCAGATAAGTCAATTAAGGTACCAAACGGGATGATTGAAGATGTATTAGTCGGAGTCGATAAACATATATCATGTGGATTTTATTATTTTAGAAACTGAACCAACAAAATTACTTGTTACAAATAACATCTTGTTGTTATATCGAAACATATAAATGTTGACTAATCTAGCTAACATTGAATTTGGTAAAACGAAATAGTTGAATAATTGAAAAATAAGATTATTCAGGATCACACATTGAATGCTAAGATTGCGCATTGAAATTCTGGCAGTAGATCTATAATAAAAGAAAGTGTTTAAGATTGTTCTAAAAGAACTAAAACAAAAGATATGGCTAGGATAGTTATTGTATGCAAGTAAATTCCCGTCATATTAGATCGACCATTTTTAGTCACTATTAATGCTTTTATTAATTGCAGGAATTGAGTGATGAATTTATCCTTCAGTAACATGACTTTGGAACTCAAAGTGTTCAACATGTGTAAACAACCTTGCGGCAAAGAAGATGAAGATAATCAGACTGAGGATATTGAACTCATTGAACCAATCATTAAGGAACATTTTAAGAATAAGAAATTTACAAACTCTATAGAAATTTGTTTTACGGGTTCATTTGAATCAAGTAATGAATTGAAATGTAATGCTACAAACATATGATCTATACTTGGTTCTACACAGGTGTCTGAATATGACAATAGCCAATTGAACCTTAGAGACATGACATAACTTCAAGAGACAAAAGAAGATGAAGCACTAAAACTTGAACTAAGCCTTTACTAAAACAAATTAAAGTATGCGTATCTCGAATATCAGCAAACCTATCAATGGTAATTCTTTCCCAACTCACAAGCGACTAAAAAGGTAAGTTACTTAATATCCTAAAAGAGTATAAAATTGCATTTAGTTGGACCTTAAAAGACATTAAGGGCATTAATCTTGTAATTTGTACACACATAATACACTTCGGATAAATTGCCAAAATAATCAATCAACCACAAAGAAGATTAAACCCTTATATGAAATAAGTGGTAAAAATGATGTCCTTAAATTACTTGATGTATGAATTATCTATCCAATATCTGATAGTAAATAGATCGGTATAATACTAGTACTAAAGAAATCTAGAATAACTGTTGTAAAATATATATATAAAAAAAAAAGTAACCTAATCATAACACGTATCCCATATAGCTAACACATGTGCATTGACTATAGAAAATTAAATGATGACACTAGAAAAGACCATTTTCCCTTTTATTTTTATACCAAATTCTCAAGAGAGTACTAGGACACCCTTACTACTGCTTTCTTGACGGCTACTCAAGCCATTAACAAATTTCTATGACTTTAGTGGACTAAGAAAAACCATATTCACATACCCATTTGGAACATTTGTGTTTAGGAGAATTCCTTTTGGACTTTGTAATGCTCCTGCAACATTTCAAATATGCATGCTAAGCATTTTTAGTAACATGATTGAAAATTATTTGCAAGTTTTTATGAATGATTTAATTGTATATGAAAATTCTTTTGATAAATTTCTTAATAATTTGGAAAAAGTTTTGAAAAAGTGCAAAGAAAAATGACTTGTTTTAAACTATGAAAAATGTCATTTCATGATCATTTCTAGATTGTCGTAGGCCGTGTCATTTCTTCTGAAAGAATTGAAGTTGATAATAAAATACTAAGGAACCCAATAGGGGTTGAATTGAGATTCTAAAAATATTGTTAAATTAAAACTTAATTACTTCTTAATAAGGCAACTAAATTCGAAATACTCAAATTTAAAGTACAGCAAATATAAAGAGTAAGGGAAATAGAAAAGCAAACACAAGGATTTTTACGTAGTTCAACCAACTGTGCCTACGTCCATGTCTCCAAGCTCACCGAGCTTGAGGTTTTCACTAAGCGCGCCTCAAAGACTTCAACAATACTTGCACTTGACTTACTAGGTGTCAATGAACCTTTACAAGAAGAGATTAATCTCAATCCTTTAAGCCAAGTGTATTTCAACACTTACAGTTACCTAATTTTGTATTTACAAGAAAAAAAGTGACAACACAACTTCACTCACACTCAATAATCAAATAGAAGATGAATACTTAAAGCGTGAATAATATGATTACAAGAACTTAAGCTTTGATTGTTCTTGAATGCTTAATGATATGCATAGTTGTTCAATGGTCATTTGAATTTGAAGGAATCTTTTTATAATTAGAGTTAAAAACTAGTAGTTATGGACTTTCTAAGTATTAACGGTTCGCCATTAACTTATTTTCGGATCACCGTTTTGACTTGCACAAGTTACCATCTATTTTTCAAACAGTAGTTAGCCATTTATAATTTTCAGTTTGCCGTTAACCTACGGTTAGCCATTTACAAGTTATCGGATTACTGTTAACATCAACCAAATTGTGTTGCTCTTTGAACTTTATCGGTGACCTGCTAACTTGTTGTTGGTTAGCCGTTATCTCTGAACAAGATATGTTTCTCTCTGGACCTTATCGGCAGCCTGCTGACTGTATTGTCAATTTGCCGTTATCTTTGAGCAAGATAAGTCACTCACTAGACCTTACCGGTGACCTGCTAAATATGTTGTCGGCTAGCCGTTTAGCTACAGTAACAAATAGGTTTACTACAATGCAACTTTCTTAAAATTATAATTTTGCCTCAATTCTTTACAAAAGTATTTTAAAGCCAAAAATCATTTTATACATTTTCAAATAAGTTCTTTTTAGAGTTTTAAACAATATTAGAGGATTTCAAAATTTTCAATTACTCTTTAAAAATATTCCAAAAGCTTCAAGCTTAATCAATTCAAAAACATATTTGTAATCATCAAAATCATAATTATGAAAATCTATATGTTAACAATCTTCCCCTTTTTGATGATGACAAATCTTTAAGAAATTTTTTGAAAAATATCATTGAAAGTTTTAAATACTCTCTAAATATGTGCTCCCCCTAAATAAGACATTTGTTTTCAAAGATTATTTTAAAGCCATATATTATTAAAAAAAAATGAAAACATAAGCATAATTACATACTCGAACTCACACTTTCTTGCATACTTCTTCCCCTTTATCATCAAAAAGAGATGAAAAATAAAGAAATATTTGAAAAATTTTTGGTAGAGGTTCCCCAGGAAATCGGGTAAACCAAAATTGTGAAACTTGCTAAGAGTACTCCCGATATAGGTTAAAAAACATATCAAATCCTAGTCATTTGAATAGATAATTTTAACAAATACATACAACTATCCATAATGAAACAAGCATTTGAAACCAATCATCCACATGAACTAAATAACCATATTATGTTATCGAAAAATATCATAATAATAAATGAATGCATGTAACTTTGTATGTGCGAAATACATATAATAAGATATATAAAGAAGACATAAAATCTATAGAGGCAGCTATGATGATGACTCGGATGGAGGAACTTCTAGAGCTGAAAAGATATGTCGCTAAAACTCAAGCTGCTTAATCTGGGATGCCTTAAACTAAGACTGAAGCTGCTACTGCTAAGCTATGAGATGCTGCTACTGCTCGAAAATAATGTCAACGAGACCTATAATTTGTTGCCATAAACCATCGAAAGTCGGAGGCTGTTCACCAACATCTCCCTCATGTGCAAGCTCTTTTTGCTCCTCCTTACGATCCCGCCATACTCCAACTCCCCTAAGGGCATGAGGTCGAACTTGTAAGCCAAAGTCAAGAAGTTGATCAGTCGAATAGATCTCGTTGAGGAATCTATCATCCTCCGAAGCAACAAGAATATCTTCATTCTTGGAAGACGGAATCCTTATCCATCTATCTCCTTATCTCTGAAAACCAATTGTAAAAATGAGCTCCCGTCCTAACTTCTTAACCTTAGCATGAATAGGCTCAGTGAGAGGAACGCGGAAGTGATGAAGAATTCAGGTGATGATACTTCTATAAGGATGAGACAAGTTACTAACACTATGGGAAGTTAGCATGTGTTGTGTAATGATGTAGCCAAGGTTAACCTCTCGGCTGTAGATAAGAGAATCTAATAGACCAATTTCAAGAAGGGTTACCTCATCACTATATCTCCGCCAATGAGTGACCATGTGCTATAAAATACTATAGATGATCCTAACTTGAAAGGGTAGTAGCTGTGACCTAAAGGAGAGAGTACAAACATCGTTGGAAAGGTCACAATGTCGACAGATATTTTTAACAACTCCTATATGATGAAATCCTTGAAATTCTAACTCCTTCATAGTCATATAAAGGTCTAAACCATTAGCAAAAATCCCCAAAATTCTACATAGGTCAGTATCATGAAATAAAATACATACCCTCGCAACCTGAGTGATCACTCGACTAAATCGGGTATCATTTATCTCCATATTAGAGTAGAAAACTCCAACAATGTTTTCATAAACAGGCTCATCCACACTTAAAGCTAATTCCCATTGTCATAAGAGACTTGTGGCACTATGCCCACATATTATGATATTCTTAAATTCATTATTATCTACAAAATACGAGGGAGTGATAGTTTTACCCATAAAAGAGCTTTCAAATTTAGTTGGGTGAAGTCTATAGGAGCAGACCTTGAATCAAAGCCTAGTGCAGCAAACTGCTTAACCATTTTGCCTTTTCTAGATGAAGAATCACTAGCCATGGAGGGTGAAATTTGGGATTTTATAAATTGGATAAATAAAAGAGAAAATAAATTGGTAGAAAGGTAGAGAAGTGGTAGATAAAGGTGTGTATGGACTCAATTTAAGTAAAAATAGAGGAAAAATGAGAGAAATTTAAAGATGAAAGCTGGGCAATTCTAAGGTTTCAAATTGAGAATTTTGTAATTTGAGAAAAAAATGAGTTTTAATCACAAAAATATGGACTTAAGAAGATTTTAAGCCCATAGGAAACTCAATTTTACAAGAAAAATGAATAAAAATGATGGATTATAGAGAGAGAAAGAGAGCTGTCAGTAAGAGGTGTAGAGAAAATGGTTCAGGACTAGGAAAAATGAGGAAGAAGAAGGTCACTGTGTAGATGAAACGCGAAAACGGTGAGCCGTTGCTAAGTTATCCGCGAGCCTTTATAGTCGAGAGAGTAAAACTTTTGTCCATCAGATATCGACGAGCCATTTATTTTTTTTAACGGCGAGCCGTTACACTCCAGTAGCTTTATCACCGTTAATAAGTTAGTGGTGAACCATTTACATAATTAGCAACAAACCGTTAACAGATAGTATGCTTGTTTTAAAAAGCCTAAGATTATCGTCTAGCCGATTATAAAGTTAGTGGCGAGCCATTATCCTCTAAAATGCTCATCTAAAATCTCCTATAAAATGATTTCACACATTATTTTAATTTTTGGTCAAATTATGAATTACTCTAAAGTCATTTCTTGAACTCGGATTATTTTAATAGCCATTTGATGCATGATTTATGAATGCAAAAACCAATTAATCATGTGAAACACATTCGAGAAATAATTTTAATATGCAATATTGATCATTCCAAGTTCATGCCTAATCTTTGTGAAAATTGCGCTTCACTAAGAGGTTTTGTAAAGATATCGGCAAATTGATTTTCAGTGAAAACAATTCAATCACAACATCTCCCTTTTGAACATGATCTCTTAGAAAATCATATCGAATCTCTGTGTGTTTAGTTCTAGACTGTTGATTGGATTCTTCGATAAATTAATAGCATTAATGTTATCACATCTAATTAGGAATATGATCTAGCTTAATGTCATAGTCTCTAAGTGTTTGTTTCATCTATAGTGCTTGTGAACAACAACTTCCAGCTGCAACATATTCTCCTTCAGTAGTAGAAAGTGTAACTGAATTGTGTTTCTTGCTAAACGAATAGACTAAAGAGTGTCATGGAAAATGCCATGTACCATTAGTGCTTTTTCTATTAACTTTATATCCAACAAAATCAGCATTCGAACAATATATTAAATCTATATGTGTTCCTCTAGGATACTAAAAACCAAGATCAATTATGCCAATCAAGTATCAAAAGATTCGTTTAACAGCCAATAAATGAGACTCCTTAGGACAGGATTGAAATCTAGCGTACAAGCATACACTAAACATAATATCAAGCCTACTAGCAGTTAAGTAGAGCAAGGATTTGATCATACATCGATATATCTTGTTATCAACTTTTTTACCTTTTTCATCTTGTCTAGGTTGATGGTTTTGCTTATTGGAGTGCTTTTTGTTGTTCTATTTTATAGCCAAATCTTTTAAGTAAGTACTTCACATACTGGGCTTGGTTTATGAAAATCCATTCCTTATTTTGTGTTATTTGTAGTTCGATGAAGCACTTTAACTCTCTCATCATGCTCATCTCAAATTATTTTCTCATACAAGATGAAAAATCCTTACGCAATACCTCATTCGTAGAACCAAAGATAATATCGTCAATATAAATTTAAACTAGAAGAATATTTTTGTTCTCATGCTTAATCTAGAGAGTTGTATCAGCCATTGAGAAACCATTCTTCACCAAAAAAATTTCAAGCCTATCATACCATGCTTTAGGTGCTTATTTCAACCCTGTCAACTTATAAAGAATATCTGAAAATTTTCATTTTGAAAACCAAGAGGTTGTTTCATATACACTTCCACCATAATATGACCATTTAGAAATTCACTTTTAACATCTATTTGAAATAAGATGAAATCCTTATGACATGTAAATGCTGATAATATCCTAATTCAATCCAATCTAGTTACAGGTGCAAATGTTTCATCAAAATCAATTACTTCTTCTTTGTTGTAACATTGAGTTACTAATTTAGCTTTATTTCTTACAACCACTTTTGCTTCATCCATCTTATTCCTAAATTGGTGTTCCGGTTTAGGAACTAATTCCTATACATCATTTCTCTCAAATTGATTTAAGTCTTCTTGCATAGCCATAATCTAAGATTCATTGTTTCCAGCATTTAAAAAAGATTTTGGTTCAATTTGATAAATAAATGCATCATATTCACATGTGTTCCTAAATGATGACCTACTAGCAATTCCTCTAGAGAGATCACCTAAAATTAAATCTTTTGGATGAGAAGAGATATACCTCCACTCCTTGGGGAGTGTTTCAGGAATACCTTTATTTTATTCTATACTTGTTTCTTTTTATTGTTCCTCGTGATTTTTCGGTGGGGCATCATTTTTGCTTGTCCTTTAATTGCTCTCCATGTGACTCTTCATTTGCATAATTATCAACAACTTATTCTAAAGAGGAGGAATTAGATTCATCGAATGTCACATGCATAGATTCCTCTACAACCAACGATCTTTTTTTATAAACTCTATAAACTTTGCTTACATTTGAAAATCCAACATCAGATTTTAGATCAAATTTACCAAGATTATTTTTTTGTTCAAAATAAAATATTTGTATCCAAAAACTTTGAAATAACCAATATTCAATTTTATATCTTTCCAAAGCTCATAGGGAGTCTTATTAAGGGTAGGTCTAATTAATTCACGATTTAAACCATAACATGCAGTATTGATGGTTTCGGCCCAAAAATATTTAGGCAAACTATTTTTGTTTAACATGGTCCTAGCCATTTCTTGAATAAGCCTATTCTTTCTCTCAATAACTCCATTTTTTTGTGGAGTCCTAGGTGAAGAAAATTGATGTTCAATACCATACTCATTGCAAAAACATTCAAATGCATGATTTTCAAATTCTCCTCTATGACCACTTCTAATTCATGCAATCTTACAATCCTTTTCATTTTGAACCTTTTTATGAAATACTTTAAAAGCATCATCCTTATTGACTAAGAAAAATACCCATGTTAATCTAGAGAAATCATCAACAATGACAAAAGCGTAGTACTTTCCATTTAAACTAGCATACGTGGAAAGTCCAAAAAAATTCATATGAAGAAGTTGAAGTAGTTTTGAAGTAGAAATGTAATTTTTGTTTTTAAAAGAGGTTTTGATTTGTTTACCAAATTGACATGCCTCACAAACTTTATCCTTTTGAAAACCAATTTTAGGAAGACTTTTAACTAGATCATTTTTTCAAATATTTGAAACCAAATCCACGCTTGCATATCCTAATCTTCTATGCCGTAACCAAGTATCATCATGCAATGCAGACAAACATTTATCATTTGAAGATGCACATTTAATATCGATGGTATACACATTGTCACATTTATTTCCAACAAACACAATATTACTATTACATGCATTCTCTATAACACATCTAGTTTTATCAAAAATAACTTTATAACCTTTATCGCATAATTGACTAATGCTAATAAAGTTGTGTTTCAAATTCTCAATCAAACACACATTCTCAATTTGAGTAGAGGATACATTACCAATATTAGATGTTTGGAGAATGCCGAGTGGGCCTGCTCGAGGGCAAACTAGCCAGAACAGAAGACTTGATCACTAGCACGAAGTCACCCCTGTTCGGTGTCAAAGCTGGTCGGGGTCAAGTGTTCTAAGCTGGTCAAGTTCAGATATTTGCATCCTGCTCGAGCAAGGTCACAAAGAGCAGGGATGTCCACAACCATCGAGCGAGCCCTGGTCGCGTTATAAGCAATACCATGAAAAAAAAGAGACCAAAGCCCGCACAGTGCAAACCCAAGCAAGGCAGCCCCACATCCGCAGTTTAGGGCAGCGAACGCTTCTCTCCAAGAAGAAGAAAGTAGCCGCCAAACGCCCCCACACCCTGACATCTCGTAATGACGATAGATAACTGACAGGCACCCCATGCCATAGGGTTTTGTCGCTGTTACCGATAACCATCACGTATCTCTACGGTATCATCATTTCATCACGGTGACCCAAAATCGTCTGACATCCTACTCCCCCAAGTTTCATCATGGCGACCTATAACCGTCTGACATTCCACACCCCCAAGTGGTGCCACTGTCACCTATAGCTGTCAGAAAGACACAGGCACAATAAATGCAAGAATGGCACCCAAGCAAGGGGGCTGGAAAAAAGGGGGATAAATATCAGACAAAGGGTGAGATTAAGAGAGAATTTACAAATAATCAGATTAAGAGAGAATTTACAAAGAATCAACCTGATTACTGACTTGAGCGTCGAAGGGTTTCTGCCAGAAAAACACCCAGTGACCTCTGATACTTTTCTGTGCATACAAGCAGGAAGACACCACTGCCTCAGCGAACGGAAAAACATAGGAACCAGTTGGAAATCCTGCTCGAGTAACTAGCGACCAGACGACAACATCACTATTTAGCAGCGACCAGAAAATAGCATTAACATTTTGGCGCCGTCTGTGGGGAACAGCTCAAAAAGCCAGAATTTATAGCACACTCTGGAAACGACGTAACAATAAGAGGAAATAGTGGAAAAGGAGTAAGCCCTGAAGAATCAGTGACTCTGAGGGATGTTGCCAATGAGGCCCGAGATAGAGAGATATAAGAAAGGATGGCCGGATGGAAAAGCAGATGGAGACACTGACGTCCATCCTACAAGAACTCAGCGATGGACAGAGGAGAGCAAGCAATAATGTTACCGAATCCAGTCGTGGGAATGCTCCTACTGGGGGAACGCAAGAGATAGAGCCCAAAGGCAAAAATCACAGAACGCAGCCGGAAGGGAGGAGATGAACTCGGAAGAGAGAGAGTCAAGACAATACTTATAAGACACAGCACCAGAACATGAGACAGTCGCTTCGCGGAATCCTTCCCATGCGGAAGAGCTAGAGGGGGAGATCCGCAGGTTGGCTCAGGTCGTTGCAAATCTACGAAGAAATTGGAAAGCTCCGAATTGGAGGATCATGCTGGACAATGAGTCCCCACTTTCAGCAGAAATCATGAGTGTCACAATCCCCAGGGATTTCTATTTTCCTAACTCAAAATTTTTAGGGAAGAGTGACCCGCTAGTGCACATCGAGCATTTCAATGACATGACTGGAGGACAGGGCTTGACAGCAGCCCAAAGATATAGAACCTTCCCGCTTATCTTAGAAGGGAGAGCAAGGGAATGGTACCGCAAGTTACCTCGGGGGAGCATTCAGATCTTCAAGCAGATGTTCACGGAGTTTGCGGAGCAGTTCCCGGGGGGCAGTAGCTCTCAAAGATAATATGATGAAGTTAGTTGAGATCAAGCAGAAGAGGGGGAGTCCCTCCGAAAGTTCGTCAAGAGGTACCACCGGGCAATCTTAAATCATGGAGCATTCATTCATCCCAGGCGTTGAGAGGACTGAAGGAGGGGGCAAGGATGGGAAGGCCCTGGTACAACTTGTGGAGTCCCTCGATCCGCTCATACTCCGATGCAAATGAGCAAATAAAGATGGATATCATGATTGAGGAAGAGAAAGCCGCAAAGTTGAGGAGCGAGCAGAGCGGCAAAGCAAAGCGTAGGGAGAAAGAGGGGGCCTGCTCAAAGTTCGTCGACTTCCAGATGGACAAGGAATCGGGTTGCTCCCTACAACCCTTACCAGAGGGCCCCCAACTGTGGGTGGATCACGCTCTGCTCCGCAGGTCTCCAAGTAGGGACCAGAGGGATTACCGTCAGTTCAGTGGCAACCCACCCCATAATCCCCCTCCAAATCGGCCCATGCAGAGCCACAACAGAGTCGACAGTCCATTACCTCCACACGCGGGAAACTTTCCCAGGGATAAGACCATGCAGATGATTGACCAAAGTCCTACCTACAGGCAGTACACCTCTCTGAAGGTTTCCCTGGAGGAGATGTTCCATGTCGTAGAGGAACGAGGTCTGTTGTGTTCCCCGCGTGTGGAACAGGTAAACAGGAGAGACAGAAGCAGGTTTTACAGATTTCACAATGATCATTGTCATCCAACATCTCAGTGCCACGATCTAAAGAACCTGGTGGATGATATAGTAAGAAATCGGCACCTGGATGAATTCATTGAGGGAGGAAACCCGGTGGTAGAGCGGCAACAGACAGAGGATGACCAGGCTTGTGATATGGACCACGAGCAGCCTACTTTGAGGGTGATAGCATGAGGGCCGATGATGGTAGGAGACTCGAATAGAGCCAAAAAAAATTATAGTAGATATGCCTCCGCTAATCGGGAGGTCCTACTCACTATGCCTACTGTGAAGAAAGGTAAAACCAGACAAGTTCCAATCATGTGGACAGAAGAGGACGAGGATAGGGTCCTATACCCCCACAAGGATGCCCGAGTTGTAAAGGCAAATGTTGCGAACATGGAGCTCAACTAGATTTTGGTGGACTCAGGAAGCTCAGTAGACATTCTCTTCAAGTCCACCCTAAATGAGATGGGAATAGCAGATGCGAGGCTCGAGCACACGAACACTTCCTTGAAAGGGTTCGGTGGAGGAAGGCTAACCCCCCTAGGGATTGTGAATCTGCCAGTGATTATGGGCTCGAAGCCCTTTGAGAAGAATATGATGCTTGACTTCGTGGTTATGGACAAAGTCAACCCTTACCAAGCGATATTGGGAAGACCTTTCATGAGGATCAGTCAATCGGTGATGTCCACCCACTACTTAGCATTGAAATACCGTGTGAATAGAGTGGTGGTTGTTTTTAAGGGTGATTAGAAGGTCACGAGGTGCTGTTATGCCACAATGGCTAAAGAAGCGATGCAGGTGACGTCACTAGACGGTAGAGGTGAGTCAAAGAAAGGGAGACAAGAACCCGCTGAAGAGTTCGAGGAAATTTTGATAAAACCAAAAGACCAGGAGAAGAAGGTTAAGACTGGCTCGGGCATAAGCGAGTAGCTGAGGAGGAGTCTGGTTAAGTGCTTGCGAGCCCATTATGATGTGTTCGCCTGGTCACATGAGGACATGCCAAAGATTGACCCGAAGGTGGCATGCCACAAGCTGTCAGTGAGAAGAGATGCGAGCCAGTAAAGCAAATGAGGAGGTGTGTTAAACAGGAAAGTAAAGCTCGAGTACAATATACCGTGAAGCTCGAGTTTAAAGCCATTGATAACCAGGCTGAGTATGAGGCTGTCATTGCAGGGCTGAAACTTGCGTTAGTGGTGCAAGTGGAGAAAGTGAAAGTCCAAATAGATTCTTAGTTAGTGGCAAACCAACTCAATGAAAGCTTCCAAGTGAAGGGCGAGAAGAGGTGGAGCAGATTTCAAGGGTAGAAAACTTTCAAGCAGATATGATAACACGAATGGTCGCCGTGTCAGATCCTAAAATGCCTAAGTCAATTCCTATGGAGATCAGAACTAGCTCGAGCATCGAACAGGAAGGCGAGGTGATGAACGTGACCTCGAGCAGCACCTGGATGGATCCAATTGCCTCCTACATTAAGGAAGGGATAGTACCTGCTGATAAGAAGCAGGCACGAAAGCTGATGTGTCAAGCAGTAAGATATGCACTGATTGACAGGGTGCTGTATAGACGAGGGTACACCCTATCACTGTTACACTGCTTGGACGAGGGAGAAGCTGACTACGTGCTCAGGGAAATACACAGGGGATTTGTGGAAATCACTCTGGTACAAGGTCTTTAGCTTTTAAAGTATTGAGGCAATGGTACTTCTGGCCCAGAATGCACCAGGACACACAAGAAAATACCAGGAGCTGCAAGAGTTGTCAAAGCTTCGCCAATTACATAGCTCAACCCCCGGAGATCCTCACTGTGATGAACTCACCATGGCCATTTGCCTAGTGGGGTATTGATCTAATCGGACCACTGCCAAAGGGAAGAGCATCTGCGACACATGCCATGGTTGCAATTGATTATTTCACTAAATGGGTTGAAGTAGAGGCCTTAAGCAGCATTATCGAAAGCAAAACTACTGACTTTATTTGGAGAAATGCGATTTGCAGGTACAGAATCCCTCATGCGTTGGTCACGGACAGCGGGAGGTAGTTCGAGAATAACAAGTTCAGAGATTTCTGCACAAACTTGGGAATAGAGTTGAAGTTCTACTCGCCATCACATCCACAAGCAAATGGGCAAGTGGAGGTTGCGACCAAACCATAAAATGTCTCTTGAAAAACAAATTGGGAGAGCAGAAAGGAGCATGGGTAGACGATCTGCCTGGCGTGTTATGGGCTTATAGAACCACACACAAGACGGCTATGGGGGAGACATCATTTTCTTTAACATTTGGGCACGAAGCAGTGATCCCAACAGAGATAGGGATAGGCACACATCGGACAGAGCATTTCAACGAAGAGCAGAATAATGAGCAGATTTGTGTAAATTTGGATCTTTTGGAACAAAGAACGGAGAGATCGGCGATGAAGGTGGTAGAGTATCAGTAGAAAATAGCTCGTTACTACAACAAAAACGTGCACATCCACCGATTTAGAGTAAGGGACTGGGTGCTTAGTAGAGTGAACCAGAGCACTAAGGATCTCAGGCAAGGGGTGTTGGGCCCAAATTGGGAGGTCCTTACAGGGTCTGGCAGGTGGCCGGTCCGGGGGCATACAAGCTGTCTTATCCAGATGGACGGGAAGTAAAAAGGCCATGGAATGCAAAGTATCTGATAAAGTATTTCCAGTAAGTTCCCTTGTGTTATAAGCATTGATATTCAGTTTCCTTCAAAGCAGAAGTGTATAAAATCTTGTTTATGAATAAAAATAAGAAGAAACGCTTCCAAAATTAATCCAATTTGAGCAAATCAAAGCTTATGAGAATAAATAAAAGCTAAGGCCATAAGTTTCAAAGTCTGCCCAAGGCGAGACAAAGTGCCAAGCAAAAGCCAAAGATGGCTCGAGGAAGATAAGCTCGCAAATAACAACTAAGGCTATAAGTCTCAGAGCCTGCCCAAGGCGAGACAAAGTGCCAAGTGAAAGCCAAAGACGGCTCAAGCAAGATAAGCTCGCAGATAACAGCTAAGGCCATAAGTCTCAGAACCTACCCAAGGCGAGACAAAGTGCCAAGAAAAAGCCAAAGACCGCTCAAGCAAGATAAGCTCGCAAATAACAGCTAAGGCCATAAGTCTTAGAGCCTGCCCAAGGCGAGACAACGTGCCAAGCAAAAGCCAAAGACCGCTCAAGCAAGATAAGCTCGCAAATAATAGCTAAGGCCATAAGTCTCAGAGCCTGCCCAAGGCGAGACAACGTGCCAAGCAAAAGCCAAAGACGGCTCGAGCAAGATAAAGCTCGTAGATAACAGCTAAGGCCATAAGTCTCAAAGCCTACCTAAGGCGAGACAAAGAGCCAAGCCAGAGAAGGATTGAGCAAGATAAGCTTGATAATAAAAGCTAAAGGCCATAAGTCTCAAAGTTTAACCTAGGGCGAGACAAAGAGCCAAGCCAAAGAAGGCTCGAGCAAGATAAGCTCGCTAATAAAATCTAAAGGCCATAAGTCTCAAATCCTAACCTAAGGTGAGAAAAAGAGCCAAGCCAGAGAAGGGAAAAACTCAAAGCTTGCTGGAAATTTACCCCATAGAAAATTTAGAACAAATTAAAAATACGAAGGTAAAAGTAAAAAATCTGCACTCTTTATTTCATTCAGTTCAAATTACCGAAGCTTACGAAGCTTACAAGTAAAACAAAAAAAATCAATCAAAAACCAATCAAAGAGCTGGGACAGATGGGCTAGCAGCTGGATCAAAGGCTTGAGAAGAGGAAGTAGCCTAAGAATCCTTCTCGGTAATGGGAGCATCTTGAGCCTCCTCGGTTGGAGGAGCAGCCTCTTCAAGCCTTACAGCAGCAACTTCCACATGCGAAGGTGGATCCCTTGGCTCCTGGCTTCAGGCATCCTGCTCGTTCAAGTAGGCATCCACGCCCGCCTCGAGCTTGGACATGTCTAGCTCGGGGTATTCCTTACCCAAGACGGACATGATGCATTCATAGTAGAATGTCAGCTCCTTGTTATACTCCTCCGTAAGTTCGTTCCCCAGGGAGTCCACCTTGTTCTGAAGGCGATAAGTCTCGGCTTCCATGGTCCTCTCGAAGGAAAATATCCAGACGTCGAGATCTTTCTTGGCACTCCCAAGCTTGTCTCTGACCATGGACAGCTCCTTCTCGAGCTGGAACGCCTTCGACTCTGCTATGGCAGCTCTCTCCTCAAAGGTGGAGATTTCAGAGCGGAGCTTTGCCGATTCCTCCTCTCCTTGCTCCAATATCTTCTTCAAGCTCTGGTTTTCAGCTCTAATCTTTCTCTCAAAATTCAGAGCCTTTATCTTGAAGGCGGTGGAGGCAGCAGCAGCTTGGCATGAGGAGCGCTGAAAGGCATTGGCCAGCTCATTAAGGCTGGAGGACTCAAACTCATCTACAAAGCTTTCCTTTAGTGCTTTGTGAACTCCTTGACATAGGGATCGACGAAGTCTCTCTACTCTCTGGAGTGTGCTGATCTGGATCTAATGGGGACAGCGGTGCCAGGACCCCTCAGAGGAGCTTCTCCGACCGCTCTCTCACTTTCAGGAGAACGAGGAAAAACCCTGACTGGTGAAGCAGTAAGGTCAACTCTGGACCTTTTAGGTGGAGCAGAAGAGCTGTTCGGACTCTCGACAGTGCTCGAGCACTTCTTCAACAGAGCAAGGATGTTGCCTATGTCTTGTTCCTCAGATACTAAGCCGAACTCGACAAGATTTTGGGAAGTCAATAATTCTTTACACGAGCTCACGTTGTCCAAGGCAGTGTCTTTACGCAACTTCAGCTCCTCCTCGACCAGATGTCATACACTCCAAGAGACTGCAAAAGACCAAAAATGATAATAAGAAAGGGTAAGCAGAAAAACTAAAGCAGATGGCATAATTAGCAGCAGACGACCTGGAGTGCAAAAGCGAGAAGAAATTTGGGGAATCTTTTCGGTGGCAAAGGCTGCTCACCCACAGTGTTCCTCGGAAAAATAGAATTTACTCTTCCAGTTGCCACCTGAGGAAGGAAGGTTAGTGATACGTTTTTAGCCTTTAGAGCTGGAAGTGAAATAATACCAACCCGCATCCTTTAGGCTGCTTTTCAGCTGGTAGAGGTGGTTTATTTCATCTACCACCGGCTCACCTAAGTTACACTAATTCCACGGGATGTATAGCCCAAATAAGACCCTCCACCTATTTGGAATCAGTTGCCCCAGTGCCAAGCGCAACTGGGAGAAGACTTCGGCAAAATAAGACTGTAAGGTAACCTAACACCCCATCTAAAGCACTCGAGGTAAAGGGTAACATACCCTCGAGGAGGGCAGCTGGGAGTGTTATTCTTGCCAGGAAGACGAAGGTCAATGCTAGCAGGGATACGGTAGGTGGCCCTAAGCCTATTTAGGTTCTGCTAGAGGTCTCACACCTCATGTAGTCTATGTCAAACGACTCGGCCTCCGACCTTTGACCGATCCTTTGCCTTTTATTTGGCTGGGTTTCTTCTACAACATCACCCTCAACGGTGTCACCGGCAGTATGAACAACCTCTTTAGGATTTAGGTCTCTCACTATAAACCCCCTATCGGCCTGGGAGCCACTAGAAGAAGATGATTCTTCAGGGGACACCCTTCGGGGTTGCTGTATGGCGAACATTTTTCCTAGAGACCTCAGTCTACCAAATGGGAAACAAAAACCCACAAAACAAAAATGACTAGAATGGGAAGAAGAAGTTAAGGAGTTTATACCTGAGATTGATTTGAAGGGTGCAAATAGTGACGACGGCAACTGAAAAGGTGGATGTCACTTGCAGGTGGCAGGCTTCAGTTTTACACAATGTGTGGAAATAAGAAAGTGTACAATGGTGAAATTAGAGATTTATAAAGAGGAAAGCATGTCACGCCAACAGACGGTATGTTACTCAAGGGGGGCGTGATTGTTCAGGAAACTGCCTCTTCAAATTTCAAACGAGTGGCCCAGATTATCCAACATAACTCACATTAAATGTAAAGTGACGGAAGAAGCTGACAGCTCAGCTTAAAAAAGTAAAAAGGGAGGAACCTACTCGAACAAGTAATTTCTAGTCTTATCTCATTTCACTCTAGACAGTTACGTCGATAACAATAGTACATCGCCCTGATACCAAACGAAATACTAATTAAGCCACCTAAGAAGGAGATGAATTGAGATTCTAAAAGTTTGTTAAATTAAAACTTAATGATCTCTCAATAAGGCAGCTAAATTCAAAATACTCAAATTTAAAGCGCAACAAATATAAAGAGTAAAGGAAAGAAAAATGCAAACACAAGGACATTTATGTGGTTCTGCCAACCGTGCCTATGTCCACGCCTCTAAGCTCACCAGGCTTGAGGTTTTCACTAAGCGCACCTCCAAGGCTTTAACAATGCTTACACTTGACTTCCTAGGTATCAATGAACCTTTGCAATAAGAGATTAATCTCAATCTTTTAACTCAAGTTCATTTCAACACTTACAGTTACCCAATTTTGTGTTTACAAGTAAAGAAGTTACAACACAACTTCACTCACACTCAATAATCAAATACAAGATGAATACTCAAAGTGTGAATGATATGATTACAAGAACTTAAGTTTGATTGCTCTTGAATGCTCAATGATATGTATAATTGTCCAATGCTCATTTGAATTTGAATAAATCATTTTATAATTGGAGTTAAAAACTAGTCGTTATGGACTTTCTGAGTGTTAACGGTTCGCCACCAACTTGTTGTCAGATCGTCGTTTTAACTTAAACAAGTTACCGTTATACTATTTTTTAAATAGTAGGTTAGCTATTTATAATTGTTGATTTGCCGTTAACATATCGGTTAGCCATTTACAAGTTATCATCTTCTTTTAAGCTTCTACAGCCAGTTCAAGTATGATCTTTACTATTCTTCTTTTATGACTCACTTTTCTTTATCTTTTTCGCATTTTTGCATGCATATCTTTAAATTATGAAACATTTTAAGAATAATATTTAGAATAGGTTAGGAGGAGGGGATAGTTGACATAAATTCTAAATATGTATGCTTACTTATTTTAAAAAAACCAAAAATAAAAAAATTTATTATATTATTTAGGATGACTGTTTAAAGAGTTAGTACTTTTGCGACATATTCTAATAGTCCAATTTGAATTATATTTTAATTTTAAAATTCATAGTAATTTGTTTTTGTTCCTTTTTCTTTGAATTTCTCAAATTTGTAAATTCTCCATTTGGTTATCACTAATTAAGTCATTTTGTCATTTATTCATTTAACATATATTATTATATCATTCTTCTCACACATAGACTATAACATATATTAGTGGGTTGTAAGTTAAAATTTTTGTAATATTTAGGTTTTCATTTAATTTCTGCTTTTTTTTAAGTAACAGTGCAGTCTAATCGGATAATTTGAATGGACTCGAATTCGATCAGAATCGAATCCGATCAGAATTAAATATGATCGAATTGTACAAATTATATCTGATTAGATTTGAAGTCAAACCCAAATTTAATTCGAATACTGGATTTTCTTTCGGATAGGTCCTGAAAGGAGAAGGAATGTTGGAATGCCAACAGACATCTATTATTGAATTCACCCAATCCGATAGTACTAATTTTGGGAACGACCAGTGCTAAGGTCATTGAATAGCTAAGTCGCTAATCCCTAAAAATGACTGTGTAATGTATTGTATTTGCTTGGTTACAAGCGGACATTTTACCAGAGGTTTATATTGTATCAATAAGGCTATTGCACCTATGACGGGCAAACTTTTTCTCCCATGAAGAGTAAGGATGAGACGAACACCACCTTAATAAAGGTGGGTGTAGCCTTCTATTTTCCACTAAACAATTAAGTTGGGAGAAATTTTCAGAGTAACATACTGCTCTACTTGAGTGGTCGTAAGGACACATTGGTCAAGTCAGGAAGACTAGACATACTCTTTTGGAGCAGGCATTTTTGTACTGATTAAGGTTTTAATTCCCTTGGTGAGAGAATAACCCCGTTTGTACAAATTTTAAAGACTGATCAAAGGCATGGAGGATTCAGTAATTTGGGCAAATTCTGGGACATACGTATATTCAACAACGTGCACAATTTTTAAAGTAGTATGTTTAGTGTAGGATTTAGGTGAGAGAATAACCCCGTTTGTACAAATTTTAAAGACTGATCAAAGGCATGGAGGATTCAGTAATTTGGGAAAATTCTGGGACATATGTATATTCAACAAGGTGCACAATTTTTAAAGTAGTATGTTTAGTGTAGGATTTAGGAAGAGATAGTGTAGAAGAGAGTGTAACTGGCAATAGACCAGTTGTTTGAGATAAGCAAGAGGAAGTTGAAGCCATATGAAAGAAGTTGTCTTCTCTCCTTAATCAGAAGTAAAATAGACACCATAATTTACCACTTCAGGCAGGAAAACACAATTTACCACCTCATTCCCAATGCTCACTACCAATAGACAGTCATGCCATTCAAATTGAAAGTGGCCTATCACTTTTCATAAAGTAATGACTCGAATATTTAAGTCTATTATTCATCATGCTCTTATCTACATTGATGACATTTCATTGTTTTTACTAATCACGAGTCACACATGCATTTACTTTCCATGTTCCATCAGATTGTGGATAAGTATAAAATTGATACGAACCTCGCCAAGAACTGACGAGACCCTAATCAAATTAGGCTCCAATATTGTTTCTAATTTCAGGAATTGAATGGGGCCGCGACCCGTTACTTAATGAAGCAAGAACCTTGGCATGTGAGGACACTACAATAAGCTATGGATGGTTTGATTGATAAGTCAAGGGTTGAACGCCACGAAAAATCTGATACGTTCAAAAAGTTCGTTTAAGAACTAAAGAGAATTATACTCTCAAGTAAATTGCATAAAAACTTCATCTTTTTCTCTTATTGAATGCGAATATATATATAGGTTACAAGAAATCCTAATCGGAAATAAATCATAATCTAATTGAAATAAGAAAAGAATTCTAAATAAATTAGAACCTAATCTAATAAAAAGGAAAGAATCCTTAATAAATCATAATCTTAATCTGATAAAAAAAAAGTATCTTAAATGACTAAATAAAATTAAAATAGTTGATTTGTTGCCTCTTTTAAAAATGGAAACACTATCTAAAAAGATAGTGGCATATCTTTCATCCTTAATACGCCGATTTCATAGATTTAATTACTCATAAAATTCAAGAACTTGAATCACGCATTTATTGATATGAATATCTTGTGAGATTCCTTCAATAGGCCTCCATGAATTGGATTGATCCTAAGTTACTTAAATCAGCCCATTAAGTGCTTCTTTGAATTTCTTTGCACGAGCTCTTATGACTGGTCTGACAAGAGCTTGCATAGGATCTGAATATACCTTATTCCGCATGCTTGTGCCATCTTTATCCATAATCTCATCAAAAATCTTGTTGTCAGCAAAAATGAGCATCATAGGCAAATCCAGTATTGAATTTCTTAGGATGCCTTTTGCAAATGGAAAGTATCAACCAGGGCCACACATTGCCCTATTACATTTTCCATATAATACCTTTTAAGAAAGCAACTTCAACAAATTTCAAATCGTTTTCATCTCTCCCAGATTCCTAACTATGAAACAGACTAGTTCATATCAGTTTTTATTATTCATATGCCTATTTTCAGCATCCTACTACTAAGTTGTTCTAGACCCAAGATCAAGCTAATGAGTAAAAACTTTCCCTCATCCTTTTCCTCTTCAGCACGATCCAACTATTATCTGTGAAGTCCAGTAATTTCTCTTAGAACGCAATCATATCCCTCCAGCTCCAACAGACCTGCAACACACTTCTATCCAAAGAAGAATGTCCTAACTACACCTATGTTATGTTTCATGATTCACAAGATCCCTACGAAGACTTCACTTCAATCTTCTCCTAATCCTGCTATCCACCCATAGCAGTTGTCTCTTCCTCTTATACAATTGAACATCCCCTAGAGACTACTCCTAAAGTTTATCACCTCTTTGATGAACTTGACAATTATGTTGACAACCTATTCCCATCACATAGCTTTTCTTAAAGCTTATAATAATTATTGTATTTTGCTTTTGCTTTTGCTTTGTAAAATGGGCTTGTTTTTCTAAAAGTCACTTTTATATTTTGTTGGCTTGTAATAATGTGAATAGGGATCCTATCCTATCGCTAGGTACTCACCTACGAGAATGTACACTATCTATGATAGTATTCTCAAAAAATACTTCGACCCATATCATATTCATTTCTTTATTGAAGAATCATTTGTGTCATATCATTAACTGTCCAATTAATTAATTACATTTCGTTCCTAAACACTCATTCCTAGGGGTGAGCAAATTGAATTTCAGTTTTAGTTGTTCTGGTTTCGGTTTGGATTACAACTCAATCAAGTTGAAAAATTGAACCCAATCGAGTTGAAAATGTAAACCCGAACTGCACCGAACCAAATTTAATTAATTTGGTTTGGTTTGGCTCGGAATTAGTTGATAATTCGGGTTAAAATTTTGAGTTAATTCTGGTTAGAACAGTTCAATCTAAAAATTCTAAAATCTCAAATCTAAGCATCTTTAACAACAAATATCAACTACCAAGCATCCTTAACAGCACTTCAACAAGTTTTGCTAAATTTAACAAAACATAAAACTATTAGTCAAGTACAACAAAACTACCGATGTTACACATCTAAAAATCAAAATGACAATCATGATTAATAATTTCATCTTCATCAACACATCTCCACATGACAAACAAGATTAATAATTCATCTCTATCACCATCAACACTTAAGACAACAGTTCCAAATTAGCAACAATCAAGTGAGATGAGCTTCTTCAAAATGAACTTTTAAGTAATCAAATGTGATTTAACAATATAAATATTATAACACAAAAATCACAAAATGGCTTATGTTGAACAAAAAAATTAATTATTGACTAAAAAAAAGTACTTGATTAATGTAATAAATGCAATCGACATAGTTTTAGTATTACAGCAAACCTATGTCAAATATATAGCAGATTTGGGTGCCCTAGCCAAAACGATTCCTATTCCAACACCACTTATGATTTTATAATAGAAAATGGCTTTTCATTACAAAAACTTAGAATTTCATAATACTATAGTATCTTAAATTGAACAAACACCACAATTTAACACTTTGAAAGACTGATTTATAATCCAAAAAAAATCAATTGTTTATAATAATAATAATAAACAATAAATAATAATAATAAGTAATATACTAGACCTTGATGGATCGGAAATGATGGTAGAACGAAAGAGACGACAACTAGATTAGAAGCAAATTAACAGCGTCGGGATGAGACTAACAATGTCGAGCTTCAGCAAAGTGAGGTCGTGTAGGTTTACTTGAGTGAGACTATGGCTTGGTGGGAGTGAGTGAGCTGTGACATGGGTGAACCGAAGTGTGGGCATCATTAGCTGGACGACTGCGGGTTGCGGTTAGGGATATTGAATTTGGTTTAGGCATGCTCAAGCGTACCACATAAGGTGAGCTGGTGACTGGTGAGATATTCTCCATCACCATTCAAATTTCATAGGTTAACCCAATCCGAACGTCCACCCCTACTCACTACATTTCTCAAATGATCAATTTCAACATATTAATTATGTTGACACTCAATTCAATGATCAAGTACTAAAAACCCATCAGGAGAGGTTATCTATAATTTTACTGCTCATAATTGGTCCTACAAAGATACTTGGTAATCTTAACTATAAATGTATGTCACGTCCATTGGTAATTCAAATAGAATAACAAGCATAATCAATAAATTATAATTAACTAAAAATCGAGATTGTCATAAAATCAATGTCTATAAGATTTAATAACTTTGACAATTATTTTAAGGTTAATTAAATATCATATGCAATCTAGTTCAACGCATTCAAACTGCATCAGTATATTCATGCATAACTAAGACAAATCATTCAATGAATATACTACAGTTTAAATATAAATAAAACACCCAATTCTATTTATCAATTGCAAACTCAATTTATTTAATTATAAAATAATTTGTATTTATATCTGCTACGAATTCACATGATAATCACATAAATACATGTAATATAGTTATACGGATCTTATTCA
This sequence comes from Murraya koenigii, assembly GCA_025617385.1. NCBI lineage: Eukaryota > Viridiplantae > Streptophyta > Magnoliopsida > Sapindales > Rutaceae > Murraya > Murraya koenigii. The sequence continues at coordinate 12,864,298 of CM046814.1, forward strand.
AACTATTTATATACTTAAGATATTTTAAGAATATCTTATTAACTTTATTAATTAGAAATCATTTATTAAATGATATGCTTTGGAGAACATATATTTTCAACACAAACCCCATTTCAAACTTCTTCCCCTTTCAAGTGTTCAACATTCCAAAAAACTCATAAACTGCACATAATATAAGGAACTATGATCTGTGTTATTCCTTCGAACTGACTTATCACTTGTAAATTTTTTTCTTATTTTTCTCTTGACTACTACTGTTACTCTGATAATATTAAATATTTTTTTCCATTATTGCTACTGATGGAATCAACCAAATTGAGGATGATCATGATTTCACTGCCATTACTGTTACTAAATGCATATTCTTATTCATTTAATCCATATATAAAAAGAATCATTAATTAAAATAAGTATAACATATACGCATGCATTAAAATGGCAATGGGTATATAAAAGCAAAAGAGTTCATAGTTTGATTAACAAAAACTGATTGTAATTATAGCTATTGTAGAGCAAGTCAAAGGAAATTTCAAGTCTTGGAATAGCAAGAACAAAGGTTCTTAAGTTGCCACTACTATCTTATTTTCCATACTTTTTCACCTCAAATCAACTACTCATCAAAATAAATCTCTCTCTATATAAAAAGAAAAAACATTGTTTGCCCAAGTGAGGAATTAGAAAATAACTAAGAAGTGAAAAATTTTTGAAAATAAAATAAAAGCTAAAGCTGAAGGTACATATGTTATTTTTATACAGTGCTGCTACTACAAAACTATATTAGTAAATCAATTCTATAAAAATAATTTTTTTTATTTTATAAGTTCAATGGAAGCCGAGAATTTTTTTTTTCTTAATTATGTATACATGCATAAGTTAGAAAAGTACCTTGATTTCCTGTCAAAGATCTGAAGAAGACGGTTGTAATCTTTTCCAACACCATTATTGAGATTTGCAAAATATGGTTGCAGTCTTCTCTATTATTCTCAACCTTCTCACATGTGTGGACGTGTAGAAAACCCTAATTATCGTGTAAAAGAAAGAAACTGTGAGGTACAACTTATTTAAATTCGTAGAATTAATCTTTAAGCCTATAAATTTCCTTAAGTTTAAAATACTTTAGTAAATTAGAATTTACAATATGCCACTATAGGATAAAATCTAGAAGTTACCATAAATTACCATAGGTATATTCTAATTTACCGTAACTTACCACATTACCATAGGTAAATTCTATGATGACAATAACATAAGCACTTACATCAGCAATGTCAATGATGACTTAAGCGCTTACATCAATAATGCATTAGCGATGACATAAGCCAGATATTTATGCAAAGATAAATCTCCTCCATTGATTTAGAGTTTTGGTGGCAAAATCCTAGCCATTCATTTCCTTTAGGTCCTCTATTAATACTCCCAAATCATCATTTCATTTTTCTTAAAATCAAAAAAGAATTATATTCTCTTCTATTATAAGTTACAAACATCTAAGAGTAGAGGGAAAATCCCCAAGTTAATACAAAAGTAAATAAAATCTAGGAAAGTCGAGGTTAAGAAGTAAGTAACACTTCAATTGCAATGTAATGATAGGTTGGTTATGTCACCTATATGTGATTATTTTTTATTCACTCTTTATATGGTCAGTTATGCCACCTATTTTATTAATATTTATCGTTTAATATTTATATGGTCGGCTATGCCGCCTATATTATAATTATTTATTGTTTGATCTTTATATAGTTGGTTATGTCGCCTATATTGTGAATATTTATTATTTAGTATTGATATGGTCGGCTATGCCGCCTATATTATGATTGTTTATTGTTTAATATTTATATGGTCGGTTCTGTTGCCTGTATTACATGATAATTAATCATTATATGCTTATTCTATAATTACATGATGTGTCTATGAACTTTACAAATAGCATAAGTTGCATGTACACATGCATGTTTTATGAGTAAAGAATGAATTTTAAAATGATAAGTTTTGAAAATAGGTTGTTGTACTACTAGGATGGCAAAGTTTTCGAAGAGGTCAGCCTTTAAGATTTAAAAAAAAAAGAATAATCTTTTAGGAATGGAGATACATAACGTCCAAAAGACCAGCAATTAATTTAAGCCCAAGGGTAAGTTATTCAAGAAATAAAATATGTCAACTCGATAGTGCAACATTCCCAGGGCCCTAATAAAGTTATTTTATGTTGTAAGATTTTTATTTTAGACCTTAATATTCATAAGGTTACTTATGTGCATAAAATTAATACCAGTGTTATCTTACTGAGCATTTAGCTCCTGTAATCCTTACATTGCAGGTAATGATGAATAGATCAAGCCAATGCCAAGTCCTTACCAAGCCAAAGTGCATATAGGCATATTGACCAAGAGATTATGATGGGCTCAGCTACATATGTCATATATTTTGTAATAAATATTGTATACTCGTCAAGATGTCAAGTGCTAGGACTAATAGAGGCAGAAGGACTAAAGAAACTTCAAGAGAACAACTTGCAATTGATCGACTAATAAACCTTATTGCACGTCTCGTGGAAAGGGAAGTTAGAAGGGGTGATCATGTTCAAGTAACACAAAGTGCAGGGAGCAAATTTAGAAGATTAAATCCACCCATATTCAAAAGATTGGCTGGTTCTATTGCAGCAGACCAATGGTTGCGAACTATGGAAAGAATGATAGAAGTGGCAAAAGTACCAAAAGAAGAAAAAGTCACTTATGTCTCTTTTATGCTACGAGAAACTGCAAAATATTGGTGGGACTCCATCAAACGATTTCACAATGAAGCAACAATGCAATGGAATGAATTTAAAGAACATTTCTACAACAAATACTTTTCAAAGACAGTTCGTTCAGCTAAAAGAAGAGAATTTGCCTACTCACAACAAGGAAGGATGTCTGTATTGGAGTACATTCAAAAATTTGTTGAACTTTCCCGATATGCTCCATATATGGTGGCAACAAAAGACTTGAAAAAGGACCAGTTTAAGCAAGGGTTACACAAAGACCTTGCAAAAGACTTAAAAGATGGCGGGGGTTTGTGATGCTTCATTTAATGAACTTATCGATCGAGCCTTAGTAATCAAACAAGCAGATGAAGAAAAGAATGAAGAAATAAAGGAACTGTAGACAAGAGGAATTTTCTAGCCAATCACGAAAAACAACGCCCGAATAATAATAAAAGAAAGGGGTCATCGATGGTTCAGGATCAAAATAAAAACAAACGCCCAAAAAATCATCAGCAGTAATTCCTATAAAGGCCAATATGCAAGCAGTGTGGAAGAACTCAACTTGGGGAAAGTCGGGTGAATACAAGAACATGTTTCAAATATGGAAAAGAAGGGCACTTCATCAAAAACAGTCCAGAGAATGGTACAAAGCAAGAAAGGACTAATGCTCGAGTATTTACTCCCACCAAAGCAGACCCAAAAAGGAATCCCTCAGTAATATCATGTAAACTATCTATCTTCGAAACTCCTGCACATGTGTTAATAGACTCAAGAGCTACACATTCATTTGTTTCACATGTATTCATTAGGAAAATCAATAAAGTCCTTAATAAAATGAATAGGCCTTTTAGCGTCATGATACCGTCTGGTGAAGTATTAAATTCAGAATAATTGGTCAATGCATGTGAAGTTAGCGTTAGTGGTCACAAAGTAGATGTTGACCTTATAATACTTGAAATGCATGATTATTATGTAGGTTCCATTTGTATATTTGGTGGAATCTGGCATATCTTAACCAAGCCTTTTGCATGGGCTCGTCGTGCACTTGTATGGTCTGAGGAGGCTTACTTGTTTTATAGTTTAGGTGCTTTATCTGTTTTTGGTTTCATTGCTTGTTGTTTTGTCTGGTTTAATAATACCGCTTTTTTGGCATGGATTGGTTGTCAAAGCACCATGCCAAGATAGATTGCAAGAAAAATGAAGTAATCTTTCAACCACCACAAAAGAAACCATTTACCTTCAAAGGAGGATACAAGGAGATCAAAATGCCTATCATCTTTGCCTTGAAAGCAGCTAGATAGTTAGCATGAGAATGCAATGGATATTTGGCTAGTATGGTCACAATAGACGAACAAAGCCCAAAGTTCGAAGACATTCTAATTGTGAATGAATTTCCCAAGGTTTTTCCAGAAGAACTTCCAAGATTGCCACCGAATCGAGAAATTCAATTCGTAATCGACTTGATGCTAGGAACTGCTCCAATTTCAAAGGCACCCTATAGGATGGCTCCATCAGAATTGAAGGAGTTAAAAAGCTAGTTGCAAGAATTACTACACAAGGGCTACATAGTCTAAGCCATTCACTATGGGGAGCACTAATATTGTTCATGAAAAAAAAGGATGGATCAATGTGAATGTACATTGATTATCAAGAGCTAAATAAGGTGACCATCAAGAATAAATACCCACTACCGTGAATTGATGATCTGTTCGATCAGTTGCAAAGAGCATCAGTATTCTCAAAAATTGATCTACGATCAGGATACCACCAGGTAAGAATCAAGAAAGCAGATGTTCCAAAAACAGCATTTATAATATGTTATGGACACTACGAATTTGTCATCATGCCATTTGGTCTAGCAAATGTCCCAGCAGCCTTCATGGATCTCATGAACAGGGTATTAAAGACTACCAAGACAAATTCATAGTAGTATTCATTGATGATATCTTAATCTACTTCCAAAAAAAAGAAGAACATGTTGAGCATTTAAGGGTCACTCTTCAGATTTTGAAGGAGAAGCAACTTTATGCAAAACTCAAGAAATGTGAGTTTTAGCTCAAAAAAGTTACGTTCTTGGGACATGTTGTATCTAAGGAAGGAATTGTCGTAGACCCTTCAAAGGTGGAAGTTGTAAGCAAATGGTCTAGACCAATTAATGCAAGAGAAGTCAGAAGCTTCTTGGGTTTAGCTGGATATTATCGAAGATTTGTGGAAGGTTTCTCCAAAATTGCAATGCTGCTAACTCAATTGACCAAGAAGAATGTCAAATTATTATGGACTCTAGAATGCGAGAAAGCCTTCGAAGAATTGAAACGACAACTGGTCACTACCCCAATTCTAGTTATCCCCAACAATTCTAAGAAATTTGACATCTACAGTGATGCTTCCAAAAATGGTATAGGATGCATGCTCATGCAAAACGGAAAATTCATTGCATATGCTTCTAGACAGTTGAAAGAATATGAGAAAAATTATCCAACACATGATTTGGAGTTGATAGCAGCAATCCACGCATTGAAAATATGGCATCATTATCTAATGGGGGCACATTTTAAGATTTACACTGATCATAAGAGTCTTAAGTATTTTTTTACACAAAAGAACTAAATATACGACAATGGCGATGGTTGGAGCTCGTCAAAGACTACAACTACGAGATAAACTACCATCATGGGAAAGAAAATGTGGTGGCAGACACATTAAGCCGTAAGTGAAGCCTATCATCTCTAAGGATTCCACCTAAGCCACTACAGAATGATGTATGCAAGGCACAAATTGAGTTGGTAACGAGGAAATTGGTCTACGTGACACTCTACTCAGCATTATTAGAAAATATTAAGGAGGGACAGGAGTTTGATCCTTACTTAAAGAACATAAAGATGGAATCCAACTCACAGAAGGAGATGCTATTCAAGAAATCAGAAAATGAGATCATCTTGTTTAAAGGCAAGATATGTGTACCAACTAATGAAAAGCTAAAAAGGATATCCTACTGGAAGCTCATGCAAGTCCATATTCAATTCATGCTAGTACAACAAAAATGTACAGAGACTTAAAGAAGCATTACTGGTGGCCTGGAATAAAGAAAGATATAGTCAAGTTCGTGGTGCAATGTCTTACTTGTCCACAAATCAAAGCAGAGCATCAAAGACCAATAGGACTTCTGGAATTTAATCAAATTCCTAAATGGAAATGAGAAGAAATCACCATCTTTTATTTATAAATGGGGTGTTACCATTATATTTAAATCACTATATTTATCAGTGGGGTGTTATAGAAATCCTAAATCTGTATCTTTTATTTTTCAAGAAAAATATGTGTCAAGTTATTCATCTTTTTTTATTTTCCTCTTCTTTGTATAGGCACTTATTAGAGTCGGAGTGTGAATAAGAATTGAGCTAATAGAGGGACTGTAGAGCCATGGGCTTTCTATCTCCAACTTAATAGTCAAGGCTCAGTCATCATATGACACACCAAAACTACTAAGTTAACCTTAAGCAATTCCATTAAAAGTCTAAAGTTGCACTTTAGTAGCCCATGTAATTAAATAAGCTCAATTAATTAAAACCCTTTTTAATTAATTTTATCCTTGGTCTTAGACCAATAATAACCACCTAATAGACCCTCTATTTGATATTCATAATTAAAGCTAGACTCATAATAAATGTTATGTCTCTATAATTACATATTTACCCCTAAATCATTATTTATTCTAATTATCACTTTCAATATATCTCTATTTGTAAATAAAATAAAAATCAATATTATTATTCAATAAATAATTTATTGAATAAGCTGTAGCCAAAGATTTAAATTATCAAGTACCACAAACAACTTAAGTAAACATCATTAACATAGAATTCATCTTGTCAGTATATGTTCCCACGATCCATAAAATTACATCTCCAAGTTATCAAAATTTTGACCATTTATATGAATCTCACTCTGTGATAACGCAAAAGATATAATACATGAATGTACGCTCATTACCCACTCAAGATTAAGGTCGATTGAGCTTTAATAAGTTTATGTGAATTATGATCAACAACATTTGATAAACTATATCATAATTCACTACAATCCAATTCAATAGACATATAACATATACATTTTAAATACTCTACTCAAAATCTCCACTTCAACGATCAAAATAAAATCACTCACAGTAAGAGTAAAAAAGTTACAACCTTACATACATCCCATTTTCATTAATAATTGTGAAAAATCTTTTATTTATAAAGAACCTGGGATTTATATCTTCAAATATTAACATCATATTTCCACTACATAAGTCACATACTTTATAAATAGGGATAATAATGTATGCTCAAACTAATAATGAATAAATAAATTTATTAAATCCATTAATTGTTATTTTTCGCATGCTTTTCATTTATAACATCAAATATGAAACATGAGTAATTCCTCATAATAATAGGCAGCAACCAACTATTTAAAATCAATCAAAAGTTGGATATAAACCCAATTCATTTCAAACTTTGTGGAATTGAAACACACATTAAGCTATGGTTTCAAAAAATTTCAGGTTATTTAGCCAAGTCTCGAAACAACCAAAGTAACAACCACAGTTTAGTAATCCTTAAATTTCCTGTAAAATTCTAAAAACCATCCATCACATTTATACCTCAAAATCAAGTTTCTAGCAACTAAAATATCATCAATCCACATTTTTAAAGCAAAATTAGACATGTAAAACAATCAATAACATAACAAAGCACCAACAGCCCAAAGTCACAGTCTAAATCAAAAGCTAATACTATCATTATTTTTCCTACCACCTTCTAGTATTAATTAATAATAAGAAAGCTAAATCACTATTTTTTAAGCACTTGTTTGGGTAATACCGAGCAGACCCTGATACCGAGCAGGCCCCCTCGAGGTCAACCCAGCCAGAGCAGAAGACTTGACCGCTGGTATGAAGATGCCCTCCCTAGATATCAAAATTGGTCAAGGTCGAGTGCTCCAAGGCTGGTCGAGCCCTGACCTTCTTTTTCTGCTCGAGGCCTTCGAACCTCTGAGCAGGAACCAGTCACACCATCAAAAACACGAAGGGAAGGAAAAACTCGAGTAAAGCCGGCTTAAAACAAGATGACCCCTCCTCCTGACAACTTAACACGACAATCGATGCCTGGCAGACACCCCATACCGTAGGGCTTCGTCACTATTACCGATGGCCAGTGCACGCCCCCACAGTGTCATGATTTCATACACGCATGCACGGCACCATCATTAGGCCACGGGAACCTATAACCGCCTGACATCCCACATCCCCAGGGCGTGCCGCGACAACCCCAGCTGTCAGAGGGACCCAGGCTCTATTAATGCGGAGGGCAGCTGTCCTGGCAAAAGAAGGGTGGGAAAACATTAGGATAAATATCAGCCGAGGAACAAGGTTAAGGGGTTCTTCTTTTTCTTTTTCTTCTGAAATCTTTGGGATTTTCTGTATCACTTTTACCCTTAAATCACCCTTACTTTTCCGGTCTCTCAAACCAAGAGGGATACAAAAAGAATCAACCCGATTACTAACTTGAGCGTTGGAGGGTTTTCACTGGAAAAACACCCGGTGACCCATGACATTTGCTCTTCGTGAGTGCAGGCCAAAGGAAACCATTGTTCCAATAAACGGAGGAAGAAGGGGATTAACAAGGAATCCTGCTCGAGCATCCAGCGAGCAGAAGTTCACAACTTTACTTGGGAGCGAGCAGAAAACAGCATCAACATTTTGGCGCCGTTTGTGGGGATCAATTCAAAAAGCCTGACTTTCCGATACATTCAAAAAACACAACACAAAAATGAGAAGAAATAGCAGGAGAGGAGTAAGCCCAGAGGAGTCGGTGACTTTAAGGGAGGTGGCCAATGAGGCTGGAGATAGGGAAATCCAGGAGAGGATGGATCGGATGGAGACACAAATGGAGACGCTAACGTCCATCTTGCAGGAACTCAGGGAGGGACAGAGAAAAGCAAGCAATGAGGTCCCTGAGTCCAGCCGCGGGAACGCCCCGCCTGGGAACATGTGGGAGATGAAGCCCAGAGGCAAAAGCACCAAATGTTACCATAAGTGAGGAGACGAACCTGAAGGAAAGAGAATCCCATCAGCACTTGCAAGATACGGCACCTACCTCCCGCGCGGAGGAATTGGAGGGGGAAGTGCGAAGGTTGGTGCAGGTTGTAGAGGGCCTCCGGGGAAACGGGAAAGCCCTGAGTTAGAGGATAATGCTAGACAGTGAGTCCCCACTCTCAGTGGAAATCATGGGCTTCACAATCCCCAAGGATTTCTGCCTCCCAAATTTAAAGTTCTCGGGGAAGAGTGACCCGTTGGTGCACATAGAACGATTCAACGACATGACCAGAGTACAGGGCCTGGCGGTTGCCCAAAGATGGAGGGCCTTCCCGCTTACTTTGGAAGGGAGGGCGAGAGAATGGTACTGTAAACTACCGCTGGGAAGCATTCTAAGCTTCGAACAGATGTGCAGGGAATTTACAGAGCAGTTCCGGGGCGCGGTGGCCCCCGAAGATGACATGATGGAGTTGGCAGAGATAAAACAGAGGGAGGGGGAGTCCCTCCGGGAGTTTGTCAAAAGATACCACTGGTCGGTCCTGAAACTTGGGGCATTCAATCACCCCCAGGCGCTGAGGGGGTTGAAAGATGGGGAGGCGACGGTACAACTTAGGGAGCCCCTCGATCTGTTCGTATTCCGATGCGTATGAGCAGATGAAGATGGACATGATTATTGAGGAAGAAATGGCCGCGAAACTGAGAAGTGAGTAGAACAGTAGAGCGAAATGGAAAGAACAGGGAGGGCCTGCTCGGGGAACACTGACTTCTAGAGTAATAAGGGAACGGGTTGCTCCCTATAACCGCTACGAGTAGCTCTCGCTCCACCTCGCGGATCCCCCAGTCAGGACTACAGGGAATATCGGCAGTACGGCAGCAACCTGCCCCGCAACCTACCCGTAAGCTAACCCATGCAGAACAACAGTAGAGTCGACCGCCCATTACCCTCACACCCGGGAAGCTTCTCCCTGGATAGGGCGGTACAGGTGCTTGAACAAAGCCCCGCCTACAGACAGTACACCCCATTGAAGGTGCCGCTCGAGGAAATATTCTAAGTAGCGGACGAACGAGGGCTGCTGAGCCCCCCGACACCAATGTCTAAACCGGCCAGCAGGAGAGACAGGGGGCGGTTTTACCGATTCCACGGTGACCATGGCCACTCGACGTCGTAGTGCTGGGATATGAAGAACTAGGTGGAAGACTTGGTTAGAAACTTATATTTAGACGAGTTTATTGAAGGGGGCCATCTGGTAGTCGAGCAGCAGCCAGAGGAAGATGATTGAGCCTATGGCATGGACCTTGAACCGCCTGCTACGAGGGTGATAGTAGGGGGACCCACGATGGCAGGAAATTTGAATAGAGCTGAAAGAACTATTGTAGATACGCTTCTGTTGGCCAGGAATTCCTGCTCGCCGTGCCTGCTGCAAAGAAGACTAAGGTGCGGCAAGTGCCCATCATGTGGATGGAGGAGGACGAGGAGGAGGTGCTGTACCCCCACGAGGATGCCTTGGTTGTAAAAGCGAATGTTGCCAATAAGGGAATCGACCGAATACTGGTGGATTCGGGAAGTTTGGTGGACATTCTCTGCAAATCCACGCTCGATGACTTGGGAATAGCTGATGTAAGGCTCTAGCAGACGAGCACCTCCTTGAAAGGGTTCGAGCAAGGAAGGCTAACCCCTCTGAAAATCGTCAAACTGGCTATGACTATGGGTTCGAGGCCTTTTGAAAAGAACATAATGCTAGATTTCGTGATGGTGGATAAAATCAGCCCCTACCAAGCAATACTGGGAAAACCCTTCATGAGGATCAGCCAGTCGGTGTTATCCACCCATTACTTAGCCTTGAAGTATCAAGTGAATGGGACCGTAGGAGTTGTCAAGGAAACAATGCAAGCAACATCATTAGGCTCAAAGGGAGAGTCAAAGAATGGGAGATAGGAACCCGCTGAGGAGCTAAAGGAAATCAGGATAAGACCAGACGACCATGAGTAGAAGGTTCGGATTGGCTCGGGCATCAACGGGCCGTTGAGGGAAAATCTGGTCAAGTGTTTGCGAGCACACTCTGATGTGTTCGCTTGGACACATGAGGATATACCCGGGATCGACCCGGAAGTGACATGCCACAGGCTGGCGATACGAAAGGACGCGAAGCCGGTGAGGCAGAAGAGGAGATGTGTCAACCAGGAAAGGTATGAGGCCATGAACTGCGAGGTAGAGAAACTACTAAAGGCAGGATTCATAAGGAAAGTCACCTACCCTGAATGGATCTCGAATGTGGTGTTGGTGAATAAGGCAAGTGGGAAGTAGAGAATGTGCGTGGACTTCACAGATATGAATAAAGCTTGTTCGAAAAACAGCTTCCCATTGCCAGAGATAGACCAACTAGTGGATTCCACAGTAGGACACGGCCTACTCAGCTTCATGGATGCCTTCTCGGGGTACAACCAAATTCCTATGTACCAGCCAGATGAGGAATGCATGGCCTTCATCACCAACTAGGGCCTATTTTACTACAAGGTCATGCCCTTCGGCCTAAAAAACGCGAGGGTAACCTACCAGAGACTGGTGAACAAGATTTTCAAGCCACTGATCGGCCACACGATGGAAGTTTATGTGGACGATATGATCACTAAGTCCAAGGATGCAGAGGAACTTGTGAAGCATTTGGATGAAACCTTTACGCTCCTAAGGAAATATCATATGAAACTTAATCTAGAGAAGTGTGTCTTTGGAGTTGGTTCGAAAAATTCTTGGGCTTCATGGTTAGTTACAGAGGAATCGAGGCCAATCCAGAGAAGATAAGAGCAGTAGTAGAGATGAGGTCCCCGCGTACTCTCAAGGAGATACAAAGCCTCACTGGAAAAATGGCATCCCTCAACAAATTCATCTCCCGAGCAACAGACAAGTGCCACGTCTTCCTCCAGGAAATGAGAAAAGTGAGAAAGACAAAGTGGACAATGGAATGTGAAGCAGCATTCCAACAGCTGAAGGAATATTTGCTGAAAGCCTCACTGCTGTCAACACAGCGAGCAGGAGAAGTTTTGTATTTATATTTGGCGATGTCACAATGGACAACGAGCTCGGTTTTGGTAAGGGAAGAGTCGGGGTGCAGTACCCCGTACACTACACGAGCAGAGCTTTGTTGGGAGCAGAGACTCAGTATCCGCTAATGGAGAGGTGGGCACTGGACCTAGTAACAGTAGCCCGGAAGTTGAGAGCTTACTTCTAAGCACACTCGATGATAGTTTTGACAAACCAGTCGCTCAGGCAAATTTTGTACAAGCCGGAGACTTCCGACAGGCTGGTGAAATGGTCGATAGAGCTCAGTGAGTTTGACATCCGCTACCAACCCCGAACAACAATACGGGCGCAGTTCCTAGCTGACTTCGTGGTCGAGTGCACGGAGAGGAACGAAGAAATGGACAGCGAACACCCAGCATGCCCCTCTGCCCCTAGCAAATCATGGACAGTCACAGTGGATGGGTCATGTGGGGATTAGGGAGCAGGAGTAGGGGTTGTTCTCCTCAGTCCTGAAGGGGTAGAGGTACAGTACGCTGTAAAAGCTCGAATTTGAGGCTACCAACAACTAGGCAGAATACGAGGCCGTAATAGCAGGACTGAGACTCGCCCTAGTAGTAAAGGCGGAAGAGGTAAAGCTTCAAATAGACTCTCAACTGGTGGCAAACCTCCTCAACAAAAGCTTTCCAGCAAAAGGCGAGAAGATTGAGGCTTACCTTCAGAAAGTGAGGCAGTTGATAAAGAAATTCTGAATGATCAAGATGAAACAGATCGCAAGAGGGAAGAACTTTCGAGCTGACATGATAGCGCGAATGTCCGCTATATCCGACCTCAAAATGCCGAAGACTATCCCGTTGGAGATCAAAACCCGCTCGAGTATCGAGCAGGAGGATGAGGTAATGAGCTTAACATTGAGCAGCACCTGGATGGACCCAATTGTCTCTTATCTCAAGAAAGGAACGTTGCCTACCGATAAGAAGCAGGCAAGGAAGCTAAAATGTCAAGCGGCTAAGTACATGCTGATCGATGGGGTATTATACAGGCGAGGATACACTCTCCTACTGCTGCTGTGTCTAGACAAAGAGGAAGCTGATTATGTCCTCCAGAAAATACACGAAGGGATTTGCGGGAACCACTCCGGTGTGAGGTCTCTGGCTTTCAAGGCCTTAAGGCAGGGGTACTTCTAGCCCCGGATGCACCAAGATGGGCAAGAAAGGGCCAAAAGCTGCAAGAATTGTCAAAACTTTGCCAACTACATGGCCCAGCCGCCCGAGAACCTCACAATGATGAACTCACCTTAGTCGTTTGCTCAATGGGGGATAGACTTAATCAGGCCGCTACCAAAAGAGAGAGCGTCTGCAACACACGTCGTGGTGGCAATTGATTACTTCACCAAATGGGTCGAAGTGGAAGCTTTGAGCAGTATAACAGAAAGCAGAACCACTAACTTCATTTGGAAAAATGTTATTTGCAGGTACGGGATCCCCCACGCACTGGTTAAAGACAACGGGAGGCAGTTTGACAACCACAAGTTCAGGGACTTCTGCAGGAACATGGAAATAGAGCTAAAGTTCTGCTCGCCATCACACCCGCAGGCCAATGGGCAAGTGGAAGCTGCGAACAAGACTATAAAGTGCCTCCTAAAGACCAGACTCGGCGAGCAGAAGAGAGCTTAGGTTGACGAACTACCTGGCGTCTTGTGGGCTTATAGGACCACGCACAAAACTGCCATGGGGGAAACCCCCTTTTCCTTGGCATTTGGGCATGAAGCAGTGGTCCCTGCTAAAATAGAGGTGGGGACACATCGAACGGAACACTTCAACGAAGAGCAAAACGATGAGCAGATGTATGCAAATTTGGACTTGCTGGAAGAAAAAAGGGAAAGGTCTGTGGCAAAGATAGCAGAATACCAGCAGAGGGTGGCCCATTATTACAACCGAAACGTACACATCCGCCAATTCCAGGTGGGAGATTGGGTGCTTAGAAGGGTGAATCAGAATACCAAGGACCCCAGGCAAGGGGTGTTGGGCCTGAACTGGTAAGGCCCGTACAGGGTCTCTCAAATAGCCTATCCGGGAGCGTACAGGTTGACCTACCTAGATGGATGGGAAGTCAAGAGGCCGTGGAACGCGCAGCATTTAATGAAGTATTTCCAGTAAATCTCCTTGTAACGTGAGCCGTGATACTTGGTTTTATTTAGCTTTTCCTAAAATATAAAGGGTGTAAAACCTTATACATGAATAAATGTGAAGACAAACACTTCCAATAATAAGTCAATATGATCAAGTTGGAGCTTATAAAAATGCAAAGGCCATGAGTCTCAAAGCCTAGTTTAAGGTGAGACGGTGCCAAGCGTGAGCCAAAAGCAGGCTCGAGTACAATAAGCTCGCAAAGGAACGCAAAGTCCAGAAGTCCCAAAGCCTAACTTAAGGCGAGACGGTGCCAAGAGTGAGCCAAAAGTAGACTCGAGCTTAATAAGCTCGCAAAGAAATGCAAAGGCCAAAAGTCTCTAAGCCTAACTTAAGGCGAGATGATGCCAAGTGTAAGCCAAAAGCAGGCTCGAGCAGAATAAGCTCGCAAAGAAATGCAAAGGCTAGAAGTCTCTAAGCCTAACTTAAGGCGAGAAGGTGCTAAGAGAAAGCTCGAGCAAAATAAGTTCGCGAAGAAATGCAAAGGCCAGAAGTCTCTAAACCTAACTTAAGGCGAGACGGTGCCAAGCGTGAGCCAAGAGAAGGCTCGAGCAAAATGAGCTCGCGAAGAGACGCCAAGGCCAGAAGTCTCAAAGCCTAGCTTAAGGCGAGACGGTGCCAAGCGTGAACAAAATGAAGGCTCGAGCAAAATAGGCTCAAAAAAGAGAAGCAAGGGCTAAAGCCTGTGAAAGATTATATAGCAAAGGCCTAGAGTCTACCTTACAGAAAATCACAAAGCAAACAAATACAAACACAAGGGCAAGTTAACAAATACATGTTTTTCATTTATTCGTCAAAGAGTACAAGGGCAAAAAAAAAAACTCAAGAGACTGGAGCTTTTGGGCTAGCAATGGGGGCTAGGGCCTCAGAGGATAGAGCACCTTCAGTGACGACAGCAGCATCAGAAGAGGTCTCAGCGGTGGGAGGAACGACTTCTCCTAACCCTGCAGGATTCTGAGTTGGAGGATCCCTTGGCTTCTAGTTTTGGGCATCCTACTGGCGCATGTACGCATCCACACCCACCTCGAGCTTGGACATATCCAATTCGGGATATTCCTTGCCCAGAACGGACATGAGGCATTCATAGCTGAAGGTCACACCATTGTTGTATTCCACAACGAGCTGGCCTTCCAAGAGTCCACCTTGTCCTGAAGACGGGAAGCCTCTGCCTCCAGGGTCCTCTCAAAGGAAAACCTCTGCACTTCCAGATCCTTTCGAGCGTTCACCAGCCCATCCCGAACCATAGACAACTCATTTTCGAGTTAGAGTGCTTTGGACTCAGACAGGGCTGCCTTCTCTTCAAAGGTGGAGATCTCAGTGCGAAGCTTCGCTGCCTCCTCATCTTTTTGCTCGAGCCTCTGTCTCAAGCTCTGATTTTCAGCCCTAATCTTCCTCTCGAAGTCTAGGGTCTTGGTCTTGAAGGCGGTTGCTACAGCCGTAACATGGGACGAGGGGCAATGGAGCATGCCAGCCAACTCACTAGCATTAGAAACCTCTAACCCCTCCAAGAATTTCTCCTCCATATGCCTGGCAAAATCCCTGACATAGGGGTCGGCATCGTCAGGCAGCTGCTGATCCTGAGAACATCCTGCTCGAGACCGAATCGAGACGACAGTTCTCGAGCCCCTTCGGGTCGCCCCTTCTGCTGACCGCTCGGCCTCTCGAGCAGGAGGAGCAACCCTGATTGGCGAGGCGGCAGTATCAACTCTAGACCGCTTGGGTGGAGCAGAGGAGCTGCTTGGATGGTCCGCTGTGCTCAGGGGCCTCTTCAGCCACGAGACAATGCCACTCATTTCCTCCTGAGAAGCGAGGCCGAACTCGACGAGATTGTGAAGCGCGAGTAGCTCCCAGCACGAGCTCGCGTTGTCTAGTGCAATATTGACACGCGATTGAAGCTCCTTCCCAATCCGATGACACTCGTTCCTAGATACTGTAACAACAGCCAGGAAAGAGTGGTGAGAAAAGTGCGAGCAAGAAAATTAAAGTAAAAAATGCAAAGAGCAGCAGACGACTTCAGGTGCAAAAATGAGAGGGAATTGGAGGAACCCCCTCAGAGGCAGAAGCTGCTCACCCCCAGTCTCCCCTGGCAAAGAAGAACTTGCCCTTCTAATTGCCACTAGAGGTGGGGAGGTCTGTGATGGGTTTCTTGCCCTTCAAACTGGAGGTGAGATAATACCAGCCTGCGTCCTTTGGACTGCTCTTCAACTGGTAGAGATGCTTTATCTCCTCTACCGACGGCTCACCCAAATTACACCACCTCCACAAAACATACAACCCAGACAAAACCCTCCATCCATTGGGGTTCAACTGCCCTGGGGCTAAACGTAGTTTGGATAGGAACCAGACAAAATAAGGCTAAAGAGGCAACCTAACGCCCCAGTTGAAATACTCCAAAAAAAGGGTGACGTACCCCCGGGGAGGGCGGCTGGGCATGTCACTTTTTCCGGGCACACATAAATCCACGCTGGCCGAAATATAGTACTTGTCCCTAAGCCGGTCTAGTTCTTGGTGTGAAGTCTCACACCTATATAATCAATAGCAAACCACCCAGCCTCTGACCTCTGACCAACCCTCTCCCCTTGTTGCGACCGGGTCTCCCCCACGACCTCGACCCCTTCAGGACTTGGATCTCTCACTAGAACCATTCTATTAGACTCGGAGTCACTCGAAGAAGATGATTCTTCACACGACATCCGACGGGGCTGTTGTGTATCTGACATTTTTCCTAGGGACACAATCTACCAAATGGGAACCAGAAACCCAGAAAATGGAAAACAAAACAAGAACGAGAAAAAGGAGAAAAGTTCATACCTAATGAAAGATCGAACGACGAAGGACGACAGCGACGGAAGAAAAGAAAGTAAGAAACGTTTACAGGCTACTGATTTTGGTGTTAGCAGAGATTGGAAACAAGAAGTACAATGAAGAAATTGAGAATTTTTAAAGGGGAAAGCACGTCATGTCAACAGACGGCACGCTACTCAAAGGACGCGACTGTTCAAGTAACCGCCTCTTTAAAATTCAAACAAGCGGCCAAAATTTACCCACGTGTCCTGCATTAAATGTAAAGTGACAAAAAAGATGGACAGCTTAGCGTGAGAAGATAAAAAGGCGGGGAAGCCTGCTCGAACAAGAAGTTTTCAGTCTTATCTCGTTTCACTCCAAAAGACTAGAAACTGGGGGACTGGTGTTTGGGTAATACCAAGCAGACCCTGATACCGAGCAGGCCCCCTCGAAGTCAACCCAGATAGAGTAGAAGACTTGACCACTGATACGAAGATGCCCTCGCTAGATATCAAAGCTAGTCAAGGTCAAGTGCTCCAAGGCTGGTCGAGCCCTGACCCTCTTTTTCTACTCGAGGTCTTCGAACCTCCGAGCAAGATCCAGTCACATCACCAAAAACACAGAGGGAAGGAAAAACTCAAGCAGAGCCGGCTTAAAACAGGATGACCCCTCCTTCCGACAACTTAACACGACAATCGATGTCTGGCAGACACCCCACACCGTAGGGCTTCATTACTATTACTGATGGTCGGCGCACGCCCCCACAGTGTCATCATTTCATACACGCGTGCACGGCACCATCATTAGGCCACAGGAACCCATACCTGCCTGACATCCCACATCCCCAGGGCGTGCCGCGGCAACCCCAGCTGTCAGAAGAGGGGCCTAAGCACCATTAATGCGGAGGGCGGCTGTCCCGGCAAAAGAAGGGCAGGAAAACAGGAGGATAAATATCAGCCGAGGGACAAGGTTAAGGGGTTCTTCTTTTCCTTTTTCTTTTGGAATCTTTGGGATTTTCTCTATCACTTTTACCCTTAAATCACCCTTATTTTTTCGGTCTCTCAAACCAAGAGAAATACGAAAAGAATCAACCCGATTACTGACTTGAGCGTCGGAGGGCTTTCGCCGGAAAAACACCCGGTGACCCCTGACATTTGTTCTTCGTGAGTGCAGGCCGAAGGAAACCATTGTTCCAGTAAACAGAGGAAGAAGGGGATTAGCGAGGAATCTTGCTCGTGCATCCAGCGAGCAAAAGTTCACAACTTTACTTGGGAGTGAGCAGAAAACACCACTAATTATGTCTTTAATTAATCAAATGCACACACACTCTCTCTCTACGCAACAAACAAGAGGGTTCTAGTTATAACAAACACATCTGACATTTATATGTACACCCAGCGAGCTTTTAGTATTGCTGACTCAATTGGTTCACTATACTCATCTTGTTAGTTTGAATAACTCTAACCCACAAAGATGAACCAAGCTAATGCTTTACAATAAGTAGAGTATACATTATATAGGTACCCAAGCCTAAATTTTATCTACAAATGACCAAAGATATAGGGGTAAAGCTTTCCAAAAGCATAGGTCAAATGCAATAAAAATGCATCATACTAATTAAGGAGTAGTAACTCAAACAATTATTGATTCTTTCATGCATAATAATGTCCATTCAAAAGATGCCACATTCGCTGAAATTCCAGGAAAAAACTGACAAAAGGGACTAAAATACGCATCTATTGCAGCGAAATCATACATTGTAACCTCATCAATGTGCAGCAATTATTGCCAAGCCCCAACATTAATGTCTACAGCACAATTCGCTAGTTCAAATTCAATAACCTAACTTAGGATTTATCTTATCTAATGCCAAATTAACAACTTTAATTCGACATTCTTAAACTAGACTGTAATTAGAAATAAAAATATATATTTGGTCAACACTTTATTTCTTTTATATGCAAAATCATAAAATCCGAGTGAAAACTCTAACCTGATCTCCAAAACATGGCTAAAGCACTAGCATCTTCTCTCATTCTGCATCGGTGATGACTCCGAAAGTTTTTCTACTGGTGAAGTGAGCTATACTGACCGCGCTTGGACAACAAGAGTTATGGTTTCAATGAATGGTGATGCTCGATTTACAATTTTTGGTTTCTATTGAAAGCAAGAAAGGGAACAAAATTCTGGGAAGTAAAAGAGGAGCAAGAGAGAGGAATCAAATTTTAGCAAATGACAGCTTTGTGTTTGATTGGATGAAAGGGAAAGAAATTTTGAGAACTAAAAGAAAGAGAGAGAAAGATCATTTTTGCTAAGAACGAGTAATTTGAAAGAGATTTAACACTTGGAAAATTTTGCTAAATGTTTAATGATTTAGATGGTACAATACATGAAACAGCATGCATTATCAGTAATTAAAAATATATGTTATATCTGAAGGGAATAAAACTAGGTCTTTCAATTTTTCAATTAAAACCTTTTAGGACCGATCTCATACAACATATAAGAATTAAGTAATCTAGAAATTCATACCTTGATGTTTTGAGAAGATGAACAATTGAGAGTTGTAGATCCGCCTCCAAACGATCTTCCAGGCTATGCCTCAAGTTTGATCAGCACTGGACGTGTGGGCGTCTGTTTCACCACTTCCCAATTGCAACTAGCTCCTCTTAGATGCCTTCTTTATTTTTCTTAGAATCCCTGGGGTTCTCCTCTTAGCTCTTAATTTAAGAGTATAAAGCCCCTTTTATAATATCTTATGAAAAACCCTAGTATGTTAAGATTAGGATTTCTATTTAAAATAGAATTCCTCTTTTAACTATCTCTCCACTTACCTAAAAGTGGAAGGAATGTGTTACAAACTAGGAGACCACCTTGTAAAACATTACAAGCCCCCATTTACACTTTAATATAACATACTATGCCTTAATAAATATTATAATTATAATTTTCATCTAATATGCCGCTTTTTCTTGCTTTTAGGTCCAGATGATGGTGTTGTCAATTAAATGAGCTAACCCGGGATCATTTGGGAACATACAATAGTGGCTACAATAATTAAATTTGTAATTAAACAAATATAATTATTTAATTCCAATTCTACTCCACTATAAGATTGAACTCGACCTCCATAATTGTATGCTCGAATATAATTCGCCCAAGCCACATTGATTTCTTTATCGCATAATCCTTTGTACCACATCGTTAATTTAAATTGATATCTCAACTGTCCAATCAATTTAATTACATCTTTTTCCTTGATACTTCATCGGTTTTCTCTAATGATCATTTTCAACATACTTATTTATGTTGAGACACTCGCCGTAGAATTCTATGATCATAATCGAAAACCCATCAAGAGATGTGTCGCATAAATTCTATATTGTTAATCTACAATTTCAATACTTGTAATTACTCCCACCAAGATACCGGGTAATCTAGACTACATGTGTATGTCATGCCCATTGGTAACTCAAATGAAATAACAACAACAATCATGAAATCATAACTAACTCAAGATTAAGATTACAAGAATCAATTCCTATGAGATTTAATAAGTCCGACAGCTTATTACTAGGTTAATTAAATCTCATATGTGATCCAACTCAATGTAGAGATATTACATCAATAAATTCATACATGATTAAGACAAATCACTCAATGAATTTATTACGATCTATACCTAAATAAAGTGCCCAACTTTATTTATCAATCATGAACTTATTTTATTTAATCATAAGTTAACTTGTATTTATGTCTTCTCGCGAATCCACATGGTGATCGCATAAATACATATAATATGATTAAATGGACTTTACTCAATATTAATGCAATAAAGATATATGAATAAAATACCTCTTTTATTTTATTAATAAGATATTATTTATTACAATAAATTTAAATATGCTTTAAAGAGCATATTTTTCCAACAATCTCCCACTAGCTCTCAAAGCATATTTGGCATCTCGCGATGCCCATGGACTCTAAGTGCAAATTAAAAGTTTCCTGTGGACGGCCTTAGTAAAAGGATCTCGCCAAGTTTTACTGTGACGCTAACTGGGTAACTTCTACATCACCTCTCTGCACTATATCCCTTATGAGATGATACTTCCTTTCAATGTGCTTTTGTTTCTCGTGGTTCCTTGGTTCTTTCGATTGAGCCACCGCACCACTATTGTCACAAAATAATTTAAGTGGTGCACTTGCAGCACATACCACCTCAAGATCTCGAAGGAACTTAGTGAGCCATACCGCTTCTTTGCAGCCTCGATGCAGCCACATATTCAGCTTCATATGGAGTTCACGATACATGATTGTTTCACACTCCTCCAACTAATAGCTCCACTTCCTAATGTAAACACATAGCCGTAAGTAGACTTTCTAGAATCCTTATCCGACATAAAGTCGTAATCAAGATAACCTCATCGGGTAAGTTCATCACCGTAATACATAAGCATATAATCCTTAGTTCTTTTCAGATACTTCATTATGTGCTTGATGCAAGTCCAGATGTTCGTGTCCGTGATTAGATTGATATCTGCTAACCATCCCAACCGCAAAACATATGTCTGGTCTAGTGCAAAGCATGGCATACATGAGACTTCCCATAGCTTCGGCGTAGGGAACTCGTCTCATTTTCTTTATCTCGTCATATGTTTTAGGTGATTGATCTTTAGAGAATGAAATTCCATGTCTGAATGGTAACAAACCAGTCTTGGAATTTTCCATGCTAAATCTAGCTAATATCTTATCGATATAGACCTTTTGAGATAAAGCTATAGTTTTATTCTTCTGGTCTCGTAGTAACTTGATACCAAGAATATAACTAGCTTCTCCTAGATCTTTCATATCAAATTGTTTTGCTAGCCAACTCTTTGTAGTAGTCAATACTCCTACATCGTTTTCGATAAGGAGAATATCATCTACATAAAGAATTAGGAAGGCTACAGATTTTCCCTGAATTTTCTTATACACACATGGTTCATCAATATTCCGAATGCAAACGATTTATCGCTTGATCAAACTCGATGTTCCATGATCGGATGCTTGCTTCAATCCATAGATGGATCTCTCGCAACTTGCATACCATGTGTTCTTGGCCTTTTGTATGAATCCATCCGGTTGTCGCGATAAAGATGTCTTCATCAATATGCCCATTAAGAAAGGCGCCTTGACATCCATTTGCCAAATTTCAAAATCTAGCACTCGCAGCGAATAGAGAGCGGAATTCGATGGATTTAAGCATAGCAACCGGAGAAAATGTTTCCTCATAATCGATTCCTCCTTTTGAGTGAACCCTTTGGCTACTAATCTTGCTTTGAATGTTTCTATCCTTCCATCTACTCCTCTTTTCCTCTTGTAGATCCACTTGCATCCAATAGGTTTTACCCCATTTGGTGCCTCTATAAGCTCCCAGACATTATTGGAATACATAGATTCCATTTCTTGATTCATAGCCCTTTTCCAATGTTCAACATCACTATCTATTAGAGCTTCATTGTAACTAGTGGGATCTTGTACATGTTCATCTGAGATTTCCATATAGGTTTCTCCCAATAACATATATCTTCGTCGGTAACCTAGTTACCCTCCCACTACGATCGAGGTTCTAAAATGATGTCTGCTCAGTGGATAACTGTGATCGATTGTTGCTCTTCATTCTGCTCAAACAGTGTTGAAAGCTGAGTATCAATTTGATCACTTGACAGTTCTTCAAGTATTACCTTACTCTTAGGTCTGAAGTTTTTCATATAGTCTTCCTCGAGGGAAGTAAAATGTGTGCTCACAATTACCTTCCTATCTTGAGGACTATAAAATAAACCCCCCCTTGTTCTTTTGGGATACCCCACAAACATGCAAACCTTAGAGCGTGAATCCATCTTGTCTGCCTTTGATTTCAGCACATGTGCTGGTGATCCCCAAATACAGACATGATGTAAACTTGGTTTTCGACCTGACCATAATTCTATTGGGGTTTTAGGCACTAACTTAGATGGAACTAAGTTCAAAAGGTAAACTGCAGTATCTAGTGCTAGGCCCCAAAAAGAGATAGGTAATTTCGAATAACTAAGCATAGATCTCACCATATCCAAAAGAGTTCTATTTCTTCTTTCAGCTACCCCATTTTGTTGTGGTGTTCTTTGGGCAGTCAACTGAGATATAATCCCATTTTCAACCAGATACTCTTTAAATTCTCCGGAGAGATATTCACCACCTCAATCAGATCGAAGTTTCTTTATGTTCTTATCTAATTGCTTTTCTGTCTTAGCCTTATACTCTTTGAATTTCTCAAGAGCTTCAGACTTATGACGCATCAGATAAACATAACCGAATCTTGAGTAGTCATCAGTGAAAGTGATGAAGTACTCATAGCCTCCTCGAGCTTGTACATTGATTGGTCCACATACATCTGTATGTACCAATTCAAGTGGTACTTTTGCACGCACTCCTTTGGCCGAGAATGGCCTTTTGGTCATTTTTCCTTCCAAACAAGATTCACAGAGTGGCAATGATTCATTTTCTAATGGACCCAAGAGCCCATCTTTGATCATTCTCTGTATCCTATTGGTTTATATGACCTAAGCATAAATGCCAGAGGTAGCACTGGTTGGAAGAAATCTTTCTTTTCTTAGATAAATGCGTATGCTCATTATTATCAATTACTGTGTCATGCATAGAAAGGATCATAGGACTCAAATGATATAAATTATCTTCCAATATACCAGAACAAATAAGTCTATTATTGAATAAAATAGAAACTGAGGACCCAAAATTTACAGTATACTTTGACAAACAAGCTACTGAAATTAAATTCCTCTTAATATCTAGAACATAAAGACAATTATTCAAAACTAAAGTCTTATTATTGAAAGATAATAAAACAGATCCAGTCTTTTCTCACGACACGAATCGTCTCGTCCCAAGCTGCAGTTTTAGGACCACCCCTTTTGTTACAAATCCAAAAAAAATACAAACAAATCTCTAACCATGAATTGAGACAATCCAAGCATGCTTTATTCATATATTAACAAATAATATATATCTAAATAAATTGTGCCACTCTAATACATAATTAACAAGATAGGTTTCTTACATAATTCTTATATATTATTATGAGATGGCTCTGATACCAATTGAAGGGAATAAAACTAGGTTTTTCAATTTTTCAATTAAAACTTTTTAGGACCGATCTAATACAACATATAAGAATTAAGTAATCTAGAAATTCATACCTTGATGTTTTGAGAAGATGAACAATTGAGAGTTGTAGATCCGCCTCCAAACAATCTTCCAGGCTATGACTCAAGTTTGATCAACACTGGACATGTGGGCGTCCGTTTCACCACTTCCCAATTGTAACTGGCTTCTCTTAGATGCCTTCTTTATTTTTCTTAAAATCCCTGGGGTTCTCCTCTTAGCTCTCAATTTAAGAGTATAAAGCCCCTTTTATAATATCTTATGAAAAACCCTAGTATGTTAAGATTAGGATTTCTATTTAAAATAGAATTCCTCTTTTAACTATCTCTCCACTTACCTAAAAGTGGAAGGAATGTGTTACAAACTAGGAGACCAACTTGTAAAACATTACAAGCCCCCATTTACACTTTAATATAACATACTAGGCCTTAATAAATATTATAATTATAATTTTCATCTAATATGCCGCTTTTTCTTGCTTTTGGGTCCAAATGATGGTGTTGTCAATTAAATGAGCTAACCCGGGATCATTTGGGAACATACAATAGTGGCTACAATAATTAAATTTGTAATTAAACAAATATAATTATTTAATTCCAATTCTACTCCACTATAAGATTGAACCGACCTCCATAATTGTATGCTCAAATATAATTCGCCCAAGCCACATTGATTTCTTTACTATACAATCCTTTGTACCACGTCGTTAATTTAAATTGATATCTTAACTGTCCAATCAATTTAATTACATCTTTTTCCTTGATACTTCATCGGTTTTCTCTAATGATCATTTTCAACATACTTATTTATGTTGAGACACTCCGCCGGAGAATTCTATGATCAAGTACTCGAAACCCATAAAGAGATGTGTCGTGCAAATTCTATATTGTTAATCTACAATTTCAATACTTGTAATTGCTCCCACCAAGATACTCGGGTAATCTAGACTACATGTGTATGTCATGCCCATTGGTAACTCAAATGAAATAACAACAACAATCATGAAATCATAACTAACTCAAGATTAAGATTACAAGAATCAATGCCTATGAGATTTAATAAGTCCGACAGCTTATTACTAGGTTAATTAAATCTCATACGTGATCCAGCTCAATGTAGACAAACTACATCAATAAATTCATACATGATTAAGACAAATCACTCAATGAATTTATTACAGTCTATACCTAAATAAAGTGCCCAACTTTATTTATCAACTGGGAACTTAATTTATTTAATCATAAGATAACTTGTATTTATGTCTTCTGTGAATCCACATGGTGATCGCATAAATACATATAATATTAATGCAATTCAAAATATCTGAATAAATATTTGAAATATTTTATTAATCAGAAAATCAATATGCTTTAAAGAGCATATAATCCCAACAGATAAATCATATCAAACTGGCACTAATTATCAAAGAAAATGTTTGGGTAATATCGGGCAGGTCTCCTCGAGGCCCTTCTAGCTCGAATAAAATACCCCGAGGTCAACCCAGCTCGAGCAGAAGTCCCGACTACTGGCACGAAGACGATCTCACTAGACGTCAAAGCTGGTTAAGGTCGAGGAATTCAGAGCGGTCTGAGCTCCGAGCTCTCTTGCTTGCTCGAGGTCATCAGGTCCGACCAAGGCTGAACAAGGACGGGGAGCTCGAAGACTGATCGAGACCCAAGCTCTCCTTCCTGCTCACTGTAGTCAAGTTCTTGAGCACAACTGGGCTGCGCCAATCATAGGACAAACGGAATGTAAGACCCGGCTCAGGACAGTCTGACCCGTTTCCTTAAGATTCAGAACACCTTTCGATGCCTGAACAGGGCCCCACAAGGGATGGTGGCGGTACTGTTGTCCATGGCTGGCACATGCCCCCACGGTGTCATCATTCCTTGCGCACATGCCCGACATGGTGATCTGGCCATATGAATCGGGTTGGGGAGACAGCCGCGCATCCCCAAGGAATATTACGCCAATCTCGGCTGTCAGAGGGACCCAGACACCACTGACGCGGGAACGGATGCTCTCGGAGAGAAAAGGCGGGAAAAACAGAGAATAAAAGGAAACGAATGGACAAGTTGCGGGGGTTCCGAAAATTCACACAGGTTCTCCCTATCCTTACTTCCTTTTACCCTGATTCTCCGAAAAACTCCATATTTATTCAAAAGAGAAAGGCAAAAATTCCTTTCTTCATTCTTTCGGTCTCTCTAACTAAGGGAGATACCAAAAAGAACAACCCGATTACTGACTTGATCATCGGAGGGTTTTCGCCGGAACAACACCCGGCAACCCTTGACATTGTTTTCTGTGAGTACAGGTTCGGAAAACTTCCGTTCTGGAAAAAACAGGAATAGGAAGAGGGAGACAGTCCTGCTCGAGCTCGAGCTAGCCGCGAGCAGAAGATTCTGGCACTGTTTGAAAGGACGCGGGAAAACTGCATCAACATTTTTTGGCGCCGTCTATGGGGATCAGTTCAAAAATCCTGATTTCCCAACACGTCCAGGACACACAACACAACGATGAGAGGAAACAGCCGAAGGGGTGTGTGCCCAGAGGAATCGGTGACTTTGAGAGAAGTGGCCTACGAGGCTCAGAATAGGGAGACAGTTTGACAACGGCAAATTCAGAGACTTCTGCCGAAATCTGGGGATAGAGTTGAAATTTTACTCTCCCTCACACCCACAAGCCAATGGACAAGTAGAGGCTGCGAATAAAACCATAAAACGCCTCCTGAAGACAAGATTGGGCCAGCCAAAAGGAGCCTGGGTGGACGAGCTGCCTAGTGTATTATGGGCTTACAGAACCACACACAAAACGGCCACTGGAGAGACCACGTTCTCCTTGGCGTTTAAGCACGAAGCAGTGGTTCCTGCTAAAATAGGAATGGGGACGCATCGGATGGAACACTTCAATGAGGAGCAAAACAACGAGCAGATGTGCGCAGGTCTAGACTTATTGGAAGAAAAGAGAGAAAGGGTCACTGCTAAGATCGCAGAATATCAACAGAGAGTAGCTCGTTATTACAACCGAAATGTGCACATACGCCGGTTCCAGGTGGGTGATTAGGTACTGGGAAGAGTCAACCAGAGCACGAAGGACCCAAGGCAAGGTGTGCTAGGACCAAATTGGGAAGGCCCTTATCGAGTCACTCAATTAGCAGGACCAGGAGCATACCGGCTAGCTCATCCGGATGGACGAGAAGTCAAGAGGCCGTGGAACGCACAACTCTTGATGAAATACTTCCAGTAAGTTTCCTTGTATTGTGGGGTTAATATAAGATTCCTTTCCAAAATGGGGATATGTAAAAACTCAAATGCGTGTAAGAGTATGAAAATCATTTGTAATATAAATTCAAGTTGAAGCCAAGAAGAAGCTCGCGAAGAACGCTAAGGTCAGAAGTCACAAAGCCTAAGCCTATAAGCGGGACAGTACCTAGCGAGGCCAATTGCAGGCCCGAGCAGAAGACAACGCTAAGGCCAGAAGTCCCAAAGCCTAAGTCTTAGGCGGGACGGTGCCTAGCGAGGCCAATTGCAGGCCCGAGCAGAAGACAACGCTAAGGCCAGAAGTCCCAAAGCCTAAGTCTTAGGCGGGACGGTGCCTAACGAGGCCAATTGTAGGCCCGAGCAGAAGCTCATGAAGACAACGCTAAAGTCAGAAGTCTCAAAGCCTAAGCCTTTAGGCGGGACGGTACCTAGCGAGGCCAATTGCAGGCCCGAGCAGAAGACAATGCTAAGGTCAGAAATCCCAAAGCCTAAGCCTTTAGGCGGGACGGTACCTAGCGAGGCCAATTGCAGGCCCGAGCAGAAGCTCATGAAGACAACGCTAAGGTCAGAAGTCCCAAAGCCTAAGCCTTTAGGCGGGACGGTACCTAGCGAGGCCAATTGCAGGCCCGAGCAGAAGAAGCTCACGAAGAACGCTAAGGCCAGAAGTCCCAAAGCCTAAGTCTGGGGCGGGACGGTGCCCAACAAGGCCAAATGGAGGCCCGAGCAGAAGCTCATGAAGCCAACGTTGAGGTCAGAAGTCCCAAAAGCCTAAGCCTCAGGCGGGACGGTGTCCAGTGAGGTCATTAATAAACTCGAGCAAGAACAGCACGAGAAGATTACATTAAATTTAAACATGAACCAAAATTGGGCTTGAAGCAAATAAGCTCGCAATATATATAGAGCCACAAAGCATGAGCAGAACGTCGGTCCAGAAAGACCGAGTTCACGAAACAGGCTAAAGGCTTTCAGCCTAACTCAAGGCAAATCTCTGCCGAGAGCATAAGTTTAAAGAACCAAACATGCAGTAATACACTTGGGCATAAAATGAAATAAAAAGCCCAACACTTACAAAATTCTTACTTGGCAAGTATAAGTCAATCCTACATACAAAACAAGAGAACATACACACGAGCACAAAAAGGAGTTGTTCAACATAGGCCTTTTTATTTCATTAAAGTGATTACAAGTACAAAAAAAAAAAAGAAGTTTAGGCAGCAGGATTGTCATCGGCAGCGGCAGGAAGAGTGTCAGCAACAGGAGGAGGAACATCTCCAGCAGCAGCAGGGGGAGGAACAACTTACCCAGGTCTTGTCTGTGGCTCGGCAGGGGAAGCTCCAGACTCTTGGGTGGGGGCGTCGTGAATGCGTATGTACTCGGCAACACCCTCTTGGACCTTAGACAGGTCGACCTCAGGATGTACCTTGCCCAAAGCATACACGAGGCAGTCATAGCTGAAGTCCACCCCGTTGTTGTACTTAAGTGCAAGCTGGACCTTTAAAGCGTCTATCTGCCCTTGGAGACGAGAAGTTTCCCCCTCTAAGGTCTTCTCGTAGGAGGATTTTTGGGTGTCCAAATCCTTCTGAGTCTCAATCAACTCCTCGCGGATGTCGGTCAGCTCCCTCTAGAGTTGAGAAACCTTAGAGTCTGACACTGATGTCCTCTCTACGAAGGTGGCACTCTCCTCTTGGAGCTTCGAGTTCTCTTCTTTCAACTCCCCAACAGTCTGCTCCAAGTTCCGGATCGCTGCTCGAAGTTCCTCCTGAGAGTTTTGAGTCTTGGCCTGGAGCCTGGTCACAGCCGCTGAAGTTCGAGAAGAGAGACGCTGGAGAGCACTAAGCAGCTCGTCAACATCATAGGACTCCAGCCCGTCCAGGAACCTGTCGTCCATCTCCCTGGTAAAGTTCCTCAAGTAGGGCTCGACACGGTTGGGCAAACCCTGCTCCTGCACATCTTCGAGTCAAGGGCGAGCTGAGGCTGCAGTCCTCTGGCGCCTGTGAGGAGGACCTTCTTCTGCTCGTGCTGCCTACTGAGTAGAAGGAGAAGCTCGAGCAGGTGGAGGCGGAGCGTCTGTTTCTGCTCGTGGTCTCTTCAAAGTGCTCGCACCTCCAGCGGTCCCTACTCGCCTATGCATCATCTCTCGCACCCCCCCTCATACCTTCTGCTGGCACCAAACCAAATTCCAAAAAATTCTGGGGTGTAAACAGCTCCCTGCACGAGCTCGCGTTGTCGAGTGCAGTCTTTATGTGTGGTTGAAGCGATTCCCCAATCCTGAAAGAAGCACCCCAGGAAACTGCGAAGACAGCAAAGGCAAAATAATGAGAACAGATGCGAACAAAAAATACCGTGGAACCGGAGGGACCCCCTCGGTGAGAGGTGCAGCATGCCCCTATTCTCCTCCAACGAAGAAGAATTTGCTCTTCCAGTTGCCACCAGAGGTTGGGAGGTCGGTGATGGGTTTTTTACCCTTCATGCTGGAGGTAAGGTAGTACCAACCAGCATCCTTTGGGCTGCACTTCAACTGATACAGGTGCTTTATTTCCCCCACCAAGGGTTCACCCAGATCGCACCATTTCCACAATACAAAGAGTTCGGAAAGGACCCTCCACCCGTTCGGGTTCAACTGCCCCAGGGTCAGACGAAATCTGGACAAAACCCGGCCGAAATAAGGCTGCAGTGGCAGCCTGGCCCCCCACCTAAAGCATTCCAGATGGAAGGTCGTATAACCCTGAGGGGGACGACTAGGGATATCACCCCTACCCGGTAACTTTAAATCTACATTATTGGGTATATTGTAAGTATCCCTAAGTCTATTCAAATCCAACTGGGTGGTTTCACACCTCATTTGATCACTGGGGTATCCCCTATCATCAGACCTTTGGCTGGCCCTTTCCTCCCGTTGCAGCTGGGCCTCGCCGCGGGCAATGCCCCTTCTGAACTAGAATCCCTCACGGGAATTATACTAAGAGGCTCTACTTCACTTGAAGAGGAAAATTCCTCAGGAGACATCCTACGGGCTCTACCAGACATTTTTCCTAGAGTTTAATCTACCCAAGTGAAATCAGAGACCCGGAAGAAGGAAAAATTGTGAAGATAAAAAGAAGAAGGGTTGTACCTGGATACAGAGAAAGGTTTAGACGACCGGGAATAACGCTGACACGGAAGAAGAAGACGAAGAAGCACTTGCAGAAAATTGCGGGTTAAGTAAAAATGAGCAATATGAAGTAGAGTGAAGAAATCAAGGGTTTTTAAAAGAGTAAAGGCAAAAGGTGCGTCTCTTCAGTAGACGGCGCGAAGATCAAGGGATACGACCTTTCGAGTCAAGTCCCTTCAAAATTTGAACACACGATCAGGATCTACCCACGTGTCTCGCATTAAATGCGAAATGATGGAAGTGGAAGACAACTGGGGAACGTGGGTATGCGTAAAAGGCCACGAAGTCGGCCCATCAATAATAAGTTTCCAGTCTTACCTCATTTCACTCAAAAGACTAGAAACTGGGGGACTGGTGTTTGGGTAATATCGGGCAGGTCTCCTCGAGGCCCTTCTAGCTCGAATAAAATACCCCGAGGTAAACCCAGCTCGAGCAGAAGTCCCGACCACTAGCACGAAGACAATCTCACTAGACGTCAAAGCTGGTTAAGTTCGAGGAACTCAGAGCGGTCCGAGCTCCGAGCTCTCTTGTCTGCTTGAGGTCATTAGGTCCGACCAAGGCTAAACAAGGACGGGGAGCTCGAAGACTGATCGAGACCGGAGCTCTCCTTCCTGCTCGCTGCAGTTAAGTTCTCGAGCACAACTGGGCTGCGCCAATCATAGGACAAATGGAATGTAAGACCCGGCTCGGGACAGTCTGACCCGTTTCCTTAAGATTCAGAACACCTTTTGATGCCTGAACAGGGCCCCACAAGGGATGGTGGTGGTACTGTTGTCGATGGCTGGCACATGCCCCAACCGTGTCATCATTCCTTGCGCACATGCCCGACATGGTGATCTGACCATATGAATCGGGTTGGGGAGACAGCCGTGCATCCCCAAGGAATATTACGCCAATCTCGGCTGTCAGAGGGACCCAGACACCACTGACGCGGGAACGGATGCTCTCGGAGAGAAAAGGCGGGAAAAACAGAGAATAAAAGGAAACGAATGGACAAGTTGCGGGGGTTCCGAAAATTCACACAGGTTCTCCCTATCCTTACTTCCTTTTACCCTGATTCTCCGAAAAACTCCATATTTATTCAAAAGAGAAAGGCAAAAATTCCTTTCTTCATTCTTTCGGTCTCTCTAACTAAGGGAGATACCAAAAAGAACAACCCGATTACTGACTTGATCATCGGAGGGTTTTCGCCGGAACAACACCCGGCAACCCTTGACATTGTTTTCTGTGAGTACAGGTTCGGGAAACTTCCGTTCTGGAAAAAACAGGAATAGGAAGAGGGAGACAGTCCTGCTCGAGCTCGAGCTAGCCGCGAGCAGAAGATTCTAGCACTGTTTGAAAAGACGCGGGAAAACTGCATCAACAAAAAACAAAATAAATGATGGGAAATTTTTCCACTCTTACAATAAAATTGCAGGACGTAAAGCAAACTTATCTAAGACATCCACTATTTGGTTGCAGTTATCCTGAAATCTTGCTTTGGAGATGATAGACACTGCAGCTTGGAAATAATCTAAAATAATTTTTAAATAAAATGATCATTTTATCTTTAAATGAATTGAAATTTATTTTTTCTATAAAATTTTAAAAAATATATATATATATATTTTATATTTAATTCATTAATAAAATATTATTGAAAATTATGTGTGTGAGTATCATTTAATTAATAGATAAAATATTATTATTTTTTTAATCTTTTTGACCTAAAAATGTGTAATACTCATCTAAAATATTTCCTTCTTTTTAAAGATATCTCAAAATAATAAAAAATTATTAATCATGCCATCACAATTATCAAGGGATTTTCATTGTTTAAATTAATCATATAAATAATAGTTGTCTAAACTAACTTTGAAAAATAAAAAAGTTATAATTACAAAAATTAACATCTTAGATTTTAAGATTTATTTATTATTATTAAATTCAAAGGTATTCTTATAATTATAATTTTTTATTTTTAAAAATTTTATAAGATAAAATATTCTTTTAATTTATTTAAAGATAAAATAATTATTTTATTTAAATTCTCATTATTAAAGTAGTTGATTAATATAAATTTAAAAATAAAAATTATACACAAAATATATCAAAATTTTTTAATAATTATATATATATATATGACAAAATAAAAATAATATAGTGATAATTTTTCTACTTATAAATAAATCGCAATGAAAAAGAAAGCAATATGTCAAATGAAATTTAATATCACATAAGACAAAAACAGAGTTAGAAACCAGCAAGCAATCGTGGCAAATGGGTACATAGCTTCATCCAACATTTCCTTTAAGTTCAATTGTTGAGGAATGTTCTAACAAATCCATTCCGACCACGTGCAACAAAATTTTGGAAATAAGCTGAACTGTTCACAGATCAACAGCGTGTTAGCTGGTACGTTGCAAACACGTGCCAGCAAAACATCAGCTAGAAGAACCGATATAAAATAAAGGAAAAACGATTGTAAGCCCTATCATACAGAAAGCAACATAAAATTTCATATTGTTTTAAATATATATATATATATAATCGTAAAATTTTATTAATTTTTAAATCATTTTAATTAAGAAAAAGATAATATTATACATTTATAAAAATATATATATTTGTAGTTATAAAAAATGACATGTAAATTTTTAAAATTATCTTCTACTTTAAAATTATTACTGCTATTACTCTTAGAATTTGAGGGTTATATAGATAAAAGGACATAAATTTTTTAATATTTTAATATATATATATAACCTTAAAATTTTATTAATTTTCAGTTTATTTTAATTAAGAAAAAGATAATATTATACATTTACAAAAAAAAAAAAAACATTGTATGTTGATGCAGTTTTTCCCGCGTGCCTCAACAGTGCCTCGAGCCTTCAAACAGTGCCTCCAAGAGCTCGAGCAGGACTGTCTGAACCTTCTGCTCGCGGCTTCAAACAATACATCGATCCTTCTGCTCGCGATAAGCTCGATCTCGAGCAGGATTGCCTCCTTCGTCCTGCTCACTGCCTTCTTCGTAAGCGGAGATCTCCGGTCCTGCACTCACGTGAAAGCAGGTCGGGTCGCCTGAAGTTTTCCGGCGAAAACCCTCCGACGCTCAAGTCAGTAATCGGGTTGTTCTTTTTGGTATCTCCCTTAGTGAAGGAGACCGGAAAGATGAAAGGGGTATTATTTCGCCCCCCCCCCCCTTTTTGGATAAGTATGGTGTTTTTTCAGAAAATCAAAGTGAGAGAAGTCAGAATAGGAAGAACCTGTGAATGGATTTTTCCAACCCTTTGTGAGTCAAAAAATCCAACCTCTTTTTGTGAATCAAAGTTGCCAACCCCTTTTGCGGATTCAATTCTTCCCACCCTTTGTGAATTAGAAATGCCAACCCTTGTAACGTTCCCCTTCGTCTCCTTTTATACTCCATTTTTCCCGCTCTTTTCATTTCCAGACTGTCCACTCCCACGTTAGTAGTATCTGGGTCCCTCTGACAGCCGGGATTGGAGGAATATTCCCTAGGGATGAGCGGCTGTTCCCTTAACCCGATTCACGTGGCCAGATCACCATGTCGGGCGTGTGCGCTAGAAATGATGATACCTTGGAGGCATGTGCCGGCCATCGGCAACAGTATTACCACCATACCATGTGGGGCCCCGATCAGACATTAAAAAATGTGCCAGGATTCTGAGAAAACGGGTCGCGTTGCCCTAGACCGGGTCTTACATTCCCTTCGTCCCATGACTGGCGCAACCCAGTTGTGCTCGGGGACCTACATTCTGCGAGCAGGAAAGGTGTGCTCGATTTCGACCTTGACCAGCTTTGACCTGAGGGACGACCTCGAGCAAGCGAAGGAGTGCTTATCTCTCGACCTTGACCAGCTTTGACCTGAGGGACGACCTCGAGCAGGCGAAGGAGTGCTTAGCTCTCGACCTTGACCAGCTTTGACCAGAAGGGCTGCTCGGGCTAGGCTGTCCTCGGGGTGTTTTATCCGAGCTGGAAGGGCTTCTAGGGGCCTGTCCGATATTACCCAAACATCTGGTATGTTCCTGGTCCTGCAAATTATTCAGTTTTGCAGTTTTTTCCTCTTCGATTACCATATCCAGCTTCACCTGCTCATACGCATCCGAATACGAACGGATCGAAGGACTTCGCAGGTTATACCATGGTCTCCCCATCCGGATCCCATCTTTTAATCCTCTCATGCTTGGGGATGGTTGAACGCACCAAGATCTAGGACCGATCTAAGGTATCTTTTGATAAACTCCCGGAGGGACTCTCCTTCCTTCTGCTTCACTTCTGACAGCTCCATCATGTCATCCTCAAGGGTCACTGCGCCCCGGAATTGCTCTGCGAACTCCCTGCACATCTGTTCAAAGCTCAAGATGCTTCCCTCGGGAGTTTACTGCATCAGCCTCTCACTCTTCCCTCCGAGGTAAGTGGAAGGTTCAGCACCTCCGAGTCGCCGACAATCCTTGCACCCCGCCATGTCGTTGAGTCGTTCTATGTGCACTAATGGATCACTTTTTCCCGAAAATTTTAGATCCGGGAAGTGGAAGTCACGTGGGATCGTGACACCCATGATCTCCGCGAGAGTGGAGATTCGTTGTCCAAGATTATTCGCCAGCTTGGACTCTTTCCGCTCCCTCAAGATCTTCCACAACTTGTGCCAACTCGCAGACCTCTCCCTCCAACTCCTCCGCACGAGAGGTCAGTCAGTATCCTGCAAATGTTGACGAGACCCCTTTCCTCCATGTTTGTTTCTTCTCTCACCGCAACATTTGGTGCCCTAGGTCTTGGGCTTCATCTCCGCATTTTCCCGAACATGAACATTCCTCTACTGGACTCCGGGACATCATTACATGCTTTTCTCTGTCCCTCCCTGAGTTCTTGTAACAGGGAGGTCAGAGTATCCATATGTTTTTCCATCCGATCCATTCTTTCCTGGATCTCCCTGTTCTGGGCCTCATTGGCCACTTCTCTCAAAGTTACTGATTCTTCCGGACTTAATCCTCTTCGGCTGTTTCCCCTCATCGTTGTGTTATGTCTTGAATGTATTAGGAAATCAGGCTTTTTGTGCCGATCCCCACAGACGGCGCCAAAAGATGTTGATGCAGTTTTTCCCGCGTGCCTCAACAGTGCCTCGAATCTTCAAACCGTGCCTCCAAGAGCTCGAGCAGGACTGTCTAAACCTTCTGCTCGCGGCTTCAAACAGTACCTCGATCCTTCTGCTCGCGATAAGCTCGATCTCGAGTAGGATTGCCTCCTTCGTCCTGTTCCGCTGTCTTCTTCAGAACGGAGATCTCCCGGTCCTGTACTCACAGAAAACATGGTCAGGGGTCACCGGGCGTGTTCCGGCGAAAACCCTCCGACGCTCAAGTCAGTAATCGGGTTGTTCTTTTTGGTATCTCCCTTAGTGAAGGAGACAGGAAAGATGAAAGGGGTATTATTTTGCCCCCCCCCCTTTTGGATAAGTATGGTGTTTTTTCAGAAAATCAAAGTGAGAGAAATCAGAATAGGAAGAACCTGTGAATGGATTTTTCCAACCCTTTGTGAGTAAAAAATTCCAACCTCTTTTTGTGAATCAAAGTTGCCAACCCCTTTTGCGGATTCAATCTTCCCACCCTTTGTGAATTAGAAATGTCAACCCTTGTAACGTTCCCCTTTGTCTCCTTTTATACTCCATTTTTCCCGCTCTTTCCATTTCCAGACTGTCCATTCCCACGTTAGTAGTATTTGGGTCCCTTTGACAGCCGGGATTGGCGGAACATTCCCTAGGGATGAGCGGCTGTCCCCTTAACCCGATTCACGTGGCGGATCACCATGTCGAGCGTGTGCGCTAGAAATGATGATACCTTGGAGGCATGTGCTTGACCATCGACAATGATATACCACCATACCATGTGGGGCCCCGTACGGACATTAAAAGGTGTGCCGGGATTCCGAGAAAACGGGTCGGGTTGCCTCGGACCGGTCTTACATTCCTTCGTCCCATGATCGGCACAACCCAGTTATGCTCGGGGACCTACATTCTGCGAGCAGGAAAGGTGTGCTCGGTTTTGACCTTGACCAGCTTTGACCTGAGGGACGACCTCGAGCAGGCGAAAGAGTGCTTATCTCTCGACCTTGACCAGCTTTGACCTGAGGGACGACCTCGAGTAGGCGAAGGAGTGCTTAGCTCTCGACCTTGACCAGCTTTGACCAGAAGGGCTGCAAGGGCTGCTCGGGCTAGGCTATCCTCGGGGTGTTTTATCCGAGCTGGAAGGGCTTCTAGGGGCCTGTCCGATATTACCCAAACATTGTATATATAAGAAATGACATGTAAATTTTCAAAATCGTCTTCCTCCCTAAAACTACGACGACTATTATTCTGAAAATTAACAGAATTTGAAGGTTATATATCTTTTTTGAAATATTAAGGGATTTTATGTCAGCTTTCCCAAATGTTGGGGGATTAATAGTCTTTTTCCCTTGAAAAAAAAAAGATAATATTGTATATTTAAACAACGATAGGAATATTTTCACCTCATTAATTGTGTAAACTCACCCCACCTAACAAAATTATTTACAATAGATTCTCAATATTTTTAATAAATACAAATCAATAAAAATATTTGTATACTTAATCAATTAAATAATTCTTATATTTTTTTTACTTCATTTTTTTACCATTAAGGTCGATTTAATATAAGTTCCATTTAATTATTTTGCTTTTATGACATAAATTGATCCAATTACCTGAAGAAATTTGTGTTATTGTAGGTAATATTTTAGGTACTTAATTTTAGGACTCATAATCTAACTTTTTAAGTCTAATATTTTTTAATATTTATATGTAATAATATAAATTTGATAGTCTAATAATATATATGAGTATTGTCTCATGAGACATTATATTAGTTTAATTAAAGGTTGATAAAATAAAAGAAAATATTGAAGTTAAAGCAAATTTTTGGTATTTTTTACTTTTAAGGGTAGTATTGTCAATTTAAATTTAGAATAAAGCAATATTAGTAGTCAAATATAATATAGAAAAATATAAGTCACAACAAAATAAATTAAAATATCAAAAAAAATTAAGATATAATAAAAAATAAATAAAGATATATCTAATTGATTAATTCTTCAGAATTCTTCTTTATTGAAAATTTTTAAAAATAATGTGAATTTTCTATAATTATTTTTTGGAAGTAGAGTGGATTTACAAAATTTATGTGACCACCCTTTAAAGAAAAATATAGTTGTATTTATAAGAAATAACTTGTAAAATTTTTAAAATTATCTTTTTCCTTAAAATCATTGCTACCATTGCTCCGAAAATTAATAGAATTTAGAGGTTATATGTCTTTTTTAAAATATTAGAGAATTTTATATTTCTTTTCCCAAACGACGGAGGACTAATAGTCTTTTTTTCTAAAATGAATTAGGAGTGGGCACCAACCCGCTGAACCCTAATGAACTCTCGCAAGTTGGGTTGGGTTGAAAAAATTTCAACCCAACTCGCCTTCATGTTATATAATTATATAAATTATTATTATAATATAAATATTGATATTTCATATAAAAATATATAATAATAAAACAATAATAAAACCTTCTCATTTAATAAAACTCTTAATTATTGTTGTTGTTTAAACTTTAAGTGTTTTATGTTAAATAAGATTTTAAATTTTTGGCTTGTTTTTTTCCTTTATTAACCATGAACTAATAATTTAATTGTTAGACATTGAAATTTTGATTTTTTTTTCTTCTTTTGATTAATTCATTTAATTTTGTAACTTTTTATTTTTATATAATATTAAATTAACTATGAAAATGAGCCTCCATCAAAAGTTCAACCTGTTCGAACCAACCTGTCATAACTCAGAATTTTATAAATTGGATTGGGTTGGATTTTTTTGATCCATACTATATGCGGGTAGGATAGGGCTGGGTATCAACCGGACCGTGCTCATCCCTCAAATAAATGATTGATAGAGACCGTCATTAATGCGTCTTTTGAGGGTGTGGCTACAAGAGTGTCATATTTTACATCAAAGGTTGCAAGTTTTGAATAAAGTAAAAAATTTAAAATTTTCTCACCCGTTTCATATTTCACTTCCTTGTTCCATGTTTGGCTTGAGTTATTGCATTGTTCCGCTACTCGTATGTTTCGTGTGGTCATGTTTAACCCCTTATTATATGCACCTAATTAACTTACCATATTTACTAACTCTTAAGTGTTATCTGGTTCGAACAAACCGGGGGATAAGTGATAAGAAAGGAGAGGAGTATAATCATGAAAGTAAATCACATTGTTTGGTATAACAATTTATGTGAGTAAGCCAAAATCAAATGCACATAGTAACTGGACATTGGTAGTTAAGTGTACAAGTAATCTTGGTATTCATGCGATTTACTTTGGATCTTTCAAATAAGTAGTCGAGTGTGCGTAGACACAGTTACTTGTGTGTGAAATCACTTGAATCATGAAATAAAGGAACAATGTATAATGTGTATAATGTATATAAGTAGACGGCGCATAATTATATACTTGGCTCAAAGTTAGATAAATTATTTAGAAGGGCGCTTGCTCCATGCAATATTACTTACCACCTTCGAAGCTGGTCGGAGGAGAAGATATGGGCACCTACACATGCATTCAATTAGAAGCACTCAATTGAAGAGCAATGTCATTAAACCATATACAAGCATTCAAGTGAAGATCGAAAGCATATGAATACAAACCGAAAGTTAAATTTGAAAGAGATACTAGACATTCAACTACAATTTTAATTTTCTTATACAAAGTTACGACGATGACCAGTTCGAAAATCTATGATAACTATAAAGAAACTACTCCAAAAAACCAGTATTGGCTTGACATGAGTATGCACATCTTTGTCATTGCAGATTCTCCAAAGGTGCCTTGTTGATACCTTGGAAATATCTGCACTTAGATGTGAAAATATTATAGCTAATCTATTGGAATTATGTGCTCTTTAAAGCATATTAATTTTCTAATTAATAAAATATTTCAAATATTTATTTATATATTTTGAATTGCATTAATATTTTGAGCAAAGTCCATTTAAATCATATTATATGTATTTATGCGATCACCATGTGGATTTGCAGAAGACATAAATACAAGTTATCTTATGATTAAATAAATTAAGTTCGTATTTGATAAATAAAGTTGGGTACTTTATTTAGGTATAGACTATAATAAATTCATTGAGTGATTTGTCTTAATCATGTATGAATTTATTGATGTAATTTGTTTACATTGAACTAGATCACATATGAGATTTAATTAACCCAAGTAATAACCGTCGAACTTATTAAATCTCATAGGCATTGATTCATCGTAATCTTAATCTTGAGTTAGTTATGATTTCATGATTGTAGTTGTTATTTCATTTGAGTTACTCAATGGGCATGACATACACATGTAGTCTAGATTACCTCAGTATCTTGGTGGGAGCAATTACTAAGTATTGAAATTGTAGATTAACAATATAGAATTTATACGACACATCTCTCGATGGGTTTTCAGATCTTGATCATGGAATTCTCCTGGCTAGAGTGTCTCAACATAAATAAGTATGTTGAAAATGATCATTGAGAAACCAGAGTAAGTATTAAGGAAAAGATGTAATTAAATTGATTGGACAATTGAGATATTAATTTAAATTAACGATGTAGTACAAAGGATTGTGCGATAAAGAAATCAATGTGGCTTAGGCGAATTATATTCGAAGCATACAATTATGGAGGTCGATTCAATCTTATAGTGGAGTGGAATTGGAATTAAATAATTATATTTGTTTAATTATAAATTTAATTACTGTAGCCACTATTGTATGTTCCCAAATGATCTCCGGGTTAGCTCATTTAATTGACAACACCATCACTGGACCCAAAAACAAGAAAAACTGACATATTATAAGAAAATTATAATTATAATATTTGTTAAGCCCTAGTATGTTATATTAAAGTGTAAATAAGGGCTTGTAATGTTCTACAATGTGGTCTCCTAGTTTGTTATATATTCTTTCCACTTTTAGGTAAATACAGAGATAGTTAAAAAAGGAATTCTATTTTAAATAGAAATCCTAATGTTTTTCATAAGATATTATAAAATGAGCTTTATACTCTTAAATTAAGAGCGAAGAGGAGAACTCTAGGGTTTTTAAGAAAAATAAAGAAGACATCTAAGAGGTGCTAGTTACAATTTTGGGGAGTGGTGAAACAGACGCCCACACATCCAGTGTTGATCAAACTTGAGTCATACCTTGAAAGATCGTTTGGAGGCGGATCTACAACTCTCAATTGTTCATCTTCTCAAAACATCAAGGTATGAATTTCTATATTACTTAATTCTTATATGTTGTATGAGATCGATCCTAAAAAGTTTTAATTAAAAAATTAAAAAACCTAATTTTATTCCCTTCATAATCAATGAGAGCAAAAGTAATGAAACTGAAAACAAGGCATTGAAGACCATGCCTCACAGGAAGTCATATACATTATGTTCACATAGTCCTATATACACATTTATGTTTCTCATACAGTATTTTAAAATATACAATCAAATGCACAGAACAGCATCAGCTGTGGAGTCTATTTTATAACCGGATTCTATTGTTCAAATCTTATATTGGACACCACATAAATGTCGAGTCAATTTAATTAATAACAACATCTAAACCAAAAAACAACAACAAATAACAGCGGAGGAAAGTGATCTGCAAAACATTTACGCGGCTAGCTGGATTCCCTGCTCATTGTCTTGTCCATTCGTCTCTTTTTCTTCTCCTCTACAACCTTAACCACACCTCTCTCTCACTTCAATCCAGCATTTTCTTTTGCTTTTCTTACCAATTTCATGCTCTCAGACCATTAATCATCTCCTCAAATCAAATTTTCAACATCTACAAATCTTTTTTACCCCTAAATTTCCAAACGCCTAATTGTTTCACATACTTCTACAATTTCAATATAACACATAAATTTCTAATTTTTTTTGCATAACATTTACAGTAAATCACAAATACCACAACGATTAAAATTACTTCCTCACCTTGCCCTTAACTCGAAATTGAAAGAGATCGAAAGGAAGCTTTGCAACTTCAACGGCTCAAGATAACGGCAACCGCTTGATGAAATCCACTTGTTGTAGGTTTGAGCCAGATGATGGTTTCGATTTTCTGTGATTACTGAGTAAATCGAAGAGAAAAATTACAGAGAAATTTCTGTGTTGAGCGAGAGAAATTGGAGAGGATTTTGGCGCGGGTTCTATAAGCTTTGCAATCTTTGGGAATTGGTTGCAAAGGTTATCCATTTCTCCTTTTCTTTTTCTTTTTTTTGTCTTTTCAATGTCTGCCGTTGGATTCATTTTACTTGAATCCAACGGCTGCATTTAACAGCCGACACAATGCCGGGCCTCAATGCCCGGCATTGTAGCTATAGCCGTCTTTTGGTCATTTCGTTTATAAAACAGAAGGTCTAACCGTGAAAAATTAAAATACATGATTTTCCACGTGTCACTGTGGCAAGCAATGGGAAGCACGCGTATTGTCCTCTCATGTTCCTGAGCACATAAATAAAATTCTAGAGCACATACGACATATCATCTCTAGAACGTTGCTTGTTGCCACGATAAAGCAACTGGGTTGGTCAAAGTTGGAATGTAAATAGAATGGACGGTAAAAAGGATCAAAGAAAAGGGCAACATTGATTGAGTATGAACTCCCAAGTCAAGTCAACATAGCCATCAATTAACTGATAATTTTTTTAAAAAAATTATCTCTTGGTCAAAGATTGTTTATAATTTCATGGAACTTATGATGAACCTAAGAATTATTTCATATAATTTGTTAAATATTCTTAGATTATGGAGTATAATTATTAGATTGACGTAAGGTATATTATTATGTTAACTATATATTTCTGACCATTTTAAGTGCTTTTACAATGAATTTGAAAACGTTAACACTTTATTTACGTATTTTGAAAATTAAAGATTCATCTTGTGCATGGTGATAGAATTGGGTAAATAAATTATGGTCTAGATTAAACCGTATTGAATCAATGGTTAGGTTTAGTTATGGATTAATTTTTTTTTTATAAATAACTAAACATATGATTGTATAAATAAAATTGAAACACCAATAAATTAAAACACCTGTCTGAGTTTTGGTTCGTAATGTTGAATCGAAGAATTGAACTAAAAAATTAAGATATTTTTATAATTTTACTAAATTTAAAATGTGTTCCATTTTGATTGGTTATCTCAAATTAATTATTACAATAGACTTGCACGCATACGATCGCTAGTGTGTGTGTATATATATATATATATATATATATATATATATATATATATATATATATATATATATATATGTTGATGCGATTTTCGCGTCGCCAGCGGTCTCGAACCTTCAAACAATGCCTCCAAACAGCTCGAGCGGGGCTATGCGAACCTTCCGCTCGCGGCTCAAACAATGCTCTCGATCCTTCCGCTCGCGATAAGCTCGATCTCGAGCGGGATTACCTCCTTCGTCCTGTTCACTGCTTCTTCGAAGCGGAGATCTCTCGGACCTGTACTCACGTAAACCGGGTCGGGTCGCGGGCGTGTTCGGCGAAACCCTCCGACGCTCAAGTCGATGATCGGGTTTGTCTTTTGGTATCTCCCTAGTGAGGAGACCGGAAAGATGAAAGGGGTATTATTTCGCCCCCCTTTTTGGATAAGTATGGTTTTTTCAGAAAGTTCAGATAAGAGAAATTAGAATAGGAAGAACCTGTGAATGGATTTTTCCAACCCTTTGTGAATCAGAGAATCCAACCCCTGTAACGTTCCACTTCGTTTCCTTTTATACTCCATTTTTCCCGCTCTTTCCATTTCCAGGCTGTCCACTCCCACGTTAGTGGTATCTGGGTCCCTCTGACAGCCGGGATTGGCGGAATATTCTCTAGGGATGAGCGGCTGTCCCCTTAACCCGATTCACGTGGCCAGATCACCATGTCAGGTGAGTGCGCTAGGAATTATGACACCTTGGAGGCATGTGCTGGCCACCGAGCATGATGATCACCACCACACCATGTGGGACCCTGGTCAGACATTAAAAGGTGTGCCGAGATTCTGAGAAAATGGGTCGGGTCTTGTCCAGCTATGCTCGTGGACGTAATCTCGGCGAGCAGGAAAGGTGTGCTCGGGGACCCGTTCTTTGCGAGCAGGAAGGAGTGCTCTGGTTCTCGACCTTGACCGGCTTTGACTCGGGACGACCTCGTGCTAGACTGTCCTCGGGGTGTCTTACTCGAGCTGGAAGGGCTTCGAGGGGCCTATCCGATATTACCCAAACACCAGTCCTCCAGTTTCTAGTCTTTTGAGTGAAGCGAGATAAGACTGGAAACTCAGTAATGATGGGCCGAATTCGCGGCCTTTTACGCTTCCCCACGTTCTTCTTGCTCGAGCCTATAGTTGGCTGTGCTTGGCTCTGTCCCACCTGAGGCTTAGGCTTTGGGACCTCTGGCCTTGGTATTCTTCATGAGCTTCTTCTGCTCGGGCCTGCAATTGACCTAGGCTTCTTCTGCCGTCACTCCTGCTCGGGCCTGCAATTGACCGAGGCGTCTTCTGCCGTTACTCCTGCTCGGGCCTGCAATTGACCGAGGCGTGGCACCGTCCCGCTGGGACTTCTGGTCGAGGAGTTCTTCTGGATCTTCCGCTCAGGCCTGCAATTGACCCAAGCTTCTTCTGATGTTATTCCTGGTCGAGCCTACAATTGACCGAGGTGTGGCACCGTCCCGCTGGGTCTTCTGGTCGAGGAGTTCTTCTGGATCTTCTGCTCAGGCCTGTAATTGACCCAAGCTTCTTCTGATGTTACTCCTGCTCGGGCCTTTTAATTGACCCAAGCTAGGCACCGTCCCTCCTAAGACTTAGGCTTTGGGACTTCTGGCCAAGAAGCTCTTCTTGATCTTCTGCCCGGGCCTGCAATTGACCCAGGCTTGCTGATACTCCTGCTCGGGCCTGCAATTGACCCAAGCGTGGCACCGTCCCGCCTAAGACTTAGGCTTTGGGACTTATGGCCAAGGAGCTCTTCTTGATCTTCTGCTCGGGCCTGCAATTGACCCAAGCGTCTTCTGCTGTTACTCCTGCTCGGGCCTGCAATTGACCCAAGCGTGGCACCG
The DNA here is from genome assembly GCA_025617385.1 of Murraya koenigii. NCBI lineage: Eukaryota > Viridiplantae > Streptophyta > Magnoliopsida > Sapindales > Rutaceae > Murraya > Murraya koenigii. Next base: position 12,908,868 of record CM046814.1, read on the forward strand.
CCCCGTTGGGAGTTCTGGCCAGGGAGTTCTTCTTGACTTCTCCTGCTCGGGCCTTTTAATTGACCCAAACGTCTTCTGAATCTTTACTCCTGCTCGGGCCTGCAATTGACCCAAGCGTCTTCCGCTGTTACTCCTACTCGGGCCAGCAATTGACCCAAGCGTGGCACCGTCCCGTTGGGACTTCTGGCTAGGGAGTTCTTCTTGACTTCTCCTGCTCGGGCCTTTTAATTGACCCAAACGTCTTCTAAATCTCTACTCCTGCTCAGGCCTGCAATTGACTCAAGCGTCTTCTGCTGTTACTCCTACTCGGGCCTGCAATTGACCCAAGCGTGGCACCGTCCCGTTGGGACTTTTAGACAAGGAGTTCTTCTTGACTTCTCCTGCTAGGGCCTTTTAATTGACCCAAACGTCTTCTGAATCTCTACTCCTGCTCAGGCCTGCAATTGACCCAAGCGTCTTCTGGTGTTATACTCCTGCTCGGGCCTGCAATTGACCCAAGCGTCTTCTAGTGTTATACTCCTGCTCGGGCCTGTAATTGACCCAAGCGTGGCACCGTCCCGTTGGGACTTTTGGCCAAGGAGTTCTTCTTTACTTCTCCTGCTCGGGCCTTTTAATTGACCCAAACGTCTTCTAAATCTCTACTCCTGCTCGGGCCTGCAATTGACCCAAGCGTCTTCAGCTGTTACTCCTGCTCGGGCTCCGCATTGACCTAGCGTGGCACCGTCCCGTTGGGACTTCTTGCCAAGGAGTTCTTCTTGACTTCTCCTGCTCGGGCCTTTTAATTGACCCAAACGTCTTCTGAATCTCTACTCCTGCTCGGGCCTGCAATTGACCCAAGCGTCTTCTGGTGTTATACTCCTGCTCGGGCCTGCAATTGACCCAAGCGTCTTCTAGTGTTATACTCCTACTCGGGCCAACAATTGACCCAAGCATGGCACCGTCCCGCCTAAGACTTAGGCTTTGGGACTTCTGGCCAAGGAGCTCTTCTTGATCTTCTGCCCGGGCCTGCAATTGACCCAGGCTTGCTGATACTCCTGCTCGGGCCTGCAATTGACCCATGCGTGGCACCGTCCCGCCTAAGGCTTAAGCTTTGGGACTTATGGCCAAGGAGCTCTGCTTGATCTTCTGCTCGGCCCTGCAATTGACCCAAGCGCCTTCTGCTGTTACTCCTGCTCGGGCCTGCAATTGACCTAAGAGTGGCACCGTCCCGTTGGGACTTCTGGCCAAGGAGTTCTTCTTGACTTCTCCTGCTCGGGCCTTTTAATTGACCCAAACGACTTCTGAATCTCTACTCCTACTCGGGCCTGTAATTGACGCAAGCGTCTTCTGCTGTTACTCCTGCTCGGGCCTGCAATTGACCCAAGCGTGGCACCGTCCCGTTGGGACTTCTGGCTAAGGAGTTCTTCTTGACTTCTCCTGCTCGGGCCTTTTAATTGACCCAAACATCTTCTGAATCTCTACTCCTGCTCGGGCCTGCAATTCACCCAAGCTTCTTCTGCTGTTACTCCTGCTCGGGCCTGCAATTGACCCAAGCGTGGCACCGTCAGGTTTGGACTTCTGGCCAAGGAGCTCTTCTTGACTTCTCCTGCTCGGGCCTTTTATTTGACCCAAACGTCTTCTGAATCTCTACTCCTGCTCGGGCCTGCAATTGATCCAAGCGTCTTACGGTGTTATACTCCCGCTCGGGCTCGCAATTGACCCAGCGTCTTCTAGTGTTATACTCCTACTCGGCCTCGCAATTGACTCAAGCATGGCACCTTCCCGCCTAAGACTTAGGCTTTGGGACTTCTGGCCGAGGAGCTCTTCTTGATCTTCTGCCCGGGCCTGCAATTGACCCAGGCTTACTGATACTCCTGCTCGGGCCTGCAATTGACCCAAGCATAGCACCGTCCCGCCTAAGACTTAGGCTTTGGGACTTCTGGCCAAAGAGCTCTTCTTGACTTCTCCTGCTCGGGCCTATTAATTGATCCAAACGTCTCCTGAATCTCTACTCCTGCTCGGGCCTGCAATTGATCCAAGCGTCTTCTGGTGTTATACTCGCCTCGGCACTGCAATTGACCCAAGCGTCTTCTAGTGTTATACTCCTACTCGGCCTCGCAATTGACCCAAGCATGGCACCTTCCCGCCTAAGACTTAGGCTTTGGGACTTCGGCCGAGGAGCTCTTCTGATCTTCCGCCCGGCCCGCAATTGACCCGAGCTTACTAATACTCCCTGCCGGGCTCGCAATTGACCCAAGCATAGCACCGTCCCGCCTAAGACTTAGGCTTTGGGACTTCTGGCCAAAGAGCTCTTCTTGACTTCTCCTGCTCGTCCTTTTAATTGACCCAAACGTCTTCTGAATCTCTACTCCTGCTCGGGCCTGCAATTGATCCAAGCGTCTTCTGGTGTTATACTCCTGCTCGGGCCTGCAATTGACCCAAGCGTCTTCTAGTGTTATACTCCTACTCGGGCCTGCAATTGACCCAAGCATGGCACCTTCCCGCCTAAGACTTAGGCTTTGGGACTTTGGCCGAGGAGCTCTTCTTGATCTTCTGCCCGGGCCTGCAATTGACCCAGGCTTACTGATACTCCTGCTCGGGCCTGCAATTGACCCAAGCATAGCACCGTCCCGCCTAAGACTTAGGCTTTGGGACTTCTGGCCAAAGAGCTCTTCTTGACTTCTCCTGCTCGGGCCTATTAATTGATCCAAACGTCTCCTGAATCTCTACTCCTGCTCGGGCCTGCAATTGATCCAAGCGTCTTCTGGTGTTATACTCCTGCTCGGGCCTGCAATTGACCCAAGCGTCTTCTAGTGTTATACTCCTCCTCGGGCCTGCAATTGACCCAAGCATGGCACCGTCCCGCCTAAGACTTAGGCTTTAGGACTTCTGGCCAAGGAGCTCTTCTTGATCTTCTGCCCGGGCCTGCAATTGACCCAGTCTTGCCAATGAGAAAAAAATTTGAATTACTTTCCTTTTCGCCTTCCTCCCCTTCTAACCAAACATCGCCTAGGAAATTTTGAGGATAAGAGTTGAAAATAGGCTACAAATGAAAAATAAATGGATAAGTCCATTGACTAAACTAGTACAAAAAATTAAAAGAAAGAACTCATCAATTAAGAATTGCTTCAAGATTATCTTCTTAACGCATAATTTATTATTGGTTACTGTTGGATTATTTTTTTAATAAATATTATTTTGATTTGAGATCCCAAATAAATTAAAAAATAAAAATATTTTAATATAATATATTTTATTTTTCTAACTTTAATATTTTACCGTACTAAAATAAAAGATCGTTTATTAGATAATTATCCATTTTTACAAGAGTACAATATTATAACAAATCTTCCCTCGCCTTTGACTCTATTTGAGATTGAAGTTGAAACTCAATAAATTATTTATTTAATAAATTTTGATAAAAATAGTATTTGATATTTTTTGTAAAAGTAACTTATTTCATAATTTTTATATTTTGACAATTTCTTTTAAAAATAAATGGGAATGTACTTTTTATAAGCAACTTATTAAATAAATTATTATACTTTTTTAAAATTCTTATTACAACCTTAATATTTTAATAAAAAAATAATTATATATTATTTTTTAATAAAGCCTAATATATAAATTATTAGATATCATATTAACACTACAATTAAGTTATTACTATAACTATTGTATGTTCTCTTTAGTATCAATTTAATGTAAATGTAATAAATATTACTTCTTAATTTATTTAAATTATATATAATTATGAATTTTTATCATATTTTGTGTAACAATGAAGTTCATTAGATTTTATTTAATTGATTTTTTTTTACTTTATGTAATTTTATGTATTAAAATTTTTTTAAATAATTTATTAAAAATACTCTAAAAAAAGTAATTTAAATTTATATATATTTTGATTATTATATAATAAAATAATATTTTCGTAATAAAATTTATCAAATGTATATATTCTATTTTTTAAACTCATAACTAAAAATATAATTTATCAAATATTAAATTATTTTTTAATTAATAACTTATTTTATTCATATAATAAAAACAACTTATTTATTTAATCGGTAATCTGAATGGAACGTTTGTCTGAAATTTAAATGTGAAAGAGATTTTTGCGAACCCTGGTGATCACAAATTTTCACACTCGATGAATGGCCGTGATCATAGCTAAAGACATCCATCCGTCCATAGGGCGAAAATTCAAACTACAGTCGACATTAGTGGGGTCGACAAAAGAAAGACCCACTTGAACTCAGAAACCAAACCGCCATTCTGACATTTAAAATTGTTATTGGCTTATTGCCAAGGGCGGCTGACCAACTTTTATGATTCCAAGAACTAAGACACTAATTTTTTCTTCGGTATGCAATGAATACTTAACACGTGGAAACCGAACATTTCAGACCCATGACGCACGTGTCAAAACCAATGTGGCCCCGTCTAAACATGGAGTATTCTCATCACCATTAAATCCTTTCTAAAAAGGGCAACATTAGAGAGAACTGCTGTGTAAATGATAATAACACAGTATATTTTTATTTCATTTCCATATACAGACATCCATTTCCTCATATATTACCAAAGAGTACATCGTCGTTTCTCCACAACCATTTCTCTCTGAGAAGAGGAAAAACCCTATTTACATCTTCAAACAACCAAACCTATATATATATATATATATATATCACATCTATAATAAAAACTTTGACCTGATCACTACTATCCAGTCTTTCACATTTTGTCTTATTTTCCACTTTCCACATCTTCCCCAAACTAATATTTTTTGCTGCTTCTACATATAAACAACTAAAGAAAAACTAGGCAATAGCGTACATTGATCAAACTACTTTGTATAAGTAGGGTGGATAATAAGATGATAAAACTAAAGTGCCAATAAGTGAACACTAGTATTCTATCAATAATCCCCCCATTGGGGCTCGGTGAGGGATTCCCTTTCTCCGCTTGCCGATTCGGTAACTAACAGCAGTTGGAGGGGGTGTTGAGGGGGAGAAGCTTTGCATTTTGATGTTGTTGTTGCTGGTGATGTCCCTATTCTTGAGCTTGCCGTGGCTGCAGCAGCTGTATGAATCCTCAGAGTCCGAACCCATTGTTAGCCGGTTCTTCCTCTCTGGAAAATTCTTCGACGTTCCAACAATCTATAATAACATCAACATTTTGAAAATAAAAATATTATAAAAATGCGCCAATTCACAAAAAAAATATGTAACTGAAATTTGAAGGTGGTGTTCATGTTTCACAATTCATAATCAATCTAATTATTGGCTTAACAACTTTCTCGAACTTTAGGAAAGTCCAGCATAGATGAACACTCTATATATATATAGATATGTTTTTTAAAGTAATTAAATTAATTAATCAATCTAAGTGATAATTGAATTTTGAAGTCCCATTTTCAAGTACTCCATCCACATTCTGTAAGCTTAAGGAATAAAAAAATTAGAGAGGGAAATCAATTAATTATGAAAAAGTCAACTCCATTCCAACCAAACAAACAATGTGTTAACTGAACTTTATTGTTTTCTTTTCCCACACTTTATCATCAACCAAACAAGAAAAATGGGACAAGATTCAAATAATTGTGATTAAGGTTACCTTGCAGCCAAGAGAGCAGAAGCGGAAGGAATCAAGGAGACTGCGGTCGCAAACCTCGCAGGTGTTTGTAACACCCTTGCCAGGCCTAGGCTGAGGCCTTTCATTCAAGAACACAACTCTGGCACTGTTTATAACATAAGTTTGAACTCCAGATATGTCAAGCACCTTCTGAATTTCAGATACCCTTATCACATCATGGTACGAAGACCTTCTTATCTGTTCCATTTAATCAAATCAACAAAATCAACGATGCCCAATAATTTATAATTAGCTTAATTAGTCAATTAAAAAGAAACAGGGGATTTTGGGATTTTGATTTTTGAACCTGAATAGCACGATGGTCCTTGTGGTACGCCAAGCAGAGAGAGCAGATAGCGCCATTCATACAATCCAAACAATACATATTGCATTCACTCTTGTGAGAATCAGCATGTAACTTGCATTGAACAAAGAAGCTCTCCCTTAGCAGTGGCTTCAGCCATGGAGGCCACCGGTTGTCCTCTTCATCTGGGCCCTATGACAAATAATCATACACATATATACATTAGGCCATCGTTGTAAATAAATAAAGAAAAATGCCCCAAAAAAAGTTAAAAAGTTAAAATGTTGTTTGTAATTGTAATACCATTATTCTGCGATTCTTGGGCTTGATTTCACGGACAGTGGATTCTTGATTTTCGATCGCCAGCTTGAACAACTCACAAAGTAAAAACACTTGTTGAATTAGAGAGAGGGTTTAAAGAGAGGGTGATAGATATTATTGGTAGACAAAGCAGAGGCGGCTGAGAGTCTGAAGAGGATGAAGGAAAAATGCCTGTATAAGAGAGAGAAAGAGAGAGGGGTCGTTCTTATCTCCACGCACGAAGTCTACACTCCGAACCTAATACCAAACCTAAGTGCGTTGGCCGCAAGGAACCCACCTTCTTCTTTCCTTTTATTTTCCCTTTCATTTTCACTGCTGCTATTACCTCTTTGTTTGGTCTTAATATATAAAAGTATATATAATAATTTTTTAAGGAAGGCTTTGAGAAAGTGAGGATATATTTTTTATTTAATATTATTATTTCTACTTAATTATAAAATTATAATTAAAAAAAGATATTAAAATCTCTATATTTAGATTTTTAAGGTTTAAATCTTAACTTTCACGATTTAGCTTGAACAATATAATTATAAAATATATATTTAACTGAGATTAAAAAAGATAGTAAGCTTGATTAGTTATTTTATAGATCACATAGTGTCAGAGTTCTCCTACTAGGAAGAGCAATTGGTTGGTGAGAATGTTATTAATAGATAAAAAATATAAATTTTAATATAATTTTTTTTATATTTTAGTATAAGTGAGAATGTCCTCTCTCTCTCTCTCTATATATATATATAGTTTTGCTAAGTTATATTTGTTGTAACTTATATTCTAATTAAAATAATGTAAAAACTACACAATGACCCATTTAACCCACCTATTATATTACTTATTTTTGTATATTTTACAACAAATGGAAAAACCTATATATTTTAAGTCAAAATAATTATACACACACAAATATATATATAATAAATATCTCTGCGTGTGTGTGTGTCATGCAAATTTTTTTTGAATATTAAGCTATTATCAATATTGCCTTATAGAATTTATTTATACTTAAATCCATTAATCAAAAAATTTACTTTAAAATTTTGCTAATATAGACATAATATAAAAAAATGTTATAACTAAAATAGACATAATTTAAAAAATTGTTATATATAAAAAATATATAACATAGATTTTGTAAGTTTTTTTGAATGTTATATAAATTTATTTTATATTATTAATCTGTGAAACAGATTTTATCAATTTTGAAACAAATTTGACATATTATTAATATTAAAAATAATTTTGTTTCATATTCAAAATAATTTATAAAATTTATAATATTTTATGTATTAAATTATTTTAATATTATATTTGTAAGTTTATTTAAAGTCAAATTATTTTGTTATTATAATCCAAGAGTATAATTATAAAAAAAAAAAGGTCTATGTGAAAATTTATGAAATCAAGAGGTCTATGTGACCATTCAAAATAAACTTACGGGCGGCTTTTTCTCTAAAAAATAATAAATTAAACTCTTCTGCAATTTCGATATCAGTATTTTATTTTTGGATAAATGCTTATTTAGTTTTTATATTTTAACTTAAGTGTCCACTTACTCATATATTTGAAAAAATATCTTAAGATATCTCTTCATTTAAATATGTTTCATTCTTACCCTTAATATTTATTTACTTTTATAATAATACCCTTTTAACAATATTCTTGACATTAATCAATTTATCTATAAAAATTTAATTAGCAAATTAACTAATAATTATTTAATAGCAAATTAACAAATAAATATTAGTATAAAAATAATAATATTTTTTGTACCCTTATAACAATCTTGCTTATAATTATTTACAAATAAATTAATATCAGCAAACTTAAAAGTTGAAATATCTTTACAACAATTTTACTAGTAATTATTTATAATTTTTTTTCAAATTAACCCTAAATGTAAAATAATAACTACACACTTACACTAATTTTTACTTTTAAGGCTAATTTGGTAAATCAACATTTTTTTCATCAATATCCTTAAGAATATTATTGTAGGGTATCATTGTAAAAAGAGCGACAAAGTAAGGATAAGAGTCTAAGATATTAACAACATAGGTGTTTTGAGGCATTTTTAAAATATGAGGACTAAATGAACACTTAACTTAAAATATACAGACTAAACAATTATTTATTCTTTATTTTTATAATTTAATATGCGTATGAATTTATTAGTGAAACCAAAGAAAAAAAAAGGTGATCAAATTTATAGTAAAAATTGTGACGTGAACTGTGACGTGAACTCATGCTAAAACATAACTCTTTTTCTTTTTCTTTTTTTTTTTCATTTTCTAAGTTAGGGTAACATTTACTACGATCTTATGTCAACACTTGATTGAGTGGTTTTTAAATATTTTTATTTGCATGGTCGCTCGAGATGAAACCATGGGGAGGTAGGGCATAAAAATATAATTTAGGCTACGCTTCCCATCATCTGTCTTTCAAATAAAGATAAAATGTTAAAAAAAATATTGATGTTGTTTTCTGCTTGCTCCTAAGTGACGCTGTGAACTTCTGCTCGTCGGATGCTCGAGCAGGATTCCTCACTGATTCCTGCATTTCTTCGTTTACTAGAACGGTAATTTCCTTCGGCCTGTGTTCACAAAGAATAGTGTCAGGAGTCGCCGGATGTTTTTTCAGCGAAAACTCTCCGACACTCAAGTCAGTAATCGGGTTGATTCTTTTGGTATCCCTCTTGGTTTGAGACTGGAAAAAATAGGGCGTTTGAAGGGTAAAAGTGATAGAGAAAGTCTCAGTTTTTGGATGGTTTTTATTGGAGTTAAAATGCTTCAGATTTTTTAAGAATGAAAATATGGTCAAGAAAAAGTTAATCTCCAAGGCTCAAAAGAAAAAGAAAAGAAGCCCCCAAACCTTGTCCTTAGGCTCCCCTTTATCCTCCTATTTTCCCGCCTTTATTTACCTGGACAGCCGCCCTCCTCATTAATTGTGTCTGGGCCCTTCTGACAGCTGGGGTCGTTGCGGCACGCCCTGGGGACGTGGGATGTCAGGCGGGTATGGGTTCCCGTGGCCCAATGATGGTGCCGTGCACTCGTGTATGAAATGATGACATTGTGAGGACGTGCGCTGGCCATCGGTAACAGTGACGAAGCCCTACGGCGTGGGGTGCCTGCTAGGCATCGATTGTCGTGTTAAGTTGTCAAGAAGAGGGGTCATCCTGTTTAAGTCGGCTCTGCTCGAGCCTTGAGATTCCCTCGGTGTTTTTGACGACGTCACTGGATCCTTCTAGATGGTTCGAGGACCTCGATCAGGAAGAGAAGGTCAGGGCTCGACCAGCCTTGGAGCACTTGACCTCGACCAGCTTTGACACTTAGCGAGGGCATTTTCGCGCCAGCGATCAGGTCTTCTACTCGGGCTGGGTTGACCTCGAGGGGGTCTGCTCGATATTACCCAAACAAAAAATACTATGACCTTATACTAAAAAAGAAATGCTATGCAATATGACAAAAAAAAATGATGCTGTCTAACACTCTAATTCTATATTAGTAATGGAGCTGAAAAAAGAGGGACTAGGGTTGAGACATGTTTTTATCAAGTTCGGCCAATGTCATGTTGTATTTGGTTCCGGTCGGGCATTCATCAATGCAAAACCAAATCAAATATCCCACCTTCAACAACTATTATTTCACTAAAAATTTGTCAAGCATACAGTAAAAATGTATACATACATTAATCAGTATATCACATAAAGAAAAGGAAAATTAAGTCAATTTTTCCTTTTTATCTAGTTATTGTAAATGGTTATGTAAGAGAACATGTAAATCGTATTTGAAGTGACATTTTTTTATTGAATTATATGCATAAAGTAAAAATATATACATACATTAAATTGTATATCACATAAAGAAAAGAGAAATTAAGATAATTTTTTCTTTTTATCTTGATATTGTAAATAGATATGTAAGAGCACATGTAAGTCGTATTTGAAGTGACATTTTTTTTTTGAATCATATGCATAAAGTAAAAATATATACATACATAAATCTGTATATCACATAAAGAAAAGGGAAATTAAGACAATTTTTCCTTTTTATTTATATATTGTAAGAGGAAAAATAGATATGTAAGAGCACATGTAAATCGTGCTCCAAGTGACATTTTTTTATTGAATCATATACATTGAGTTGAAGACTTGCCTGCCATCCCGATTCATCATTATTGCCTTTGCTGCCAAATTAAATTCAAGTTGCTCAATCAATTCATGGAAGACTAAATATATAACACAATTAGTGTACTGGCAATATAAAATTATATCAAAGTTTTGTTATAAAGTTGAGATACCAAATTTGTATAAAAGACAATATTGTGTCATTGATTTATTACTTATTAATATTGTAAAATTATACAATTTATAATATTATTAAAAGTTAACTATTTCTAAATACATGATAGTAATTGATTAGTTTTATTTTGTTTGGAATGCAAAATTTGTATCTCTACTTTATAATTTGTGCATGAGCCTTCTCATACCATCTAAATTTATTATGTTAAAAAAATAACAAGTTACTGTAATAGCCAAATGCATTTTTATGATTTGACTGTCTAAGGATTGTATGAACTACCCTCCGCGACAATTTTTAAATTTTTTTGTTGAATTCAATTTTTTAACCCTCTATCCAATAAGAATTCGAGCTCGGCACACAATAAGTAAGTTTGATAATATTATAATTTTTAAAATAATTATTGTTAATTGTATTATATAAATAACTAGTATTGAAAAAAATTAATTAAATGTTTAGTTAAATTTATTTTTATAAGTGTTGTGAGTTTTTATTGTGTAATGTCAATATAATTAGTAATAATAATAATTCATTTGAATGTAATAATTTTATTTCTGAACTGAATAAGGATAATTTTGAATTTTTTTGTACTTTATGTAAGGATATATATCGAATTGCATTAAATATAAAATTGATTCTCAAAATTAGATTTTGAAAAACTATTCCTTATTTATTTTTCAAAATTTGTTATAGAATGAGATAATTTTACCAAAAGTAATTTTAAAAAAAATTACTCAAATAAAAATTAACTTTTAATTTTTTTTAAATTACTTTTTTACCTCTTGAAAAAGGTCCTAAATTGTGAATTATTTTCATATTAGGAGATCGTATTTCGAGTAAGTTATGCATTCAAATGCTACATATAAAATATTTTTTAAAATACATGATAGGGATTAAAGATTAGATTAACCTAGGTTAAGTGTTTAACCATGTAATTGGGTCAGCATTGTATTAGTTTATTCAGTGATTTTTATAATAAAGTTAATACCACTAAAATTTTATTAATTAAAAATAGTGGGATTGGTCCAGATCAGATCGGCAACCCATGCTTAGAGATGATCCATAGAGACACTGAATGGACACATTACTGTTATAAATATATGCATTATAAAAACAATTTTGACAGCATAGATCACGGCATAATCTTCTATTATAATATTATTACCAATACATTTATCTTAAGAGTGATTATGATATCCACAAAACTTGCGACAACGTCTTTGAATTGGATTCACGATCTTAGTTATAGATTCATCACTCGTGTTTATGATTTGTTTTACAAAATTACACATATATATTATCTTGGATTTGTTGGAAAAGATTACAAATTTGATTCTCAAAATTAGCTCTTTAACAACTTGTATCTCGCTTACGAATCACGAGAATAATTACATTGAACCAATTTAAATGGAAATTCACAAAGCATATATCAATAACAAATTAGATACAAAATCCAAAATACGTATTTATCTTTTTTTTAATTGAAATTTAATAGTTTCTCAATTTTTTTAAAAGGTAAATGAGTGCACAAAGCTCAAATCAATTTTGTAACCTTTTATTTTCCTATAATTCAAACTTAGTGATTCGTTAAATAAAGTATTTGAAAATTACTCAATAAGCCTGATGTAGGATGTTATTTTAGGATAAATTTTTTATTTTTTTATTATTTTAGATTTTTTGATATTTTTTATTTTAATTAGAGTTAATTATAGTATATGTCTTAATCTTTTATTTCTAAAATAATTGTTATTTAGTTTTTTTAAAATTAACTTAGGAAAATATGTTTATTCTATTATAAATAGTAATGTCTTGTTATTGTTTTCATAACTTCAACTACAATTATTTAATAAAATCCCTCTTTTATAATTCTTTTTGAGATTATCTATTAAAAAAATCTCTTATACAGTCGTTTAGATAGAGTGTCATCTAATCTTTCTTAACGTATTATCAAAAATCTCATTGAATTATTTGAATTAGAACAAGATCTAACCACGCTTCAATTAGAGCACAAGCTAACAGGCTTGTTCAGTACTATAATGGTATCTAGTGTTTTCCTACCCTATCAATTGGCTACCACTACCTTACTTTGTTAGTTGGTATCAAATATGACTGGACAAAATTGGGTTTAGTTCAACCTTATTGGGTTTCGAGTTGATCAGGTAGGAAAAAATTTCATCCGAATTTAACCCGAGCCTATAATCTAATCTGAATATATTTGGATTGGGTTGAAAAATTGGATCAGATTTAGATTAGAAAATAATTGAATCAGTAAATTATTCCCTAAATTAATGTAAATTAAATTTACATTAAAATTACCATTAATATTTCAAAAGACTAATTCAGATTCGGGTTGCCAGGTTAGAGACTTGGAGTGGAGCTTGGAGGAACTTGGTGAATCGTGATGGTGGAGGCATGGAGCAGTAGATCCGATGGCTGTGTCTAAAAATGATAATCAATGATGACTATGGGTGTAGTGCACTGCGTTGGTGGAGTGGTGGACTAGTGGTGCATTGCGTTGATTTGCTTTTATGATGTGTGTGTTGCATCAGTTTGCTTCTGCATAAGGCTTTGATTTGAATAGTGAAGATTGTAGAATGGAGATTGGAGTATGGAGATGTCGAAGTCAAGATGGAGAAGAAGAGATTAGAAAGAGAGTGTGATTGAGAGTATGTTTGATGTGTGTGAGTCACTGGAGATTGTGTGTGTTATAGAAGTTTAGATTATTGCTAGTTCCTAAGAAAGATGGGACATAGAGGATGTGCGTTGATCACCGAGCCATCAACAACATAACGGTAAAGTATCGACATCTCATTCCTAGGCTAAATGATATGCTTGATGAATTACATAGTTCTTGTGTATTTTCTAAAATTGATCTAAAAAGTGGATATCATCAAATTAGAATGAAAAAAAGGAGATAAGTGGAAAACTGCTTTTAAAACAAAATATTGTTTGTATGAATGGTTAGTTATGCCTTTTGGTTTGACTAATGCTCCGAGTATTTTTATGAGACTTATAAACCATATTTTGTGGGCTTTTATTGGTAAGTTTGTTGTTGTTTATTTTGATGATATTATCATATATAGCAAAAACTTGGATGATCATACAACACATTTGAAATATGTTTTAGATGTACTTAGGAAAGAAAAATTATTTGTTAATTTGAATAAATGTACCTTTTGCACTAATAAACTTGTGCTTCTAGGATTTGTTGTAACTGCACATGGTATACAGGTTGATGAAGAGAAGGTACATGCAATCTAAGAATGGCTGAGTCCTACAAAGGTAAGTAATGTGAGAAACTTCCACGGACTTGTTAGCTTCTATCGACAGTTTGTGAAATACTTTAGTACATTGGCCACACCACTTATTAAAGTAATCAAGAAAAACATTGGATTCATGTTGGGAGAAGAACAAGAGAAGGGATTCCAAATGATCAAAGAAAAGCTAACCAATGCCCCTTTATTATCCTTGCCTAATTTTAACAAAACGTTTGAAATTGTTTATGGGTTTAATCTTTTAACTCAATTACTTGTTTCTAAGCGTATTAACTTAGATGGAAAGAAAAAGACTGAAATTGTTAAGCATATACATGAAGCGGCGATGCTCAACATCGAACGAAGAACTGAGCAATATGCTAAACGAGTCAACAAAGAGCGCCACAAGCTAGTCTTTGAACCCGGCGATTGGGTGTGGTTATATATATGTAAAGAACGATTTCTAGAACAGGAAATCTAAGTTGTTACCTTGAGGGGATGGACCTTTTCAAATCTCGGAACGGATCAACGACAATGCGTACAAGCTAGATTTGCCTGGTAAGTACAATATAAGTGCTATAATTAATGTTTTTGATTTAAGTCCTTTTGACGTAGGTGAAGATTTCAGGGCAAATCCTCTTCAAGAGGAGGGAAATGATGAGATTATAGATAAGGATAGTACAAGCAAGTGTAATAAGGCATATTCAGATCCTATACAAGTTCCTGTCGGACCCATTATAAGAACTCGTGTAAAGGAATTTAGAGAAGTACTTAATGGGCTAATTCAAGCAATTTAGGATCAATCCAATTCATGAAGACCTATTAAAGAAATCTCATAAAATATTCAAATAATAAATATGTGATTCAAGCTCTTAAATTTTATGAGCAATCAAATTCATAAAATTGGCGCATTAAGAATAAAAGATATGCCACTATCTTTTTAGATAATATTTTCATTTTTAAAAGAGGCAACAAATCAACTTTTTTGATTTTATATAATCATTTAAGATACTTTCCTTTTTTTTTATTAGATTAATATCTTGATTTATTAAGGATTTTTTCATTTTTATTAGATTAGATTCTGATTTATTTAGTATTCTTTTCTTATTTCAATTGGATTAGGATTTGTTTTCGATTAGGATTGCTTATAACCTATATATATATTTGCATTTAATAAGAGAGAAAGAAGAAGTTTTTCATGCAATTTACTTGAGAGTATAATTCTCGTTAGTTCTAAAATGAACTTTTTAAACTTATCGAATTTTCCATGGCATTCAACCCTTGACTTATCAATCAGACCATCCATTGTTGATTATGGCGTCCTCACATACCAAAGTTCTTGCTTCATTAAGCAACGAGTCGTGGTTCCATTCAATTCCTGAAATTAGAAACAATCTCGGAGCCTAATTTGATTATGAGCAAAGCTCTTAAATTTTATGAGCAATCAAATTCATAAAATTGGCGCATTAAGGATAAAAGATATGCCACTATCTTTTTAGATAGTATTTTCATTTTTAAAAGATGCAACAAATCAACTATTTTGATTCTATATAATCATATAAGTAACGGGTTGCGGTTCCATTCAATTCCTTAAATTAAAAACAAACTTGTCAGTTTTTGGCGAGGTTCGTATCAATCAGACTTGCTAACCATCACTAGTTAAATCCCAGCCAAGCTTACCTTTAATCACTGCCTGCAACTAGCATGCAAAAGCACCCAAAACTAGCAACTCCACTACTCGACCTATTGCCATTCAGCCACCTTATCACCATTGACCACCACCACTACAATAATCCCTAGCCTTCATCGACCAAAACCTAACTATCACTATGACTAATCAGTGCTGAAATCTCTACCATATAACACCACCTCACCACCATAAGCCATCGCTAATTAAAGTTGCTTTTTTGGTAAAACCATTGTGAGTTCACCTTTACCACCACCATAAATACACTTTTCACCACCATATTTTACATCGCCTCTCCAAGATATGGTCACCAGCCGCCGACCACACTAAACCTGAAAGTTCAACCTTATTTACTGTTTTGCCATTAACTTTGAATTTGTGATTGAAATATTCAGAAGGCATCTTGTTTTAGAAGTTGATGGAAATTGCTACCTTAAATATTTTCTTTCATGGCTAGATAAGGTTGAAGAATCATGATTAGAATGCCGAAGTATGATCAAGTACAATTTGTAGTTGATTTTCAATTAGTAGAAAGTTCTTTAAAATGGTAGACTATAGTGCAAGGGCGTAGATTACTTTTCGAAAGTCTTTTAAAAATTATTTCATTAAGTCATATGAAGCAAATGTTGAGATCGAGATTCATTCATCTTGGTTATTATTTGGTACGATAAGGTATGAAATCAATTTCTGATTATGTTTATAGGTTTGAACAATTTATAGATGCAAATATTATTATGAACTTGAAGAGAATACAATTACAGGATTTGTGAGGGGGTTTAATTTACGTATTCAATAAAAGATACTTACATACATTATCTACACTTTACAACATGCAATTCTTTAGCCATACAATTCAAGTTGTAAAATTGAGTCACAATATAAAAAAAAAACATAGATAATGCGATTAAAAGAATTGACAAAGTCAAAGATTTAATCAAGTAATTGTGTGGCTCTATGATAGTGCCTAAAGATGAATTAATTAGCTCATCTATTTCTTAGGAAGAAGACTCGCTTGAGATGCCAAAATATGAGGTAAATTTATTTTTGATTTAAAGTTTTAATTTGATGATTTGTGTGAGACTGTGGATGACGTTTCCTTGGAAGACAATGCAAATGCTGAAGATAATGAGATAATTGATCTATTTGAGATTTTTAAATAAGAGGTACAACTAACTCTTGATTCGTACATTGAGCCTAATAGTATGATTGAGTTTGTACAATAAAATTAAGTTGAAGAGACTTCAGTAATGTTTAACATGATTATGTCTATCTACATTGAAGACAAGAAGGTTATTCTTGAAAAAATTTGGCTGCCAAGATAAAGTTAATTGGCGAGAACATTGAGTGAGATTTGACAAAAGGCTTGAGAGGCTTAGAAGTTGTTTGCTCTGGCTTCACTTTTTTGCAAATTGACTAGTAAGATCAAGAAGATGATGAAGCATGAAGAATTTTGTATATGAAGCACAATTGATGAGCAAGGCTACAAGTTCAAGCTCCAAGATGCATTGATGCTCCACTATAAGTTCTATCCTCTAGATAAACTCAAGAACAAGTTTTCTTTTAAGAGGTGGAGATTGATAAGGACGTTATTTTAGGATTCTAGAATTTTATTACTTTATCTTTTTGATATTTTCTATTTTAATTAGAGTTAACTACGATATATGTCTTAGTTTTTATTTTCTATTATAATTATTATTTAGTTTTCTTTTTTAAGTTAATGTAGGGAATTAGGTTTACTTTATTATAAATAAAGAGGTCTTGTTATTATTTCATAACTTCAACTTCAATTATTTAATAAAACTCCTCTTTTATAATTTCCTTTAGGATTATCTATTAAAAAATCTCTCTTGTAGAGTCGTTTATATTAGAGCATTATCTAATCTCACTTAAAGCATTGTTAAAAATTTTATTGAGTCGTTTGTATTAGAAAGAGATATAATCTCCCTTTGATTAGAGCTTAAGTTTTGGCTTTGTCCAGTATTAAACAGATATCTAGTGTTTTCCTACCTTATTGATCTGCTTCCACTGTCCTGCTCCATCAGTACTGATATAGGACATTATTTTAGGATTCTAGAATTTTATTATTTTAGAGTCTATTATGGTATGTGTTTTAGTATTTTTATATTATAATTGTTATTTAGCTTCCCTTTTTAACTTAAGAAAGTATGTTTACTCTATTATAAATAAAAATGAATTGTTATTGTTTTCATAACTTCAATTTCAATTATTTAATAAAACTCCTCTTTTATAGTTTCCTTGGAATTATTTATGAAAATCTTTCTTATAAAGTCATTTAGATTGGAGTGTGGTCTAATCTCACTTAACGCGTTATTGAAAATCATTGAGTTATTTGAATTAGAACGATATCTAATCACACTTGAACTAGAGTTTAAGCTAATCGCATTGGTTTGATGCTAATTGTATTGGTTTGGGATGGTATTAGAACGATATCTACTATTTTCCTACCCTATCAATTCTACTTCTATTACCCCACTCCGTCAAAGCCGCAATGAAAATATTTATCTTAAAATTATGTATGTATGTATATTATCAACTTGAGGTTTAAATAATAAAAAAATTGAAAGAATGGAGATTGTGAGAAATAAGTTCCATTAAGGGTATTTTTTTTCGTTAATGCAAGTACTAAAAGAATTTTATGTTGTTTTAAAATTTTTTTAATGAGATATGTAATGAAAGGAGATGTTTTTAAATTTTTTCTAATGAGATATATAAAGAAAGGGGATTTTAAGTGGTTTTATCCAACTTTTTTTTTTTTTGTTTTTGAAGTATACTAAAATCATCTTTTTTTAATTTAATTTTAGAGGTGATATTTCCACCCTATAAATTTCGTAAATCCACCACATTTTTTAAAAATAATTATAGATAATTCACATTATTTTTAAAAATTTCAAATAAATAAGAATTATGAAGAATTAATCAATTAAATCTATCTTAATCTAGTTTTTGTGACATCTTAATTTATTTTTGTGATATTTTAATTTATTTTTTGTGACTTAGATTTTTTTATTATATTTGACTACTAATATTGCTTTATTCTAAATTTAAATTGACAATACTACCCTTAAAAGTAAAAAATGCCAAAAATTTGCTTCAACTTCAACATTTTCTTTTATTTTATCAACCTTTAATTAAACTAATATAATGTCTTCATGAGACAATACTTTATGTCATTACATATATTATTAGGTTGTCAAATTTATGTCAATACATATATTATTAGGCTGTCAAATTTATGTCATTATATCTAAAATATTGAAAAATATTATACTTTATTTAAAAAATTAGATTATAAGTCATAAAATTAAGTACCTAAAGTATAAGATACAAGAACATATATTTCTTCAGGGTTATGTCACAAAGAAAAAATATTTAAATTGAACTTATATTAAATCAATTTTAATGGTAAAAAAGATTAAGTAAAAAAAATAAGAATGATTTAATTGATTAAGTATACAAATTTTTTTTGTTGGTTTATATTTATTAAAAATATTGAGAATCTATTGTAAATATTTTTATAAGTGGGGTGGGTTTACATAATTAATGGGCTGGAAATATGTTCACCTTCATTTTATTTTCTAAATGGCAGTGAGGGGACAAAGTCTAAATTTATTTTTTACTCTTTAACTCTCTTAATATTTAAATAAGGTGGCCAATGAAAGAAATCTACTTAAAACCACGCCACTACGACTCTTAGAATAAGTATTTTTTTTTTTTGGTACGTGATAAGCTTTCCATATTAAGTTTTGAAATTTAACCTAAAATTTGATAAATTATAATTAATCTTAATTGAAATATTATTTCAACTTACTGATATTAAAATCTCAAATTTGTTTCTAAATATTTGGAAGAACTTAAGTTATGATTCAAATGTTGCGATTCTTAATA
The DNA here is from genome assembly GCA_025617385.1 of Murraya koenigii. Lineage (NCBI taxonomy): Eukaryota > Viridiplantae > Streptophyta > Magnoliopsida > Sapindales > Rutaceae > Murraya > Murraya koenigii. The sequence continues at coordinate 12,928,251 of CM046814.1, forward strand.
TTATTGTATAATTGAATAATTAGAATAGAGTAATAAGTAGTTTTATATTCACCATGCGATAAATGAATAACACATAGTATTAGAACTTCAGGTAATCCTCAAATATTGAGATTTCTAGCATTATTATATTTTAAAACAAATTAATAATATATAAATAAAAACTATTGAATAACTTAATACTCAAATGTAGTGGGTTCACATTTTGGTCCCTGTAATTTCTAAAATACCACCTCTAGTCCTTGCCGTTAGTAAATGTTCTATTTAGTTTTAATAGTTTGACTAATGTTGACCTACATAAAAAGGTCTGAAGAAAAAAAATAATCTTAAGAGAAACTAACTTGTGAAAAGAAATAAGGAATTCTTTATAATGTTGTGTAAGTTTTTTACAGTATTGATAATGTAATTGTTATGGACTATTAGATTTTAGTGTTTTAATCTCTATTATTCATTTGATACAGTGGATAAAAAATTAATTAATTACAGAAAACCGGTACCATCCGGGTTGCAAGTAAATGTAGATTTTTTTAAAAAATAATTGATAAAAGAAAAATTCTATTATGTTGACAGAAAAATCTCACAATCAATAATGAGATCATTGGATTTAAATATTATAATCTTCACTTTTAGTTTAATATTAATAGATAAGTAATTATGTAATTAACAAGTAATTTGTACGTTGTGATATTTCTTCATAGTTTAAATTATTTTTTATCTAATCAATTGATAAGTATTTTTTAAGTCACCAAGAAAATGAAAAAATGCAAGTAATTTTGAAATTACACTTATTATGTACTATCTATCACTTTACAATTTTATTTTCTTCTTCTACATTTGTTATTAGAAATATATATAATAGCATTGAAATAAAAATAATTAATAGGTAATATTTCAATAATACTTTATATAAAGACATTTCATAAGGTCTTATAATAAGTTGTATTGTATGAATTTATTACAAAACCACTAATACTTAAACAACAATGATAATAGAAGGCATTGTAATAAAATATTTTATATATGTTTTATTAACGATACTATATGAGACACAACAAATGCAAAATATTTTATTGAACAATTATTAGTGAAAACAAATATGTCTGTATAACTACATATTGAGAAATATTTTGATTTAAAATTTTAACAAAACATTAAAATATTAATTAATTTTACGTAATTCAATAGTGGAGGATATAACATCATAAAATGTTGCTTTAACTTTCAATATCGACCATGAGATTATGAGAAATTAATGGCTTAAATTTTATGATAAAATTTTAAGTTAAAATATCTGAAAGAATGTTTGTATAATGAAAATATAAAATATACAATGAATTTTTTTTCTCAATATGCCTATTAAATATTCGTAATATTTTTTTTTATTTTCACTATTAATTATCACAATAAAAGTAATGACTATTAGTGACATAAAAATTTTATAATTACAATCAAAGGATATCAATAAAATAATCTTTTATGATTCATAAACTAAAGCTAATTAGGAATAGATGTTAGATTTAACGTTTATGAAATTAACGAAGTAATATTAAAAAATAAAATGAAAATATATAGGCTTGCAAAACTTAAATTTTTGAAGGCTTGGATAATTTCTTACAATATAAGAATATTAATTGTAACATAAAAAATAATTTCATAGAATAGATATGCTAAATGGGTGTTAAAAATAATATATACTAAGTGATCAATTATGCAACGATCCTTAATAGTATATAAAATAATGAGTATTTTAATATGCGCTACTAAATTTTATTAAAACATGGGTGATCAAGTATTTTTTAGATTACAAACAATCTCATCCCATGAGTTTATTGATGCAATTTATAACATTCACTAAAATATACGTTCTTAGTTTTGTCATTGATTGGTGTTGTTTTATATATAAATTTTACAATTGCACTCATTTATTTATTTGATTTCTATAAGATAACCTATTAGATATTATAGCTTATACTTAATAGTAATAGATTTTGAAATATTTATATTCAAAAATTTTATCATATTACAAATGTAAAAGAGAGTTGAAAAATAATTTTTAAATAAAATATGCTGTTCAAGTGAATTTATTTGAAATTCTAAAGGCGTTCACAATTGTTTTGCAAAAATTCTCCATCCCTTAATAGTTAATAAATCAGTTATAATTATTTAATTTTCTCTTTAATACAAGTATTATATACCATTGATTAAATCTAATAGTATAGAATTAAAACATTATTTATGCCGTAAAAAAATTACAGCATCACAGGGAATCCAAGAAATAAAGGCTGCGACTAAGTTAAGCAGGGTTTTGTCATGTAGTGGAGTAACGGTTGGATTACAGGGAAAGATATCAAATGGTCAGAAATAATACAAGTTGCTTTATATTGGTGCAATAAAATGGGTAGCGGTGTGATCAATAATTCAATAGCTTTTGGTTTTTTTTTTTTTTTTTTGAGTGAGAATAATTCAATTGTTGGAGCAAATAAACCGTAGTGAACATTGGAGCAATCAAATGGGTTTTGCTTGACTATGAAACTAAAAAAAGCTAACGCAGTGCAACTTTAGGTTATTGTTCCGTGATCAATATTTCAAACTTCGATTAAACGTCAAAGAATGGAGCAATTAAATATTTAACTGGATAGCTGTAGTTAAAAAAAAAATAGCCAAAGAGGTGCATGTTAAAGGTTACATTTTATGTGATCAATACTGAAATTGTTTGAGCAATTAAACGGTTATGAACTATGAAGCAATTAAAGTATGAAATACCATAAGAGAAGATAAAATGTATTGCTACAGATAATATGAATAAAAGGATATTATTTCATATTACTTCCCTTCTTACATTATGGCAGAAGCATATTGTTTGGGTAATATTGAGCAGGTCTACTCGAGGCCAATCCAGCTCGAGTAAAAGACCTCGAGGTCAGTCCGTCTCGAGTAGAAGACTCGACCACTGGCACGAAGACAGCCATACTAGGCGTCAAAGCTGGTCAAGGTCGAGGAGTCCAAAACTGGTTGAGCCCCGAGCTCTGTCTCTTGCTCGAGGCCTTCATAGCCCCGTCAAAGCTGGTCAAGGTCGAGGAGCATCAAGGCTGGTCGAAACCCGAGCTCATCTTCCTGCTTGAGGTCTTCAAACCCCTGGCCACGACCTGACCACACCAGTGACGGCACGGAGAAAACACAAGATCTAGGTACAGCCAGTTCGAGACGGCTTGACTCTTCTCTCCAACGACTCAACGCAACGATCGATGCCTGACCCATGCCCCACACGGTATGGTGTCGCGGCTGTTACCGATGGCCGGCACACACCCCCACAGTGTCATCATTTCGTGCGCACACGCCCGACACTATGATCAGGCCATGTGAACCCATGCCTACCAGACAGACACGCATTCCCAGGGAATGTCACAGTAATCTCGGCTGTCAGAGGGACCTAGGCACCATAGATGCGGGAACGGCTTCCCCCAAAGAAAAAAGGGCGGGAAAACGAAGTATAAAAGAAAAATCGAAGCAAAGGTTCGGGGTTCCAGAATTTTTTCAGATTCTTCTTCTTTCTCACAGTTTTGGGTCATTTTTTTAGTAACATCTATCTTTGATAAAAAAAATCATTTAATCTCTCCGGTCTCTCTAAAAAAGAGGGATACAAAAAGAATAACCCGATCACTGACTTGAGCGTCAGAGGGTTTTCGCCGGAAAAACATTCGGCGACCCTTGACCTTGTTTTCCGTGAGTACAGGCCGGAGGAGATTGCCGTTCCGGTGAATAGAGGAGAATTGAGACTGAAAAGCAGTCCTGCTCGAGCATACTGCGAGCAGGAGTTTTGACACTATTTGAGGGCACGCATAAAACCGCATCAACATCTTGGCACGTTAATGTCCATTCTACATGAACTCAGGGACGGGCAGAGGAAAACAACCAATGACGTCCCCGAATCTAGCCGCGGGAACACTCCCGCGGGTGGGAATGTAGGAGACAAAGCTTAGAGGCAGAAAGTGTAAAATGTTACCGAATGGGAGGAGACGAACTTGGAAGAAAAGGAGTCTCGACAGCACTTACAAGACACGGCACCCACTTCCCGTGCGAAAGAGATGGAGGGAGAAGTGCTCAGGTTGGCGCAGGTTATTGAGGACCTTCAGGGAAACGGGAAAGCCTTGAGTTGGAGGATAATGTTGGACAATAAGTCCCCACTCTCACCGGTATCTGGACGACTTTATTGAAGGGGGACACCCGGTAGTAGAGCAGTAGCAAGCAGAGGTTGGCTAAGCCAGTGACATAGACAGTGAACCATTTACTGTAAGGGTAATAGCAAGGGGCCTACGATGGCAGGAAATTTAAATAGGGCTCGGAAGAACTATAGTAAATACGCCTCTGCTAGTCGAGAAGTTCTACTCGCCATGCCCACTACAAAGAGAGCTAAGGTGCGGCAAGTGCCCATCATGTGGACACAGGAGGATGAGGAAGGGTCCTATACCTTCATGAGGACGCCTTAGTTATAAGGGCAAATGTCGCCAACAGGGAGATCAACCGGATACTGATGGACTGCAGAAGTTCAGTGGACATTCTTTTCAAGTCCACGCTCGATGACATAGAAATAACGGATATAAGACTTGAACAGACGAGCACCTCTCTGAAGGGATTTGGTGGGGGAAGGTTAACCCCTCTTGGGATCATCAACTTGGCAGTGACAATGGGCTCGAAACCCTTTGAGAAGAATATGATGTTAGACTTCGTGGTTGTGGATGAAGTCAGTCCCTACCAAGCAATATTAAGAAGGCCCTTCATGAGGATTAGCCAATCGATGATGTCCACCCATTACTCGGCCTTGAAGTATCACGTGAATGGGGCCGTGGGAGTTATCAAGGACGATCAAAGAGTCATGAGGAGCTACTATGCCACAGCGGCAAAAGAAGCAATGCAAGTAACATCGTTGAATTTGAGGGGAGAGTGAAAGAAGAGGAGGCAGGAGCCCGCTGAAGAACTAGAGGAAATTGCGATAAAGCCAGACGACCGTGAGAAGAAGGTCAGGATTGACTCGGGTATTAGGGAGCCATTGAGGAAAAGCCTGGTCGAGTGCTTGCAAGCACACTCTGATGTGTTCGCCTAGACGCACGAAGATATGCCGGGGATCGACCCGAAGGTAGCGTGCCATAGGTTAATAGTAAGAAGAGATGCCAAGCCGGTCAGACAGAAGATGAAGTGTGTCAATCAAGAGAGGTATGAAGCCATGAACAGCAAGGTGGAGAAGCTGTTGAAGGCGGGATTCATAAGGGAAGTCAGCTACCCGGAATGAATCTCAAATGTGGTTATGGTGAAGAAGGCGAGTGGAAAATAGAGAATGTGCATAGACTTTACAGATTTGAACAAAGCCTGTCCAAAAGACAACTTTTCGTTGCCAAAAATAGTTCAGCTGGTTGACTCCACAGTGGGACACAGCCTGCACAGCTTCATGGATGCCTTCTCAGGCTACAACCAGATTCCTATGTATGGGCCGGATGAGGAGTGCGCGGCCTTCATCACCAACCAGGGCTTGTTTTGCTACAAGGTCATGCCCTTCGGCCTGAAGAATGCGGGGGCAACATTCCAGAGACTGGTGAACAAGATTTTTAAGCCATTGATCGGCCACACGATAGAAATTTATGTGGACGACATGATCACTAAATCCAAGGACGCAGAGGAGTATGTGAAGCATTTAGAAGAAACCTTTGCACTTTTAAGGGAATACTGGATGAAGCTTAACCCTGAGAAGTGTGCCTTCGGAGTAGGTTCTAGAAAATTCTTGGGTTTCATGGTTAGTAATAGGGGGATTGAGGCCAATCTGGAGAAAATAAGAGCGGTAATAGACATAAAGTCCCCACGCACTCTCAAGGAAATACAAAGCCTCACTGGTAAGTTGGCATCCCTCAACAGATTCATCTCCCGAGCAATAGACAAATGCCATGTCTTCTTCCAAGAAATAAGAAAAGGGAAAGAGACAAAGTGGACACCAGAATGTGATGTGGCGTTCCAACAGTTAAAGGAGTACTTGCTAAAAGCCCCGTTGCTATCAACACCGCAAACAAGAGAAGTTTTATACTTGTATTTGGCGGTGTCGCAATGGGCAACGAGTTCGGTCTTGATAAGGGAAGAGTCAGGGGAGCAGTACCCCGTATATTACATGAGCAGAGCTTTGCTGGAGGCAGAGACTCAGTACCTGCCAGTTGAGAAGTGGGCGCTCGCACTGGTAACGGCAGCTCGGAAGCTGAGGCCTTACTTCCAAGCACACTCGATAACAATCTTGACAAATCAGCCACTTAGGTAGATCCTGCATAAACCAGAAACTTTGGGTCGGTTGGTAAAGTGGTCGATAGAGCTCAGCGAGTTTGATATCAACTACCAACCTCGAACGACTATTAGGGCACAAGCCTTGGCGGACTTTATGGTCGAGTGTACAGAGTCAAATAAAGGAGCAGACAACGAGCGAGAAGTAGGCTCCTCTGCTGAGGGCAAAGTTTAGACGATCACAGTGGATGGTCATGTGGAGATCAAGGAGCAGGAGAAAGAGTAATGATTTTTAGTCTTAGAGGGGTAGAAGTACAATATGCCGTGAAGCTTGAGTTCAAGGCCACCAATAACCAGGCTGAATACAAAGCTGTAATTGTGGGACTGAAGCTCGCTTTGGTAGTAAAGGCGGAAGAAGTAAAGTTTCGGACAGACTCCTAGTTGGTGGAAAACCACCTCAACAAAAGCTTCCAAACGAAAGGCGAGAAGATGGAGGCTTGCCTTCAAAAGGTAAGACAGCTAATTGGAAAGTTTCAAACGGTAGAGGTGGAATAAATTGCAAGGGTAGAGAACTTTCGGGCGGATATGATAGCACAGATGGCCGCTATATATGACCCAAAGATGCCCAAGTCCATCACAGTGGAGATCAGGACTTGCTCGAGCATTGAGCACGAGAACGAAGTGATGAGCCTATCCCCGAGCAGCACCCGGATGTATCCAATTATCTCCTATCTCAAGGAAAAGATATTGCCCGCTGACAAGAAGCAGGAGAAGAAGCTGAGATGTCAAGCGGTGAGGTACACATTGATTGACAGGGTATTGTATAGGCGAGGAAACACCCTGCCACTGTTTACGCTGTTTGGATAAAGAAGAAGTAGATTACGTCTTCAGAGAGATACACGAAGGGATCTGCGGTAACCACTATGGCGTAAGATCTCTGGCCTTTAAGGCCTTAAGGCAAGGATATTTCTAGCCTCGAATGCACCAGGACGCTCAAGAAAAGACCAAGAGCTGCAAAAATTGTCAAAGCTTCGCCAACTACTTGGCTCAACCGCCCGAGAACCTCACCGTGTTGAGCTCACCATAGCCCTTTGCTCAGTGGTGAATTGACCTGATTGGACCACTGTCAAAAGGGAGAGCATCTGTAACGCATGCCGTGGTGGCAATCGATTATTTCACTAAATGCATTGAAGTGGAAGCTTCAAGCAGTATTACAGAAGGCCAGACCACTGAATTTATTTGGGGAAATGTGAATTGCAGGTTCGGGATCCCCCATGCACTGGTCACAGACAACGAAAGGTAATTTGACAACAATAAGTTTAGAGACTTCTGCAGAAATATGGGGATATAACTGAAGTTCTGCTCGCCATCACACCTACAGGAAAATGGGCAAGTAGAGGCTGCAAACAAGACCATAAAGCTTCTCCTGAAGACCAGACTGGGTGAGCAGAAGGGAGCTTGGGTCGACGAGCTGCTTGGTGTGTTGTAGGCTTATAGGACAACACAAAAAACCGCCACGGGAGAGATGCCATTTTCCTTGGCATTCAGGCATGAAGCAGTAATCCCAGTCGAGACAGGGATAGGCACACATCGGACGGAGCACTTGGATGAGGAGCGGAATGACGAGCAGATCTGTGCAAGTTTGGACCTGCTGGATGAGAGAAGGGAAAGAGCAGTCAATAAAGATAGCATAATACCAATAGAGGGTAGCCTGCTACTACAACCAGAACGTGCACATCCACCGATTTCAGGTGGGAGACTGGGTGCTTAGAAAAGTAAACCAGAGCACTAAAGATCCCACGCAAGGGGTGTTGGGCCAGAACTGGGAAGGTCCTTATAGGGTCTCGCAAATAGCCGGTTCGGGGGCATATAGGTTGACTTATCCAGATGGACGAGAAGTTAAAAGACCATGGAATGCATAGCATTTGGTAAAGTATTTCCAGTAAGGCCCCTTGTATTATGAGCATTAGCGTTTAGTTTTCTCCACACTAGAAATGTGTAAAATCTTGTACGTGAATAAAAGCAAGTAAAATGCTTTTAGAATTGATTGATCCTATGTGAGCAGATTGAAGCTTATGAAAACAAATAAAATGCAAAGGCCGTAAGTCTCAAAGCCTAACCTAAGGCGAGACGGTGCCAAGCATAAGCCAAGTGAAGGCTCGAGCAGAATAGACTTATGAAGAAATGTAAAGGCCCGAAGTCTCAAAGCCTAACTTAAGGCGAGACGATGCCAAGCATAAGCTAAGTGAAGGCTCGAGCAGAATAAGCTAGCAAAGAAATGCGAAGGCCGGAAGTCTCAAAGCCTAACTTAAGGGGAGACGGTGCCAAGCATAAGCCAGAAAAACTCAAGCTAGATGAGCTCGTGAATGAAGCTAAACGTCGAAGTCGCAAAGTCAAACTTTGAGCAAAGACAAAAAGACAGACAAAGCCAAGATGAGTTCGAACACAATGAGCTTGCGCGGAAATATACCGCGGCCTCAAGACTTAAAGACTGTTTGGATTAAGGAAAAACAGACAAGAGTTATGATGGATTGGTCTAATTGATCACATTTTTGGCAAGACTAGCAGGAAAAACCATAGTCAAAATTATACGAGAATGGTCCTGATCCAGTAGGATATTTACCCCATAGAGAATTTTTGGAACAGATTAAAAGTATGAAAGCAAAGTAAGAAATATGTTCTTTATTGCATTACCAGAAAGTAAAAAATAAAAAAATACAGTAAAGCCATTCAAGGGGCTTGAACAATCGGGCTAGCAGTAGGGGCTGGGGCCTCGGAAGTAGGAGCAGCTCGAGAGTCCGCCTCGGTAGCAGGGGCAGCTGAGGCTTCAACGGTTGGAAGAGCAGCCTCTGAGGACGTTGCAACACCTATCTCTTCCTGAGCAGAAGGATCCCTTGGCTCCTGAGTACGGGCATCCTGCTTATTCATATAAGCATCTGCGCCCGCCTCGAGCTTGGACATATCCAGTTTGGGGTATTCCTTGCCTAGGACGGACATGATGCACTTATAACTAAAGGTCACCCCTTTGTTGTACTCCTCCGTAAGCTGGCCCTCCAGGGAGTCCACCTTGTGCTGGAGGTGGGAACTCTCTACCTCCAAGGTCCTCTCAAAAGAAAACCTCTGCACATCGAGGTCTTTGCGGGCGTTTACAAGTTCATCTCGGACTATGGGCAGCTCCTTCTCGAGCTAGGAAGCCTTGGACTTCGCTAGGGCAGCCTTCTCCTTGAAGGTAAAGATCTCAGTACGCAGCTTGGCCGCTTCTTCTTCTTTCTGCTTGAGCGTCTACCTCAAGCCGTGGTTATCAACCCTGATCTTTCTCTCAAAAGTCATGGCTTTGGTCTTGAAGGCAATGGCAGTGTTCGTTGCCTGGCACGAGAGGCGCTGGAACATGTTGGCCAGCTTAGTGACGTTGGAGGAATCCAGCTCCTCCACGAACTTCTCTTCCATGTGCTTGGTGAAGTCCCTGACGTAGGGATCGGTAAAATTGGGCTGCTGCTCTTGGGATCACTTCGATCGGGATCTTACCGGGACAACAGCTCTTGGGGCCCTCTAAAGAGCTTCTTCGGCTGCTCTCTCGCTCTCCCGAGCTGCAAGAAGGGCCCTGATTGACGAGGCAGAGTGGTCAACCCAGGACCTCTTGGGTGGAGCAGAGGAGCTGCTCGGCCTCTCCACCGTGCTCAAAGGCCTTTTCAACCGATAGAGAATGCCGCTCATATCTCCTTCCTCGAGGATTAAACCAAACTCGACGAAGTGCTGGTGAGTCAATAGCTTTATGCATGAGCTCGCGTTATCCAAGGCGGTGTTAATATGTGCTTGCAGCTCTTCCCCAACTCAGTATGACATGTTCCAAGAGACTCCGAGCAAGATTAGGAAAAATAATGAGATAATTTAAGCAGAAAGTGTCAAAAGAAAAAACACGATGGGTAGCAGACAACCTGGGGTACAAAAAAGAGAAGGAATTTGAGGGATCTCCTCGGTGGCTGAGGCTGATCACCCCCAGCAAAGAAAAATTTACCCTTCCAATTGCCACCAGAGGTGGGGAGGTCAGTGATTGGTTTCTTGCCCTTCAAGCTGGAGGTGAGGTAGTATCAGCCCGCGTTCTTTGGACTGCTCTTCAACTGATATAGATGCTTTATCTCATCTACCATCGGATCACCCAAATTAGACCACCACCACAGCTCATACAGCCCCGACAAAACCCTCCACCCGTTCGAGTTCAGCTGCCCCAGTGCCAGATGCAATTGAGAAAGAACCAGGGCAAAATAAGTTTGAATGGGCAACCTAACGCCCCACTTGAAACAATCTAAATAAACGGTGACGTACGCCCTAGGAGGGCGGCTAGGGGTATTATTTTTACCGGGAAGACGCAGATCAACACCGGCGGGAATATGGTACATGGCCCTAAACCGTTTGATTGCAAATGACTTGACCTCTGACCTTTGGCCAGCCCTCTGCCTCTGTGACGGCCAAGTTTCCCCCACAGCCTCGTCCCTTCCGGACTTGGGTCTCTCACTGGAACCCCCTAGTGGTCTTGGAGTCACTCGAAGAAGATGACTTTTCAGGGGCATCCAGCGGGGTTGTTGAGTGGCTGACATTTTCTCTTTTCCTAGGGACAAAATCTACCAAGTAGGAAGCTGAAAACCCAGAAAATAGAAAAAATAGGAACAAGGAGAAGAAAAAGAGTTTATATGTGAGACGAATGTGACGAAAGTAGATAACGTGACGGCGAAGAAGACGGTAAGTCTTTTTGCGGCAGTAATTTTTAGTCTGAATAAAGTTTGGAAATAAAAGGGGCACAGTAAAAAAATTAGGGATTTATAAAGGGGACGCGACTGTTCAAGTAACCACCTCTTCAAAATTAAAACGAGCAGCCTAGATTTGCCCACGTGTCTCGTATTAAATGCGAAGTGACGGAAAAAGCAGACATCTCAGCATGAGGAGGTAGAAAGGGGGGGAATTTGCTCAAACGAGAAGTTTCCAGTCTTATCTCATTTCACTCTCAAGACTAAAAACTGGAGGACTGGTGTTTGGGCAATACCGAGCAGACCCCCTCGAGGCCAATCTAGCTAAGTGCAGAAGACCTAATCGCTAGCACGAAGATACCCTTGCTAGGTGTCAAAGCTGGTCAAGGTCAAGTGCTCCAAGGCTGGTTAAGCCCTGATCTTCCCATCCTGCTCGGCTATAAGAGATCCTCCAACCACCGAGCAGGACTCGGTTATGTTGCTGGGAGCACCATGAACAGAAGGGGATCAAAGCTCGAGCAGAGCAGACCTATGTATGACAGCCCCTCTTCCTGACTACTTGTCACGATGATCGATGTCTGACAGGCACCCCATGCCGTAGGGTTTCGTCACTGTAACCGATGACTGGCGCACTCTTCAACAATGTCATCATTAAACACGGACCTACACGGCACCATCATTGGGTCACAGGAACCCATACCCGCCTGACATCCCATGCCCCCATGTTGTGCCGCAGCAACCCCTAGTTGTCAGGAAGGCACAAGCGTTATTAATGCGAAGGTGGGTGTCCAAGCAAGGGGGGATGGAAAACAGGAGGATAAATACCAGACGAGGGACAAGGTAAAAGAATTCTTCTTTTTCTTTTTCTTTCATTCTCTTTTTCTGAAACTCTTAGCCTCAATACTAACTGATCTACCTAGACAGGGATTGTCTCTCTATTTTTGCTTAAAAAAAACCTTCTATTTTTTTTCGATCCCTCAAATTAAAGGGAGATACCCAAAGAATCAACCCGATCACTGACTTGAGTGTCGGAGGGTTTTCGCCGGAAAAATACCCGTCGACCTCTGACATTTCTTTTGTGAACGCAGGCCGGGAGACATCACCGCCCCAGTAAACGAAGGAAGGCAGGAACCAGCAAGGAATCTTGCTCGAACAACTAGCGAGCAGAAGTTTACAGCATCATTTGGGAACGAGCAGAAAACTGCATCAATAATATGTATTTATACGATCACCATATTGATTTGTAGAAGATATAAATACAAGTTATTTTATGATTAAATAAATTAAGTTCGCAGTTGATAAATAAAGTTGGGCACTTTATTTAGGTATATACTGTAATAAATTCATTGAGTGATTTGTCTTAATCATGTATGAATATATGGATATAGTATGACTACATTAAACTGGATCACATATGAGATTTAATTAACCTAATAATAACTGTCAGACCTATTAAATCTCATAGGCATTGATTTATTGTAATCTTAATCTTGAGTTAGTTATAATTTCATGATTGTAGTTGTTATTTCATTTGAGTTACCAATGGACACCTCATACTATCAAGATTACCCGGGATCTTGGTGGGAGCAATTACAAGTATTGAATTATAGATTAACCATATAGAATTTGTACGACACATCTTTTGATGGGTTTTCAGTACTTGAGCATAGAATTTTCTGGCCAGAGTGTGTCAACATAAATAAGTATGTTGAAAATGATCATTAGAGAAAAGTAGTAAGTATCAAGGAACAAGATGTAAATAAATTGATTGGACAGTTGAGGTAAATGGAGGTCCGTTCCCAATGATCCCTAGGTTAGCTCATTTAATCGACAACAACCAGCAAGAAAACTGGCGTATGAGGTAAAAATCATAATTATAATATTTATTAAGGGCTATTATATTATATTCAAGTGTAAAAGGGGGGTTGTGATATTTTACATGGTGATCCCCTAGTTAGTTACACATTCTCTCCACTTTTACGTAAGTGGAGAGATAGTATTTAATTTAAATATTTAAATATTTAAATTAAAAAAAGAATCCTATTTTTAATTGAAATAGGAATCTTAATCCTAATATACTAGGGTTTTTCATAAGATATTATAAAAGGGGTACTTTTTTCTTAAAACGAGAGAGAATAAAATTCCAGAGTTTTTGAGAAAAATACAGAATACATTTAAAAGACGCCAGTTGCAATTGGGAGTGGAGAAACAGACGCCCACACGTTCAGTGTTGATCAATCTTGTGTCATAGCTTGGAAGATCGTTTGGAGACGGATCTACAACTCTCAATTGTTCTTCTTCTCAGATCATCAAAGGTACAAATTTCTAGATTACTTAATTCTTATATGTTGTATGAGATCGGTCCTAAAAAGTTTTAATTAAAAAATTGAAAAACCTGATTTTATCCTTTCAATTGGTATTAGAGCAATCTCATAATAATAAATAAGGATTTCGTAAAAAACTTCCTGAAATGAATTTTCTTTAAAGCTTAACTCAAAAGAAGAGAATAAGTAGAAGAAATTCGGGATAAAAACTGTCTATCAGAAAAGATGGCATGTCAAAAGGCAAGTGCTTCAAGTGTGGACAGAAGGGTCATCGGAAGAAAGATTGTCCTAAGATTATTAAAATCAGGTATAGGAAATCTTTAAGTTGCCTAATTAATTCAGTTTCTATTGATTAATGCAATAGTAGATTTTGAAGTAACTAATTTTATTGGTAAATTCATTTATTTGGTTTTTAGGAAACCAAGAGATTAAGTGAAAAAGCTTTAAACTGCAGTAAAGAAGGATACTAGATCAATTTTTTGAGACTTTAAGTTTTGATATTTGTCTTTGTGTTCCAAACATTAGAGGAATTTAATTTCGGTGGCTTGTTTTTAATAAACAGGAGTGCATTGTTATTTTTGGATCCTTTGTTAATAACTTATTTTGGTACTTTACAAAGACAATTAATATCATATAAGTCTATTGATCTATTTAAAGCAAGATATAATGATAAAGAGTATATGCATTTATCTAAGAAAAAAAATGTTTCTTCTAAACCAATAGCACCTCTAATATTTATGCTTAAATTATATAAATTATAATAAGATTTCATGAGAATGATTAATAATAGGTCTTTTTTGACCTATTGAGGTTGATCATTGATACTCTATAAATCTTATTTATAAGAGTAATATGACAAGGTAGCTCCTTTTGAGCTAAAAGAAAGCGTAATATTATATTGTATAGATTAGTGCATACAAATGTATGCGGACTAATTAGTTTGCATGTTAGAAGACGTTATGAGTATTCTATCAATCTTATTGATGAATATTCATCGCATTTGTATTTGTCTAAATGCGTCATGATTCCGTGGCTTTTGAAATTCAAAAGAGTACATGGATAAGACAAAGAAGCAATTAGACAAGAACATAAAAGAGCTTCAATCTAATCGAAGTAAAGAATATCTCTCTAGAGAATTCAAAGTCTATTTGGTTGTAAAATGGGATAAACTCCCATATATAATGAACTTTGTGACATAATAGTGTCATTATATGGAGAAACAAGATTCTTTTGGATAAAACAAGATATGTGCCTAGTAATTTATCATTTACCTTTTTTATTCTAGATACCAGTATTTGAAACTACATAGACTATTGAACCTAGTTTCATCTATATCGGTGCCTAATACTCCATGGAATTATGGAAATGTCGCAAACTTAATTTGTGACACATCTATAGTTGGAGATTCACTAGTATTTATACTAAAATTATAGGCAGAAAAGATGGATTCATGTTCAAAAGTTTGCATGTTTTAGGTATTCTGAAGGAATAAGGAAAGTCTAATTTATAGACCTAAAGATAGGAATGTATTTTTAAACATACACTATACTTTCCTTGACGAGGACTATATAAATGACTTATAACCTAAGAGTAAGGTAAAATTAGAGAAATCATAAAGAGATAAAATTGATGCTCAATTTTCTATTTATGTATAATAACATAGAAAAGAGAAAAAATGATTAAGAAAGGATTATCCCTAAACAATCATCACTTTTAGAACCTCGTCATAGTGGGAGGGTAACTAGATTACCAACAAGATACATGTTATTGGGAGAAACCTATACAATTATCTCAGATAAACATATGTAAGATCCCATTAGTTACAATGAAGATCTAATAGATAGTGATGTTGAACATTGGAAAAGGGCTATGAATAAAGAAATTGAATCTATGTATTCCAATAAAGTCTGGGAACTTGGAGAGACACCAAATGAGGTAAAACCCATTGGATGTAAGTGGATCTATAAAAGGAAAAGAGGAGTAAACAGAAGGATGGAAATATTTAAAGCAAGATTAGTAGCCAAATTGTTCATTCTAAAAGAGGGAATCGATTGTGAGGAAACATTTTCTCCGATTACTATGCTTAAATCCATCAGAATTCTGCCCTCTATTGCTGTAGTGCTAGATTATGAAATTTAGCAAATGGATGTCAAGACTGCCTTTCTTAATGGGCATCTTGAAAAAGACATCTTTATGCAGCAACCAGATGGATTCATACAAAAAGGCCAAGAACACTTGGTATGCAAGTTGAAGAGATCCATCTATGGATTAAAGGAAGCATTCCGGTCAAGAAACATCAGATTTGATCAAGCAATGAAATCGTTTGGATTCATTCAGAATATTGATAAACCATGTGTGTACAAAAAAAATTGAGAAAAATCTGTAACTTTCCTAATTCTTTATGTAGATGATATTCTCCTTATCGGAAATGATGTAGGAGTAATGACTACAATAAAGAGTTGGCTAGCAAAATAATTTGATATGAAAGATCTGGAAGAAGCTAGTTATATTCTCGGTATCAAGTTACTATGAGACCGGAAGAATAAAATGATAGCTTTATCTCAAGCACTCTATATTAATAAGATATTGGCTAGATTTAGCATGAAAACTTTCAAGACTGGTTTGTCCATTCAAACATGGAATTTTATTGTCTAAGGATCAATCACCCAAAACATCTAAGGAGAAAGAGAAAATGAGACGAGTTCCCTATGCACAAGCTATGAGAAGTCTTATGTATGTCATGTTTTACACTAGACCAGACACCTGTTTTGTAGTTGGGATGGTTAGCAGATATCAATCCAATCCTGGATATGAACACTGGACTGTTGTCAAGCACATAAAAAAGTATCTAAAAAGAACTAAGGATTATATGCTTGTATATTTTGGTAATAAACTTATTCCAGTGGGTTATACTGATTCTGACTTTATGTCAGATAAGGATTCTAGAAAGTCTAATTCTGGCTATATGTTTACGTTAGGAAGTGGAGCTATTAGTTGGAGGAGTGTGAAACAATCTTGTATCGCAGACTCCACAATAGAAGCTGAATATGTGGCTGCATCTAAAGCTACAAAAGAAGCTGTATGGCTCTGCAAGTTCCTTCAAGATCTTAAGGTGGCATCTGCTGCAACTATACCACTTAGATTATTTTGTGATAATAGTGGTGCAGTGGCTCAATCAAAAGACCAAGAACCATAAGAAAAAAAGACATATTGAGAGGAAGTATCATCTTATAAGGGAATAGTGTAGAAAGGTTATCACCTACACTTAGAGTCCTACAGCACGTGCAATATGCCAGATATGCTTTGAGAGCTAATGGGAGATTATTGGGATTATGTGCTCTTTAAAGCATATTGATTTTCTTATTAATAAAATATTTGAGGTATTTATTCAGATATCTTAAATTACATTAATATTTTGTGTAAAGTCCATTTAATCATATTATATGTATTTATGCGATCACTATGTGGATTTGCAGAAGACATAAATACAAGTTATCTTATGATTAAATAAATTAAGTTCGCAGTTGATAAATAAAGTTGGGCCCTTTATTTAGGTATAAACTGTAATAAATTCATTGAGTGATTTGTCTTAATCATGTATAAATTTATTGATGTAGTATGACTACATTGAACTGGATCACATATGAGATTTAATTAACCTAGTAATAACTGTCAGATTTATTAAATCACATAAGCATTGATTTACTGTAATCTTAATATTGAGTTAGTTATAATTTCATGATTGTACTTGTTATTTCATTTGAGTTAACAATGGACATGACATACACATATAGTCAAGATTACCCGGTATCTTGGTGGGAGCAATTAGGGGTGGGCATTTAATCCGACCCGATCCGATCCGACCCGAACCGATCCGAAAATTTTGGGTTCGGATCGGGTTCGGATGATACTTGTAACCCGATCGGGTAAAATTTTATCAACCCGATCGGATCGGATCGGATCAAACCCGATCCGATCCGAAAATTCAAAAAAAAAAACTCAAAAACATAAAAACAACCGATCCGACCCGATCTGATCCGATCCGATCATATGTTCGGGTTGAGTTCGGGTTGAATTTTCCCAACCCGATTTACCCAAAACCTGATCGGGTCGACCCGAACCCGACCCGAACCCGAATTTGCCCACCCCTAGGAGCAATTACAAGTATTGAATTTATAGATTAAGAATACATAATTTGTATCACACAACTTTTGATGGGTTTTCAGTACTTGATCATAGAATTCTCTGGTTAGAGTGTGTCAACATAAATAAGTATGTTGAAAATGATCATTATTTATTAGAGAAAACCAGTAAGTATCAAGGAACAAGATGTAATTAAATTGATTGGACAGTTAAAATATTAATTTAAATTAACGATGTGGTACAAAGGATTGTGCAGTAAAGAAATCAATGTGGCTTGGATGAATTATATTCGAGCATACAATTATGGAGCTCAGTTCCAATCTTATAGTGGAGTAGAATTGGTTTAATAATTATATTTGTTTAATTACAAATTTAATTATTGTAGCCATCATAGTATGTTCCCAAATAATCCTCGGGTTAGCTTATTTAGTTGACAACACCATCACTGGACCCAAAAGCAAGAAAACTGGCGTATTATGTGAAAATCATAATTATAATATTTGTTAAGGCTTATTATATTATATTCAAGTGTAAAAGGGGCCATGTGATATTTTACAAGGTGGCCCCCTAGTTAGTTACACATTCTCTCTACTTGTACATGGAGAGATAATATTTAATTTAAATATTTAAATTAAAAAAAGAATCCTATTTTTAATTAAAATAGGAATTATAATCCTAACATACTAAGTTTTTCATAAGATATTATAAAAGAAGTACTTTTCTCTTAAAACGAGAGAGAACAGAATTTCAGGGTTTTTGAGAAAAATACATAAGACATTTAAGAGTCGCTGGTTGCAATTGAGAGTGGTGAAACAGACGCGCACATGTACAGTGTTGATCGATCTTGAGTTATAGCCTGGAAGATCGTTTGGAGACAGATCTACAACTCTCAATTGTTCGTCTTCTCAGATCATCAAAGGTACAAATTTCTAGATTACTTAATTTTTATATATTATATGAGATCGGTACTAAAAGATTTTGATTGAAAAATTAAAAAAACTTGATTTTATCCCTTCAACATACAGCTCAGAAAAGGTGCCGGACTGGTTCATGTGGGAACTTCTTGATCGATTTTCTAAAAATATTGCGTAGCATATTCTTATCTATGCGATCTAAAGGTATTCTGTAGGGAATAAAACTAGGTTTTTCAATTTTTTAATTAAAACCTTTTAGGACCGATCTCATATAACATATAAGAATTAAGTAATCTAGAAATTCATACCTTGATGTTTTGAGAAGATGAACAATTGAGAGTTGTACATCCATTTCCAAACGATCTTTCAGGCTATGACTCAAGTTTGATCAACACTGGACATATGGGTGTCTGTTTCACTACTCCCCAATTGTAACTGGCACCTTTTAGATGTCTTCTTTATTTTTCTTAAAATCCCTGGGATTCTCTTCTTTCTCTATTTAAGAGAATAATGTCCCTTTTATAATATCTTATGAAAAACCCTAGTATATTAGAATTAGGATTTCTATTTAAAATAGAATTCCACTTTTAATTATCTCTCCACTTACATAAAAGTGGAAGGAATGTGTAACTAACTAGGAGACCACCTTGTAAAATATTACAAGCCCCCATTTATACTTGAATATAACATACTAGGCCTTAACAAATATTATAATTATGATTTTCATCTAATATACCAGTTTTTCTTGCTTTTGGGTCCAGTGATGGTGTTGTCAATTAAATGAGCTAACCCGGGGATCATTTGGGAACATACAATAGTGGCTACAATAATTAAATTTGTAATTAAAGAAATATAATTATTTAATTCCAATTCTACTCCACTATAAGATTGGAACTGACCTCCATAATTGTATGCTCGAATATAATTAGCCCAGGCTACATTGATTTCTTTACTGCACAATCTTTTATACCACATCGTTAATTTAAATTGATGTCTCAACTGTCCAATCAATTTAATTACATCTTGTTCTTTGATGCTTACTGGTTTTCTCTAATGATCATTTTCAACATACTTATTTATGTTGAGACACTCTGGCCAGAGAATTCTATGATCAAGTACTGAAAACCCATAAAAAGATGTGTCGTACAAATTCTATATTGTTAATCTATAATTTCAATACTTGTAATTGCTCCCACCAAGATACCGGGTAATCTAGACTACATGTATATGTCATGCCCATTGGTAACTCAAATGTAATAACATCCACAATCATGAAATCATAACTAACTCAAGATTAAGATTATAATAAATCAATGCCTATGAGATTTAATAAGTCTGACAGTTATTACTAGGTTAATTAAATCTCATATGTGATCCAGTTCAATGTGGACATACTACGTCAATAAATTCATACATGATTAAGATAAATCACTCAATGAATTTATTACAGTCTATACCTAAATAAAGTGCCCAACTTTATTTATCAACTGCGAACTTAATTTACTCATAAGATAACTTGTATTTATGTCTTCTGCGAATCCACATGGTGATCGCATAAATACATATAATATGATTAAATGGACTTTACTCAAAATATTAATGCAATTCAAAATATCTGAATAAATACTTGAAATATTTTATTAATAAGAAAATCAATATACTTTAAAGAGCACATAATCCCAACAATCTCCCACTAGCTCTCAAAGCATATCTGGCAAATTGCACATGCTTGTAGGACTCTAAGTGTAGGTTATAACCTTTCTACACTATTTCCATATGAGATGATACTTCCTCTCAATGTGTTTTTGTTTCTTGTGGTTTCTTAGTTCTTTTGATTGAGCCACTGCACCATTATTATCGAAAAATAATTTAAGTGGTGCACTTGCAGCAGATACAATCTCAAGATCTCGAAGGAACTTGCAGAGCCATACCGCTTCTTTGCAGCCTCAGATGCAGCCACATATTAAGCTTTTGTTGTGGAGTCTGTGATACAGGATTTGTTCCTCCAACTAATAGCTCCACTTCCTAATGTAAACACATAGCCAGAAGTAGACTTTCTAGAATCCTTATCTGACATAAAGTCAGAATCAGCATAACCCACTGGAGTAAGTTCATCACCAGAATACACAAGCATATAATCCTTAGCTTCTTTCAGATACTTCATTATATGCTTGACAACAGTCTAGTGTTTAGGTCCAGGATTAGATTGATATCTGTTAACCATCCCAATCGCAAAACATGTGGCTGGTCTATTGCAAAGCATGGCATACAGAAGACTTCCCACAGCTTCCGCATAGGGAACTCGTCTCATTTTCTCAATCTTCTGAGAAATTTTAGGTGATTGATCCTTAGAGGATAAAATTCCATGTCTGAATGGTAACAAACCAATCTTGGAATTTACCATGCTAAATCTAGCCAATATCTTATCGATATAGACCACTTGAGACAAAGCTATCGTTTTATTCTTCCGGTCTCGTAGCAACTTGATACCAAGAATATAACTAGCTTCTCCCAGACCTTTCATATCAAATTGTTTTACTAGCCAACTCTTTATAGTAGTCAATACTCTTACATCATTTCCGATAAGGAGAATATCATATACATAAAGAATTAGGAAGGCTACAGATTTTACCTGAATTTTCTTGTACACACATGGTTCATCAATAATATGAATGAATCCAAACGATTTCATCACTTGATCAAATCTGATGTTCCACGACTGGGATGCTTGCTTCAATCCATAGATGGATCTTTGTAACTTGCATACCAAGTGTTCTTGGCCTTTCTGTATGAATCCATCTGGTTGCTGTATAAAGATGTCTTCTTCAAGATGCCCATTAAGAAAGGCAGCCTTGACATCCATTTGTCAAATTTCATAATTTAGTACTACGTAATGATAGAGTAAAATTCGATAGATTTAAGCATAGAAACCAGAGAAAAACGTTTTCTCATAATCAATTCCGTCTTTTTGAGTGAACCCTTTGGCTACTAATCTTGCTTTAAATGTTTCCATCCTTCTGTTTACTCCTCTTTTCCTCTTATAGATCCACATGCATCCAATGGGTTTTACCCCATTTGGTGTCTCTACAAGTTCCCAGATTTTATTGGAAT
The DNA here is from genome assembly GCA_025617385.1 of Murraya koenigii. Lineage (NCBI taxonomy): Eukaryota > Viridiplantae > Streptophyta > Magnoliopsida > Sapindales > Rutaceae > Murraya > Murraya koenigii. The sequence goes on from CM046814.1 coordinate 12,949,737, forward strand.
ACATAGATTCCATTTCTTGATTCATAACCCTTTTCCAATGTTCAACATCACTATCTATTAGAGTTTCATTGTATCCAGTGGGATTCTATACATGTTCATATGAGATAGCCGTATAGGTTTCTCTCAATAATATGTATCTTGTTTGGTAATCTAGTTACCCTCCCACTACAATAAGGTTCTAAAAGTGATAATTTGTTCAGGGATAATCCTTTTGTTAATCATTCTTGCTCTTTTCTATGCTTACATAAATAGAAGACTGAGCATCAATATGATCTCCTTACTTTATGATCTCTCTAGTTTTACCTTATTCATAGGTTATAAGTCATTTATATAGTCTTTCTCAAGGAAAGTATATTGTATGTTTACAAATACATTCCTGTCTTGAGGTCTATAAATTAGATGTTTGGGTAATATCGGGCAGGTCTCCTCGAGGCCCTTCCAGCTTGAATAAAATACCCCGAGGTCAATCCAGCTCGAGCAGAAGTCCTGACCACTGGCACAAAGACGATCTCACCAGACGTCAAAGCTGGTCAAGGTCGAGGAATTCAAAGCCGTCCGAGCTCTGAGCTCTCTTGCCTACTCGAGGTCATCAGGCCCGGTCAAGGTTGGACAAGGACGAAGAGCTCGAAGGCTGATCGAGACCCGAGCTCTCCTTTCTGCTCGCTGCAGTCAAGTTCTCGAGGTTAAATCGAACGTAAGACCCGGCTCAGAATCCCGCACACCTTTCGATGTCTGATCGGGGCCCCACATGGTATGGTGGCGGTACTGTTGCCGATGGTCGGCACATGCCCCCACGGTGTCATTATTCCTTACGCGCATGCCCGACATGATGATCTGGCCATGTGAACCAGGTTAAGGAGACAGCCGCGCATCCCCAGGGAATATTACGCTAATCCCGACTGTCAGAGGGACCCAGAGACCACTGACGCGGGAACGGATGCTCTCGGAGAGAAAAGGTGGGAAAAATAGAGAATAAAATGAAATGGACGGGTAGGTTGTAGAGGTTCCGAAATTCATACAGGTTCTTCCTATCCTTGCTTCCTCTACTCGATTCTTTGAAAATTCTATTATTCAAAAAGAAAGGCAAAAATTCCCCTTTCATTCTTCCGGTCTCTCTAGCTAAGAAGGATACAAAAAGAACAACCCGATTCATCGACTTGAGCGTCGGAGGGTTTTCGCCGGAACAATACCGGTGACCCCGACCTTGTTTTCTGTGAGTATAGGTCCGGGAGATTCATTTTCTGGTAAAAGATAGAAGAACTAGAATCGAAAGCAATCCTGCTCGAGCTCGAGTTATCCGCGAGCAGAATACTTTCAGACCTTGTTTGAAGGGACGCGGGAAAATAGCATCAACATTTTTGGCGCCGTCGTGGGGATCAGTTCAAAAAGCCTGATTTCCCAACACGTTCAGGACACAACGCAGCGATGAGAGGAAACAGCCGAAGAGGAGTGAGTCCAGAGGAATCGGTGACTTTGAGGGAAGTGGCCATTGAGGCTCAGAATAGGGAGATCCAAGAAAGAATGGATCGGATGGAGAAATAATGGAGACTCTGACCTCCATATTATAAGAACTCAGGGATGGACAGAGGAAAGCATGTAATGACATCCCCGAATCCAGCCGTGGGAATGCTCCCATCCGGGAAAATGTGGGAGATGAAGCCCAAAGACCTAGGGCACCAAACGTTGTCGTGAGAGAGGAGACTAACATGGAGGAAAGAGGGTCTCGTCAGCACTTGCAGGATACAGCCCCAACCTCTCGTGCGGAGGAGTTAGAGGGGGAGGTGCGTAGGTTGGCACAAGTTGTGGAGGACCTCCGGGGAAATGGAAAGAGCCTAAGTTGGAGAATAATGCTGGACAACGAGTCCCCACTCTCAACGGAGATCATGGGTGTCACGATCCCACGTGACTTCCGCTTCCCAGATCTGAAATTCTCAGGAAAAAGCAATCCGTTGGTGCATATAGAGCGGTTTAATGACATGACGAGAGTGCAGGGTCTGTCGGCAGCCCAAAGGTGCAGGGCTTTCTCGCTCACTCTTGAGGGAAGGGTAAGAGAATGGTACCGCAGGCTCCCGCGGGGAAGCATCCTGAGCTTCGAATAGATGTGTAGGGAGTTTGCAGAGCAATTTCGGGGCGCAGTGACCCTCGAAGATGATATGATGGAGCTGTCGGAAGTAAGATAGAGGGAGGGAGAATCCCTCCGGGAGTTCGTCTAGAGGTACCACAGATCGGTCCTAGATCTTGGCGCATTTAATCATCCCCAAGCGCTGAGAGGACTGAAGGACGGGATCAGGATGGGAAGGCCATGGTATAATCTGCGGAGCCCTTCGATCCGCTCATATTCAGACGCATATGAACAGGTGAAAATGGATATGGTGATCGAAGAGGAAAAAGCTGCAAAGCTGAGAAGTGAACAGGGCAGCGGAACAAAGAGGAAGGAGAAAGGAGGTCCTGCCCGAGGAGCGCAGGCTTCAAAAATAACAAGGGACCGAGTTGCCCCATACAATCCTTACCAGAGGGCCCCCCACCACGGATGATTCCCCTGCCACCTCGCAGGTCTCCAGGCCGGGATCACAGGGAGTACAGGCATCACGACGACCACCCATCCCGTAACCAGCCACCAAGCAATAGGGCAGATCGTCCATTACCACCCCCACCAAGAGGTTTCCCAAGAGATCAGGCAATACAGATGGTGGAGCAGAGCCCCGTTTATGGGCAGTACACAAGGTTGAAGGTATCTCTCGAAGAAAAGCTGGTGGAATGTCTGCGAGCACACGCGGATGTGTTCGCATAGACGCATGAGGATATGCCGGGGATTGACCCAGAAGTGGTGTGTCACAGGCTTGCCATACTGAGAGATGCTAAGCCAGTGAGGCAGAAAAGGAGATACATCAACCAAGAGAGATATGAGGCCATAAACTGCGAGGTGGAGAAACTGCTGAAAGTGGGATTCATAAGGGAGGTCTCCTACCTCGAATGGATCTCGAATGTGGTGCTGGTGAAGAAGGCAAGTGGGAAATGGAGAATGTGTGTGGACTTCACAGATGTGAACAAAGCTTGCCCTAAAGATAGCTTCCCGCTGCCAAAGATAGACCAACTGGTGGATTCTAAGGCGGGGCACGGGCTGCTTAGCTTTATGGATGCATTCTCAAGATATAACTAGATTCCCATGCACCGGTCAGACGAGGAATGCACATTCTTCATCACCAATTAGGGATTGTACTGCTACAAGGTCATGCCCTTTGGTCTGAAGAATGCAGGGGCAACATATCAGAGGCTGGTGAACAAGGTCTTCAAGCCATTGATCAGTCGCAGAGGGATCGAGGCCAATCCGGAGAAGATAAGAGCAGTGGTTGAAATGAGGTCCCCCCGTAGCCTCAAGGAGATACAAAGTCTTACCGGCAAACTGGCATCCCTCAACAGGTTCATATATCGAGCTACAGATAAATGCCGAGTCTTCTTCCAGGAAATGAAGAAAGGCAGAAAGACAAAGTGGACGCCAGAATGCGAAGCGGCGTTCCAACAGTTGAAAGAATACTTGCTGAAAGCTCCATTACTGTCTACACCTCGAGCAGGAGAAGTATTGTTTCTGTATTTGGCTGTGTCCCAATGGGCAACGAGCTTAGTTATGGTAAGGGAAGAGTCAGGGGTGCAGTACCCTGTTTATTACAAGAGCAGAGCTTTGCTAGAAGCTCGATATCTACTGATGGAGAAATGGGCACTGGCCCTGGTCACTACAGCTCGAAAGCTGAGGCCTTATTTTCAGGCACATTCAGTAGTGGTTCTAACAAACCAGCCACTCAGGCAGACTCTGCACAGGCCAGAGACGTCCGGAAGGTTGGTAAAATGGTCGGTGGAGCTCAGTGAATTCGACATCAGCTACCAACCTCGAACGGCTATAAAAGCTCAGTCCTTAGCTGACTTTGTGGTCGAGTGCACAGCAAGGGATGAGGAGAAGGAGGGCGAGCCCCCATCATATTCCCAGGCCTCAACCAACACATGGATAGTCACAGTAGATGGATCTTGTGGAATTCAGGGAGTAGGGGCAGGAGTTGTGCTCCTTAGTCTTGAAGGGGCAGAGATGCAATACGCTGTGAAATTGGAATTCGAAGTTACCAACAATCAGGCTGAGTACGAAGTCGTAATAGCGGAATTGAAGCTTGCCTTGGTAGTAAAAGCAGAAGAGGTAAAGCTTCGAATAGACTCACAGCTAGTGACAAGCCACCTCGACGAAAGCTTCCAGGCGAAGGGGGAGAAGATGGAAGCCTACCTACGGAAGGTGAAGTAGCTAATTAGGAGTTTCCAAGCTGTCGAGGTGGAACAAATCGCAAGGGGAAAGAATTTTTGAGCTGATATGATAGCTCGCATGGCGGCCACATCCGACCCCAAAATACCGAAGTCTATCCCTTTGGAAATCAAGACCTGCTCGAGCATCGAGCAGGGGGACGAAATAATGAGCTTATCGACGAGCAACACCTGGATGGAGCCAATCGTTTCTTACCTTAAGGAATGAGTGTTGCCTGTCGACAAGAAGCAAGCCAGGAAGTTAAAATGTAAAGCGGCCAGGTACACTTTGATCGATGGAGTTCTGTATAGATGGGGATACACCCTCCCTTTGCTGCGATGCTTAGACCAGGAGGAGGCTGATTATGTCCTCCGAGAGATACACGAAGGAATTTGCTGGAATCATTCTGGCGCGAGGTCCTTGGCTTTCAAGGCCTTGAGACAAGGATATTTCTGGCCCCGCATGCACCAAGATGCTCAAGAGAAGACCAAAAGCTACAAGAGTTGCTAGAGTTTTGCCAACTACCTAACTCAGCCTTCGGAGAACCTTACGGTGATTAACTCACCATGGCCGTTTGCTCAATAGGGAATTGACTTGATCGGGCCACTACCGAAGGGGAAAGCGTCTGCCACCCATGCCATAGTCGGAATCGATTATTTCACCTAATGGGTCGAAGTGGGAGCCTTGAGCAGCATCACGGAAGGTAAAACCACTAATTTCATCTGGAAAAATATAATTTGCAGGTATGAGATTCCTCATGCATTGGTCACAGACAATGGGAGATAGTTTGACAACGACAAGTTTAGAGACTTCTGCCGAAATCTGGGGATAGAGCTGAAGTTTTGCTCTCCCTCACACCCCCAAGCCAATGGATAGGTGGAAGCCGCGAACAAGACCATAAAACATCTCTTGAAGACCAGACTTGGCGAGCAAAAGGGAGCCTGGGTGGACGAGCTGGCTGGTGTCTTGTGGGCTTATAGAACCACACACAAAATGGCCATTGGAGAGACCCCATTTTGCTTAGAGTTTGGACACGAAGCGGTTGTTCTGGCTGAAATAGGAATGGGGACGCACCGAACAGAACACTTCAATGAGGAGCAAAACAACGAGCAGATGTGTGCAGGTCTGGACTTGCTGGAAGATAAGAGAGAAAGGGTCGCTGCTAAGATCGTAGAATATCAACAGAGAGTGGCTCGTTATTACAACCAAAATGTGCACATTCGCCGGTTCCAAGTGGGTGATTGGGTACTCAGAAGACTCAACTAGAACACGAAGGACCCAAGGCAAGGTGTGTTAGGGCTGAATTGGGAAGGTCCTTATCGAGTCACTCAAATAGCCGGACCAGGAGCATACCGGCTAGCTCATCCGGATGGACGAGAGGTCAAGAGGCCGTGGAACACATAACTCTTGATGAAATACTTCCAGTAAGTTTCCTTGTATTGTGAGTGTTAATGTAAGATTCCTTCCCAAAATGGGGATGTGTAAAAACTCAAATGTATGTAAGAGTAAGAAAAACATTTGTAATATAAATTCAAGTTGAAGCCAAGTAGCTCGTGAAGAACGCTAAGGTCAAAAGTCCCAAAGCCTAAGTCTTAGGTGGGACGGTACCTAGCGAGGCCAATTGCAGGCCGAGCAGAAGAAGCTCGTGAAGAACGCTAAGGTCAGAAGTCCCAAAGCTTAAGTTTTAGGCGGGACGGTGCCTAGCGAGGCCAATTGCAGGCCGAGCAGAAGAAGCTCGTGAAGAACGCTAAGGTCAGAAGTCCCAAAGCCTAAGCCTTTAGGCGGGACGTTACCTAGCGAGGCCAATTGCCGGCCGAGTAGAAGAAGCTCATGAAGAACGCTAAGGCCAGAAGTCCCAAAGCCTAAGTCTTAGGTGGGACGGTGCCTAGCATGGCCAATTGCAGGCCGAGCAGAAGAAGCTCGTGAAGAACGCTAAGGTCAGAAGTCCCAAAGCCTAAGCCTTTAGGCGGGACGAGTACCTAGTGAGGCCAATTGCAGGCCCGAGCAGAAGAAGCTCATGAAGAACGCTAAGGCCAGAAGTCCCAAAGCCTAAGTCTTAGGCGGGACGGTGCCAAGTGAGGCCAATTGCAGGCCGAGCAGAAGCTCATGAAGACAACGCTAAGGCCAGAAGTCCCAAAGCCTAAGCCTTAGCCGGGACAGTGCCTAGCGAGGCCAATTGCAGGCCGAGCAGAAGAAGCTCATGAAAATCGCTGAGGCCAGAAGTCCCAAAGCTTAAGCTTTAGCCGAGACGGTGCCAGGCGTGGCCAATTATAAGCTTGAGCAAGAAGAGCGCGAGGAGATTACATTGAATTTAAACATGAACCAAAAGTGGGCTCGAAGTAAATGAGCTCGCAATATAAAGCCACAAAGCACGAGCCGAACGTCGGTCCAGAAAGACCGAGCTCACGAAACAGGACAAAGGCTTTCAGCCTAACTCAGGGCAAATCTTTGCCAAGCATAAGTCTAAAGAATCAAACACGCGGTAATACACTTGGGCATAAAATCAAATAAAAAGTCTAACACTTACAAACTTCTCACTTAGCAAGTATATGAAGTCAATCCCACATACAAGACACAAGAATATACACACGAGTACAAGAATGAGTTGTTCAATATATGCCTTTTTATTTCGTTGAAATGATTACAAGTACAGGGAAAAAAAATAAAATAAAATAAAAATAATAAAGAAGAGAAGGAAAAATATAGTTCAGGCAGCAGGGTCGTCATCGGCAGCAGCAGCAGGGGCATCATCGGCAGCAGCAGGAGGAGCAGCAGGAGCAGCAGGAGGAGCATCTCCAGCAGCAGCAAGAGGAGCGTTAGCAGCAGGGGGAGGAACAACTTCCCCAGGTCCAGTCTGTGGCTCGGAAAGGGAAGCTTCAGACTCTTGGGTGGGGGCGTCGTGAATGCGCATGTGCTAGGCAACACCCTCTTGGACCTTAGACAAGTCGACCTCAGGATGTACCTTGCCCAAGGCATACACGAGGCAGTCATAGTTGAAGTCCACCCCACTGTTGTACTCGGTTGCGAGCTGGACCTTCAAAGCATCTATTTGCCCTTGGAGACGAGAAGTTTCCCCCTCCATGGTCTTCTCGTAGGAGGATCTCTGGATGTCCAAATCCTTCCGAGACTCGATCAACTCTTTACGGATGACAGTCAGCTCCCTCTAGAATTGAGTAACCTTAGAGTCAGAGACCACTGTCCTCTCTGCAAAGGTTGCGTTCTCCTCTTGAAGCCTCATGTTCTCCTCTTTCAACTGCTCGAAAGTCTGCTCCAAGCTCCGAATCTCTGCTCGAAGTTCCTCCTGAGAGTCTTGGGTCTTGGCCTTGAGCCTGGTTACGGCAGCCGAAGTTCGGGAGGAGAGGCGCTGAAGAGCACTAAATAGCTCGTCAGAATCATAGGACTCCAGCCCATCCAAGAATCTGTCATCCATCACCCCGGTAAAGTTCCTCAGGTAAGGCTCGACGTGGCTAGGTAGACCCTGCTCCGGTAAATTTTTGGGTTGAGGGCGAGCTGAGGCCGCAGTCCTCTGATGCCTGCGTGGAGGACCTTCTTCTGCTCATGCTACCTGCTGAGCATAAGGGGGAGCTCGAGCAGGTGGAGGCGGAGCATCTGTTTCAGCTCGTGGTCTCTTCGAGGTGCTCGCGCCTCCGGCAATCCCCACTCGCCTATGCATAATCTCGCGCACCCCCCTCATGTCTTCACCTAGCACCAGACCAAATTCCAAAATATTTTGGGGTGTAAGCAGCTCCCTACACGAGCTCGCATTGTCAAGAGCAGTCTTCACGTGTGCTTGAAGCTCTTCCCCAATTCTGAAAGAAGCACCGCAGGAAACTGTAAAAACAGCCAAGGCAAAATAATGAGAACAGATATGAGCAGAAGAACTAAAATGAGAATTCACCGGATAGATAAACAACCTGGAGACCAAAAATGCCGTGGAACCGGAGGGATCCCCTCGGTGAGAGGTGCAGCGTGCCCCTATTCCCCCTCAACGAAGAAGAATTTGCTCTTCCAGTTGCCACCAGAAGTTGGGAGGTCAGTGATGGGTTTTTTACCCTTCAAGCAGGAGGTAAGGTAGTACCAACCAGCATCCTTCGGGCTGCACTTCAACTGATACAAGTGCTTTATTTCCCCTACCAAGGGTTCACCCAAATTGCACCATTTCCATAATACAAAGAGTCCGGAAAGGACCCTCCACCATTCGGGTTCAACTATCCTGGGGCCAGACGAAATCTGGACAAAACCCGGGCAAAATAAGGCTGGAGAGGAAGCCTGACCCCCCATCTGAAGCATTCCAGATGGAAGGTCGTATACCCTTGAGGGGGACGGTTGGGGATTTCACCCCTGCCCGACAACCTTAAATCTATATCATCGGGTATATGGTAGGTATGCCTAAGCCTATCCAAATCTAACTGGGTGGTTTCACATCTCATCTGGTCAATAGGGTATCCCCTACCCTCGGACCTTTGGCTGGTCCTTTCCCTCTGATGCGGCTGGGCTTCCGCCGCAGGCAATGCCCCTTCTGAATTAGAATCCCTCACGGGAATTATACTAAGGGGCTTTACTTCACTAGAAGAGGAAGATTCCTCAAGGGAATCAGAGACCCTGAAGAAGGAAGAACGGAATCGGTGAGAGAAGAAGGAAGAAGGGTTTGTACCTGAACAGAGAGAAAGGTTTACACGACTGGAAATCACCTTGACACGGAAGAGGAAGATGAAGAAACACTTGCAAGAAAATTTTGGGTTTTAATAAAAATGAGCAATAGGAAGTACAGTGAGGAAGTCAAGGGTTTTTAAAAGAGGAAAGGGAAAAGGTGCGTCTCTTTAGCAGACGGCACGTAGATCAAGGGGCGTGACCTTTCGAGTAACGTCTCTTCAAAATTTGAACGCACGATCAGGATCCATCCACGTGTCCCGCATTAAATGCGCAATGATGGAAGCGGAAGACAGTTGGAGAACGTGGGGAAGTGTAAAAGGCCGGAAAGTCAGCCCATCACTAATAAGTTTCCAGTCTTATCTCGTTTCACTCAAAAGACTAGAAACTGGGGGACTGGTGTTTGGGTAATATTGGGCAGGTCTCCTCGAGGCCCTTCTAGCTCAAATAAAATACCCCGAGGTCAATCCAGCGCGAGCAGAAGTCCCGACCACTGGCACAAAGACGATCTCACCAGACGTCAAAGCTGGTCAAGGTCGAGGAATTCAAAGTCGTCCGAGCTTTGAGCTCTCTTGCCTGCTCGAGGTCATTAGGGCCGGTCAAGGCTGGACAAGGACGAAGAGCTCGAAGGCTGATCGAGACCCGAGCTCTCCTTTCTGCTCGCTGCAGTCAAGTTCTCGAGGATAAATGGAACGTAAAACCCGGCTCAGGGCAGTCCGACCTGTTTCCTCAGAATCCCGCACACCTTAAAATGTCTGATCGGGGCCCCACATGGTATGGTGGCGGTACTGTTGCCGATGGTCAGCACATGCCCCCACGGTGTCATCATTCCTTACGCGCATGCCCGACATGATGATCTGGTCATGTGAACCAGGTTAAGGAGACAGCCGCGCATCCCAGGGAATATTACGCTAATCCCGGCTGTCAGAGGGACCCAGAGACCACTGACGTGAGAACGGATGCTCTCGGAGAGAAAAAGGCGGGAAAAATAGAGAATAAAAGGAAACGGACGGGTAGGTTGTAGAGGTTCCGAAATTCATACAGGTTCTTCCTATCCTTGCTTCCCTCTACTCTGATTCTTTGAAAATTCTATTATTCAAAAAGGAAGGCAAAAATTCCTCTTTCATTCTTCCAGTCTCTCTAACTAAGAGGGATATAAAAAGAACAACCCGATTACTGACTTGAGCGTCGGGGGGTTTTCGCCGGAACAACACCTGGTGACCCCTGACCTTGTTTTCTGTGAGTACAGGTCCAAGAGATTCATTTTTTAGTAAAAGATAGAAGAACTAGAATCGGAAAGCAATCCTGCTCGAGCTCGAGTTATCCGCGAGCAGACTTTCCTTTATTCCTTTAGAATACCTAAAACATGCATACTTTTGAACATGAATCCATCTTTTCTGCCTATAATTTTAGTATAAATACTAGTGAATCTCCAACTGTAGATGTGTCCCAAATTAAGTTTGTGACATGTCCATAATTTCATGGAGTAATAGGCACTGATATAGATAAAACTAAGTTCAATAATCTATGCAGTTTTAAATACTGGTATCTAGAATAAAAAAAAGGTAAATGATAAATCACTAAGTATATATTTTATCCAAAAGAATATTATTTGTCCATATGATGACACTATTATGTCACAATGTTCATTATAAATGGGAGTTTATCCCATTTTACATCCAAATGGACTTTGAATTCTCTATAGAGATATTCTTTACGTCAATTAGATCGAAGCTCTTTTATCTTCTTGTCTAATTGCTTCTTTGTCTTATCCATGTACTCTTTTGAATTTCAAAAGCCACCGAATCATGACGCATTTAGACAAACATAAATACGATGAATATTTATCAATTTGATAAAATACTCATAACCTCTACTTACATGTAAACTAATTAGTCCGCATACATTTGTATGCACTAATTCCATGCAATACAATATTACGCTTTCTTTTACCTCAAAAGGAGCTACCTTGTCATATTACTCTTCTAAATAAGATTTGTAGAGTATCAATGATCAACCTCAAATAGGTCAGGAAAGACCTATTATTAATGATTCTCATGAAATATTATTATAGTTTATATGATTTAAGCATAAATATTAGAGGTGCCATTGGTTTTAGAAAAAACATTTCTTTTCTTAGACAAATATACTTTTTATCAGTATATCTTGCTTTGAACAGATCAATAGACTTATATGATATTAATTGTCTTTGTAAAGTACAAAAATGAGTTATTAACAGAGGATCAAAAAATAACAGTGTGCTTCTGTTTATTAAAAACAAGCCACCGAAATTAAATTCCTCTAATGTTTGGAATACAAAGACAAATATCAAAACTTAAAGTCTCATAAAATTGATCTAGTATTCTCAGTTGATATAAACTAGTATCTTTCTCTACTGCTGCTTAAAGCTTTCTTCACTTAATCTCTTGGTTTCCTGAAAACCAAATAAATGAATTTACAAATAAAATTAGTTATCTCATAATTTACTTTTGCATTAATCAATAGAAAACTGAACTAATTAGGAAGCTTAAAGATTTCCTATACTTGATTTTAATAATCTTAGGACAATCTTTCTTCCGATGACCCTTCCGTCCACACTTGAAGCACTTGTCTTTCAACTTGCCATCTTTTCTGGTGACAGGTTCCTTGTGTCAATTTTTTTTTGCCTATCCTTATCTTTCGACTTAGGTTTTAAAGAGAATTCTTGTTTAGGAAGTTCTTTGCTATGATAATATTCTTCTATAGCATATAGTTCGTACATCAATTGAACTAAGGTTATATCTCTATTGCTTAAGATATAGTTGACCTTAAACTTTCTGAATGTATCAGGTAAAGATTCAATCACCATGTTGATATTTGTTTTATCATCGATCTCAATACCATGAATCTTAACTTCATTGAAATAGTCCATCATTTTGAGGACATGATCACGAACTCTTGTACCCTCTTCCATCTTGGTGCTAGTAACACGTTTTAACGCTGCTTCTCTGGCAGAATCAGTATTCTGTCCAAACATTTGATGGAGACTAGCCAATATTTCAGTGGTTGTTTCCATGCTCCGAAGTTTGTTCTGCAATTCTATAGAAATCGAAACCAATATATAGCGCTTACACTACTAGAAAAATGACATTTACTGACACTTAGTTTACTGACACTTAGCAAAAAGTATTAGTAATTGTGAACAAATGTACCTATTAACAAGTAGGTATTAGAGGTTATTGATACTAGTGTGTTAGTAAATTAAACATCAATAATCACTGACACTAAAGTATCAGAGATAAAAAAAAAATTCATTAATAGTTATTTTAGTTCCAACTCGAACCTGAGACTTCTAGAATTTAAAATTTTAACATTTGAGATAGAGACCATCAAGTCATATTAAATTAACTTAATTTATTTGTTTTAAAGGTTTTAAAAACAAAAATATAATAACTAAAAGATCAAAAAACCTAAACGCTCGATCTCTCTAACTCTCACCCATCTCTCTCAATTCTTTCCCCCGTCCACCTCTTCGCCTCCCTCCAGTCCGCGCTCGTCCTCTTCCTCCTCCTCTTCCTCTCCCTCTCCATCCTCCTCTCCGAATCCACCTCCTTCCTCCCTTTCTTTCCGATCTCTTCTCCGCCTCGCCGCCTCCTGCTTTTACCTCCACTACTCTGTCTCCTCCTCCATGCCTCCGTTCGGACCTCCGATCTCCGAGCCAAATGCAACACCCTCTCCGGCAGCATCTCCGCCTCGCCTCCTTCCTCTGCCTTGCCCTCGCTGCAACTCCAAGCTCTTCGTCGCCTCCGTCGGTCTCTCTCTCTCGCCGTGGGTCTCTCCATATCTCGGCCATCGGCTCTTTCTACCCCGTTGTCGGCCGCCATAGTCCGAACTTAGCGAATAATAATGTTATAATTCTCATAAAAACTTGCGGGAAAAGCGTTGGTCGAAGATGAAACCCCGCGCCTCGGAAAAGCGTTGGTCGGGTACCACCACCGTGCCGGTGAGGTCATGAGTTCAACCGGAGGAGGAGCTTGGTGATGGTAGAGGCATGGAGCAGCAGATCCGATCACGGTCCCTATGGAGTAGCAGATTGGGTTCGTTGTCCGGTGGTCGATCGCCGCTTTCTTTCCGATGTGTGTGTGTGTATGAAACTCAAATCACGGATTTATCGCTGCTTCTGCGACTCACTGGATCTGCGTTACGGTCATAGCGACAGTGCATGCTGGGTTTCAAGACGTTCGGTGATGAGTAGAGCGAAGGTGGGCCTTGGATGGGTGTAATGACTGGTCGTTATAACAAGACATGCATGAACTTCAGATTCCGGTGAGTTGACGCAGTGGTTTCGATTTGAAGAAGCACCAGCAGTAGCTTACTGACAGACCTGCAAGAGCAACAGACCGAGGATCACCAGCAGCGGTGGCTTCATGAGCGATCTGAGCGACTTTCGGTATCGGATCGTGACGATAGCAGCATATGAATCCTTAGATGAGAAATAACTTGTAGATTGTATATGTTATGGCAATTGTTGTCACCTGGAAGGAAACTTTTTGAAGATATTCGATCTGGTCGGATCTTTGTTTATAGCAGCAGTAAACACTTTATTAAATGATTGTGTTGTCAGAAACTTTTTTGTCCTTCCTAGTGTCTTCCATTGCCTTGTAGAGAACAGAGCATGCTGTCTATTTTGCTGCTCATGTTCCGTTGCGGGCATATAGTAATCGTAATTCCTTTTTTGCATTGCTGCAAGTGGATTTCTTTTTCCCATATCTTGCAGTTGAGAAGAAGGCCTTATACACACCTTCCTTTAGACATTCCTAATTTTTATGAAATTTCATATGGCTTGTTGTTACCTTAAAATTTGCTAAATACAGTGCTCTTTTCTTGTCGTGTAGGCTGTGATGAAAAAGAAGTATGGCCAGGATGCTACAAATGTTGGTGATGAGGGTGGTTTTGCTCCCAATATTCAGGTTAATCAGAGTTTGCCTCTGTCTCATGATTTTTATTTATGTTCTTGTTTTGTTCATACTAAAGGCCATTCAAGTGTCATTTATTAACAGTTGTTAGTGTACACCATGTTGGAATCCTGTGCGAAAACCTCGAAAGGTCACTTGAATTTTATCAGAATATTTTAGGTACGGCACTTTACTCACTTTGAATACATGTATATCCTTCATAAACATATGAGAGAAAAAGGGAATTAAATCAACATCAACATTTCAATTTGTTAGGTCTTGAAATAAACGAGGCAAGGCCACATGATAAACTCCCTTACAGAGGCGCTTGGTTATGGGTGGGCTCTGAGATGATTCATCTAATGGAGCTTCCAAATCCAGACCCTTCCAAATCCAAATCCAAATACAATCTATCCTTGTCCATCTATTCTTTCTTTGGGATTACAATTTCCATGGATCTTTGGCATCTTATTTTGCCGTTTTATTTTGTAGGCATTTCTTACACACTTAGTAAATCCGGAAGGCCAGCTATCTTCACACGAGATCCGGATGCAAATGCTTTAGAATTTACACAAGTGGATGGTTGATCTCGACATCCTTCGACCACTAAGTATGTACATATAGTTGCTAATATCAAATGTACTCGCAACTAGCTTATGGTACTGAGTTGCTATAGATTTCCATACAAATGGATGTTACAACCGAGTGAATAGTCAAGAAATAACCGGAGATGTGTTGTGGTTTTGCTCCCGAGTATGTTTTTGTAATGCCTTCCTTTGTTGGGTCATGACGGATGGTGGCAACATTGGATTGATTATGTAAACCAAGATCAGCCAAATAACACAAATGATGGATCCTCTTTGTTGGAACATTTCAATTCAACTGGTCAAAGTGCGTGAAAGAGGCTTTCCGGTATAATTCCGATTTGGTAAATAATGCAACGTCGCTGGCCTTCGGTATTGATAATTCGATTTGACTATATATGACAAACATTCCTAGCTAGCTACACAAAATGAAATAAAAATACAATCTTGATTCCGAACTTGTTTTTGGCTACCTCACTGTGAAGTATGGATGGGTTGAAAAGTCATATTCCGAGTGCATTTGCTGAACTGTCGACTTTAGCTTCAATACAAGAGTTCAACTTGCTCCATGCATATGCATATATATATCTGTAGGAAAAAAGAGTGTGGTCCTCGGTGGATATGATTTAAAAGAAACGTTGGTTGGTCCCTCACCTATATGTCTTAAGTTGCTATCATACACGTTGGTTGTAAATTCCTGAATTTCTTTTCTCTTGTCTTCTGTCTGGACCTAAGTTTTGCTTATTACATGAAAAATCAACTGGCTGCTGAGTTATCTGTATTTTTTTCAAGAAATGCTTTTACAGGAGAGGACAAGGAAAAATTTGAAGTAATCTGGAATTCTGCGTAGCCTTGGTTTTGCTAGGGCAGGTTGGAATTCTCCAATATGTAATCTATTTGTCCTGTTTTTGTAGAAGCTACTGCAAGACGATGACTTCTACAGGATAAGATTGCCATCCAACGCTGTTAACCCTCCTGGTAGGGATTATATTATTTCATCCGTGAAAGCAATAAGTTGCTCAATTAATTCATTGTTTTATACTCAAATGCTCTTTCATTTGCATGCATCAATTTGCAAGATTGTTTTATAATGGTTATCAATTTTTTAGGTGAGAACCTTTGTGATAACAAACAAATGAAGGATATAAACACATCAATTCACGTATCTAACTTGAAGCTTCAATATTCTTTTCTTCACCTAGTCTTATTTTTTATGTTTCATTGTAGCACAACTCAATGCAAATGATGTATGAAACAATTTACAAGGCTACGGTGGAAGCTGGACTCAAAACAAATATGTGCCACAAGACTACTTGAATTTCTTACGCCTTGGCAATCGCGAGGTATTAGGCGTGGTAGGCGGTCTTGGATGGCTCGAAATGGTTTGGTGCCGTTGGTGGTGGTGATGATGATTGATCTTGGATGACATGGTGGTGGTGGCGGTTAAGGAGGAAATCCCTAGATTTGATGTTGATGAACATCGATCGGAGGCGGAGATTGTGGTGAGATCGGATCAACGGTCGAGATTGAGGGACCATGATGATCTATGAGTGTGTGAGTGTGAGTGATGTTGTTGGGCTAGGGCTTCGTACTTGATGAAATGTTCGAGTTCGAGATTTGCTATTGTTATAATTTTTATAATTATTTTTAAAATCTAATGTATAGAATTGATTTTTCGGATTATAAAAATATTAAGGCTATAATACTACGAGTGAGTTCAGATTTTAATATAAAAAATATTAAAAAATATTGAGTTCAGTAATACTATAGTGATATAAATTTTTGACACGTAATAATTATTAGTAATTTCTATCACTATGGTGTCATAAAATTTGTAATACTATAGTAATAGTAATTCCTGACACCACATTCAAGTGTCAGTATTTTTCTGACTCCCAGATCACTGACACTATTAATAAGTGTCACTAAAAGTAATTAGTGATACTATTTTAGTATCACTAAAGACCATTTTTTTAGTAGTGTTAGCCATTTTGTTAGCCTCGTACCATTTCTCATAAGACTCATTCTGATTTCTATAATCGTATAACGTTGGTACTGGAGGGCATTGCTGGGTCAGAACAAATTTGTAGTCTTTAGCAGTGAGAATATTAAATAGATTGCGTTTCCAATCTAAGTAATTTTCACCAGTGAGTTCATTTTTAACCAGGATGATTAATAGTGGGTTGATGGAAGACATTTTCTGACAAATAAAACATACATGCATAAATATATTGATATAACATTCACAATAAATTTCTAAAATGCAAAAAACCATAAATGCATTTTATTTTATTGTAACGATAATCTAGTACCGCTTTAGCAAGCTATCCGTTGGGGAAGTCATGCCGCCACTTACCAGACCAAATTAACCATTAGATTATTTACTTTCATGTCGTAACATGATAAATAACTATCGTTATCTTTTAGGGCCAAAATTTTGTTAATAGAGCTTCGTTGGGAAGGTTAATAACAAATTTTTGTTGAGTGTATAACCATTGTTTCAATCTATGTATTTCTCATATCATGTAGCCACCGTTAGGGTGATCAATAGATTGAAAAAATATTTCGATTTTATCTTTAAAGAAGTTCATCAAATAAAATGTCTAATATATATACCCTCCGTAGGGAGCATCACCGTACCATGAAGTCAAGGTATATATATAATTTTATTATTGAACTAACAATGGATCCCGTGGGAAAATTATCTTGAATCTTCCCTCTCCCACTCAATATTTTAAAGTTGGTTTTTCCTTTTAAAACATATATATTGTTAATTGCATGCTTCCTATAATATTATCTAAGGGATATCTTATATTATTAAGCATTTGCAAATTTCAAACAATATACATGAGTTCATGTTTATATGAATGACATATATTATTATGCATAGAGTGGCACTACCTATTCTATATGACATGTTATCATGGCATGTTCTGTAACATGAATTTGTTATATTTATTTATGTAAATAATGAATTTAATAGGGGGTTTATGTGATAAATTGAAAGGGGGTTTATGTGATAAATTAAGAGGGAGTTTATGTGATATATCATGAGGGGGTCTAGTTGATATTTTGTGGGTGCTTATAAAAGGAGAAAACCGGGTGAATTTTTGGAGAGAAACCGTGAGAGGAGAGTGTTTGACCCATTTGACCAGACCCGAACCCGCGAGTTTGACCCCGCCGTAATTCCCTATTCCGACCACCCCACCAGACGAGCTTGGTATCAAATCGAAGCTTACGAGACAGAGAACGTTCCCCTGCCATCCCCGCCGTCCAGAAACGTCGAGAACACCGCCGAACGGGAGTGTAAAGCTCGTAAGCGAACCCGTCACGATTTCGCCGTGTTTTTGCCAGATTTTGGCGACGCCACCACTTGGGTTTTGTTCCCCACCTCACCATCTTCCTTTCCCAACCACTCACCCGCATCGAGGAGGCCGTTTTGCCGCCGATCGACCACCCTAAATGCCGTGGCTTCACGTGCTCGATCCGGCTACGCTGCCGCGCGAGGGAGGACACCACCGGCACCGTTGGACTCACCTCGACGAGAAGTGTCTTGTCCGAGCTTCCCCACTGCTGTTGGGTCAATTCCGGTCAACGTTGACCGTAGGGGAATTTTGGTAATTTCACGTATAGAGGGTGATTTTGTAATCTAAATTGAGGATAAATTGGTAATTTTGTAATGTTGAAGGTAAATTAGTAAATTATGAAATTGAGGGTAGTATAATTTCGGATTATATTAGTAAATTACGAATACGAGATTATTACGGTAAACCAGGAAGATTGAGAGTTGTAATATTAGGATGAATATTTATTTAAGGCATTATTTTTGCGAATTAGTTCGAATTATACTTATGGAAAGTAATTATATCATTTCTGTAAAATAGGTGGATCTGCGGATGAGAATCTACCTACGGACTTGGGTGATAGCCGAGTCTGAAATTGTCACTGTGAGTGGAATATATTAAAATTATTTGATTTTTTTATATAGTAAGGCTTGTTTATGAAATAAATATTTAAAGTGCTTTTGTTAAATGGTTTTCCGAAATAAATGTTTATTGCGTATAATTATTGTGTCAAGTTATATTTATTTATTTATGCTCCGTATCGATTTTTAAATGGTAAAAGAGATGATTGATTTCCGAACATGTTTTAAAGTGCTTTTATGTGGATTTCGAGCATGATTTTAAGAGTATATGATTGATCCTGTGTATGATTTAAATGTATATACATTGCTTTTGAGCATGATTCAAAGTATTTATATGTTGATTTCGAGAATAATTTAAAGTGTTTATATATGATCTTCGAGCATGATTTAGAATGTTTATACATATGGATTTTGACCATGATTCCAAGTATATATATATATATGTTGATTTTGAACATGATTTAAAGAGTATATGATGGATCTTGGACATGAGATATATTGATTTCGAGTATGATTTAAAGTATGATTTAAATGTATACATATATAATGATTTCGATCATGTTTTTAAGTTTTAAGCAGATACCCGTTCCCTCCAGATGAGATGAGATAGTAGGCCTTTGGGGCCCGTCTGAACACACATAGAGGCTTTGGGCCGTGCGTTTGGGCGCTTTCGCCCTTTGGGGGCATATGCATGCAGACAGATATTGAGATATGAGATCGGATGGTCCGGACACGATGTCGCGGGATAGCGCATCATAGCACGTCCGTTGAGATCCGGGTATGAAATATGCTGATGAGTATGAGATGGTACGTCCTTTCGTCTATCCGTGTAGCTCCGGGCATGATGGTACTCAGATAGTACATCATTGCCGTCCGTTGAGGTCCGAATGAGACTAGATTATCCCCTGGGTATTTGTTTAAGGATATTTGTTTAAAGATATTTGATTTACTTAATGTTTGATATTTCAGTTTGAGATGATATTTCAATATAAGATGTTTTTTATTGATTTGGTGACAGTATCGGCTTTGCTTATGTTCAAATTATGATTGAATTGAAAGTAATTTTACATTCAAATAATTATTTGAGAAACGTGATTATACAAGTGATGCACTTATTTTTGTAATTATTTTATATTTTAAAAATTACTATCCACTCACTGAGCTCACTGAGTTTTATACTCATTCCTATTTTATTATATTTTTCCCCCCCAGGAGATTTCAGGTACAACAATTAACCCAGCAACTGTACATAGTTGGAGTCATTTAGGCCACTGAGGTTGTTTGAGGCTATAGATTATTTATTTCTTTTGGTTAATGTATAATTATCATATTTTGGAATTATACTAGGAATGTGATATATGAATTCTAAAACGTGTTGATGCAGTTGATGTTTGATAAATGATTTGGGAGTGTTTGTGTTGTAATTGCAGGTTTGGAAATGTTATATATTTAGGGGAGGTTCTGTCGAAATTTCGGTAGAATTCTCATTAATAAGATGATTTTAATATTTAAGTTCAATTTCTTAAGATAGGTCGCCTCTGGATATGGGGCGGGTCGTCTCATGTTCACATCCAAAACACAACATATAGAAAAAATTACATAATCTCAATTCATGGTTTTCCTAAAAAATATTAACCCTAAGCCTAATCTTCATTGGGCTTCATGTCAGTATCTTCTTCTCTTGGATTATCTTTGTTGATAGCCTTGGCTAATGTGGGCTTTAAATTTATTATTGGTTCAAGTTTTTAATTTTAAAGAAAATAAAATAAAATTTTAAATAAAACTTTTGGACCAAAAATAAATTTAATTTGTTAAACTATATCCATGCATTTTAATCCATTAAGCCTAAATTTTATTGGACTTAAAACTAGGATTTATCAAGCCCAAAAACCGTTTATAGACTTAAATGCATAATAGTATACTAATTTTTCCCACACGAAATTATACAGAACTATAGGGACCCGAGTGATATTTACCACTCAAAACCCTAATTCTGCATTTTTCTTTTCCCCCGCCATCAACAAACGCAGATCTTCCGTGCGTGTCTCTTCTCCGGTGAGAACTCACTGTTGTCGGGCTAGAACAGCTGCCTGTTGCCTGCTGCTCCAGCTGTTGCCTCTGCCGCGCGAGCCTGCTGCCCACTGCTCCAGCTGCTGCCGCTGCAGCGCGAACTTGCTGCCCACTGCTCCAGTTGCTGCTGCTGTGCGCGTGAGCAGCAACCTGCTAGAGCCACGCCTGCAACCTGCTGCTGCGCGCGTGAGCAGCGAGTGCGTCCTGCTGCCCGTACGGGCCTGCGCGGTGGGGGCCTGCAGCGTGGCACATATCCTACTGCGACTGGTTTTGTTGGTTTTGTGCATTCTTGTCGAAATCTTGATGTTTTGATTTTATTTTACAGATTACAATCCCCAATGACTTACAAAAATTTTAAAACATAAAATTAAATCAAAAGGGAAACATGGTGATAATAGACCACCCCTTTTGTTACAAATCCAAAACAAAAATATAAATAAATTTCTAACCATGAATTGAGACAATCCAAACATGCATTATTCATATATTAACAAATAATATATATCTAAATAAATTATGCCACTCTAATACATAATTAACAAGATAGATTTCTTACGAAATTCTTATATATTATTATGAGATTGCTCTGATACCAATTGTAGGGAGTAAAACTAGGTTTTTTAATTTTTCAATTAAAACCTTTTAGGACCGATCTCATATAACATATAAGAATTAAGTAATCTAGAAATTCATACCTTGATGTTTTGAGAAGATGAACAATTGAGAGTTGTAGATCCGTTTCCAAACGATCTTCCAGGCTATGACTCAAGTTTGATCAACACTGGACGTGTGGGCGTCTGTTTCACCACTCTCCAATTGTAACTGGCACATTTTAGATGTCTTCTTTATTTTTTTTAAAATCCCTGGGATTCTCTTCTTTCTTTATTTAAGAGAATAATGCCCCTTTTATAATATCTTATGAAAAACCCTAGTATGTTAGGATTAGGATTTCTATTTAAAATAAAATTCCTCTTTTAACTATCTCTCTACTTATGTAAAAGTGGAAGGAATGTGTAACTAACTAGGAGACCACCTTGTAAAATATTACAAGCCCCCATTTACACTTGAATATTACATACTAGGCCATAACAAATATTATAATTATGATTTTCATCTAATATACCAGTTTTTCTTGCTTTTGGGTCCAGTGATGGTGTTGTCAATTAAATGAGCTAACCCGGGGATCATTTGGGAACATACAATAGTGGCTACAATAATTAAATTTGTTATTAAACATATATAATTATTTAATTCCAATTCTACTATAAGATTGGAACTGGCCTCCATAATTGTATGCTCGAATATAATTCGCCCAAGCCACATTGATTTCTTTACTGCACAATCCTTTGTATCACATCGTTAATTTAAATTGATATCTCAACTGTCCAGTCAATTTAATTACATCTTGTTCCTTGATACTTACTGGTTTTCTCTAATGATCATTTTCAACATACTTATTTATGTTGAGACACTCTGGCTAGAGAATTCTATGATCAAGTACTGAAAATCCATCAAGCACTACTAGAAAAATGGCCTTTAGTGATACTAAAATAGTGTCACGAATTACTTTTAGTGACACTTATTAATAGTGTCAGTGATTTAGGAGTCAGAAAAATACTGACACTTGAATGTAGTGTTAGGAATTACTATTACTATAGTATTACAGATTTTATAACACTATAGTATCAATAATTACTATTACTATAGTATCACGAGTTAGTAATATCAATAAAACAATCACCCCAATGAAATTGATACTTTATGATACATTTTTAGTATCAATGACTTTTATTAATTATTATTGTCATTTTAAATTTTGTCAATCTAATGATATTATTTAAAAAAGAATATTAGTAAACTGCTAAAATGAACAATTATATATAAAATTTCTATGACAAAACACCGTTACTTTCATACACAAACAAATCAGGCTCTCCATCTACAAATTTAAGGAAGATTAAAATATTAAAAAAAAAAGAATAAAGATCATATCCCTCCAAGCCCATCTACAAATTTGTACTTTTTCTCCAACCTCGCCGGTTAGCTTGGCATAGTGCTCCCACTCGTCTTGGTAAAATGGATCTTCAATTGATACAATAGGATAATTAGAGATGAAAGACTTGTAGAGATCTTTGAGTGCATCTCACGAGATCTTTTGTGAACCGTCATTGTTACGCAAAAGAAGACCAAAAAAATTAAGAAAACAGGAAAAAAAATTAAGTATTTTACCACAAAACATTAGCACTAAGGATTGAGAGTAAAGAAAATTTTACAGTAGCACTACCTCAGAATATTGACAAGGAAAGCACAGTAAAAGCAGAAGCGACAACAACTGCATTGCTGCTTAGTAGTGTAACCGAGCATGCCAAGCATAGCGAATTACTGATTCGGTCTAAAAAAACTGGTGTTCAATCAAAGAATCCTTAAGAACTCAAAAAGAAATGATGAAGCAATTCATGGCTTCATGCTAGCTACGACTATAATCTAGAATAGGCAAAACAATGAAACAGTACCTATAAGGGTGCATTGTGAAGATATCTCCTCTCATAAAAACCAGTCACTTGGTCGACCACGACCACATAATGGCTCGGCTCGGTGGGATCCTCATGAGACGGGGCAAGAGTCCTCTCCACAAGGAAAGAGTCCTCTCCACATGTCTTTGTACTTTAACTCACCCCTACCTCGGCTCTGTGCCATCAACCTTGTCTTAACAACATCAAAAGGGCCAGTGCATACTACTGAAAATTAAAATTTTCCAGCACCAGTACTGTAACTTTGAAAAATCATAACAATTCATGCTTTAAGAATTTTTGAACATGAAACATATCAACTTAAAGCTCAAGAAATCTAGTTTAAAACAATATAATTAGTTTCACATGAGTCTAGGTAAATCAAATGATATTCAGTGTAATATCCACACTGCTCTAGCATCTCGGGATTATTAACAACATCATCAAAATACTAAGGAAAAGCGGCACTGAAACAAACCTTGATCCTTGTACACGTCAGTACAACCGACTCATTTCGATGTAGTTTGAATTGGTCAACCCACTGCATTCAAAATCAGGTAAATGAATAAAATGAATAAAGAAGAAAAATAAAATTGTCCAGAAGAAGGCACCAGCATTGTGCTAGAATAAGACAGTCATTATGAGAAAAAAAAAAAGGTAAAAAACGAAATGAACTGCTATAAGGGTAAGAAACAAATCCTAGTTAATTGTCAACCAAAAAGTGGATATGCACAGAACAAAGCTAGATTTACAAGCAATGATATGGTCCAATGTAACGGTTGATGACTACCTCTTACCCAACCAAGACCCCACCAAACAACCGCAACAACCCCAACTCCGGCCATGCTCCACTAAAACTTTCCTCATCCGTCGCGGTTTCCATCACCCCTCCTACCTCATCATTGATTCCCACCACAACATCATCCCACTTCAAACCGCCCCCTCCACCATGGCCAATCCAGCCCATCATTCATGCTTGCTGCAAATCCCTCCCAATACCCAATCATCCTCTCGGTTTTCACACCCCCACAAGCTCGATTACGGAAAAATCACTTATAGTCGTTACCGAGTGACATCCACTCGCTGCCACCACCCTCAACAACCCGGCCAAACACCGTCAAAAGTCTGCACCTTCACCCCCACAAACCTTGATAACCCATCTACAACCGCTGTCTCTTTGGCCATGGATGGGGCATCTTCCTCACTGTCATCAAACCGCCACAAATCATCACGGATCGGTCGAACCTCCACTCCAATCCGTCACAAATCACCCAAATCGTGACATCCATTAACCCAAAGCCACAAGCTCCAATGAAAGGAACCAAGAAACCGAACCAAATCTCATCACGAAACCCAAACTCGTCCACCTAAACTAAACGACCGTGAGCTTACCAAACCCAAATCAGTGAGATGAACTTTCCTCCACCTTGGCCTCGGCTTCCATCGACGACCCACATCTAGGGTAACTCCCCACCCCATCGCTGGAACTCCACAACTTTCTCGACCACTCCAAAATATCCAAACCAGTGAGCCACCCACCTCAACCCTCCTAGCTTCGGCAACCGGCATACTCAAACTGCCGTCCACTTTGCAAGCCCCGTCAAACCATCACCGGAACCCCAAACTCATGCATTCAAATTCGTAAAATTATTATCAGATTATATAAATGGACAAAAATAAAGGGAATAAGACAATTGAATTACATGAATTAGACCAAAACGACGACGGATCCAGTAATTGATGAACATGATTTTGGTGTAATCCATTTTCTCTCTAGTCGTTGGACAAGCTATAAAGCCGGGTTGAATCGGAACGATTTGAGGAAGGAGGTGGATTCGGAGAGGAGGATGGAAAGGGAGAGGAAGAGGACGAGCTCGGACTGGAGGGAGGCGAAGAGGTGGACGGGAGAAAGCACTGAGAGATGGGTGAGAGTTAGAGAGATCGAGAGATGGGTGAGAGTTAGAGAGATCGAGCATCTAGGGTTTTTCATCTTTTTGTTATTATATTTTTGTTTTTAAAATCTTTAAAACAAACGAATTAATTTAATTCAACGTGGTTCAATGGTCTTCGTTTCAAATGTTAAAATTTTAAACTCTAGAAGTCTCGGAGTTCGAGTTGCAACTAAAACAATTATTAATAATTTTTTTTATCTCTGATACTTTAGTGTCAGTGATTATTGATGTTTAATTTACTAACACACTAGTATCAATAATCTTTAATACCTACTTGTTAATAGGTGCATTTGTTCACAATTACTGATACTTTTTGCTAAGTGTCAGTAAACTAAGTGTCAGTAAATGTCATTTTTCTAGTAGTGAAGAGATGTGTCGTACAAATTCTATATTGTTAATCTATAATTTCAATACTTATAATTGCTCCCACCAAGATATCGGGTAATCTAGACTATATGTGTATGTCATGCCCATTGGTAACTCAAATGAAATAACATCCACAATCATGAAATCATAACTAACTCAAGATTAAGATTATAGTAAATCAATGCCTATGAGATTTAATAAGTCTGACAGTTATTACTAGGTTAATTAAATCTCGTATGTAATCCAGTTCAATGTAGACATACTACATCAATAAATTCATACATGATTAAGACAAATCACTCAATGAATTTATTACAATCTATACCTAAATAAAGTGCCCAACTTTATTTATCAACTGCGAACTTAATTTATTTAATCATAAGATAACTTGTATTTATGTCTTCTGCGAATCCACATGGTGATCGCATAAATACATATAATATGATTAAATGGACTTTACTCAAAATATTAATACAATTCAAAATATTTAAATAAATACTTGAAATATTTTATTAATAAAAAAATCAATATGCTTTAAAGAGCACATAATCCCAACATATTCATCAAGCACATAATCAACTTCATTGTCCCTATTAGTGAGTACACACAGTCCATGGTTTCATTTTTTAATGCCTTCTATAGATGACAGAAAAAATATGTCCATGTTTCTATGTTCTCTTTACCACTTCGCAAAATTCAATAGGGAAAATACAGTCGGTTCCATTCAATCCTGCAGCTACCAGTATGATACTTGTTATTGGACCCTTTACTTTCCAACCATTTACAGCGAAAATCCTTCGGCATGTTGTTTTGAATGCATAAACAGTGTCCTAAAAGTATGCAAACATCCTCTTGAATGCATACAGTTCTTCAGTTTCTTCACCTTTCCTGAACGACTTTCCAATAGGGCAGTTAACCCCGTAGGTAGTTGCAATTTCATACCTTAATTCTATTTGCGTCTATATAGGGATTTGCTTCCATCTGTGTTGATACATTACTGCAATCCATCTTGTACTGCACTGGAACAATGAT
Source organism: Murraya koenigii (assembly GCA_025617385.1). Taxonomy (NCBI): domain Eukaryota; kingdom Viridiplantae; phylum Streptophyta; class Magnoliopsida; order Sapindales; family Rutaceae; genus Murraya; species Murraya koenigii. Next base: position 12,976,042 of record CM046814.1, read on the forward strand.
TCTCGCCTGCTGCAAGTATGTTCTGGTGTAATATCTTTCACCACAAATGTTGACTGTCAAATGAGGTTAGAACTTCGAGTTCCAATTACGTTATTTGTGTAAACTTCAGGCTACGAACATCAATATTTGAAAAACAAAACCTTAGTTCATTAAAGTGACTTAATAGATAATTAAAATAAGCCAGTCATATAGGCAGATAAAATAAACTCAAAATAATTACAATATAAATAGGTATTATAAAACCAGTCTTACATAAATTAAAATTGTTAAAAACAAAAATAACTAAATCAACATGATAAACTAACAATAATAAATTAAAAGCATAGCATAATAAGGCATACAAGTGATAAGCATAATTATACAATAAAAATTGGACTGTCCATGTCAAATAATTATCATGCCGGTAATGTGCTATAAATAAAATAGATAATGAAAAATTTTAGCTAAAACAAAGTACAAATAGCTATTGTTAAGCCTTCTTCTAATGTTTATTTTACTATTTAAAGCCCATACCCATATTTATAGCCCAACCAATGGCGACGGCTTTTAACCTATTTTCCACGTGGGATTTTCTTTCCATTGAAAAAAAAAAAAAATCTTTTGGGCAATAGTATATTACAAATAAACAAGTCATTATTAAAATGGTGAAAGAACACACATTTTACAACACTCAAAATATTTTTTTAGTCTTTCTCAGAGGTTAGCTTAGTTTTTTTGTAGGTCAAGTTGTTAAAATACTATTTACTAATGAAAAGAACTAAAGATGATATTTTCAAATGTTAAAAAAAAAATGATATTTTCAAAATTACTGGGACTAAAATATCTTTTTATGATTATTATATACGGTGCAAGGGTAATTTTCCCATCACCCAAATTTTAATCCAACCATGACCACAATGAAACTTGACAAGTTTACATTTATGTTCCTCTAGACAATTGAAGTCCATGACAACCTTTGCTTTCCAATTCAATACATCATCATACTAGTGTCATAACTCATAAACTAAATCAAATTAAATAAAGTTCGACTTATTCCTTTAATTTGATTGAAGTTATCCATATCTAAACGTAATACCAATAACAAAAATAAATAAGTAAATAAAGTAACTACTGCATTGTAGATTTAATTCACTTTAATCACACCCTGTTACGCTTATTTTTTGAAAAAGAAAACTCGATAAAGGAAATTACATTAGATAAATAAAATCACCTCTTTTAAAATATTATGTATTGAGAATAGGTGGTGTTTGGGTAATACCGAGCGGACCCCCTCGAGGTCAATCCAGCCAGAGCAGAAGACCTAATCGCTAGCACGAAGATGCCCTTGCTAGGTATCAAAGCTGGTCGAGGTCAAGTGCTCTAAGACTGGTCGAGCCATAGTTTTCTCATCCTGTTCGAGATCCTCGAACCGCCGAGTAGGATCCAGTCATGTCGCCGATAGCGCCATGGACAGAGGAAATCAAGCTCGAGTAGGGCAGACCTAAGCATGACGATCTCTGCTCCCGACAACTTTCACGACAATCAATGACTAACAGCCATCCCACGCCGTAGGACTTCATCACTGTTATCGATGGCCGGCACACGCTCCCACAGTATCATCATTAAACACAGACCTACACTGCATCATCATTGGGTCATAGGAACCCATACTCGCCTGACATCCCACACTCCCAAGTTGTGCAGCAGCAACCCCTAGTTATCAGAAAGGCCCAGGCGCAATTAAGGCGGAGGTGGGCGCCCAAGCAAAGGGGGGTATTAATATGAACTCCAACTTTTTTATCTGAATAGAAAAAAAGGGATTGTCTCTCTTTACATCAACATTTTGGCGCCGTCTGTGGGGATCAGTCCAAAAAGCCTGACTTCCCAATATATTCAAAAAATAACATAACGATGAGAGGAAATAGCAGGAGAGGAGTAAGCCCGGAGGAATCGGTGACTCTAAGGGAGGTGGCCAATGAGGCCCGAGATAGAGAAACCTAAGAAAGAATAGATCGGATAGAAAGACAGATGGAGACGCTGACGTCCATCTTGCAGGAGCTCAGGGATGGACAGAGGAAAGCAAGCAATGACGTCCCTAAATCCAGCTGCTGCGGAGAATGTGGGAGATGAAGCCCAGAGGCAAAAAGCACAAATTATTACTGGAAGGGAGGAGACGAACTTAGAGGAAATGGAATCCCGCAATCCTTGCAAGACACGGCACCTACCTCCCATGTGGAGGAATTGGAGGGAGAGGTGTGCAGGCTGGTGCAGGTTATAGAGGACCTCCGGGGAAACGAGAAAGCCCCGAGTTGGAGGATAATGTTGGATAGTGAGTCCCTGGTGAAAATCATGGGCGTCACAATCTCCCGGGATTTCTGCTTCCCCGACTTGAAGTTCTAAGGGAAGAGTGACCCGCTGGTGCACATATAACGTTTCAACGACATGACCGAAGTACAGGGCTTAACAGCCGTCCAAAGATGCAGGGCTTTCCCGCTTACTTTAGAAGGGAGGACAAGAGAATGGTATCGTAAACTACTGCGGGGAAGTATTCTGAACTTCGAACAAATGTGCAAGGAATTTACGGAGCAGTTCTGGGGGCGGTGGCCCCCGAAGAATACATGATGGAATTAGCGGAGATAAAACAGAGGGAGGGGGAGTCTCTCCAAGAGTTCGTCAAAAGATACCACCGCTCAGTCCTGGATCTTGGGGCATTCAATCACTCCCAGGCGCTGAAGGGGCTGAATGATGGGATCAAGATGGGAAGGCCATGGTACAACTTACGAATCCCCTCGATCCATTCGTACTCCGACGCATATGAATAGGTGAAGATGGACATGGTTATTGATGAAGAAAAAATTGCGAAACTGAGAAGCAGAGCAATTGAACAAAGCAAAAAGAGAAAGGAGGGCCTACACGTGGCGTGTCTACTTCTAGGGCAATAAGGGACCAGGTTGCTCCCTATAACCCCTACCAAAGGGCTCCTCAACCGTGAGTGGCTCCCGCCCTACCCTCGGGTCCCCAAGTCGGGACCACAGGGAGTATCGGTAGTACGGCGGCATCCCGCCTCGCAATCTGCCCACAACTTAGCCCATGCAGAACAATAGTAGAGCCGACCGCCCATTACCTCCACACCCGAGAAGCTTCCCGCGGGATAGGGCAGTGCAGATGGTTGATCAGAGCCCCGCATACAGACAATACACCCCGTTAAAGGTGTCGCTCGAGGAAATGCTCCAAGTTGTAGAGGAACGAGGGCTGCTGTGTTCCCCGACACCAATGTCTAAGCCAGCTAGTAGGAGGGACAGGGGCCGGTTCTGCAGATTCCACGGTGACCATGGCCACTCAACGTCGTAGTGCCGTGATTTAAAGAACTAGGTGGAAGACTTGGTTAGAAACTTGTACTTGGACGAGTTTGTTGAAGGAGGACACCCGGTAATCGAGCAACAGCGAGCGAAAGATGACCAAGCCTGTGAGATGGACCGTGAACCACCTACTGTGAGGGTGATAGCCAGGGGGCCCACGATGGCAGAAAATTTAAATAGGGCTTGAAATAACTACAGTAGATATGCCTCGGCTGGCCGGGAAGTCTTACTCGCCGTGCCTGAGGCAAAGAGAACTAAGGTGCAGCAAGTGCCCATCATGTAGACGAAGGAGGACGAGCAGGGGGTGCTATACCCCCACTAGGATGCCTTGGTTGTGAAAGCAAATATTGCGAATAAGGAGATCAACCGAATACTGGTGGATTCGGGAAGCTCAGTGGACATTCCACACTCGATGATTTGGGAATAGCAAATATAAGGCTCGAGCAGACAAGCACCTCTCTGAAGGGGTTTGGTGGGGGAAGGTTAACCCCTCTGGGGATCATCAAATTGGTTGTGACTATGGGTTTGAAGCCCTTTGAGAAGAATATGATGTTAGATTTCGCGGTGGTAGATGAAGTCAGCCCTTACCAAGCGATACTAGGAATAGAGAATGTGCGTGGACTTCACAGATTTGAATAAAGCTTGTCTGAAAGACAGCTTCCCATTGCCAAAGATAGACCAACTGGTGGACTCCATAGCAGGGCACGGCCTGCTCAGCTTCATGGATGCCTTCTCAGGCTACAACCAGATCTCTATGTACGGGTCGGATGAGGAGTGCGCGGCCTTCATCACCAACCAGGGCCTATTCTGTTACAGAATCATCCTTTCAGCCTGAAAAACGTGGGGGCAACCTACCAGAGACTGGTGAACAAGATTTTCAGCCATGCGATTGAAGTTATGTGGACGATATGATCACTAAGTCCAAAGACGCGGAGGAGCATATGAAGCAATTGGAAGAGACTTTCGTGCTCTTAAGGAAATATCGGATGAAGCTTAATCCTGAGAAGTGTGCCTTTGGAATTGGCTCGGGAAAATTCTTGGGCTTCATGGTCAGTAACAGGGGAATTGAGGCCAACTCGGAGAAGATAAGAGCAGTGATAGACATGAAGTCCCCACGTACTCTCAATGAAATACAAAGCCTCACTGGAAAGCTGGCATTCCTCAACGGATTCAACACCCTAGCAACAGACAAGTGCCACATTTTTTTCCAGGAAATGAGAAAAGGGAGAAAGACAAAGTGGACACTGGAATGTGAAGCGGCATTCCAACACCTGAAGGAATACTTGCTGAAATCCCCACTACTGTCAACACCGGGAGCTGGAGAAGTTCTGTACTTATATTTGGTGGTGTCGCGATGGGCAACAAGCTCAATCTTGGTAAGGGAGGAGTCGGGGGTGCAGTACCTCGCATATTACACTAGCAAAGCTTTGTTGGGAGCAGAGACTCGGTATCCGCTAATGGAGAGATGGGTACTTGCCCTGGTAACAGCAGCCCGGAAGCTGAAACCTAATTTCCAAGCACACTCGGTCCCAGTTTTGATGAACCAGCCGCTTAGATAGATTCTGCATAAGCCAGAGACTTCTGGCAAGCTGGTGAAATGGCCAATAGAGCTCGGTGAGTTTGACATCAGCTACCAGCCCCGAACAACAATTCGGGTGCAAGCCCTAGCAGATTTTGTGGTCGAATGTACGGAGGCGAACGAAGATGCAAACAACGAGCACCGAGCAGGCTTCCCTACCCCGGGTAAAGCATGGAAGGCTACAGTGCATGGGTCATGCGGGGACCAAGGAGTAGGAGCAGGAGTGGTAATTCTTAGTCCTGAAGGGGTAAAAGTACCATACGCTATGAAGCTCGAGTTTAAGGCTACCAATAACTAGGTTGAGTACGAAGCGGTAATTACAGGATTGAAGCTCGCTTTGGTAGTAAAGGTGGAAGAGGTAAAGCTCTGAACAGATTCCCAGCTGGTGGCAAACCACCTCAATGAAAGGGGAGAGAATTTTCGAGCGGATATGATAGCACGAATGGCCGCTATGTCTGACCCCAAATTGCCCAAGTCAATACTGTTGGAGATCAGGACCTGCTCGAGTATCGAGCAGGAGGACGAGGTAATTAGCTTAACATCGAACAGCACCTGGATGGATCCAATTGTCTCTTATCTCAAGGAAGAGACGTTGTCCACTGATAAGAAGCAGGCAAGGAAGCTAAAGTGTCAAGCGGCAAGGTACACACTGATCGATGGGATATTGTACAGGCGGGGATACACCCTACCGCTACTACGATGTTTGGACAACGAGGAAGCTAACTATGTCCTTAGAGAGATACATGAAGGGATCTGCAGAAACCATTCTGGCGCGAGGTCTCTGGCTTTTAAGGCCTCAAGACAGGGGTACTTCTGGCCCCGGATGCACCAGAATGCACAAGAAAAAATCAAGAGCTGCAAGAATTGTCAAAGCTTTGCGAACTACATGGCTCAGTCGCCCGAGAACCTCACAGTGATGAATTCACCATGGCCATTTGCTCAATAGAGGCTCGACCTAATCGGGCCACTGCCAAAAGGAAGAGCGTCTGAAACACATGCCGTGGTGGCAATTGATTATTTCACCAAATGGGTTGAAGTAGAAGCTTTAAGCAGTATTACAGAAAACAAGACCACTGACTTTATTTGGAGAAATGTAATTTGCAGGTACGGGATCCCCCACGCACTGGTTACAGACAATGGGAGGCAGTTTGACAACAACAAGTTCAGAGACTTCTGCAGGAGCATGGGGGTAGAACTAAAGTTTTGCTTGCCATCATACCCATAGGCAAACGGGCAAGTGGAGGCTGCGAACAAGACTATAAAACAACTCCTGAAGACCAGACTCGGCGAGTAGAAGGGAGCTTGGGTTGACGAGCTACCTGGTGTCTTGTGGGTTATAGAACCACATACAAAATCGCCACGGGGGAAACACCTTTTCCTTGGCATTCGGACACGAAGCAGTGATCCTTGCAGAAATAGGGATGGGTACACATCGGACAGAGCACTTCAGCGAGGACCAAAACAATGAGCAAATGTGTGCAAATTTAAACCTGTTGGAAGAAAAAAGGGAAAGGTCTGCTGTAAAGATGGCAGAGAACCAGCAAAGGGTGGCCCGCTACTACAACCATAACGTACACATCTGCCGATTCCAGGTGGGGGATTGGGTACTTAAAAGAGTGAACTAGAGTACCAAAGACCCCAGACAAGGAGTGTTGGGCCCGAACTAGGAAAGTCCTTATAGAGTCTCTCAAATAGCCGGTCTAGAAGCGTACAGGTTGACCTACCTAGATGGACGAGAAGTCAAGAGGCCATGGAATGCACAACATTTGATGAAATATTTCCAGTAAGTTTCCTTGTAGCGCAAGCATTGATATTCAGTTTTTCCCAAAAATAAAAGTGTGTAAAACCTTCTACATAAATAAAATCAAGAAAAACACTTCCAATATTAATTCAATATGAGCAAGTTAAAGCTTATAATAATAATGCAAAGGCCGTAAGTATCAAAGCCTAGCTTGAGACGAGACGGTGCCAAGCATAGCTAAGGAAAGGCTAGAGTAGGATAAGCTCAGAGAAGAAACGCAAAGGCCGAAAGTCTCAAAGCCTAACCTAAGGCGAGACGGTGCCAAACATGAGCCAAATAAAGGCTCGAGCAGAATAAGCTCAAAGAAGAAACGCAAAGGCCGGAAGTCTCAAAGCCTAACCTAAGGCGAGACGATGCTAAGCGTAACCTAAGTGAAGGGTCAAGCAGAATAAGCTCAAGAATGAATGCAAAGGCCGGAAGTCTCAAAGCCTAACCTAAGGCGAGACGGTGCCAAGCGTGAGCTAAATGAAGGCTCAAGTAGAACAAGCTCAGAGAAGAAATGCAAAGGCCGGAAGTCTCAAAGCCTAACCTAAGGCGAGATGGTGCCAAGTGTGAGCTAAATGAAGGCTTGAGCAGAATAAGCTCAAAGAAGCTCAAAGAAGAACGCAAAGGCCGGAAGTCTCAAAGCCTAACCTAAGGCGAGACGGTACCGAGCGTGAGCCTAGTGAAGGCTCGAGCAGAATAAGCTCAAGAACGAATACAAAGGCCAGAAGTCTCAAAGCCCAACCCAGGGCAAGTCGGTGTCAAGCATGAGCCAAGTGAAAGCTCGAGCAAAAGGAGGCCGCATAGGAGAACAAGAGTAGCAAGACTCAAAGCCTGAACTTAAGGCGAGACAGAGCTAAAAGGGCTCGAGCTATATAAAATCATGAATAAAGCTAAAAGCCGAAGCCACGAAGCCTAACTGTGGGCAAGGTGAGGAGGTAGACACAGCCAGAATGAGCTCGAGCATAACCAGTTCGGGCAGAGGGGTGTTGCGACCTCAGACTTGGTGTCTGTCCAAGTTGAATTAAGACAGCCAAATCTATAAACTGCGATCCAATTAATCACGTTTTTGGCAAGACAAGCAAAGGCCCAAAGTCTACTAAAATCTATCTTACCAAGAATTGTGGAACAAAATAAGAGTACAAAGGCAAGGTAAGAAATATATGTTCTTCATTTCATCATCAAAGATTACAAAGCAAAAAAAGAAAGAGTACAATAAAGCCACTCAAGTGGCTAGAGCAGTCGGGCAAGCAGTGGAGGCTGGGGCCTTGGAGGACGGGCTAGCTTGAGGGTCGATAGTAGCAGCAGTGGAGGATTGACGGTTGGAGGAGCAGCTTCTCTAGACCTTGCAGCATCCTGGGCAGGAGGACCCCTTAGTTCCTGAGCTCGGGCATCCTACTCGCTCATATAGGCATCCACACCCGCCTCGAGCTTGGACATGTCCAGTTCAGGATATTCCTTGCCTAGGAAAGACATGATGCACTCGTAGCTGATGGTCACTCCCTTGTTGTACTCCTCCGCGAGCTGGCTCTCCAAGGAGTCCACCTTATGTTGGAGACGAGAAGCCTCTACCTCCAGAGTCCTCTCAAAGGTAGACCTCTGCACGTCGAGGCCTTTTCAAGCATTCACCAGCTCATCCCGAACCACGGACAACTCCTTCTTAAGTTGGAGCTCCTTGGACTCAGCCAGTGCTGCCTTCTCCTCGAAGGTGGAGATCTCAGTGCAAAGCTTGACCGCTTCCTCTTTTTTCTGCTCGAATGACTACCTCAAGCCCTGATTGTCAGCCTTGATCTTCCTCTCGAAATCTATGGCCTTGGTCTTAAAGGCGGTGGCGGTAGCCGTAGCATGGCATGAGAGGAGCTGGAACATGTTAGCCAGCTCGCTGACACTGAAAGCCTCCAGCTCCTCCACGAACTTCTCTCCCATGTGCCTAAAAAAATCCCTGACATAAAGGTTGGCAACATTGGGCTACTGCTGCTCCTGAGAATGCCCGGATCGAGACCTGACCCTTCTACTGACCGCTCACCCTCTCGAGCAGGACGAGCAGCCCTGGTTGGCAAAGCAGCAGGGTCAACTCTAGACCGCTTATGAGGAGCAGAGGAGCTGCTTGGTCGGTCTGTTGTGCTCGAGGGCCTTTTCAATCGAGAAAGGATGCCACTCATTTCTTCCCTCGGAACAAGGCCGAACTTGACAAGGTTGTGAAGTGTCAATAGCTCCTTGCACAAGCTCGCGTTATCAAGAGCAGTGTTGACACGCGACTGAAGCTCCTCCCCAACCCGGTAGGATGCGCTCCAAGAGACTGCAACAACAACCAGGAAAAATAATGAGAAAAGTGTGAGTAGGAAAGCCAAAGTAAAAATTGTAATTGGTAACAGACGACCTGGAGTACAAAAGAGAAAGGGGATTTAAGGAACCTCCTCAGTAGCAGAAGCTACCCGCCCCTAGTTTCCCCTGGCAAAGAAGAATTTACCCTTCTAATTGCCACCAGAGGTGGGGAGGTCAGTGATGGGTTCGTTTCCTTCAAAATGGAGGTGAGGTAATACCAGCCTGCGTCTTTTGGAATGCTCTTCAACTGGTAGAGATGCTTTATCTCATCTACCGTTAGCTCACCTAAATTGCACCATCCCCACAAAAGATACAACCCTGACAGAACCCTCCACCCATTTGGGTTCAACTGCCTCGGGGCCAGACAAAGTTGGTACATGACCTGAGAAAAATAGGGTTGAAGGGGCAACCTAATGCCCCCACCTGAAGCATTCTAAATAAAGGGTGACATACCCCCGGGGAGGACGGCTGGGCATGTTACTTTTTCCAGGAAGACGTAGATACACACTAACTGGAATGTGGTACATGTCCCTAAGCCGGTCTAGGTCTTGGTGTGAAGTCTCACACCTCATGTTGTCAATGGCAAACGACTCGGCCTCTGACCACTGGCCGGCCCTCTGCCCCTGTTGCAGCCGGGTTTCCCCCACAACCACGACCCCTTCGGGGCTTGGGTCTCTCACCAGAACCCCCCTATTGGTCTCAGAGTCACTCGAAGAAGATGACTCTTCAGGGGACATCCGGCGGAGTTGCTGAGTGGCTGACATTTTTCCTAAGGACACAATCTACCAACTGGGAAACTAGAAACCCAGAAAGTGAAAAAAAACAAGAACAAGAAGAGGGAGGATAATTTATACTTGAGATGGATTCAACGACGGCAGATGACAGCGATGGAGAAAGGGAAGTAAGATGCACTTGCAGAGGGCTGTTTTTGGTTTAAGCAAAGATTGAAAACAAGAAGCACAGTAAAGAAATTAGGGATTTATAAAGGGGAAAGCAAGTCATGTCAACAGACGGCACGCTACTCAAAGGACACGACTGTTCAAGTAACCGCCTCTTCAAAATTCAAACGAACGGCACAAATCTGCCCATGCGTCTCGTATTAAATGTAAAGTGATGGAAAAGACAGACAGCTCGGCATGAAAAGGTAAAAAGGGGGGGAATCCTGCTCGAGCAAGAAGTTTTCAGTCTTATCTCGTTTAACTCTGAAAGACTAGAAACTAGGGGACTGGTGTTTGGGTAATACCGAGCAGACCCCCTCGAGGTCAACCCAGTCAGAGCAGAAGACCTAATCGCTAGCACGAAGATACCCTTACTAAGTATCAAAGCTGGTCGAGGTCAAGTGCTCCAAGACTGGTCGAGCCCTAGTCTTCTCATCCTGTTCGAGATCCTCGAACCACCGAGCAGGATCCGGTCATGTCGTCGATAGCGCCATGGACAGAGGAAGTCAAGCTTGAGCATGGCAGACCTATGCATAACGATCTCTGCTCCCGAAAACTTGTCACCATGATCAATGACTGACAGCCATCCCACGCCGTAAGACTTCATCACTGTTACCGATGGCCAGCACATGCCCCCACAGTGTCATCATTACAGGGGGATACCAAAAGAATCAACTTCATCACTGACATTTTTCTTTGTGAACGCAGGTCGAAGGAAATCACCGTTCTAGTGAACGGAAAAAGGCAGGAGCCAGCAAGGAATCCTGCTCGAGTAACCGGTGAGCAGAAGTTTACAGCGTCACTTGGAAACGAGCAGAAAACAGCATCAACATTTCTAATGTTAAAAATAACCATACTTTATAATTTATTTTTCATACTTACCTAAACCCATCTATACACATTTACCCTCTAATAATTTCATCTTATATTATGTACTATTATTGGGAATTGTGATAAAATTTGTAACTTATGATGTTTTATATAGTGTAATTTCAAAATATGCATTCATTTGAACATGGTTTTACTTATATATGTTAAAATAATATGGAATTTATGTTCTTTGAATAGTGTATATATATATATATATATATATATATATATATATATATATATATATATATGTATATGACATTCAAATTTAATAAGAATACAAATGTAAAAGTACATGTTTTTAGTTTTTTAAATTGAAAAACATAAAAAAGTTTAATATTTACTTTTAGAGATTTAGGCAAAAAAAAATTATTCAAATTCAGATATTCAGATTAATCAGAATTTAGACCATTTAGATCTATTCAAATTTTAAAAAAAATAAATACTACTTTAATCTAAAAACTCTAATAATATCATTAAAAGATATTCTCTAAAATATCTCTATTTAATTAGTTAATTTTCATTCTTACCTAAATAAAATTTAATAATTTGCATTATTATCCATTTTTATAACTTGTGATAATATAGTGGTAGATTATTTTTATTTCTATTTTCTTTAAAATAACATTATTTATCTTCATAATTGTTTATGAATATTTTTCATATAAAAATATCATGAACTACAATAAAATTGATTAACATATACTAATTTAAAATATAAAATATTGTATTCAATTAAACATGATTTATGTTATGATAATATATTATCTTATTTAAGTTCTTTAGGTTTTTATTATTTATTTAACAATTATAATTTATAAGAGTATAAATCTAAAAATACTAGTTTTCAGATTTTTTATAATTTTTGTTTTATCCTCAATTCAAAAATTTAAAAAACAAAAGTACAAAAATCTAGTTGAAAATGGTGAAACCATAAGCTGATAAGAACCAACAGTTGTGATTGAACCCAGCTTTCGCCGCCGGTCATCACCAGTGTGTCAAATATAGCATATTGTCATTGGTCGTTGCAGCAAATCGTCACTTGTCAAATGCAGCAGATTGTTGCCAGTCCTTGCACGTCGCGACCTCGTCACTGCTGCACCACGTCACTTTGCAAACTTCCTTTACTCGTCTTTGATTGAAACGACTATCACAAACTATTATTATTATCATTAGTATTATTGTTATTATTATGTTACTATTATTGTTGTTTTATTTTTATTATTACTACTTATTACTATTGTTGTTATTGTAAATATTATAAAACAATAATTTTTTGAAAAATAAGAATTTTAATTATTTGTTATAATGATGATGATAGTGATAATAATGATAATAGTATTGACAATACTTATCTAAGGATATTTTAATAACTTGAAATAATTTATTTTAATTTCAATTCTTAAAATTCAAGTAAACAACCTATCTGATTTTTATTCAAGTCGATTCGGATTAGAACTTATCTAATTCCAATATATTTCAATTGCTAATTGGTAAAATACCATAAGAGTAAAGATAGAATTACAAACTCCTATACATACATATTTTTTTATAAACTCCCGTTGCATAATTCAATTGGTTAATTAAATAGCTTTGAGCCCATATGGTTTATTTTATTATTTTGTATTTGTATCTAATCACTACGTTTAGGCTACATCAATTTGTACATAATACACATTTTAACTTGTGTTGCAGCCTGATTAGTGGTTGACGTTGTCGGAGAGACAGAGGATTAAACATTTTTATAATTTCTTCATAGATATTAAATTTATAAAACTAAACCATGAAAACAATAATAATAAGTAACAACAATATGAGGGTTGAATTTGACTCTGGGATAGCTTGGGTTTGTAGTAAGAGTCAAATACTCAGAATAAAAGCTTTGTGGCCGTACGTGGTCAAGGCACGACAAGCATGACCCCCCATTAGGGTAATATGTATTATTAATTTTAATAATATGTAATATGTATTGTTAATTTTAATAATAAAATTAAGAAAATTCGTGTACTGTTCTTTTAGGTTAATTGTTAACTGTTAATAATTGATTTTTTTTGTATGAATAGATTAATTATATTAAATATTAAAAATAACAGTTTTGTTGTATATGATATGTGCTGCAGTAACTTCAACTTCAACAAAAATTAATTAATTCAATTAATTAATTATATGTTAAGTCGTTAAGTAGTAAGTACATGTAATGTAGACATGAAATTTAAGGTTTTATAATAAGAATTAAGATATATATATATATATATATATATATATATATGCAAATAATATTCTATTGTTCTGGGAAATGAATAATTGGATATTATATCAGATGGGAGGTGAAGAGTTTTTTGTTCTTTTGGATATAGAGTCTTCTTCATATAACATGTGAAGATCTTTTCTATAGATAGGCAAAGGTGTTATCGAATCAAGAAGATTCGGTGGGAGTGTAGTGTATATTTTGCATGGCTTAACTCTTTCAGATATCGATATGCCTATCTATAGAAATTGGTCTATCAAATTTAGATGGGACCAAATGAATCTTAAGAGATGGAATAGTAAGAAGATGTGTCTGGACACTGAGTTGTTGAACTGTATTGATGACTAAGCTTCATTAGGATTAATGTCAAACCTTGCAAGAACAAATGCTGTATCATATTAGAGAAGTCTTTAATGGCTGTTATAACAGTAGAATCATGCTGGAGAGGAAAAGAGTGAAGAAAAGTTCGCCATAGATAAATTTGATCTTCAGTCTAGAAATTATGTATGATAGGATGCTGGAAGTATGATCTATGGATGATATAGATTAAAGTGACATGAATATGGTCTGATGCAGAGAGATACTGGTAAGGAGGGTTGTCAAGGGTTTGTTGTAACTATTTTCTCCACGATGGTAGTGGGGAGAACCACTCAAGGAGAGTCTAAATAAGAGAGAAAGAAGACAACGGGTTAATGAGACACTGTAGGGTAGGGGATAAATAAGATTGATGATTTTTGTAGCTTATAATACCGTGAGGCACCATACGTACTATAATTCATCGTTAGTGAGATCTCTGGAGGGATCTAGAGTAAAACTTGTGAGAAAAGACAGTCTGGATGAAGGCTAGATGACTTTGGCTATTGAAGATGAAATATATTCATGAAGAAAATAAATAAGAACTTCTTTGCAAAATCTTAGATTTGGTAAGGAGAATGAAAACTGAGGTTGAGGGGAAAAGCTTTCTTGGTAGCTGTTAAGTAAGGGAGAGAGGTCATCATGTATATGATTGGAATAATAGAGACGGAGGAGATTTTTGTTGATGGTGGTCTGGTGAGGAGATCAGAAATAAAATTGCGGTCTCCTTTTATATGCTCCACAGAGAAGTCATATTTGGAAAACCACTATTTGAGGTGAATGAGTTGATTATTTGTGAGACTCTTATTCTTCAAGTTAAGTATATTGAGAAAAGAAAACTTATCTAATCGGACAAGAAAATGGTGTCCAATAAGATGAAAATCAAACTTTTGAATATCGTACTTTACTGCAAGAATTTCTTTGTAAACCACATGGTAATGTTTTTCTGAATTTTTGAATTGGCCATTGGCATGGCCATAGTAGGTTTCTAAATCATCACGTCTTTCGAGAAGGATGGTGTTTGGGTAATATCAGGCAAGGGCTTCTCGAAGCCCTTCCAGCTCGAATAAAACACCCTGAGGACATCCTAGCTTGAGTAGAAGGCCCGACTACTTGCATGAAGACGACCTCACCAGACACCTCCCCTGGGCAAGGTCGAGGAATTCCGAGCCGCGCGAGCCCCTAACACTCCTCTGTATGCTCGAGGTCGTCTACCCCGATCAAAATCGGTCAAGCTCGATCCCCGAGCACTCCTCTACCTACTCGAGGTCGTTCATCTCGGTCAAAGCCCGTCAAGGTCGAGAACCGAGCACTCCTTTCCTGCTCGCAGAGATCAAGTCCCCGAGCGCAACTGGTTTGCGCAGTCATGAGACGAATGGAATGTAAGACCCGGCCCAGGGCAGTCCGACCCGTTTTCTCAGAATTCAGGCACACCTTTTTATGTCTGACTAGGGTCCCACGTGGTATGGTGGCGGTACTATTGCCGATGGCCGGCACATGCCCCCACGGCGTCATCATTCCTAACTCACATGCCCGACATGGTGATCTGGCCACGTGAACCGGATTAAGGAGACAGCCGGACATCCTCAGGGAATATTACGCCAATCCCGGCTGTCAGAGGGACCCATAAACCACCAACGTGGGAACGGACAGCCTGGAAATGGAAAGAGCGGGAAAAATGGAGTATAAAAGGAAACGAAACGGTGCGTCACGAGGGTTGGAAATTCTGATTCACAAGAGGGGGTTGAATAAATTGATTCACAAAGGGTTATAAGAGCTTACACAGGTTCTTCTGACTTCTCTGACATTGATTCTCT
Organism: Murraya koenigii; assembly: GCA_025617385.1. Taxonomy (NCBI): domain Eukaryota; kingdom Viridiplantae; phylum Streptophyta; class Magnoliopsida; order Sapindales; family Rutaceae; genus Murraya; species Murraya koenigii. The sequence goes on from CM046814.1 coordinate 12,991,294, forward strand.
AAAAAACACCATATTTATTCCAAAGTGAGGGCGAAATAATATCCCTTTCATCTTTTGGTCTCCTCACTAGGGAGATATCAAAAGAACAACCCGATCAACGACTTGATCGTCGGAGGGTTTCGCCGGAACACGCCTGGCGACCCGACTCTGTTTTACGTGAGTACAGTGCGGAAGGTCACCATTCGGGAAAAGACAGTGGAGCAGGAAGAAGAAGGCCATCCTGCTCGAGCTCGAGCTAATCGCGGCTGAGGGTTACGGATCATGTGGCTATTCACGAGCGAGAAAGTTTGAGGCCTTTGTTTGAAGACACGCGGGAAAAGCGCATCAACATCTTTTGGCGCCGTCGTGGGGATCGGACAAAAGCCTGATTTCCTAATACACTCGAGACCTAGCGCTTCGATGAGGGAAGCAATGAGAAGAGGAGTAAGTCAGGAAGAATCGGTGACTTTGAGAGAAGTGGCCAATGAGGCATCCAGGAAAGAATGGATCGGATGGAGAAGCGGATGGAGATTCGACCTCCCTATTGCAAGAACTTCGGGGAGGAGACGGAGAAAGGCATGTAATGATATCCGGAGTCCGGCCATGGCAATGCTCCGTTCGGGAGAATATAGGAGATGAAGCCCAAGACCTAGGGGCATCAGAATGTTGCGATGAGGAAGAAACAAACATGGAGGAAGGGGTCCCGTCGGCACTACAGGACACTGACCCGGCGTCTCGCGAAGAAGAGTTGGAGGGAGAGGTCGCGAGGTTGGCACTGAGTTGTGGAAGACCTCAGGGGATCGGAAAGAGCCCAGTGGCGAATAATCTTTGGATAACGAATCTCCACTCTCGGCGGAGATCATGAGTGTCACGATCCCACGTGACTTCGTTTCCAGATCTGAAATTCTCGGGGAAAAGTGATCCATTAGTGCACATAGAGCGGTTCAACGACATGGCCGGGGTGCAAGGGTTGTCGGCGACTCGGAGGCTGCAGGGCTTTCCACTCACCTTGGAAGGGAGGCGAGGAATGGTACCGTGAGACTCCCAGGGAAGCATCTTGAGCTTTGAGCGGATGTGTAGGGAGTTCGCGAGAGCAATTCAGGGCGCGATAACCCACGAGGATGACATGATGGAGGTGTCGGAGTGAGGCGGAAGAAGGGAATCCCTCAGGAGTTTGTCGAGAAGATACCATAGATCGGTCCTAGATCTTGGTGCGTTCAACCATCCCGAGCCTTGAGAGGATTAAAGGATGGCATCCGGATGGGGAGACCATGGTATAATCTGCGGAGTCCTTCGATCCGTTCATATTCAGACGCGTATGAGCAGGTAAAGCTGGATATGGTAATCGAAGAAGAAAAAGCGTCAGGCGAGGGTGAGCAGGTCGATGGAGCGAGGAGGAAGGAAAAGGGGTCTGCTGAGGGACACTAAGCTCAAGGCGTGAAGAGGCCAGGGTTGCCTTGTACTAACCCATATCGGAGAGCTCCCTCACGCGGATGGTCCCCTGCCACCTCGCGAGTCTCAGGCAGGGAGCACGGAGAATCTGCAGGCGTCATGATGGCCACGCATCCCATGACCGACCACCAGCGGACTTGAGGTGAGCCAGCAGCAGGCGGATCGTTCATTGCCACCCGCCGAGAAGCTTCCCAGGGATAAAGCGATCTGAGTGGTGGACCGAGCCCTGCTACGAGCGAGTATACAAGGTGAAGGTATCTCTTGAAGAGATACTTACGGTGGGTGAGGAGCGAGGCTGCTTGAGCCCTCCAGCCTAGATGACCAAGCCAGCTAGTAAGCGGAGCGGGGACGGTTCTGCTGTTTCCATGGAGACCACGGCCACTCCACATCACGATCTAGTGATTTGAAAAACCAGGTGGAGGATCTGGTTAGGAATCGGTATCTGGATGAATTTGTAGAAGGAGGACACCCGGTGGTTGAGCAGCAGCTTGAGGAAGGTGACCAAGCTTACGAAATAGACACGGAGCCACCATCCACGAGGGTAATCTCAGGAGGGCCCACGATGGCAGGAAGTTCCAATGAGGCTCGGGAAAAACTACTGCTGGATATCTGCATGACCGGTAGAAGTCTGTTCACTGCCCCTGCTGCCAAGAAGGCCAAGGTTCGGCAGGTGCCAATCATGTGGACGGATGAAGACGAGGAGGGGGTGTTGTACCCCCACGAAGATGCCTTGGTGGTAAAAGCCAATGTAGCAAACAAGGAAGTTGATCGAATATTAGTTGATTCAGGGAGCTCGGTGGATATTCTCTTTAAATCCACACTCGAGGATTTAGGAATAACAGGCGCGAGCCTCGAGCAGACGAGCACTTCCTTGAGAGGATTCGGGGGAGGAAAGCTAATACCTCTTGGAATCATCAGGTTGGCAGTAACCATGGGCTCGAAGCCTTTCGAGAAGAACATGATGCTGGATTTCATGGTAGTCGATGAAACCAGCCCATACCAGGCAATTCTAGGGAGGCCATTTATGAGGATCGGCCGGTCGTGCTATCCACCCATTACTTGGCCACTAAAGTATCAAGTCAATGGGGTAGTAGGAGTCGTAAAAGGCGACCGAAGGGTGGCGAGGAGCTGCTATCTGTTGTAGCGCCAAAGAAACTATCTGAGATAACCTCATTGGACATGAAGGGGACTCGAAGAGCGGAAGACAAGAGCCGGTGAGAAGTTGGAGGAGGTCGAGGTGAGAGTAGGAGACCCCGAGAAGAAAGTCCGAATAGGCTCGGGCCTTAGCGAGCCGTTGAAGGAAAAGCTGGTGGAATGTCTGCGAGCACACGCAGATGTGTTTGCATGGACGCACGAGGATATGCACAGGATCGACCAGAGTGGCGTGTCACGGTGGCGATCGGAGAGATGCTAAGCCGGTGAGGCGGAAGAGAGATGCATCGACCGGGAGAGGTCTGAAGCCATCAGCTGCGAGGTTGAAAAGCTGCTAAGCGGGATTCATACGGGAGGTATCTTACCCGAATGGATCTCAGAATGTGGTCTTGGTGAAGAAAGCAAGCGGAAATGGAGAATGTGTGTTGACTTCGCAGGGCGTGAACAAGGCCTACCTGAATAGATAGCTTTCCACTACAGAAGATAGACCAGCTAGTGGACTCTAGCGGAGGCACAGGCTGCTCGGTTTCATGGATGCATTCTCGGGATATAATCAAATTCCCATGCACAGACCAGGACGAGGGTGTCTGACCTTCATCACCGATCGAGGTGCATCTTGCTACAAGGTCATGCCTTTCGGCCTAAAGAATGCGAGGCGGCGTATCGGAGGCTAGTAAACAAGGTCTTGAGCCATTGATCGGTCGGGACTATGGAGGTATATGTAGATGACATGATCACTGAAGTCTAAAGACGCGGAGGAGCATGTAAGGCATCTAGAGGAGACCTTCGCACTCTTAAGAAAGTACTAGAATGAAGCTAAACCCGGAGAAATGTGCTTTTGGAGTGGGTTGGGAAAATTCTTAAGCTTCATGGTGAGTCACGGGGATCGAGGCCAATCCAGGAGAAGATAAGGGCGGTTGGTGGAAATGGGGTCCCATGTGACCTCGAAGAGATCTGAGTCGGCTGGCAAGTGGCGTCCCTCAGCAGATTCGTATCTCGAGCCACGGATAAGTCTAGGGTCTTCTTCAGGAAATGAAGAAGGCGGGGAAGACAAAGTGGACTCTGAATGCGAGGCGGCGTTCCAGTGATTGAAAGAGTATTTGTTGAAAGCTCAGATTCTTGTCGACACCTCGAGCGGAGAGAGTCTTGTTTCTATACTTGGTACGTGTCTCGATGGGCAACGAGCTCGATTACGGTGAGGGAGGAATCGAGTGCAGATGCCACTGTTTATTGCACGAGCGAGGCGTTGCTAGAAGCGAGACCCGGTATCCACCCATGGAGAAGTGGGCACTGGCCACAGTCACTGCTGACCGGCGAGGCCTTATTTTCGGGCATATTCGGTGATGGTTCTAACAAACCAACCACTCGGGCAAATCTCGTGCAAGCACGAAACTTTGGAAGAGTTGGTAAAATGGTCGATGGAGTTGAGCGAGTTCGACATTAATTATCGACCGAACGACCATAAAAGCACGGTCTTTAGGCGACTTAGTGGTCGAGTGCACGGTGAGGGATGAGGAGGCGGATGGCGAGCCCACACGGGCTCCAGGGCCTCGACCAACACTGGATAGTCACGGTAGATGGATCCTGCGGAAGTCAGGGACCAGGAGGCAGGAGTTGTGCTCCAAAGTCCAGAAGGGGCGGAGATGCAATCTGTTGTGAAGTTAGAGTTCGAAGTCACCAATAATCGGGTCGAGTCTGAAGGCTGTAATAGCAGGATTGAAGCTCGCCTCGGTGGTAAAAGCGGAAGAGGTAAAGCTTGAGCAGGACTCGCGAGTTGGTAGCGAATCACCTCGGCGAGAGCTTCAGGGCCAAGGGAGAAGATGGATGCATACCTTGAAGGTAAGGCAACTAATGGGAATTTCCAGCTGTTGAGGTGAAGCAGATCCCTAGGGGGAAGAATTTTCGAGCAGATATGATATCTCGCATGTTAGCCGCATCGGACCCCAAGTTTCCAAAGTCTATCCTTTTGGAAATGAAGACCTGCTCGAGCATCGAGCAAGAGGACAAGGTGATGAGCCTATCGAAGAGCAGCACCTGGATGGAGCCGATCATTTCTTACCTCAAGGAAGGGACGGTCTTGGTAGATAAGAGCGAGCAAGGAATTTGAGGTGCTAAGCGACCAGGTACACTCTCGTCGATGAGGTCTTATATGAGCGGGGAACACTCTCCCGCTAGCTGCGGTGTTTAGACTAAGAGGAGGCCGATTATGTCCTCAGGAGATACACGAGGAGTCTGTGGAAATCATTCTGGCGCGAGGTCCTTGGCTTTCAAGGCCTTGAGGCAAGGGTATTTCTGGCCTCGCATGCATCGGGATGCTCAGGAGAAGACAAGAAGTTGCAAGAATTGCGAGAGCTTTGCCAACTACTTAACTCGACCTCAGGAGAATCTTACGGTGATGAATTCACCATGGTTGTTTGCTCATTGGGGGACTGATTTGATCGGGACATTCTGGAAGGGAAAGCATCCGCCACCCATGCCGTAGTGGCGATTGATTACTTCACCAAATGGGTCGAAGTGGGAGCCTTAAGCGGCATCACGGAAGGTAAAACCACCGACTTCATTTGGAAGAATGTGATTTGCGGTATGGGATCCCTCGTGCGTTAGTCACTCAGATAATGGGAGGCGGTTTGACAATGGCAAGTTCGAGAGACTTACGCGGAATCCGGGGATAGAGTTGAAGTTTTGCTCTCCTTCACACCGTGAGGCCAATGGGCAAGTTGAGGCCGTGAACAAGACTATAAAGCGTCTCACAAAGACAAGGCTGGGCGAGCAAAAGGAGCATGGGTGGACAAGCTGCACTGGTGTCTTGTGGGCTTCTGAGAACCACACACAAGCAGACTCTTGGAGAGACCCCATTCTCCTTGGCGTTTGGGCACGAAGTAGTGGTTCCTGCTTGAGATAGGAATGGGGACACACCGGACAAAACACTTGACGAGGGCAAAACAACGAGCAGATGTGTGCAGGTTTAGACTTGCTAGAAGAGAAGAGAGAAAGGGTAGTTGCTAAGATCTCAGAATATCAACAAAGAGTGGCTCGTTATTACAACCAAAATGTACACATTCGCCGGTTCCAGGTGGGTGATTGGGTGCTGAGAAAGGTCAAACAGAACACAAAGGACCCGCGACAAGGTGTACTAGGGCCAAATTGGGAAGGCCCTTATCGAGTCACTCAGTTAGCAGGACCAGGAGCATACCGGCTAGCTCACCCAGACGGACGAGAGGTCAAGGGTTAATGTAAGATTTCATCCCAAGATGAGATATGTAAAAGTATAAATGTATATGAGAATAAGAAAAACATTCATAATGTAAGTTCAAAATGAAGACCAGAAGCAAGAAGGACTCCTTGGCCAGAAGTCCCAGAGGGACGGTGCAAAGCTTGGGTCAATTGCAGGCCCGAGCAGGAGTTACAGCAGAAGAAGCTTGGGTCAATTAAAAGGCCCGAGTAGAAGCTCGAGAAGAACTCCTTGGCTAGAAGTCCTAGAGGGACGGTGCCAAGCTCGGGTCAATTGCAGGCCCGAGCAGGAGTTACAGCAGAAGAAACTTGGGTCAATTAAAAGGCCCGAGCAAAAGCTCGAGAAGAACTCCTTGGCCAGAAGTCCCAGAGGGACGGTGCCAAGCTCAGGTCAATCGCAGGCCCGAGCAGGAGTTATAGCAGAAGAAGCTTGGGTCAATTAAAAGGCCCGAGCACGAGCAGAAGCTCGAGAAGAACTCCTTGGCCAGAAGTGCCAGAGCGACGGTGCCAACCTTAGGTCAATTGCAGGCCCGAGCAGGAGTTACAGCAGAAGAAGCTTGGGTCAATTAAAAGACTCGAGCAGAAGCTTGAGAAGAACTCCTTGGCCAGAAGTCCAAAAGCCTAAGTCTTAGGCGGGACGGTGCCATGCTTGGGTCAATTACAGGCCCGAGCAGGAGTTATAGCAGAAGAAGCTTAGGTCAATTAAAAGGCTCGAGCAGAAGCTCGAGAAGAACTCCTTGGCCAGAAGTCCCAAAGCGTAAGTCTTAGGCGGGACGGTGCCATGCTTGGGTCAATTGCAGGCCTGAGCAGGAGTTACAGCAGAAGAAGCTTGGGTCAATTAAAAGGCCCGAGTAGAAGCTCGAGAAGAACTCCTTGGCTAGAAGTCCCAGAGGGACGGTGGGAAGCTCGGGTCAATTGCAGGCCCGAGCAGGAGTTACAGCAGAAGAAACTAGGGTCAATTAAAAGGCCCGAGCAGAAGCTCGAGAAGAACTCCTTGGCCAGAAGTCCTAGAGGGACGGTGCCAAGCTCGGGTCAATTGTAGGCCCGAGCAAGAGTTACAGCAGAAGAAGCTTGGGTCAATTAAAAGGCCCGAGCACGAGCAGAAGCTCGAGAAGAACTCCTTGGCCAGCAGTCCCAGAGTGACGGTGCCAAGCTTAGGTCAATTGCACGCCCGAGCAGGAGTTACAGCAAAAGAAGCTTGGGTCAATTAAAAGACCCGAGCATGAGCAGAAGTTCGAGAAGAACTCCTTGGCCAGAATTCCCAGAGGGACGGTGCCAAGCTTAGGTCAATTGCAGGCCCGAGCAGGAGTTACAGCAGAAGAAGCTTGGGTTAATTAAAAGGCACGAGCAGAAGCTCGAGATGAACTCCTTGGCTAGAAGTCCCAAAGCCTAAGTCTTAGGCGGGACGGTGCCGTGCTTGGGTCAATTGCAGGCCGAGCAGGGAGTTACTGCGGAAGAAGCTTGGGTTAATTAAAGGCACGGCGGAAGCTCGAGATGAACTCCTTGGCTAGAAGTCCCAAAGCCTAAGTCTTAGGCGGGACGGTGCCGTGCTTGGGTCAATTGCAGGCCCGAGCAGGAGTTACAGCAGAAGAAGCTTGGGTCAGTTAAAAGGCCCGAGCAAAAGCTCGATAAGTACTCCTTGGCCAGAAGTCCTAGAGGGACGGTGCCAAGCTTGGGTCAATTACAGGCCCGAGCAAGAGTTACAGCAGAAGAAGATTTGGTCGATTAAAAAGCCCGAGCAGAAGCTCGAGAAGAACTCCTTGGCCAGAAGTCCCAAAGCCTAAGTCTTAGGCGAGGAGGTGCCATGCTTGGGTCAATTAAAAGGCCCGAGCAGAAGCTCGAGAAGAACTCCTTGGCCAGAAGTCCCAAAGGGACGGTGCCAAGCTCGGGTCAATTGCAGGCCCGAGCAGAAGTTACAGCAGAACAAGCTTGGGTTAATTAAAAGGCCTGAGCACGAGCAGAAGCTCGAGAAGAACTCCTTCGCCAGAAGTCCCAGAGTGATTATGCCAAGCTTGGGTCAATTGCAGGCCCGAGCAGGAGTTACAGCAGAAGAAGCTTGGGTCAATAAAAGGCCCGAGCGAAGCTCGAGAAGAACTCCTTGGCGGAAGTCCCAAAGCCTAAGTCTAAGGCGGGACGGTGCCATGCTTGGGTCGATTGCGAGGCCGAGCGGGAGTTCTGACAGAAGAAGCTTGGGTCGGTTAAAGGCCCGAGCAGAAGCTCGATAAGTACTCCTTGGCCGAAGTCCTAGAGGACGGTGCCAAGCTTGGGTCAATTCGGGCCAGGCGGGAGTTCTGCAGAAGAAGCTTGGGTCGATTAAAAGGCCCGAGCAGAAGCTCGAGAAGAACTCCTTGGCCAGAAGTCCCAAAGCCTAAGTCTTAGGCAGGGCGGTGCCAAGCTTGGGTCACTTAAAAGGCCCGAGCAGAAGATCAAAAAGAGCTCCTTGGCCAGAAGTGCCAAAGCCTAAGTCTTAGGTGGGACGGTGCCATGCTTGGGTCAATTGCAGGCCCGAGCAGGAGTCACAGCAGAAGAAGCTTGGGTCAATTAAAAGGTCCGAGCAGAAGCTCGAGAAGAACTCCTTGGCCAGAAGTCCCAAAGCCTAAGTCTTAGGCGGGGCGGTGCCAAGCTTGGGTCAATTAAAAGGCTTGAGCAGAAGATCAAAAAGAGCTCCTTGGCCAGAAGTCCCAAAGCCTAAGTCTTAGGTGGGACGGTGCCATGCTTGGGTCAATAGCAGGCCCGAGCAGGAGTCACAGCAGAAGAAGCTTGGGTCAATTAAAAGGCCCGAGCAGAAGATCAAGAGGAACTCCTTGGCTGAAAGTCCAAAAGCCTAAGTCCTAGGCTGGACAGTGCCTGGAAAAGCTCATCACAAGTGAAAGAGGTCCATGAATAATGCTAAGGCTAAAAGTCCATAAGCCTAAGCTCTAGGCGAGACAGTATCAAGCAAGAGCCAAATGTAGGCTCGAGCAAGTTAAATGAACTTGTAAAATAAACATAAGGCTTTTAGTCCAATTCAAAGCGAAGCTCTACCATGCATAGGTCAAACAGCATTACACTTGGGCATAAAGGAGAATAGAAAGTCCAACACTTATAAAATTTTTACTTTGCAAGCATATTCAAAGTCAATTCAACATAGAAAACAAGAGCATGTGCATACGAGCATTCAATGGAGTTGTTCAACATGTGTCTTTTTATTTCACTGAAATAATTACATATATATAAAAAAAAAAGAGAAAAAGAGTCCAAGTCATTCAGCAGGAGGAGCATCCTCAGCAGCAGTAGGAGGAAGAGCAGCACCAGCAGGAGGGACATCATCAGCAGCAGCAGCAGGACGGCCAGCATCCGTAGGAGGAGCAGGAGGAGGGACATCAGGAGGAGGGACATCAGTGGGAGCTTGATGGGAGGGGCATTGGAAGGAGAGGAGCCGGCTCTCGACAACACCTTGGGGCTCGGATGGGGTAGCTCGAGGTTGCTCATGTATTCGACTACATACCCTTCAACCTTGGACATGTCGGCCTCGGGGTATGCCTTGCCAAAGCATACATGAGGCGATCGTGGCTGAGTCCGCCTCGGTGTTGTACTCGATGGCGAGTTGGACCTTCGAGGCGTCAATTTGCCCTTGAAGGCGAGCGACTTCTCCCTCAATGAGCTGCTCGTAATAAGACTTCCGAGTGTCCGGATCCTTCCGAGCATGCTTGATTCATCCTTGGTGTCGGTCGACTCTCTCAAGCTCGGAGGCCTTGGAGTCGACCACTGCCGTCTTCTCGCGAAATTTATATTCTCGTCCAGTGACTTTTGATTTTCCTCCTTCGACTCGCTTCACGACCTGCTCCAAGCTTTGAACCTTTGCTCGAAGTTCTTCCTAGGAACCTTGAGTTATCTCATTAAGCCTGGTCGCAGCTGCCAAAGCTTGGGAGGAGAGCCACTGGAAGACACTGAACAGCGCATCAGAACTGCAGGACTCTATCTCATCCAGGAATCCGCTGGTCAATTCCTCGTGGTAGGCCCTCAGGAAAGGCTCGAAACGGCCAGGCTGACGTTGCTCAGTTCGGGGGCGAGCTGGATCAGCGGTCTTTTGTCTCCTGCGAGGAGGACCGAAGAAGTATCTCGAGCAGGGGGAGGCGGAGCACTCGTCTCTACCCGAGGCCTCTTTGAGGTGCTCGCACCTTCGGTTGTCCCCACGCGCCTATGCAACATTTCGCGCATCCTGCTGCTCATTTCTTCACTTGGCACCAAATTGGACTCCAAAAAGTTTCGGGGTGTCAACAGTTCCCTGCACGAGCTCGCGTTTGTAAGAACGGTCTGCACACGTGCTCGAAGCTGGCCCCCAATCGAGTAAGAAGCACCCTAGGAAGCTGCAGATACGACCAAAGTAGAGTAATGAGAACAGACACAAGCAGGAAAACTGAAAGTAAAATCCATAAGGGAGATAAGCGACACTGAGTGCGAAGTCTGCATGGATCGGAGGGACCCCTCGCTACGAAGTGCAGTTTGCCCCCACTCTCCCCCAACGAAGAAGAATTTGCTCTTCCAGTTGCCACCAGAGGTCGGGAGATCGGTGATGGGCTTTTAACCTTTCAGACTGGAGGTAAGGTAATACCAACCAGCATCCTTCGGGCTGCACTTCAGCTGGTAAAGGTGTCTAATTTCCTCTACCGATGGCTCATCCAGATCACAGCGTTTCCATAAAACAAAAAGTCCAGAAAGGACCCTCCACCCATTCGGGTTCAGTTGCCCCGGGGCCAGACGGAACCCAGACAAGACCCGGGTAAAATAAGGATGGAGAGGCAGCCTAACCCCCCATTTGAAACATTCCAAGTATAAGGTCGTGTACCCTTGGGGGGGACGGTTGGGGATTTCGCCCCTGCCCGGCAGCCTTAAAACTACACTATCGGGTATATGGTAAGTATCGCTAAGTTTATCCAAATCCAACTGGGTGGTCTAACATCTCATGTGATCTATCAGGTATTCCCCACGCTCAGACCTTTGACTGGCCCTTGCCCTTTGATGCGACTGAGTCTCAGCCGCGGGTAATTCCCTCTCTGGACTAGAATCCCTCACGGGGATTATACTAAGGGGTTGTGCATCACTAGAAGAGGACGAGTCCTCCGGCAACATCCTACAGGGCTGTAGGGGATTTGACATTTTCCTAAGGGTATAAACTGGCAGAGTTCAACAAGAGAAGAAACAGAGCGGCGGTAGGAGATGGAAGAGTGGGTTGTACCTGAACGCGGAAAGAAGTGTGGTTGGCCGGAAATCACCTTGACAGAAAGAAGAAGACAGGCAAACGGCGGTGAGCAAATTAATCTTCATTTTGAATGAAAATGAGCAAATAGAGGGAACAGTGAAGAAGTTAGAGGTTTTTAAAGAGGAGGACGCGTCTCTTCAACTGGCGGCGTGCATTTCGAGGGGCACGACCTTTCGGGTAACGTCCTTTCGAATTTTAAACGCACGGCTAGGATCAACCCACGTGTCCCCTCTTAAATGCGAAATGATTAAAGTGGGAGACAACTGGGAAGCGTGGGGAAGAGTAAAAGGCCGCGAATTCGGCCCATCATTAATGAGTTTCCAGTCTCATTTCGTTTCACTCAAAAGACTAGAAACTGGGGGACTGGTTTTTGGGTAATATCGGGCAAAGGCTTCTCGAAGCCCTTCCAGCTCGAATAAAACACCCCGGGGACATCCTAGCTCGAGCAGAAGGCCCGACTACCAGACACCTCCCCTGGGCAAGGTCGAGGAATTCCGAGCAGCGCGAGCCCCGAACACTCCTTTGTATGCTCGATTCGCGAGCACTCCTCTACCTGCTCGAGGTCGTTCATCTCGGTTAAAGCCCGTCAAGGTCGAGAACTGAGCACTCCTTTCCTGCTCGCAGAGATCAAGTCCCCGAGCGCAACTGGTTTGCGCAGTCATGAGACGAATGGAATGTAAGACCTGGTCCAGGGCAGCCCGACCCGTTTTCTCAGAATCCAGGAACACCTTTTTATGTCTGACCAGGGTCCCACGTGGTATGGTGGCGGTACTATTGCCGATGGCCGGCACATGCCCATACGGCGTCATCATTCCTAACGCACATGCCCGACATGGTGATCTGGCCACGTGAACCGGATTAAGGAGACAGCCGCACATCCCCAGGGAATATTATGCTAATCCCGGCTGTCAGAGGGACCCAGAAACCACCAACGTGGGAACGGACAGCCTGGAAATGGAAAGAGCGGGAAAAATGGAGTATAAAAGGAAACGAAACGGTGCGTCACGAGGGTTGGAAATTCTGATTCACAAGAGGGGGTTGAACAAATTGATTCACAAAGGGTTATAAGAGCTTACACAGGTTCTTCTGACTTCTCTGACATTGATTCTCTAAAAAACACCATATTTATTCCAAAGGGAGGGCGAAATAATATCCCTTTCATCTTTTCGGTCTCCCTCACTAGGGGAGATATCAAAAAGAACAACCAGATCACTAACTTGATCGTCGGAGGGTTTTCGCCGGAACACGCCCGGTAACCCCTGACTCTGTTTTCTGTAAGTACAGGTTTGGAAGGTCACCATTCGGGAAAAGACAGCGGAACGAGAAGAAGAAGGCCGTCCTGCTCGAGCTCGAGCTAATCGCGAGCCGAGGGTTCTGGATACTATAGCTATTCACGAGCAGAAAGTTTGAGGCACTGTTTGAAGACACGCGGGAAAAACTGCATCAACAGATGGTACCCTAAAATTCATCACTGACATCTGTCTGAAGGATGTGCTGGCCATCTGTCAGTATCTGGAGAGGCAGTGGTTTTTTAGCTAATAGCTTTAGTTATTGAACAGCTATTGTTTGGATTAATCCCCATGGTGGGGCTGTCTTTCTTAACATTCAGAATAGCTGGCTGGTATACACCGATACCTGAGGAATAAAGTCTCTCAAATAATTAATCATGTCAAGGAACTGTTGAATCTACTTCTTTATGAGATGAGCATCTAGAAAATGGAGCAATTCCTGGGCTATATGTGGTCCATGATGATATTGTTTGTTTTCAATTATCATACCGAGGAACTCGATAAAGGATTGACCCAAAGTGCTTTTCTTGGCAGACAACATAATTCTTTGTGTGTCCGAGAAAGCTGGAAAGTAGATTATGATGTGATGTCTTATCTTTACTGAAAAGTAAGATATCATCAATGTAGATCAGTACATGTGACAAAATCGATTTAAAGATCCTTGTCATCATTTTCTGAAAGATTAAATATGCGACTTTCAAACTAAATGGCATCATTGTCCACTTGTAATGAGCATTAGGTATACACAACGTTGTTTTGGATCGTTCATCTAGATGGATTCCAAGTTCCAAAAACCTGCTTTCAGATTGAACTTGGAAAAGATCTTTGCATTTTTAAGATAAATGAACAAAGATTGGATATTTGGGAGTGGAAATTTGTTGTCTCTAAGAAAAGGCATTTAAGGGCCGGTAGTCTATTATGAGTCTTTTCTTTTCTCTGAGAATCTCATATCTCTTTTCAATATAGAATGCATTGCATGCCCATTCTGAATTTGTGGGCTCAATGATGCATTTGCCCATGAATTGGGTACATTTGGCTTGAGCTAACTTTCAGCCTGTAGGGGTCATTCCTGAATAGTTGGCCTTTGTAGGATTAATATCTTTATTAAATTGACAGGAAGCTTAACAAAGAAATTAGGGTTTTTCCATAGAGGATTTTTATAGACAAACTAACTATGACTTTCAAGACAGAATGAGAAGAGTTCTTCTTTGAACTGATCATAATCAGGAGGTACTTGCTCAAGAGAATGTATTTTAAGAGTATCAGTTCAGGGTAGATATATGTGCTTATACCTGATACCCGTAGTAGTAATTTGGAGTTTCTTCATCAAGTGAAGAAGATCAAAACTGAAGAGAAGGTATTTATTTGGAAGTGTGGAACCAATAACTTTGGTCCATATGACACAGTTAGGAAAAAATTGTATACAAATTGGTTTTTTCGTGATTTTTATTGTTTGAAACAGTTCTCCATCAACTGCTTTGAAGAATTTTGTATGCTTTTCCCATGTAAAAGCAAGTAAGATTGCAGGGTTAAATATGCTTATCTGTGATTCTGTATCAATGAAACCAATAATAGAAATTAGTCTATTAAATTTTGATAGGATCAAATGAATCTTAAGAGATGGAATGGTAGGAGGATATGTATGGACACTGATTTTTTGAGTTGTATTAATAACTGAGACCTCACTAGGATTAATGTCAGAACTTGCAAGAACAAATGCTTTATCATCATCAGAGAAATCTTGTTCAGAGAACACAGATTCTACGTTATCAGAGTCTGAGAGCATTTGAGTGGATTTAAGGTGATGAATAAGCCAAGCTGCTTGAGCTGGCTTATTTGGACAATTTCGTGCAAAATTTCATTTCTTCTTGCAAATAAAACATTGGTTACTTTTATGCTTGGAGGATCAGGAATGATAATTTTTTTTAAAAAAAAACAATAAGGTTTCTTTAGTTTTGAATGGGTTCTATGTTTCTTTGAAGGGTAGGTTTTAAAATGGTGATTTTTCTTTGTGGGACAGACACATAACTTGTCATCATTGCATTTGATGGCAATGTAAGGCTTTTTATAGGCTTTTTGGAATGGGTGCTTATTCTTCAGAAGGTCTATGAATTCTTCAGAAGGTCTGTGAAGAATTCTTTCTGCTCATATAATCTTTCAAGACAACTGATTGCTAATTAATAGATCTTGCCAAGACATAAATTTGCAATATCTAACTGGTTAGTTGCGAGCTGTCGTTGAATCTCAGGCTAGAGTTCTTTCATAAGAGAGGCTACAAAGATATGCTTTTGATTTAGATCATTAAATTCTTCCTTGTTTTACAAATTAAATGGATTTAATGATCCAAACTAAAAGTATATCTTTGTAGCGTCTATTTTGAAAAAACTCCAACCTGAGATACAGTGACAGCTCACAACCAGCCAGTTAGATATTGCAAATTTGCTCTTGGTAAGATCTATCAGTTAGCAATCAGTTGTCTTAAATGATTGTGTGAGCAGAAAGAATTCTTTACAAACCTTCTGAAGAATAAGCACTTATTCCAGAAAACTTGTAAAGAGCCTTACCTTGCCATCAAATACAATGATGATAAGTCATATGTCTACCATACAATGAAAAAATAATATTTCAAAACCTACCCTTCAAAAAAACACAGAGCCCACTCAAAACCAAAGAAAACTTATCGAGTTTTTTAGAAAAAGGATCATTCTTGATCCTCTAAGCATAAAAGTTAGTAGGCGTTTTCAAGAACCATCATTACAGGCTTTAAGAGTATCCAATCTGTTTCAACCATATAAGAAGACTTGCCTATCTACAGTTTTACTTCTGAAAGCACACTAGTTTATCCAACTAAAATAGATGGTCATTTCCTTTGCAATGCTCCAAGTAATGATATGTGTGACCCAGATTGTCCCTGTCAGGATGAATCATAATGCCAAAGGTGGCGTAGAAAATGAAAGTCTAAACTTCTACACAAATCATGCAAAACAAAACCTATACTCCCACTGGATCATCCAGATTCGATGGGACCTTTGCCCTTCTATAGAAAAGGTCTTCATATGTTACATAAAGAAGTCTCTATACCTAAAAGACCAATAAACCCTTCACCTCCCATCCGATCTTGTTTAATGATGTCCTCACAGAGCTCATATCAAGTTAATTTTTCTCCTCTTGAAAAACATACAAATCCTTAGACTAATATTGTTACTCGACCTTATGTCCCATCTCTAATTATACCATTATGCTAACTTAAAGCACCCAGGCTTTTTAAAGTTGTCTTAAATTGGAAAACATAGAATGCCAGAGTACATAAATAAGCTCTTGAAAGAATCGATGTAAAAGTGGATATTGTGGCCAATCAAGTCAAGGCAACAACAACTAAGGTTGATACCTTTTCTACCCAGCTAGAAAAGTTGTATGCAGATCTGAAAACCAAAATTGCTCAAGTTGATGCAGATTTAATACAAATGCTCAAAGATAGTGTATATGGTCCTAAGTTCAACCAATAAGAGACTGAAATCTGACAGTTAAAGGCAGAATTAGCCAGAATAGATTAGTAACAGTCTCTCTTTTCTCCATCTCCACAAATACCAATACACATATCTCTTTTTAACACCTATCAACCTTTTTTAAATTTTCCTTAAAAGAAACATTTTGACTATGGCTAATTCTTTGGTCTTTATCATCACTCTTACAGAAAACCATAACCGCCACTACCTAAAAAAATACTAAAACTAAAGCTTGTTTCTACAAGATCTCAACAACAACAAAGTACGTAACGTAGAATTTTAATTAGAAGTTCTATTCTTGATCTTAATCAATCTCCCAGCTCAACTCTTGAACCGCCTTCCAAATCAAAAGACTAAGTGCCCATAGAATCTGTACAACTACAAAAACTGCCACCTTCATAGAAATTTCACCTTTTCACCAGTATTTCCCATAAATTGTGCCGTTGTCTATCTCAAGTGATTATGAAAATATAGATATTTCAAGCTCAAACTCATACTTTAAATAGTAAAATATACCATCTGTGTCTTCTGATTCTTCCTAGGAATCTGAAGTCTCAGGTACTGATTCAGAATAAGAATTTACTGATGTTTATATAATTCATATGGCACAGTCAATAAATGATCCTTCTTCTTCAAAAACAGCCATTATACAAGAAGTTGATTCAGACACAACACAATGTCCTACCAAAGATCCTTCTATTTATGCTTCAAAACCTAGTAATGGTCCATGGTTTACTTTTGAAGATATCTCGAAGTTAAAATGGTCCGCAAGGTTTAAAGAATTGTCTGCATGGATAGATGTTTAGATGATCAGATCAGGCGCTCAATTAGAAATAATCCTTAAGGAATTCAGTTCTCAGTTTACTTAATCTTTATGGGATTGGTTCCAGAGTTTAAGTCAGTATAGAAAAATACAATTTGTACAGATCAATGACATACCCACAATATTGGGAATAATTTATAAGCAGTACTTAGAGAACTGACTGAGCTTTCCAGAAGAGAATATCTACATATGAAGTGATCACTTTAAAGAAATGATTTAGACTTCCACTACAAGCGTATGTCTTCCTTGTTTTACAAGTTAAATGGATTTAATTATCTAAACCTAAAGCATGAATTTGTAGCCTCTCTTCCGAAAGAACTCCAACTTGAGATACAACGACAGTTCACAACCAACCAATTAGATATTGTAAATTTATCTTTTGGCAAGATCTATCAGTTGGCATTCAGTTGTCTTGAAAGATTGTGTGAGCAGAAAGAATTCTTCACAGACCTTCTGAAGAATAAGTGCCCATTCTAGAAAGCCTATAAAAAGTCTTGCCTTGCTACCAAATGCAATGATATCAAGTCATGTGTCTGTTTCACAAAGAAAAAACACCATTTCATGAAATACCCTTTAAAGAAACGCAGGACCTACTTTTAACGAAAGAAACCTTTCATGAAAGTTTTATTTGAAAGAAGAAAGGATATTTCGCACGAAATTGTCTAAATAAGCCAGTTCAAGCAGTACGGCTTATTCACCATAACTAAATCCACAAGATTTCTCTGATGATAATACAACATTTGTTCTTGCAAGTTCTGAAATTAATCCTAATGAAGTCTTAGTTATCAACACAGTTGAACAACTCAGTGTCTAGACACATCCTTCTATGATTTCATCTCTTAAGATTCATTTGGTCCTATCTAAATTTGATAAACCTTCCGCACCAGTGTGGTACTAAAGCCAGAAACCTACTTGAGCTAACTTTAAGTCTATGGTATCAATGTAACCTAGCTCTGATACCATATTGGTGTGGAAGGTACGTGGCGTTGTTACACTAGTAAAACAACGAATCTAAGTTCATCCTTAGGGCCAGTAACCTGCATCCCTTAGTTTCCATCTGATATACCCAGACACCTTACACAAACGAGTGGACATATACCACCCAAGAAATAACCCTCTAGGCTGACAAAAAGGATGAACAATGAACCTAAGGTAAGCTTTTATGGTATATGAGGGTAATCATTTTGGTACACAGTATCCTTGTTCAAGGCAAATGTAGAGCATATTTTATTAAGGATGAAAAGATAATATGATAACCATTAAACCTAGATTGTTCTAGAGAAGATAAGAAAGAGTTAAGCCATGAAGGATAAGATAAGTTCTTATTATTTCTTAAAGAAACCGATGAGAAAGTCTTTGTCTGGAAGTATAGAACCAATAACTTTGCTCCATATGACACAGTTAGGAAAAAACTGCATACCAATTGATTTTTTCGTGACCTTTGTTGTCTGAAACAATTCTCCATCAACTACTTTAAGGAATTTTGTATGCTTTTCCCATGCAGAAGCAGGTAAGAGAGTAGGGTTAACCAACCAATTATTCTTTAAACATTTTTTAAAGAACCATCCTAAGATATAACGAAAACTCACAACTAACCAATTAGATATTGCAAATTTGTCTCTTGGAAAGATCTATCAGTTGTCTTAAAAGATTGTGTGAGCAAAAAGAATTTTTGCAGACCTTGGAATGGTTGTGAAGATGGCTATATTGGTGGTTGTACAGGTGGTTGTATAGGTTCCATGGGTGCTTTTGCTTTTTTATTATGGAGTATGAACAATTTTAAATTGTTACATATACAGTTATACACCTGAACAATATAGAAATATTACGATAAAAATATTGAATTAAACAAGTTTTATAAAATTAAATTAATAAATATTTGATTTGGTTTGTAATACTGATTAGATTATGTTAATAATATTTTTATGTTTTAATTTTTGAATTAATGCTTACTAATTGTTGTTTTGTATGTTTAGATGGCTGGACACTCAAAATCAAATTTGATAAGTAATGATGAAGAACAAAGTATACAAATGGAAGGAACTCGAAAGGGAAAAGAAAAGGCAAAGTGGAAAAGATCGTTAATGAAGAAAAGATTTGAGACGTGGAATCATTTCACTTTACTTAAGGACAATCTAAATAATTGCAAGTGAAACTATTGTGGTAGACAATATCAATGTCATTCAAGGCTTGATGGGATTAACAATAAGAGAAATCATATAAAAATCTGTGGTACATACAAGACATTTTGGGAACAAGAAGAAGAAGTGAACAGAATTTCACATCTGAGGGTGGCGAAGGAAATACAAGTAATATGGTTTTGGCTAAAGGATGAAGTCAAGACGCTTATAGAAGGGAGGTCATTAAAATGATTATTATGGGTGAGTTACTGCTTGGTTTTGTGCGTAACAAAGGGTTCAAGCATTTCTTCACTGTAGGTATTCCGCAGTTTGTTATGCCATTTCGAAAACTAGTGGTTGGGATGTTATGGATTTATTATTGGAGGAAAAGACAATGTTGAAGAGTTTGATTTATGACAACAAGCAGCAAGTATTTCTTATAACTGATTTATGGACTTCCATTCAAAATATGAGTTACGTGGTAATCACAGCTCATTTTATTGATAGTAGTTGGTGTTTAAATAGAAGAATTATTAGTCTTAGCTTGGTTAAAGACAATAGAGGGAAAAAGATCAGTAAAAATATTATAACTTATTTACAAGACTGGGGGATAGAGAGGTTGTTTCCAATAATTATTGATAATGCCACTGCAAATAATATTGCTTTAGTTATGTTAATAAGCAATTGCTTTCTTGAAAGAATGATGATGCATTTGTGTTGGTGGGATAATATGTGCATGTGCGTTGTTCTGCACATATTTTGAATTTGATTGTTGTTTCAGGGTTGAATGAGTTGCATACTAGTGTTGCTACTATTCGAAATGCTGTTAAGTATATGAGATCCTCCACTACAAGGCTGCAGGCATTTAAACAATATGTTGCACAGGTGAAAGGACCAAACAGAATTGTCATTTTAGATTATCCTACTAGGTGGAATTCCACCTATTAATGTTGATGATTGCATTGAAGTTTCAAACAACATTTATAGAATGGTAGAAATGAATAGACCTTATGAGGCATACTTTCTCGAGAAAGAAAGTAATATTAAAAGAGTGGGCCTAAGTGGACCCAAGGATTGTGAGAATGCCGAATGAATTGTGAAGTTTTTAAACGTATTTTATGATTCCACATTATTGTTTTTTGCCTCTTTTAGTGTGATTTTTATTATTTGTTATGATATTATTGGCTTAATTGAGAGTTTATTGACTACATTACTATTAATTAAGGATCCATGGGTGATTTCAATGGCTTATAATATGAGGGATAAATTTTATAAGTATTGGGAGTCCACAAGTAAGATAAACAAAATGTTGATTATTGCTTTCATTCTTGATCCTTGAGTTAAAATGGACTTTGCTAAACATATCTTTGAGATCATTTTTGGCAATGATAATTCAAAGATTGAAAAATTGACCAAAGTAGTAAAAAACATGTTGCATGACCTTTATAATGTATATAATACATTGTGCTCCACACTATCTATGTGTTTTGAGAGTGCTCCTAGTGGTAGTTGTGGTAGTACAAGTTTTTCTTCACATATTACAACTAAGGTTAGTTTAGTGAAAATTGTTGGTCGTGAAGGTGGTGATGCATTCCGAGTTACTTGCCCTTTCCTTAGATATGCTAAGAAGGTTTTTGTTCAGAATGAGGGTAAGAAAGTAGGACTGAGGTGGAATGCTACTTAGTTGACCTAGTTGAAGATCCTAGCAATCTTAAACTCAATATTTTGCTTTAGTGAAAGGTGAATGGATCGAAGTATCCAGTATTAGAAAAAAGTACAAAAGATGTCCTTGATGTTCCTGTTTCTACTATGGCGTCTGAGTCTACCTTTAGTAGTGACATCGTGTTATTGATGAGTATAGGAGTTCTTTGACTCTTCTATGATCGAGGCATTGATATGTACCGAAAATTGGAGTATAAAAATTCTTTAACCCCTTCTATGATTGAGATGTTTATATGTATCTAAAATTAGTTGCAATCTAAATTTTTTGCCAATTATATCTACAACCTCTAAGAGGAGATTAAGGAGCAGAAGTTTAATATAGAGCTACAAAAAGGTAACATTTTTCTCTTATATTAAATTCATAATATAATTAAAATATATTATAATTTTATAAATAACATCTACTTGCACTTAAGTTACTTACTAACTTTTTTTTTTTTTTGCATTTTAAAGAGTTTGTAAGATCACAAGCTTCAACGATGGAAATGGTGAGTGCTGACATTAATGTTATGGATATTTGAAAAGTAACTCTTAATAAAACAATTTCATATTATACTTTTAGGTTGAGATTTAAACTACAATTATAGTTGTTGTAGTTTTTAAGTTTTAAGTCTACTTGTAAAATTGAAATTGTTTTAATTAGGCAAGCTGAGGTTGGTAGAATGGTATTGCCTAGGGTTATTATTAACTTTACTTGGTGATGAATGCTAAAAAATAAGCCATAATTGACTTAATTTTTTTTATATGTCTAATCAAGTATATATTAAATATTTTTTTCTTTGAAGAATTTACTAAACATGTTATATGCTAATGATATAATAGAAATTAGAGAGATTATAAGAACTGTTTTGCTTTTTAACTATAAGTTCCCTTTCTTTACTTAAATATATATGCTTTACTGTTAGCTAATAGCCATTGAATTGGAATTCAAATGGTTGTTATGATTTGTTTAATTAAATATATAAATTAGGTTTATTTTTGTGTTTGTGTTTGATGTGCCTCCATTTGCAATGCCACTTAAAGAAAGTAGTTATTGTATATAATTCCTTCAATTCTTCTCTAGGGAATCAATGCTCTAACTTGGAGTACAAGAAGTTGAAGTTATAACTTGTCGTAGTGCTTGTGAAGAGCAGAGGAAAGAAGCTATTTAGTGTTTATGTTTAAATTTTGTTATGTTTTGGACTTTGCGATTTGTGTTTTGGAAACTATTTAACTATGTTTAAACTTTGTGTTTTAATGACTAATGTTTGGACATTATGCTTTGGATGAAGACTATTAAGTTTGGACTTTGTGTTAAATTTAATTTTTATTAAGCTTGGACTTTCTATTAATTTTAAATTTTATTTATTTGATTTTATAGTAGTTTTCATTTTATTGTTGGTTGAAAATTGGTAAAAAGGATTACAATTAAAAATCTCAAAATAAGAAAAAAACTAAAAAATGCATGAACTCAATTTGATCCGAACTTTATTTGATCTGAATTAACCTAACCCAAATTGATCCGAACACAATCCAATCCAAACTGAATTCAACTCGATTTTTTTTATCCAATTTGATCCGTTCTAATTTACGTTTGGATTGGATCCGGGTTACACATTTAGGGTTGAGTTTGGATGAAATTTTCACAAACCCTTTGGGTTTTGGGTTGATCCGAACTCGATTTAACCTAGTCCTATGTGTCACGATTTAGACCACGTGATGCTCGTGTTCACTGAAAGCACTAAGCTAAGATGTTTATATGTTGTGGTCCTAGCTTCAATGGTCCCACTTCATAATTGATTTTTCATAGGTCTCATTAACATGTAGCATCGGATTGATGTTGATCTTTTCGTTTACTTTTAGCTAGAGTACAAAATTCCTTATAATAGTAATCATATACACTTGTTTTAGACCAAATTACCCCTCTAACAAAACAATTAAACATTGCTCATAGTCTCACACACGCCTATCACCCATCATTGCCCGCCATTGCCTACATCATCAAAATCTCAGCATTACAGCCCCCATTAGCCAAAAATTTCACATTGCCGATAGTGTGAGGATGACTTCAAGTTAAAGGTAGGACTCTATTACACTATTATAGTAAGTTTAATTGATTCATCGATTATTATTGATATAAAAAACACATTAGGGTATGTATTGGCATGAACAATTGGAAATTTTTTAAGACCATTGTTTTTAAAATATGACATATTAAATATTCATTAAAATGTCTCTAAGGAACTTTTTAATTCTCTCAATAAATTTGTTGAGCTAATTCTGTAGTTAAACACTCCTTAATATCAAAAGTAGTTACTAATATGAGCTATGCACCTATTTTATTTTATTTTCTTATGTTTTCAATTGCCCATCGCCCACAACATGCTGCAAGTGATGATGCCCATTGCTCCTACTTTCCTACACATATTGCACATTGGTTTCGGGCAATACTGCCATTGCCCTTATTGGCCAAATGTACTTTTTTTTGTTTAAATATTAATAGTATATTTATCGTGTTTAACTTTAAGATATGTTATGCAGTGAATGTTCTGCAGTAAAATGTAGCCATAAACACTAAAGATATCAGCTGAAGATTACTTCCCAAATGTTCTAAAAAATGTGACAAAAATAAAGAGAGTGATCAGCCTTATATAAAGTAAGTTCAATTTAGTGGCATGCTCATGCACAATTTGTTGCTTAGACAAGTTGTGCAAGAAGTTGATAAATACCAAATGTGGTTTTGTGTTGGCAATGAGTTGTTACATTTCTCGATTCGAGAATGGTGCCTTATAACAGGATTTAAATGTGGTGAATTGGAAGATTTATAAGAGTTGAAAAAAATATGCGGTAGTTGGTGAATACGTGATGTTTATTTCAATGACAATGATGAATTTCATATCCAAGAACTAGATAAAAGTTTTAAAGATTTTGATTTCCCTAAAATCAATGACAATGATGCATTGAGAATAACCTTGTTCTACTTTGCGGATAGAGTTTTGTGTGCGAGACCTAATGAGAGGCCAATCCATAAATTGAAATTGTATGGCGTCGCAGATTTGGAATGTTTTAACAACTTTTCTTACGGAAAATATTCATGGAATATAGTTTATGATCAAATCAATACTTCGTTGAATGGGAAAACTAAAATATTTAAGAAAGAAGCAAGTAAAAAGCAAAACATAAGACTTACAATTTTTATGGATAAGTATCTTTGCATAAGTATAATATAGTGTTTTATGTTTTATTCTTTTCTCCATATAGAGCTATATTTTTAAAATAGTTGGAGGAATTGCATTAAAGTATGGCACCCTAACAAAAATGAATTGTCCTCGCATCCTTAAGTGGACAGTTTATAAGAATATAAAATAATCGGAACTATTATAAAAGTTTAGAGCACCTACTGTAAGTATAGCTAAAACATGTAATTTTATGTATAAATTTGTCTACATTTATGCAAACATAATCTTTTTAGTTACTCACATAGATGGACTCCTAGAAAATTTTGAAAAAGACTAGTAAAGAGGGCAAATAATCATACTATCAATATGTACGAAGATATTGGATTACAATTCCGGTTTGGGTCGATGAGGTGGGAATATTTTACAATATAAATTGGCTACTTGCAATGCATTTTTTGAACTAAAAGTTTTAACTTTTCTTGTGCAATTTAAGCAACTTATAGAAAAAGAAAAACACAATGACACCTCATTGCCTTTGGATGACCATCGATCACCTCTAAATGAATTCAGGTCACGCGACCACCTAAAACTTTCAGTGAACCAGAGGATCTAGATACTATCGAGATTAGATTTGTTTGGTAGCTCATGTTCAATACTAATAATTGAAGAAGTTGCCACCAAAAGTTTTTTTTTTTTCTATTGAGGACGAAGAATCAATATGATCGTTTCGTACATAAGCTTAAGGTTGATGTTCCTGAAATTAAGTCGGAAGTGTTTGAAATCAATATGGCAATGGCTGAAAATTAGAAGATGTTTGGTGAGATGAAGACATGATTTGATGAGATGAAATATGCATTCATGAGATTTGTTTTATCACACACAAATTCCACATTTTCGCAATCTTATGGTGAATTCTCATATCGGCTCTTACACTCGGTATGCAATATATACATACATCAAAATAAACTTCTTATTTTAATTTTGTATTTACAATGTTTATATAGTGAATCTTTATTTGACAGGTGTCGTCGGATTTTGAAGAATCGAAAGATCCCAATATTGAATCATTTGAATGTGATGCCACTGACAAAGTAAAAACTCTAATCTACAATTAGATGAGGGACCTCCATAATGAAAGCGTTTGTATATTGACAAAGCCACCGGGCATGAGTTTCTTTGGACGTCAGCTCAAGAATTCGCATCTACTAAGTAGTCTATACACAATTCCCCCACCTAAAAAGCAAAAAGCTTATAATGTTGACAGTCTTCTTGCAAATGAAGTTATAAATGTGGATGATGCAATAATTGTTGATATAAATCTATTAGAAAGGCTTGATAATCAAAAAATATTTTTTGAGTTTGATTAGTGGTGCCATGAAGAAATCACAATGAATCAGCCTATTACATTTACAAAAAATAAATTTGTCAGTGTCCTTAATCATTATACTATCTTGATTATTGATTTTGATGAATCCATTATTTTCTAATCTTCTATCACTGATTCACAGCATGTACATGCTTACTTACACTTGCTTAGTAAGTGACAACAAATGTATAAGAATGCTTTACCTCAGTGTTGTATGCATATAGATAGCTGATTTTTCGTAAGTAACCTTATAATTAGTTAACTACTACATGATGAGGTTATCAAAAATATTAATTTTACTATTATATTATAATTAGGATTACCTGGAAACATTGTGGAATGGAAAGAAATGTGATATTTTAGAAATAAGTTATGAAGGTATTTATGGCTATGAATTTGGTCAGGACGACACATTGTCTTGGCCTTAAACGAATGTCGATACAGTATGTAAACAAATTATTAATTTGGTTTTAATTTATTCACTTAGTAATAATTAGCTTGTATTAAAATTAAATAAATTTAATATATAGGTCTACATCTAGGGCAAAATGGTACATTTGATTGGTTCACTTGTGTCAATTAGATATTTTTAGGAATTTTTCATGTTGACATATCATCAAGGGGAGTAACAAGCTTCGAATATGCCATCAACAATGCACTTGTTGTGTAGTAATGAGAACAAAGGCTTATTGGATCAACCCGGAGGTATAGGCAAATAGTAATTGCATGAGCAAAAACAAATTGATTGATTTGGAATACTTTACAACTGCATATCTTGTCCATTATATTAGCAAGACCCTTCTTCATACCAACTTCCTTCACTTGAAATTGATAGTCAGAGACATTGAAAATACACATTTTACTGGCAATGTCTTTTCTTTCATCATATATTTTTTGTGCTCATGTTGTAAGACAAGTTGTCATTAACTCGGCCACTTTACTTCTATCATAAAACCATTGTTGCATCGTAAGTCTAAAGTGTTCAATCAATTGAGTAATAGAAAATTTTCTCAGTTCTTTCACTAAAGCATTCATGCTCTCTTTAGATTACCTTTCAAATGATAAAAACAAAGGTCATGTAGTATAGTAGGAAATACCTTATAAACTGCTTTACGGATAGATGTGCAACAATTGGATATAAATGCCAACTCCAGCATGTCTCCAATAACTTCATGCAACCCCATCATGAACCATTCCTAAGAGGTATTATTTTTTTAATCTATAATCCCAATAGCTATAGGACACAATTGGTTATTACCATGTTGCAACTAACAAGGTTCCTAGATATGCACCCTTTAGATGAGACCCGTCCACTACAATCACTTGCCTAATTAATTGCATAAAACCTTTGATGCAAGAACCAAGAGCAAGAAAATAATACAAGAAATTATTATCATTATCCACTGAAAGCCAAATTATTATATCGTTGTTTTGCCCTTGCAAGACATGAGAATATTTAGGAAGTAAATTATATGACTCCCTCAGATCTCCTTATATTGACTTCAAAGCATTTTTCTTACTCTGATATGCCTGTTGGTATGATAAATTAATTCTATGACCATTCTTCATATCCGAAATGATATCCTTTGGTTAGCTTAGCATCAATGAATTTTTTCTTGATAATTTCACCGATAACCCGACTACTTGCTTGACGATGACCATTATGAAAAACATCATTTTGACAAGTATGTACTATGTCATATCTCTTCACTAACTACTGCACATTCTCCTTATCATTCAACCTCATTGCTAAGTTGCCATTTACATGTCTTTACAGCACAATAAGCCTCCCAATGTATGTTTATGAACCTATCCACCTGGAACTCAAACTTGTCTCTAATGGAAACAATGCAAAGCTTTGTGTATAATTGTTCTTTAGTGCTGAATAGCTACTCAATCTGACGATATAACTAAAAACTCTAATTGTAGTGGGTCCATTGGAGTTGGAACTAGGGGTCGACATTGGCCACGTGACCTAGGGGTGATGGACTGACTTTAACGTGGATCATTATCTTCCTCAGATTGAGGCATAGCTTTAATACCATCACATGTACGATCGCAATGTACATCATCATAGTCACGTAATGGCGAGTAGTTTTCATAGTTGGAAACATTTGTTCTTCAGTATCGGGGAAGGAATCATTGGCGTGGTTTGGTGTGGATCCATAAAAAAATGTACATTCAAAGGCTGATGATTGGGTTACTGGCATCAACAGAACTGAAATATGTTAAGACATCATCAAATGAACTTTCATATCTTTAGGTGATGTGATTACAAAAATAGAAGTCCTACTATAGTTTATCCGATCAGAGTTTATACGTTTATAACATTTGCTATTTCGTCATCTAGTTTGTCTATAAGCAAAGAAGCAGTGGGTTGTATAAGACAATTTATGTCCTAAATTATTTCCACTGTCATGGAATACCCTAGCAATAAAGTATTTGAAAGTTGCATTGTTTCAAAGTAAAAATACTCTAACTTTTCCATTCTTGTATTCTATATGACCATCTTAAGTTTCCCATGATCCGTCATAGCACATCTTAAGCATAATTAATTATTCCATTAAACCTGAAGCAAATTAAAATAAATATCATTACATTACTGAAACAACAAACAATTATTTACAAATAATTAACTTTAGGC
The DNA here is from genome assembly GCA_025617385.1 of Murraya koenigii. NCBI lineage: Eukaryota > Viridiplantae > Streptophyta > Magnoliopsida > Sapindales > Rutaceae > Murraya > Murraya koenigii. The sequence continues at coordinate 13,018,978 of CM046814.1, forward strand.
AAAGGCTGGCATTGCCTGGGTGAAGGTTGGCATCGACCGTAATAAGTACGGTAATGTCAGCCAAGTGTGGGCGAAGGGTGGCATCGTCCATTATAAGTATGGGCGATGCTAGCCATTGCTCACGCAAAGGGTGGCATCACCATGATAAGTATAGGCAATGCTATCTATTGCCCTAGCGATGCCAACCTTCGCCTGTGATCTGGGTTTCCTCTACAATATCGTCAAACACAAAATTCTTTGAATTTCTTCTAATTTTTGGACTCACACAAGTAAATATCTTACCACATTGCAATAAAAATTAACAAAGATATTCATTTGTACAAAACCCATACATAAAACTTAATCTTATAATCTAAATTTTTAAAGCAGTAACCTCAATCCTTCTTAATCTTTTTTCTTTCTTGTGTAGATTGATTTTGTCTTCAGTGGTAGGTATTAATTGTTGTTTGATGCATGTGAAATGAGAGTAGTTTTGTATTTAGTTGTTGGAGGGAGTTTAGGAAGTAAAATGAGAGGAGTTTTGTGGAGTTTGGGTGATCTAGATGTGTGAGACTTATGAACAATATTTAATTGTTTTGTTAGAGGGCTAATTTGGTCTAAAATAAATGTATGTTTTTACTATTATAAATAATTTTGTACTATGGTTAGTTTTGATAATCAACTTTGAAAAATGGCTAAATATGAAAATTTCCCCTTACAATGGCCGTCAAGTGGATTAGTTTATTTACACGTTCATGTTTTTAGACTTTGTAGTTTGTATGGAAGATTTGTAAGTATATTTAAAAGAATGTTTATAAAAGTTAATTAAATATTGTTTATTATTATATTTAGATTAGCTCTTCTGGCAGCAATTTTTTTTTTTTTTTTGTGGGAATGGCTGATTCTAGACTTTGTTAGGACGATTTGTGAGTATATTTAAAAGAACGTTCATAAAAGTTAATTAAATATTAATTTTCTATTATTATAATTAACTTTATAAACTTTTCTTAGTTGTTATATTATTTACTGATAAGGTGAGGAAGGTTTCCATCACTCCACTAAAAAGTGTTTTGTTAAATTATTTATAATATAAAGCGTTTTAAAACAATAACAGCATCCTTTTTATTGCATTTGGAGTTAAAAACAATTTCTACAATTTGCAAAATATTTCAAGTAAATATTATAATTTTTTTTTCAAAAAATATACATATTCTTTTAATGAAGTGTACATTGTATACAAATGATTTTACAACCGGTAGTACTTTGAAGATTTTCATATTTTATAATTGAGAAACGATCAAAACTCATTGTTAAAAATGAATCTATATAATTCCTTTTTTTTGTTTGTGTGTGTGTTTGTGTCTTTTATGATTTTATCCTAAGTAATATTTTTGTTAGTCGATAATGAATTTTAACACATTAGCAGTAAAATAGTAAAAGCCACACAAAAACGTAAAAGTTAACAGAATTTTTTAATGATAAAGGATTTTTTTATGGATTTAAAGCACAAAGGAAGAAACAATTAATTTGAACAAACAACGGGGGAATTTTGATAATTTTTTTTCTTTCATAGAGTGTTAAACTTATGAAGTTGGAATACAAAATTTGAATCCAAAATAATGAGGTGTAGGGCAAATCATCGTTTGATTGGAAATAATTATTATCACATTAGTAGTAAAATATTGAAATTAACTTTTACTTAATACATAGTAGTTATTGATTAGTGACATATATATTGAGATACAAAACTTGAGAGCATAACATTATTCTTTATTTATTATCTTTTAATAATAACATTCTAAATGCTTTTCAAAAATTTCAAATAAATTGGTCCAAATTGACTTTACTGGTCAAGATAACATAACTAGTTAGAATTCCTTCTTAATATGAGTTTCTCTTGAACAAAATTCATTTGGGTGATAAGAGTAAAAGAGTGTTAAATCTCAAATGTTTTACGATATCAATAATGAACATGCAAAGATAAGATAATTAAACATTTAAGAAAGCTCTCAAGTTTCTATTTTGGCGCATAAGCTGAAAGTTTGAAAATATAGAAGTTTAACTATTTCTAGTGCTAATGGCTATCTACAGCTGAGCTAGGGTTAGACCAATCTAGTCCAAAAAAAAAAAAAAATCATATATATCCTTTATTTTTCATCAATTTTATTTAATAATAGAATTTTCATTTTAGTTTCTTATACGTCTCTAATTCAATTATCCTTATGTTTTCATCAATTTTATATAATAATAGAGTTTTTATTCTATTTTCAAATATGTCCTTAATTCAATTTTTTTCCAATATTAGGGGGTTAAAATGTTATTATTGCTTTAATTTATATTTCAAAAAAGAGTAATGATAGAGCCACAAATACTTTGTACAAATAAATGTGTATAAACTGATGTGGCATGAGAAGATTTGTTTATATAAATCTATTATGAGCCCACATAATTTTTAAAAAATAATTATTATCACTTTTTTACCAATCTATTCATGTCTCATCAGTTTTTATATACTAGTTTGTATAAAATAATTTGTAGCTCTACCACTATTGTTTAAAAAATGTCTAATTGAAAAATAAGCATGTCAATGTAATATAAATTCACCACTAGTATTAAAAGAACTTACAAAAATAACATGTAATAACAATTATCAACATTTTCTCAAACATTTTATGTGAATTTTGAGATTTTGTTTATCAATTACATTAACTAAAAGGACAGATTAGAAAATAAAATTTGAATATTTTGAGAATTTTATTTTTATAAAGAGTCACCAGCATTTGGTTCCTCAAAGAGAGTTAAATCACCTGCCAAAGAAATAATGACACTTAGATATTTTTTTGGTGGGTAAAGTTTAGTTTATTATTGAAATTGACTAATAATATTTTTATAATTTAAAAAATGAATAAATTTTAATTTTTTAATTTATTTAAGCTTGGTAATTAAGTACTTGACTTCAAACATAAAAACTTTATTTGAAACTTTTAATTGATTGTAAATACATGTTATTATAAGTTGCATTGTCAGATAACATTAATTGAAAAATAGTGTTTATAAATTTCAATTGCCTTTTAATTTTTACCATTTTCGTAATTATTTTTGTTTAGAATATGTATTTATTAGGGTACATTCTTCATGTCCCCCTGTTTAATGTATTTCTATCTACTAATGACTTTTTTACGCTCACTTTAAAATATAAATTTTTTAGTTTAACCTGTTGGGATTACGTGCTCTTTGGAGCATATAATTTATTTATTTATAGTAAATATATTTTTGATTAATGAAATGCATGAAACATTTTTTCAGACATCTTAATTGTATAAATATTTTGAACAAGGTTTATTTAATCATATTATATGTATTTATGTGATCATTATATGGATTAATAGAAGACATAAATACTAGTTGTTGTGCAAATTTTATTGAACTCGCAAGTGCACGAATCTATTGAAGTATATATTAATGGTGACGAGTGTCAATCCCACGAGGAGGTGGATTTTAATTATGTAGAATTATTATTATTCTTTATTATTTATGCTTTTTTTGTGAAATTTCCTAATTTATTCTATCCTAAAATTGAAATTAAAATAGTGAGAATAAATTGGGACTTGATCAATGTAATAAAGTGCTTGGGTCTTAGATTCACACTCAACATTTCACCATGGGCTTAATATTCCTTTCTTAGTTCCACTTAATTTATGAGGGGGGGTATTTCCACTCTTCATAAACCTAACTCTAATAAATATTACATCAAGCGCTCATTATGCCAGGAAGAATAATCTTATGTTAAATGTGGCATCAAGAACACATTGTGCAAGGTAATAATAGTGTAACTCTCGACAAGGTGGCAAGATTATCTACTAATTAACCTAGATGAATTTTATGTCAACAATGAGTCAAGACCTACCACATAAATTTGAGAGAGGTTTTTCTCTAATAAATCTAGTGTAAAGCACTCACCGTGCCAAATAGTAATAATCTTGCACTAGGGAGTTGGTATACCAGTGCAATATCAAGACAAAATTATTACTAACTGTCTACGATAAGTCAAAATAATTTAAATAAATTAGAGAAAGTAAAAATAAGCTTATCAAATTAAGCCCATAGATTATGTTGAGTCTTCGCCTTTAAGCCAAGCTTGAAAATAAATTAGCTACTCATTTTATAACTAGGGGTAAAATGGAAATTTTATTAAAATACGTAGAAAATACAAGATAGAGAAGGAATTACAGAAAATAGAGCTCAAAAATGGATTCAGGAGTGTCAAATTAGGGGAGGAGTCCCCTATTTATAGATACAACAAGTAAATCATAGCCATCGGATGAAGATAATTAGGACGCCCAGGATTGCACCACGTGGCACTCTCTGATTAGTTGGAACACCTCACTAGGGCTGTCATTCCTTGTATATGCATCTACGGTATGCGCGATTTTCGATCCACTAATATTCTGCCACGTCATCGGTCAATGTAAAAGTTAAAAATATGATCCAGTGCTTTGCATGTATTGTAAGCTCATTTTTCGGTCCAATAGACTTCTGCCACATCATCCATCAATGCCACATCATCAGTCAACGAAACATCAGCAGTCAACGCCATGTCAGTAGGCCCACCAAAATCTTAAAATTATGATTTCACCCTTTATGTCTTTTCTAAGGTTTTCAGCTGTTCTGAGTTCAAAAATGCTGTCCGACTTCTTGTTTATTGAGAAATGACTAAAATACCCCTGAAATAATTAAAATTATTAAAAATACACATAACCATAGATAATTAAATATCAAGGGACTTAAAATACACAAAGGTGGAGATGTTAGTGAGACTTTGGGGTGTAAAATGATGATTTTACCCTTTATAAATATACACTCTCTAGGACTCAACACACCCCCCAACATGCTTATTGCTAGTCCCTAGAAAATTAAGCGATAAGAAAATTCAACCAATTTTTTTTTTAAAGGCAATTATGTTTACTTCTTCAATTAGATTAATGACAATAATCACATAAAAGTATAAGCATTATATCTAGCCTAAAGAGATATCACTCCCACATCTACCATCCACATGAGTTAGTCAAGTAAACACATGTAAACTAATCGATTATTAGAGCTATTTTAATTAAGCCACTTTCAAGTGTAACATGTCAACCCCAAAATCTCACAGGTTAGAGTGACACTCTCAGAAGAAAATAAACCCAAGAAAAACAGTCACTCTAAAAATGATAACTGGAGAGAAATTAATGAATGGCAATATCACACACTCTCACCAAGAATAATGCCCACAACTTAGCATATAGTATGACACTCAATAAAATGAAATGATAGTCAAACTAACTCTTTTCTTTTTATATGTGTCACTACATCATTTTAGTCCATATTACTAGCTTCTACTTCAGATTATAGCTCCCTAAAATCAAGAAGGACTTTTATTAGGATGTAATATAGGTTAAGAATATGGCTAACAAAGAAGGGACAATAAGAAAAATAAAGTATTGTTTGAGAAAATAAAATAGAGATCTTTTGAAAATTATAAGGTGCAATTCATTTATTATTATTATTATTATTATTATTTTAATTGCACATCTTTTTTTTTTCATTTTCATATATACATATATATATATACATTGCACAATTTTTTTTAAATAATCATCTAAAATTTTCTCAAACATGAGTAGATGATGGAACATATAAAACGTATGTTACTACTATAAATTGGAGTAGAGCAGGACGATGAGTTAACAAAGAAAACATTATTTTTTTTTATTTAGGCTCAAAAAGGCTAACTATGGATATTTTACAAAAGGGATGGCTGAAAAAGGCTCAAATGGGTCAAAGATGGTGTTTCCATCAACTTTTAGGGCTCTAAATAGTTTTTTATTTTTACTACCTCAATGGACTTTTAGATGTAGCAAAATAATTTTTTTTTTTTTTTTAATGTTTGACTCAAAGGAAAATATAGAGATCATGTATAGTAAATTGTATGAAAAATGGGCAAAAAGGGTTACTCTCCAAGAAAAATGATAGGCTCAAAAACTCACTTGGAATTTATTAGGACAAGTGTATTCTTTCGAGTAACTTAACCAATTTTACTCATCAGCTCGCTCAATTCACATTTGTCACCAACATCAGCATGCAGAGTAGTAAATATGATGTAATATAACTCAAGGTCAAAGATAATACAAATACAATAATTTGAAAGTCATCATGTCATCCAATGTCTAAATATCACATAAAATGTCTTTATACATACATACATACATACATACATACATACATATATATATATATATATATATATTATTTTTATTTTTTTTAACTCCAAGACTAAGAAGATGCGTTTCTAGAGTCACTACTCCATATTCAGCCATCTTCGACTCAAAAATTAAGCCAAAGTTAGTTCCTACAACCAAAATTAGTAAAAATTTCTCCAAGATTAAGACATTCCACAATCATCAACTATTTCCTCCCCCCAACTAGAATGAAACATTGTCCTCAATGTTTTAAAGGAAAGAAGTAGGGTTTAGAAGACATCACCTAAGTGATGCAACACAAAATGAAAGAAAACATTTATAGATGGAGAGTTAAATCTAATCTATGTTTTTTACTGCTACTGCTGCCATCATTAGTCGGCCAATCCAATGAAGAGGTCCTAGGATCTGGCTCTGGTCTATAAGCTTGTAAAAGATCAAGTAACTCGTTAGTAGTAGGGTACAAATAAAAAGTTTTTTTTATTGTGAAAGGAATGGAATGATTTTTTATTGCATGGTTAAGAAATGCAAGTAAGCCATCAAAAAAGTTATTAACATTTAGCAAACTGATGGGTTTTTTATGAATGTTCAGATTGGCCCAAGATGCAAATGTAAATAATGCCTATAAAGTTGTAAAATCTCCTGGCAAGAAAATAAAAGATTCGGCATGTTGTAGCATTTCAGATAGTCTTTCTTACATGGTGGAGACAACTAACTTCTCTCTAATTAGTGGGCCGGACATGCTTACAAGAGGTTTTAAGGCTTTCAGAATGATGGAGCATCTGGCTTCCTCTATTATAGGCAGCTTCTGCAATAAGCTTTGATAACCATCGATCACCTCCTCCATATACTAAGTGTAGTTTTCTCTCTGCTAGGACTCGACTAAGATCTATGTCTATCTCAACAAACTCTTTATACTTTCCATAGTGAAACCCAGAAACCACAAAAATGGTCTTAAATTGTCTACTTAAAGGTGTGGTAGTTGTGATTGTGGCTCACATCTTCCTCTGGTTTTACGTCTAGAAATGGCTTGAACGCCCTCTATGGGTCGAGGATAGGCTGCCTATCCAGTTTTCTTATAAACTAGCAAATAGGGTCGTTTATAGTCAGATTCCTGAGACTATATCTTATATGTTCTTTCTGGAATAATGGCTATAACTAAAGAATTGCTCTCTGTACGTATCCACTGGGATGCGTTTCAAGAGACAAAAGGATATTATCCAATGACTCTTTATTCAAGCCATCCGTAATGAATTGAATCTTGTCTTCCCTGTTATCAGACATCATTCCTAAAGTACACTTGTTTTTATTGCATTCCATTTTGGCACATTTATGACAAGCAACTGGAAGCCGTCGAGCTCTTCGTTTTCTTGAGTAGTTTTCTTTACCACAACCAGGCATATATGCAATAAATTTGTGGGGTAACTCACATGACAATCGTACTTTGGCTTCAATTAACCATCGGATGTTAGAAGGGATGTTATGTCTCATAAGTAATTGCATGCATTCGGACCGAGCTTTATAGATTGTAAGGAGAGCATTCTGATGAAGTGAAGGAAATCGTTTGTGAAGCTTTGCCAAAATTGTGTTTTTATCCATTTCGTCTCCTCAGAATATCAGTTATTATAGGAAACTGAAGTAACCGACTTTGAGTGTCACAAAGTACCGTTATCCGCCATTTAATCGAGGTAACAAATTAAAACATACTTAAATAAAATAAAGCCTGCGAAATCAAGTAAATCGTGAAAGTAAACAAAATAAAAACACAACGGAAAGAAAAAGATGGGTATAAGCAAACAACTACTTACAAACGTCCTCTTATTGAATTTACCTCAAGTTCCAATTGGATTTCGTAGATACCACCTTCGATTTCCTTGAGTTGTCTTTTTAAGTCTTCGAAGTGGGATACTAATGCTGCTGGTCGAAGGTCCCAAACAGAATGTAATTGACAAACTTGGAGCAAGCCATTTAGATGACGCTTCAGGCGTATAAGCCGCTTAAGTTTGACGAAGAGGATCTGTCTGATTGAGGTATTCATGATAAGTAACGAAAGAAAATATGACTGGTAATCAAACACACTTTAACAGAGAATAAATAATTTCGAGTAAAAGAATATTAAAATAAAATGAAAAAAAGAAATTAAATCACCGAAAAGAAATGGAAAGATCTCAATTCAAATCTGGTGGGTCACTCAAATTGATTTCGGTGTCTTCATCCTGTGGTTGGTACTCTAGATATAGCTGTAATCCTTGACCATTAACTTTGAAAATAACACCGTTCATTGGATCCTTAATTTCAATTACTCCATGTGGAAAAACAGTATGAACAATAAAGGGTTCAAACCATCGAGAGTGTAACCTGGGGATAGGTGCACGTGATAATTGAATAAAAGCACTTTCTGACCTGGTGTAAAAGATTTTCTCATGATATGCTTGTCATGAAAGACTTTCATTCTCTTCTTGTAATCTTTAGCCTTTTCATCGCTGTAAATATCCTCAAATTCTGCCAGTTGGAACCTCCTTTTTGAACTATGACAGGTAAATGATACTTTTATTTAGTTGTTTATTGTCAAGGAATGATGAGGTGATTTCTTGCAATGTGTTTTCTTCTCCCAATGATGTATACTCCAAAGTGTTGGGTGACGGTTTAAGCTCAAGTTTTGTTAATGATTCGGATGGGATGAGATCTTTCCCAGATGGTGCCAATTGCTCTTCTTTTAACTTCAAGTTATTAGTATCCATGAATGGTGATGAATCAAGTGAGGCATTAATCTGGTAAAAAACCATACCAAAGTGAGTTAACCATTCTTGTAAAGGATCGTCACTAAGGTTAGAAGAAAGATTATGATCAGCTAATTCTTCAAAAAAATTCATATCAACAATTTCATCGTTCCCATCATGAGGTTGTTTGGCAATGTTGAAGATATTAAGCTCCATAGTCATATTGGCAAAAGACAACTTCATATTTCTGATCCTACTTTGAATGTGAGCATCAGCAATTGCAAAGAAAGGTCAGCCTAGAATAATGGGGATGTGCTTCTTCAAATCCTGCATTGGTTGAGTATCAATTACAATAAAATCAACAGGAAAATAAAACTTGTCAACCTGGATAAGCACGTCATCAACAATACCACGAGGTATTTTCATAGACCGATCTGCAAGTTATAACACAATTGGAGTTAGGTGTAATTCTCCTAATCCTAGCATTTCTCATGATATGCTTTTCACCCTTGTCACCATTAGCCATTCCTACACATGTGGCAATAGTCCCTCCAAAAAGTATTGGCATTGATGTCATTTCTCGTACCCATAATGTGGACACTTCAATAGTAGCCCATTGAATCGCTCCCATGCTTCAGCAAATTGCTCGTCTTTTTTTTGGGTAAACTCTGAGATTTCCCTGCGAATAGCATTAGTTTTATGCATTGGGAAATATTTATTTAAAAATTTAGTAACCATTTGTTCCCATGATGTAATACTATTAGAAGGCAATGTATTGAACCAAGAACGAGCTCTATCTTTTAATGAAAATGGAAACAACCTAAGCTTAACATCATCATCTGAAAAATTCTCATATTTAAAAGTTTGACAAATAGCATGAAACTTATTCAAATGATTGTATGGATCTTTATTTTCTAGGCCATAGAATGATGGGAGACAATTTAGCACACTAGGTTTTAGCTCAAAACTCCTAGTAGCTACATTTGGGTATCTTATGCATGTTGTGCTCAAATTAGCTAAGGGACTAAAGTAGTCCTTAAATGGCCTCTCCTGCGGTGCTTATGGTAGTTGTTTTAAATCCATTTCAATTTTATCCACAATTTCCACTTTTGATGCAATGTGTTTACGTGTGCGACGTACTTTCTCTAGCTCGAGGTTTATGGGGTTCTAAATTATGTGATAGTAACCTTCGACTATGCATGCAAAGAACACGTACAAAAGCAAAAGTGAAAATAAAGAGAAGAAAAATTATGGTACTAACCCTATCACGCTTGTTACAACTTTGTTACGAAAATACACTCAAGTGCTATGAATGTACAATAAGAAAAAAAAAGTGAAACAAAATAAATTAACTAAAATAAAAATAAACTGAAATTAAAATAAATTACTAGGCGGTTAAACCGGCCATATAAATTAACAAGATCAATGTAAAGTTACAAAGAAATATAAAATGAAAATTAAATTACAAAAATTAAAAGAAAATAAATTAGCTTAAAATAAACCAACTAAAATTAAGATAACTTATAGGCGGTTATACCAGCCATATAAAAAGAAAATTAAAAGGAAATAAAAATACAAAAAGATATTTATACAAGAAAATTAATTCAGCAAATTGAAATGACTTACCTCCCCAGCAACGGCACTAAAAACTTGTTGTGCAAATTTTATTGAACTCCCAATCCCACGAATCTATTGAAGTATAGATTAATGGTGACGAGTGTTGATCCCATGAGAAGGTGGATTTTAATTATGTAGAATTATTATTATTCTTTATTATTTATGCTTTTTTGTGAAATTTCCTAGTTTATTCTATCCTAAAATTGAAATGAAAATGGTGAGAATAAATTGGGACTTGATCAATGTAATAAAGTGCTTGGGTCTTAGATTCACACTCAACATTTCACCATGTGCTTAATATTCCTTTCTTAGTTCCAATTAATTATGAGGGGGGTATTTTCACTCCTCATAAACCTAACTCTAATAAATACGACATCAAGCGCTCATTGTGCCAGAGAGAATAATCTTATGTTAAATGTGGTATCAAGAACACATTGTGTCAGGTAATAATAGTGTAACTGTCGACAAGGCGGCAAGACTATCTACTAATTAACCTAGATGAATTTTATGTCAACAATGAGTCAAGACCTACCACATAAATTTGAAAGAGATTTTTCTCTAATAAATCTAGTGTAAAGCACTCATCGTGCCAAATAGTAATAATCTTGCACTAGGGAGCCGGTATACTAGTGCAATATCTAGACAAGATTATTACTATCTATCTACGATAAGTCAAAACAATTTAAATAAATTAGAGAAAGTAAAAATAAACTTACCAAATTAAGCTCATAGATTATATTGAGCCTTAATTCACCTTTAACCCAAGCTTGAAAATAAATTAGCTACTCATTTTATAACTAGAGGTAAAATGAGAATTTTATTAAAATACGAAGAAAATATAAGATAGAGAAGGAATTACTTAAAATAGAGCTGAAAAATGGATTCAAGGGTGTCAAATTAGGGGGGAGCCCCCTATTTATAGATACAATAAGTAAATCATGGCCATCGGATGAAAACAATTCGGACGGCCAGTATTGTGCCACGTGGCACTCTCTGATTAGTTGGAACATGTCACCAAGGCTGTCATTCTGTGTATATGCATGTACGGTATGCGTGATTTTCGGTCCACTAATATTCTGCCACGTCATTGGTCAATGTAACAATCAACAAATATGATCTAGTGCATTGCATGTATTATAAGTTCATTTTTCGGTCTAATAGACTTCTGCCACATCATCTGTTAATGCCACGTCAGCAGTCGACGCCATGTCTGCAGACCCACCAAAATCTTAAAATTACTATTTTACCTTTTGTGTCTTTCCTAAGGTTTTCAGCTATTTTGAGTTAAAAAATGATGTCCGTTTTGCGGTCTGACTTCTTTTTTATTGAGAAATGACTAAAATACCTCTAAAATACATAAAAGTATTAAAAATACATATAAACATAGACAATTAAATATCAAGGGACTTAAAATATATAAAGGTGGAGATGTTAATGAGACTTTGGGGTGTAAAATGATGATTTTACCCTTTATAAATATACACTCTATAGGACTCAACACTAATTTTCTTATAACTAAATAATTTGAGTTCACAGTTGATAAATAGAGTTGGGCGCTCTATTTAAGTTTATACTGTAATAAATTCATTTAATGATTTGTCTTAATCATGTGTGAATTTATTTATGTAGTTTGATTATATTGCATTGGATCGTATATGAGATTTAATTAACCTTGGAATAACTGTCAGAATTATTAAATGTCATAGGCATTGATTTTATTGCAATTTCAATCTTGAGCTAATTATAGTTTCATGTTTATGATTGTTATTCTATTTGAGTTATCAATGGGCGCGACATATATTTGTAGTCAAGATTACCCAGTATTTTAGTGGGAGCAATTATGAGTAGTGAGATGATAGATTAACAATATAAAATTTGTACAACACATCTCTTGATGGGTTTTTGGTACTTGATTATAGAATTTTCTGGCTAGAATGTGTCAACATAATTAGTATGTTGAAAACGATCATTAGATAAAGTTAGTAAATGTCAAGAAAAAATATGTAATTAAATTGATTGAACAATTGATATATCAATTTAATTAGTGATGTTGTACAAAGGATTGTTCAGTAAAGAAATTAATGTCACATGGGTTGAATTATTATTCGAGAATACTATCTTACATAGCATACAATTATGGAGGTCAGTTCCAATCTTATAACGGAGTAAATTTGGAATTAAATAATTGGTCTAGTTTAATTACATGCTTAATTATCATAGCCATTATTGTACGTACCCATATGATTACTTAGTTAGCTTTTTAAATTAACTACACCACTACTGGATTATTAAGCAAGATAATTAGCTATTTGGGGCTAAAGCCTAAATGTACTATTTGGTGTAAGGCTCCAATTAATATACTTGTGTATAAGGGGCTTTTTATTATTTTATAAGGTGGTTCCCTATAACTATAACAAGTGTAACGCTAAACGCTTTTGGGTTTTTATCTTATTTTAATTTAAATAAATTATTTTAATTTAATATAATTAAAAAATGAGATAAATAAGGATCATAAGGTTTTCCAAAACTATAATATAAAAAAGGCTTTTTTCTCCATAAAAGAAATGAGAAGAAGCCATAATACATAGATCAAGAAAAGAGAATTTTTCAAAGGCGCGCACAAGTCAAATGTAGATCAAACTTGAGTCATAACCTGTAAGATCATTGGTGACAGATCGTGATCTAGTAGGAGAAGTGGTGATAGATTGTGACTTGGGAGCCTTAATTACTACAACGAAAAAACAAATGTATGATTTCTAGATTATAGTAATTTTATATATTGTATGAGAAAGCGATCCTATTATTTTCGCTGAGAAACAATTTTAAAACCTACAATTGGTATCAGAGAGATTTCATATTAATATATATAATTACTGTATGAAATCAATTTCTTGTATTACATGTATTAGATGAGTGTCACGAATTTTATATATTTTGTTATGTAATAAATATATTTAATGAGCATATTAATGGTTATATCAATTTATAGTTAGATTTTTCCTTACATTAATTTTTTGAATTTTATAATAAGGGAGATGATCAATTTTCACCATGTTTCTCTCTTGATTATTTAATTTCATTGTTCTTAGATTTTTTTTTGTAAGCCATTAATAGTATAGAAATTCTTGTAAATATTATTTTGTTATTAAATAGTATAAAAATGAAGAAAAGAAGAAAAATATTTTGCGGCAGGAAGCAACAAAAATTGTCAACTATGAAATCGTGCTCCTAGAATTCGCAGCAAAAAGGATGGGTGTCCTTTTTTTTATTTTTTCATTAGATCCCTATACTTTAGCAATTTATGTCCTTTGACATAATATTGGAGATTTTTGCATTTAGGTCTAATAGAATGTACTACATCAACTGGAAAGAAAAATATGGGAATTATTTTGGATTTATATCCCATGGCACCTAAACTTCTACTAATTTACAATTCAATCAAAGTATTTGGATTTAGGGTAGAAAAATTCAAATTTATTTATATTGGATCCAAGCCCAATTTAAGTTGTCGATTGGATAATATAAATAGAAATTTGATAAGACTAATAATAATTATTTGTCCAAGTTTATTTATATTGGTCCCAAGCTCATTTTAGGATTTTAAAATTTGGTCATAGAAATGAAAATTTTGCTAGATCAATAATTAAATTTATTTGGCTCAAGATTTTTTTTTTAAAAAAATTAGGATTATTTTATTTAATTAATTGGGCCTGCATTTTATAAAAAAAAAATTTCAAAAAATAAGACTCAATAAAATTTTATTTAATATATGCCCAAATTTAAATTTTAAAAATTGAACCAATGATAAACTTAAAACCATGAATTGAGGTGTCCCCCATAACTATAACAAGTGTAACGTCAAACACTTTTGGGTTTTTATCTTATTTTAATTTAAATTAATTATTTTGATTTAATAGAATTAAAAAATGAGATAAATAAGGATCCTAGGGTTTTCCACCACTATAATATAAAAAAAAAAACTTTTTTTCTCTATAAAAGAAATAAAAAAGGTATAATATACAGATGAGGAGAAGAAAATTTTTCTCTCTGACTTTGAGAGAAAAATATTTTCTTGCTAGTTACTTTTAGTGCTGATAAAGGCGCCCATACGTCAAGTACATATCAAACTTAAGTCATAACTTGGAAGGTCATTGGTGACAGATCGTGATCTAGTAAGAGAGGTCATGATAGATACTGACTTGGGAGCCTTAATTACTACAACAAAAAAATGAAAGTACGATTTCTAGATTATAATAATTTTTTATATTATATGAGAAAGCGATCCTATTATTTATACTGCAAAACAATTTTAGAACCTATAAAAGCTTAGATAATATAAAGTCCTGGGTGGCAGAAGAATAAATTTTATTAACTTAAATGTGCTAAATTTGTCTGAATCTGTTTTGATTGAGTCCCTAAATTAACATTCATACCAACTTTTGTCAATGATAACGTGATTGTGTGCATTAAAAAATATTTTCACTTGCTCTCAAGTTGGATGATTTGGTACTATGCCGGGTTCGACAAAAAAGCAACATGCCATACTCAAAAGGGCAGAATTGGTGAATTACTCACCAAGGACTGGCTCACCCTATATACATAAACCATAACGATGACATGATCAGAGATTGTTTAACGAAATAGTTTCTATAGTTGCAGGTCAAGCTCTACCTCCTATTAAAACAGTTTCAAATCTAAGCTGTCAGGGAAGCAATGATGGCAACATTTTTACTGTGGCCTATACAGAAGGTGCTTATGGTGGAGTGAATTCCCCACTAATTGTTTCTTATAAAGACTCCTTTCAACCTATTGAAGAGGAAGCCTATTGAGGAAAACTGGTATGAGAACTAGCTTTCATTCAACAAGAAATCAATTTGTGACATCAAGGATCTGGATTTTTCATTTAGCAAAGTACTGGATAACAATGATATAAACTACTACAGTCAGTGCAAAGAAGGCATCTACAATAATCCTTCAAATACTCTCATTGATTTCCAAGAGCTTAATGAATTAGCTTTCACTAGTAAGTATTTGCAATGTTGAAACCTTAAGTACTTATTTGGTTGGCAGAACTAGGAGTATAGGAGAAAAATGGAGAGGAGGGAGGAGGAGAGAAAATAAGGGTCAATCTCAATTTCATTGTTTGATGTGATATGAAATCATTTCTTATTCTCTTTATTTCTTTCCCCTTTTCTCATTTTCTCTTCACTCCTTTCGTTTCATTTCTTCAAACTAAACATGTCGTAAGTCTTCACCAATAATCAGATTGTAGAGCATTAAATGTAGATCAGTTATGACTTGGGTAACAGGCATGAGTATGACTAAGTTAGTAGTTTATATTAATAATCTAGATTGCAATTCATTCTGTATAAAACCAAGAAGTCCTTTTAAGAATTTGTTTATTAAACTTCCTAACTTGTAACATTTATAATGTGAATAATATTATGGTTACACATAGATTGATCATGCATAAACTTGGAAAGATACTCTAAGAATCATCTATTTATTATGCAATAACATATGGGTAATAAAACTGTAGGGATAAAATTAGGTTTTTCAAATTTTTAATTAAAATCTTTTAGGACCGATCTCATACAACATATAAAAATTAAGTAATCTAGAAATTTATACCTTGATATTTTGAGAAGATGAATAATTGAGAGTTATAGATCCGTCTCCAAACGATCTTCCAGGCTATGACTCAAGATTGATCAACACTGGACGTATGGGCGTCTGTTTCACCACTCCCCAATTGCAACTGGCTTCTCTTAGATGTCTTCTGTATTTTTCTCAAAAGCCATGTGATTCTTCTCTCTCTCTCTCTCTTGTCTTAAGAGAATAATACCCCTTTTATAATATCTTATGAAAAACCCTAGTATGTTAAGATTAGGATTTCTATTTAAAATATAATTCCTATTTTAATTTAAATATTTAAATATTCAAATTAAATACTATCTCTTCACTTACTTAAAAGTGGAGAGAATGTGTAACTAACTAGGAGACCACCTTGTAAAATATCACAAGCCCCCTTTTACACTTGAATATAACATACTAGGCCTTAACAAATATTATAATTATGATTTTCATCTAATATGCCAGCTTTTATTGCTTTTGGGTCCAGCGATGGTGTTGTCAATTAAATGAGCTAACCCGGGGATCATTTGGGAACATACAATAGTGGCTACAATAATTAAATTTGTAATTAAACAAATATAATTCCTTAATTCCAATTCTACTCCACTATAAGATTGGAACTGACCTCCATAATTGTATACTCTAATAATAATTCGCCCAAGCCACATTGATTTCTTTACTGCACAATTCTTTGTACTACATCGTCAATTTAAATTGATATCTCAACTGTCCAATCAATTTAATTACATTTTGTTCCTTGATACTTACTGGTTTTCTCTAATGATCATTTTCGACATACTTATTTATGTTAAGACACTCTAGCCAGAGAATTCTATGATCAAGTACTGAAAACCCATGAAGAGATGTGTTGTAAAAATTCTATGTTGTTAATATATAATTTCAATACTTGTAATTGCTCTCACCAAGATGCCGGGTAATCTTGACTACATGTGTATGTCGTGCCCATTGGTAACTCAAATGAAATAACAACTACAATAATGAAATTATAACTAACTCAATATTAAGATTACAGTAAATCAATGCCTATGAGATTTAATAAGTTTGACAGTTATTACTAGGTTAATTAAATCACATGTGATCCAGTTTAATGTAGTCATACTACATCAATAAATTCATACATGATTAAGACAAATCACTCAATGAATTTATTACAGTCTATACCTAAATAAAGTGCCCAACTTTATTTATCAACTGTGAACTTAATTTATTTAATCATAAGATAACTTGTATTTATATCTTATGCGAATCCACATAGTGATCGCATAAATACATATAATATGATTAAATGGACTTTACTCAAAATATTAATGCAATTTAAGATATCTGAATAAATACATCAAATATTTTATTAATAAAAAATTAATATGCTTTGAAGAGCATATAATCCCAACAAAAACAATGTTGACAGATGAAATATTGTAACATATTACAATATCACATTTTGATATTTTCTATCGCTGAAAACTGCGTTAAGCGTGGGAGAAATGATGAACTAATAGATCATTAAATTGTCAATCCAGTTAAAGATATACAAACCAACTTCCTGAGGCCAGTCAAAAATAGCAGAATATGTTGAAAAATATACAAAAATATCCTCAAATAATTTAAGAATATGTTACGAGACAACATTTTGATATTGGTAGCTGAATAAGAAGCCCTTTAAATCAATTATTAGTTCTCTATAATAAAAATAAAATATGTCATTAGTTTTTTTTTTTTTGGGGAGGTGTGGGAGGACACGCAGTTTATAAATAGAGAATCAGTAACTACACTCTAAATTAAGTACTTTTAGGAGATATGACAACATATTATTCCAATCAAATTGAGCATTCTAATATTGGAGCAAGAAAAGCTTATTCTTCTGGAATCGGTTGCCTTCTTGATTACCCTAATCGAAAATTAATTTAGGGGGCATAGACTACCATCTCTCCACCATGACATCAATGACTTAGGATTCTTTCCCACACAAGATGTAACATTCAACAATTTTCAAAGAGTTAAGGAATATGATGCTGATGAAGCATAAACTAGGACAACAGGAAAGATTAGAGGCTAATGTCACTAAGTCAATAATTTTCTATAGCATATAGTTGTCACTACTCAAAAGTGAATTATAGTACCCTTGTACTGCATGAAGAGAAGAATTTGCAAATGCTAGGAGACCAGGAAGATCTCAGCACATAATCATAGGAATAGCCCACACATGTAGAGTAAATGTTTCTGTAACTAATAACTCAGTGATAGGAAACTGAATGGATCGACAAAACAATTGACAAATAAAACTTTCTTACATCTGAGGGAGAGATTCCCAAGAAGATTTCCGATCAAGAAATTGAGTTAAAATTTTATAGTTAAAATTTTATATTGCTTATCTATCAACAAAGATGGAACAATTATTTAACTTAAAGAAAAATTTTTATTATCCCTCATGAAATGACAATCTTCAAAATACCCCTTAATTATTGTATAAACCTAGACTTAACCATCTTTGTTAAGAAGACAAAAAAACCAATTCATTAACCCAGCTCTAGTTTTTCCTTATATTTTAAATAAAAATAGGGGTATTATGAAGATTTTCATTTTTCGTGGGGGTCATCTAAAATTAACCCTTAAATTAATGTAAATTTCTGAGCAAAGAATATTTCAAATTACTGATGACATGGCTATAATTTAGTTAGGATGGTGCTAGCCGATACAAGATGGGCCATGGTAAGCAAGTTACATAATCATGTACAAGAAAGAAATGAGAGAACACAACTAAAGCTATGCATTAACAATGAATCAGGAACTTACTGTATAATTAGGAGGCAATCACTAGAATTACACAACAAAATGAGGTCAATGCAGAAATTTATGCTGGACCTCAATTGGAATAAAAGTGAGAAAGCTATATGTTACAACCAAGCCAATCTCTCTACATAAAGGGCAAATAATCGTGGAACAATGAACAATAAATTTTTGAAATTGATTAATCTATTATGGCTAATTACCTTTAAAAGAGTTTCCTTAAGCCTTACATTGTTATTTTTCAGGTTAGAAGTTGCTTTGTTCACCTGTAAAGGCACCAAATTAGAACCCAATGATAGACTCTTTCCACATCATTAATTATGTATGTATGTTTGATAATGAAGAAATATGATGAGCAAAGTAAAAAACTTCTAACCTTGTATCAATTTCGTCAATTAGCGGAACTTGCCTATCCAGTTCTTGAACATGGCAAATAAAATTATCAATATGTGCTTTCGTCTGAGAGGCTCACGACCTAAATTATATGAAAAATAACCAACCTCATTTATATCGAGTGCCAAATTTTTTTGTGGATCCAATCCCTCTGAAATAACATCAAGTCCTTGGTCTTGTGAATATGTCATTGAACAAAATGAGAGTGTAATTAGTATGTGGATAGAGCAGTATCCTTATGACATCAATTGCCTCATTCGTTTACTTTTCAATATAAAATGTACAATATTGATTAATGAAATTCTAAGGTACAACCCAAGAGGGGGTGAATTGGGTATTTTAAAATTATGCAAATATTCGGCACAAATAAATTTGAAAAAATGAAATTAAACAATTTAATAAATGTAAATTCAAGTAAGCAATAGATAAAAGGATAGGGAAAAGAGAAAGCAAATTCAAGAGTTTTTACATGGTTTGGCAAATCATGCCTATGTCCACGCCTCCAAGCTAACCACACTTGAAGATTCACTATCAAACATCCCAAGGTTTCAACTTCTTACAATTGACTTATAAGGTGTCAATAAACCTTTACAATGATGTTGTATAGATACATTTCCCAAGTGTTTCCCACACTTAATATTTTACAATCTTCATGAAAAATTTAAATATTGCAACAAAACTCTCCAATAGAGTAGATATACAAATGATAGCATGACTATAACCCAGTGTTTGTGTATTAGCAAATGAAAGCTCAAGAGTAGTAGTATGCGCAAGATATATTTCAATAATGATCAAGATCGGAAAATAAAATTGAGTTTGAATTGAGTTTATATTGTATAAACTGTCAAACTAGCCGTTATGAGTTTTTTGACAATATAGCGGTTAGCCGCTTATGTTATCGTTGAAGGTATTTTTAAAATTTGCATGCAACCGTTTAGCCACCACCTCTCTGGAATTGAAAAATAAAAATGCACCGCAGTGGGTAAGCCGCTAGTTTCTGGAATGTGCATTTCAAAATTGTAACATAATTGGTTAACCTCTTGAAAAAGTCGGTTGACCACTAACTCTCTGGAATTAGTATTCTAGAATTGTTATGCATCCAGTTAGTCGCTAAAAAGTATCTGGATAGCCACTAACTTTCTTGAATTAAATCACAGTTTTTATTAAAATTGAATTAAGATCCCAAAATACTTCTTAAATTTATACTATAGATCATTTTCTAGAGTTTGAAAATAAACTTATGAATTACAAAATTCAAATATTTTCAATTTAGTCCTTAAAAATTAAAACTATTTATTTTGATGAAATCATTTACTTTAAAATCATCAAACCTTTTTTTTTTTTATGAAAAGTGATAATCTGTTCATGATTTAAAAAGAAATATCTAGAGCTTTTTAAGTTACTAAAATATACATACATCAAATTATAATATTGATTACATAAGCTAGTACCCATTTATGGATTTTCTTCGAGTGCTCCTCTATCCATGATCTAGTTTGATTCCACTTGCATACAATTTGCATTTCGAACATGCGTGAGATAGTAAGATATGAAATGACTAAATTATCCTTTGTGCATGTTATTTATAATCATCAAAATCAAAGATTATATAGCCTTTTACGCCAACAATCTACCCCTTTTTTATGATAACAAATACATGTATTTTAACATTACTACTCCCCCTAGATGTATAGCATACATAGCTCAATAAAGTTATGAAAATACTTCAAAATATCCCCCTTAATACCTAAACACAAGCTGCCCCTGAGAAATATATCAAATGTGTCCTATGCAACATCATATCCAAAATGTCAACCCAAAATACATGTATGCACATAGATTTTCTTCCTCTTCATCCTCAAAAAACAAAAACATAGAAATGAGAGGAAATGTTCCCACAAAAAAATTCGACAGCATCTCCCCTTAACCATATGCATATCTATAAATACAAAGAGAATAATTATACCAAAGAACACTTCCAAATAACATTTCCAAATACTTATACACTCTAAAAATATATGCAAACCAACTCACCACCATGAATCAAACACACATCCAAGATATATATGCAGAATAACCAAAAGAAAAAGATCTAAAATATCTAAAACAATAAGTCATAATAATAATAAACATATCTATATCAAGAATCCATATAAACTAAAAGCTCCAAAAGTCATCAAATATCTATAAACTAAAAGATAAAAGCATATATATAAAGTATGTCAGAATAGAAGGCACAAGAGATCATTAGAAAAATCAATCACTGAGGAGGATGATGCATTTGTGAAGAGGAGTGAGGAAAGACACAGAGATAACTGAAAAGGAGCTCCTGCCCATCCAGTATCTACTGCTGCTGAGCAAAGAGGCACTGCTACTCTTCAAAGATTTATTACTAAGATTGGAATTCAACAAATCGAAGGGATAGGAAATTGGCCTTGGACATCAACTGCTGCTTCGAATCAGCAGTAGGGTGGAATAGGAGCAGAAGATGGATCACGAGAAGGTTGAGACACTCCTTGCAAATAGATGTGGAGATCAGGGAGAAGGTGGGGTAGAACAAAATTATTAAAAATCTGGTCATCTATAGGAGTTATCTTAGTGGGCTTGTTTTCAAATTCCAATTCTTCACTCTCTTTTCATAGTTGACATCCCACTAGAATATTAAGCTAGTGATGATCTCCTCTCTCAATTCTTTAGTTTCATTGAGAGGAGGTTTAGTGATAGGAATATTAAAGTGCTTAAAGATTCGGGTAATGATACTATCGTAGGGAAGAGAACAGCTTTTGTTATCAAGGGCGCTAGGCATGTCTTGAATTATGATATACTTCACACCTAGTTACCTACCTATAACAAGCAGACATCTAAACAGGTGACCTCATCAAAATGACCCGTCCTATGACTAGTGACACGCTGAATAATACTATGTAGAACTCGAACTTGAAGAGGTAATGCTTGAGCTTAAAAAAAAGTGTTAGTGAAGAATTTTGATAAATCGAATCTTTTATTTATATTCCATACAACATCCACAACATTATACCATGGCTTTTCTATCTTGTGCCTAGATGTAAAGACTTGAAATCCCCCATTTGGAAGCTTAAGAATTCTATTTAGTTCATTGACATTAAAGGCAATTTCAACCCCACCTATATTGGTGAAAATTTTAGTCCTAGTAGTATAAGAAAGTAATATATTCAAATAGAAAACTTTGACGAAACTAGGATATGTGAGTTCCCTAAGAGTTAGCAAGTGTTTCAAACCCATGTTAACAAAAAATTCCCTAAGAGTTTTATTATTGAGCTCTAAATAAGGGAATGATTGACCTGGTCATAAATTGCAAGGAGTATTGCCTCTGTAACGGTTGGATAGAAAAATGTGAAGCGAAGAAATCCAGAGCATCCTCCTCGGGTTTCTTTTGCTTGCGAGATGGTCATTTGCTCCTCACCATTTTCAAGAACACTTGAATTGAGGGTCAAGAATTTTTTGATAAAAAAAGATGACATGTAACATATTAAAGAGTTCTAGAGGATAATTAGACAGAGTCTATAGAGTCAATTTTGTAAAATAAGGGCTTGAGAGGAGTGAAAATGATGAGTGAAGAAAGTGAGATACTAGGTTTTTGAAATTTGGGATATTTTTAAAATCTTGATGATTTTGTGTTAATGATGATAAATTGATGAAGATTTATGAGTGAAAAGTGATTTATGAGAGTGATTTTGGCAAGAAATTGAGGGAAAAAGAGAGATTTTAGAGAGAAATTGAGAGAGGGGTGAACGGCTGTAAAGAGAAAAACAAAAAGACTAACCACGTTATGCAGGAGAAGAGGGGATGAATAGGGTTTAAAAAACCGGCTAGCCACTTATACCAAATAGTTAACCACTTGCATGCTCTACTTTGCAAAGACTTAGCAGTTAGCCAGCTAGTCGGTAAGCCTCTACCTCAGAATATTAAGTTCTTCCACTTTAAGTGGCTAGCAACATATATTAGGCGGTTAGCCGATTCTTTTGAATAACGTACAATGTTGATTTTTGGCTAGATTTTGAACAATTTTAGAATCATTTATTGATTCCAAAATTATTTCAAAGACTATTTGTTATGCATGAAACATGTTAAACACTTCACAACAGAAAATTAAGAAATCATTAATCAATCAAGTGCAAGCAAACAAGCACATTTGGAAATAATAACCAAAGAGAAACTCAATAAGAAAAAGTCATCATTCCAAGCTCATGTCTAATTGTTAAAAGTGATCTTCACATAGTGTTTTTATAAAAATGTCAACAAGCTGCTTTTCAGTAGAAAGGAATTCTAATGCAATATCACCTTAGTCTTAAAATGCTGAATTGGATTCTTTGACAGATTTATAGCACTTATGTTGTCATATTTAATAGGAATATGATCTAATTTAATACTATAGTCTCTAAGTGTATGCTTCATCCACAATTCTTGCGCACAACAACTTCCAGCTACAATATATTTGACCTCAGTAGTATAAAAGTGCAACCAAATTTTGTTTCTTGCTAAACCATAAGACTAGAGACTATCCTAAAAAATAACATTTACCACTAGTACTTTTCCTATAAATCTTATAACCAACAAAATCAGTATACAAAAAATATGTTAAGTCTCTATGAGTTCCCTTAGGATACTAAAGTCCTAAATAAATGGTTCAATGCTAATAAAGAAAAATTCTTGTCATAGCAGACAAGTAGGACTCTTTAAGACAGGATTGAAATTTAGCACAGAAGCATACACTGAACATAATATCAGGTCTACATACAATTAATTAAAGAAGTAAACCGATCATACATATGTTTTGATATCAACTTCTTTACATTTTTAATCTTTGTCCAGCTTGAGTGATGTGCTCATTAGAAATTATTTTATTTTTAATTCTTCAATATCGAATCCTTTGAGCAGATCTCTTACATACTTAGCTTGGTTAATGAAGATTTCTTCATTGTTTTGCTTGATTTGAAGTCCAAGGAAATACTTTAACTCACCCATCATATACATTTCAAATTCTTTGCTCATGCATAATGAAAAATTCTTACACAAAGACTCATCAGTAGATCTAAATATGATGTCATTAACATAAATTTGAACAATCAATACATCTTCACTTTTATGCTTAACAAAAAGAGTGGTATCGACTTTTCCTATTGAAAAATCATTTTCCAAAAGAAATCTACTAAGTCTATCATACTATACTCGAGGTGCTTGTTTCAAACCATATAAAGCTTTAGACAATTTATACATATAGTTAGGAATTTTTTTTTCACAACCAAGGGATTGTTTTACATACACTTATTTCATTATATAACCATTTAAGAAAAACACTTTTGACATCCATTTGATATAAAATGAAATCTTTATGACTTGCAAATGCTAATAATATTCTAATCGACTCTAGCCTAGCTGCTAGGTGAAGGTTCCATCAAAATTAATAGCTTATTCTTGGTTATATCTTTGAGCTACTAATCTCGCTTTACTTCTTACAACCACTCTAGATTTCTCTATATTATTTCTAAACACCCATTTAGTCCCAATAACAGACTGTTGTTTAGGTTTTGAGACTAACTCCCACACGTTATTTTTCTTAAACTGATTCAACTCCTCTTGTATTGCCAAAATTAAAGATTCATCGTTTTCAACATCCGAAAAGAATTTTGGTTCAATTTGAGATATAAATGCAGTATGTTAACATGTATTTTTAATTAAGCATCTAGTAGTAATTCCTGTGATCTCCTAGAATTAAATCTTTTGAATGAGAAGATACATACCTCTACTCCTTAAGGAGTGTATGAGAATTACCAATATTTTGCTATGATTTGAGTTGTTCTCTTTGTTTTTCTTCTTGATTCTCACCATAAGAATCTATTTGCTTGTCGACAGCTGGTTTTTTATTAGGTTGTTCTTTATTCTCTTTTTCTGTTCCTACATCATCATTATTAACTAAAAGTAATATGTATGATTCTTCCATAACAAGAGTTCTTTTGTTATATATTCTACAGGCTTTACTTGAGTTTGAATACCCAAGAAAGATACCAACATCAAATTTAGGATCAAATTTTTCTAAATTTTATTTGTATTTAAAATGAAACATTTACAACCAAAACTTTGAAATAACCGTGTTAGGTTTTCCATATTTCCAAAGCTCATAAGGAGTTTCATTGAGAGATGACCTAATTAACCCACTATTTAAAACATAGTATGGAGTATTAACAACTTCAGCCCAAAAATATTTTGACAATGAGTTCTCATTGAGCATGGTCCTAGCTATTTCCTGAAATATTTTATTCTTTCTCTCAATAACTTTATTTTGTTATGGAGTCATAGGTGATGAAAACTAATGATTAATACCTAGATCATTACAAAAACTTTCAAAAACATAATTTTTAAATTCTCTACCATAATCATTGCTACTGTATGACATTGCATATCCTTTTTCATTTTGAACACTTCTACAGAAGGTTTTAAAGACATCAAAAGCAGTCTTTACTAACTAAAAATAGCACCCAAGTAAATCTTGAAAAATCATCAAAAATCACAAAAGTATAATATTTACCACTTAGGGTAGCATACCTCGATGGTTTAAATAAATCCATGTGAATGAGTTGAATAGATTTTAAAGTAAGGATATAAATTTTGCCTTTGAATGATGTTTTGAATTATTTTTCAAGTTGACATGCACTACATACTCTTATCTTTTTGAAAACTAATTTTAGGAAGACCTCTTACTAAATCAATTTTAGAAATCTTTGAAATTAAATCTATGCTTGGATATCCTAGTCTTTTATATCATAGCCAACTATCATCATGTAATGTAGAAAAATATTTGTCATGAGTAGATGCAGATTCTATATCAATAGTATAAACATTACTACATCTATTCCCAACAAACAAAATTTTTCTATCATATGCATTCTCAATAACATATTTTGATTTATAAAAAATAACTCTATAGCCTTTAGCGCATAATTGACTAATGCTAATCAATTTGTCTTTCAAGTTTTCAATCAAACATACATTTTTAGTAAGAGTAGAAGAAAATTTTTTGACATTACCAATTCCAAGAATCTTTCTTTTTGAATTGTCTTCAAAGAAAACATCTCTACAATTTTCGATCTTGGTAAAACTTGAGAACCAATAATAGTTCCCTGTCATACGTCGAGCATTCACTGTTTAGGTACCACTTATTCTTCTTGGTTCCTTGAGTTTTAGCAATGGTTCTGTTTGGAATCCAAATACATTTAACTCCATAATATACATTTCTTTTAACTGAACATATATACTTCATATGACCATTTTGATTGCAATAATGACATATAATTTGATTATTGATGGAGGTACTCTTTACAAAATAATTCTTATAATACTTTTACCTTATAACCAATGCCTCATTTGTCAAAAACACATTTTTGTGATCCACACAAATTATCCAACATCTTTTGCCCATTAGTAAATTTTAAAACAACATCATTCAGTTTAACATTATTGTTCTTAAGCATCTCATTTTCATTTTTCAAACTACCAACAATAGATTTTTTATGCCCAAGAAAAAATGTTTTCTTTACAACATACAAGTTCATCATGCAACTTTTTATTCTCTATTGCTAAAGATGTAATCTTAGCACTTAGAGAATCATTTTCATTAAAAAGTTCAACCATTTTCATTTTAAGGCATGCATTCTTTTTACCTATTCTTATCCAATCATCATGCAATTTCTTAAAAGCATCATATAGTTCATCAAAGGTAGGGGAATCACTACCTCATCAAGTTTGTCAACTGATTCATCTCTAAATTTTAAGAGAGCAAAGTTTGACATTTCTTGATGTTCCTCATCTATACTTATTTCTTCTTCATTGTCATTCCATGTTGCCACCATGGCCTTCTTCTTGAGCTCATTAAGAAATGGACATTTTGATCATATATGTCAAGGCTGCTTACATTAATAGCAAGTAATTGGCTCCTTCTCCTCCTTTTGATTCTTGTAGTTTCTGAACTTTCTCTGCTTACTAATTTTATTGTAGAATTTTCTAAATTTTCTTGTTAGCGTTGGTATCTCTTCAATATCCAGCTCATTTTTCTCATCACTTTCATGTTTTGAGTCTTTATGTACGATGATCTTCTTCTTTTTCTTCTCATCGCTTATTTCAGCTACCAAATCTTCTTCGTAAGAAATAATAGAACTAATTAAATCATCAACAAGTAAGGTATTTAAAGCATTTGCTTCTTCTATAGCTGTTATATTAGGTCTCTATTCAGTAGGATGTTACTTAATAATTTTCTTAACCATTTCGCTATTCGAAAAATTTTTTCCAAGAGCTCCTTGAGTGTTCATAATGTTTATAAACCTAGTGTATCGACTAATTTTGGACTCTTTATCTTGGTTTATCCCTTCACAGGCAACTTCAAGTTTATTCCAAATTTCTTATGCACTTTCGCAAATAGACACTCTATCGAATTCTTTCTTATCAAGTGCACAAAATAAAGTATTCATAACTTTGGAGTTTAGATACAATTTTCTCTTCTCATTCTCACTCTATTGACTAGATGATTTATGGATATCTTCTCCTTTTTCATTTTTGTAACAAGTACGAATGGTCCATCATTGATAATCTTTTAAATTTCGTAATCTAATGCCTGTAGGTAAATTGTCATCCTAGTTTTCTAATAAGGATAATCATTACCATCAAAGAATGACGGGCTAGTGGTAGATTACCCTTTCCTAAATGAAGAATCATTTTAGATTGCTATAGATCATTAGCTGTAGACAGTTAAGTAAAAAACAAGAGCAT
This sequence comes from Murraya koenigii, assembly GCA_025617385.1. Classification (NCBI taxonomy): domain Eukaryota; kingdom Viridiplantae; phylum Streptophyta; class Magnoliopsida; order Sapindales; family Rutaceae; genus Murraya; species Murraya koenigii. The sequence continues at coordinate 13,047,167 of CM046814.1, forward strand.
CATGCTTTGATACTAATTGAAATTCTAAGATGCAACCCAAGAGGGAGGGGGTGAATTGGGTATTTTAAAATTATGCAAATATTGAACACAAAACAATTTGAACTAATTAAATTAACTAATTTCATGAATGTAAATTCAACCAGGCAATAAATAAAAGGATAGAAAAAAGAGAAAACAAACTCGAGAGCTTTTATTAGGTTCAGCAAACCCCACCTACGTCCATGCCTCCAAGCTAATTATATCTGAGGATTCCAATATCAAGCCTTCCAAGGCTTCAACTTCTTATAATTGACTTCCAAAATGTCAATAAATATTTATAGTGGTCTTGTACTCACATACACCTTTCCTAAGTGTTTCCCACACTTTCAAATTTACAATCTTGTTGAAAAATAAAAATATTAAAACAAAAATCTCTAATATAGTAATATAAAATTGATAGCACAAATATAACCTAATGTATGTGTATTAGCAAAATGAAAGCTTAAGAGTCGGATGACAGTTCACTCTTTGGAATCAGCATTCCACAATGCATTTGAGTAGCCGCTAAAAAGCATTCGGTTACCCTTAACTTTCTGAAATTAATTCATAATTTTTAAAAAAATTAAATTATGACCCTAAAATACTTCTTAAATTTATATTGTGACCCAAATTGTTTAAATACTCTTTAAATGGATCCTTTTCCAGAGTTTGAAAATAAACTTATGAATTATAAATATTCAAATAGATTCAATTTAGTCCTTAAAACTTAAAAATACTCATTTTGATAAAATCATTTACTTTAAAATCATAACACTTTTGTTTATGAAAAATAATAATTTGTTCATGATTTAAAAAGAAATATCCTGAGCATTTTAAGTTACTAAAGCACACATATACCAAATTATAACATTGATTACACAAGCTAGTACCCATTTTGAATTTTCTTCGAGTGCTCCTCTATCCATGATCTAACTTCATTCCACTTGCATATAATTTTCTTTTTGAACATGCGTGAGGTAGTAAGATTTGAAATGACCAAATTGCCCTTTGTGCATGTTGTTTGTAATCATCAAATTCAAAGATTATATAGTTGTTTAGGCCAACAATTAAGAATCATACATGCCTGTCTCATTTTCTGCATTTCATATTCTTGCCTAAACTGGCTCGATTCGTCACTTTGCTAAAAAAGTCTAAAAACTAATCACCAATGTTCCCATATGATGGTTTGGCTCCAAACAATCAAAGCTTAATCATCCAAATTCGACTGTAAAACCATGATTCAAGAAAGCAAGAACAATGATAAACACCTGAGTCAAATTTGAGATTTTTATTAGATGCTAAAGTTGCCCATTCTCCATTTGCTTTAGTAGCATTCGTGTTTCCATCTGGTATTGCTTCAATCCTCTCTGATAGTACAAGGACCAAATCATAATGACTTCTTGTTCATCCTTAGAAAGTCCCTTAACCTGTGTATATAGCAATAGTATTATGATTGGCAAGTCTTGGAAAATCCTGCATTACTTTGATAATTGATCCAGAAGGACAATTTCGATAGATGGTGCTAGTCAATCCAAGAACTATGGGAATTTCTATTTGATATTTAAAGTTTCTACCTACAGCTAATCCCACATCCTTAAAAAAAAAAAGACCTAATAACACATGCATATTCATAAGCTTAAAGAAGCATGCTGCAGCAAATTTCTCCTTTAAAATCTATAACTGATAGAAAACTTTAAAATGGTTCTCCAATTTGCAAGGATAAAGCTTCATCAACCCTTCTCCTGACTCCGTACATTTTTACCTATTTTAAGATAGACATTTTTACCTAGTAAACTCTGGTGCCATATGTCAAGTTGGGGATATTAGTTTTTATTTGATTTTTATTTTTAATTTTTCATGGAAATGGAATGTATAAACTAGACTTAAGAAAGATATCTAGAAAACCCAAGTACCAAACAAGGTTCCATTTGGTCTCCTGTGCTTGATCCGAACATCCAAGAATATTCTTTCAGAGTATGGTGACTTCAGTTATGCCTATGTACTCATTCATGCCGATGAATTTGCTCACACTGTCTTGTAATTCGATGAACTTCCAAGTGTATTCTTTTAGAGTACGGTGCTTCTTTTTGTCATTTTCATCTAATCTCAGAGAATCTTGTAGTTTCAAGTTAACTTATTAGTGATTCACCATAAGTACTATCTACTATGGTTTCTTTGCCAACATTTTTAATTTTTTTTACATTCTCATTTGACTTCATATAGCAGAAAGCAAACTTTTGTCATATGTAATCAATTTTTCAGAGTCATACACAATAATAGCTGGACTAAAGCCATTCCAGTTTATTTGACACCAATCAAGTTCCGAAATGCAGGCCGGCTAGTGGATAAGCTTCTTTTAGGAGCTAACACCAACACAATTATTTAATTTAAAAGGCAAACCTATGTAAAAGAGAATAACACCCATCACGGAAATGCGACTTGAGAGCTAAACTGCAATATGGTAGAATCCAATTACATGGCATTCGGATTACTTGGGCCGTCATTGTCTCAACATCATAAATCTAAGAAAACTTATAAAAGGAAAATGTCACTCTTTGTTGGGATTATGTGCTCTTTAAAGCATATTGATTTTCTTATTAATAAAATATTTCAAATATTTATTCAGATATTTTGAATTGCATTAATATTTTGAGCAAAGTCCATTTGATCATATTATATGTATTTATGCGATCACCATGTGGATTCGCAGAAGACATAAATACAAGTTATCTTATGATTAAATAAATTAAGTTCGCAGTTGATAAATAAAGTTGGGCACATTATTTAGGTATAAACTGTAATAAATTTATTGAGTGATTTGTCTTAATAATGTATGAATTTATTGATGTAGTTTGTCTACATTGAACTAGATCACATATGAGATTTAATTAACCTAGTAATAACTGTCAGACTTATTAAATCTCATAGGCATTGATTTACTGTAATCTTAATCTTGAGTTAGTTATGATTTCATGATTGTAATTGTTATTTCATTTGAGTTACCAATGGGCATGATATACACATGTAGTCTAGATTACCCGGTATCTTGGTGGGAGCAATTACAAGTATTGAAATTGTAGATTAACAATATAGAATTTGTACAACACATCTCTTGATGGGTTTTTAGTACTTGATCATAGAATTCTCTGGCCAGAGTGTCTCAACATAAATAAGTATGTTGAAAATGATCATTAGAGAAAACCAGTAAGTATCAAGGAAAAAGATGTAATTAAATTGATTGGATAGTTGAGATATCAATTTAAATTAACGATGTGGTACAAAGGATTGTGCAGTAAAGAAATCAATGTGGCTTGGGCGAATTATATTCGAGCATACAATTATGGAGGTCAGTTCCAATCTTATAGTGGAGTAGAGTTGGAATTAAATAATTATATTTGTTTAATTACAAATTTAATTATTGTAGCCACTATTGTATGTTCCCAAATGATCCCCGGGTTAGCTCATTTAATTGAGAACACCATCACTGGACCCAAAAGCAAGAAAAACTGGCATATTAGATGAAAATTATAATTATAATATTTGTTAAGGCCTAGTATGTTATATTAAAGTGTAAATGGGGGCTTGTAATGTTTTACAAGGTGGTCTCCTAGTTTGTTACACATTCCTTCCACTTTTAGGTAAGTGGAGAGATAGTTAAAAGAGGAATTCTATTTTAAATAGAAATCTTAATTCTAACATACTAGGGTTTTTCATAAGATATTATAAAAGGGGCTTTATACTCTTAAATTGAGAGCGAAGAGGAGAACCTAGGGTTTTTAAGAAAAATAAAGAAGACATCTAAGAGGTGCTAGTTACAATTTAGGGGAATGGTGAAACAGATGCCCACACTTCCAGTGTTGATCAAACTTGAGTCATAGCCTGGAAGATCGTTTGGAGGCGGATCTACAATTCTCAATTGTTCATCTTCTCAAAACATCAAGGTATGAATTTCTAAATTACTTAATTCTTATATATTGTATGAGATCGGTCCTAAAAGGTTTTAATTTAAAAATTGAAAAACCTAGTTTTATTCCCTTCAATTGGTATCAGAGCCATCTCATAATAATATATAAGAATTATGTAAGAAACCTATCTTGTTAATTATATATTAGAGTGGCACAATTTATTTAGATATATATTATTTGTTAATATATGAATAAAACATGTTTGGATTGTCTCAATTCATGGTTAGAGATTTGTTTGTATTTTTTTTGAATTTGTAACAAAAGGGTGGTCTATTATCACCATGTTTCCCTTTGATTTAATTTTATGTTTCAAAAATTATTTTGTAAAGCATTAGATTGAAATCTGTAAAAAAAAAAAAAAGATTCTCCGGAGCAAGAACCACAGCGGAAAAACCAGAGACAGACAGCAGCGTCATGCAGTAAGTCGCAGACGCCATGCTGCCGCAGCAGATCCCACGCTGCCGCAGCGCGAGCTGGATGCTCGCGCAGCAGACGCCGCGTCGCGAGCCGATGTAGGATGCTCGCGCAGCAGATGTGCTGCGCAGCAGCAGTGATGGTACGCGTGGCTCGCGCAGCAGCAGAGCCTCACGTGGGTAGAGGAGCAGCGCAGCGAGGCTCGAGCAGGCTGCAGCTCACGCGCAGCGAGCGTGCTGGAAACGGAGGCGCAGAGCTGCACGCGGATGGAGCAATTCCGTACGGCAAGTAGAGTATCTCCGGCTGACAATGGCGGGTGCCCACCGAAAAGGAACGAACGAAGCTCAGCGGTTTCTTTGCTGATGGCGGCGGAAAGAAAGCGGAAAGAAAAATGCAGATTAGGGTTTTTGAGTGGCAAATATCGTTTGAATCCCTTTAGTTATGTATAATTTCGCTTGGGTAAAAATTAGTTTAACTATTATGCATTTAAGTCCAGAAACGGTTTTTGGGGTTGGCTAATCCTAGTTTTAAGTCCAATAAAATTTGGGCTTAATGGATTAAAATGCTTGGATATAGTTTAAACTCATTAAGTTTATTTTTTGTCCAAAATTTTTTACTTAAAATTTTATTTATTTTCTTTAAAATTAAAAATTTGGACCAATAATAAATTTAAAGCCCATATTAGCCAAGGCCATCACCAAAAATAATCTAAGAGAAGAAGATATTGACATGAAGCCCAATGAAGATTAGGCTTAGGGTTAATATTTTTTATTAGGAAAACCATGAATTGAGATTATTTAATTTTTCTATATGTTGTGTTTGGATGTGAACATGCCATGATAACATGTCATATAGAATAGGTAGTGCCACTCTATGCATAATAATATATGTCATTCATATAACATGAATTCATGCATATTGTTTGAGATTTGCAAATGCTTAATAATATAAGATATCACTTAGATAATATTATAAAAAGCATGCAATTAACAATATATGTATGATTTAAAAGAAAAAACCAAACTTTAAAATATTGAGTGGGAGAGGGAAAATTCAAGATAATTTTCCTACGGGCTCTATTGTTAGTTCAATAATAAAATTATATATATACCTCGACTTCATGATACGGTGATGCTCCTTACGGAGGGTATATATATTAGACATTTTATTTGATGAACTTCTTTAAAGATAAAATTGAAATATTTTTCAATCTGTTGATCACCCTAACGGTGGCTACATGATATGAGAAATACGTAGATTGAAACAATGGTTATACACTCAACAAAATTTGTTATTAACCTTTCCAACGAAGCTCTGTTAACAAAATTTTGGCCTTAAAAAGAAAACGATAGTTATTTATCATGTTACGACATGAAAGTAAATAATCTAATGGTTAATTAGGTCTGGTAAGTGGCGGCATGACTTCCCCAACGGATAGCTTGCTAAAATAGTACTAGATTATCGTTACAATAAAATAAAATGCATTTATGGTTTTTTACATTTTAGAATTTTATTGTGAATGTTATATCAATATATTTATGCATGTATGTTTTATTTTTCAGAAAATGTCTTCCATCAACCCACTGTTAATCATCCTGGTTAAAAATGAACTCACTAGTGATAATTACTTAGATTGAAAACACAATCTATTTAATATTCTCACTGCTAAAGACTACAAATATGTTCTGACCCAGCAATGCCCTCCAGTACCAACGTTATACGATTATAGAAATCAGAAGGAGTCTTATGAGAAATGGTGCGAGGCTAACAAAATGACTAAGCGCTATATATTGGCTTCGATTTCTATGGAACTGCAGAACAAACTTCGGACCATGGAAACAGCCACTGAAATATTGGCTAGTCTCCATCAGATGTTTGGGCAGAATACTGATTCTGCCAGAGAAGCAGCGTTAAAATGTGTCATTGACATCAAGATGGAAGAGGGTACAAGAGTTCGTGATCATGTCCTCAAAATGATGGACTATTTGAATGAAGTTGAGATTCATGGTGTTGAAATCGATGATAAAATAAAGATCAACATGGTGATTGAATCTTTACCTGATACATTCAGAGAGTTTAAGGTCAGCTATATCTTAAGCAATAGAGATATGACCTTAATTCAATTGATGTACGAACTACATGCTATAAAAGAATATTATCATAGCAAAGAACTTTCTAAACAAGAATTCTCTTTAAAGCCTAAGTCGAAAGACAAGGGTAGGCAAAAGAGAATTGACAAGGAACTTGTCTACCAGAAAAGATGGCAAGTCGAAAGACAAGTGCTTCAAGTGTGGACAGAAGGGTTATCGGAAGAAAGATTGTCCTAAGATTATTAAAATCAGGTATAGGAAATCTTTAAGCTTCCTAATTAGTTCAATTTCTATTGATTAATGCAATAATGAATTCTGAGATAACTAATTTTATTTGTAAATTCATTTATTTGGTTTTCAAGAAACCAAGAGATTAAGTGAAGAAAGCTTTAAACAGCAGTAGAGAAAGATACTAGTTTATATCAGCTGAGAGGACTAGATCAATTTTATGAGACTTTAAGTTTTGATATTTGTCTTTGTATTCCAAACATTAGAGGAATTTAATTTCGGTGGCTTGTTTTTAATAAACCGAAGTACACTATTATTTTTTGATCCTCTGTTAATAACTTATTTTTTTACTTTACAAAGACAATTAATATCATATAAGTCTATTGATCTGTTCAAAGCAAGATATAATGATAAAAAGTATATTATTTATCACAGAAAAGAAATGTTTTTCCAAAACCAATGGCACCTCTAATATTTATGCTTAAGTCATATAAACTATAATAAGATTTCAAGAGAATGATTAATAATAGGTCCTTCCTAACCTATTTGAGGATTGATCATTGATACTCTACAAATCTTATTTAGAAGAGTAATATGACAAAGTACCTCATTTTGAGCTAAAAGAAAGCGTAATATTGTATGCATGAAATTAGTACATACAAATGTATGCGGACTAATTAGTTTACATATAAGTAGAGGTTATGAGTATTTTATCAATCCAATTGATAAATATTCAGATCATTTATGTTTGTCTAAATGTGTCATGATTCCATGGCTTTTGAAATTCAAAAGAGTACATGGATAAGACAAAGAAGCAATCAGACAAGAACATAAAAGAACTTCGATCTAATCAATACAAAGAATATCTCTCTAGAGAATTCAAAGTCCATTTGGTTGTAAAATGACATAATAGTGTCATTATATGGACAAACAAAATTCTTTTGGATAAAATAAGATGTATACTTAGCGATTTATCATTTACTTTTTTTATTCTAGATACCAGTATTTAAAAACTGCATAGACTATTGAACTTAGTTTTATCTATATAAGTGCCTAATACTCCATAGAATTATGGATATGTCACAAACTTAAATTGTGACGCATCTATAATTGGAGATTTACTAGTATTTATACTAAAATTATCGGCAGAAAAGATGGATTCCTATTCAAAAGTATGCATGTTTTAGGTATTCTAAAGGAATAAAGGAAAGTCTAATTTATAGACCTCTAGATAGGAATGTATTTGTAAACATACACTATACTTTCCTTGAGGAAGACTATATAAATGACTTGTAACCTATGAGGTAAAACTAGAGAAATCATAAGTAAGGAGGTCATATTGATGCTCAGTTTTCTATTTATAGATAAAAGCAAGAATGATTAACAAAAGGATTATCCCTGAACAAATTATCACTTTTAGAACCTCATCGTAGTGGGAGGGTAACTAGATTACCAAACAAGATACATACTATTGAGAGAACCTATACGGCTATCTCATAAGAACATGTATAAAATCCCACTAGATACAATGAAGCTCTAATAGATAGTGATGTTGAACATTGGAAAAGGGCTATGAATCAAGAAATGGAATCCATGTATTCTAATAAAATCTGGGAACTTGTAGAGACACCAAATGGGATAACCCATTGGATGCAAGTGGATCTATAAGAGGAAAAGAGGAGCAAAACAGAAGGATGGAAACATTTAAAGCAAGATTAGTAGCCAAAGCGTTCACTCAAAAAGAGGGAATCGATTATGAGGAAACATTTTCTCTGGTTGCTATGCTTAAATCCATCAAAATTCTGCTCTCTATTACTGCAATGCTAGATTATAAAATTTGGCAAATGGATGTCAAGACTGCCTTTCTTAATGGGCATCTTGAAGAAGACATCTTTATGCAGTAACCAGATGGATTCATACAAAAAGGCCAAGAACACTTGGTATGCAAGTTGCAGAGATCTATCTATGGATTGAAGCAAGCATCTCGGTCATGGAACATCAGATTTAATCAAAAGATAAAATCGTTTGGATTCATTCAGAATATTGATGAACCATATGTGTACAAGAAAATTCAGGGAAAATCTGTAGCCTTCCTAATTCTTTATGTAGATGATATTCTCCTTATCGGAAACGATGTAGGAGTATTGACTACTATAAAGAGTTGGCTAGCAAAACAATTTGATATGAAAGATCTAGGAGAAGCTAGTTATATTCTTGGTATCAAGTTACTACGAGACCGGAAGAATAAAACGATAGCTTTGTCTTAAGTGGTCTTTATCTATAAGATATTGGCTAGATTTAGCATGGAAAATTCCAAGATTGGTTTGTTACCATCCAGACATGGAATTTCATTCTCTAAAGATCAATCACCTAAAACATTTGAGGAGATAGAGAAAATGAGACGATTTCCTTACGCGGAAGCTGTGGGAAGTCTCATTATGCCATGCTTTGCACTAGACCAGACATATGTTTTGCGGTTGGGATGGTTAGCAGATATCAATCTAATCCTGGACCTAAACACTAGACTACTGTCAAGCATATAATGAAGTATCTGAAAAGAAGTTAAGGATTATATGCTTGTGTATTCTGGTGATGAACTTACTCTATTGAGTTATACTGGTTCTGACTTTATGTCAGATAAGGATTCTGAAAAGTCTACTTCTGGCTATGTGTTTACATTAGGAAGTGGAGCCAATTAGTTGGAGAAGTGTGAAATAATTATGTATCACAGACTCCACAACATAAGCTTAGTATGTGGCTGCATCTTAGGCTGCAAAAGAAGCGGTATGGCTCCGTAAGTTCCTTCGAGATCTTAAGGTGGTATCTGCTGCAAGTGCACCACTTAAATTATTTTTTGATAATAATGGTGCAGTGGCTCAATCAAAAGAACCAAGAAACCACAAGAAACAAAAACACATTAAGAGGAAGTATTATCTCATATGGATATAGTGTAGAAAGGTTATAACCTACACTTAGAGTCCTATAAGCATGTACAATTTGCCAGATATGCTTTGAGAGCTAGTGGGAGATTGTTGGGATTATGTGCTCTTTAAAGCATATTGATTTTCTTATTAATAAAATATTTCAAATATTTATTCAGATATTTTGAATTGCATTAATATTTTGAGCAAAGTCCATTTAATCATATTATATGTATTTATGCGATCACCATGTGAATTCGCAGAAGACATAAATACAAGTTATCTTATGATTAAATAAATTAAGTTCACAGTTGATAAATAAAGTTGGGCACATTATTTAGGTATAAACTGTAATAAATTTATTGAGTGATTTGTCTTAATAATGTATGAATTTATTGATGTAGTTTGTCTACATTGAACTGGATCACATATGAGATTTAATTAACCTAGTAATAACTGTCAGACTTATTAAATCTCATAGGCATTGATTTACTGTAATCTTAATCTTGAGTTAGTTATGATTTCATGATTGTAATTGTTATTTCATTTGAGTTACCAATGGGCATGATATACACATGTAGTCTAGATTACCCGGTATCTTGGTGGGAGCAATTACAAGTATTGAAATTGTAGATTAACAATATAGAATTTGTACGACACATCTCTTGATGGGTTTTTAGTACTTGATCATAGAATTCTCTGGCCAGAGTGTCTCAACATAAATAAGTATGTTGAAAATGATCATTAGAGAAAACCAGTAAGTATCAAGGAAAAAGATGTAATTAAATTGATTGGATAGTTGAGATATCAATTTAAATTAACGATGTGGTACAAAGGATTGTGCAGTAAAGAAATCAATGTGGCTTGGGCGAATTATATTCGAGTATACAATTATGGAGGTCAGTTCCAATCTTATAGTGGAGTAGAATTATATTCGAGTATACAATTATATTCGAGTATACAATTATGGAGGTCAGTTTCATCAGGAGTTGTGCGTTCCACGGCCTCTTGACCTCCCGCCCATTCGGATGAGCTAGCCGGTATGCTCCTAGTCCTGCTAATTGAGTGACTCGATAAGGGCCTTCCCAATTTGGCCCTAGTACACCTTGCCTCGGGTCCTTCGTGCTCTGGTTGACCCTTCTGAGTACCCAATCACCCACCTGGAACCGGCGAATGTGCACATTTCTATTGTAATAACGAGCCACTCTCTGTTGATATTCTGCGATCTTAGCAGCGGCCCTTTCTCTCTTCTCTTCCAGCAAGTCCAGACCTGCGCACATCTGCTCATTGTTTTGCTCCTCATTGAAGTGTTTCGTCCGATGCGTCCCCATTCCTATTTCAGCAGGAACCACTGCTTCGTGCCCAAACGCCAAGGAGAATGGGGTCTCTCCAATGGCCGTTTTGTGTGTGGTTCTGTAAGCCCACAAGACACCAGGCAGCTCGTCCACCCAAGCTCCTTTTTGCCCGCCCAGTCTGGTCTTCAAGAGGCGTTTTATGGTTTTATTCGCGGCCTCTACTTGTCGATTGGCTTGTGGGTGTGAGGGAGAGCAAAATTTCAATTCTATCCCCAAATTTCAGCAGAAGTCTCTGAGTTTGCCGTTGTCAAATTGTCTCCCATTGTCTGTGACCAATGCATGAGGAATCCCATACCTGCAAATCACATTCTTCCAGATGAAGTCAGTGGTTTTACCTTCCGTAATACTGCTCAAGGCTCCCACTTCGACCCATTTGGTGAAATAATCGATTGCGACTATGGCATGGGTGGCAGACGCTTTCCCCTTTGGCAGTGGGTCGATCAAGTCAATTCCCCATTGAGCAAACGGCCACGGTGAGTTCATCACCGTAAGGTTCTCCAGAGGCTGAGTTAGGTAGTTGGCAAAACTCTAGTAACTTTTGCAACTTCTGGTCTTCTCTTGAGCATTTTGGTGCATGCGGGGCCAAAAGTATCCTTGCCTCAAGGCCTTGAAAGCCAAGGACCTCGCGCCAGAATGATTTCTGTAGATTCCTTTATGTATCTCTCGGCGGACATAATCAGCCTCCTCCTGGTCTAAGCACTGCAACAAGGGGAGAGTATACACCCGTCTATATAAGACCCCATCGACGGGAGTGTACCTGGCCGCTTTGTACCTCAACTTCCTTGCTTGCTTCTTATCGGCCGACACTGTCCCTTCCTTGAGGTAAGAAACGATCGGCTCCATCCAAGTGTTGCTCGTCGATAAGCTCATCACCTCGTTATCCTGCTCGATGCTCAAGCAGATCTTCATTTCCAAAGGGATAGACTTTGGTAGCTTGGGGTCCGATGCAGCTGCCATGCGAGCTATCATATCAGCTCGAAAATTCTTCCGCCTTGGGATTTGTTCCACCTCGATAGCTCAGAAACTCCCCATTAGCTGCTTCACCATTTGAAGGTAGGCCTCCATCTTCTCCCCTTTCGCCTGGAAGCTCTCATCAAGGTGGTGGTTTGTTACCAGCTGTGAGTCTGTTTGAAGCTTTACCTCCTCTGCTTTTACTACCGAGGCGAGCTTCAAACCCGCTATTACAGCTTCGTACTCGGCCTAATTGTTGGTAACTTCAAATTCTAATTTCACAGCGTATTGCATCTCTGTCCCTTCAGGACTTAGGAGCACAACCCCTACTCCTGCTCCCTGATTTCCACAAGATCCATCTACTGTGACTATCCATGTGTTGGTCGAGACCTGGGAACCTGGTGGGGGCTCGCTCTCCGTCTCCTCATCCCTTGCCGTGCACTCGACCACGAAGTCAGCTAAAGGCTGTGCTTTTATGGCTATTCGGGGCTGGTAGTTAATGTCGAACTCGCTTAGCTCCACTGACCATTTTACCAACCTCCCAGAAGTCTTAGGCTTGTACAGAGTTTGCCTGAGGGGCTAGTTTGTTAGAACCACTATTGAATGTGTAGGCCTCAGCTTTCGGGCTGCTATGACCAGGGCCAGTGCCTATTTTTCCATCAGTGGATATCGAGTCTCAGCTTCCAGCAAAGCTCTACTCGTGTAATAAACAGTGGCATCTGCACTCGACTCCTCCCTTACTGAACCGAGCTTGTTGCCCATCGGGACACAGTTAAGTATAGAAACATGATCTCTCTTGCTTCAACAAGTATTCTTTCAACTCGCTGAACGCCGCCAGACTCAAGCGTCCACTTTGTCTTCCCCGCCTTTCTTCATTTCTTGAAAGAAGACTCGCAGATTTATCCATGGCTCGAGATACGAACCCGCTGAGGGATGCCAGCTCACGGCCGACTTTGTATCTCCTCGAGGCTACTGGGGACCTCATTTCCACCATCGCTCTTATCTTCTCCTGGATTGGCCTCAATCCCCCGTGATCGACCACGAAGCCCAAGAATTTTCCCGAACCCACTCCAAAAGCACATTTCTCCGGGTTTAGCTTCATCTGGTACTTTCTTAAGAGTGCCAAGGTCTCCTCTAAATGCCTTACATGCTCCTCCACATCTTTAGACTTGGTGATCATGTCATCCACATATACCTCCATCGTTCGACCGATCAATGGCTTCAAGACCTTGTTCACCACCTCCGATACGCTGCCTCGCATTCTTCGGATCGAAGGGCATGACCTTAGCAGAAGACAACCCTCGATTAGTGATGAAGGCTATGCACTCCTCATCCGATCGGTGCATGGGAATTTGGTTATATCCCGAGAATGCATCCATAAAACTAAGCACTCGTGCCTCACCGTAGAATCCACCAACTGGTCTATCTTTGGTAGCGAAAGCTATCTTTGAGTAGGCCTTGTTCACATCCGTGAAGTCCACACACATTCTCCATTTCCCATTTGCCTTCTTCACCAAGACCACATTCGAGATCCATTCGGGTAGGAGACCTCCCTTATGAATCCTCGCCAGCAGCTTTTCCACCTCGCAGCTGATGGCTTCATATCTTTCTTGGTCGACGATCTCCTTTCTCGCCTCACTAGCTTAGCATCTCCTCAGATTGCCACCGTGACACGCCACTCGGGTCAATCCTGTGCATATCCTCATGCGTCCATGCGAACACATCCGCATGTGCTCGCAGACACTCCACCAAATTTTCTTTCAACTACTCGCTAATGCCTGAGCCGATTCGGATTTTCTTATCTGGATCGTCTGCTCTCACCTCGACCTCCTCCAACTTCTCAGCCGGCTCTTGCCTTCCATTCCTTGATTCCCCCCTCAAGTCCAACTGAGGTTATCTCAGATGGTTTCTTTGGTCACACAACAGAAGCAACTCCTCGCCACCCTCTAGTCGCCTTTTACGACCCCTACAAGACCATTTACTCGATACTTTAGGGCCAAGTAATGGATGGATAGCACGACCTGGCCGATCCTCATAAACGGCCTCCTAGAATTGCTTGGTATGGGTCGGCTTCATCTACCACCACGAAATCCAAAGATCATGTTCTTCTCAAAAGGCCTCGAGCCCATGGTTACTGCCAGCTTGATGATTCCCAGAGGTATTAGCTTTCCTCCCCCGAATCCTTTCAAGGAAGTACTCGTCTGCTCGAGGCTCGCACCTGTTATTCCCAAATCCTCGAGTGTGGATTTGAAGATAATATCCTCCGAGCTTCCTGAGTCAACCAGTATTCGGTCAACTTCCTTGTTTGCTATGTTGGCTTTCACTACCAGGGCATCCTCGTGAGGGTACAGCACCCCCTCCTCGTCCTCTTCCATCCACATAATTGGCACTCGACGACCTCGGCTTTTTGGCGACGGGCAGTGAATAGACCTCCACCGACAGTGGCATATCTGCAGTAGTTTTTCTTAGCCCTATTTGAACTTCCTGCCATCATGGGCCCTCCTGAGATCACCCTCATAGACGGAGGTTCCATGTATATTTCGTAAGCCCGATCATCTTCCTCAGGCTGCTGCTCAACCACCGGATGCCCTCCTTCAATAAACTCATCCAAGTACCGATTCCTAACCAGATCCTCCCCCTGGTTTTTCAAATCACGGTACTGTGATGTGGAATGGCCGTGGTCATTATGGAAACGGCAGAACCTCCCCTTGTCCCGTTTGCCAGCTGACTTGGCCATTGGCGTTGGAGGGCTCCACAGTCCTCGCTCTTCAGCCACTTGAAGTATCTCTTCGAGAGATACCTTCAATCTCGTGTATTGCCCATAAGTGGGCTCGCTCCACCACCATGATCGCCCGATCCTTGGGAAACTTCTGCGGTGGTGGCAATGGGCGATATGCTCTATCGTGGTTCATTTCGAGTCTGCTTGGCGGCTGATTGCGGGATGTGTGGTCGTCATGATGCCTGTACTCTCTGTGATCCCGGCCCGGAAACCTGCGGGATGGCAGGGGAACCATCCGCGGTGGGGGAGCTCTCTGGTAAGGGTTGTACGAGACAACCCGGTCCCTTGCTGCTTTGAAAGCTTGTGCTCCTTGAGCAGGACCTCCTTTCTCCTTCCTCTTTGCTCCATTGACCTGCTCACTTCTCAGCTTTGCAGCCTTCTCATCTTCAATTACCATATCCAGTTTTACCTGCTCATATGCGTCCGAATATGAACGGATCGAAGGACTCCGCAGGTTATACCATGGTCTCCCCATCCGGATCCCGTTCTTCAGTCCTCTCAGCACTTGGGGATGATTAAACGTGCCAAGATTTATGACCGATTTATGGTATCTTTTGACAAACTCCCGGAGGGACTCTTCCTCCCTCTGCCTTACTCGACGACTCCATCATATCATCTTCGTGGGTCATCGCACTCGAAATTGCTCCGCAAACTCCCTACACATCCGATCAAAGCTCGGGATGCTTCCCGTGGAGCCTCGCAGTACCATTCTCTTGCCCTTCCCTCCAGAGTGAGTGGCAAGGCCCGGCACCTCTGAGCTGCCGACAATCCTTGCACCCCTGTCATGTTGTTGAACCGTTCTATATGCACCAATGGATCACTTTTCCCTGAGAACTTCAGATCCGAAAAGCGGAAGTCACGTGGGATCGTGACACCCATGATCTCTGCGGAGAGTGGGCATTCATTATCCAGCATTATTCTCCAACTTGGGCTCTTTCTGTTTTCCCGGAGGTCCTCCATGACTTGTGCCAATCTGCGCACCTCTCCCTCCAACTCTTCCGCGCGAGAGGTCGGGGCTGTATCCTGTAAGTGCTGACGGGACTCCCTTTCCTCCATGTTTGTTTCTTCCCTCAATGCAGCATTTGGTGCCCTAGGTCTCTGGGCTTTATCTCTCACATTTTCCCGAACAGGAGCGTTCCCTCGGCTGGACTCCGGGACATCATTACACCCTTTTCTCTGTCCCTCCCTGAGTTCTTGCAATAGGGAGGTCAGAGTCTCCATCTGTTTTTCCATCCGATCCATTCTTTCCTGGATCTCCCTATTCTGGGCCTCATTGGCCACTTCTCTCAAAGTTACCGATTCCTCTGGATTCACTCCTCTTCGGTTGTTTCCCCTCATCGTTGCGTTTTGTATCGTGAACGTATTAGGAAATCAGTCTTTTTGTGCCGATCCCCACAGACGGCGCCAAAGAATGTTGATGCAGTTTTCTCGTGTATCTTCAAACAGTGTAAAGAACCTTCTGCTCGCCGCTAACTCGAGCTCAAGCAAGACTGTCTCCTTCTTCCTATTTCTCTGTCTTTTCCAAAACGGAAGTCTCTCGGATCTGCGCTCACAGAAAACAATGTCAGGGGTCGCCGAGTGTTGTTCCGGCGAAAACCCTCCGACGATCAAGTCAGTAATCGGGTTGTTCTTTTTGTATCCCTCTTAGTTAGAGAGACCAAAAGAAAGGAAAAAAAACGTATTTTTGCTTTTCTTTCTGGATAAAGGGAATTCCGGAAGAATCCGAAATCAAGGTCAAGAGAAAATGAGAGTTAGAAGAACCTGTGTGAAATTCTGGAACCCTTGCAACTTGCCCATCCCTTTCCTTTTATTCTCTGTTTTTTCCGCCTTTTCTCTCCAAGAGCATCTGTTCCCGCGTCAGTGGTGTCTGGGTCCCTCTGACAGCCGAGATTGGTGTAATATTCCCTTGGGATGCGCGGTTGTCTCCTTAACCTGATTCACATGGCCAGATCACCATGTCGGACATGTGCCGGCCATCGGCAACAGTACCACCACCATCCCTTGTGGGGCCCAATCTGACATAAAAAAGGTGTGCGGGATTTTGAGGAAACGGGTCGGACTGTCCCGAGCCGGGTCTTACATTCCATTTGTCCTATGATTAGTGCAGCCCAGTTGTGCTGGAGAACTTAACTGCAGCGAGCAAGAAGGAGAGCTCGGGCCTCAATCAATCTTCGAGCTCCCTATCCTTGTCCAGCCTTGGCCGGACCTGATGACCTCGAGCAGGCAAGAGAGCTCAGAGCTCGGACCGCTCTGAAGTCCTCGACCTTGACCAGCTTTGACGTCTAGTGAGATCATCTTCGTGCCAGTGGTCGGGACTTCTGCTCGAGCTGGGTTGTCCTCGGGGTATTTTATTCGAGCTAAAAGGGCCTCGAGGAGACCTGCCCGATATTACCCAAACACCAGCAATGGATTTTGGTTTCCAAACCGGAGAGAAGTGGGGATTGGAGATAACACGATGCCTTCTTTTAGCAACAAGTTTGAACTTGAAAAGAGATTTTGAAGGTAAACGTAATAGGATTTCCTGAAGCAGGTCATCATCTTCTACAACTTCAACTGCTAATGAAGAAGTTAAAGCCATTGCTATATTAAACAAGAAAATTTGAAAATCAATTAGATTGGGAGACAATTAAAGACGCAAATAGAAAACAAGGCAAAAGGTTTGGTCAGAGAAATTTAGTTGGGGGTATATAAATGTACATGATAGTGAACGAGGGGTAATAAATTGTTGGTTATCATTATGTCGTCATAATAACAGAACTTTTAAAACATCTTTTAGCTACAAGTATTCTGTCTCTGGTTGTCTAGTTGCCAAACGACAACTGACTCAAACAATGCGTTTTTTATTCTCTTGATTTCATTTTTAGATTTTGGTTGTTAACATGTTGAAACCTTGTTTACACATTTAAATTAATTTTTAAATAGATTTTTTTTCACCTAAATTAATCTCTAAACAGGCTATCATTTTTTTAATATAAAGTATAAGAATTTGTCTTTTAGTAAAATCCTGACTCTTTGCAAAGCAAAGAAAAGAAACTACACTAATTTGAACAATGATTCCACATGATACATAGGCAAATGCAGTAAGACACGAACAACTCTATTGAGAACAAAATTCATGTTTAGGATTCAAATGTTTCCTTTCCTAGCAGCTGCTTGATCGCGTGGATGAGTGGATCTATACAAATATGTGTAAGCTATATCAAAGTGACATCATTACAATTTCTCAATTGATTTTATTTTTATATTTCTTTTATCAATCTTATTTTCATTATAATAACAATCGCATGTTCATGACAACTGGGATTTAAGAAATATTAAGG
Source organism: Murraya koenigii (assembly GCA_025617385.1). Classification (NCBI taxonomy): domain Eukaryota; kingdom Viridiplantae; phylum Streptophyta; class Magnoliopsida; order Sapindales; family Rutaceae; genus Murraya; species Murraya koenigii. Next base: position 13,065,208 of record CM046814.1, read on the forward strand.
ATTTTGTCCGATAAAATAGTAAAAGTTAATTTAATTTTTCTATAAGCACGCAATATTTTTTAGAAAGCAAAACTTTTATGATTGTTTTCCATTTTAATAAAGCACGATAGCTCTACATCCAAACTTGTTCAAAGGATTTTGATATTATTATTTCATTTTGTCATTCAAAATAAACTTATTGATTACATTTTAGATGACTTGTAATGAATAGCTAATGCATACATTGTAGGTTTGATTAAGATTGTAATAAAGTGAGCAAAAAGCTGGAAAAACTATTGTTGATGTGGTTTTCTGCACGTTCCCGGACGATGCTGTAGACTTCTACTCGCTTGTTGCTCGAGCAGGACTCCCTTGCTGGCTCTTGCCTTTTTTCCCCTACTGGAACGGTGACTTTTTCCTGACCTGTGTTCACAAAGGAATGTCAGGGGTCGTCGGGTATTTTTCCGGCCAAAACCCTCAGACGCTCAAGTCAGTAATCGGGTTGATTCTTTTAGTATCCCTCCGTGTTTGAGAAACCGGAAAGATAGGGCGTTTTAACTGGGAACAGTGATAGAGAAATTCTAAGTTTTTAGTGGTTTCATTGAAGTTGAAATGTTTTAGATTTGAAGAAGGAAAAAATGGTAGTATTGAGGATTTTACCAAAAAATGGTAATAGAGAAAGTCTGCCTCCGTCACTTCGCATTTAATATTGAGGCCGCGGTATCTTTCCGCGCGAGCTCGTCTTGGTTTTTTCTGTCCTTTTGTTTTTGCTCGAAGTCAGACTTTCCAGTTTCGTCGTTTAACTTCGTTCACGAGCTCATCTATCTTGAGTCTTTCTAGCTTGTGCTTGTCTCCGTCTCGCCTTAAGTTTAGGCTTTGAGTATTACGGCCTTTGCATTTCTTCGCGAGCTTATTCTACTCGAGCCTTCACTTGGCTATGCACCGTCTCGCCTTAAGCTAGGCTTTAAGACTTACGGTCTTTGCATTTCTTCGCGAGCTTATTCTGCTCGAGCCTTCACTTGGCTATGCACCGTCTGGCCTTAAGCTACGCTTTGAGACTTACGGCCTTTGCATTTCTTCTCGAGCTTATTCTGCTCTAGCCTTCACTTGGCTATGCTTGGCACCGTCTCGCCTTAAGCTAGGCTTTGAGACTTATGGCCTTTGCAATTCTTCACGAGCTTATCTTGCTCGAGCCTGCACTTGGCTCATGCCAGGCGCTTCGTCTCGCCTCAAGTTTAGGCTTTGAGATTTACGGCTCTTACATTTCTTCGCGAGCTTATCTTGCTCGAGCCTGCACTTGGCTTATGCTAGGCACTTCGTCTCGCCTCAAGTTTAGGCTTTAAAACTTACGGCTCTTGCTTTTCTTCGTGAGCTTATCTTGCTCGAGCCTGCACTTGGCTCATGCTAGGCACTTTGTCTCCCTTCAAGATTAGGCTTTGAGACTTACGGTTCTTGCATTTCTTCGTGAGCTTATCTTGCTCGAGCCTGCACTTGGCTCATGATAGGCACTTCGTCTCGCCTCAAGTTTAGGCTTTGAGACTTATGGCTCTAGCTTTTCTTCGTGAGCTTATCTTGCTCGAGCCTGCACTTGGCTCATGCTAGGCACTTCGTCTCGCCTCAAGTTTAGGCTTTGAGACTTATGGCCTTTCTATTTGCCTTAGAGTATTTTCAAAAAAATATTTTAAAACTAGTTACCTGTTCATCCTTTGTTTAGTTGAACTCACTTAGGCGAGTCTTCTTATTCTTATCTCACCTCGAGTAGGCTTTGAAACTTCAAGCCTTTTAACCATTCACTAACTTGAGCAGCTTCATGCAACTCTTATCAGTTTAAGGTCAGAAGGCTTTTAGGCTTCTAACTTTTTACTAACTGAAGTAACCTTAAGCTACTCTTATTAGTTCAAGGTTTCATGGCTTTCAATCTCTCTACCCGCTTAAGGAGAAATTCAACAGGAAGAAAAAAGTAAAGAATGTATTTCTAGTGCATCCATTTTATTCAAAGTTATTTATGTACTATAATTTAGTCATAAAAGATTGAGGTAAGACTAAAACTATAACGCACATGCTACTAATTTATAGACTAATTTTCTAGCCAAGCATGTTAAACCGATCAATTAATCAAGGTCTGCAATCATGTCTATACATGATACCACTATGATGCTAGACTTTTAAGGTTTTTTTTTTTTTAGATATTCCAAAAATGGATTTTGATATGCTACTACAGGCAACAATTAAATTGCTTTGATTCATGCATGGTAATATTTTATGTTTTGCCTATACAGAAATACATGGAGACAAAAGGTTGACTTTTTGTACCGTTCCCCACAGACGGTGCCAAAATGTTGATGCAGTTTTCTGCACGTTCCCGGACGATGCTGTAGTCTTCTACTCGCTTGTTGCTCAAGCAGGACTCCCTTGCTGGCTCTTGCCTTTTTTCCCCTACCGAAACTGTAGTCTTCTACCTGCGTTCAAAAGGATTGTCAGGGGTCTGGTGTTTTTCCGGTGAAAACCCTCCGACATTCAAGTCAGTAATCGGGTTGATTCTTTTGGTATCCCTCTTGGTTTGAAAGACCAGAAAAGATAGGGCGTTTGAAGAGTAAAAGTGATAGAGAAAGTCACAGTTTTTGGATGGTTTTTGTTGGAGTTAAAATGCTTCAGATTTTTTAAGAAGGAAAATACAGTCAAGAAAAAGTAAATCTCCAAGGTTTAAAAGAAAAAGAAAAGAATCCCCCAAACCTTGTCCTTCGGCTCCCCTTTATCCTCCTGTTTTCCTGCCCTTATTTGTCTGGACAGTCGCCCTCCGCATTAATTGTGCCTGATTCTTTCTGACAGCTGGGGTTGCTGCGGCATGCCTTGGGACGTGGGATGTCAGGCGGGTATGGGTTCCCGTGGCCCAATGATGGTGCCGTCCACGCGTGTATGAAATGATGACACTGTGGGGGCGTGCGCTGGCCATCGGTAATAGTGACGAAGCCCTACGGCGTGGGGTGCCTGCCATGCATTGATTGTCGTGTTAAGTTGTCAGGAAGAGGGGTCATCTTGTTTAAGTCGGCTCTACTCGAGCCTTGATTCCCTCGGTGTTTTCGACGACGTGACTGGATCCTACTCGGAGGTTCAAGGACCTCGATCTGGAAGAGAGTGTCAGGGCTCAACCAGCCTTGGAGCACTTGACCTCGACCAACTTTAACACCTAGCAAGGGCATTTTCGTGCCAGCGGTCAGATCTTCTGCTCGGGCTGGGTTGACCTCGAGGGGGTCTGCTCGGTATTACCCAAACACGTAGTATTTTTTTATTGTAAAATCAATTAGAATAATATATTGTTCCAACTATTATTTAGTTTTTTTTTACTATTTTTTTGTCCCTCAAAATTAATGTATTTTCAACGACCATATTTAATTGAAATTACTATTACAAAAGCTACCACTAGAGCTAATTGAAATAGTATTTTTGATGGCTCAAAGTGATCAGAAAAATTATTCATTAGTTTTATGTCCATATTATTTATGATATGCATTTATCATTTTTTTCATGGTTAATTGTGCTCGAAAAAAGCATATGTACGACAATTTGTTGGAAAAACAAAATATTTCTACCGTAGATATTATCGATTACCAGCGACTGCCTTAAGTATTTGAAAACACATTTGCAACAACATTTCACTTGTTCCGATTATTTTCAACAATCGTAAAAAGTACTTTTTCTTGTAGTGTATATTCACTGTAAATAATGAAGATTAACTCTTATACTTAACAGTAACATAAATATGAATAGAAATCAATCGGACATTAACTATGATTAAGTGAATCCTATCAGTATGGAAAATGATTAAAGTCTTTTTAAAGTAATGGTATGTATAAAGGTACAAAAAAAAATTACTCTAAGCATGTTTTAAGTGCTACATTGAGAGCATATGTTAGCTGCATTCCCTAAGTGATTAGATGATATATGCAATAAAATAAACATTGTTACTTTCCCAAATAAACCCAATGCTTTTTTTCAAAAACTGAATTAAATGAAAATGTATTTAGTTGTAAAATTTTAGTTTCGGATTAATTATCCATTTTCTAAGCTCGATTTTAGGTTAATTATCCATTTTCTAATCTTGATAGTATAAGTGTGTGAATAGTTTTGCTAAATTATAAATAGGAAAACGAGACTCTGGGGTTACAATAATCCTTGCCTCTGAGGTATCAATTAACATGCATAAGCAGAGATGCGATAGTTGTTGTGGATAATGAAGCACAACATTGATTTGGCTTTCAGTTGACTTTTAGCTCATTGTGTCAGATTCAAAATTTGGCTTATAATACCTTGTTTCGAAGCTTAAGATGAGGCAAATCAAACTCATCGCTTTTCAAGATGTTGCTCTCGTTTTTTTTTTTTCAAATATCGATAGTCAGGGGCTGAATTTACAATATTGATTCAATTTACCCATTTTAGGAAACTCTAGCAATCTTTGTATTCTAATCAAAATGTCAGATTCAAACTCTTCTTTCTCAATTCATTATTATCTTTTTATTCTGGGATTGTAATAATTTGTCTTGCAATAACATCCCAATGCTTAGCGAAGCAAATAAAATAAACTACACAATTTTGTACAATGATTCTGAATTTATGGAGAACTCTTCATAGCTACATCACTATTAAGATACTTTTTCTTCCATTTACTAGACAAGTTCGACCAAGAAGGTTGGTGTAGTTTGTGTTTTAATGAAGATTATGTATTATGTCTTTTGAGTTATCACAGAGTAAAATCCATATAAATGGTAAAAACTTCAATAGCTTGGAGATATAATTTCATAGATTGTGAGAACATATACTTACAATCTACAATTTATATTAATGATGCTTACCTAAATTATTTGTGGTACTTGATCATTGAACTTTGTGAACGCAATTTATTCAATAAATAATTTATTGAATAATAATCTTATTTGTAATTTATTTATAAATATAGATATATTGAAAGGTGCAACATTTATAATGAGCTTAGCTTTGATTATAAGCATCAAATAGAGGGTCATGTAAGTTGGTTATTATTGGTCTACTACTAAAGCTAAAATTAATTAAAAGGATTTTTAATTAATTGTGCTTTACTTAATTAAATGGATTATTATAGAGCAACTTTTGGCTATTAGTAAAATAACTGTTGGGATTATGTGCTCTTTAAAACATACTGATTTTCTGATTAATAAACTATTTCAAGTATTTATTCAGATATCTTGAATTGCATTAATATTTTGAGTAATATCCATTTAATCATATTACATGTATTTATGCGATCACTATGTGGGTTCGCAGAAGACATAAATGCAAGTTATCTTATGATTAAATACAATAAGTTCGCAGTTGATAAATAAAGTTTGGCACTATATTTAGGTATAGACTGTAATAAATTCATTTAGTGATTTGTCTTAATCATATATGAATTTATTGATGTAGTATGTCTACATTGAACTGGATCACATATGAGATTTAATTAACCTAGTAATAACTATCAAACTTATTAAATCTCATAGGCGTTGATTTACTGTAATCTTAATCTTGAGTTAGTTATGATTTCATGATTGTAGTTGTTATTTCATTTGAGTTACCAATGGGCATGACATACACATGCAGTCAAGATTACCCGGTATCTTGGTAAGAGCAATTACAAGTATTGAAATTATAGATTAACAATATAGAATTTGTACGACACATCTCTTGATAGGTTTTCAGTACTTGATCGTAGAATTCTCTGGCCAGAGTGTCTCAACATAAATAAGAATGTTGAAAATGATCATTAGAGAAAACCAGTAAGTATCAAGGAACAAGATGTAATTAAATTGATTGGACAATTGAGATATCAATTTAAATTAACGATGTGGTACAAAGAATTGTGCAGTAAAGAAATCAATATGGCTTGGGCGAATGATATTCGAGCATACAATTATGGAGGTCAGTTCCAATCTTATAGTGGAGTAGAGTTGGAATTAAATAATTATATTTGTTTAATTACAAATTTAATTATTGTGGCCACTATTATATGTTCCCGAATGATCCCCAGGTTAGCTCATTTAATTGACAACACCATCACTGGACCCAAAAGTAAGAAAAACTGGCATATTAGATGAAAATTATAATTATAATATTTGTTAAGGCCTAGTATGTTATATTCAAGTGTAAAAGGGGGTTTGTGATATTTTATAAGGTAGTCTCCTAGTTAGTTACACATTCTTTCCACTTTTACGTAAGTGGAGAGATAGTATTTAATTTAAATATTTAAATTAAAAGAGGAATTCTATTTTAAATAGGAATCCTAATCCTAACATACAAGGGCTTTTCATAAGATACTAAAAAAATGGGGATTATTTTCTTAAGAAAAGAGAGAATAGAATCTCAGTGATTTTAAGAAAAATACAGAAGACATCTAAGAGGAGCTAGTTGCAATTGGGGAGTGGTGAAACAGACGCCCACACGTCCAGTGTTGATCAAACTCGAGTCATAGCCTGGAAGATCGTTTGGAGATAGATCTACAACTCTCAATTATTCATCTTCTCAAAACATGAAGGTATGAATTTCTAGATTACTTAATTCTTATATGTTGTATGAGATCGGTCCTAAAAGGTTTTAACTGAAAAATTAAAAAACCTAGTTTTATTCCCTTCAATTGGTATCAGAGACATCTCATAATAATATATAAGAATTTTGTAAAAAATCTATCTTGTTAATTTATTTAGATATATATTATTTGTTAATATATGAATAAAGCATGCTTGGATTGTCTTAATTCATGGTTAGAAATTTGTTTGTATTTTGGTCTATTATCACAAAAGGGGTGGTCTATTATCACCATGTTTCACTTTTGATTTAATTTTATGGTCTTAAAATTTTTGTGATTATTGGGGTTGTAATCTGTAAATATTAAAAAAAAAAAATTGAGCAGCATCGCGCCCACGCAGGGCTCGCACAGTGCACGCACGGAAGCCCACAAGCAGCACCAATCTCATCAACATCAGTAGCTTCTGCAAACAGCAGCAACGCATGCAGGACCTTGCGAAAAACAGCAGCAACGGGTGCAGGACCTCGCAAAGAACAGTAGTAGCTCGCGCAGGACCTTGTGGGCAGCAGCAATCCCGCGGTGGTAGTAGCCCCGCGGTAGCAGTACCCTCTCTTACAATGCACAGTAGTCCTTGATCGAAAAAGACAGTGAAAGGCTGCTGGCTTCATTGGCGATGGCAGTTGGAGAAAAATATGAAATTAGGGTTTTTGAGTGGTAATTATCACTCAGAGCCCTAATTTCTATCATATTTTTAGAATGGGCAAAATTAGTATACTATTATGCATTTAAGTACAAAAACAGTTTTGGGCTTAGTAAATCCTAGTTTTAAGTCTAATAAAACTTGGGCTTAATGGATTAAAATGCATGGATATAATTTAACAAATTAAGTTTATTTTTTGGTCCAAAATTTTTACTTAAAATTTTATTTTCTTTTCTTTAAAATTAAAAATTTGGATCAATAATAAATTTAAAGCTCATATTAGCCAAGGCCATCAACAAAGATAATCCAATAGAAGAAGATATTGACATGAAGCCCAATGAAGATTAGGCTTAGGGTTAATATTTTTATTATTTTAGGAAAAACCATGAATTGAGATTATTTAAATTTTCTATATGTTGTGTTTTGGATGTTAAACATGCCATTATAACATGTCATATAGAATAGGTAGTGCCACTCTATGCATAATGATATATGTCATTCATATAAATTTATCGATATTGTTTGAAATTTGTAAATGCTTGATAATATAAGATATCACTTAGATAATATTATAGGAAGCATACAATTAACAATATATGCATGTTTTAAAAGGAAAAACCAACTTTAAAATACTGAGTAGGAGAGGGAAGATTCAAGATAATTTTCCCACGGACTCCATTGTTAGTTCAATAATAAAATTATATATATACCTCGACTTCATGATACGATGATGCTCCCTACGGAGGGTATATATATTAGACATTTTATTTGATGAACTTCTTTAAAGATAAAATCGAAATATTTTTCAATCTGTTGATCACCCTAACGGTGGCTACATGATATGAGAAATACGTAGATTCAAACAATGGTTATACACTTAACAAAATTTGTTATTAATCTTCCCAACGAAGCTCTGTTAACAAAATTTTGGACCTAAAAGATAACGATAATTATTTATCATGTTATGACATGAAAGTAAATAATCTAATGGTTATTTGGGTCTGGTAAGTGGCGGCATGACTTCCCCAACGGATAGCTTACTAAAGCGGTACTAGATTATCGTTACCATAAAATAAAATGCATTTATGGTTTTTTACATTTTAGAATTTATTGTGAATGTTATATGAAAGTATTTATGCATGTATGTTTTATTTTTCAGAAAATGTCTTCCATTAACCCACTATTAATCATCCTGGTTAAAAATGAACTCACTGGTGAAAATTACTTAGATTGGAAACGCAATCTATTTAATATTCTCATTGCTAAAGACTGCAAATATGTTCTGACCCAGCAATGCCCTCTAGTACCAATGTTATACGATTATAGAAATCAGAAGGAGTCTTATGAGAAATGGTACGGAGTTAACAAAATGGCTAAGCGCTGTATATTGGCTTCGATTTCTATGGAACTGCAGAACAAACTTCAGAGCATGAAAATAGCCACTGAAATATTGGCTAGTCTCCATCAGATGTTTGGGTAGAATACTGATTCTGCAGAGAAGCAACGTTAAAACGTTTCACTAACACCAAGATGGAAGAGGGTACAAGAGTTCGTGATCATGTCCTTAAAATGATGGACTATTTGAATAATGTTGAGATTCATGGTGTTGTGATCGATGATAAAACAAAGATCAACATGGTGATTGAATCTTTACCTGATACATTCAGAGAGTTTAAGGTCAGCTATATCTTAAGCAATAGAGATATGACCTTAGTTCAATTGATGTAAGAACTACATGCTATAAAAGAATATTATCATAGCAAAGAACTTTCTAAACAAGAATTCTCTTTAAAGCCTAAGTCGAAAGACAAGGGTAGGCAAAAGAGAATTGACAAGGAACTTGTCTACCAGAAAAGATGGCAAGTCGAAAGACAAGTGCTTCAAGTGTGGACAGAAGGGTTATCGGAAGAAAGATTGTCCTAAGATTATTAAAATCAGGTATAGGAAATCTTTAAGCTTCCTAATTAGTTCAATTTCTATTGATTAATGCAATAATGAATTCTGAGATAACTAATTTTATTTGTAAATTCATTTATTTGGTTTTCAAGAAACCAAGAGATTAAGTGAAGAAAGCTTTAAACAGCAGTAGAGAAAGATACTAGTTTATATCAGCTGAGAGGACTAGATCAATTTTATGAGACTTTAAGTTTTGATATTTGTCTTTGTATTCCAAACATTAGAGGAATTTAATTTCGGTGGCTTGTTTTTAATAAACCGAAGTACACTATTATTTTTTGATCCTCTGTTAATAACTCATTTTTGCACTTTACAAAAACAATTAATATCATATAAGTCTATTGATCTGTTCAAAGCAAGATATAATGATAAAAAGTATATGTATTTATCTAAGAAAAGAAATGTTTTTCCTAAACCAATGACACATATAATATTTACGCTTAAATCATATAAACTATAGTAAGATTTCATGAGAATGATTAATAATAGGTCTTTCCTGACCTATTCAGATTGATCATTGACACTTTATAAATCTTATTTAGAAGAGTAATATGACAAGGTAGCTTCTTTTTAAGCTAAAAGAAAGCGTAATATTATATTGCATGGAATTAGTACATACAAATGTATGCGGACTAATTAGTTTACATGTTAGAAGAGGTTATGAGTATTCTATCAATCTTATTGATAAATATTCATCGCATTTATGTTTGTCTAAATGCATCATGATTCTGTGGCTTTTGAAATTCAAAAGAGTACATGGATAAGACAAAGAAGCAATTAGATAAGAACGTAAAAGAGTTTCGATCTGATTGAAGTAAAGAATATCTCTCTAGAGAATTCAAAGTCCATTTGGTTGTAAAATAGGATAAACTCCCATTTATAATGAACATTGTCACATAATAGTTATTATATGAAGAAACAAAGATTCTTTTAGATAAAACAAGATATGTACTTACTGATTTATCATTTACCTTTTTTATTCTAGATACCAGTATTTGAAACTGCATAGACTATTGAACCTAGTTTTATCTATATCGGTGCCTAATACTCCATGGAATTATGGAAATGCCATAAACTTAATTTGTGAGACATCTATAATTGGAGATTCACTAGTATTTATACTAAAATTATAGGCAGAAAAGATGGATTCATGTTCAAAAGCTTGCATGTTCTAAGTATTCTAAAGGAATAAAGGAAAATCTAATTTATAGACCTCAAGATAGGAATGTATTTGTAAACATACACTATACTTTCCTTGAGTAAGACTATATAAATGAATTATAACTTAAGAATAAGGTAAAACTAAAGAAATCATAAAGAGATCATATTGATGCTCAGTTTTCTATTTATATAAGCATAAAAAAGAGCAAGAATGATTAACAAAAGGATTATCTCTGAACAAATTATCACTTTTAGAACCTCATTGTAGTAGGAGGGTAACTAGATTACTAAACAAGATATATATTGTTGAGAAAAATCTATATGGCTATCTCAGATGAACATGTATAAAATCCCACTGGATACAATGAAGCTCTAATAAATAGTGATGTTGAACATTGGAAAAGGGCTATGAATCAAGAAATGGAATCCATGTATTCTAATAAAATCTGGGAACTTGTAGAGACACCAAATGGGATAACCCATTGGATGCAAGTGGATCTATAAGAGGAAAAGAGGAGCAAAACAGAAGGATGGAAACATTTAAAGCAAGATTAGTAGCCAAAGCGTTCACTCAAAAAGAGGGAATCGATTATGAGGAAACATTTTCTCTGGTTGCTATGCTTAAATCCATCAAAATTCTGCTCTCTATTACTGCAATGCTAGATTATAAAATTTGGCAAATGGATGTCAAGACTGCCTTTCTTAATGGGCATCTTGAAGAAGACATCTTTATGCAGTAACCAGATGGATTCATACAAAAAGGCCAAGAACACTTGGTATGCAAGTTGCAGAGATCTATCTATGGATTGAAGCAAGCATCTCGGTCATGGAACATCAGATTTAATCAAAAGATAAAATCGTTTGGATTCATTCAGAATATTGATGAACCATATGTGTACAAGAAAATTCAGGGAAAATCTGTAGCCTTCCTAATTCTTTATGTAGATGATATTCTCCTTATCGGAAACGATGTAGGAGTATTGACTACTATAAAGAGTTGGCTAGCAAAACAATTTGATATGAAAGATCTAGGAGAAGCTAGTTATATTCTTGGTATCAAGTTACTACGAGACCGGAAGAATAAAACGATAGCTTTGTCTTAAGTGGTCTTTATCTATAAGATATTGGCTAGATTTAGCATGGAAAATTCCAAGATTGGTTTGTTACCATCCAGACATGGAATTTCATTCTCTAAAGATCAATCACCTAAAACATTTGAGGAGATAGAGAAAATGAGACGATTTCCTTACGCGGAAGCTGTGGGAAGTCTCATTATGCCATGCTTTGCACTAGACCAGACATATGTTTTGCGGTTGGGATGGTTAGCAGATATCAATCTAATCCTGGACCTAAACACTAGACTACTGTCAAGCATATAATGAAGTATCTGAAAAGAAGTTAAGGATTATATGCTTGTGTATTCTGGTGATGAACTTACTCTATTGAGTTATACTGGTTCTGACTTTATGTCAGATAAGGATTCTGAAAAGTCTACTTCTGGCTATGTGTTTACATTAGGAAGTGGAGCCAATTAGTTGGAGAAGTGTGAAATAATTATGTATCACAGACTCCACAACATAAGCTTAGTATGTGGCTGCATCTTAGGCTGCAAAAGAAGCGGTATGGCTCCGTAAGTTCCTTCGAGATCTTAAGGTGGTATCTGCTGCAAGTGCACCACTTAAATTATTTTTTGATAATAATGGTGCAGTGGCTCAATCAAAAGAACTAAGAAACCAAAAGAAATAAAAACACATTGAGAGGAAGTATCATCTCATATAGAAATAATGTAGAAAGGTTATCACCTACACTTAGAGTCCTACAAGCATGTGCAATTTGCCATATATGCTTTGAGAGCTAGTGGGAGATTGTCGGGATTATGTGCTCTTTAAAGCATATTGATTTTCTAATTAATAAAATATTTCAAGTATTTATTCAGATATCTTGAATTGCATTAATATTTTGAGTAATGTCCATTTAATCATATTATATGTATTTATGCGATCACTATGTGGATTCGCAGAAGACATAAATACAAGTTATCTTGTGATTAAATAAAATAAGTTCGCAGTTGATAAATAAAGTTGGGCACTTTATTTAGGTATAGACTGTAATAAATTCATTTAGTGAATCGATGACTCTAAGGGAGGTGGCCAATGAGGCCCGAGATAAGGAAATCCAAGAAAGAATAGACCGGATGGAGAGACAGATGGAGATGCTGACGTCCATCTTACAGGAACTCAGGGATGGACAGAGGAAAGCAAGCAATGATGTCCCTGAGTCCAGCCACGGGAATGTCCCCGCTCGGGAACATGTGGGAGATGAAGCCCAGAGGCAAAAAGCACAAAATGTTGCCGGAAGGGAGGAGACGAACTTGGAGGAAAGGGAATCCTGCCAGCACTTGCAAGACACGGCACCCACTTCCCGCACGGAGGAATTGGAGAGAGAGGTGGGCAGGTGTTATTAGAGCTCTGGGGAAATGGGAAAGCCCCGAGTTGGAGGATAATGTTGGATAGTGAGTCTCCACTCTCAGCGGAAATCATGGGCGTCACAATCCCTCAGGATTTCCGCTTCCTTGACTTGAAGTTCTCAGGGAAGAGTGACCCGTTGGTACACATAGAACGTTTCAACGACATGACCAGAGTACAAGGCCTGACAATCGCCCAAAGATGCAGAGCCTTCCAGCTTACTTTGGAAAGGAGGGCGAGAGAGTGGTACCGTAAACTACTATGGGAAGTATTTTGAGCTTCGAGCAAATGTGCTGGGAATTCGCAGAGCACTTCCAGGGGGCAGTGGCCCCCAAAGACGACATGATGGAATTAGAGGAGATAAAGCAGAGGGAGGAGGAGTCCCTCCGAGAGTTCATCAAAAGATACTACCGGTCGGTCCTGGATCTAGGGGCATGCAATCACCCCCAAGCACTGAGAGGGCTGAAGGATGCGATCAAGATGGGAAGGTCGTGGTACAACTTGGGAAGGCCCTCGATCCGTTCGTACTCCAACGCATATGAATAGGTGAAGATGGATATGGTTATTGAAGAAGAAAAAGCCGCGAAATTGAGAAGCAAGCAGAGTAGTGGAGCGAAGCAGAAAGAGAAAGGAGGGCCTGCTCGGGGAACACCAACTTCCAAAGCGATAAGGGAATGGGTTTCTCCCTATAACCCCTAGTCGGGACTACATGGAATATCGGCAGTACGGCGGCAACCCGCCTCGTAACCTGCCTACAACCCGGCCCATGCAGAACAACAGCAGATAGTTGACCATAACCCTGCATACAGACAATATACCCTACTGAAGGTGTCACTCGAAGAAATATTCCAAGTTATGGAGGAACGAGGGCTGCTGCGTTACCCTACACCAATGTCTAAGCCAGCCAGTAGGAGGGACAGGGGCTGGTTCTGCCAATTCCACGGCGACCATGGCCACTCGACATCGCAGTGCTGAGATTTGAAGAACCAGGTGGAAGACTTGGTTAGAAACCGGTACTTGGATGAATTTATTGAAGAAGGCCATCCAGTAGTCGAGCAGAAGATGACCGAGCTTGTGGCATGGACTGTGAACCGCCTGCTGCGAGGGTGATAGCAGGGGGGTCCACGATGGCAGGAAATTCGAATAGGGCTAAAAAAAGGTAAGCAGATACGCCTCTGCTGGCTGGCAAGTATTGCTCGCCGTGCCTACTGCAAAGAGAACTATAGTACGGTAAGTGCCCATTATGTGGATGCAGGAGGATGAAGAAGGGGTACAATACCCCCATGAGGATGCCTTGGTTATGAAAGCAAATGTTGCCAATAAGGAGATCAACCGAATACTGGTGGATTCGAAAAGTTCGGTGGACATTCTCTTTGGGTCCACACTCGATGATTTGGGAATGGCGGATGTAAGGCTTGAGCAGACGAGCACCTCTCTGAAGGGGTTTGGGGGAGGAAGGCTAACTCCTCTGGAAATCGTCAAATTGGCTGTGACTATGGGTTCGAGGTACTTTGAGAAGAACATGATGCTAGACTTCATGGTGGTGGATGAAGTCAGCCCCTGCCAAGTGATACTAGGAAGGCCCTTCATGAGGATTAGCCAGTCGGTGTTATCTACCCATTACTTGGCCTTGAAGTATCGTGTGAATAGGACCGTGGGAGTTGTCAAGGGCAATTAGAGGGTCGAAAGGAACTGCTATGCTGTGGCAGCAAAGGCAGCGATGCAAGTGACATCGTTGGACTCGAGGGGAGAGTCGAAAAATAGAAGGGAGGAGCCCGCTGAAGAGCTAGAGGAAATTGAGATAAGATTAGACGACCATGAGAAGAAGGTTAGGATTGGCTCAAGCATTAACGGGCCATTGAGGGAAAATTTGGTCGAGTTTTTACGAGCACACTCTGATGTGTTCGCCTGGACACATGAAGATATGCCCGAGATCGACTCGGAAGTGGCATGCTACAGGCTAGCGATAAGGAAGGACGCGAAGCCGGTAAGGCAAAAGAGAAGGTGTGTCAACCAGGAGAGGTATGAGGTCATGAACTGTGAAGAAGAGAAGTTGCTGAAGGTAGGGTTCATAAGGGAAGTTACCTACCTTGAATGGATCTCAAATGTGGTGCTAATAAAGAAGGCAAGTGGGAAATGGAGAATGTGCGTGGACTTCACAGATTTGAACAAAGCTTGCCAGAAAGACAGTTTTCCATTGCCAAAGATAAACCAATTGGTGGACTCCATAGCAGGACACGGCCTGCTTAGCCTCATGGATACCTTCTCGGGCTACAACCAGATCCTAATGCATGGGTTGGATAAGGAATGCATGGACTTCATCCCCAACCAAGGCTTATTTTGTTACAAGGCCATGCCCTTCGGCCTGAAAAACACAAGGGCAACATACCAAAGACTGGTGAATAAGATTTTCAAGCCTTTGATTGGACATACGATGGAAGTTTATGTGGACGATATGGCACTAAATCTAAGGATGCGGAGGAGCATGTGAAGCACTTGGAAGAGACTTTTGCACTCTTAAGGAAATATCAGATGAAGCTTAACCCAGAGAAGTGTGCCTTTGGAGTTGGCTCAGGAAAATTCTTGGGCTTTATGGTCAGTAACAGGGGAATTGAGGCCAACCCGGAGAAGATAAGAGCAGTGATGGACATGAAGTCCCTGCGCACCCTCAAGGAAATACAAAGCCTCGCTGGAAAACTGGCACCCCTCAACAGATTCATCTCCCGAACAACAGACAAGTGTTGTGTCTTCTTCCAGGAAATGAGAAAAGGGAGAAAGACAAAATGGACACCGGAATATGAAGCGATGTTCCAACAGCTGAAGGAATACTTGCTGAGAGCCCCACTGCTGTCAACACCAGGAGCAGGAGAAGTCCTATACTTGTATTTGGCGGTGTCACAATAGGCAATGAGCTCGGTCTTGGTAAGGGAAGAGTCAGGATGTAATACCCCGTATAGTACACGAGCAGAGCTTTGTTGGGAGCAGAGACTCGATATCCGCTAATGGAAAGGTGGGCACTGACCCTAGTAATGGCAGCCCAAAAACTGAGACCTTACTTCCAAGCACACTCGGTGGCAGTCTTGACGAACCAGCCACTTAGGCAGATCTTGCACAAGCCAGAGACTTCTGGCAGGTTGGTGAAATGGTTGATAGAGCTCAGTAAGTTGACATCAGCTACCAACCCCGAACAACAATCCGCGCACAGGCCCTAGCAGACTTTGTGGTCGAGTGTACCAAAATAAATAAAGAAGCAGACAGCGAGCACCCAGCAGGCTCCCCAGCCCCAGGTAAAGCATGGACGGTTACAGTGGATGGGTCATGTGGGGACCAAGGAGTAGGAGCAAGAGTGGTACTTCTTAGTCCTGAAGTGGTAGAAGTACAATATGCCGTGAAGCTCGAGTTTAAGGCTACCAATAACCAGGCTAAGTACGAGGCCGTAATTGCAGGATTGAATCTCACCTTGGTAGTAAAGGCGGAAGAAGTAAAACTCCAAACAGACTCTCAGCTGGTGGCAAACCACCTAAATAAAAGTTTCCAAGCAAAGGGCGAGAAGATGGAAGCTTAACTTCAGAAAGTAAGACAGTTGATAGGGAAATTCCAAGTGGCAGAAGTGGAACAGATCGCAAGGGGAGAAAACTTTCGAGCGGATATGATAGCGCGAATGGCCGCTATATCCAACCCCAAAAAGCCCAAGTCTATCCTATTAGAGATCAGGACCTGCTCGAGTATCGAGCAGGAGGATGAGGTAATGAGCTTAACATCGAACAGCACCTAGATGGATCCAATTGTCTCTTATCTCAAGGAAGAAACGTTGCCTGCCGATAAGAAACAGGCAAGGAAGCTAAAGTGTCAAGGGGCAAGATACACACTGGTCGATGGGATTTGTATAGGCGAGGATACACCCAGCCACTACTACCACTACTGATTATGTCCTTAGGGAGATACACGAAGGGACTTGCGGGAATCATTCCGGTGCGAGGTCTCTGGCTTTTAAGGCCTTAAGGTAGGGGTACTTCTAGCCCCGGATGCACTAGGATGCACAAGAAAAGACTAAGAGCTGTAAGAATTGTCAAAGCTTCGCCAATTACATGGCCCAGCCGCCCGAGAATCTCACAGTGATGAACTTTCCATGGCCATTTGCCCAATAGGGGATCGACTTAATCGGGCTAATGCCAAAAAGAAGAGCGTCTGCAACACACACCGTGGTGGCAATTGATTATTTAACCAAATGGGTTGAAGTGGAAGCTTTAAGCAGTATTACAGAAAGCAAGACCACTGAATTTATTTGGAGAAATGTGGTTTACGGGTACGGGATCCCCCATGCACTAGTTACAGACAACGAGAGGCAGTTTGACAACAACAAGTTCAGAGACTTCTGCAGGAACATGGGGATAGAACTAAAGTTCTGCTCGCCATCACACCCACAAGCTAACGGGCAAGTGAAAGCTGCGAACAAGACTATAAAACACCTCCTGAAGACCAAACTCGACGAGCAGAAGGGAGCTTGGGTTGACGAGCTACCTGGTGTCTTGTGGGCTTATAGGACCACGCACAAAACTGCCACGAGGGAAAAACCCTTTTCCTTGGCATTTAGGCACGAAGCAGTGATCTCTATAGAAATTGGGATGGGCACACATCAGACGGAGCACTTCAACGAGGAGTAAAATAATGAGCAGATGTGTGCAAATTTAGACTTGCTGGAAGAGAAAAGAGAAAGGTCCATGGCAAAGATGGATGAGTATCAGCAGAGGGTGGCCCGCTATTACAACCAGAATGTATACATTAGCCGATTCCAAGTAGGGGACTCGGTACTTAGAAGGGTGAATCAGAATACTAAAGACCCTAGGCAAGGAGTGTTGGGCCCAAAGTGGGAAGTTCCGTATAGGGTCTCTTAAATAGCCGGTCCGGGAGCATACATGTTGACCTACCCAGATGGACAAGAAGTCAAGAGGCCATGGAATGCACAACATTTGATGAAGTATTTCCAGTAAGTTTCCTTATAGACTGAGCCGTGATATTTAGTTTTTCCAAAAATAGAAGTATGTAAAACCTTGTACATGAATAAAAGCAAGAAAAACGCTTCCAATATTAAATCAGTATGAGCAAGTTAAAGCTTATAATAATGCAAAGGCCAGAAGTCTCAAAGCCTAGCTTAAGGCGAGACGGTGCCAAGCGTGAGCCAAAAGCTGGCTCGAGCAGGATAAGCTCACGAAGAAACGCAATGGCCAGAAGTCTCAAAGCCTAGCTTAAGGTGAGATGATGCCAAGCGTGAGCCAAGTGAAGGCTCGAGCAGAATAAGCCCACGAAGAAATGTAAAGGCTGAAAGTCTCAGAGCCTAACCTAAGGAGAGATGATGCCAATCGTGAGCCAAATGATGGCTCGAGCAGAACAGGCTCAAAGAAGAAAAGCAAGGGCCTAAAGTCTGTTAAAGATTACAAAGCAAAGGCCTAAAGTCTACCTCACAGAGAATTGCAGAACAAAAATAAAAGCACAAAGGCAAGGTAACAAACATATGTTCTTCATTTCTTCATCAAAGATTACAAAGTGAATAAAAAAAAAAACAATAAAGCCACTCAAATGGCTGGAGCAGTTGGGCTAGTAGTGGGTGCTAGGGCCTCGGAGGATGAGGTGACTTCAGAGTTGGCAGCAGCAGTAGTGGAGGCCTCAGCGGTTGGAGGAACGGCTTCTCCTGACATTGCAGTATCCTGAGCAGGAGGATCTCTTGGTCCTGAGTTCGGGCATCATGCTCGCTCATGTAAGCATCCACACCCGCCTTGAGCTTGGACATATCCAATTCGGGGTATTCCTTGCCCAGGACAAACATGAGGCATTCGTAGCTGAAGGTTACTCCCTTGTTGTACTCCTTCGCGAGCTGGCTCTCCAAGGAGTCCACCTTATGCTGGAGACGAGAAGCCTCTACCTCCAGGGTCCTCCCAAAGGAAGAGCTCTACATGTCGAGGTCCTTTCGAGCATTCACCAGCTCATCCCAGACCACAGACAACTCCTTCTCAAGTTGGAGCGCCTTGGATTTAGCTAGAGCTGCCTTCTCCTCGAAGGTGGAGATCTTAGCGCGGAGCTTGGCAGCCTCCTCATCCTTCTGCTCGAGCCTCTGCCTCAAGCTATAATTATCAGCCCTGATCTTCCTCTCAGTGTCCACGGCCTTGGTCTTAAAGGTGGTGGCAGTAGCCATAGTGTGGTAAGAGAGGAGCTGGAACATGTTGGCCAGCTCGCTGACACTGGAAGCCTCCAACTCCTCCACGAGTTTCTCTTCCATATGTCTGGCAAAATCCCCGACATAGGGGTTAGTAACACTGGGCTGCTGCTGCTCCTGAGAACGTCTGACTTGAGACCTGGCTGGAACTACAGCTCTCGAGTCCCTTTGAGTTGCCCCTTCTGCTAACAGCTCACCCTCTCGAGCAGAAGGAGCAGCCCCAGCTGGCGAGGTAGCAGGATCAACTCTAGGCTGCTTAAGTGGAGCAGAGGAGCTGCTCGGACGTTCTATTGTGCTCAGGGGCCTCTTTAGTTGAGAAAGGATACCACTCATTTCTTCCCCCGGAACAAGGCCAAACTCGACAAGGTTGTGAAGTGTGAGTAGCTCCCGGCACGAGCTCATGTTGTCTAGAGCAGTATTGACATGTGATTGAAGCTCCTCCCCAACCCGGGAGGACACGCTCCAAAATACTGCAACAACAACCAGAAGAAAATAATGAGAAAAGTGCGAGCAGAAAAGCTAAAGTAAGAAATGCAATGAGCAGCAGACGACCTAGGGTGCAAAAATGAAAGGGAATTGGAGGAACCCCTCAGTGGCAGAAGCTGCTCGCCCTCAGTCTCCCCCGGCAAAGAAAAATTTGCCCTTTCAATTGGCACCAGAGGTGGGGAGGTCAGTGATCGGTTTCTTACCCTTCAAACTGGTGGTGAAGTAATATTAGCCTGTGTCTTTTGGACTGCTCTTCAACTGGTAGAGATGCTTTACACCAACTCCACAAAACATATAGTCCTAACAGAACCCTCTACCCATTTGGGTTCAGTTGCCCCGGGGCTAGACACAGTCTGGATAGGACCCGGACAAAATAGGGTTGAAGGGGCAACATAATGCCCCATCTAAAGCACTCTAAATAAAGGGTGATATACCTCCGGGGAGCGACTGGGCGTGTCACTTTTGCCAAGCAGACGTAGATCTACACTGGCCGGAATGTGGTACGTATCCCTAAGCCAGTCTAGGTCTTGGTGTGAAGTATCACACCTCATATTGTCAATAGAAAACGACTCGGCCTCTGACCTCTGCCCGACCCTCTGCCCCTATTGCAACCGGGTCTCCCCCACAACCTCGACACCTTCGGAGCTTGGGTTTCTCACCAGAACCCCCTATTGGTCTCGGAGTCACTCGAAGAAGATGACTCTTCAAGGGATATCCGACGGGGTTGTTGAGTATATGACATTTTTCTTAGGGACACAATCTACCAAATGGGAACCATAAACCTAGAAAATGGAAAAAATAAGAATGAGAAGAGGGAGGAGGGTTTATACCTGAGATAGATTCGACGACGGAAGATGGCAGCGATGACAGAAAGGGAAATGAGAAACACTTATAGGCAATTGATTCTGATTTAAGCAAAGATTGGAAATAGTAAGCACAGTAAAGAAATTAGGGATTTATAAAGGGGAAAGTAAGTCATGTCAACAGACGGCACGTTACTCAAAGGACGCGACTGTTCAAGTAACCGCCTCTTCAAAATTCAAACGAACGGCCCAAATGTGAGGTGACGAAAAAGGCGAACAGCTCAGCATGAGAAGGTAAAAAAGGTGGGGAATCCTGCTCGAACAAGAAGTTTCCAGTCTTATCTCGTTTCACTCTAAAAGACTAAAAACTAGGGGACTGGTGTTTGGGTAATATCGAGCAGACCCCCTGGGTAATATCAATGCTGGTCGAGGTCAAGTGTCCCAAGACTGGTCGAGCCCTCACCTTCTCTTCCTGATCTAGGTCCTCGAACCTCCAAGCAGGATCCAGTCACGTTGTCGAAAACACCGAGGGAATCAAGGCTCGAGCAGAGCCTACATAAACAGGATGACCTCTCCTCCCAACAACTTGACATGACGATCGATACCTGGCAAGCACCCCATGCCGTAGGGCTTTTCCACTGTTACCGATGGCCGGCGCATGCCTTTACAGTGTCATCATTTCATACACGGGTGCACGACACCACCATTGGGTCACGGGAACCCATACCCGCTTGATGTCCCACATCCCCAGGGCGTGCCGCAGCAACCTCAGCTGTCAGAAGGGCCTAGGCACAATTAATGCGGAGGGTGGCTTTCCAGGCAAATAAGGACGGGAAAACAGAAGGATAAATATCAGCCGAGGGACAAGGTTAGAGGATTTTTTTTCTTTTTCTTTTGAACCTTTGAGATTTTCTTCTTCTTTACCATATTTTCCTTCTTAAAAATCTGAAGCATTTTAACTCCAACAAAACCACCAAAAACTGGGACTCCCTCTATCACTTTTACCCTTCAAACGCCCTATCTTTTTCGGTCTCTCAAACCAGGAGGGATACCAAAAGAATCAACCCGATCACTGACTTGAGCATCGGAGGATTTTGGCCGGAAAAACTGTTCTTTATGAGTGAAAGCTAAAGGAAATCACCGTTCCAGTAAATGGAAAATGGTAGGAGTCAGTGAGGAATCCTGCTCGAGCATCCGGCGAGCAGAAGTTCACAGCGTCACTTGGGAGCAAGCAGAAAACAGCATCAACAATGTATATGCATATTGAAATGGACTATAATGGAATATTATCTATTTTAACAAATGCCATTGATCGTAATTCATATAAGATTTAATAAGCTTAATCAACCTTAATCTTGAGTGGGTAATGAACTTGCATTCATATATTATGTTTTTTGATAGCTTAACCTTAATTTAAATGGTGAAAATCTCGATAGCGATGTAATTTCATGGATTGTGGGAACATATGCTGACACAATGGAATCTATACTTATGATGCTTACCTAAAATGTTTGTGGTATTTTGATCATTTAAATTTTTGGCCAGAGTTTATAATAATATTTATTTGTAAATTTATTTAAAATATAGATATGTTAAAAGTGATCATTAGAACAAATAATAACTTAGGGAATAAATATGTAATTATAGAGGCATGACATTTATCATTGGCCTAGCTTTAATTATGAGCATTAAATAGAAGGTCAATTAAGTGGTTATTATTGGTCTAAAACCAAAGCTAAAATTAATTTAAAGGATTTTTAATTAATTGGACTTTTATTTAATTACATGGGTTACTAATATGCAACTTTGGGTTTTTAGTGGAATAACCTGTGGTTAACTTAGTAGTTTTTGGGTAAGTCATGAGATGACTAGACCTTGACTATTAAATTGGAACTAGAAAGCCCATGGGACTGTAGTCCATTTGCTAACACAATACCTAGTCAAACTCTAATTCTAATAAGTGCCTATATAATGGAGAGGAAATTAGAATAGAATGAAGAGCTTTACATATGTCTTCTTACAGAAGAAAAAATACAATTCAAAGTTCTAGGGTTTCTATCTCCTGAACAGAAATTAGGGTTCTCTACATGCCCACGTCAGAGATGATTGAGGATGGCAGAGAAGACATTAACCATATTCTATAGATTACAATAATGGTGGTGGAAAAGAGTTTAGTCATCTTCTTCAGATCTTCAATAGGAAATCACGGTATTTCTCTAATCCTATGCTTGTATACATAATCAAGAAAAGTTTCTAGCTTTCACTAATTTTATAAATTATAAATGTTTTTCTAAGATATGATTTTACCAACAGTTTCTTTAGGAGACAAGACCAGTTTTGAAGAAGCTGAGATGATTGATATTGTTCTACCTATTCACATTAAAGAGTAGATGGTTGTACTTGAAGAAGATTTGATTAAAAATGTGAACTTGGTTATAGAGAGCATTGAACGACAATTGGGGAAAGGCAAGAGTTATGTGATCGTTGTTCATTCTTGGAAGTCTTTATAACCTCAAAGAATGTATAAGTGAGGGAACATTGAAATATGGACTCTTCAAAGTCTAAAAAATGATTGATAAGCAAGACTACAGGTTTGAGTTACAAGATGATTTACACTAAAAGTTTTATCATCTAGACTGTATTAAACTTGAGGATGAGTTTCTTTTAAAAGGGAACACTAGTGTAGGATAATATTTTAGGATTTTAAGAGTTTTTTTTGGTATTTTAATACTTTTTAATTAGAGTTAATTATGGTATGTGTTTCAGTCTTTTATCTCTAGTATAATTGTTATTTAGTTTATCTTCTAAGTTAACTCAAGGAAGTAGGTTTATCTAATTATAAATAGAGAGACTTTATTATTGTTTTCATAATATTTTGATTAATAAAATCACTCTTTTATAATTCATTTGGGATTATTTATTGAATCTCTCATGTCGAGTTGTTTAAATTAGAGCATCATCTAATCTAGTTGTAAAGCATTAAAAAAAATTTCATTGCGTCATTTTGTATTAGAATGAGGTTTAATTACAATTCAATTAGAGCGTAACTTAATCACGTTAGCTTAGTTCGGAGCTAGAACGATATCTATTAATTACTATCATTATCAATCCACTTTTGTTGCCCCAGTCTATCAAATACATTTCACTATTAGATTGCCATAAAACAAATAATACAAGCAAAAAGTTCACAAATGCTTTTCAGCATCATTTCATCAAGTAATTGACATTCACAAACAAACATAATACTAGTCAAAGAACAAAAGACACTAGAACATTGCAAGCGAAGGCTGCTGATGACCGAGACCACCAATATTGATAAGAATAACAACAAACCAACATGATTTTCATGTCTCCATTAACATATTTTCATAAATAAATGCATTAATTCAAAATAAATGACATAAAAAATAAAAAGCTTTAAATTTAGTTGAACTTTTCTAGAAATATCACTTTCAATATTAACAGATACAATAGTAATCAAAGATTAATACACACTAATTTGTTAGTCATTAGTTCAAAACTTACTAAACAATTTAACTCCAATAATAATAAAGATTATTAGAAATTATTGATCTCTTTATAGCTCTAGCAAAATTCAATGGCCATCATTCACAAGATTTCAACAATAAATTCTATTGTTTATGGGCATTATTACGATATTCTATTTGAAAACTAGTCTCTGATTTGTTAGAGAGAGCACTGAGCAATAATTGGGGAAATGCAAGATTAATTTGATTGTTGCTCATTCTGGCAAGTTTTTATCGCCGCGACTCATGTATATGTGAAGGAAACTATTGAGGTGTGGATCTTTAAAGTCTCGAAAAAGATTAACAAGGAAAACTACAAGTTCGAGTTACAAGATGACTTACACTAAAAGTTCCATCCTCTAGATTGTAAAATGGGAAGACTGGTATAGGATATTATTTCAGGATTTTAGAATTTTGTTATTTAGATATTTTACTATTTTTTATTTTTAATTAGAGTCAATCATAGTTTGTGTTTTAGTCTTTTATTTCTAGTATAGTTATGATATAGTTTCCCTTATAAGTTAACTTAGAGATGTAGGTTTATCGAATTATGAAATTCTAACTAAGCAATCAACGTAGAGGGGAGGGGATGAATTGGGTGTGAAAAATTATATTAATATATACACAATACAATTTAAATAAATGCTTCAAGAAATTTAATAATGATAAATTAAAAATGCATAAATTTAAAAGGATAAGAGAGAAGAGAATAAATATACGGATTTTTATGTGGTTCGGCCAAATCCGCCTACTTTAACGCTTACAAACAAACGAAGCTTGAAAATCCCACTATCCAAGCCTTCCAAGTCTTTAAGATTTTACAATTGACTTTCAAGTGTCAATAAACCTTTACAAGTAGTTATGAGCTCACACACCTATTTCCCTAAGTGTTTTGCAAACTTTGACTCACATGATTTTGATATTTAATTGAAGATTACAAAGAATACTCTCTATAAAAGTGTATAGGCAAATGACAGCTTAATAATAATTTAATATATGTAGATAAATAAGATGAAAGCTCAAGGTAGGTTGTGTGAACTAATTTTATCTTAATGAAGATTCAAAAAAGTTATTAGATTTGAGTTTGATTCGTATTTTTATAGTTTAAACTCTCAAACTAGATGTTATTGACTTTATGAGGACTTGCTAGATCGTCACTAGAATGAGGCAATTAGCCTCTATGCTTATAGCTACAAATCAAATTTGAAATTTTTGCTCAAGCGGATCATTGCTAACTTTTGCCAGCCAACCGCTATGTTTTTAGACTTAAGGCAGATCACCATTTGCTTCAAACGGTTAGCCGCTATTGGTTAAGTAGATAGTCGTTGCTATTCCAATATATATAGATTTGGCTTAAAATTCCTAAAATTATACAATGGCCCAAAAATTTCTAAACTTTTGCAATTAGGTTCATTTTCAAAATTTAAAACAACATTTATTAATTTTTAAGTACTCAAAACTTTTCATTTTAGTCCATAAATTTTAAAACAATTAATTTTATAAAATCATTTGTCTTATAAGTATAAAACCTTTAGTTTATGAAAAGTGATGATTTATTTAAAAAATTATAAAGAATAACTTGTGCTTTTAAAATGCTAAATCATGCATATATTAAATTATACTATAATTACAAGAATTATAGAAATAGAGATTATATGAGCTAGTACTCTTAATGTTCGTCCTAGATCATGTCGTTGTCTATTGTGTGTCTTAAGCTTGATTTTTCTCTGAATTATTTTTATCTTTTAAGAACTAATGAGATGGTAAAATATAAATTTATCAGTTTACCCTTTTCACATGGTTTGTTATCATCAAAATTAAGGTTCGTATAATCATTTAGGCCAATAATTTCCCCCTTTTTCATGCTAACAAAATACCTTATCTATTTTGACATTTCTACTTCGCTTGAGTATTTGACATGATTTAATAATATAAAAAACTAGAAAACTCCCCTTGCGTACATGATTCATATATATGTACATATACAACACTTGTAAACTCTCCATGAATATGTCAAAAAATACCAATAACACTTCAAATATTTCAACAACTAAATGAATTTAAAAATAAGCCAAGACACTTCAACCCATCAAAATACATGTTACCTATCGTCTCCCCCTTCATCATCAAAATTGCTTGTCACAATAAAAAAAAAAATCCATAATGACCATTCAAGATACAAACAATGCATCCAAGTAATCAATAATCAATGCATCCAAAACAACCATAAGTATAAAAATAAGAATCCATAATCAAAATCAAGTTACAATAAAAGTATCAAATGCATAAGAAACTTTCGATACATAAAAAACAGAGGATCAAATAAAACAAAAGAAAAAAGTCACTAGTGATGTGGCATAGATGATGATAAGGATGGTAGTAGAATCCCAAGAGTAGTAAGAAAAGCTCTGTTGGCAGTCTAGAATGTGTTGTTGTTAAGCAAAGAGGCTCTCTGCTCAGAAAGTAAATGATCCTGAAATGATGCAAACTATCAATGAAGTTAGTTATGCTGCTCGGGTATAAAAGGTACTTCACTCAAAAACTGGTACATTGGATCCTCAAAGTAGCTAAAGTAGACTGTAGAGGAGCTACTAAAGTGGGATAAGGAGGATGTGGCAGCTATGAGGCACTAAGATCATACAACTAGTAGGGTGGAAGTTTTTGATCCTTAACCTACTGGTTTTTCCACCCAAACTAGCTATGGCCTCGTCCACTAACTCTTTGGATTCCTCAAAAAAATAATTTAGATATGGGGACCCTGAAATGCCTAAGGATTTAAGTAATGATACTACCAAAAGAGATATGGTTCCTATACCCAAAGTGCTACGCATATACTGTATGATAATATATCCCATATTAAGCTCTCTGGCTTCAAGGATAATATCTAATAAAGCAACATCTAAATGTGTGACTTCATCACAATGGCCCTTTAAAGGCTAATCACATACTGAGGAACACTATGAACGATCCTAACTTGAAGAGGCAACATTTGTGATTTGCAAGTAGAGTTACAAAATCTATATACTGATTGGATTGCCAACATATATTGTTAATAATATTTATTACATAATACCAAAGAAAATTAATTTTGTGCCTAGATTGTAAAGATACAGTCTACTACTCTTTGTCCCAAGTATCATATTAAAATTATCTATATCAAACTCAATAGGAATCTCAACAACATTTGTAATAATCCTATTTGCAGTGTTTGTAGAGATAAGCATCTTCGGGTTAAATACTCGTTCTAAACTCGGATAAACTTGCTCCCTAATAGTTAAAACATTTGTCCAACCCATATTAGCAAGCAATATTCTAAGTGTTTTGCTACAAATTGATAAATTCTCTAAATTATCAAGGTTTACAAAATAGGATGGCATGACTAACTTTTCTCATAAAACTACCATAAAAGCGTTTTCATAGAGCTAGATTTGAGAAGTGAGTGGAAATGAACTCTGGAATGTCTTCATGGAGTTCTCTTTGCTGGCTGTATGCTTTGGAGGCGAATAGGTGCTTAAAACCTTGAAGCTGGCTAGTCGCTTGCAGCAAGCTGGTTAACCACTTCAATTTGAAAACTAAATAATTAGCCGTTTGCGTTGAGGTGGCTAACTATTTAGATTTGGGTATGATTTTGCTTTTCAAACAACTAGCTGCTTGAATCAAGTGGTTAGCTAGTTCCCCTAAAATTTTCACTGGTTTTGTTTTTCGACCAAAATTGATCAATTCTAAAACCATTTTGTCATCTCGAAATAATTCAATAGCTATTTTTAATGCATAAGACATAACAGTTAACAATTAAAATTGTTAAGTTAAGCATATAACATATTGAACACAAATATATATCATACAATCATTAGAAATCGAATATTAATCAAGTTAATAGCCTCAATATCATGAAAAGAAATGTTAGTGTGAAAATTTCATCATCCCAAATTCATGTCAAATTTTAAAAAAATGTTCTTCACACAGAGGTTTCATAAAAATATTAGCAAGTTATTTTCTGTAGAAACAAATTCTAATGTGATATCCCCCTTTTGAACATGATCTCTCAAGAAATGATGCATGATTTCAATGTATTTGGTTCTAGAATATTGAATGGGATTCTTTAACAAATTTATTGCACTTGTGTTAGTGTTATCACACATGATGAGAATGTGATCAATATTAATCCTATAATCTATAAGGGTCTGTTTCATCGAAATAGCTTGAGTTCAACAACTACTGGCATCAATATATTTAGCTTCGGTAGTTGAAAGTGCAACTGAATTTTTCATTTTACTAAACCATTAGACAAGTGAACGTCCTAAAAAATGACGTATGCCACTAGTACTCTTTCTGTCGACTTTATAATTGGCAAAGTTTGCATCGGAGCAACATGTTAAATCTATGTCTTCCCTTATGATACCAAGATCAATGGTTCTACTCAAATAAGAAAAAAATTCTTTTAACAACAAGCAAATGCGATTCCTTGGGACATGATTGAAATTTGTACAAAAACATACACTAAACATGATATCGGGTCTATTAGCAGTTAAGTAAAGTAAAGATCTGATCATAGCTCAATATGTTTTGATGTCAACATCTTTACCTTTTTCATCCTTGTTGAGCTTGATTGTCGTACTTATTGGATTGTTCTTAGCATTTTAGTTATCAATACCAAATCTTTTGAGTAGATCTTTTATATATTTGACTTGATTTATGAAGATTTCCTCATTATTTTGTATGATTTACAGTCCAAGGAAATATTTCAGCTCTCCCATCATGCTCATTTCAAATTATTTACTTATGTAAGATGAAAATTCTTTACATAAAGACTCATTAATAGAGCAAAATATAATGTCATCAACATAAATTTAAACAAATATATCTTGATCCTTATGTTTAACAAAGAGTGTAGTATCATTTGCCCATTAAAAAATCATTTTCTAAGAGATATTTATTGAGCCTATCATACCTTGCTCTAAGTGCTTGTTTTGAACCATATAATGGTTTAGACAACTTATAACATGATTTGGAAAATTTTCATTTTCAAAACTAGAAGGTTGTTTCACATAGACTTCTTCTATAATATAACTATTTAAAAATACACATTTAACAATAAAATAAAATCTTTATGACATATAAATGCTAAAAGCGTCCTAATGGACTCCAATTTATCTATAGGCAAAAAAGTTTCATCAAAATCAATTTGTTCTTCTTGGTTGTATCCTCATGCTACTAATCTAGCTTTATTCCTTACAACTACACCAGATTCACCCATTTTATTACTAAAAATCCATTTAATGCTTATTACAAATTGATATTCTAGTTTCGAAACCAATCTACTCATATTATCTCTCAAATTGATTTAGTTCTTCTTACATGGCCATAATCGATGATTCATCATTTTCTGCATCAGAAAACGATTTTGGTTCAATTTGAGATATAAATGTAGTATACTCACATGTGTTCCTAACGGATATGGTTATACCTCTTGAAGGATCTGATAAGATTAAATCTTTAGGGGGAGAGAATACATACCTTCACTCCTTGGTGAGTATTTAAAAATTACTACTATTTTGTTCCAAATTGGTTTATTCTTGACGAAACATAAATGTAAAAAGGTTTATTGATAGAAGAAATTAATTCATATAATTTTATTGAAAAGCTTGAATGAATGAAAACTAAGGTTTTGAGCTCCTTCTATAGCAAGCCTAAAAATCACGAATTTACCAAAGTAGACAAATTCAAAATATTATTCTATAATAAAATTATCTTATCCAAAATAAGAAAGGTAAAATAAACAAAATCCAAATTGGATATCTAGAAAAAAAAGATAAAAATTCTAGAAAAATTAGCAAAAATAGAAGAAAAATCTTGAAACCTAAAAACAACCAAGAAACAAATGGAATTTATGGCTCAACCAGAGACTAAATAATGCAAGTGGTTCTAGATTTTTTTGGTCCCGTCACAAGCTTTAAAATTATATATTATACACTCAAAATAGACACCTTTAGCCCAAGTTATGGCCTTTGAAAGGTATCCTGCTCGTGATATGCAACCATCCTGCAACAGTTCTCCTTGTTGTCCCTCTTGATTCTCATAAGGAGGATCATCTTATTTTTCTACAAAGGATTCTTCATGTTATAGTTCTTTATCTTCCTTTTTTTATACCTACACATCATTAACTAGAACTTTATCTGTAGAGAAAGGATTAGATTCACCAAATGCGACATGCATAGATTCTTTAACAACCACGGTCCTTTTATTATAAACTCTATAAGCATTGTTTGAATTTGTATATTCAAGAAAGATACCAATATCAGATTTTGGATCAAATTTTCTAAGATTTTCTTTTTTAGAATAAAAAATTTGCACCTAAAACCCTTGAAATAATCGATATTAGGTTTTTTATCTTTCTAAAGATCATAGAGAGTCTTATTGAGAGATGATCTAATTAAAACATGATTTAAAATATTTTGGCAATGAGCTTTTGTTTAGTATAGTCATAGCCATTTCCTTAATTGTTTTATTCTTTCTCTCAGTAACTCCAATTTTCTATGGAGTCCTAGGTGATAAAAATTGAAGTTCTATACCGAAATCATCACAAAAATTTTTAAATGCATGATTTTCAAATTCCTAGCCATGATCACTTCTAATACAAGAAACAATATAACCTTGTTCATTTCGAACACTTTTACTGAAAATTTTAAGAGCATTAAAGGCATCATCCTTTTTAGCTAAGAACAACACCCATGTAAATTTAGAAAAATCATCAACCATCACAACTGCATAATATTTACCATTTAGACTTGCATACCTAGATGGTCTAAATAAATCCATGTAAATAAGTTAAAAATGTTTTGAAGTAGAGATATGATTTTTGTTTTTAAAAGATGTTTGAACTTGCTTCCTAAATTGACAAGCATCATATACTCTATCTTTTTTAAAACAAATTTAGGAAAACCTTTAACTAAATCATTTTAAAAAGTTTTAGAAATTAAATTCAAAATTGCATGACCTAGTCTTCTATACCACAACCAACTATCATCATGTACTACAAAAAAAAAAAATTTATCTAATGACTCTTTATTTAAGCCATCTCTAATGAATTGAATCTTATCTTCCCTGTTATCAGATACTATTCCTAAAGTACACGTCTTTTTATTGTATTCCATTTTGGCACACTTATGACAAGCAACTAAAAGTTGCCGAGCTCTTCGTTTGCTTAAGTAGTTTCCTTTACCACAACCACGCATATATGCAATAAATTTAGGAGGTAATTCACCTGCCAATCATACTTTGGCTTCAATTAACCATCAGATGTCAGAAGAGATATTATTTCTCATAAGTAATTGCATGTGTTTGGACCAGCTTTATAGATTGTAAGGAGAGCGTTCTGAGTAAGTGAAGGAAATCGTTTGAAAAGCTTGCCAAAATTTCATTTTTATCCATTCCTTCTCCTCAGAATATCAGTTATTATAGGAAACTAAAGTAATCGACTTTAATTGTAACGTAGTACCATTATCTACCACTTAACCGGGGTAACAAATTAAAGCACATTTAAATAAAATAAAGTCTGCGAAATCAAGTAACACGTAAAAGCAAACAAAAGAACACACAACATAATAAAATGCATATAAGCAAATAACTACTTACAAACATCCTCTTATTGAAATTTACCTCAAGTTCCAATAAGACTTCATAGATACCACCTTCGATTTCTTTGAGTTATCTTTCTAAGTCTTCAAAGTGGGATACTAATACTGGTGGTCGAAAATCCCAAACAAGATGTGATTGACAAACTTAGTGCAAGCCGTTTAGATGAAGAGGATCTGTCTGATTGAGGAAGTCATGATATGTAATGAAAGAAAATATGATTGATAATCAAACACACTTTAGCATAAAATAAATAATTTTGAACAAAAGAATAGTAAAACGAAATGATAAAAAGAAATTAAATTATGAAAAAGAAATGGAAATGTCTCAATTCAAATTTGGATGGTTATTTAAATTGATTTCTGTATCTTCGTCATGTGGTTGGTTCTCTAAATATGGCTTTAATCTTTAACCATTAACTTTAAAAATGACACCATTCTTTGGATTCTTAATTTCAACTACTCCATGTGGAAAAACAACATAAACAATAAAGGGCCAGACCATCGAGAGCGTAACTTACCTGGGAACAGATGTAATCGAGAATTAATTAAAAGCACTTTCTAACCTAGGGTAAAAGATTTTCTTATGATTTTCTTGTTATGAAAGACTTTCATTCGCTGTTTGTAATTGTTAGCTTTTTCATCGCTACAAATATTCTCAAATTCTACTAGTTAAAACCTCATTTTTGAACTATAATAGGGGTAAATGATACTTTTATGTAGTTGTTTATTGTCAAAGGATGATGAGGTAATTTCTTGCAGTCTACTTTCTTCTTCCAATGATGTATACTTTAGAGTGTTAGGTGACGGTTTAAACTCGTGCTTTGGTAATGATTCTGATGAGATGATATTTTCACTAGATGGTGCCAATTGCTCTTCTTTTAATTTCTAATTATTAATAACCATGAATGGTGATTAATCGAGTGAGGCATTAATTTGGTCAAAAACTAAACCAAAGTGAGTTAACAATTCTTGTAAAGGGTCGTTACTAAGATTAGAAGAAAGATTATGACCAATTAATTCTCTAATAAAATTCATATCAACAATTTCATCATTTTCATTATAAGGTTGTTTGGCAATGTTAAAGATATTAAGCTCTATAGTCATATTGCCAAAGGACAACTGCATATTTCCATATCTGCACTAAATGTAGGCGTAGTTGCCAAGAAATGTTAGCCTAGAATAATGGAGATGTGCTTCTTCAGATCCTGCATTGGTTGAGTATCAATCGCAATAAAATCAACAGGAAAATAAAACTTGTCTATCTGGATAAGCACGTCCTCCATAATGCCACTAGTTATTTTTATAGATCGATCTGTAAGTTGTAACACAACTAGAGTTGGGTGTAATTCTCTCAATCTAAGTTTCATAAATACAAAGTAAGGCAAAAGATTTACACTAGCTCCTAAGTCCAACAAAGCATTCTCAAATGTGTGGTTCCTAATACTACATGAGATAGTAGGAGATCTTAGATCTTTAAATTTTGGGGGAATTTTATGTTGGTGTATAGAACTAATGTTTTCTGTTAGAAAGTCCTTCTTTTGAACATGAATACTTCTCTTTTTAGTGCAAAGACCTTTAAGAAACTTGGCATAAGAGGGCACTTGCTTTATAGCGTCAAGCAAGGGAATGTTAAAACTTACTTGTTTAAATATCTTTATAATCTCACATGTGGAATTTCCCTTTTTTGCTTTAGCTAACCTGTGAGGGAATGGAGCTTTAGGGATGTACTCTAATGGAAAACTTTTTTCTTTCTCATTTGATTTGATGAATCCTCAAAATCTATAGGCACAACTTGAGTCGTCTTTGTCACGGTATATTTACCTTGTTGTCAACTTCTTTGCCTTTTTGTAAAGTCATCACAGTTTTGACCTTTTCATATTGCTGAGCTGAGCCAGTACTTACTTTACGTAATCCTTTAGGATTTGACACTGGTTGGCTCGAGAATTTACCCTTTTCAACAATCATTGTTAAGTTTCAAACTGAAGAGGCTAGCTGACCTAACATCCTTTCTAAGTTTGAAATCGACTGGGCTTATGAGTTGAAGTCTGCTCTCATTTTATTTCGAAGTTCATCAATGGTGCGATTTTATTGATCTATTGTTGAGTGAGTCCAATTTTTAAAATTTTGGAACACTTGCTCCCATGGTTTGGGTTGAGTGTAATTCTAGTTTTGATTGTTTGGTCTAAATGATTGTTGATAGACTTGAGGAGCCTGAGGAACTGGTTGCATTGATGGAGCTGGAGCTGGAGCTGCTGCTCTGCTTTGTTGGAATCCTTGAGATCATGAAAGGTTGGGATGGTCTCTCCACCTAGGATTATAATTATTGGATTAAGGATTGTAGTTTGGCTGCTTTCCCATCACACCAATTGCATTGGCTTAATCCAGGTATGAGTCATGATTAAGTTATTTATAAGCATGTGGCTCAATTGATTTTGCAGTCGTAAAAGATGCTATTTGGCAAGAAAGTCCTTCAATTATTTCTTTGGCTTCCTTGATTTTTGATCTTGACTCACCAACATAAACTTCATTCACTCTTTTGATTTTTCTCGCATTTCTGAATGATTTGCTTTGCTATTGGGAATTATCTATTTGTTGCTAAAAGAAATCCCAAATCTCCGATGTACTTTTCGACATCAACTCTCCTCCACTTGTCCCCATTAGCCATTCTTGCACATGTGGCAATAGTTCCTCCAAAACGTATTGGCATTGGTGTCATTTCTCGTACTCATGATGTAAACACTTTAAGAGTAGCCCATTGAATTGCTCCTATGCTTTGAAAAATTGCTCGTCTTTTTTTTTTAGGTAAACTCTAAGACTTAGCAGGCAATGTATTGAACTAAGAACGAGCTCTATCTTTTAAAGAAAATGGAAACAAACTAAGCTTAATATCATCATCTGAAAAATTTTCATATTTAAAAGTTTGACAAACAGCGTGAAAATCATTCAAATGGTTGTATAGATCTTCATTTTCTAGGCCGTAGAATGATGGGAGACGATTTAGCAAATTAGGTTTTAGCTCAAAACTCCTAGTAGCTACATTTGGGTATCTTATTCATGATGTGCTTAAATTACCTAACGGACTAAAGTAGTCCTTTAAATGGCCTCTCCTGCGGTGCTTGTGGTTGTTGTTGTAAATCCATTTCAATTTTATCCATAATTTCCACTTGTGATGCAATGTGTTTACATGTGCGACGTGTTTTCTCTAGTTCGAGGTTTATAGGTTCTAAATTATGTGATAGTGACCTTCGAACATGTATGCAAAGAACATATACAAAAATAAAATTAAAAATAAAGAGAAGAGAAATTATGATACTAACCTTATTGCACTTGTTAGAACTTTGTTATGAAAATACACTAAGTGCTATGGGTGTACAGTAAGAAGAAAAAAAAGTGAAATAAAATTAAATAAACTGAAATTGAAATAAACTTTTATTGAACTCACAAGCGCACGAATCTATTGAAGTATAAATTAATAGTAACAAGTTTTGATCCCATGAGGAGGTGGATTTTTAACTATATAGAGTTACTATTATTATTTATTATTTAATGTGCTTGTTGAGAAATTAAAATGGTGGGAATAAATTGATAATTGATCAATGGAATAAAGTACTTGGGCCTTAGGATTTACACTCCACAATTCACCATGGGCTTAATATTCTTTTTGTAGTTCCAATTAATTTATGAGGGGGTATTTCCACTTCTCATAGACCTAATTCTACTAAATATGACATCAAATTTTCATTGTGCTAGGAAAAATAATCTTATGTTAAATATGGTATCAAGAACACGTTGTGCAAGGTAATAATAATATAAATGTCGACAAGGTGACAAAACTATCCACTAAGTAACCTAAATGAATTTTATGTCAACAATGAGTCAAGAGCTACCAACATAACATATGAAAATCCCAAAATATATAACAACAAAAATAATTTATAAAAAAGTCTAAAATACTCTAATGTAAAATAAGTAAATAATAACTTCTTGTCATGCTACTCGATGATTGTGCCCCATCACATCACCTGAATTACCTTCTCCTTAACAAAAATCTCATCTTCTGGAACTTCACCTAACAACAAAAATAACACATTAAAGTTCAAAAGCATCTTAAGAAAACAATATTACTATAATATAACTCAAATTACTTTATATCTCAAGATGTAGAAGCCCAAATACAATTTTGAGCACATATTGAGGATTCCAAAGTGTTAGTATGAAGTTTGCTATAATTTCGACTTAAAAATCTACCTCTAGTACTTAAAGATGGCTTAGAGGCAATAATGAATATAGGAGTGACTAAGATATCCTTGTCTAACTCACCTAAAATAGGATAATAGCCTGTGTGCATCTTCCAAAAATCTAAAATATCAAAGTTCACAGTAGCATCCAACAATTCCTCATCTAGATATTTATCTAACTCTGACTTACTCGGATTTGAAGAAGATTCATAATGAATAATTTTCGATCCAACATCCTGCCCACCACTCAAAATCATAGCCTTCAATTCATATTCCTTTACTAAATCATAATAAAGCTTACGTGCATGTTCAATATGCTCATCTACTGTATCACCATAAATATTTAGGAAACAAAAATCAATCAAAAACATCTTATATATTGGATCAAGTAAAATAGCTACGACTAATATTGAACGAATTTCATTCCAATATTTTTCAAAATTTTCACCCATTTTATCAGCCAAAATACGAATATCAAGATTATTAGAAGTGCAACACCCATTAATTGATATTTTCATTTTACATATCAACGGAAAGAACAAATGGCTGCCAAATCCTAGTGGCTATCACTTAGCAAGCTCTTATATTAAGACTCGAAAAAAACCACTTCTATATATCAATGCTGCTTCAAGTGTGGCATACGTAGAGTTCCAATGACTTGGACAATCTAACTTCAATTTTTTTTTATAATTAATTTGCAATTGTTTGGCAATTAGCTCACAGGTTTCAACTCTTTTTAGTGTTAGTGTCCAGAAACACATGCTCTCCCTAATCTTTCCAGCCCCATTTTCTATAACTTTCAAACCATCCCGCATAACCAAGTTCAATATATAAATATTACATCTCATATGAAAAAATTTGCCATTAGAAATTAAGGTACCAGTAACAGCAATCTCTCCACTATCGCATCGTTAGTGGTATAATTATCCAATATCATTGAAGATAACTTTCTATCCACGTTCCAATCCAACAGACATTGAACTACCTCACTAGAAAGGGCAGCAGCATTATGGGGGCTGAGAACATAAATAAAACTATCATGTATTCAAGTGTTAGCATTAAATACACAAGTTTAAAATATTATAACAATTAAATATAAGTAATAAAAAAGTTAAAAGAGAAATTAAAGAGCTAAAAATTTGTAGACAAATTACCTTAAAATTCGACTATGCAATTTCCAAGAGTTTTCTATAAAATGTGTTGTGATAAATATATATCCTTTTTTCTAATTACTAGTTGTCCATAAATCTATAGTCATAGCCACTCTACCGTAGTTTTTCTCCAATAAATGCAAGGTCTTAACTTTCTTGATTTGATACAACTTCAAAATATCATTATTCAAATTGTTTCTATCATTGGCTTAACCACAGGGTTAGCATGTGCCATCATCTCTCTAAAGCCTTTATATTCAACAAATCTAAGTGGAAGCTCGTGTATTAACATTGTTCTTGCGATCCGTAAAACATTTTGATCAAAGCTGTCGTATCTAATATCACAAGTTCCATCCTTTCTTTTAATTACTTTGAGACTTCCCTTAAGTGTTTCATTTATTTTCAATTGATGCCTTTCAAAATAAGATTCTATGTGTGTATTCAAACTCGTAATCCTCGATTTGTATTTTCCTTTTATTCTCCATTAAATTTTACTTATGTAAAGTGCTCCCAAGCTTTAGAGATTTTCTTCTTCTTTTGAGTGCTTGTCATCTCTTTTTTTCCCTTTTTATCATTCGCAGTTGATAGCGAAATTTCCTCAACCTCAACCTCATTATCCCCAACATTATGGGTTAAATTTGGAGCATTTGATGAATTAGTTTATATATTATCAGACATTGTACTGTTGTTTATTTCAGAAAAATAAAAAATAATTATAAATCATCACAAAAATTACATAATTATAAATATTATGTAACAAATTAACTTAAAAGCAACCCAAATGCTAAATTAAATTTTGGTTATTAATAAAAAATAATCACACATGAATTACATAAAGCATCCAAGAAAAATTAATCAAACACAATCATACAATAATAATTGCCAAGAAAAATTCAGCTCATATTAATAAAAAATAACCATATATAAATTACACAAAACATAAAAAAATTAATCTAACATAATCATACAATGATAGCATCCAAGAATTAATAAAAAATAAGTAGCTCCTATTAATAAAAAATAATCATACAAGAATTATTTAAACCATATAAATAATAATAATAATAATTTCATCATTTGATTTTCAAAAAATATGTGGCTGTCAGGCTATAATGGTGGAGCTGTCAATCCCGGTGCGTGCTTCATGGTGGAAGTGTGGTTCTACTTGTTGATAGTCGTGATTTGTGAGAAGTGAGAAGAGCTGAGCTGAGTAGCTAACCGAGGGGCGAGGGAGTTCGTGCTTTGTGATCATGCAAGTGTAGCTGACGGCTGTGCTTGGAGTGTTCCAGAGTAGAGAGTTGGAGCTTGGAGGTGCCGGATGCGGTTATGCTTAAAGTTGGATTTGGAGTTGGAGAATGACACTGCAGAGCACAGCTGTGCTTGTTTGAGTTGTTTCAGTATGATTTAGGATTAGGGAAATTAGAAATGTTTGTTTTGAACTTTTTGTTTTATATTTTTCTTTTTTTAAAATATAAAGAAGCTAGGCACAGTTTGGGTTCCAAGTTTTTAGCTCCGTGCCCGGATTTGTGCCAAAGAATGCCCAGGTTTTGAATTGCAATACTCTAGCCTGGGTTTTTATATATGCGGGCTAGGTTTTATCCACACTAGATTGACTAGGTCTAGGCTGGATCCAGTTCGGATGGGTGTTTTGCTTTGCGTAATTGTTGTTCCTCTTGATTCTCACAAGGAAGATCATCTCGCTTTTATGCATGGATTCCTCATGTTGCTGTTCTTCATCCTCTTTTTCCATTTCTACATCATTATCAACTAGAACTTTCTTTGTGGAAGAACGCCAATTTATCAAAAGTAACATGCATAAATTCTTCCACAACCAAGGTCTTTTTGTTATAAATTCTATAAGCATTGTTGAGTTTACCCAAGAAATATACTAACATCAGATTTAAGATCAAATTTTCCTAAATTTTTATTTGTTTTAAAATAAACATTTACAACTAAAAAATTTAAAATAATCGATGTAAGGTTTTTTATCTTTCCAAAGCTTATAGGAAGTCTTGTTGAGAATTAACACACGATTGAAATTATAACATACAGTGTTAACAGCTTTGGCCTAATAATATTTTGGCAGAGAGTTCTCATTAAGCATAGTCCAAGCCATTTTCTGAATAGTCTTA
The DNA here is from genome assembly GCA_025617385.1 of Murraya koenigii. Taxonomy (NCBI): domain Eukaryota; kingdom Viridiplantae; phylum Streptophyta; class Magnoliopsida; order Sapindales; family Rutaceae; genus Murraya; species Murraya koenigii. Next base: position 13,104,192 of record CM046814.1, read on the forward strand.
TTCGTTCTCTCAACAGCTCCATTTTATTGTGGAGTCGTAGGTGATGAAAACTGATATTCAATACCAAAATCATTACAAAAACTTTCAAATGCATGATTTTCAAATTATCTACCAATATCACTCCTAATGCAAGAAATAACATATCCCTTTTCATTTTGAGCTCTTTTGCATAAAGTTTTGAAAGCCTTAAAAGCATCATCTTTATACCCAAAAATAATACCCAAGTGAATCTTGAAAAATCATCAACAATCACAAATGCATGATACTTACTATTTAGGCTTGTATATCTAAAAGGTCAAAATAAATCCATGTGAATAAGTTGAAGAGGTTTTTAAGTAGAGATATGGTTTTTGTCTTTAAAAGATGTTTTAACTTGCTTTTCAAATTTACATGCATCACATATTCTATCTTTTTTAAATCCAATTTTGGGAAGACCTTGAACTAAATTATTTTTGAAATCAAATCCGTGCTTGCATAACCTAGTCTTCTAAGTCGTAACCAACTATCATCATGTAATGTAAAAAAGCATTTATCACGAGATAATGCACAATCAACATTAATGGTATACATATTTATGCATCTATTTCCAACAAAGAGAACTTTACTATCACATGCATTTTCAATAATACATTTTGATTTATTAAAGACAACTCTATATTCTTTATCAAACAATTGACTAATGGTAAGCAAGTTATGTTTCAAATTCTCAACCAAGCATACATTTTCAATGAAGGTTAAAGAATTTATACCAACATTTCCAATTTCAAGAATCTTCCCTTTTGAGTTATCTCTTAAATATACATCTCCATCATTTTCGATCTTGCATCTGTTATATGTCTTGAGCTACCGCTATGCAAGTACCATTTATTTATTTTCTGTTGCTTCTTTGTTTTCTATAGAAAGAATATCAAGATTTAAGTATGTCAAGCCTTTTGGGTCATTGAATATTAGTTCATTTTGGAACACAAATAGTTTTGATTCCAAAGTATATAAAAAAAACATAGCTTAAGTACTATTTTTATGACAATAACTACAAATAATTTTCTCATTACTAGTGGCGGTAGCCTTAACAAAATAATTCTTGTAATATTTTTATTTCAACTTAGGCCTATACCTAAGTTCTCCTTTATCAAAGACACATTTTCGAGAGCCCAGTAATTTTCCCAATTTTTTTTTGCCCATTTGTAAATCTCATCACAATATTGTTAAGCTCATTGTTCTTCTTTTTAAGCACTTCATTTTCTTTGATCTAATCATCAACATGTTAATTTTCATGCTCATATGAAGTACTTTGTTTATCTTTTAATGATGCAATCCTATCATGCAATCTTTTATTCTCTAATTTAAGTCCTTTGATCTTTTCATTTAAAGAATCATTACATTTTTGCAAAGAATCCTTTTTATTTGAAAGTTCAAGCATTTTCTTTTTAAGATAAATTGTTTTCTTACTAACTTTCATTAGATTATTATACAACTCTTTAAATGCTTTATACAATTCATCATAAGTGGGAAGATCATTTACCTTGTCAAGCTTATCAAACGATTCTTCCCTAATTGTCATAAGTGCTAGGTTTGACATTTCTTGTGGCTCTTCATCATCACTATCATCCTAAGTTGCCGCCATGGCATTCTTCCTAAATTTGTTGAAAGGAGGATACTTCGATCTTATATGACTAGGCTTCTTGTATTTATAGAAATTGATTACTTCCTTCTATTCCTTTTGATTATTAAAGTTTCTCCATCTTATTCGATCACTAGATTTCTTGAAGAATTTTCTAAATTTTCTGGCCATCATAGCCATGTCCTCATCTTTGAAATCGCTTTCATCATTGCTTTTAGGTTTTAAAGCTTTTAAGGCAATACTCTTTTGCTTTTTGTCTTCATCACCTCTTTTAGCCACCAAACCCTGTTCATAGGAAATAAGTGACCCAGTAAATAACCAATAGATAAAGTGTTTAAATATTTGGCTTCCTCAATGGTAGTTATTTTAGGTCTCTATACTTTTGGTAAAGATATAATAATTTTCTACACTTACAATATCCGTAAATCTAGTGCACGTAGAATGAACATCCTCATTTTGTTCCATTTTAGACAATTTATATTGTCTAGTAAGTCTATTGATTTTGGACTCCTTAACTAGAATTGTTCCTTGATAAACAACTTCAAGTTGCTTCCAAATCTCATAAGCATTTTCACACTCTAAAACTATATGAAACTGTTTCTTATCCAAGGCACAAAGTAGAGCATTCAAGGCCTTAGAATTTAGAGACATTTTTTTTCTTTTTCAATTCGCTCTATTGACTAGAGGATTTTGGAATTTTTTCCCCTGCTTCATTTCTTGTAGCAGGCAAAAAAAGACCATCCCTAATAATTTCCCTTATTTTATAATCTAAGGCTTGTAAATAAATTATCATCCTATTCTTTCAATACGGGTAATCATTTCCATGAAAATAAAGTGGCCTAGTAGTAGATTGACCTTCCCTAAAAGTAAAATCATTTTGGGTTGTCATGGATCTTTTGCTCCAGACGATTAAATCCTAATAAGAATTCCTTGCTTTGATACCAAATGGAATTCCAAGTATGCAACCCAATAGGAAGGGTGTGAATTAGATATTTAAAAAATTGTGCAATTAATAAAGAAAATTAATTCAAGCTAATGTCGTAAGCAATGATAAATTTAAACTTAAGCAAATGAACAATTAAAGAGATAAGGGATACAAAGAACAAATCCAAGAGTTTTTACGTAGTTCGGCAAACCCTGCCATATCTACCCCTTTAAGCAAACCATGCTTAAAGATTTCACTATCCAAGCCTCACAACCCAAGGCTTCAATAATTTACAATTAACTTCAAGGTGTCAATAAACCTTTTGCAAACTTGATCCTCTCAACTATCACCCAAGTATTTCCTACACTTACAATCACTCAACTTATTGTATAGTGAGTTTGCAAAGATTTTTCCCTCACACAATGTGTATGATAACTAATTTTGCTCAAAGTTTGATTAAATGAAAGAGATGAACAAGTTTAAGCTCAGAACAATAGTTGTAGTCGTTTAGCTCTTATTTTAATTTGATTGAGCTATTTTATAGTAGGAGAAAAAAAAAGCCATTAGAGATTGTCTGGGCACAATCAGTTTGCCATTATGCAAATGTTGGTTCACCATTATCTAGATGTCGGTTCATCGTTAACATCCAGTAACCTTCAAAACATTTTCAGCTAGCTATTATCTCAAAAATAGTTCACTGTTATTTTTCAAAATTAAAATATCTGTCTCTGATATATGTCGATTAATCATTATCTTAAAAATGGCTCACTATTATATTTTAGAATAAAAATATTTTTCAAAACTTATGAAAATGGTTGGCCGTTATTAATTAGTAGTAATCTGATATTGTCCAAAATTTTTTATACTTGAAAAAAAATAATGTGCGACTTGAGAGATTTATCCAATTTTAGACACTCCAACATCTTTAACTAATGGTACACATATTTTGTTATCGTCAAAATCAATATTATGAATATAATTAATTCAACAGGTGGCTTGGCTTCCAAGAATGTTAATTAAAGTTGAAGAAGGATTCAGCCAATTTATATATTGTATAAAGGCATTTGCCAAGCTGAATAAGGGGAACAGAGACATAAGCCCCTTCAAGCCGAAATACGCCAAGGTTGTAAATGACATAATATTCTTGATAGAAAATGACAACTTCTTTAGAAAAATAAAGCTATTCAAGTTCTTTTTTCCATAAAAGTCCCGATCCGACGGCCTGACAGGTCATCTACTTAAGAAAGATCCTCCTCACAGTGTGCCCTTCTTTAAACTATTTGGTCATGCAATACTTATTGAATGCAAAGAAAAAAATCAATTTCATACTTGTTATAGTTCTCAATCATTTTGTGAACTCGAGCATGGCGATAAAGAGAAGAATTAAAGCCAGCAGCTGCATGATGGGTTCAGTTAATTCTATTATCCTCAATCTCTTTATGTCCTTCTAATGTTCTATACTAAGGTTAAGGATGAACCCTGGCTAATGAAATAAATTACTTTTTATTCAATTAATTCCCTATTTGTGTGGTTTAATATTTATGATTCATGTTTTACATGATTAATTGATTGTAGTTAAATCTATCGCGCATTATTGATTGTTAGAATTCATATTTGACTAACTTTGTGCTTGGATTTATAAATTTTATAGATGATTTTTTTAAATATATTACCATCTAGTATCCGAAAACTACATTAGGCCTCAACTGATTCAGATTTGAGCTAAGTAAGGTCACATAGGGCAGCAAAGCTCTCTAAATGAGTATTTAACATAGGTGTATTCCCAAGATTCAAACTAAGGACCTTAGTTAAGCTAGAACAACATGTCAACTGATTTACTCACTCGTTAGTTAATGTTTATATATGATTATCTTTGATTATGTGTTACATAGAGTACTTAGGAAAACTTTGACTTTTGTTATTCAGTATTGTTTACATAAAATGCTTCGATGTCATACTATTAATTAAAAAAAAAACCTACATAAGATTAATTTTAATTGGCCTTAATTGTTATATTCATGGTACACCTAGATTGATTTTGAGTTGTCACTCTAAAATTAGGAATTGCTTGGTAATTAAATAATAGATAAGTTGAACTGTGGTAAATTCCAAAACCCTGGCAGCTTCAATCCCTTGAATTCTTTTATTAATTTACATGTTTTAATTTTAACTGAATATTTAGTTTAATTTCTTCAAACAAAATATATATTTTTTAATTAGGGTACAGTTATAATTAGCTTAGATTAAATTTGTATTTTCTAAAAATTAACAGTCCTTATGGTTCGACCTTGTTATTCCTAGTCTATATTACAACAAACTCGTGCACTAGTGAGCAAAACATAAGCATTGTTTAAAATGTATTGATGATGCTACGAATGGAAAAATGTAGTGTAGATTTGCTTCATTTTGTTTATGAATGATCATTTTTTTAGTGCATGAAGTTATGAAACCTAAAATCATTGAAAATTTTTGTAAAATTGACTTAATGAACTTGCTATTGTTATTGAAATCAAATAAGGTGAATTGGAAAAAATGGTTTATTTTTTTGGTTATCATGCATTATAGTGTGATAGATCTTGTTTGATTGGCTTTTACTTTGAGTAATGGGCGCTAACAAGTGTTTGTTTTGTATCATATATTGAAAAAATAAAGTTTCAGGCTATTAGGGAAGCATGCCCAAAATGGAAAAAATGAGGAAGAAAAGATTCTCGAATTTTAGTTGTTGATGTTTGTATTGAACCTAAACTTGAACTTGCAAGGACCTAGCTAAGCCTAAATGATGTTGGTGGTACATGCTTTATTACTGAAGTGTTATGTGATAAACTAGTGAAAAAAATTTTTGTAGAAATTGATACTCAAATTTACTCTATATAACATAATAATATTTACTTAGAGAATTCTTAAATGTATCTAGCAATTTGGAATGTTACCATGTAGAAGTATTAGTGATATGCCAGGTTGGTTAGTAACAGTTGGTGTTGGTTGTTTTGTCTTGATTATATTTCGTACTAAATGTGTTGGCATCCCATAAATGATATGATTTCAAATAGGGCTGGGCAATATCTGGTTTTGTTCGATCTTGGCTGAAAAATGAACCAAACTATAACTAATTGGTTCCTGACTTTTGAACTGAAGTACAAACCGAACCATATAACCAAACTGAATCGAGCTAAATTATTTTAGTTTGGTTTGTTTTAATTCAATTTGATTTTGATTTTTTTCTTTTGTTTAGCTTGTTTGGATATGTTTATTCAATAGACATAATAATATATAGTTACTACAATATAAATCCAAGAACAATAAGCAAATAAAAAAAGGGAAATTATCACTTGCTTACCATTAATTTACTATGTTATCAAATATACTACAATACCTTCAGAGTGTATCAGTCGTCCACCCTAAGTTGACAAAATATAACTGCAGTCCACTAAATCATTAGTTTAATGATATATAAGTGATTCTGTTAGAAAGGTAATCTAGTCTTTTCATACGGAAATAAGGGATACAAATAATAATTTATGGGTATATAAGTGATAACTTCTCTTTACATTAATTCGAGTTTCAAGTCCAAAATCATCAATTTGCTACAATTATGTTAACTATCAAATAGTAGCTAATAGTTTAGTGGATGGCAGGAATGTTTCGTCAATTTAGGGAGGACAACTGATGCATATTGAAAGTATTATAGTACGTTTTATAAAAGTGTATAGTGATAATTCCTAAAAAAAATCACAAATCAAGGTGTACACATACAATTATGCATAATAAAGTTTTCTGTGTTTCACTAGTGATTGCTGTTCATTTTAAACTTCAACTTTTTGATAAAATCATAAAGGAGGAGAAATCAAAAAGGTTGAATTAACAAAAAAAATATAAATTAAGCAACTTAAATTATACAAAGACTACCAAGGTAAGTTTACGGTCACCTTGAAAATTAGTATTTGAATATTCATAAACATAAACTTAAGTAGAGAGAATAAATTTAAGAGAGGCTATAGCTCTTAACAACTTGTAAGATCAATCTTGGTTAGCCTTTTATTCTTTCACACCTCTCGTTAATTAATTTTAACAAACTTGTCTTTTAAAATAGTTAAAATAGCTTAATTTTTTATTTCTCTATGACTGGACTTGGAGAACTTCAATTGTCAAACAATCTTCAATGCATAAGCAATTAAGCATAACACTTTAACAATTATTAACAAACAATCTTCAATGTATAGGCATAACGCAATACAATAATTAAACATAATCCAGTAAGCTAGTCTTGAAGGATTTCAGAATTTAAGAGGCTTTCTCAAGTTTATATAAATGAGCATTTTTCTCATTACTTGCAAAATTATTTTTCAAGAAATCCACTATAAAAAAACATCATTGAAACTTTTGTGCGAACAAAAGCATAATTCCTCTTGAAATCAGCACATCAAATCTAATAAGAAACAACATACTTTCACACCAACCATTAAAAAAGGAAAAGAAATCAATATTAGCAACTGCAAATAAAAATTAAGACCAAAAGGGAAGGGGCAAACTTACTTGGTTCTCTCATGGTTCCATGAAAGATAATTTTAAAAAAATAATCGAAGGATAATAAACAAACATAAACAACATAACTAAGAAAAAATTAAACCCTAATGGCCTAATCTGGCAATCCCAACCCTATATAAACTTTAGCAATCGTCACCTATAAAACACAAAAAAAAAAAGAGATAATAAAACTCAATCATCACTAGTTCGACAATAAAGAATGGCAACACACATAAAGGGACGGATGATGCTACATTAGGTTAAGGGGATAACAATGATTGTGAGATGACAAACAGTGGTAGAAGAATGGCATGAGAGAGAGAAACCTCATGTAAAGGCCGATGGACTGTGATAAAGCAACTACCTGATTGCTATAGTAGGTACTAACAATGGCTATATATGTGAGAGAGTAGTAACTATCGATTGTATGTGTGATTTATAGTATGAGAGAGGAGCAGTTGTATATGATATATAGTGTTAATGGGGATGAGTTTGCTTCAGGGTTCCATAATTTTTTGTGTTTTGTTTTATATTTATTTGTTATTTTTTTCTATTTAAAAGAGAATCGATAGATTTATTGGTTCAGTTCAGATTTAAGCTGAACTAAACAAAAACCGATCAATTCTCTAATTTCTGAGTTATTAAGCTTTTTAGCACAAAGCCAAAACAATATTTTCATTTTAGTTCAGTTTGATTAAAAAAAAAACCAAAATAGAATGCATAACCCTATTTTCAAATGTATTACTGGCATTTGTCTACTACTTGCATTTAGTATTTAGTACATTTTAGCCTTTTTTATCATTACTTTCATTTATTTATATTGGTTTATTATATTTCAGTATTATGTACTTTGATTGTGAAGTAGTAATTGATGGAAAAATGTTCGAGATTAGATCTATAATTCTGAGAACTACTCAGTGGGTAAGCCTTGGGCTAACATTAGGAACGTTTATTGGGATAAGCCCATTAGGAATGATACTGCTATTAGGACTTATCCTTGGGTTGATGATAGTAAAGACTTGGAAACTAACAATGACTTAAAGCAAGCTTTCAATGAACTAAAGGATAAGGAGTGTAAAATGGCAAGATTCAGTGTAACACCCTACATAGGGCTTGAACCGAAAGTTCCATATTCAAATGGCCAAGTACAATATAGATCAACTACAAGATTTCAGAACACTAGAAGATCAATTCCCTATTAATCTCAATATTAAACCTAACATTGACTGGAGTGAATTTCTTAATGTCAAGAACAATAACATGGATGCAACTGAGGACAAGTCATCTTTAACAGTGGTTTTTATATTGAAGATGACATGGTAGTTCATCTAGCCTCTAAGGATTTTAGAATTAGTGGGAAAATTTTAATATATACAATGTATACTGCCACCTTAAACTCAAATGTAGATTGGATTGAGTCTGTTGTTAAAGTTGAAGATTCTAATATGCTCGATCCCATTTATGATAAGAATATAGGATCATATAGTGAAGAGACAAATCATAAGCTTGATGATTATCAGGTGATGAAACTGGAGATAAATCGAATGGATTTGGTGATAAAAGTGCAAGTGGTGTGAGGTATAATAATACTTTAGGAAGTTTTTAGGTTTACTTTAGATGAAGATAACATTATTCTTAGGCCTTATTAGTTGCTTGTGGATGTTTATGAATTTATGAAGTTTTTAAGGGTGTATGCTATTAGAAATGGCTTCAGACTTTAAAAAAATAAAGAATAAGAAGGTCAGAGTTACTGCGAAATATGCAAAATGAATAAGTACATGGTGAACTCACACTAGTCCTAACTGGAATAATAGGTCAATACAAATTATGACACTTTGTGATGTACAAACATGTAGTAGGATTGATGATGACAATAGAGAGGCTAACTTAACCTAGATAACATCCATTTATCTTTATATTCATGTTGATAAGATTGAGGACAATAATGGCATAAGCACTTGGAATAAGACATATTCAAATCCTATTCAAGTTCTCATCAGATCCGGCACAATAGCTCGTAGAAAGAAATTCAAAGAATGTACTTAATGGGTTGATTTAAGTAACTTAGGATCAATCAAATTCATGGTGGCTCATTGAAGAAATCTTATAAGATATTCAAAATAATAAATGAGTGATTCAAGCTCTTGAATTTTTTGAACAATCAAATCCATAAAATTGACGCATTATGAATGAAAGATATGCTACTACATTTTCAGATAATGTTTCCATTTTTAAAAGAGCTAACAAATAAGATGTTTTCATTTTATTTAGTCTTAAGAGGCAATAGATCAAATATGTCCACTTCATTTAGTCATAAGGGCAACAAATCAATTATTTTCCTTTTATTTAGTCATTTAAGATTCTTTCATTTTTATTATATTAGGATTCTGCTTTATTTAGGATTCTCTCCTGATTGGTTTTAGATTAAGATTCTGATTTAATTTTGGATCAAGATTTATGGCAGGAAATATCTAGGGCAATTATGACCAAAATTTCTTGTAAACTATATATAATTTACTCTGACAAAGGAAGAAATTATGATTTTGGGCAATTTGCTTGAAAGTGTAATTCTTTTTAGTTATTAAACAAAATTTTTAAACTTATTGAATTTTCCGTAGCATTCATTCCTTGACTTATCAATTAGAATATCTATACCTGATTATGGAATCTTCACATACCATGGTTCTGTTCATTAATGAAAGGGTCGCGATTCTATTTAATTCCTAGATTTAATTAGGGTCTTGTCAGTTCTTGGTAGGGGTTTGTATCAATTGGTATCAGAGTAAAGCTTCTAATCAGGTTTTGCTTATCCTTACTTTTGATTACGTTTCTTGTCTTATATATTAAGATTCATAAAAAAAAAAAAGGTGAACAATGCTGTATAAATAGTATTTTAGGGTTTTTTTTATAGATTTTTCATCCTTGTGGTTTATTTTCTTAAATTCCTAAATTCTACCTATTCGTTACCCTAAATTCATTCAAATTTTAGTTATTTAGTGTTTACAAAAAAAAATGCAAGAAAAAAAATCAAATAAAAAAAAGTTATTAATTTTCATTATTGGTTTTATAGATTTCAAATATGATTTTATGCAGTGTGAAAATTTTTGCCCGAAATTTTAGTATTTTGTGCTTTCAAAACTTGATCATACATGTTCATTGTATTATGGTCTTTGAAAGCCAAAACTCCTTTGTGTAATCTTTGTGAAATTACTACTGGAATCTTGATATTAGTTTGATTAGTTTTATAAGAACTAAGAGAGAATTACTGCAAGTGAAAAAATGCAAGAGAGTATTAGCTTATTAGATGGTAAAAGCCAATAAATGGGAGTGAAACACGAGTGAAATTAAATAAATTGTTCTATTAAATAAAGTACGTAAGGGAGTAAGGTGAGGTTCTTTTCTCATTATTTCAAATCTCTTTTTCCAAATTTCATCTATGTCTCACAACAACAAGCTGTTCAAAATTTTTAAATTGAAGCATTAATGAGAGAGGTAAGATGAATGATGAGGGCTGAATTAGAGCACATACATGAGCATTTGGATCAAGTAGAGAACACACATACAAGGCAACCGCAACACATTCCCCAAGAATATAGGAGGGAGAGAGTTTCGGCTAGAGAAAAGATTGATGACTATTATGAGGATAAGTACGGTGAAGAAGAGGATTCTGTAGGTAATCATAGGAGAGCCAGAAATTGAAATAGTGGTTTAAGTGGCACAAAGATGAAGATCCCATATTTTCAAAGTAAATCTGATATAAAAGTATACATTGAATGGGAGAAAAATATTGAGTTTATCTTTGATTGCTTCGATTATTCGAATGCAAAAAAGATAAAATTGGTTGTGATTGAGCTTTTTGACTATACTATTACATAGTAGGATTAGTTTGTTATAAATAAGTGACAAAATAAAGAATGTTATGTTGGGACATGGGGTAAAATGAAGACATTAATGAGAAAGCATTTTGTACCTACCCACTACTACTGAGATTTGTACTAAAAGCTGTAAAATCTTAGTAGGGTAGCCGAAGTGTGGAGGATTACTATAACGAAATAGAGGTTACCATGAATAGAGCAAATGTGGAGGAAGATAGAGAAGCTACAATTGCACGATTCTTGAATAGCTTTAATTAGGAGATTGTAAACATGGTTGAGTTGCAATATTGTGTGGAGATGAAGGAGATAGTCCAAAATGCCATCAAGTTTGAGCAGCAACTCAAGAGAAGGGGTGATACCTTTGCAACCTCAAGCTTGAGTTCCACTCTATGGAAGCCAGGCTATGTGAAGCGAGATGAGAGGCCACAAACATTTACGACACTTAAGTCAAAATTGGAGCCCTCTAAGCCCAATTTACAAGGTAATACTGTGACTCCTATTATCAAGAATCGTGACATTAAGTGTTTCAAATGTCATGATAGGGGACACATAGTAAGTGAATGTGTGAATAAAAAAGTTATGGTGAGATTGTAACTGAAGATAAGGTAGAAGATAATGAGATGCCACCATTAGAGGATGTTAAAGATGAAGAATGAACCTTAGTAACTAGGAGGGCTTTAAGTGTGCAAGTAAAAGAAGAAAAAGAAGCAGTGCAACAAGAAAAAACATCTTCATACTAGGTGCTATGTTCAGGATAAAGTATGTAGTATAATTATTCATGAGGGAATTATACTAATGTTACTAGTACTATTATGGTGGAGAAGTTAGGGCTTTCATCACTTAAGCATCTACGGCCATACAAGCCACAGTAGTTGAATGACAATGGTTAGGTGAATGTAAGAAAATAAGTACTGGTGTCTTTTAGGATCGGCAAGTATGAAGATAGTATAATGTGATGTAGTACCAATGCAGGTTAGACAATTATTACTTAGACATCCTTGCTAATTTGACAGACATGTAAAGCATGATGGCTTCACCAGCAAGTATTCATTTTAGTTTCATCAACGCAAGATCACTTTTGCTCCATTGACATCGAAGCATGTTTATAAAGTTGAAGTAAGCTTACAAATAGAGATTAAGAAAAAGAAAAAGAAATAATAGATAGTAAAAATCAGAGATAGACCAAGAAAAAAGAAAAAAAATTAAGGCTATAGAGAGAAAATTAGAGAAAAACAAAAGAATTTTTATACAAGAGCGAGTAAGATAAAAAGAGCATTATTTTTAAATCAGTCAATGATTGTACTTTTGTACAAAGAGGTATTATGAACACTAATGAACTTGACCCTACTTGATGAGATTATGGATAAGGATGACACAAGCATGTGGAATAAGGCATATTGAGATTCTATTCAAGTTCCTGTCGGACCTGTTACAAGAGCTTGTGCAAAAAAATTCAAAGAACAACTTAATGGCTCATTCAAGTAACTTGGGATCAATCATATTTATGGAGGCCCATTAAAGGAATCTCACAAGATATTCAAACCAATAAATGCATTATTCAAGCTCTTGAATTTTTTGAGCAATCAAATCCATAAAATCTGTGCATTATGGATGAAAGATATGCTACTATCTTTTCATATAGTATTTCCATTTTTAAAAGATGCAACAAATCAGTTACTTTTATTTTATTTAATCCTTTAAGATACTTTCCTTTTTATTATATTAAGATTCTGATTTATTCAATATTCTTTCCTTTTTTACTAGATTAGGATTCTGATTTATTTAGAATTATTTCCTTATTTATTTAGATTGAGATTCTGATTTGATTTTGGATTAGGTTTTGTTTTTGATTTTGGATTAAAATTTATGGCAAGAAATATCTAGTATAATTATGGCTATGATTTCTTATAACCATATATTCATATTTAATGAGAGAATGAATGAAGTGTTCATGCAATTTAATTAAGAATATAATTTTCTTTGCTTTTTGAATGAACTTTTTGAACTCATCGAATGGCGTTCACCTTGACTTATCAATCAAAATATTCATATCTAATTACTAGGTCTTTACATACCAAGATTTGTGGTTCATTAAGCAACAATTCGTGGTTCCATTCAATTCCTGGATTTAGATTCGATCTTGGAGCCTTATTTGATTAGGGTCTAGTCAGTTCTTGCTGAAGTTCCTATAACTACTTTGTCTAGTTCTATTATTCCTCTTTTGTAAGATTATATAGATATCTGTCCTGAGGAAACACTACATGGTTTACCTTTATTCTAATAGATTGAGTGTCAAATTGATTTCGTACATAGTGCAACCATTCCCAGCCAATCAGCTTATAAGAGTAACCCAGAGGAGACAAAGGAACTTCAAAGGTAGGTTAATGAATTGATGGAAAAAGGTATGTAAGAGAAAGCATGAGTCCATGTGCAGTTCTGATTTTGCTAGTTTGTAAGAATAATGGGACATGGAGGATGTGTGTTTACAGCAGAGCCATCAACAATATAACTGTAGAGTATCAACATCCCATTCCTAGACTAAATGATATGCTTGATGAATTATATGGTTCTTGTATAGTTTCTAAAATTAATATGAAAAGTGGATATCATCATATTAGAATGAAAGAAGGAGATGAATGGAAAACTACCTTTAAAACAAAATATGGTTTGTATGAATGGCTATTTATACCTTTTGGTTTGACTAATACTTCGAGTACTTTGATGAGGATTATAAATCATGTTTTCCAAGCTCTTATTGACAAGTTCATTATTGTTTATTTTGATGATATTTTTATATATAGAAAAAACTTGGATGATCATGCAGCACATTTGAAATATGTTTTAGATGTGCTTACGAGGGAAAAGTTATTTGCTAATTTGAAGAAATGTACCTTTTCCATTGATAAACTTGTGTTTCTAGGATTTATTGTAAGTTCATAGGGTATATAGGTTGATGAAGAAAATGTATGTGCAATCCAAGAATGACTGAGTCCTACAAGAGTAAGTAATGTGAGTAGCTTCCACAGACTTGTTAGCTTCTATCGACTGTTTATGAAAGACTTTAGTAAATTGGTTGCACTGCTTGCTGAATTAATTAAGAAAAATATTGGATTTAAGTGGGTAGAAGAACTAGATGAGGCATTTCAAATGATCAAGTAAAAGCTAACTAACGCCCCCTTATTATTTGCTTAACTTTAACAAAACGTTTGAAATTGAATGTGATTCTTCAAGTTTTGGCATAGAAGCTGTTCTGAGCAACCTTAAACTACCCTACTTATGATAAAGAGATATGTACGTTAGCTTGGACATTGGAAATGTGGCAGCATTACCTATGGCCTAAGGAGTTCATAATTCACACTGACTATGAATCCTTAAAACACCTTAAAAGCTAGCACAAGCTAAACAAAAAGCATGCTCGTTAAGTAGAATTCATAGAGATGTTTCCATATGTCATTTGTTACAAGCAAGATAAGGAAAACGTAATTGCGGATGCATTTCCCCACAAGTATGCCTTAATCTCAACACTTAATGCTAAATTGCTTAGTTTTGAACATATTAAGGAATTGTATACTAATGACCATGATGTTTAATAAATACTAAACTTGTGAAAAGTTTGGGGTTATTAAGTACTTTAGGCTTGATTGTTATTTATTTCAAGAGAATAAGTTGTGGAGAGATTTTTAAAGATGACACATTTTTTTTCATGCCACAAGATTGATTATGCTTCTAATATTATTGATTTATTCTTTAGAGAGATTGTGAGGTTATATGTTATGCCTAGAATAATTATTCCTAACAGGGATACTAGTTTCTTGAGTTACTTATGGAAGATTTTATGAGCTAAGTTGGGAACAAAGTTGTTATTTTTAGCTACATGCCACATTAAAATGATAGTCAAACAGAGGTAGTAAATAGAACTTTATCTACTTTGTTGTGGGCAATCATTAAAATTTGGAACGATTGTTTGCCACATGTTGAGTTTGCTTATAATTATTCTATTCATTCTGTTACTAAGTATTTACCATTTGAAAGGTTTATGCTTTTAGTTCTTTAACTCCATTAGATTTAACTCAATTACCTGTTCTGATAGTGTTAATTGAGATGCAAGAAAAAGGTTGAAATTATTTAGTATATGGCGAAGTTCAACATCAAGCAGATAACAGAGCAATATGCTAAACAAGCCAACAAAAGGTGACACAAGCTAGTCTTTAAACCCGGTGATTAGTTTTGGTTACACATGATCAAGGAACGGTTTCCAGAACGAAGACAATCTAAGTTGTTACTTCGAGTGGATGGTCCTTTCCAAGTATTGGAACGAATCAAAGAGATAATACATACAAGCTAGATTTGCTTAGTGAGTACAATGTAATTGATACTTTTAATGTTCATAATTTAAGTCCTTTTGAGGCAGTTGAAAATTTGAGGACAAATCCTCTTTAAAAGGAGGGGAATTATGAGATTAAGGATAATGATGGTACAAGCATATGGATAAGGCATATTCAAATTCTATTCAAGTTTTCGTCGAACTCGTTATAAGAGCTTGTGTAAAAAAAAATCTAATAAGCACTTAATGGGCTGATTCAAGCAACTTGGGATCAATCAAATTCATGGAGGCTCATTGAAGGAATCTCAAAAGATATTCAGATCAATAAATGTAAGTTTCGAGCTCTTGAAGTTTCTAAACAATCAAATTTATGAAATTGGTGCATTATGGATGAAAGATATGCTATTATCTATTCAGATAGTGTTTCCATTTTTAAAAGAAGCAATAAATCAGCTATTTCCATTTTATTTAGTCATAAGATGAAATAAATCAGCCATTTCCATTTTATTTATTCATTCAAGATTCTTTCCTTTTTATGAAATTAGGATTCAGATTTATTTAGGATTTTTTTTCCTTTTTCTTAAATTAGGATTCTGAATTATTCAGGATTTTTTCTTATTTATTTTAGATTGAGATTCTGATTTGATTTTAAATCAAAATTTATGGCATGAAATATCTACAGCAATTATGGCCAAAATTTCTTGTAACCTATATATAATGTACTTGTATAGAGGAAGAAATTAAGTTTTCATATAATTTACCTGAGAGCATAATTTTCTTTAGTTTTTAAATAAATTTTTTGAATTTATTGTATTTTCTATAGCATTCAATCTTTTGTTTATCAATCAGAATATCTACTGCTGAAGGTTCGTGCTTCATTGATCATGGTTCTAATTAATTCCTGGATTTAGAATCGATCTTGGAGCCTAATTTGACTAAGGTCTCATCAGGTCTTGGTTGTGTAAATTTTATTAAACTCGTAATCTCACGAATCTATTGCAGTATGGATTAATAGTAACGAATGTCGATTCCACGAGAAGATCGATTTTAATATAATTTTTTTATTTTTTTTAACCGGGTTTGTGGTGAATATTTTAGTACATTTTATTCAAACATTTAAATTAAAATGGCAAGAATATTTGGAGATTAAATAATGCAAATAAAGTACTTGAATCTCTAGATTCACAGTCAACATTTCACCATAAGTTTAATATTCTTCTATAGTTCCAATTAATTTTCTGTCAACACCAAGTCAAGACAAACCAATGAAACTAAAGGAAAGTTTTTATCTAATAGTAATAATCCTGTACTAAAGAGACAGTATGCTTGTGCAAAAGGTAGACAAAATTATTACTATATGTCAATGGTGAATAAAAACAACCTAAATAAATTAGAGAAAGAGAAAATAAACTTGCCAAGTTAAGCTATGGATTATGTTGAGGCTTCACCTTCAGCCTAGGCTTGAAACTAAATTAGCTTCTCTTTTTTTAACTATGGGTAAAATGAAAGTTTTATTAAAATACATAGAAAATATAAGATAGATAAAGAATTACAGAAAATGGAGCTAAAATATACATTCAATGGTGTAAAACTAGGGGTAGTGACCCCCTATTTATAGATACATTGAGTAACTCATAGCATTGGACGAAAGAAATTTAGATGTTCAGGATTGCGCCATATGGCAAGTTTTGATTGGATAGAATACATCATCAAGGCCGTCATGTTATAAGTTAACACAAAATTCAAATTTTTGGTCCAATAATGTATTGCCATGTCACTGGTCAATGACACATTATCTTAGTTAATAACAAGTCATCAATTAATATCATGTCAGCATTTTTTTGTTGAGTAAGATGTTGCCATGTTAGCCGATCAACGGGTCAACGTCATGTTATCGAAGTCCACATATTATGCAAATTTTATTGAACTCGCAAGCACACAAATCTATTGAAATATAGATTAATGGTGACGAGTATCAATCCCATGAAGAGGTAGATTTCAATTGTGTATAGTTATTATTATTCTTTATTTTATGGGCTTTTTATGAAAGTTCTAGTTTATTTTATGTTAAGATTTAAATTAAAATAGTAGGAATAAATTGAGAATTAAACAATGCAATAAAGTGCTTAGGATTTACATTCAACATTTCACCATGGGCTTAATATTCCTTTTTAATTCAAATTATTTTATAAAAGGGTATTTCCACTTTTCATAAGCCTAACTCTAATAAATATGGTGTCAAGTGCTCATTATGCTAGGAAAAAAATAATCTTATGCTAAATATGGTGTCAAGACACATTGTACCAAGTAATAATAATTCAACTGTCAACAAGATGACAAGATTATCTACTAATTAACTTACATGAATGTTTTGCCAACACTGAGTCAAGAACTATCACAGAAATTAGAGGAAGGTTTTTCTGTAATAAATCTAGTATAAAGTGTTCAACGTACCAAATAATAATAATCTTGCACTAGGGAGACAATATACCAGTGCAATATCTAGACAAGATTATTACTATCTGTCTACAATAAGTCAAAATAATTTAAATAAATTAGAGAAAGTGAAAATAAACTAACCAAATCAAGCCCATAGATCATGTGGAGGCTTCACCTTTAATTCAAGCTTGGAAATAAATTAGTTACTTATTTTATAACTAAGGATAAAATGAAATTTTTATTAAAATTCATAGAAAATACAAGATGGAGATAAAAAAATGAAGGGGGTGTCAAATTAGGGGGAGCACCCTATTTGTAGATACAACGAGTAAATCATGGCCATCGAATAAAAATAATTCGGACATTAAAGATTACACCACGTGGCACTCTCAGATTGGCTGGAACGCATCACTAGGGCTGTTATTCCATGTATATGCATGTACGGTACCTGTTTTTTTCAGTGCACTTAATATGCTGCCATGCGGTACCTGTTTTTTTCAGTGCACTTAATATGCTGCCATGTCATCAATCAATGCAAAGTCAACAAGTATGATTCAGTACATTGCATGTATTGTAAGCTCATTTTTTTGTCCAATAGACTTTTGCCACATCATCCATCATGCCACATTATAGGTCAACGCCATGTCAGCTGTCAACGGCACGTCAGCAAGGCCAGCCAAAATCTTAAATATATGATTTTGCCCTTTATGTCATTCCTAATATTTTCAGCTGTTCTGAGTTCAAAAATGCTATCTGTTTTGCTAACCGACTTTTTATTTAATATAAAATAACCAAAATACCCCTGAAATATATAAAGTATGTAAAAATACACACAAACATATACAAACAAAGATCAAATGACTTAAATATATAAAAGTGGATATGTTAGTGAGACTTGGAATGTAAAGTGACGATTTTACTCTTTATAGATACACATTCTTTAGGACTTAATACCACAAAATCTTAAAATTATAATTTTATCCTTTATGCTCTTTATAAAGTTTTAGTTGCCCTGAGTTTAAAAATGTTGTTCATTTTGCTATCTATATTTTGGTTTATTTTGAAATGATTAAAATAACCCTGAAATAAAAAATACATAGAAACACAATTAAAGTTTTAAGGGACTCAAAATACATAAAAGTTGAGATTTTAGTGAGACTTAAAGTGTAAAATGACGATTTTACTCTTTATAAATATACACTCTCTAGCACTCAACATCCCCCCAACCAACTTATTGCTAGTCCCTAGCAACTTAAGCGATAACAATTTCAAACACACAATGAAATTTTATATATATATATATATATATAAGGCAATTGTGTTTACTTCTTCAATCAGACTAATGACAATAATCAAATAAAAGTAAAAGCATTCTCTCTAGCCTAAAGAAATATCATTCCCACATCAACCGCTAACATGAGTTAGTCAAGTAAACCATGCGGATTAATCGATTATCAAAGCTACATTAATCTAGCCACTTTCAAGAGTGACATGTCAAACCCTAAAATGTCACAGGTCAGAATGACACTCTCAAAAGAAAATAAACCCAATGAAAATACTCACTGCAAAAATGATAAATTGAGAGAAATTAATAGAAGACAATATCACACACTCTCACTAAGAATAATGCCCACAACTTAT
The DNA here is from genome assembly GCA_025617385.1 of Murraya koenigii. Lineage (NCBI taxonomy): Eukaryota > Viridiplantae > Streptophyta > Magnoliopsida > Sapindales > Rutaceae > Murraya > Murraya koenigii. The sequence continues at coordinate 13,123,541 of CM046814.1, forward strand.
AAAATAATATAATCTCAAGTCAAATGAAATGCTAGTCAAACTAATTTATTCATTTTTATGCATCACTACATTTTCTTAGCCCATATCACTAGTTTCTACTTCAAACTATGGTTCCCTAAAATCAAGAAAGATTTTTATTAGGATGTAACGTATGTTAGGGTCATGGCTAACAAATAAGGGATAAAAGCAAAAACATAATATTGTTTGAGAAACAATAAAGATCTTTCATGAATTTCAAGGTGCATTTAACTTATTTGTTTATTTATTCATTATTTTTTTATTTTCTTTATATATTGCAACTCTTTTTTTAATAAAATAATAATGTAACAAATAAGGGATAAAAATAATAATAAATTTTTCTCAAACATGAGTAGGTGATAGAACACATAAGACATAAGGTGATACTCCAAATTAGAGTAGAAAGGATGACAAGTTAATGAAGAAAAGTTTATTTTATAGGCTCAAAATGGTTAACTATGGATATTTTAGAAAAAAAAAAAAGATGGTTGGAAAAGGTTCAAAGAGTCAAAGATGGCCTTTCCATTATCTTATCTTATAGGGCTTTAAATAGTCTTCCATATCTACTAGTTTGATGGAGTTTTAGATGTAGCAACATAATTTTTTAAAAAAAATGGTTAGCTCGAAGGAAAATATAGAGATTATGTAAAAAAATAATAGATAGACTGCTAAACTGTATGAAGAATAGGTAAAAATGATTATTCTCCAAGAAAAATGATGGGCTCAAAAACTCACTTGGGATTTATTATGACATGTGTATTCCTTCAAATAACTCAACCAATTTCACTCGTCAATCGTTCAATTCATATTTGTCACTAAGATCAGCATGCAGAGTAACAAATATGGTGTATCATAACTCAAGGTTAAAGATAATACAAATAAAAAACTTTGAAAGTCATCATGTCATCCAATATCAGAAGATTACACAAAATATCTTTTTTTTATAAGCTTGTTAAAGATCATGCAACTCGTTAGCAGTATGAGTACAAATAAAAATTCTTTTCATTGTGAAAATAATGAAATGATTCTTTGTTACATGATTAAGAAATGCAATTAAGCCATCATATAAGTTATTAACATTTAACAAACCGGTGGTTTTTTATGAATGTTCAAATTAGTCTAAGATGTAAATGTAAATAGTGCCTCTAAAGTTACAAGATCTCCTAGTAAGAAAATGAAAGCTTCAACATGTTGTAGCATTTCTTGTATGGTTTAGACAACTAACTTCTCTTTAGTTGGTGAGCCAGACACGCTTATAAGAGGTTTTAAGGCTTTCAGAGTGATGCCTAGCACTTGGCTTTCTCTACTGTAAACAGCTTCTACAATAAGCTTTAATAACCGTCAGTCACCTCCTTAATATACTAGGTTTATTTTTCTCTCTGCTGGACTCAACCAAGTTCTATGGTTGTCTCAACGAATTCCTTGTACTTTATATAGTGAAATAAAAAAAATATATAAATGGTCTTAAATTGTCTACTCAAAGTTGTTTTCATTGGGACAATTTTAAATAATTTATAATGTTTAACAAAATAAGCACGTATTTAGAGATCTTGGTAACAAATATAATGATACACAACTGTAAATAAAGTGGGGCATTTATGAAAAAGGCATGAAGTTTGTGGCTCAAAAGTCAAAAGTAAATAGTGAACAACAGGAAAAGATAAAATCATATCAAGAGAAACAATAACATAAATGATAAAAGAATAGTAAATGAAAAAAATATGTACTGGTAGTTTTGATTATGGCTTACATCTTCCTCTAGTTTTACCTACAGAAATAGTTTGAATGCTTTTATGGGCCATGGATAGGCTTCCCATAAAGTTTTCTTATAAACCAATAAACAGGGTCGTTTATAGTTAGATTCTTGAGACTATATCGTGCATGTTCTTTCTAGAATAATGGCCATAACTGGAAAATTATTCTCTATATGTATCCATTAGAATGCGTTTTAAGTGAAAAAAAGATATCGTACAATGACTTTTTATTCAAGCCATCCTTAATGAATTAAATCTTGCTTTCCCTGTTATTAGACACCATTGCTAAAAAAGTACATGGATTTTTATCATATTCTATTCTGGCACACATGACAAGCAACTAAAATTCGTTGTGCTCTTCGTTTTCTTGAGATAGTGAGGGAGCCTGATTCGTTAAATTTTAGAGAAATTTTATGTTGGAATATAGAACTAATGTTTTCTATTAGAAAGGCTTTCTTTTGAACATGAATGCTCTTTTATTAATGCAAATGTCTTTAAGAAAATTGGCATAAGAGGATACTTACTTTATGCCATCAAGCAAGGGAATGTTAGCACTTATTTGTTTAAAGATCTTCATAATCTCGCTTGTGAAATTTCTCTTCAGCTAGCCTATGAGAGAATAGAGATTTGAGGACTTATTCTCGTGGGATGCTTTATTCTTTCTCCTTTATTGATGAATCCTTAAAGTTTAAAGGTACAACTTGAATTGTCTCCAGCATCTTCACTTTGTTGTCGACTTCTTTACCTTTTTGCAAGGTTGTTATAGAGCTTTGACTTATTCATGTTACTAGGGTGAATTGATACTTATTTTATGCACTCCTTTAGGATTAGAATTAGGCACTAGTTGGCTTGACAATTTTCCTTTCTCAATGTTCATTGTCAAGTTTCGGGCTATAAAGGCAAGTTAACATACCATCTTTTAAAGGTTTGAAATCGATTAGGCTTGTGAATTGAAGCTAGGTTTCATCTTATTTCATAATTCATCAATGGCATAGTTTTGTTGCTCGATCGTGGAGTAGTAAGATTCTTGAGATTTTGGAATGCTTCTTCCCATAGTCTAACTTGAAAATAGTTTTGGTCCTAATTGTATAGTGTGAATGGTGGCTAAAAGGCTTAAGGAGCCTGAGGAATTGGTTGCATTAGTGGAGCTGGAGCTACTGGTCCATTTTGTTGGAGTCTTTGGAGACCATAAAAATTTGGGATGGTCTCTCCATCTAAGATTATGACTATTAGAGTAATGTAGTCTGATGGCTTTCTTATTACACCTATGGCGTTGGCTTGATTTGGGTATGAGTTATGGTCAAGTTCATTGTAGGCATGTGCATCTGTTAATTTTGGTAGCCGTTAATGATGCTATATAGTGGGAAAGTCCTTCAACTATTTCTTTGACTTCCTTAAGTTTCAACCTTGACTTGCTAATGTGAACCTCATTTACTCCTTTAATTCTTTTAATATTCTTGAGTGATCAGCTTCGTTGTTGAGAATTATCTGCTTATTGCTAGAAGAATCCTAAATCTTTGATGTGCTTTTAGACATTAGTTCTCCTCCACTTGTCGCCATTAGTTATTCTTGCATATGTGGCAATAGTCCTTCAAAAAGTATTACCATTAGTGCCATTTCTCGCACCCATGATGTGGACACTTCAAAAATCGCTTTCATGCTTTGAAAAATTACTCATATTGTCTTTAGGTAAACTCTGAGATTTCCTTGTGAATAGCATTGGTTTTATGTATTGGGAAGTACTTATTTAAAAATATAGTAACCATTTGTTCCCATGATGTAATACTATTAGCGAGCGATGCAGTGAACTAGGAATGAGCTCTATCCTTTAAAGAAAATAAAAACAATCTAAGCTTAACATCTTCATCTAAAAAATTCTCATATTTAAAATTTAGACAAATAGCATGAAAATCATTTAAATGATTATATGGGTATTCATTTTCTAGGCCATAGAATAATGAGAGACAATTTAGTACACTGGGTTTTAACTCGAAACTCCTAGCAGCTACATTTGGGTATTGTATGCATAATGTGATCAAATTAACTAAGGGACTAAAGTAGTCCATAAATGGCCACTCCTGTGGTGCTTTTGATTGTTGTTGCAAATCCATTTCAAATTTTTTCCTCAATTTTAACTTATGATGCGAGGTGTCTATGAGTGTGAAGTATCTTTTCTAGCTCAGGGTTTATAGATTTTAAATTATATGACAGTAATCTTCAGCCATGCATGCAAAGAGCACATACAAAAACAAAATTGAAAATGGAGGAGAAATTACGTTGCTATTTTAACCTTACGATCTTGAAACACACCCAAGTGCTATGATTGTACAAAAAGAAGAAAAACACACGTGAAATAAAATAAATAAACTTAAAATAAATCAAATGAAATTAAAATAAATTAATAGGCAGTTAAACCGACCATATAAATTAATAAGATAAACGAAAAATAACAATGAAAAATAAAATGAAAATTAAATTGTAGAAATTTCAAGAAAGAAAAGAATATTACAAAATAAAAACAATACAAAAAGTTATTTACTGAATAAAGAAAATTAACTCTACGAAAATGACTTACCCCCTTGGCAACGGTGCCAAAAACTTGTTGCACAAATTTTAATAAACTCACAATCGCACAATCTATTGCACTATAGATTAATGTTGATGAAAGTCGATCCAATGAGGAGGTAGATTTTAATTATGTAGAGTTATTAATTAATATTTTTTTTAACTAGGCTTGTGGTGAAGGTTTTAGTATATTTTATCCTAATAATTAAATTAAAATGGTGGGAATAAATTGAAGATTAAACAATGTAAACGAAGTGCTTGAGTCTCTAGATTCACACTCAACATTTCATCATGGGCTTAATATTCCTTTTTCGTTCCAATTAATTTGTGTAAGGGCATTTTCACTCCTTATAAGATTAACTCTAATAAATATGGTATCAAGTTCTCATAGTGCTAGGAGAAATAATCTTATGTTAAATGTCATATTAAGAACATGCTGTGCCAGATAATAATAATCTAACTTTTACAATGCAGTAAGACTATCCACTATTTAACCTAGATGAATTCTCTGTCAACATTAAGTTAAGATGAACCGCAGAAACTAGAAGGAAATTTTTCTCTAAAAAATCCTACTGTAAAGTACTCATCGTGACAAATAATAATAATCTTATATTAGTGACCTGGTATACCAATGTAAATTCTAGACAAGATTTTTACTATATGTCAACGGTGAGTCAAAACAACTTAAATAAATCAAAGAAAGAGAAAATATACTTATCAAATTAAGCTCATGAATTATGTTAAGACTTTACCTTTAACCCAGCTTGAAACTAAATTAGTTACTTCTTTTTTTTAACTAGGGACAAAATGAGAATTTTATTAAAATACATATAAAATACAAGATGGAGAATAAATTACATAAGAGTGTTAAATTAGGAGGGAGTAGCCCCCTACTTATAGATACACTAGGTAAATCATAGAATCAAATAAAAATAATTTGGATGCTCACGATTGTGCCACGTGGTGAGTTATGATTGAATAGAACCCATCATCAAGGCTATCATTTCGTGTATATGCATATATTGTATGCACATTTTGTGGTCAATTAACATACTGTTATGTCATCAGTCAACACAAAAATCAACATTTGGGTATAATAATGTATTACCATGTCATTGATCAATGTCGTATCATCTTAGTCAATAACACATCATTTGTCAATGCCATGTCAGTATTTTTTTAGCCAAATAAAATGTTGTTATGTCATTCGGTCAAGGCCACGTGGTGAGTTATAATTTTACCCTAATGAGATTATGAAAGAGGATGGCACAAGCACGTGAAATAAGGCATATTAAGATCTTATGCAAGTTTCTGTGGAACGTCACAAGAGCTCATGCAAAGAAATTCAAATAAGCACTTAATGGGCTGATTCAAGCAACTTGGGATCAATCCAATTCATGAAGGCCTATTAAAGGAATCTCACAAGATATTCAGACCAATAAATGTATTATTTAAGCTCTTGAACTTTATGAGCAATCAAATCCATGAAATCAGCACATTAAGAATGAAAGATATGCCACTATCTTTTTAGATAGTGTTTCTATTTTTAAAAGAGGCCAATTATGGCAGGAAATATCTATGACAATTATGGCCGAGATTTCTTGTAACCTATATATATTCGCATTCAATAAGAGAGGAATAAAAATTTTTTCACACAATTTGCTTGAGAGAATAATTCTCTTTAGTTCTTAAATGAATTCTTTAAACTTAACAGATTTTCCGTGGCGTTCAGCCATTGACTTATTAATCAAACCATCCATAGCTAATTGTGGCATCCTCATATATTAAGGCTCTTGCTTCATTAAGCAACGGGTCCCGATTCCATTCAATTCTTGAAATTAGAAATGATCTTGGGGCCTAATTTGATTAGGGTCTCGTCAGTTTTTGGTGGGGTTCATCTCAGTTTGTATTAGAGCAAAGGTTCTAATAAGTTTTTTGCCTATCCTTATTTAGATTTCGTACCTTGTTTATTTCAATTCAAAAAAAAATTGTGAACTATGCCACATGAACAGTTTCGCATAAACAATGTCGCATGAACATTGCCGTATGAATTGTGCTATGTGAACAGTATTTAGGGTTTCTTAATTTTGCATCCTTATGATTTATTACCTTAAATTCGTAAATTTTACCAATTCTTTACCTTTAATTCCTTTAATTTTTAGTTATTAAGTGTTTTAAAAAAGTAAAAAAATTTTTAAAAAAATCTTTCAATTTCTATTATTGGTATCTTATAGAATCCAAATTTAATTTTTCATTGTGTGAAAATTTTTGCCCAAAATGTTATTATTTTGTGCTTCCAAAACCTAGTCATACGTGTTCATTGTGTTCTCATCCTTAAAACCCAAATCTCTTTGGTACAATCTTTATGAATTGTTACTAAAATCTTGATATCTGTTTGATTAGTTTTATAAGAGCTAAGAAGGAATTATTACTAGTAGAAAAAGGCGATAGAGTGTGTGCGTATTAGAGGGTAAAAGCCAATAAATTTGAGTGAAACACCAGTGGAATGGAGTGAATCATTCTCCTGAGTAAAACACGTAAGAGAGTGACGTGAGGTCCTTTCCATATTATTTTTAATATCTTTTTTCAGATTTCAGTTATGTCGCATGAAGAATAAAGCACAAATGCAGAGGGTCAATAACTAACTATTCAAAATTTTCAAATTCAAGCGTTGATGGGGGAGATGAGACGGCTGATAAGGGCTGAATTAGAGTACATACATGAGCATTTGGATCAAGTAGAGAACACACATGCAAGACAACCACAATGTGTTCCCAAGCACATAAGAGGGAGAGAGTTCTAGCTTGAGAAAAGGTTGATAACTATTATAAAGATAAGTATGGTGAAGAGGAGAATTTTGTAGGTAATAATAAAAGAGCTAGGCATCGAGATAATGGTGTGAGTGGCATAAAGATGAAAATTCCATCTTTTTAAGGAAAATCTTATCTTAAAACATACCTTGAATGGGAGAAGAAAATAGAGTTTGTATTTAACTGCTACAACTATTCTGAGGCAAAAAAGGTAAAATTGACTGTGATTGATTTTTCTGATTATACTATTAATTGGAAGGATCATCTTGTTATAACTAAAAGACAGAATAGAGAACGTCTTGTTGAAATGTAGAATGAAATGAAGACACTGATGAGAAGGTAATTTGTACCTAGCCACTACTACACAAGCATGTACTAAAAATTACAAAGTCTTTTCTAGGGTAGCTGAAGAGTGGAGGATTGCTATAAAGAAATAGAGGTTGCCATGATTAGAGCAAATGTAGAGGGAGATAGAAGCTACTATGGCATGATTCTTGAATGGCCTTAACCAAAAGATTGGAAATATGGTTAATTTGTAACATTACATGGAGATTGAGGAGATGGCCCATAAAGCCATCAAGATTGAGCAGTAACTCAAGAGGAAGGGTAACACCCGCGCAATCCCAAGCTTAAGTTCCACTCAATGAAAGTCGAGCTATGTGAAGTGAGACGAGAGGCCACAAACATCTACTATACCTAATCCAATATGCAAGCCCTCTAGGCCTAATTCACAAGGTAACATTATGACACCCACTATTAGAAATCATTACATTAAGTGTTTCAAATGTCATGGTAGGGGACATATAGTCTGTGAATGTGTGAATAAGAGAGTTATGGTGTTACAAGATAATTGTGAGATTATAACCGACGATGAGGCAGAAGATAATAAGATGTTGCTATTAGAGCATTTTGAATATGAAGAGTATGCAGCCCTTGATGAATTAACTTTAACAGCTAGGAGAGCTTTGAGTGTGCAAGTAAAAGAAAATGAAGTAGTGCAAGGGGAAAACATATTTTATACTAGGTGCTATGTTCAGGAAAAAATGCCTAGTATGATTATTGATGGAGAAAGTTGTACCAATATTGCTAGTACTATCATGGTGGAGATGTTAGGGCTTCCAACACTTGAGTATATATAGCCATACAAACTGTAGTGTGGTTGAATGATAGTGGCGGGGTGAAAGTACTAGTTTCTTTTAAGATAGATAAATATAAAGACAAAGTACTATGTGATGAGGTACCAATGCAAGCTGGACACTTATTACTTGGGCATCCTTGGCAATTCGATGACATGTGAAGCATTACGGCTTTACCAACAAGTACTCATTTGAGTTTAATCAAAGCAAGATCACTCTTGCTATATTGACACCAAAACAGGTTTATAAAGACTAAGTAAGCTTACAAAGAGAGAGTGAGCAAATGAAAAGAAAGAAAAAGAGAGTGAAAATCAGAGAGAGGCCAAGCAAAAAGAGAGAGAAAAAGAAAAGAAAATTAAGGCAATTGAGAGAAAATTAAAGAATTTTTATACAAGAGAAAGTGAGATAAAAAGAGCATTATTTTCAAATTAGCCAATGATTGTACTTCTGTACAAATAGGCATTTTTGAACACTAACAAGCTTAACTTTATCTTGCCTAGTTCTATTGTTTCTTTTATACAGGACTATGAGGATATCTTTCTTGAGAAAACACCACATGGATTACCTCCAATCTGAGAGATCGAGCATCAAATTGATTTCGTGCCTTATACAACTATTCCTAATCGTCTAGTCGATAGGAGTAACCCAGAGGAAAAAAAGAAGCTTCAAAGGCATGTTAATGAGTTAATGGAGGCACGTGAGAGAAACCATGAGTCCATGTGCAGTTTCAGTTTTGCTAGTTCTTAAGAAAGATGAGCATGGAGGATGTGTGTTGACTGTCAAGCCATCAACAACATAACAGTAAAGTATCGACATCCCACCCTTAGGCTAGTTGATATGCTTGATGAATTGCACAGTTCTTGTGTATTTTCTAAAATTGATCTAAAAAGTGGATATCATCATATTAGAACAAAAAAAAGGAGATGGGTGGAAAACAACCTTTAAAATAAAATTTGGTTTGTATGAATCGTTAGTTATGCAGTTCGATTTGACTAATACTCCGAGTTCTTTTATGAGACTTATGAACAATATTTTGCATGCTTTTATTGGCAATTTTGTTATTGTTTATTTTGATGATATTCTCATATATAGAAAAAACTTGGATGATCATGCATCACATTTGAAATCTGTTTTAAATGTGCTTAACAAAAAAAAATTATTTGCTAATTTGAAGAAATGTACCTTTTGCACCGATAAAATTATGTTTCTAGGATTTGTTGTAAGTGCATAGAGCATACAAGTTGATGAAGAGAAGGTACGTGCAATCTAAGAATGGTAGTCCTACAAGTGTAAGTAACGTGAGAAGCTTCCATAGACTTGCTAGCTTCTATCTGTGGTTTATGAAATACTTTAGTACATTAGCCGCACCGCTTACTAAAGTAATAAAATATATATATATATATTCAAGTGTAGAAAAGAACAAGAGAAGGAATTCCAAATGATCAAAGAAAAGTTAACCAATGCCCTTTTATTATCCTTGCCTAACTTTAACAAAATGTTTGAAATTGAATGTAATGGTTCAGGTATTGGCATATGAGCTGTTCTTATGCAGGAGGGACGACCAATTGCTTATTTTAATGAGAAATTAAATGGAGCAGTCTTGAACTATCCTAATAATGATAAAGAGCTATATGCGTTAATTTGAACATTGGAAATATGGCAGCACTACCTATGGCCTAAGGAGTTTGTAATTCACACTGACCATGAATTTTTAAAACACCTTAAAGGCCAGCATAAGTTAAAAAAAAAGGCATGCTCGTTGGGTGGAATTCATAGAGACGTCTCCATACATCATTCGTTACAAGCAATGTAAGGAAAACATAGTTGCAGATGTGCTTTCTCGTAGGCACACCTTAATCTCAATACTTAATGCTAAATTGCTTGGTTTTGAATATATTAAGGAATTTTATGCTAATGACCATGATTTTAGTGCTAAATATTAAAGTTGTGAAAAGTCTTGGGCTGCTAAGTACTTTAGGCATGATGGTTACTTATTTCGAGAGAGTAAGTTATGTGTGCCTAATTATTCTTTAAGAGATTTATTAGTGAGAGAATCCCACGGAGGAGGATTAATGGGACATTTTAGAGTTTTAAAGACTTTAGCCGTATTGTAGGAACACTTCTATTGGCCACATATGAAATGAGATGTTGATAGACTTTGTGGTAGATGTGTCACCTGTAGGCAAGCCAAATCGAAAGTGCAGCTTCATAGATTATACACCCCATTAACAATACTTAGTGCCCTTTGGACTGATGTTTCAATGGATTTTGTGTTAGATTTACGTAGGTTTAAACAAGGAAAAGACTCAATTTTTGTGGTCATGGATAGATTTTCTAAAATGACACATTTTATTTTATACTACAGGATAGATAATGCTTTTAATATTACTGATTTATTCTTTAGAGAGATTGTGAGGTTATATGGTATGCTCAGAACAATAGTATCTGATATGGATGCTAAGTTCTTGAGTTACTTTTGCAAGACTTTGTGGGCTAAGTTGGGGGCTAAGTTGTTATTTTTAACTACATGGCACCCTCAAACTGATGGTCAAACAGAGATTGTAGATAGAACTTTATCTACTTTATTGTAGACAATCATTAAAAAGAACATTAAAACTTAGGAGGATTGTTTGCTACATTTTGAATTTGCTTATAATCATTCTATTCATTCTACTACTAAGTATTTACAGTTTGAAATTGTTTATGGTTTTAATCCTTTAACTCCATTACCTATTTCTGAGCGTGTTAACTTAGATGGAAAGAAAAAGGCTGAAATTGTTAAGCAAATACATGAAACAGCAAAGCTTAACATCGAACTGAGAACTTAATAATATGCTAAACAACCCAACAATGGGCAACACATGCTATTTTAAGCCTGGCGATTGGGTGTCATTATATATGCTTAAGGAACAATTTCCAGAATAAAGAAAATCTAAGTTGTTACCTCGAGGGGATGGACTTTTCCAAGTCTTGGAACGAATGAATGACAATGCAACAAGCTAGATTTGCATAGTGAGTACAATGTAAGTACTATAATTAATGTTTCTTATTTAAGTCTTTTTGACGTAGGTGAAGATTTGAGGATAAATCCTCGTTAGTTCTTGTTGAGGTTTGTATCATATCCTTTATGCACGACCTAAGGTTTTAACTATTCTAAGTTCAAAAATGCTATCTGTTTTGCTATCCAGATTTTTGTTTATGGTAAAATAACTAAAATACTCTTTAAATATAAAATACACACAAACATGTTCAATCAAAGTTCAAGGTACTTAAAATATATAAAAATGAAGATATTAGTTGGACTTAATAAAATGATGATTTTACTCTTTATAAATATACACTCTCTAGCACTTTAGATAAGTCAACTCTTAATGTGAGTGTGAAAGTGAATATAGCTGATCTCTTTAAGAAGTATGGGTTTAAGTGCGTTGTTCATAGACTGTACAGAGCAAAAAAAAAAAAAAAATGCATGGTCAAGATCAAACTCTATTGGTATCAATAAGCATTTATAAGGCTTAATTGTGGGAAAAAATTAATGCTATTATAAGGGAATGTAATGATGATACAGCTTTTCTAATTTTTAAAATGTTTTTAATGATACTTAATGCAAGGAAGAAAGGCCTTTTTTAGGGCTGCAGAAAATTCATTAGGGTTTCTGGCTACCATCTAAAGGGAAATTAGTTTTACTAATTATGATTAGTATTGATGCTAACTATGAGATTTATCCATCAGCTTTTTGTGTAATGGATAGTGAAAACACACAGTCTTAGGTGTACTTCATGGAGAAACTGTATGATCAAATTGGTTGTAATGGAGATGAAGTGTTGTGTTTCATGAACGACAGGTAGAAAAGAGTGCTCAATACAATTGATAGGATATTTTCTTTAGCAATTAAAATGTATTATTGTATGCATATCTATGCCAATTTGAAGCAAAAATTCTTAGAATTCTATTGAAAAATGTCTTCTACAGAACTACTCAGAATTAAGGGAAAACGTAGAGGACCTAAATAAAATTAGTGATATAAGCCATGAGTGGCTTATAAAGATTTTAATTGTACATTTGCCAAACAAACTTTCCTTAACCATACTAAATGTAGTCATGTGGCCAACAACATAACTGAATCTTTCAATAACTAGATCAACAATTACAAAGGCATGCATATTGTTAGAATGCTTAAAGAGAAAATGAGAAAGATCATAAAATTAATCGACAAAAGAAATGCCAAAAGGTGGAATAGATAGCTACTATCTCTTATTAGGAGGAATATTACTGATGTAAGATTACAGATGTTAGGATTGACGCAAGAGGTTTGTCAATGATATTTGGTCATGAAAATAGAGGACCTTCCCAAAGTTTATGTGGTTGACATAGATAGAAAGACTTGTGATTGTGGTGAGTGAAAGATATTTGGTTTGTCTTGCAAATATATTATATGCTCTATTGATGGAAAGAGATTCAGCATTGGGGATTATGTCCACACTTACCAGAAAAGAAAAGCCTTTCTGAACACTTACAACTATTAGTACCACCCTTTGCCTGACGAAAAGATGGTTCTACATGATAATTTACAACCACCAATTCTAATTAAATCTACTAGCAGACCACAAACTAAAATAAGAAGAGAAACTGATGAACCAGCTACTTTCAAGAAGTAAGAGTGCCAAATGCTCTCATTGTGTTCATTTAGGTCATAATAATAGGACTTGCAAGAAAGTGATTAACATTAAAAAGTGTGACTATAATAAAGGTTAAAAATGTCATTTTTTACTTACAATGCTGATAACACTAATAATTTCATCACATTTACAAATCTCTAACCCATTTTACAAATTATCTATTTTTAGTTGTTTTTAAGTATAATTTTTCTGTTTTGTAGGAATATCCCTAAATTAATGGTGTTTGGATTGAAACATGGTTGTGAAATTTTGATTTCAAAGACTTAGAAACCTTTGGAAGAATTGCTAGCCCTTTGATCCAACATTAATTCTAAAAGGCTTAGATTGTGCCATTTGTTTGAGCTCACATGCACCTTATTGCACTAGATTAACAAACATTAATTTATTAGTTCACCATTTTAATACATTAAACATTAATTTAATTAATTGTAGCCATTAATTTAACTATCATGTATTAGTAAAGCTCATCTAAAGGTTATGGCTGTCAACTCACTAAAGTATCATGATACAATCCAAATGTCTACATGTAATACAATCCAAATGTCTATACTCAATCAAATAATAATTTGCCAAGGCTTGAAGGTTTGGGTATGAGTTTTATAGAGAATTTCGGTGTAAATGCAAAGTGAATTTTTGGAAAAAGTGTAGTTAATAAGAAGATATTTTTCTCTTCTCTTTTGTTTTCAATTTCCTTAAATTGTACTTTCACAAATTTATTAAATAAAATGAGTGTTTTACTTGTCAATATGAGTGACTCATTTTTTAAGCTAAGATGAAGGGTAAAGTTTAAGGATTCGAATTATGGATTTAATTACTCTCTGAAGTAAGTTTAAATTTTATTGTTTTCAATTACATATTTTTATAAGTTGTATTTTCTATCGATTATTTTTATTCTATATTTATTTGTAGATTTAGATCACTTGGATCTATGTGGGAGTTTAGACACACCAATAAAGACATGGGAACACTCTAATACAACTTTGCCATATTATGTGTTTAATCTCCATATTTATTCATATAATAGTCAATTAAGAACTAAGTCACATAATATCCAAACTAGTAAAAAATGCAAAATATAAATATAAGAAAATATTATGTTCATGATTTAAATATATAAAGTGGATCCAATAACCTTAGCACTTCTTTGATTTACAATATTTCTTCTTAACTTTTTTCTACAATTATTTTCATTTAAAATTGTAAACCAAAATTTTAAATTCTCTATGGCTCGACCTTGGACTCACCAACTTATGTTATATCTAGGAACTCTTATACTTGGAAGTAATTATGTTAAGTTTTTGGCACTATTACTAAAGAATTTCAAATTTGTTGTCAATTTCATTGTTATTTATTTTTTCATTTTCTTTTAATTTTCCTTTTGCATTCCATTTCTCCTTTCGTATACATTTTATAATTTAAACATAAAATTTTAGTTAGCACCTTTCTTTCTATTGAAATTCTAATGTTGTTAATAAAAGCTTCTCAAAAATTTAATTTTACCCTAAAATTTCTTGTAAATCAATCCTTTAATTGATATTTCATATCTAATTGAAACTTGGACCTATGAATTATGACTTACCCTTGAACTTCCTTGAACTTTTGGGTGTAGACTGAATGAACATGGTTAAGGATTTTTAAAATTATAGTTACGGCACAAAATTTAAATTGATTACCTAATTGGTCAGTAAATTTTAAAAGCTATTTTTTTAAAAAAAAATAAGTCCACATCTCGAGGCAAGTATTCCCTTCCTTTTTCTTTTCATTTTTTCTTATTTCTTTATTTTGTAGTAATTGTTATTTATATTCTATATTCATTGTTTTCTTTTTGTTTATTTATTTTTATTAACTTATTGTTTTGATATAATTCTTGTTCAGTATATTTATTTTACTTGTATATTTAATTTTTTTTTTAATTATTGTTATTCTTGTAATTTTCAACTAGTGTTTCATGCATTACTCATCATACACACATCATCAGCATTGTATGAGATATTGGTCTCACACAGTCAATGGTAGATTAAATAAGTACTCACATTCACCTCTTTTAGACATGGCCGATGTCGATGTTAACAACTTTTCAGATAAAAAAGATAATCAAGCCTTACAAAATCATCATGACTAGCCTAGGACACTCAAAGAATATATTCATCCTACTATAATAAGATCACCATCATTTATACTTTTTCCTCCAGATGCATTATGTTTTAATTTCAAAATGGTATCATTCAACTTCAATATATTTTTCATGTTTTTCAGTTTAAAAATTTGTACCTGCACTTCAGAGAATTTGAGTAAGTTTAACACTTAAACTGATCAAAATTATAGCATAAACATAATTAGACTTAAGTTTTTTCCTTTCTCTTTAAAGGAAAAAGCTAAAACGTAGCTACAAAACCTTAATCAAATCCATAAGAACTTTGTATGACATGCAAGCATAGCTGTTGAAAAAATTATTTTTACCCTGTATTAGAAATTTTTTCAAAATAAAAATCATCACTTTCACTCAAAAACCAAGAGAACTAATGAATAGGATTAAAGAGTTGCTTAACATTTGCCAATACCATGGATTTGAAACATTAAGGTTAGTGTCATATTTTTATAAGGGACTAACATCTTAAAGTAAACAGATAACTAAAATGATGTTTAAAGATGAGTTTAGATACAAAAGTCCTAAAGCTGCATTAGATTATCTTGACTATATAGCAGAGAATGCACAACACTGGGATACGGTTGGTTCTTATGAGTCATCAAGTAAAACCCAATCATATCTATCTGATAGAGGCATGCACATCCTTAGGGAAGACCATGACCTTTAAGTTAAATTTGCATCTCTAGCTAGAAATTCGAAGCATTAAAGTTAAAAAAAATATTGGTCATATTAAATCTATTCAAGATATTACATGTCACGTTTGTAGTTTCACTTATCATTCTATGTAGGATTGTCTGACTTTATTATCTCTGAAAGAAATTTTGTATAAATAAGAAAATTTCATAACAATTTTAAAAGGCTGAGTCCTAATCTATACTTATAGGCCTATAAATTTGGTTGAAGAAACCACCAAAATTTTAGATTGAGGAATAAAAATCAGCACAAACTCCATAACCATCTTCTTAAGCACATAAGAATTTTTAAAACTCCTATAGTTACCCACCTTACGTCCCACTACTAAGAAAAAATGTTGAAAATACATTACATTCTTTAATTAAAAAATAAAAGCTCATCAATTAATAGACCATGCAAACTTTGAGCAATTTAATGGACGCTGTCTGTAAACTTGCATTAACCCTTACCATTTATGGAAAAGGTAAGCATCCTTATCAATTAGAACCAAACCCTAAGAGTTAACAAAACCTATGAATGGGTAGTATATGAAACTTATATAATAGAGTATAAGCACCCTTCAAACTGGAGGTGAGGCAATACTAACTTGCATCTTTTGGACTGCTCTTCAACTAGTAGAGATGTTTTATCTCATCTACCGATGGCTCACCCAAGTTACACCATCTCCATAAAACATACAGCCCTGACAGAACCCTCCACCCATTTGGGTTCAGCTGCCCTGGGGCTAGACGCAGTCTGGATAGAACCCGGACAAAATAAGGTTGAAGGGGCAACCTAATGTCCCACCTGAAGCATTCTAAATAAAAGGTGATATACCCCCGGGGAGGACGACTGGGGGTGTCACTTTTGCCAGGCAGACGTAGATCCACACTGGCCGGAATGTGGTACGTATCCCTAAGCCGGTATAGGTCTTGGTGTGAAGTCTCACACCTCATATTGTCAATAGCAAATAACTTGGCCTCTGACCTCTGGCCGACCCTCTCCCCTTGTTGCAATCGGGTGTCCCCTATAACCTCGACTCCTTCAGGGCTTGGGTCTCTCACCAGGACCACCCTATTAGTCTCGGAGTCACTCGAAGAAGATGACTCTTCAGGGGACATCCGATGAGGTTGTTGTGTATCTAACATTTTTCCTAGGGTCACGATCTACCAAATGGGAACCAGAAACCCAGAAGATGAAAAACAAAACAAGAATGAGAAGAAGGAGAAAAATTTATGCCTGAGGTAGATTTGACGATGAAAAATGGTAGTGACAGCAGAAAAGGAAATAAGAAACGCTTGCAGGTGGCTGATTCCTGTGTTAGCAAAGATTGGAAATAAGAAGCACAATAAATAAATTAGGGATTTATAAAGGGGAAAGCACTTCATGTCAACAGACAGTACGCTACTTAAGGGACGCGACTGTTCAAGTAACCACCTCTTCAAAATTCAAATGAACGGCCCAAATCCGCCCACGCGTCCTACATTAAATGTGAGGTGATGGAAAATGTGGACAGCTTAGCATGAGAAGGTAAAAAGGGTGGGGAGACCTGCTCGAACAAATTTCCAATCTTATCTCGTTTTACTCTAAAAGACTGGAAACTGGGGGACTGGTGTTTGGGTAATACCGAGCAGACCCCTTTGAGGTAAACCCAGCCCGAGCAGAAGACCTGACCGCTGGCACGAAAATGCCCTCGCTTGGTGTCAAAGCTGGTCGAGATCAAGTGCTCCAAGGCTGGTCGAGCCCTGACCCTCTCTTTCTGATTAGGTCCTCGAACCTCCGAGCAGGATCCAGTCACGTCATCGAAAACACCGAGGGAATCAAGGCTCGAGCAGAGCCGACTTAAACAGGATGACCCCTCTTCCCGACAACTTAACACGACAATCGATGCCTGCCAGGCACCCCACGCCGTAGAGCTTCGTCACTGTTACCGATGGCCAGAGCATGCCTCCACAGTGTCATCATTTCATACAAGCGTGCACGGCACCATCAATTGGCCACGAGAACCCATACCCGCCTAACATCCCACATCCCCATGGCGTGCCGCGGTGACCCCAACTGTCAGAAGGGCCCAAGCATAATTAATGCGGAGGGCGGCTGTCCAGGCAAATAAGGGCGGGAAACAGGAGGATAAAGGGGAGCCAAAGGACAAGGTTTAGGGGATTCTTTTCTTTTTCTTTTAAACCTTGGAGATTTACTTCTTCTTGACCATACTTTCCTTCTTAGAAAATATGAAGCATTTTAACTCCAACAAAAACCATCCAAAAACTAAGACTTTCTCTATCACTTTTACCCTTCAAACGCCCTATCTTTTCCTGTCTCTCAAACCAAGAGGGATACCAAAAGAATCAACCCGATTACTGACTTGAGCATCGGAGAGTTTTCACTGGAAAAACACCCGGCAACCCCTGACACTGTTCTTTGTGAGCGCAGGCAGAAGGAAATCATCGTTCTAGTAAACGGAGAAAGGCAGGAGTCAGTAAGGCATCCGGCGAGCAAAAGTTCACAGCGTCACTTGGGAGCGAGCAGAAAACAGCATCAACAATAGTCTTCACTTCATGCACATCACTTAGAGCTTGTTCAATTATCTTTTCAACTTGATCAGGAATTTTCACAATATTCTTCACTTTATTCAGGACACTTAGTACTTCTTCAAGTTGTGAGATCACTTGTTGATGTGCCATTGCAAAACTTTGATGACCATCAAAGAATGCACCGTTGTTGAATTCACTTGGTTTTGGGCACCACCATTAGAAAAAGTCACAAACTTCATAAAGGCAATTATTGAATAGTTCAGTTGGATTATCTTTAATCTCTAAAACTCGAACAACAAAACGTTCTATGCAATGACATTTGAAGTTCCTGAACTTGATCAAATTTCCTTTCACTTGACTCCTTCATTCCATACTGGCTCTATTGTATATATTCCTCAATGAATCTATGTTGTTGGGTTTGAATGTTGAGAGAGCATTAGTTGAGTTTGCAAATTGAATGAGGGAGTAAAGCTCGCAAACTAAGCTCTATTTTTTAGCATTTAAATTGGCAAATTTGTGGCTATATAATTGTTGGCACCCAATGATAAAATTACAACTGTAATATTGTTTTAACTTGATGTAAATTTTTTTCCGTTTATGCGAGTATTTTGGTTTATGTAAGTTGTTGTCAGGGTTAAAATTGTCTTTTTATTTCTTCAATGCAATTATAATTAAACCCAAACGGGGTAAAATACTCTCGTTTATGTTGTTATAAGTTTGATGCTAAATCTGTGATATGTATCAATTCTTGAAATCCAACTGTTTGGGTAATATCGGGCAGGTCTCCTCGAGGCCCTTCTAGCTCGAATAAAATACCCCGAGGTCAACCCGGCTCGAGCAGAAGTCCCGACCACTGGCACAAAGACGATCTCACTAGACGTCAAAGCTAGTCAAGGTCGAGAAATTCAGAGCCGTCCGAGCTCCGAGCTCTCTTGCTCGCCGAGGTCATCGTGTCCGCCAAGGTCGGACAAGGACGTGGAGCTCAAGATCGATCGAGACCCGAGCTCTCCTTTCTGCTCGTTGCAGTCAAGTTCTCGAGCACAACTGGGCTGCGCTAGTCATAAGACAAATGGAATGTAAGACCCGGCTCAGGACAGTCCGACCCGTTTCCTCAGAATTCCGCACGCCTTACAATGTCTGATCAAGGCCCCACATGGTATGGTGGTGGTACTGTTGCCAATGGCCGGCACATGCCCCCACGGTGTCATCATTCCTTGCGCACATGCCCGACATGGTGATCTGGCCATGTGAATCGGGTTAAGGAGACAGCCGCGCATCCCCAGGGAATATTACGCCAATCCCGACAGTCAGAGGGACCTAGACATCACTGACGCGGGAACGGATGCTCTCGGAGAGAAAAGGCGGGAAAAAACAGAGAATAAAAGGAAACGGATGGGCAAGTTCAGGGGTTCCAAAAATTCACACAGGTTCTTCCTATCCTTACTTTCCTTTACACTAATTCTCCAAAAAACTCCATTTATTTAGAAAAGAAAGGCAAAAATTCCCCTTTTCATTTTTTCTGTCTCTCTAACTAAGAGGGATACCAAAAAGAACAACCCAATTACTGACTTGAGCATCGGAGGGTTTTCGCCGGAACAACACCCGGCAACCCCTGACCTTGCTTTCTGAGAGTATAGGTCCGGAAAACTTTCGTTCTGGGAAAGACAGAGGAATAAGAATTGGGAGGCAGTCCTGCTCGAGCTCGAGCTAGCCGCGAGCGTAAGATTCTAGCATTGTTCGACGGACGCGGAAAACAGAGATCAACATTTTTGGCGCCGCCTATGGGATCGGCTCAAAAGCCTGATTTCCTAACACGTTCAGGACACACAACGCAACGATGAGAGGAAACAGCTGAAGGGGTGTAAGTCCAGAGGAATCGATGACTTTGAGAGAAGTGGCCAACGAGGCTCATAATAGGGAGATCTAAGACATAATGGATCGGATGGAGAAACAAATGGAGACTCTGACCTCCATATTGTAAGAACTCAGGGACTGACAGAGGAAAGCATGCAATGACGTCCCTGAATCCAGCCGTGGGAATGCTCCCATTTAGGAGAATGTGGGAGATGAAGCCCAAAGACCTAGGGCACCAAACGTTGTCTTGAGGGAGGAGACAAATATAGAGGAAAGGGGGTCTCGTTAGCACTTGCAGGATACGGTCCTAACCTCCCGTGCAGAGGAGCTGGAAGGGGAGGTGCGTAGGTTGGCACAAGTTGTGGAGGATCTCCGGGGAAACAAAAAGAGCCCAAGCTGGCGAATAATGCTGGACAACGAATCCCCACTCTCAACGGAGATCATGGGTGTCACGATCCCATGTGACTTCCGCTTCCCAGATCTGAAATTTTTGGGAAATAGCGATCCGCTGGTGCATATAGAGTGGTTTAACAACAAGACAGGAGTGCAGGGTCTGTCAGCAGCGCAGAGGTGCAGGGCTTTCCCGCTCACTCTTGAGGGAAGGGCAAGAGAATGGTACCGCAGGCTCCCATGGGGAAGCATCTTGAGCTTTGAACAGATGTGTAGGGAGTTTGTAGAGTAATTTCGGGGCGCAGTGACCCCTGAGGATGATATGATGGAGCTGTCAGAAGTAAGGCAGAGGGAGGGAGAGTCCCTTTGGGAGTTTGTCAAAAGATACCATAGATTGGTCCTAGATCTTGGCGCGTTTAATCATCCCCAAGCGCTGAGAGGACTGAA
Source organism: Murraya koenigii (assembly GCA_025617385.1). NCBI lineage: Eukaryota > Viridiplantae > Streptophyta > Magnoliopsida > Sapindales > Rutaceae > Murraya > Murraya koenigii. The sequence continues at coordinate 13,144,549 of CM046814.1, forward strand.
GGATGGGATCCGGATGGGGTGACCATGGTATAATCTGCGGAGAAGGCTATGGTAATTAAAGAGGAGAAGGCTGCAAAGCTGAGAAGTGAGCAGGTCAATGGAGCAAAGAGGAAGGAGAAAGGAGGTCCTGCCCGAGGAGCACAAGCTTCAAAAGCAGCAAGGGACTGGGTTGCCCCGTACAACCCTTACCAGAGAGCTCCCCCATCGAGGATGGTTCCCCTACCACCTTGCAGGTCTCCAGGTCGGGATCACAGGGCGTACAGGAGTTATGACGAGCACACATCCCGCAATCAGCCACCAAGCAGACATGAGATGAACCACAACAGAGCAGATCGCCCATTGTCACCCCCACCGAGAAGTTTCCCAAGGGATCGAGCGATATAGATGGTGGAGTAGAGCCCCACTTACGGGCAATACATGAGGTTGAAGGTATCTCTCGAAGAGATACTTCAAGTGGCTGAGGAGCGAGGACTGCTGAGCCCTCTAATGCCAATGGCCAAGTCAGCTGGCAAATGGGACAAGGGGCGGTTCTGCCGTTTCCATGGTGACCACGGCCATTCCACATCGCAGTGCCGTGATTTAAAGAACCAGGTGGAGGATCTGGTTAGGAATCGGTACTTGGATGAGTTTATTGAGGGAGGGCATCCGGTGGTTAAGCAGCAGCCTGAGGAAGATGACCGAGCTTACGAAATAGACATGGAACCACCGGCCATGAGGGTGATCTCAGGAGGGCCCACGATGGCAGGAAGTTCAAACAGGGCTCGGAAGAACTACTGCAGATATGCCGCTGCCGGGCGGGAGGTCCTATTCACTGCCCCCACTGCCAAAAAGGCCAAGGTTCGGCAGGTGCCCATTATGTGGACGGAGGAGGACAAAGAGGGGTGTCTGTACTTCACGAGGATGCCCCAGTTGTAAAAGCCAACGTAGCTAACAAGGAAGTTGACCGAATCATCGGTCGACTCGTGAAGCTCTGTGGATATTCTCTTCAAATCCACACTTGAGGATTTGGGAATAACAGCGCGAGCCTCGAGCGCATCGAGCACTTCCTTGAAAGGATTCGGGAGGAAAGTCGATACCTCCGGAATCATCGTTCGGCAGAGAACCATGGGCTCGAGGCCTTTGAAAGAACATGATGCTGGATTTTATGGTGGTAGATGAAGCCAGCCCATACCTGGCAATTCTACGGAGGCCGTTTATAAGGATCAGCCAATGCGTGCTATCCATCCATTATTTGGCTCTAAAGTATCGAGTGAATGGGGCTGTAGGGGTCGTGAAAGTTAACCAGAGGGTGGCGAGGAGTTGCTACGCTGTAGCGGCCAAAGAAACCATGCAGATAACCTCGTTGGACTCGAGGGGGGAATCAAGGAATGGAAGGCAAGAGCCGGCTGAGAAGCTGGAGGAGGTCGAGGTAAGAGCAGACGACCCCGAGAAGAAAATCCGGATCGGCTCGGGCATTAGCGAGCGGTTGAAGGAAAAGTTGGTGGAGAGTCTGCGAGCACACGCAAATGTGTTCGCATGGACGCACGAGGATATGCCCGGATCGACCCGAGTGGCGTGTCACAGGCTGGCAATACGGAGAGATGCTAAGCCAGTGAGGCAGAAAAGGAGATGCGTCAACCAGGAGAGATATGAAGCCATCAACTGCGAGGTGGAAAAGTTGCTGAAAGTGGGATTCATAAGGGAGGTCTCTTACCCCGAATGGATCTCGAATGTGGTGTTGGTGAAGAAGGCAAGTGGGAAATGGAGAATGTGCGTGCATTTCACAGACGTGAACAAGGCTTGCCCAAAAGATAGCTTTCCGCTAATAAAGATAGACCAACTGGTGGATTCTACGGCGGGGTACGGGCTGCTTAGTTTTATGGATACATTCTCAGGATATAACCAGATTCCCATGCACCGATCAAATGAGGAGTGCACAGCCTTCATCACTAATTAGGGGCTGTACTGCTACAAGGTCATGCCCTTCAGTTTGAAGAATGTAGGGGCAACATATCAGAGACTGGTGAGCAAGATCTTCAAGCCATTGATCGGTCGAACGATGGAGGTATATATGGATGACATGATCACCAAGTCTAAAGACGCGGAGGAGCATGTAAGGCATTTAGAGGAGACCTTTGCACTTTTAAGAAAGTACCGGATGAAGCTAAACCCAGAGAAATGTGCCTTTGGGGTCGGGTCGGGAAAATTCTTAGGCTTCATGGTCAGTCACAGAGGGATCGAGGCCAATCCGGAGAAGATAAGAGCAATGGTGGAAATGAGGTTTCTCCGTAGCCTCAAGGAGATACAAAGTCTTACTGGCAAACTGGCACCCCTCAACAAGTTCGTATCTCGAGCCACGGATAAATGTCGAGTCTTCTTCCAGGAAATAAAGAAAGGCAGGAAGATAAAGTAGACCCTGAACGCGAGCGTTGCCCAACAGCTTGAAAGAATACTTGCTGTAAGCTCCATTACCGCCTCACACCTCGAGCGAGGGAGGTATTGCTTTGCATTTCAGCCGTATCCCAATGGGTAACGAGCTCGGCCTGTAAGTGGAAGAGTCGGGTGCAAGACTTGTTTATTACACGAGCAAAGCTTTGCTGGAAGCTGAGACTCGATATCCACTGATGGAGAAATGGGCACTGGCCCTAGTCACGGCAGCCCGAAAGCTGAGGCCTTATTTTCAGGCACATTCGATAGTGGTTCTAACAAACCAGCCCCTCAGGAAAACTCTGTACAAGCCTGAGACTTCTGGAAGGTTAGTAAAATGGTCAGTGGAGCAAAGCGAGTTCGACATTAATTACCAACCCCGAGCAACCATAAAAGCACAGTCTTTAGCTGACTTCGTGTCGAGTGCACTGCAAGGGATGAGGAGACAGAGAGCGAGCCCCCACTAGATTCCCAGGCCTTGACCAATACATGGATAGTCACAGTAGATGGATCTTGTGGAAATCAGGGGGCAGGGGCAGGAGTTGTGCTCCTAAGTCCTGAAGGGACAGAGATGCAATACGCTGTGAAATTATAATTCGAAGTTACCAACAATCAGGCCGAGTACGAAGCTGTAATAGCGGAATTGAAGCTCGCCTCGGTAGTAAAAGCAGAGGAGGTAAAGCTTCGAACAGACTCACAGCTGGTAACAAACCACCTCGACAAGAGCTTCCAGGCGAAGGGGGAGAAGATGGAAGCCTACCTTCGGAAGGTGAAGCAACTAATGGGGAGTTTCTGAGCTATCGAGGTAGAACAAATCCCAAGGAAGAAGAATTTTTGAGTTGATATGATAACTCGCATGGCAGCCGCATTGGACCCCAAGTTACCAAAGTCTATCCTTTTCGAAATGAAGACCTGCTCGAGCATCGAGCAGGGGGACGAGGTGATGAGCTTATCGACGAGCAACACCTGGATGGAACCGATCATTTCTTACCTCAATGAAGGGACAGTGTTGGCCTATAAGAAGCAGGCAAGGAAGTTGAAGTGCAAAGCGGCCAGGTATACTCTCATCGACGGGGTCTTATATAGACGGGGTACACTCTCCCTCGTTGCGGTGCTTAGACCGTGAGGAGGCTGATTATGTCCTCCGAGAGATACACGAGCGAATCATGCGAAATCATTCCGGCGCGAGGTCCTTGGCTTTCAAGGCCTCGAGGCAAGGATACTTTTGACCCGCATGCACCAAGATGCTCAGGAGAAGACCAGAAGTTGCAAAAGTTGCCAGAGTCTTGCCAACTACCTAACTCAGCCTCCGAAGAACCTTACGGTGATGAACTCACCGTGGCCATTTGCTCAATGGGGAATTGACTTGATCGGGCCACTGCCAAAGGGGAAAACGTCTGCGATCCATGCCATAGTCACAATCGATTATTTCACCAAATGGGTCGAAGTGGAAGCCTTGAGCAGCATTACGGAAGGTAAAACCACTGATTTCATTAGGAAAATTGTAATTTGCAGGTATGGGATTCCTCATGCGTTGGTCACAGACAATGGGAGACAGTTTAACAATGGCAAGTTCAGAGACTTCTGTCGAATTCTGGAGATAGAACTGAAATTTTGCTCTCCCTCACATCCACAAGCCAATGGACAAGTAGAAGCCGCGAACAAGACCATAAAACCTCTCCTGAAGACCAGACTTAGCGAGCAAAAAGGAGCCTGGGTGGACGAGCTGTCTGGTGTCTTGTGGGCTTACAGAATCACACACAAAACGGCCACTAGAGAGACCCCATTCTCCTTGGCGTTTGGGCATGAAGCAGTGGTTCCTGCTGAAATAGGAATGGGAAATCATCGGACGAAACACTTCAATGAGGAGCAAAACAACGAGCAGATGTGCGCAGGTCTGGACTTGCTGTAAGAGAAGAGAGAAAGGGTCGCTGCTACGATCGCAGAATATCAACAGAGAGTGGCTCGTTATTACAACCGAAATGTGTACATTCGCCGGTTTCAGGTGGTGATTGGGTACTCAGAAGAGTCAACCAGAGCACGAAGGACCCAAGGCAAGGTATGCTAGGGCCAAATTGGGAAGGCCTTTATCGAGTCACTCAATTAGCAGGACCAGGAGCACACCGGCTAGCTCATCCGGATGGACGAGAGGTCAAGAGGCCGTGGAACGCACAACTCTTGTTGAAGTAAGTTTCCTTGTATTGTGAGTGATAATGTAAGATTCCTTCCCAAAATGGGGATATGTAAAAACTCAAATGCGTAAGAGTATGAAAAACATTTGTAATATAAATTCAAGTTGAAGCTAAGAAGCACTGCAAGAACGCTAAGGTCGAAGTCCCAAAGCCTAAGCCTCGAGCGGGACTCGGTACCTAGCGAGGCCAATTGCAGGCCCGAGCAGAAGAAGCTCGCGAAGAACGCAAAGGTCAGAAGTCCCAAAGCCTAAGCCTTCAAGCGGGACGGTACCTACCGATGCCAATTGCAGGCCCGAGCAGAAGCAACTCGTGAAGAACGCTAAGGCCAGAAGTCCCAAAGCCTAAGTCTTAGGCGGGACGGTGCCTAGCGAGGCCAATTGCAGGCCCGAGCAGAAGAAGCTCATGAAGACAACGCTAAGGCCAGAAGTCCCAAAGCCTAAGTCTTAGATGGGACTATGCGTAGCGAGGCCAATTGCAGGCCGAGTAGAAGAAGCTCATGAAGACAACGCTAAGGCCAGAAGTCCCAAAGCCTAAGTCTTAGGCGGGACGGTGCCTAGCGAGGCCAATTGCGAGCCCGAGCGTAAGAAGCTCCGAAGACAACGCTAAGGCCGAAGTCTCAAAGCCTAAGTGTTAGACGGATCGTGCTTAGCGAGGCCAATTGCAGGCCCGAGCAGAAGAAGCTCATGAAGATAACGCTAAGGCCAGAAGTCCCAAAGCCTAAGTCTTATTAGAAGGGACGGTGCCTAGCGAGGCCAATTATAGGCCCGAGCAGAAGAAGCTCATGAAGACAACGCTAAGGCTAGAAGTCCCAAAGCCTAAGTCTTAGGCCGTACGGTACCTAGCGAGGCCAATTGCAGGCCCGAGAAGAAGAAACTCATGAAGAAAACGCTATGGCCAGAAGTCCCAAAGCCTAAGTCTTAGGCGAGACGGTGCCTAGCGAGGCCAATTGTAGGCCCGAGCAGAAGAAGCTCATGAAAACAACGCTAAGGCCAGAAGTCCCAAAGCCTAAGTATTAGATGAGACGGTGCCTAGCGAGGCCAATTGCAGGCCCGAGCAAAAGAAGCTCATGAAGACAACGCTAAGGCCAGAAGTCCCAAAGCCTAAGTCTTTGGCGGGACGATCCGAAGAAGCTCAAGAAGACAACGCTAAGGCCAGATGTCCCAAAGCCTAAGTCTTAGGCGGGACGGTGCCTAGCGAGGCCAATTTCAGGCTCGACCAGAAGCTCATGAAGACAACACTAAGGCCAAAAGTCCCAAAGCCTAAGTCTTAGGCGGGATGGTGCCGAGCGAGGCCAATTGTAGGCCCGAGCAGAAGCTCATGAAGACAACGCTAAGGCCAGAAGTCCTAAAGCCTAAGTCTTAGGCGGGACGGTGCCCAGCAAGGCCAATTGCAGGCCCGAGCAGAAGCTCATGAAGACAACGCTAAGGCCAGAAGTCCCAAAGCCTAAGTCTTAGGCGGGACGGTGCCTAACGAGGCCAATTGCAGGCCCGAGCAGAAGCTCATGAAGACAACGCTAAGGCCAGAAGTCTCAAAGCCTAAGGCTTAGGTGGGACGGTGCCCAGCAAGGCCAATTGCAGGCCTGAGCAGAAGCTCATGAAGACAACGCTGAGGCCAGAAGTCCCAAAGCCTAAGTCTTAGGCGGGACGGTGCCCAGCAAGGCCAAATGCAGGCCTGAGCATAAGTTCATGAAGTCAAAGCTGAGGCCAGAAGTCGCCAAAGCCTAAGCCTCAGGCGGGACGGTGCCCAGCGAGGCCATTAATAAACTCGAGCAAGAAGAGCGCAAGGAGATTACATTGAATTTAAACATGAACCAAAATTGGACTTGAAGTAAATAAGCTCGCAATATATAGAGCCACAAAGCACGAGCAGAACGTCGGTCCAGAAAGACCGAGCTCACGAAACAGGCCAAAGGCTTTCAGCCTAACTCAAGGCAAATCTCTGCCAAGCATAAGTTTAAAGAACCAAACATGAAGTAATACACTTAGGCATAAAATAAAATAGAAAGCCCAACACTTACAAAATTCTTACTTAGCAAGTATATGAAGTCAATCCTACATACAAAACAAGAGAATATACACACGAGCACAAAAAGGAGTTGTTCAACATATGCCTTTTTATTTCATTAAAGTGATTACAAGTACAAAAAAAAAATAGTTTAGGTAGTAGGGTTGTCATCGGCAGCAGCAGGAGGAGTAGTAGTAAGAGCGACAGAAGGAACATCTCCAGCAGCAGCAGCAGGAGCATTGGCAGCAGGAGGAGGAACATCTCCAGCAGCAGCAGGAGGAGGAACATCTCCAGCAGCAGTAGGAGGAGGAACATCTCCAGCAGCAGCAGGAGGAGGAACATCTCCAACAGCAGCAGGGGGAGGAATAACTTCCCCAGGTCCAGTCTGTGGCTCGGCAGAGGAAGCTCCAAACTCTTGGGTGGGGGCGTCATGAATGCGTATGTACTCGGCAACACCCTCTTGGACCTTAGACAGGTCGACTTCAGGATGAACCTTGCCCAAGGCATACACGAGGCAGTCATAGCTGAAGTCCACCCCATTGTTGTACTCGATTGAGAGCTGAACCTTCAGAGCATCTATTTTCCCTTGGAGACGAGAAGTTTCCCCCTCCAAGGTCTTCTCGTAGGAGGATCTCTGGGTGTCCAAATCCTTCTGAGTCTCGATCAACTCCTCACGGATGTCAGTCAGTTCCCTCTGGAATTGAGAAACCTTGGAGTCTGACACTGTTGTCCTCTCTGCAAAGGTGGCATTCTCCTCTTGGAGCCTCGAGTTCTTCTCTTTCAACTCCCCGACAGTCTGCTCCAAGTTCCGGATCGCTGCTCGAAGTTCCTCCTGAGAATCTTGGGTCTTGGCCTGGAGCCTGGTCACAGCTGCTGAAGTTCAGAAGGAGAGGCGCTGGAGAGCACTAAACAGCTCGTCAGCATCATAGGATTCTAGTCCATCCAAGAATCTGTCATCCATCGTCCCTGTAAAGCTCCTCAGGTAAGGCTCAGTGCGGGCTGGCAGACCCTACTCCTGCACATCTTCGGGTCGAAGGCGAGCTGAGGCAGTAGTCCTCTGACGCCTATGAGGAGGACCTTCTGCTACCTGCTGAGTAGAAGGAGGAGCTCGAGCAGGTGGAGGCAAAGCGTCTGTTTCTGCTCGTGGTCTCTTCGAGGTGCTCTCACCTCCGGCAGTTCCAACACGCCTGAGCATCATCTCACGCAACCCCCCTCATATCTTCTGCTGGCACCAAACCAAATTCCAAAAAATTTTGGGGTGTAAGCAGCTCCCTGCACGAGCTCGCGTTGTCAAGTGCAGCCTTTATGTGTGCTTGAAGCTGTTTCCCAATCCTGAAAGAAGCACCCCAAGAAACTGCAAAAATAGCAAAGGAAAAATAATGAGAACAGATGCGAGCAGAAAAATTAAAATGAGAATTCACCGGACAAATAGACAACTTGGAGTGCAAAAATGTCGTGGAACCGGAGGGATCCCCTCGGTGAGAGGTGCAGCATGCCCCCATTCTCCCCCAACGAAGAAGAATTTGCTCTTCCAGTTGCCACCGGAGGTCGGGAGGTCGGTGATGGGTTTTACCCTTCACGTCGGAGGTAGGTAGTACCAACCAGCATCCTTTGGGCTGCACTTCAACTGATACAGGTGCTTTATTTCCCCTACCGAGGGTTCACCCAGATCGTACCATTTCCACAATACAAAGAGTCCGAAAAGGACCCTCCACCAGTTCGGGTTCAACTGCCTTGGGGCCAGACAAAATCTGGACAAAATCTGGGCGAAATAAGGCTGTAGAGGCAGCCTAACCCCCCACCTGAAGCATTCCAGATGGAAGGTCGTATACCCTTGAGGGGGATGGCTGGGGATATCACCCGTGCCCGGTAACCTTAAATCCACATTATCGGGTATGTTGTAAGTATCCCTAAGTCTATTCAAATCTAACTGGGTGGTTTTACACCTCATTTGATCAATGGGGTATCCCCTACCCTCAGACCTTTGGCTGGCCCTTTCCTCCCAATGCGGCTGGGCCTTCGCCGCGAGCAATGCCCCTTCTAAACTAAAATCCCTCACGGGAATTATACTAAGAGGCTCTACTTCACTTGAAGAGGAAGATTCCTCAGGGGACATCCTACGGGCTCTACCAGACATTTTTTCCTAGAGTTTAATCTACCCAAATGAAATCAGGGACCCGGAAGAAGGAAAAATGGTGAAGATAGAAAGAAGAAGGGTTGTACCTGGATACAGAGAAAGGTTTAGATGGCCGAGAATAACGCTGACGCTGAAGAAGAAGACGAAGAAGCACTTGCAGAAAATTTTGGGTTAAGTAAAAATGAGCAATAGGAAGTACAGTGAAGAAATCAAGGGTTTTTAAAAGAGGAAAGGCAAAAGGTGCGTCTCTTCAGTAGACGGCGCGAAGATCAAGGGACGCAACCTTTCGAGTCACGTCCCTTCAAAATTTAATGCACGCTCAGGATCTATCCACGTGTCCCGCATTAAATGCGAAATGATGGAAGTGGAAGACAACTGGGGAACGTGGGGAAGCGTAAAAGGCCTGGAAGTCGACCCATCACTAATAAGTTTCCACTCTTATCTCATTTCACTCAAAAGACTAGAAACTGGGGGACTGGTATTTGGGTAATATCGGGCAGGTCTCCTCGAGGCCCTTCTAGCTCGAATAAAATACCCCGAGGTCAACCCAGCTCGAGCAGAAGTCCTGACCACTAGCACGAAGACGATCTCACTAGACGTCAAAGTTGGTCAAGGTCGAGGAATTCAGAGCCGTCCGAGCTCTGAGCTCTCTTGCTTGCTCGAGGTCATCAGGTCCGGCCAAGGTTGGACAAGGACGGGGAGCTCGAAGACTGATCGAGACCCGAGCTCTCCTTTCTGCTCGCTGCAGTCAAGTTCTCGAGCACAACTGGGCTGCGCCAGTCATAAGACAAATGGAATGTAAGACCCGGCTCAGAACAGTCTGACCCGTTTCCTCAGAATTCCGCACGCCTTACGATGTCTGAACAGGGCCCCACATGGTATGGTGGTGGTACTGTTGCCGATGGCCGGCACATGCCCCCACGGTGTCATCATTCCTTGCGCACATGCCCGACTTGGTGATCTGGCCATGTGAACCGGGTTAAGGAGATAGCCGCGCATCCCTAGGGAATATTACGCCAATCTCGGCTGTCAGAGGGACCCAGACACCACTGACGCGGGAACGGATGCTCTAGGAGAGAAAAGACAAGCAAAAACAGAGAATAAAAGGAAACGGATGGGCAAGTTGCAGGGGTTCCAAAAATTCACACAGGTTCTTCCTATCCTTACTTCCCTTTACACTGATTCTTCAAAAAACTCCATTTATTCAAAAAAGAAAGGCAAAAATTCCCCTTTCATTCTTCCGGTCTCTCTAACTAAGAAGGATACCAAAAAGAACAACCCGATTACTGACTTGAGCGTCGGAAGGTTTTCGCTGAAACAACACTAGGCGACCCCTGACCTTGTTTTCTGAGAGTACAGGTCCGGAAAACTTCCGTTCTGAGAAAGACAGAGGAATAGGAATTGGGAAGCAGTCCTGCTCGAGCTCGAGCTAGCCGCGAGCAGAAGATTCTAGCATTGTTTGAAGGAACGCGGGAAAATAGCATCAACACTAACCATGGACATTATAACCGTTTTACCATCAACTAACATTCAAACAAAAAAATTATCTGACAACCATGGGCGACCAACCTTAGAATTTCTTTGACTAAGCTCTTTAGCCCCTTCTAACTGTTATGACCATTACTAGTAAATTAAATTTTATGAGATTTTAAATTATACCCATTTGGATGGTTAAGACTCTTTAATTACAAGCTTAATTTCATTTTTAAAAAATTATAAGACCAAATTTCAAACTTTAATCAAATTATAATTCAAAATGAACTTGGAGAAATCACCATCTTTATATTAAAAATAAAAAATTAAAAGGAATAAAACATGTAGATCCCCAAAATCACTCAAAATAAATCTTTAAATCACGGCTTTGACTTGGCCACCAATGCCGCTGCTGCGGATTTGTAAGAGCAATGATTAAGATTGAAAATGATAAGGTGTATTTGTTAGTTCTTTTTATTAGTTACATTGACATGAATCTACTTGTAACTATTATCATGATAGAAAGACTACTTTCCATGAATTTTGTGAAGGATTGATTTTGAAACTAAATAACTGATCAATGATTTAATGATGACTTAGTTGTATATATAGAAAAAAAAATATTTTCTTGTATATAGAATGAAGCAATATTTCAATTGTTTCAAAATATAAAAACATACGGAGATCAGTTGAAGAAGTATTGTAAATAATTATATTTTTCAAGTTGAATACTTTTAGTTTGTTATTTTTTTCTATTGGCTCTTATTATTCTGTCCAAAATTTTTTAATCAATTTATACCAAATCTATTTTAAAACTAATTTCTTGGATTCAACACTGCTGATGGCAGGGGATTTTCAATAATTAAAGGATATTTGCCATCTACCTCTCAGTATATAAAATCTCGGGTGACAAATATAAAAATTACCCAAAATTAATATTATATGCAAGTAAAATATTCTGGTCAGCCACAAAATTAATAAATAACAGATAATACCACAACTTTTGGTTATCACTGCATTAAATAAACAAATTCAACAATTTAGGACCCACAACGTAGTTGTTCTTCCATGACTGGTTGATTTCAAATATCTCTCCTTTGTTTCATGTTTCATGTTTCATGTTTCATGTTTCATGATTTTAAAGATCAAGCAGGTCTTACACGCGTTCACACCCAAGGGCATCCCCGTAAATCAGCTCAGACGTCGGGGGCACGTACGTGAACGTAATAAAAAATAGAATCGTTCTATTCCAAAAATAAAAATTAAAATATAGAAATGTCCCATTCCCCCAACCAATGTTGAATATCCAACCATGGTTACCATGGTCACGTGTAGGTTATATTGATTTATAATCGTCACCTATTTTCAAAGCCACAGAAACTATATATAATTCAACGCAGGAAAAGGGAAAAAGAGGAGAAAAAATGGCAGCGTTTTACATGGACGAGGAGGAGGTGTGGAAATGTCCAAAACACCCAACGAAACGACACCGTTCGGGAATCTGTCCAACCTGTCTCCGCGAACGCCTCTCATCTCTCTGCCCGGACTGCGCCAACCTGCGACCCTGTGCCTGTTCGAGCAGCGCCGTAACGACATCATCGTCGTCATCGTCGTCGTCTTCGTCGTCGTTTTCTCGGTTTTCAACAGGGGGCGAGAATTTGAGCGCGGGTGTCGGAACAGTCGGGCGGGTAAGCAATTTGATAGAAAGCGAGCTGGCTTTTCGGAGATCCCGATCTGTCGCGGTGCCTATGTTTATGCGGTCCATGTCAAAGTCGAAGCCTGTTGATGCTGCAAATGAAGAGCGAAGTAAAGAGAAAACAACAACAGCGTTTTGGGGGTGGTTGAAGGGAGGCGGCAGTATTGGTAATGATAATAGTAATTATAAAAAAAGCAAAAAACAGGTGGATGTGGAAGAGGAGAGGAAAGTGATGATGAGGAAATCCAGGTCGGTGGCGGTTTCGACGTCTGATTATGGGAAGTCAAAGGGAGGGACTAAATGGTACTTTCCTAGTCCGATTAAGGCTTTCAGGCATTCAAGACTATCCAAGGTTGTCTTGCAAGAGCACTCCCCCATGTACAGAGGTTGAGACTTTTCTGCTGACACTTCTCTTCTTTTTTTTTTAAAGAGAAATAAAAATATATAATTTTTTTTTACATGATATTATTATTTAATATTATACTTATATGACATAAAATAATAATTAATATTTATAATTTAAATTATAATTAAGATTAGTTTACTTTAATTTATATAAGGTATTATAGATTTAAACTTTTGTTAATATTCTCTATTCCTTACTCTGAATAAAAAAAATAGACTTGTCATGATCGAGGAGAAATTAATCTTTACCGATTACAAAAATATATAATTGTTAAAGAAAAGAAATTGACTGATTTTTTCTTTTCTATCTTTTTAAATAATTTCTTTAAACATTTACTATAGTATATCACTATCTTTTTGGATGATTCCAGTATTAGTTAGTCATTATGTTTAATTATGCTAAATTTTAATTGTTTGTTTAGTATAAGAGTTTTTTTTTTCTTTATTAGTTTGTGTTAAGATAATGCAATAATGTTGAAGTGTATGTGTAATTAGATTCTAGAATATAGTATTGATGATGCCAATTAATTAGCAGTATGATTGGGGGCTGGATTTTACAGAGAATGTTCGGGTATTAACTGCCTCAAAATACTCTAGTCTGATCTTAAATTACAAATGATAAAAATTTGGAGCACTTGACATTTGATTTTTAACGAAAAGTAATTCTTAAAAAAAAAGGGGCACTTTTAAAGGTACTTTATAATTTAGAAAAGTAAGTTGGGTCGCTTAAGCTTAGGGTAATTATGGCTAAACGAAATCAATACTGGATATAGTAACTGTAAATTAATCTGAGAATGTAACAAAAACTTTTCATGAGGCTTATTAGTCTGTATTCTTGCCATTATCATCTAAAGGAGACTAACGAGGCTTATTAGTCTGAATCGTTGAATCTATCCTTTTCTGATCATACTTTTAATTAACAGTTTTATTATCAAAATAATTTTTGATAAAATTATTTAATTAATTCTTTGTTCTCTTTTCATTCTCAATTCCTTAAGTCTCATCAATTCTTTTATATGTTTTTTATAACCATAAATAAATCTATCATTAAAGAAAATGAACTTTAATAAATTTTTATCATGAAAAATAATGAATATTAAGAAATTAATCTTTGCCAATTACAAAATTTAATGAATATTAAGAAAGAATATTTTTATATATAGAAAGTATGAAATAGATATTAAGATTTATAAAGAAAGGTAAAAAAAAAAAATTAAAAGAGAGTGAAATTGAGAGTTTAATTTACAGAATTAGAGAGTAGAGATAGAACTATGCAATCGTGTTTAGAAAGAGATATATGAATAAAAGATAATTTGAGATTTTTAAAATTTAAAATTTAAATAATAAATTTATTTTAAAAAATAAGTGTAAAGATAAATTTAGTGAATTGAAATAATCTTACTCCTTTATATTACCTTTTAATATAATTTGATCAGTTGGGCGTTTTAATGGAATTTACTAATCTATAATTGAAAAAAAAAAAAGGGTAAAGAGTAATATTACAATCGATTATTTATAATTCTAAGAATGTAACAACTTAATGATGATTTGGTAATACCTAAGTTTATCAGAATCTTGGACTGTTAATTTTAAGGAGGAGCTATCTTACAGTTGCTCACATAAATACTATTTATAAGAGAGCTGCATCTTACAACAACAGTGAGGTGGCAAACTCTTAATTTGAAAGGGGCTCGCAGATGGTTTTTACTTTTAATTTATTGTTTGGGTAACTGAGGTAATGATGAGTTGTTTTTTCCAATCATTAAATTGCGCATCACTGCAACATGCATCGTGAAGCTGAAGCAAGTACTTTATATTTATTATCGTCAAGTTTGATGAACGTTTCAGATAAGTTCCAATAAATTTAAATTTGCAAGTCTTGCATTTGTTGACGAAATACTCTAGTGTGCGTGTCACCGTGTAAGTTTCTGTATACATTGTTTGCGGTCCCATTTCCAGTTATATACCACAAGCCGAACAAGTTTGATTGCATGGTGTTGAAAATTTCTCGGTTAATGTTTTCATAAGATTTTTAGGCCCGTAAGTTGAAACGTTCTATTTAGCGCTGTATCAATTTGTACTGCGCAACACAAAAAGAGATTTGTAAAGAATCTTGGAATCGGACTTGCGGATAATATTCAACCATATTGCCATCCTAAAGTTGTTTTTGAAAGAATCGCAACATATTCTTTTGTTGTTGCATAAAGTACTTTTAAGTAACATCCAATTTAAATGAATTCATACAAGTTCTAAAAGGTTTTTTAGAGGTAAAGCAGTTGGGAAAGAGTTGGCTAATACTTTCTTGGTTCTTGCTCGCTCACTTTGTTGTGATAGGGAAGAAGTGTTGCCATCAAGGAGTAGCTAAAAATGTGTCCCACACATTCCACGCACATATATATTCTTTTAAATTAAAACATGCATATATGAAATGGTGATTGCAATTCTTTTAAATTAAAACATGCATATATAAAATGGTGATTGCAGATAAATATCTAATTAAAAAGAGAAAGAATATTTATACTCTTAAAGTTAAAAAAAATGATCACTAATATCTTTAAAGTTTTAAAAAAAAGATACCAAAATTATATTTTGACCATAATACTCTTTATTTCTGTTATTCCGAAAAAATTGATTTTAAAATTTTTAAAAAATACAAATATTATATAAATAATTTAATCTATGCAATAAATTAACAATATTAAAATATTTTAATAAATTTAGATATATAAATTATTATATTATTTTAATAATGTATTTTTATTTATTGTAGAGATTTAAAAAAAATATTTGCATTAAATACATTTTACAATTAAAAAAGTTCACATACTAATAATGATAAATTATTATTTTTCATAATATTCAAAATAATTTAAATTTTAGTACATTTATTTTAATATTATGATTCTATTTATTATAAAATTTACTTTAATATTTATTAAAATATATCTAATAAATTGTAAAATATTAAAATATTTTTAAATATTGAAATTATTTTAAAATGTATATAATGTTACATTTATTTTAATGTTTTATTTTTTTATTCATTATAAAAGATTAGAGTGAATTTTTTGGGATAATAGAACTAAAGGGTATTATAGTTAAAAGAGAGGCTTTATGTCCATTTTTAAAATATTAGGAGCATCGGTTATCATTTCTCTAAATTTTCGGACAATAGATGCCCTTTTTTTTTAAATAAAAAAAAAAAAATTTGTAATCACAATTGAGAATACATATATATTAACCGTCTCGGCGGTCAAAAACTGCTATCTTCTAGAGATTTAATTAGCACGTTCTTTTATTTCTATATACACCTATTACTATGAATAATAATACTTTGTGTTAAAAAATATAATAATAATATCCTTTTGTTTTTGCTTCGACACTCAAACCTAGTGTTTTTATCATTACAGAAACACCGAAAATGTATATTCTTCCGCCTTGAAGTTAATGCTACTTCCAAAGCATGGCATTGTGTGATTATTTTACAACGGTAAACTTCAATTCATCATCAGAAAAAATGATAATATATAATTTATTCTTTAAAAGTATGAAAATTTTAATTTATTCTCTATTTTCTAGGAGTGTTCGCAGATTAAAAATTTTATAGATTAGACGTCAATTCATATTCAATTCATAATTTTGTGAATTATAAATTTTTAATCCAATACAATCCTGAGTTATAAAATTCAATCCAAATTCAATATAAATCCAATCCGTTAGTATCCAGATTGAATACGGATTCAATTTATATTCAATTCATCATTTTATGAATTACAAATTTTTAATTTTGTCAAATCCATGAATTAATTAAATAAATAAATCTAATATAAAAATAATTTTATTACTGATTAAATTTAAAATTGAATAAGATTTAAATAAATAATTATTTAAATAAAGGTAGAATTATATATTTAATGTTTCAAAATATAACATACCAAAAAGAAAAAATCTCATTTGTTTCGATCAATATATGAAAGGTAACTAAATTTATGAATTAATCTATACAAAAGTTAAAACTTGAGAATTTGGATGATCTATCAAAATATCCACTTCTAATTTGTCTTTTATATTTTAACCTGAAGAAAATAGACATAATTGAAATAAAGCACAAATAAAAATATTCTATTTAATAAAAATAATTAATAAATATCTATCCTTATTATCCCATCAATTGTTATCAAGTTTCATCAAATATGTTCTTTTTAGCTCTCCCAAAATCTTTGTACGTGTAAGACAAAAGAAAAATGTCAATATTTAAAAAATAGAATAACAACATAAAGTTAAATAATAATAAATGAATACAATTAAAGTTGAATTGTTTCATTTACCTATTTTAATATGTTCAATCTTATCTATTATTTCATGAAAAATTATCAGAGTTGAACATAACCAATTTTGTCTGCAAATTAGTGCATCTATTATCTTTGTAGATGGTGAGCACTAACGTGGATCAAGAACACGACCACCAATACTAAATATTTATCTTAGGGTTTTTTATTATTGTTTAGGAAGGTATATTTGTTTATTTAGTTATTCAATTATTTAATTATATAATATAGTATTAATGTAACTATATTTTAACTTATTTATTAATAAATAGTAATGTCACATTTACATATTTTATTTTTAATTAATTTTTTTCAGATTCATGAATTTTTGCTTCAATTTATCAACTGTGGATTTTTAAATTTTCAATCCAATTCAATTTATTAATCCACGAATCAGATTTTGTGGATCAATTTTTTACGAATCAGCTGGATTGAGAGGATTGGATTGGATTCTGAATATCCGTATTATTTTCGTTCGAGCACAAGTATACCCTCAATAGAAAGGAGATTTTCAAAGATTGTGATAAATCTTCCTTTCCAATCTGTAAAGAGTCAACTTAGGTTTTCCACCTCGGATATACTTAGTTCATCCATTCATTCTGTTGACAATGTCACTAGTGTACCTCATCCAATATACACTAGCAGACAACAGGATGAAGAGCAGGAAGAAAAAGAACCTTCTCTTCCTACTTCTCCTTCATTCTCTGCTGTCACGGAGAATAGGATAAATGTGACTATTAAAGAGTCTGAAGTTGATAAAAATCTTCTTCATAATGATTTTTACTCTGAAAATAAGAAAGAAAAAAGACTTTGGTTTTTCAAACATTTCCTAAGCCAAAGAAAAGAGATTCAACAAAATTACTATGAATTTGTGAATTTGCATAAAGTTCATATTTTCTTCTTTGATTGGTTTGAGATGTATGCTTCTGATAATCACATTGATTATCCATTTAAAGAGTCAAATCCTATTGTTACCAGAAAGAAAACTCCTGAATGGACTCTTTCTGATAGTGATAGAACTATAGAAGCAGAACATCCACCTCTCAGGAGTATAACCATTGACCATGGTGATCCACCTATCTAAATTAAAGCTTCATCTTATAAAATTCATAAGCCTAAAGATCTAGAAGTTGATTTAGATATCATTATACAGCATAACAATTTCTGTAATGCTAATTTAAATACGATAGGAAAATAGTTGACTAGATTGTAAAATTAATTCCAAAAGTCAACCATAATTGTTTCTCCTATTTCTTTTGCTATACCTTATTCTTCAAAGCCAACAAAGTCTGATTCTGAGAAAAAGCTTAAAATGCCTATTTTTGAGCCTTTCTAGGTTTCTAAGACAAGTCAAAAGCTAGTCCAAGAATCTAAATCAGATTTTGCTAAAGCTATTCGTGAACAACTTGATAGGATAGAAATTTCTTCTTCCTCAAGTAAAGTCTAAATTGCTCAAGACAGTGCACAATATAGTAAGATTGGTGTACTGTACTATGATCAGTCTTCTATTGCATCTTCTGAAATAGAAGCATTTAAAGAAGAACTCCTTCCTAAAGCTAATAAAATCCATTGGGAATTAGCTCTTCCCACAGTCAGGTCTCCACCAGATTTGGCTATTGACAACAGATCAAGTGCTTTAAACAAATCAAGGTTTAATGCATCTTCTGTCTATGAATGGAACATAGATGGAATGTTTGAGTATAATATCCTTGGGTTGTTGCAACAAATGACCATAACAGCCAATGCCTATAAAACTTAATCTGGGACTTCTGACAAGGCAATTGCAGAAATCCTAATTGCTAAGTTTACAGGTCAACATAAAGTTTGGTGGGATCTTCTCCTCACCAAACAGCAACAATTTAATATTCTAAATGAAATTCAAACAGATGAGTATGGAGCACCCATCTGTGATGAATTAAATGAGCCTATCCAGGATGCTGTAGCTACCCTGATAGTTATTATTTCCCTTCATTTCATAGGTGACCGTTCTCACCTAAGAGATAAAAATGTTGAGTTATTGCATAACTTGAGATGCAAGAAACTTAGTGATTTTCAAGAATATAAATATACTTTCTTCACCAAACTCTTTCTGAGAGATGATGCAAATCATGTTACTTGGAAAGAAAAGTTCCTCGCAGGGTTGCCAACCCTCCTAGGTGAGAAGGTCAGAAATTCCATTAAAACCTTATATGATAATCAAATTCCTTAATGGTGAACTTGTCAGTTTTGTCAATAAGGAAGGTTTAAAGATATGTCAAGATTTAAAACTCTATAAAAGATTAAAATGGGAGCTTAAAAGATCTAAGCAAGAATTGGGCGGTTTTTGTAAGCAGTTCAATTATGATCCCTTTAAAGCCTCCACCTCTAGAGACTGTAATGGTAAGTTTTCTTCCAAACCTTACAAAAAACATTAAAAATCGAGGAGAGATAGAAAGCCTTTCAAAGACTCTAGAGAACCTTATTATAAGAAGCTTTTAAGGCCTTATAAAAAGAAAAAATCCTCTAGAGATAAATCTAAACCTAAAGCCTCTTTCAATTACAAATAAGCTACTTCCTTCAAATGTAATAAAAAAGGCCATACTGCACAATATTGCCGTATGAGTAGAAAGCTCCACGAGCTCGACCTCGAGGAGGAAGTATTAGCAAAGTTGGCTCCTTTGCTAATTGAGTCATCCAGCTCTATGTCTTCTATGACAGAAGACAGTGAGCCTTTACAAATTAATGAACTAGTAGACTCTAATTCTGAATCAAAATACAGTAGCTCTGCTAGTACTGACTCTTATCTAAAGAAAGTCAATGTGTTGACTAAAGACCAAGAAACTTTTCTTGAGTTAGTCAAACACATCTCTAATCCTGTTCTCCAAAGAGAGTATCTCGATAAACTTTTAAAGACCTTAGAGATTAAAGATATACCTAAAACTTCTAAAGCCGTTGTTCTTAAAAAGAACACATATGATCTTACTGAAATCTCGTATAAGAAGAAAACTAATAAGTCAACTTCTAATATTCAAGATCTTCAAAAAGAGATCAATGACATTAAAGTGGAGATAAAAGTGTTGAAAGAAAGCAGAAGAATGATTCTGAAATGATTCAACTTCTTTTACAAAGAAAATTACAGGAGGATTCTGATAAAGAACCATAATCTGATGACGGTAATAAAAATGATCAAAGCCTTGAAAACATCGAGTCTGTACCCGATGATTTTCTATTTGTTTTAAAGCAAATTACAACAAGAAAGTATTTGGTTAAAATTACTTTGATTTTTTCCAAAGACTTTGAAATTGACACCATTGCCCTTTTTGACACTAGTGCCGATTTGAATTGTATTAAAGAAGCTATTGTCCTGAAATGCTTCTATAAGAAAACCAATGAAAGACTTTCGGCAACAAACAATTCAAAACTTAAAATAAAATGCAAAGTTTATGCTTCTGTTTATAATGGTGGTTTTGAATTCAAAACTTCATTCCTATTGACAAATGATATAGATCATGTTGTCATTTTAGGAACACCATTTATAAACCGTATTACTCCTTATACTGTCAATTATAATAGTATATATTTCGAAGTAAAGAATAAAGAACTTGTTTTTCCTTCCATAGAAAAACCTAAACTAAGGAATTTAAACACTATTAAAGCATGTTTTGTTTACCAGAACCATATTAGTGCCCTTCTTAAAACAAAACAAAATAATTTGGTTTGTTTAAAAAATGATTTAAATTTACAAAGAACTGAAAGCCAACTTCAAAATAATTTTGTAAAACAAAAGATTTCGGATTTCAAAGCCCTCATTAAAAGAGAAATATGTGCTGATTTACCAACTGCCTTCTAGAATAGAAATCAACATTTGGTAGATTTGTCTTATGAAACTTCTTTTGATGAGAAAAATATTCCTACCAAAGCCTGTCCAATCTAAATGAATATAGATTTGGAACAACATTGTAGGAATAAAATTAAAGATTTGGAGTCTAAAGGACTTATTGTTAAGTCCAGGTCTCCTTGGTCTTGTGCTGCTTTCTATCTCAACAAAAATTCTGAGATAGAAAGTGGCACACCAAGACTTGTTATAAATTACAAGTCTCTTAATAATGCTTTAAAATATATTAGGTATCCAATACCTAATAAAAAAGATTTACTTCAAAAGTTGCATTCTGCATTCATATTTTCAAAGTTTGACATGAAATCTGGGTTTTGGCAAATTCAGATTCATCCTAAAGACAGGTATAAAACTACATTCACTATTTCATTTGGACAGTATGAATAGACAATTATGCCATTTGGTTTAAAGAATGCCCCCTCAGAATTCCAGAGGATTATGAATGATATTTATAATTCTTATTCTGAGTTCTGTATAGTTTATATTGATGATGTGTTGATTTTTTTCTCACACAATTGATCAGCATTTCAAACATTTAAAGACATTTTATTATGCCATTAAAAAAGCTAGACGGACTTGCTGTGTCAAGTTCCAAAATCTCTTTCTTTTAAACTAAAGTCAGGTTCCTAGGACATTACATATCCAAATGAACAATTATGCCTATTGAGAGATCTCTTGCATTTGCAGATAAGTTTCCTGATAGGATACTTGACAAAACACAAATGCAAAGGTTTCTCGGTAGTTTAAATTATGTTCTTGAATTTTTTTTCCTAATATAAACAGGATGTATAAGCCTTTACATGATAGACTTAAGAAAACACATGTTGCTTGGACAGATGAACATACTAAAGTTGTAAAATTAATAAAGAATACTGTTAAGAAAATTCCTAGTTTATTTTTAGCAAATCCTGCATTACCTAAAATTGTTGAAACTGATGCATCAGACTTAGGTTATGAAGAAATTTTAAAACAAGTTGAGAATGATAAAGAACAAATAGTACAGTATGTTTCTGCTAATTGAAATGATACCCAGAGAAACTATTCTACTATTAAAAAAGAAATTTCATTTATTGTTTTATGCATTACAAACTTCCAAAGTGACTTAATGAATAAAAAATTTTTACTTAGGATTGATTGCAAAGCTGCAAAACATGTTTTGAAAAAAGATGTTCAAAATATTACATCAAAACAAATTTTTTGCACAATGGCAAGCCATTATGAGTGTTTTTGATTTTGATATTGAATTTATTAAAGGTGATAAAAGTTCTATTCTTGATTTTCTAACTAGAGAAGTTTTATAGAATAGATAATGCCTCCCAAAAGGAAGGACAAAGGTAAAGCCCCCCTTAAAGATTCAAAGGAAGTAGTTTCTACTCATTCTAAAGAAAAATTGCTCTCCTCTGCAATGCCAATCAAGTCATGGATTGACATGGTCGAGGAGCAAGGTGCTCAGTATAAAGCCACCTCTTCTGAGGAACAGGTAAAAGAATGGATGCAATCCATTACTAAATCTCCTAAGCTTATGCTCGCTTTACAAAGCTTTTCTCAAACTAAAGCTCTTTCTTAAGTTCCTGAGAAAGAAAAATCTATTTCTAAAGAAATTGTAAAACCTTATCCTTCGAAAGAAATTGTTTCTGGAGAAAGCTCTTCTTCACAAATTGTTGTTGTTTCATAACAGAAGCTTTCTCAAAAGTCGAATTGGTTTAGTAAAACCTATCACCAAATTTTTTAACGATTGAAGATGGGTTTTATCATTCTGATCCATTTCAATCACTTACAAAGTTTTTTCCAAAAGGCTGATTTTTTAAACCCTAGGATTTAACAAAACCCCAGCCTTACTATCAAGCAATTCTTGAGTACACTGAGTCTGTCAAGTTTAAACACTTATTTCTTATTGAGTCTTATTTGAACCGGCATACTCTACTACCATAATTTTAAAGGTTCTGAGTCCAAAGCAGTGGGCTGATCTACTCCACAATTTTAAATTTTTTCATGTAAATTTTGAGACTTGTTTAAACCACTACCGGTCCTTCTCATACTGGGACTACCAACATGCTTGGTTTAACACATTTTTCCTACGAAACCCTAAAAAGACCCATTCATGGTTATTTTTATTCAATCCAAAAATAACCGTTCAAAGCCTTCCAAATTGGTTCCAACAATGGTGGAACTACTTTGGACCTTATCTAGAAATCTTAACACCCAATGCCACAAATTGTTTAAACCTTTTTAAAGCACATTATATTCCTTCTGAGTCTAAGAAAAGGTTTCCTCCTTTTCTCTATTTTTGCACAAACTTATTTCTTCCATGGGTTTGGATGTGAAACTTTTAGTACCACACTCAAGATGCCCAACTTGTTTTACAAAGAACCTTTAAAGTAAAATGGTGGTCCAAGTTTGATGAGAAGAGAAAACTCTTTGAACATATCGTTTAGAATTGGCTCTTATCAAAAGGCCTTTTAAAGCCAAGTATCGAGCAATCCAAAGCTCAAGCTACCTTTCAAGCCCAAAAGTCTCGAGCTCAATCTCTGCTCGCCTCGGCTAAATCCGAGGAGGATTATTTTAAAATAATGCAGCAGTTGCTAGAGTCAAATATCAAAATTGTAAAAAGTCTAGGGTTGGTAAGTACTTTGGGCATGATAGTTAATTATTTCAAGAGAATAAATTGTGTGTGCCTAATTGTTCTTTAAGAGGCTTATTGGTGAGAGAATCCCATGCAGGAGGATTGATGGGACATTTTAGGGTTATAAACATTTTATCCATATTGCAGGAATACTTCTATTGACCACATATGAAACAAGATGTTGAGAAACTTTGTGGTAGGTGTGTCACTTGTAGGCAAGCCAAATCGAAAGTGCAGCCTCATGGATTTACACCCCATTACTAATTCATAGTGCAGCTTGGACTAATATTTCAATAGATTCTGTGTTAGGTTTACCCAGGTCTAAACGAGGAAAAGAATCATTTATTGTGGCCGTGGATTGATTTTCTAAGATGGCATATTTTATTTTATGACAAAAGACAAATGATCCTTCTAACGTTGCTAATTTATTCTTTAGAGAGATTGTGAAGTTATATGGTATGCCTAGAATAATAGTTTCTGATAGGGATGCTAAGTTCTTGAGTTACTTCTGGAAGACTTCATGGGCTAAGTTGGGGACTAAGTTAGTGTTTTCAACTACGTGTCACCCTCAAACTGATGGCCAAATAGGGTTTGTAAATAGAACTTTATTTACTTTGTTACAGGCAATTATTAAAAAGAACATTAAAACTTGGGAGGATTGTTTATCACATGTTGAGTTTGCTTATAATCATTCTATTCATTATGTTACTAAGTATTCACTGTTTCAAATTGTTTATGGTTTTAATCCTTTAACCCTATTAGATTTAACTCCATTACCTGTTTCTGAGCTTGTTAACTTAGATGAAAAGAAAAAGGCTGAAATTACTAGGAAGATACACGAAATGGTGAAGCTCAACATCGAGCAGAGAACTGAGCAATATGCTAAACAAGCTAACAAAGGTCGACACAAGCTAGTCTTTGAACCTAGCGATCAGGTATGGTTACATATGTGTAAGAAACGATTTCCGGAACAAAAGAAATCCAAGTTGTTAACTCGAGGGGATAGACTTTTCCAAGTCTTGGAACGAATCAACGACGATGCATACAATAGGCTGATTCAAGTAGCTTGGGATCAACACAATTCATGGAGACTAATAAATGTATGATTCAAGCTCTTGAATTTTATAAGCAATTATATCTATGAAATCGGTGCATTAAGAATGAAAGATATGCTATTATCTTTTTAGATAGTGTTTTCATTTTAAAAGAAGTAACAAATAAGCTATTTTCATTTTATCTAGTCATTGAAATACTTTCATTGTTATTAGATTAATATCCTGATTTATTCAGGATTCTTTCCGTTTTATTAGTTAGATTTTGATTTATTTAAGATTTTTTCCTTATTTCAATTAGATTAGGATTATTTTCCCATTTAAGATTAGGATTTATGGCTAGAAATATTTAAGCTAATTATGGCCGAGATTTCTTGTAGCCTATATATATTCGCATTCAATAAGAGAGGAATAAGAATTTTTTCATCCAATTTGCTTGAGAGTACAATTCTCTTTAGTTATTAAATGAACTTTTTGAACTTATCAGATTTTCTGTGGCTTTCAATCCTTGATTGATCAATCAGACCATCCATAGCTGATTGTGGCATGATCACATACCAATGTTCTTGCTTCATTAAGCAACAGGTCGCGGTTTTATTCAATTCTTGAAATTAGAAATGATCTTGGAGCCTAATTTGATTAGGGTCTCGTCAGTTCTTGGCGGGGTTCTTATCAATGTCGGTGATAAATACGACTCAAGTTGTGCCTGTAGATTCTGAAGATTCATCATCAAAGGAGAAAGAAGAAAGCCGCCCACGAGAATATGTCCTCAAAGCTTCATTCCCTCAGAGGTTGGCTAAAGCAAATAAAGGAAGTTCTATAAGTGAGATTATGGAGATCTTTAAATCGGTAAGTGATAACATTCCCTTGCTTGATGATATAAACGAACTGCTCTCTTGTACTAAGTTTCTTAAAGATCTTTGCACTAAAAAGAGAAACATTAATGTTCAAAAGAAGGCCTTTCTAATAGAAAACTTAGTTTTATACTCTAACATAAAATTTCTCTAAAATTTAAATACCCAGGATCCTCTACTATCTCTTGTAGCATTGGGAACCACATATTTGAGAATGTTTTGCTAGACTTAGGATCTAGTGTAAATCTTTTGCCTTACTCTATATTTATGAAACTTGGATTAGGAGAATTACACCTAACTCCAGTTGTGCTACAACTTGCAGATCAGTCTATAAAAATACCTCATAGTATTGTAGAGGACGTGCTTATCTAGGTAGACAAATTTTATTTTCCAATTGATTTTATTGTAATTAATACTCAATCTACATAGGATTTGAAGAAGCACATTCCCATTATTCTAGTCTAACCTTTCTTGGCAACTGCCGATGCCCATATTCAATGCAGAACTGGAAATTTGTAGTTGTCCTTTGGCAATATGACTATGAAGCTTAATATCTTCAACATTGCCAAACAACATCATGATGGAGGCGATGAAATTGTTGATAAAAATTTTAATGAGGAATTAATTGATCATAATCTTTCTTTTAATCTTAGTGACGCCCCTTTACAAGAATGATTAACTCACTTTGGTTTGGTTTTTAACTAGATTAATGTCTCACTCAATTTATCACCATTCATAGATACTAATAAATGGAAATTACAAAAAGAGAAATTGGCACCATCTGGGGAAAATCTGATCCTATCAAAAGCATTACTAAAGCTTGAGTCAAACTATCACACAATACTTTGGAGTATACATCCTTGGGATAAGAAAGTACATTGTAAGAAATCACCTCATCATCTGTTGACGAAAAGTAACTAAATGAAAGTATCATTTACCCCTATTATAGTTTAAAAAAGAGATTATAAATAGTAGATTCTAAGGAGATTTAAAGCAATAAAAAAAAGCTAAAGATTACAAAAAAAGAATGCAAGTCTTATATGACAAGCAAATCAAGAAAAAATTTTCTACACCAGGTCAGAAAATGCTTTTATTTAATTCATGTGTGCACCTATTCCTAGGTTAGTTACGCTGTCGATAGTCTGGCCTTTTTATTGTTCATATTGTTTTTCCATATAGAGCAATTGAAATTAAGGATCCAAAGAATGGTGTCACTTTCAAAGTTAATGGTCAAAGATTAAAGCCATATCTAGAGTACCAGCCACATAAAGAAGACACCGAAATCAATTTGAGTGACTTACCAAATTTGAACTAAGACTTTTCTATTTCTTTTCGGTGATTTAATTTTTTCTCATTTCGTTTTATTAAAATTAATTATTTTGTGCTAAAGTGTATCTAATTACTAGTTATATTTACTTTCATTACTTATCATGAACCCCTCAATCTGATAGATCCTCTTCGACCAGCTTAAGCACTTTTACTTGTGAAGTGTCATCTAAGTAGTTTACTCTAAGTTTGTCAATCACATCCTGTTTGGGATCCACACCTACCAGCATTAGTATCCCACTTTGAAGACAGAAAGACAATTGAAGGAAATCGAAAGAAGTATCTATAAAATCTAATTAGAACTTGAGGTAAATTTGATAAGAGGATGATTGTGATTAAGTGTTTGATTATACTCATTTTATTCTTTTTTACATTATGTGTCTTTATTTTCTTTTGTTTGCTTTCACGTGTTACTTGATTTCACAGATTTTATTTAGGTGTGCTTTAATTTTTACCTTGGTTAAGTGACGGATAACGGTACTCCATGACAATCAAAGTCAGTTACTTCAGTTTCCCATAATAACTGATATTGTAATATTTAGGTCATATTTCACAAAGTTACCCTCAAAGACTGCATAATAGTGTATAGCTTAGAGAAAGATTCTAATATTGGTAAAGTTTTAACTCCCATTCAAAAATCAGCTCATCTTGCAATAGACTCTTGTAATATGTGTGTGAAACAATTAAATCAAAATCTCTTCTCAAAATCTTCAATGTCCACGGCCTTTGCCATGAATAAGAAAAAAAAAAAGAAGTTAAACTAACCTTATCATCTTGACCTTAGGAGTTGTAAATGTTTTTTTTTCTTTATTTTACACAGCCATAAATGTGGATTGTTCTTTTGAGTTTTTTTCCTTTTTTACACATGCGTTGCTTCACTTTTTTTTTTTCTATTCAATAATCAGGAGCTATCATTCGACCCTTAAAGGTAGCCTTCTTCTCATGACAGTGGTACATAGGCCTAATTTACTCAATGATAGCGTTACTCTTAAGGTTTATAGGTAGCTATTTCTGACTATGATGCCCATGTAAACAAATTAGTATAAAAGAGACAAAAATCAAGGCAAACTATTAAAACAAATAAAGCACAAAAATCAAGGCAAAAGATGTATGTTGACATGAAAAGAAGAGTTGTTAATCTCAGATCTATGATCTAGAATCATATATGGGGTCCTGAGTTCAACTATAAAGAAGCAGAGATCAGAAACCTTAAAGCAGAACCTGCTATATTAAACACCAATCCAGACATAGCCTAAAAAACCTCAGACAAAATCTCATAACCCTTCAACTAGTTCTCACGCTCATTCTCTAGCACAAATCACTGAATTCCGCAATCACCATCCATACCCATTAATAAAGATTCAATCCAATCTAATTTTAAACATAAAGCACCTCTTCACCAATACTCATCCCAGGCCAGTTTCCTTGTACAAGTTCATTCAGAATCATCTAATTCTGATCTGTTTGTACACTCCTCAGTAGACTCACTGGCAACAAGAACAGAGACAGAATCTCAATCAAAATCAGACCTACAAGGGGTCCCCCTTTTGTTAATGAACTATAAGATGGAGATTCAAATATTGAAGATCAGCCCTAAGATCTTCACACCGTAGTTCAAAAACAACAAGCAACAATTGGTTTAATTTTGATGATCTTTCTAAAAATAGATGGCTAGCAAGATTCCAAGAATTTGCTGCATAGATTGATGTCTAGATGCTTCGACCAGAAGCCACTGCACTAAAAGTTCTCTAATAATTTAGTTCCTGATTTACTGGATCTCTCAGAGATTGGTTCGAGAGCTTAGGTCCATACAAACAGCTATAGTTTTTCAAATTCCCATAGGTGTCTACAACCCTAAGCCTAATTTATGATTAGTTTTTAGTGATCAAACTGCTTCAGTTGAATTAGCTCACAAGGAGTATATAGAGATTAAATGTTGTTCTTTATAATAAAAAGATCTGGATTATCACTACAAGAGAATGTCTGTTCTTTTCTACAGGTTCGACGGTTTTAATAATCCAATATTACAAACACGTCTTTATTGTTTCTCTTCCAAAAGAGCTATAACCAAAACTTTAAAGATAGACAAATGTCAATCATCTCACTGTAGCTGACATGTCTCTTGGAAAGATTTACCAGCTTGTAGTTAACTAACTTTGACGGTTATGTGAGCAAAAGGAATTCTTCAAAGATCTGATGAAAATCAATCAGCCATTCAAAGTAGCTTACAAGAAACCATCTCTCAAGATCAAGTATAACTCAGACAAGGGTTGCAGGGTTGCACTTATTCACCTTCCAAGAAAAATGACATTTTCACAAATATAGTCACAAATCCAAATCATCCTCTTCTAAAGGTGGCACCATCACTTTTTCATAAAGCAATAACTCAAATCTTTGAGCCTATCCTCCAGAGTGCCCTCATCTATATTGATGAAATCTTGCTGTTTTCCAAATATCATGAGGCAAACATGGGATTTTAGCAATAAAGAACAGAATCCAAAAGTTTGAATTTCATTTGATTGGACACAAATTTCTAGTGAGATTAGATAACTAATGCTATCCAAAAATCTTAAATTTCAAAAATAAATCACTATTAGAAAAACAGCTTCTCAGACTTAATAACTGGTTTGTACAGTACGATTTTATAGTTCAGCATATAAAAGGGGATAAGAACCTCATCCCTGATCTCCTCACTAGACCACTTTCGAATATAACTCTCATCAAACTAACCTCCTCTTTCCCATTTATAGTAATGGCCTCTTTTCTTCTAGCTTGTACCCTAACAAAAAAGTCATTTCCCATAAGCTTTACTTTTCATTCCCTCCATCAAATCCAAGACTTCGCCAAAAAATTTCTTTCCAGGTATTTCACAAACATCTATCATTCCCAACCTATAAGATTTTCTAGTTTCCGTCCTGAGCACATCTTCTTCACTGGTTACACCTTTAACCCAGCAAAAGACATCACAGAAGATGAACTATGTTTTCTCTGGTATCTTACTGTCTTGTATGCTACCAAGCTTATTTTTCCTTTATAGGCAACTAAAGCTCTCTTCAATAATCCAGCCATGGCCGATTCTCTTTCATAGACTATGTTTGAGTAGTTTTCTCCCTTACCTTGGTGGAGATGATAACTCCAATAAATTCTGACTGAATTCATCGCCATCAAATCCATGATCATGAAAAAGACCAGTTCACAAGGGTCTTTATCATTAGACCATATTTCTAGCATCCGATAGCCAACCTATTATGGACCCAAGACCATGCTTATTAATGAAAAACTCTTCCCCACCCATTCCCTCTCCAGGTTGACCTAACCACCATCCAAGAACTCTAACAGTTCCTTTTAGAACTAAACTATATTCCTCCACCACCTACAGATCTACAACACACTTCTCTTGGTCCACAACATGAACTCCTCACAGTCCCTTCTATAAGAGAAAGTTCTGGCGGCATTCTGTTCAAAGAATAACGTCCTGACTATACCAATCTCATGTTCCAAGATTCCCAAGATCCCTACGAAGACTTTACTCCTATCTTCACCCAGTCAAGCCATCCTCCAACAACAACAGGTGCTTTCGCCTACACAGTTGAGCATCCTTCAGATCCTATTAGTCGAGTTCACTGCCATTCACCAGTATCCACAAAATACCACATGTTCGATGAGTCGACAGTGATGTTACCAACCTGTCGAAAGTCTGTCTCCAGCTTTTCTAAAAGTTTATAATAAGTGTGTCTTTACTTTTAGTTTTTTTTTTGTTTGGTGGGGTTACTCTAAATAAAATTACTCTTGTCTTGTAGAGGAGGGTCATGTCCACCTCATTTATTAAGTCTTTCTTATCTTCTAGTGAAGGGTCCTATCCTACCACTTTGCTTTATTAAAGTTATTTTGTTGGTTTGTAATCATGTGATCAGGGGTCCTCTCCCACCATATTGTTTTGCCTCCCCCGAAGCTCCTTATAAAGAGAGCTTTGTCTATGTTTGTACTAAGGGTGAAAAAACTTAGAAAATCAATAAAATAAACTTAATAGATTGCCTCTAAACCTTTCTCTTATTCTCTTGAAGTAAATCAGAAATTAAATTTCTATTACAGTTCATCTTTGCCATAGATGAGTACACCTTATACTTGCCTTACAAAAAGTTTTAGTATAGCTACTTCCCAAATAAGTGCTGAGAAACAGGTATCTAGAGATCCCTGAAAATTACTGTTCATCTTCAAATAAAAGGCCGATAGACTGGCGATCAAATTAGGTGGTATATGGTAATAGTTGTCCATTTATTTAGGTTTGGATATATCGGCTGGAAACCAGGTGATGTGGGCTACTGGCCCTAAGGACGAACTTAGATTCATTATTTTCTTAGTGTAACAACACCACATACTCACTTCAACCGGTATCAGATTCGTTGTTTCCTTGGTGTAACAACGCAACGTACTCACTTTGACTGATATCAGAGCCATGTTTTCCTTGTCTGAGGTGGTAAATTATAATGTTATCTTGACTTCTGGTTACTGACAGAGAATAATTTTTACATCATGACTTCCACTTTATCTTCTTCAGCTCAATCTTCTGATCTTTCTCCATTCTCTATTTCTTATACACTATCTCTTCTAAACTCTTGTTCCAAGCACAGCTTCCAGAATAAAACATCTTGTAAAATATACTTATGTCCCAAGATCTGCCCAAATTAACAGTAATAATAATAAAAGTATCAACCCATTTAGAGTGTAACTTACCTGGACATAACTTAAGGCATGAATAGAACAAAAGAACTTTTTGCCTAATAACAAAATTCTTCTTTGAAATCATCTTATCATGAAAAGCCTTAGTCATGTCCTTGTAAACTTGTAAGCTTTCATAAGAATCATTCCTAATTTCTTTAAGCTCATTCAATTGTAGTTTTCAATAACATCCACGTCCATCTTACATTACTTGATTACCCAATATGCCTTATTCTCATGCTCAATTGGAAGAGGACATGGCTTCACAACTCGATAAGGTGACATCTCAATTGGTATTTTAAATGATGTTCTATATGCCCAAAGTGCATTATCACATTGTAAACTCCAATCTTTCTTATTTAGATTCATTGTTTTCTCTAAAATAGACTTAACTTTTTAATTTGATACTTTAGCTTGCTTACTAGTTTATAGATGATATGGTGCAAATAGCTTATGTGTAATGTTGTTTTTCCTAATCAAAGCTTCAGATGTACAGTTGTAAAATTATATTCCTCTATCATTGATTATCGATGAGAACCCATCTAGATCTAACTCGAAAAATCCATAACTAGATTGATAAGAACCCAAGAAAGCCAATATAATCAAAATTTGAATAAAAGATCCAAACCCTTGGAAGCTAAGTCTCAAAAACTTGGGCTGCTAAATAAGATGCTACAAAGGTTAGCAACTCATTTGATAAGTCGAAAGTTCATTCAATAGAAAGTTGAGAAAACCCTCTCAATGATAATAAACTCAAGATTATTTGTTATTTTATATTTTTTTTAGGACACAGACTAACTTCTCTTATTGTAATGTTGTTAGATTCTTTGCAGTAATAATAAGTAGTGTGTCTCTCTCACTGAAAAACACATATTTAAAATGTTGTAGAAGAGATTTAAGCTATAATGTAGGTACCTATTGGTGAGCTATCCCAGGCAACCAAAAATAAAATATACACTCTAAGAAATATATATAGTGGTGTGAGTAAAGATCATTCCATCAGAGAGTATTGTTGATGCTGTTTTCTGCGTGCCCTCGAATAGTACCTACAGACTCCTGCTCGCGGTGTACTCGAGCTCAAGCAGAAGTATTTCTCCGATTTCAGTTCTCCCTTATTCACTAGAATAGCGACCTACTCTAGCCTGCACTCACGAAAACAAAGTTAGGGGTCGCCGGGTGTTTTTCCAGCGAAAACCCTCCGACGCTCAAGTCAGTAATCAGGTTGTTCTTGTTGTATCCTTCTTTGTTAGAGAGACCAAAAAATTCAAGGGGGATTTTGGTCCTTTTTCTGTAAAAATAGCTTCCCTAAAAAAATCAGATGAATGGAGAGCAATCTCCCGAAGAAGAAGAAGAAAAGTTTTTTTTGGAACCCCCCAACTTACCCTTCGATTCCCCCTTATACTTCCGTTTTCGCGCCCCTTTTCCTCTTTGGGGCTGCCTTTCCCGCGTCTATAGTGCCTGGACCCTCTAACAGCCGGTATTACTGTGGGATTACCTGGGAATGCAGGATTGTCTGGTGGGCATGGTTTCACATGTCCCGATCATGGTGTCAGGCGTCTACGCATCGAATGATGATACTGTGGGGGGGTGTGCCGGCCATCGGTAACAGTTGTGACACCATATCGCATGGGGTACTGGTTGGGCATAGATCGTTGTGCTGAGTTGCTGGGGAAACGGGTCGGACTGTCCAGAACCGATTGTATCTGGATCTTGCATTTCCTTTGTGCCGTGACTGGGCTGTGCTCGGAGGACTTGAATACCTTGAATAGAAGAATGAGCTCGGGTATCGACCAGCCTTCGGGCTCCTCAGCCTTGACCAGCTTTAATGAGCTATGAGGATATCGAGCAGAAGAATGAGCTCGGGCTTGACTAGTTTTGGACCCCTCGACCTTGACCAGCTTTGATGCCTAATGAAGCTGTCTTCGTGCTAGCGGTCGGGTCTTCTGCTCGAGATGGACTGACCTCAAGGTCTTTTACCTCGAGCTGGGTTGGCCTCGAGGAGACCCGCTCGATATTACCCAAACACTAGTCTTATAGTTTCTAGTCTTTGGAGTGAAGCGAGATAAGACTGGAAACTTCTTGTTTGGGCCGGCTTCACGGCCTTTTTACTTTTCGCTGAGCTGTTTTCTGCTTCCATCATTTCACATTTAATGCGGGACACGTGGGTCGATCCGGGCCGTGCATTTGAATTTTGAAGAGATGTCACTTGAACGGTCGTGTTTCTCGAGATGCGTGCTGTCAGCTGAAGAGACGCGCCTTTCCCCTTTAAAAACTCTCGATTTCTTCATTGTGCTTCCTATTGCTCATTTTTACCAGACCCAAATTTTTTGCCTGCAAGTGCCTCTCATCTTTCTCTTTTCCATCGCGGCTATTTCCGACCGTCAGCCTTTACTCAGGTATAAACCCGTTTCTTTTCTCTTGCTTCTGCTATGCTCTGCTCTTCATTTATTTGGGTTCTCAGTTCTAATTTGAGTAGACTGTGAATATAGGAAATATGCCCAACACTCAACAACCCTGTAGGATGTCACCAGAGGAGTCGTCCTCTTCTAATGATGTAGAACCCCTTAGCATAATCCCGGCGAGAGATTCCAGTTCGGAAGGGGCGTTGGCTGCGGCAGAGACCTAGCCGCATCAGGGGGAAAGGGTCAGCCAACGGTCAGAGGGTAGAGGGTACCCCATTGACCTCATGAGGTGTGAAACCACACACTCGGACCTGGATAGGCTTAGGGACACCTACCACATACCAGGCAATGTGGATTTGCGGGTGTTGGGCAAGGGTGACATACCCAGCCGTCCTCCTCAGGGATATGCCACCTTTCATATGGAGTGTTTTAGGTGGGGGGTCAGGCTGCCTCTACAGCCCTATTTCGCCCGAGTTCTGTCCAGGTTCCGGTTGGCCTCGGGGCAGCTGAATCCGAATGGGTGGAGGGTGCTATCTGGGCTCTATGTACTGTGGACATGGTGCAACCTGGGTGAGCCTTCGGTAGAGGAGATAAAGCACCTCTATCAGTTGAAGTGCAGCCCAAAGGATATTGGTTGGTACTACCTCACCTCCAGCCTGAAGGGTAAGAAACCTATAACCAATCTCCCCACTTCTTGTGGCAACTGGAAGAGCAAATTCTTCTTTGTCGGGGGAGATTTGGGGCATGCTGCACCTCTTTCCGAGGGGATCCCTCCGGTTCCACGGCATTTCTGCACTCCAGGTCGTTCACCTGCCCGATGAGTTTTTATTTTAGTTTTTCTGCTCACATTTATTCTTACTATCATGCTCTGGTTGTTCCTGCAGTATCTTGGAGTGCATCTTATAGGATTGGGGAAGAGCTTCGAGCGCGCGTCAACAGAGCCCTTGACAACGCGAGCTCGTGCAAGGAGCTACTTACAGCACAAAACTTTGTGGGGTTTGGCCTGGTGTCAGAGGAAGAGATGAGTGGTGTGCTTGGCATGATGCAGAGATCTACGAGGACCTCGGGGCGCGCGAGCACCTCTTTTGCTCCACAGGGGCCTTGAACCGATACTCCTGCTCCGGCGACTCGAACCGCCCTTCCAGCTCAGGAGACGGAGCGAGCAGAAGAAGGTGCATCTCACAAGCATCCGAGGACTACAGCATCGACTCGGCCTAGCTCAGAGCGCGCTTAAGAGTTGGAGCGACCCAACCGTGCAAATCCTTAGGTTAAGGACTTCACCAGGCAGATAGAGGACAGGTTCTTGGATGGGGTGGAGTCCTATGATGTTGATCAGTTGATCGGTGCTTTCCACCGCTTCTATTGCCGTGCTGCCATTGTCACTACCAGATTCAAGGCCAAAACTCAAGATTCCCAGAGGAAGCTCCGAGCAGAAAATTAGAGCTTGAAGCAGGGACTTGAGGAGAAAGAAGAGGAGAACATGAAGCTTCACGAGGAGAATTCAGTTCTCGAGGAGAAAACAGCGATGTCAGATTCAAGGGCTCCTCAGTTCGAGAAGGAACTGTCTCTTGTCTGAGAGGAGCTGCTCAGTGCTCGTAAGGACTTGGACATACAGAGATTCTCCCTCGAGAAGCACATGGAGGAGGCTTCTCGTTTCTAAAAGACGGTGGACTTTCTGGAAGAGAGGCTTGTGACTGAGTACAACGAAGGGGTGGCTTTCAGCTACAACTGCCTCGTGTTTACCTTGGGCAAGGAACATCCTGAAGTGGACCTATCTAAGGTCGAGGTGGGTGTCGTGGAATACATGTGCGAGCACTATGCTTCAAACTGAGGGTCGAGAGTTCCCCCTACTGAGGTCTCTGCTCCTCCTGCTGCCAATGCCAGCGCTCCTCCTGCTGCTGATGACATCGCTCCTACTGCTGCTGATGATACCGCTCCTTCTGCTGCTGTTGCTACTTCTGCTTCTCTTGAGGACCCAGCTCCCCTTGCTAGCCCTACTCCCTCAGCCGATTGATCGATTTTTTTTTTTACTTGTAATCTTTAATGAATGAATAAAAAGTATACATTGGGCAACTTGTTTCTGTGTCCGTATGCATATACTTGCGTTTTACATTTATGTATGAGATTGACTTCGTGCACTTGCTAAGTAAAATTTGTTATAAGTGTTGGGCCTTTATTTTTTCTCCCCCAAGCTATTACTGCTCGTATCATCCCTTAGCTTGTGGCGAAGCCTTGCCTTGAGTTAGGCTGAAAGCCTTCTACTTATCTTGTGAGCTTGGTCCACTCGAGCCGATGTTTGGCTTGTGCTCGGTAGCTGTGCATTTTGTGAGCTCGTTCAGCTCGAGCCTGATATTTGCTCATGTTTGGTTATCACGTTGTCTCCCCGAGCTTTTCTTACTCAAGCCTACAATTGGCTCGCGCTCAACACCGTCCCGCTTTAAGCTAGGCTTTGGTACTTCTGGCCTTTGCGTTCTTCTTAGCAAGCTTATCTTACTCCAGCCTGCAATTGGCTCACGCTTGGCACCGTCACACCTTAAGCTAGGCTTTGGGACTTTTAGCCTTTGCGTTCTTCTTCGCGACCTTATCTGCTCGAGCCTGCAATTGGTTCATGTTTGGCACTATCCCGCCTTAAGTTAGGCTTTGGGACTTCTGGCCTTTGCGTTCTTCTTCACGAGCTTATCATGCTCGAGCCTACAATTGGCTCAAGCTTGGCACCGTCCCGCCTTAAGCTAGGCTTTGGGACTTCTAGCCTTTGCGTTCTTCTTCGCGAGCTTACCTTGCTCGAGCCTGCAATTGGCTCAAGCTTGGCACCGTCTCGCCTTAAGCTAGGCTTTGGGACTTCTGGCCTTTGCGTTCTTCTTCGCGAGCTTACCTTGCTCGAGCCTGCAATTGGCTCAAGCTTGGCACCGTCCCGCCTTAAGCTAGGCTTTGGGACTTCTAGCCTTTGCGTTCTTCTTCGCGAGCCTATCTTGCTCCAGCCTGCAATTGGCTCACGCTTGGCACCGTCGCGCTTTAAGCTAGGCTTTGGGACTTCTGGCAGTTGCGTTCTTCTTCGCGATCTTATCTTGCTCGAGCCTATAATTGGCTCACGTTTGCCACTATCACGCCTTAAGCTAGGCTTTGGGATTTCTAGCCTTTGCGTTCTTCTTCGTGAGCTTATGTTGCTTGAGCCTGCAATTGGCTCACGCTTTCGCGAGCTTATCTTGCTCGCGCCTGCAATTGGCTCACGCTTGGCACCGTCCCGCCTTAAGTTAGGCTTTGGGACTTCTGGCCTTTGTATTCTTCTTCGCGAGCTTATCTTGCTCGAGCACGCATTGGCTCAAGCTTGGCACCGTCCGCCTTAAACTAGGCTTTGGGACTTCTAGCCTTTGCGTTCTTCTTCGTGAGCTTATCTTGCTACGGCACTGCAATTGGCTCACGCTTGGCACCGTCGCGCTTTAAGCTAGGCTTTGGGACTTCGGCCTTAGCGTTCTTCGTGAGCTTCTCTTGCTCGAGCCTGTAATTGGCTCACGTTTGGCACTGTCACGCCTTAAGCTAGGCTTTGGGATTTCTAGCCTTTGCGTTCTTCTTTGCGAGCTTATCTTGCTCGCGCCTGCAATTGGCTCACGCTTGGCACCGTCCCGCCTTAAGCTAGTCTTTGAGACTTTTGGCCTTTGTATTCTTCTTCGCGAGCTTATCTTGCTCGAGCCTGCAATTGGCTCCAGCTTGGCACCGTCCCGCCTTAAACTAGGCTTTGGGACTTCTAGCCTTTGCGTTCTTCTTCGCGAGCTTATCTTGCTGCAGCCTGCAATTGGCTCACGCTTGGCACTGTCGCGCTTTAAGCTAGGCTTTGGGACTTCTGGCCTTTGCGTTCTTCTTCGCGAGCTTCTCTTGCTCGAGCCTGTAATTGGCTCACGTTTGGCACTGTCACGCCTTAAGCTAGGCTTTGGGATTTCTAGCCTTTGCGTTCTTCTTTGCGAGCTTATCTTGCTCGAGCCTGCAATTGGCTCATGTTTGGCACTGTCCCGTCTTAAGCTAGGCTTTGGTACTTCTGGGCTTTGCGTTCTTCTTCGCGAGCTTATCTTGCTCGAGCCTGCAATTGGCACATGCTTGGCACCGTCACACCTTAAGCTAGGCTTTGGGACTTCTAGCCTTTGCGTTCTTCTTCGCGACCTTATCATGCTCGAGCCTGCAATTGGCTCACGTTTGGCACCGTCCCCCCTTAAGTTAGGTTTTGGGACTTCTGGCCTTTGCGTTCTTCTTCGCGAGCTTATCATGCTCGAGCATGCAATTGGCTCAAGCTTGGAACCGTCCCGCCTTAAGCTAGGCTTTGGGACTTCTAGCCTTTGCGTTCTTCTTCGCGAGCTTATCTTGCTCCTGCCTGCAATTGGCTCACGTTTGGCACCGTCCCGCTTTAAGCTAGGCTTTGGGACTTTTGGCCTTTGCGTTCTTCTTCGCGGGCTTACCTTGCTCGAGCCTGTAATTGGCTCACGTTTGGCACTGTCACGCCTTATGCAAGGCTTTAGGACTTCTAGCCTTTGCGTTCTTCTTCGTGAGCTTATTTTGCTCGAGCCTGCAATTGGCTCACGCTTGGCACCGTCCCGCCTTAAGCTAAGCTTTGGGACTTCTGGCCTTTGCGTTCTTCTTCGCGAGCTTACCTTGCTCGAGCCTACAATTGGCTCACGCTTGTCACCGCCTTGCCTTAAGCTAGGCTTTGGGACTTCTGGTTTATTAAGCTTGAGTGGGAGCTTAATAAAGAACTGGTTGTTCTTCCATAGAGGAGAATGATGAATAAACTGGCTATGAGACTCAAGACATAGAACAATAAACTTATCTTTGAGAATCTAGTAAGAAGGTTGAGTGTATGGCAAAAACATATTTTTTAACCTAATTCTGGTAGCCATGATTTGGAATCTGGACATTAGGTGAAAAATTTTGAAACCAATCAGTAGATCCTTATTTGAAAGAGTAGAAACTACTAATTTTATCCAAATAACACAATTTTAAAAAAACCAGATACCAACAAGTTTTTTGGTTATAAGAGAAGTATTAAAATGTTCTTTATTTGTAGCTTTAAAGTACTTAGTATGTTTTTCCTAATAGTTATAAAGAAGAATATCATGATGAATCATACTTTTTTAAGATCCAATATCAATGAATCAAATGGCTAGTAATAAATTTAGAAGAATGGAATTAGATACAGACATAGAAAATAGGTATTTTGGAAGGATAAGCTGTTTGAATAACATTTATGACTGAAATAGTATCATCATCAGAAAAATATGACATTTAGAGCAAATCATGTATTTTCATTATGAGCTTATTATTGAGTGAAAACAGACTCAACATCATCTGAGTTAGAAAATAAAAATGCCTATTTAAGATGCTGGATCAGACGAACTACTTTGGCTTATTTTGTTAGGACAATCCCTTGTAAAATATCTATATTTTTTATATATGAAGCATCTGGAATTTTTTGTTCTGTACATCCGAGATGGATCATTCATCTTTAAAAGCCTATAAGGTTCAAAAGAGGATGATTTGGATTTGTGACCATATCTTAAAAAATGAACTTTTTTCTTAAGAGGTGAACAAGTACAATCCTTGTCTGATTTACACTTGATCTTGAGATATGGTTTCTTGTAAGCTGCTTTGAATGGTTGCTAGTTTTCCATCAAATCTTTGAATAATTCCTTTTGCTCACATAATTGTGCAAGATAGTTAATTACAAGCTAGTAAATCTTTCAAAGAAATATGTAAGCTACGTTAATATGATTGACATTTATCGGCCTTTAAAGTTTTAGTTGTAGCACTTTTGGAAAAGAAGCAATAAAGACGTGTTTTAATGTTGGATTATTAAAACCGTCAAGCTTATAGAAAAGGAAAAACATTCTCTTGTAGTGATAATCCAGATCTTTTTATTGTAGAGAATAACATTTCATCTCCATATACTCCCTACGAGCTGATTCAACTAAAGTAGCTTGATCACTGAGAAATTGATCGTTAATGAGGCCTAGAGCTATAGATAACTCTGAGAATTTGACAAACTGTAGCTGTCTATATCAACCTAAGCTCTCGAACCAATCTCTAAGAGATCCAGTAAATTTGGAACTAAATTCTCGGAGAATCTTGAGTGTAGCGGCTCCAGGTTTAAGCATCTGGACATCAATCTATGCAGCAAATTCTCAAAATCTTAATGGCCATCGATATTTGGGAAGATCATCAAAAGTAAACTAATTGTTGCTTGTTGATTTTAAATTATAATGTAAAGATCTTGAGGGCTGATCCTCAACATTTGAATCTCTATCTTCTGGTTCATCAACAAAAGGTGGGACCCCTTATAGGATCATCAAATGGAGGCATACTAGTAGAAGGTTCTACCATAAGTAGGCTAGAGATGTCTGGGAATTCAGATTTTAAATCAGAAGAAGTCTATGATTCTGATTCTGATTGAGATTCAATTTCTGTTTCTATTTCCTGTGAGTCTGTTAAAGACTATACAGACTTATCAAAATTAGATGATTTGGATAAACTTGTATAGGGAAACTGGCCTAGAATGAGTATTGGTAAAGAGGTGCTTTGTAACATATGAATTTGTTATATTTATTTATGTAAATAATTAATTTAAGAGGGGGTTTATGTGATATATCATGAGGGGGGCTAGTTGATATTTTGTGGGTGCTTATAAAAGGAGGGAACCGGTGAATTTTGGAGAGAAAGTGGGAGAGGAGAGTGTTTGACCCATTTGACCCGACTCAAACCTGCGAGTTTGACCCGACCGTAACTCCCTATTCCGACCACCCCACTGGACGAGCTTGGTATCAAATCAAAGCTTACGAGACAGAGAACGTTACCCTACCATCCCTACCACCCAGAAACATCGAGAACGCCAGCGAACCCGTCACGATTTGGCCGTGTTTTCACCGGATTTTGGCGACGCCACCACTTGGGTTTTGTTCCCCACCTCACCATCTTCCTTTCCCGACCAGTCACCGACATAGAGGAGGCCGTTTTGCCGCCGATCGACCACCCTAAGTGCCGCGACTTCACGTGCTCGATCCGGCTTCGTTGCCGCGCGTGGGAGGACACCACCATCACCGTTGGACTCACCTCGACGAGAAGTGTCTAGTTCGAGCTTCCCCACCGCCGTTGGATCAATTCCGATCAACGTTGACCGTAGGGGCATTTTGGTAATTTCACATATAGAGGGTAATTTCGTAATTTCTAGCTTTAAGGGTGATTTTGTAATCTAAATTGAGGATAAATTGGTAATTTTATGAGGTTGAGGGTAAATTAGTAAATTATGAAATTGGGGGTAGTATAAGTTCGGATATGTTATTAGTTAATCACGAATACGGGATTAATACGGTAAGCCGGAAAAAAATTGAGAATTTGTAATGTTAGGACAAATATTTATTTTAAGCGTTATTTTTGCGGGATTAGTTCGAATTATAATTATGGAAAGTAATTATATCATTTCTGTAAAATAGGTGGATCTGCGGACGAGAATCTACCTGCGGACTTGGGTGATAGCCGAGTCTGAAATTTTCACTGTGAGTGGAATATATTAAAATTATTTGATTTTTTATATAATAAAGGCTTGTTTATGAAATAAATATTTAAAGTGCTTTCGATAAATGGTTTTCCAAAATAAATGTTTATTGCGTATAATTATTGTGTTAAGTTATATTTATTTATTTATGCCCCGTATCGATCTTAAAATAGTAAAAGAGATGATTGATTTTTGAACATGATTTAAAGTTCCAAACATGATTTTAAAGAGTATATGATTGATTCTGTGTATGATTTAAAATGTATATACATTGCTTTTGAGCATGATTCAAAGTATTTATATGTTGATTTCGAGAATAATTTAAAGTGTTTACATATGGTCTTCGAGCATGATTTAGAATGTTTATACATATGGATTTTGAGCATGATTTTAAGTATATATATATGTTGATCTTAAGCCTGATTTAAAGTGTATATACATAATGATTTCGATCATGATTTTAAGTTTTAAGTAAATACCCGTTCCCTCCAGATGAGATGAGATAGTAGGCCTTTGGGGCCCGTCTGAACACACATAGAGGCTTTGGGCCGTGTGTTTGGGCGCTTTCACCCTTTGGGGGCATATGCATGCATATTGAGATATGAGATCGGATGGTCCGGACACGATGTCGCAAGATGGCGCATCATAGCACGTCTGTTGAGATCTAGGGTATTAGTTATGCTGATAAGCATGAGATGGTACGTCCTTTCGTTTATCCGTGTAGCTCCAGGCATGATGGTACTCAGATAGTACATCATTGCCGTCCGTTGAGGTCCGGATGAGACTAGATTATCCCCTGGGTATTTGTTTAATGTTTAAGGATATTTGTTTAAGGATATTTGTTTTACTTAGTATTTGATATTTCAGTTTAAGATGATATTTCAATATGAGATGTTTTTTTATTAATTTTATAACAGAATCAGTTTTGCTTATGTTCAAATTATGATTGAATTGAAAGTAATTTTACATTCAAATTGAGAAACGTGATTATACGAGTGATGCACTTATTTTTGTAATTATTTTATATTTTAAAAATTACTATCCACTCACTGAGCTCACTGAGTTTTATATTCATTCCTATTTTATTATATTTTTCCCCCCAGGAGATTACAGGTACAACAGTTAACCCAGCAGCTGTACATAGTTGGAGTCATTTGGGCCACTGAGGTTGTTTAAGGACATAGAAAAATTATTTTCTTTTGGTTAATGTATAATTATCATGTTTTGGATTTATATTAAGGATGTGATATATGAATTATGAAACGTGTGTATTATTGGATATGTTATCGGATGAGATTGGGTTGATGCAGATTGATGTTTAATAAATGATTTGGGAGTGCTTGTGTTGTAATTGCGGGTTTGAAATGTTATATATTTCAGCGGTGTTCACTGAAATTTCGATAGAATTCTCATTAATAATATTATTTTAATATTTAAGTTCAATTTCTTAAGATAGGTCGCCTCTGGATATGGGGCGGGTCGTCTCATGCTTTCTGTTTAGGACTAGGATAGATTGAATATTTATTAGTGGCTATAGCTGGCTATTGATGAGATTCAGTGATTAGTGTTAGAGAAGGAGCTTGAGTACTTATTGGAGGTTTGTAAGATTTTGTCTAAGGTTTTTTGAGCCGTGTCTGAATTGTTATTTGGTATAGTGTATGGGTGAGCCTAAAGTGTTTAGCATATTTTGGGTTTTGTGTGTATAAGGTATATGGAAAGGTTGGTACATACTGAATATTGAAGCTTGAAAAAGGTGAAGGAGGGGACATGGTTAACAAAGGTTGTTGTTTCTCTGCATCAGTTCTAGCAAATTCTGTTTTATGCCTTCTGATCTCTATTTCTTTTTAGTTGAACTCAAGACTCCAGATATGGTTCTAGATCATAGATCTGAGATCATGATGAAGTTAAACAACTCTTCTTTATATGTCACCATATATCTTTTCAAGTTGGGTAGTAATGGATTCTACCTTGGATGAAGTTTGTCTAACTTGTATAGTAACAGCAACAACTTTGATATGGATCTATTCTATAGATGTATTTTGAGCTCTGGCATTTTGAGATTGCCAGTTTAGAACAATCTCAAAAGGTTTGGATTCTTCAAGTTGGCCAGATGGTTTTACAAGGCCATGCACATAAGCCCTAGTGGTGACCTTAGACTGTGGATCAGTATGTTTTCAAGTGGAGGAAATTAGCTATTATAAGAGCTTGAGAAAGATGAGAACATTATATAAGATTTGATTAAAGAAAGTTGGCTCTTTTGGATAAGTTTTTCTTTTTTGAGGGTTTTGAGTCCTTTTTGGTATATAGGTAAAGGTGATTTCGAATCATGGAGAAAAAGGTTTGCATGTTTTGCTAGTAGAAGGTATTTTGACTACCTTCTTTCTCCGACATCGAGGGACATCTTTTTCTTCATAGGAAAGGTCATCCATATAAGGACAACCTTCTTTACACATTCCTTCTCCTGGAACATTCGATATGAAGTGGCCATCAAGTCTAGCTGGATATATTGGATAACTATCTTTATCAAAAGAATAGATAGGT
Organism: Murraya koenigii; assembly: GCA_025617385.1. Taxonomy (NCBI): domain Eukaryota; kingdom Viridiplantae; phylum Streptophyta; class Magnoliopsida; order Sapindales; family Rutaceae; genus Murraya; species Murraya koenigii. Next base: position 13,188,112 of record CM046814.1, read on the forward strand.
ATCTCCTATTGGGCTGTAGAAATAGTAGTTATCATATTTGTATAAAAGAAAGAAACCTTGGGGACTTGTTTAGCAGATAGTGGTTGAAAAGTCATTATGACTGTTCCATTTGAACAGTTTTCAAATGTGGCATCTGATATTTGCAGAGTTTGAGAATTCTTATGAAACTTCTCATAACTAGACAACCATTCCAAAGGCATCAATTTTTAGAGTTCATGTCGTGGAATTTGTCTGGGTATTTGGATTATGGATGGTGTTGTTTATGTGTCTGCAAGAACCATCAAGGCATCAGATGTTGTGTATGGTGTTGGAAAGTCAATCACATGGTTTTGAAGCCGATATACTAGTTGATGATGAAGGGTAGTTGTTTCTAAGGTAACAATTTGTTTTGCACCCTTAATCTGAACTTGAACCTTCAATATCGTAGGAAGGTTTGAATCATGAGGAGATAAGTTAAAGTTTGATAGAAAGTGAGTAGGACACTTCCTGCATGCAGAGTTGTTAGAACTTTAGCAATGACAATATGTTGGTACTTCTTAAATCTTGTATCTAGCAAAACTATTCGAGCTATAACAGTCAAGCCTTACCTTCCACGAAGAGTAAGGATGAGGCGAATACCTCCAAGATGAAGGTGTGTGTAACCTTCTCTTTTCCATTAAGTAATAAGTTCTGGTCGAAAGAGCACACTAATCAAAGTGGGAAGACTAGATATACTCTTTTAGCACAAGTCTTTTTGTACTAATTAAGATTTAATTCCCCTGGTGAGAGGATTGCCTCTTTTGTACAAATTATAAGGACAACTAAAGGCATGGAGGACTCAATAATTTGGGCAGATTTTGGGACATAAGTATATTCTATAAGATGTTATATTTTTGAAGTTGTGTTTGGAATAAGACTTTGGAAGAGATACTGTAGAAGAAAGAGACATTGGAGAAAAATCAGAAGATTAAGCTGAAGAAGATGAAGTTGAAGCATGATGTAGAAGTTGTTTTCTCTCAGTAATCATCAATTAAGATAATATTACAATTTACCAGCTCAGACAATGAAAACATGGGCTCCGATACCCTTTTACTATAAAAAAATAAGATAAATAATCCCACATCAAGGAGCTTAAGTATCTCATTTTTTATGATTTCCATCATCGACAGATTGAGGTAGCGTTGTGTATCTCTTGTTGGTTTAGATCTTTCCTCTAGCAAAATGCAATGCATACACATGGAAAAACTAATACTCTTGATGTCAGCAATGGTCCAGTCAATTGCCGTTTTGTGATCTTAAAGCGCCCTAATTAGCTTTTCTTATTGAACTAGAGTAAGAGTTTCAACAGTGATGACAGGAAGTGTTTTATTTTCACCCAAATAAATATATTGAAGGTACTCTGGGAGTGGTCGAAGTTCTAAGGTAGGTGCCTGTATAACAGAAGGTAATAGTTTCTCATTTGATGAAGGCAATTCAAGGTAAGAAATATTATACTTGTTGGAGAATAATAGAGCTGTCCTATCTAAGATTGTCATGGCCTCCTCTACTTCATCATTCATTTCCATCAAACTTACTTATTCCTTAGAATCCTCTTCCTTAAGATTTTTTATTATGGTAACTTCGAAACTATCGTCACCGGATAGCTCAAAGTATTCCTATACTAAAGTCTTAATATCATCTGTTGCAAAAATAGAATGTAAATCACTAGGGTATCTCATTGCCTCAAAGATATTGAAGCAGATCACTTTACCATCGAATTCCATTGTGAAGGTCCCATCATGAACATCAATCGTAGTTTGGGCCACCTTAAGGAATTATCGTCCCAGCAAAATAGATGTGTGTTTGGGTGATGACTCATCCTCCATTTCAAAGATATAAAAATTGGCTAGGAAGACCAATTTGTTGACTTCCAAAAGAACATCTTCGACAACCCCTTTTACGTTAGCATTATATCTATCAATCAATTGAATAATTATTCTATTTTCTTCTAATAGACCAAGATTCAAAGAGTTATAAATTAAATATGGCATAACATTAATAGACGCCCCTAAATCTAACATGCATCTTTCAAACAAGGTATTACCGATAGTGTATGTAATAGTGAAAGTACCTGGATCCTTACATTTAGGAGGGATTTTTTGTTTGAAGTATAGCAGAAACATTCTACTTTACACTCACCTTTTTATTATTGCTCAACTTTCGTTTATTGTTATATAGTTCTTTTAAAAATTTTGCATAACGCAGTAGTTTTTCAATAGCATCAAGTAGAGAAATATTTACCTTTACTTTACGGAAGGACTTAAGGATCTCCTTTTCTTCCACCTCTTTTTTCGATTGTTTAAACCTACTAGGAAATGATGGCGAATTGGTGAAGGTTTTAACTAAAGGTGAAGGGGTACTTACCTGGCATATTGGTTGATAGGCAATACAGAGTGGGAATCATCTTCTTTTGTTAAATGAACCTCAAATAACAGATTAGTCGTAAGGAGCGATGATGTTGGGGACACCCTTGATGGCTTAGACAATGATAGTTCTAGTTGCTTTCCACTTCCAAGAGATATAGCACTAGCATTCTCCTTAGGATTAATTTCGGATTAAGAAGGCAACTTATTTGAGGTTCTAACCTCTATCCTACTCGTAGATGTGGCTAATTGGCCAATTTGATTCTCTAAGTGTTGGAGTTGTGTCTGAGTAGTCTGCTAGAACTACATAGAGTTAGTAGCAAGAGCTTTTACAGGATCTTCTAGAGACGTACCATGATTCAGAGGTAGAAGCAGTGTTCGAACTTGGTAAGGCTATTGTACCCATTGTTAAGGGGTAGCCCAGGGTTGAGATAGTGCCATGTTAAGAACGCCTTGTTGTTGGTTTCTATACTTAAAATTAAGATGATCCTTCCACCCTTTATTATAAAAATTAGAGTAAAGATCATGAATTTGTCTTGGTTAGCTTAGGAAACCACAGCTATTTTGGCTTGCTCGTGTGAACCATCTTAGAGAGTAGGGCACATATCAGTCACATGTCGGATCATAGAACATGCACCACACGGTCTCATCTATTGCCTTAGGGCTAATTATTGCACCAAAGAAGAAAGATTTGAAACTAGTGGTTCTAGGGAAGAAGTACTTACCTCATTGACTCGCTAAGGTGACAATATGGATCATTTCTTGTGCTAAACTATTGGGAATTAGTAGCCATGTTGGCAATAAGATTCTGGTTTGCTTCCGATGTCTTATCCATGAGTGCTCCTCTACTAGCGGCATCTATCATACTTCTTTCCATATGTATTAAACCCTCGTAAAAATATTGAATAAGGAGTTGATCACTTATCTAATAGTGAGAGCAGCTATTATATAGCTTTTTGAATTATTCCCAATAATCGTAAAGTGAATCTCTATTGTATTGCTGAATTCCACAAATTTTTTTTTAAATGCTACTTGCTTTTGATGCTGGAAAGTATTTATCTGAAAATTGCTGATGCATCTCATTCCATGTGGTGACAATACCAGAAGGAAGATAGTAAAGCCATTATTTAATTGAATCTGCCAATGAGAACATAAAGGCCATTAGCTTAACTTGCTCTTCAGAGACTCCGATTGGTTTCATTATAGAGCATACTACATGGAACTCCTTCATATGCTTATTGGGTTCCTCTCCTACAAGACCATGAAAAGTAGGCAGAAGATGAATCATCCCAGATTTGAGTTCAAAGTTTCCCTATGGATTTGGATTTTGAATGCATAGTGGTTGTTGGTCCAAGTTAGGAGCCGCCAACTCTTTAAATGTTCGGTTATTGTTATGATCCATTGGTTTGAGTTTTGGACTACTTGGCTCTATCTTTGGGAGTGGAATATTAATGGCGAAATCAAGGTCTATATGTTATGAGTTTGCTCTAAGCTGTTCAAGTTTTAATCAAATGTCCTCTATACTCATGAAAGTCTAAGTACAAAATAGAAAATATACTAATTAAAATAAAATAAATAAATAAGTAAAGACAAAAAAAAAAGTAAAAATAATAAAAAAAATAAAACAGAGTGATAATAAACGAACTAACTGCTAGTTCCCGGCAGCGACACCAAAAATTTGGTAGTATCGTTGAGGTACACTAAATTTAAAATCTTACTTCTAATAGAAATAACTAGTATAGAACAAGTAATGATTGATCCCACAAAGACTACGCTAATTTTATTTATTATATATTTTAAAATAAGACTTAAAATAATAATAATAATAATAATAATAATTTTAATAAGATAAATTAATCTAACTAAAGAAAATACCAACTATAAATAAATGGGGGTTTTATAAATTTTTAATTAAATGACATGAAATAAAGAACACAAGACTATGAAAATAATAATTAAATAGAAACTCTGAATAATTGAGAAATAAATAATAATAATCAAAACTTTGGTCAGAGGATCATTCGTCACCACCAAATATGCATATAATATATATCAATTCTATTATCAATTTCTATCGAAACTATCAACCGTAAACAACATTAAGCTCTGTTAATCTCAATCTTTTCTTAATGTGTCATTAGGCAAAACAAGTTCTTCACCTAATCTCTAACCATTAAATAATTTAAAATAAGTTCTTTAAATTTAAGATAATTGAAGCATTAAGTAGAGAAATATATAGGCTGATCTAAACAATAAACACATAAGCTCGGATTATTTAACCTAAGTTATATTCTCCAATTGAAATCACTTATTCTAATTTTCCACTAACGATTAAAATATCAAGACAATTACGAATCAAGTATTTTAATATAACAATAGAATTTATTCAACTCCTATCTAATAGGCTACTTAAATAGGTCAAAAATAAAATTATAAACATTAATTATAAAAAAAAATAAACAATTTCAATTAAATAAATTGAATGATAGAAATTAAATATTAATTATATGACATGTATGGAGTTTTGAATTCATCCTCAACCAAAGAGAAAATTTAGCCTAAGATAATTAAATTAAGAATAAAGGACTTAATAAAACTAGTCATGAATATTAATCAAAGTGGTTGACTGCTGAATTCCTTTTGGCTTTTCTTTTTTCTCTCAATTTCTTCTTCTTGGCATCTTCGTCAAAAGCCAAAGATTGGCCTTTTATAGTGTCCATGGTCGAACCCTCCATGCATAAGGTATGCATAATTAAGTTAGCCACCACTTTAATGCCATGCACATGCAAATATGGCAATTATTTTTCACGTGAATGCATATTAAGATTTTCCATTATTGCCATGCACATGCAATTGCTATGTTAATGCCATGCCAGAATATTTGTTTCCTTAATTAATCAAAATATACTCTTTATATCAAGCTCTACATGTATGATAATTAATTAAATCAAATATTCCTTGATTTGTTTCCATTAAGTTTCTTTATTTCTTTCCCCTTCTGATTATTCTGAGCATATTTCTTCTCAAATATTTTGATTTAATTCCTTTTTAATCGCAAAGTATACTTAAAATAATAAAATATAAGAATTAAGATAAAAATTAACATAATAAAATATAATTTAATAAATTAATTGAAATAAAAATTAACTAAAATAATTATGATATTTAAGACTAAAAGTAAGGAAAAGATAGAATAATTAATAATAAAATATAAAGAAAATATGCATTTATTATGGTCTCTTGCAAACTAAATTTGAATTAAATTTGTCCAAAGTAGCTTGAACAAATCCTTGCATTACTTCCATGATCTTCTTAGCTTGTGCTCTCATAATTGGCCCTTCTGGAACAAGCAATGTATTTTTAATAATTTGAGCACTTGCTCACATCACATCATGCCTCACATGTCTGTCGAATTGCCAAGGTCGACCAAGTAACAAGTGTCTAGCTTGCATTGGTACCATATCACATAACACCTCATCTTTATACTTGCAAATCCAAATGGACATTAAAACCTGTTTGTTCACTCTCACCTCACTAATGTCATTCAATCATTATAGTTTTTATGGCCATAGATGTTTAAGTGTTAGGAGCCTAACTTCTTCACTATGATAGTACTAGTAACATTAGTATAACTTCCCTTATTAATAATCATACTATATACTTTGTCTTGAACATAACATCTAGTATGAAAAATATTTTCCCGTTGCACTACTTCATTTTCTCTCACTTGCATACTCAAAGCTCTCCTAGCTATTAAAGTCAATTCTTCAGGGGCTGCATACTCTTCATATTCAACGGACTCAAATGGTGTCATCTTATTATCTTCCGTTTCATTATCAGTTATAATCTCACTATTATACCTCGATCATTCAGTTGCTATGTGCCCCTTGCCTTGACATATAAAACACTTAATGTCCGATTCCTAGTAGTGGGAGTTACAATGTTACCTTGTGAATTATGCTTAAAGGGCTCATCTTTTGGCTTAGGTGCAGTAAATATTTGTGGCATCTCGTCTTGTTTCATATAGCTCTGCAAGGGCATTACCCCTCCTTTTGATTTGCTGCTTAATCTTGATGGCCTTGTGGTCCATCTCCTCAATCTCCACATAATTTTTGTTACTTAACCATATTTGCAATCTTACGATTAAAACCATGCAAAAATCATGCCAATCTCCATTTTTTTGCAATAATCCTCGACACTTCAGCAAGTCTATGTAAGACTTTACAATTTTTAGTTCAAGTCCTACAATAGTGGCTAGGTAAAAAAACATATTCTCATCAATGCTTTCATTTCATTCCATGTCTTAACAGCACGCTCCATATTCCGACTACTGTTTATAACAAGTTGAATCTACCAAGTAATTGCATAGCCAAAAAATTCAATTACCACTAATTTTACCTTGTTTGTCTCAGAATTATAACAGTCAAATACGAATTTCATCTTCTTTTATCATTCAAGGTATGCTTCCAGATCAGATTTACCTTGAAAAGATGAAATCTTCATCTTTATGCCACTTAAATCATCATCTGGTTACTAGCTTTTCTACTTCATACATCTCTTTTATAATTACTTATAGAATCAATCTCTTTCTCATAATAGTCATCAATCTCTTCTCTAGCTAGAACTCTCTTATGTGCTTGGCCAATAGATTATGGCTACCTCACACTTGCTGTCTTTACTCGATCCAAACACTCATGTATGTGCTCTAATTTAACCTACATCATCCGTTTCATCTCCCCAGTCAATGCTTGAATCTGCAAATTTTGAACGGCTGGTTGTTGAACCTCTTCATTTGCATTTTTTCTTGATTAGGAGACATGGTTGAAATATGCAAAATAAGGTTAGAGATAATGTGGAAGGACCTCACCACACTCTCTTACGTGTTTCACTTAAAAGAATAATTCACTTAATTCCACTCATGTTTTACTCAAATTTGTTGGCTTTTATCATATAATATGCTCACACACTCTTGCCCTTTTTTTCACTTGTAGTAATTCTCTCTCAATTCTTTTTAAACGAATCAAACTAATATCAAGATTATAGTAGTAATTTACAGAGATTATATTAAGTGGATTCAAAAATCAAAAGTAAGAATATAACAAACACGTATGATCAAGATTTAGAAACACAAAAATTTATAAATTTTGAGCAAATAATTTTTTCACACTATAGGATAAAAATGGATTTAGACACTCTAAGACACCAATAAAGGAAAATCAACAAATTTTTTTTTTTTTTGAATCCTCTTGTTTCTTTGTTTCTTTTTCTTTCTTTTTAATGAATAACACGAACTATAATTGTCAACTACAATTTCAAATCATACTAGAATCGAGAAACAATCACAATTCGAGTCAGAATAATGAACTAGAATATGATTTAACAAATAAAATTCAAACTAGAATAAGAAAACTATTCTAAACTTTTTACCAAGAAAAGTAGAGGAAATTTGGTTAGAACTTAGGGTTTCAAAATCGAATTTGAGAAACTATAGATTTTTTTTTTAAATAGGAATTGGAATAAGGTCTAATAAAACTCAGAAATTAATTTGAGACTCATAATTAATAAGAAATAAAAAATAAAGGAAAGAGACAAGCAAAATTGGGTTAGAACCTTTGCTTTGATACCAACTGTTAAGAACCACGCCAATGAATTGACATAACCCTAACCAATTAGTCTCCAAGATCGAATTCTACTGGAATTGAATGGAATCCGTGACCCGATACTTAATAGAAGCATGACCCAATTAGTCTCCACAATCAACTGTAGATGGTCTAATTGATAAGTCAAGGGATGAATGCCACAAAAATTCGATAAGTTCAAATAATTCATTTAAGAACTAAAAAGAATTAAACTCTTAAGACAATTGCATGAAAACTTATTTACCCTTTTATTGGCTTTTGAGTACATTATATAGGGCTATTTTGCATGAATTTCCAGCTCATAATTTCCCTTTTTATTTTCAGAATTAAATCCCAAACCATGTAAGGAAAAAAATCAAATTAGAATTAATAACCAAAGATACACCTAATCTAAAGCATATAAGGAAAGTCTCCTAAATAGCTTAAATGACTTACATCAATTATGATAACTCAAGTTATTAATAATAAAAAAAAAAGGAAACTAAGTAATTGAAAGGTAAATATCTGATTTGTCTCATCACTTGCCTCCTTTAAAAACTAGAAAGTATTCGAAAAGGAAGGTAGCCATTATGTGCAAGCTAACTTTCTAATTTCGTGGGAGTGATTATTTAGAAACTTCAAGAGCTTAAATCAAGCATTTGACGATGTGAATATTATGCTTGGTGCAATCATTCCAAACCGACCAGCCTATAGGAGTAACTCGAAGGAAACAAAGAAGCTTCAAAGGTAAGTTAATGAGTTAATGAAAAAAAGGACACATGAGAGAAAGCATGAGTCCATGTACAGTTTTGGTTTTGCTAGTTTCTAAGAAAGATGGGACATGGAGAATGTGCCTGGTGAGTACAATGCAAGTGCTAAAATTAATGTTTCTAATTTAAGTCCTTTTGATGTAGGTGAAGATTTCAGGACAAATCCTCTTCAAAATGAGGGGAATGATGAGATTATGGATAAAGATGGTACAAGCACGTGGAATAAAGCATATTCAGATCTTATGTAAGTTCCCGTCGGACCCATCACAATAGCTCGTGCAAAGAAATTCAAAGAAGCACTTAATGGGCTGATTCAAGCAACGTGGGATTAATCCAATTCATAGAGGCCTATTGAAGGAATCTCGCAAGATATTTAGACCAATAAATGCGTGATTCAAGCTCTTGTATTTTATAAGCAATCAAATCCATGAAATCAGCACATTCAGAATGAAAGATATGCCGTTATTTTTTTAGATAGTGTTTCCATTTTTAAAAGAAGCAAGAAATCAACTATTTTCATTTTATCTAGTCATTTAAGATACTTTCATTGTTATTAGATTGATATTCTGAGTTATTCAGGATTTTTTCCTTTTTATTAGATTAGATTCTGATGTATGTAGGATTCTTTCCTTATTTCAATTGGATTAGGATTTGTTTTCAATTTTAGATTATGATTTATGGCAGAAAATATCTAATTCAATTGTAGCCGAGATTTCTTTTAACCTATATATATTCGCATTCAATAAGAGAAGAATAAGAAGTTTTTTCATACAATTTACTTGAGAGTATAATTCTCTTTAGTTTTTAAACAAACTCCTTAAACTTATCAGATTTTCTGTGGCGTTGAACCCTTGACTTGTCAATCAGACCATCCATACCTGATTGTGGTGCCCTCACATACCAAGGTTCTTGCTTCATTAAGCAATAGGTCACCATTCCATTTAATTCCTGAAATTAGAAACGATCTTGGAGCCTAATTTGATTAGGGTCTCGTCAGTTCTTGGCAGGGTTTATATCAAATATGCTCATAAACGATTAATAGATTGGGGATAACGGCTTCCATTTAAAGACAAAAAGATGAGTTGAATCGATTGGGCTAAATGGATGGTCATTTCATTGTGGAGACATTCTGTTAGATAACGATTAATCGATATAGATAAACAGTGAACCAATTGAGTACTAAAAGGTCTCTTATGTTTTTTTTATATTAATGGTTAGCCAATATCAGAAAATAGCTAATTTCACGCGATTATAAAATTGTTCCTAGGTTTTCTTCCTCATTTCACTGTTATCTCTTTAGACCTCAGAAGCTATATGTTCTTTCTTTAAAATTCATCATTTTTAAGTGTTTCTTGCAAAATTAAATCTCCACAATCATTATAAACCTCATAAACATCATTTCTTTGTCATCAAAACAAGTTTTAAAAGCCAAAATCACAAAATCCCATTTTGAAATCGTCACTGTGAGCTAAATAGTCATCTTTAAATTTGGCTAGATTTCGCCCGTTTTACTCAAATTGAGCACTGTACATCTTCACTTTAATTAGTTCAATTTCTTATAAAACACCAAATTTCCAAAATTCTCAAATTTATTCTAATTGGCCAGAGTTAGGTCATTAAAAACGGGAAAGAGGAAAAAGCAAATAGTTATGAGGAATCTAGTACATTCTAGAATTTTTACTGAGTTTTATAGCCCCTCTCTTAGCCAAACAATTCTACTCTATGTTCATGTTCCTACAGGCAGCCTCCTCCTACTATGTTGACATTGATAGTTTTGATGAACTTTTTATATGTGGTAGAGGTATTAGGAGATTGTTGGAAATAATAGGTTAGGAGAATGCTTTGAGCATTGAAGAGAATGTATATCTTAATCTTGTCAAAGTATTTTATTTGAACATGGAGATCTCTGCCATTAGCCAACATAGGATTTTTACTAATGTTGGTGGCATACTTATAGAATTTGGTATAAGGGACATAAGTATGATTCTAGAAACAAAGGATGATGGTTTAGAGCTTTGTACTTTTATGAAAAAGCTTATATTTAATCATTTTCTTCCTACTAAAGTGGTTAGAAACATTACTAGGTGTAGAGATCTATTGGATGGGTGTTCCCTTTCCTTCAGGTTAGAGTGATTCATAGTATCCTATAGTATATTGTCACACCTAGGCATGGGCATGTAGATGAGGTGACTACGCTAGATGTGGGTTTATTGGATTCCATTCTTAGGAGGAGACATTTTAACATAGAGTACGTGATCTTTAAACACATGCTAAGGACTCTTAAGGTGAACAACCGATTACTTTCTTATGGAAGTATAATTACTAGGATCTTTCGATACTTTTGTGTACCCCTTAGTAAGCTAATCTTTTAGTAGACTAAGAGGTTAGGAAGAGAGGCTATTATTAGTTTAGGATTTCGTCGAAGCAACGGACAATGGGTAAAGACTTCTTTTGCTAAGAACCAAGACACCCTGATTGCTCCTACGGATGATAGGATGTTGAACAATGTTTACCTAGCTGACTGGCTACTTGAATTTCACTTGGGAGCAAGGGCTCAGGCACTAGCTTATACTACTAGGGTAGGGACATCAGCAACTCGTACTTCTGAGGATCACGATATAAAAACTAATGAGCCTTTAGTTCTTGAGGAGCCTTCAGTTTTTGAGGGTTTTATGCAGCCGATACTAAGTGAGATTGATCGCTTTCTGAGTAGCAGAGTCAGCTTCAATCTCAGCTTGTTGTATTCCAACTTTAGTCTCAGTCTCAGTTCACTGTCTTCTAGCTTCAACAGTAGTGCATCTTTGAACAGTAGTAGTAGATTATGGATGAACAACAATGTCTCTTCTCAACCCTCCATGTTCGACCTCTTGAATCTCCATCACATCCGCCTCAGTAGATTCCTAGTTTCTATATTTTTATTTCATACAGACATCATCATTGCATCATTTTATTATTTTTTTATAACATTTTGATTATGATATATACATTTGAGTGTGTGGTATCGATGATTTCATGTTTTTTATTGATTGACTTTGTGATTGATGAATTGATCATATACTTTGATTTTGTTGTTTGAATGGTTAATTTCTATGACATTGATGGATTGATGATTGCTAAGCGTTTCTTCAGATTGAGCTTGTTGATTGGAGAAGCCTTTGTCACAAATTTTTGATGTTTGGACAAAACTTCCTAAAATAGATAAAATTGCTATGTTTCTCTTGCTTCTTCATTACATCTCTTTCCCATTACATGCATGTTTCTTTTTTATGATGAAGGGGGAGAAGAATACATATATTTAAACTAGTTAAGGGAGTTGTGTTGTTAAAATTGATGTATACAAAAGCACACACAAAAAAGTGTGTGTATATGCTATAAAGGAAAGCTCTGGGAGGGAGAAAGGAAAGAGACGTAAGGATAGCAATGGGAAGGAGGGGACTAACATCCCCTTACCTATCTTTGATATTCTGTATAGTTCCCGTCCCCTCCCTATTTTTGTCAAAATTACTTAAGAGATCCTCATCCTCTCTTCGAATAATAAGAGGGTATCCCAGAGGATCTTTAATATCTGAATAAACCCTCGAATAACTGATACGTTTTTAGTTTCTAAATTTGATTTAATTATATTAAAATGAAATTAAAGTAAAGTTTGACAATATATCTTACATTAACATTAATCCATATAAAAGTCAAATTACAAAATACAAATCATTAGCATAATTATCTTCATCAATCTTCATTATCCTATTATAAAAAGAAAAAGAAATTACATATCAATAACAAAAAAAAAATGGATATAGATACTAAAATTAATATTTTTAATAATTTTTTTTGTTTTATTTAATAAAAGTTTAAAACAAAAATTTTGGGCAAAGGGTTTTTTAATAAGATCTAATCGAACAGTAATTCAAGACTATAACTAGTTAACTAAATCCGAAAATTTCGTATATACGTATATAAATATTATGATATTTGATATTTATATTAATATTTATAATTTAAATTTTATTATTTATTCATTAATAATTTTAAAAAATAAAATTAAAATAAGAGAATGCGGAGGGAACGAGGATTTCAACTCATCCCATCTCTTCTTTGAAAAGAATTTTTAGTCCGTATCTCGTCCTGATACCCCATCTCTTCTTTGAAAAGAATTTTTAGTCCGTATCTCATCTCGTCCTGATACCCTCGCCAAACTAAGAAAATCCCCGAAAAATCCTGTCATTGAGGAGATTTCTGCCATCCTTAAATGCGAGGGAGAAAGGAGGGAGAATGGTGTGCATGAGATTGGTGTGTGTTTGTTGCATGCATCTGTAGCCTACTCGTTTAAGGCCATGTAGCCTACTCGTTTAGCCTTAAAAGTATGGGGTGTCGATATTCCCACAAAGGCTTGCACAAAATGGTGCGTTTTGTGCAAAGTATAAAAGGTTCCTTCATACGTGGACACCACAGATGCATATCCAAGACCTTTCTTGTGTTATTATTATTATGCGGACACATCTATTGTACATGTATAGATACAGGAGTGTTGTTACTTTTAAGGCTAACACAAGAACTAGTAGCCTACTCGTTTAGCCTTAAAAGTATGGGGTGTCGATATTCCCACAAAGGCTTGCACAAAATGGTGTGTTATTATTATTATGCGGACACATCTATTGCACATGTATAGATACAGGAGTGTTGTTACTTTTAAGGCTAACACAAGAAATTATTAGAATTTGAAATAATATTGCCGATGTTACTGTTGTAAATAAACGATATTATTTTAAGCAGTAGTACCTATAAATTAAGTCTTTTACATGCTCAATAAATCACCATAACACGCTTTGTTTTTAAGAACTCAAAATCATCAACCATTCAACTCATCAACAAAATCATTCGATAAAATTAAACTAAAAAACTATTTGAAATGTGAAATCCCTAAATGGTGATTTTTTATTTTAGAGTGTTAATACTCGAACCTTAGGGGCTCAAGGGAGGTCCGTAAAAATTACCTTTTGATAGAAAGAGTAGCAGGTTATTACTACTTACATAAGAAAATCAAAGGGCTAGAGTCATAAGCAAATTAATTCACTACTACTCAAGGTCAGCTTTCAATTCATCGTTGAGTTGATTCGGAGACGGTCAAAAACTTAAGCTTCTGATAGCACCAGGTCAGCATTATCTCCAAAAGTCGTAATTTGATTGGTCAGCTGGATATTTCACCCCCTCAAAACAACCACTTGTTTGGTCTCAAAATCTCAAATATCAAACTCTATGTCGGACCTACATCCTTAAATCCATTATCTCAGCCGTACGATCTCTCCCATCCGTCGACCAGCAATAAATTAAGAAAAAAAAAAAAAAAAATAACTCAAAACGCAACTGAAACCTCTTACCTCTCGCCTAATTCCGTGTCAACTCGACTCAACTATCTTCGTCCATGAAGACGACGAAGACCACAACAACCGGTGCTTATCTAAAACATAAAAAATAAAAGAATTTAAAAAATTATAAATAGATGGAGATTCCGTTAGCGTCGTTAACTTCGAGTCGTGCAACGACGGCGAAGTCGTTGAAGTTGAATGGAGGAATCTGTTGTGTGTTGAGTGTGAGAAAGGGGACGGTAAAGAGTGGTCCAAATCAAATACGGTGGTGCATCAATGCTTCTGCGGAGAGAAGTAGAAGTAATGAAGGTATTAAGAATAGTGAGAACAATAGGTTCACTGGAAGTGTCATGGAGGTCACCACATTCGATCGTGGCTTTGGTCAACCTGCTGCCTCTGACTTTCCTGTTTGGGACAAGATTGGTGCTGTTGTTAGACTCAGCTACGGAATCGGTTAGATTTTTTGTTTTTTCTTTTATAATGTCTGATATAAGCACATATAGCTCGACTAGTAAAGTGAAAATGTAAAGCTTTTTTTGTAGCTTCAGTTTTTGTTCCCCTGTTTGGGGATGGGAGTATTGGAACTGCATATTGAATAATACTCAATTAATTGTATTATTTTGTATATTTAAATTATTATTTTTAATTTGTAATTTTTATGCTTCGGGAAATTAGGAATATATGGCGCAATGGCGCTAGTGGGAAGATTCATTTGTTCAATTACTGGAGTAGATAGCATGGGAGGATTCCAGCCTTCGTTAGATGCCATTGTAGAAGGTCTTGGATATGCAGCTCCACCGATTATGGCCCTTCTTTTTATACTCGATGTATGTTCTTTAATTGTGTTTTAAGTTTCTTGCCAAAGGAACATTGAAATATCTGAAATGAATTCAAAATTTTAGTGGAAATGTTTTTCTTTGCAATAGCCAATAAGTTTGTTATTTACTCACACTGTTGTAGTTTGAATTTTGGGACTTATTTGGACTTTGATGGTTGCAGGATGAAGTTGTGAAGTTGTCGCCTCATGCTCGTGCTATCAGAGATGTGGAGGATGAGGAGCTTCGGAGCTTCTTTTATGGAATGTCACTCTGGCAGGTATATTTTGTTTAATTTTTGTAATGCTTAGATACAGTTTTGATTACTCCTGTCTTTCATAGACCAGACAAGGACTGGTTTAATTATACAACATTTACTCGTTTTTGCAGTTTGTACTAATTGTAGCTGCCAGCTCAGTGGGAGAAGAGCTTTTCTACCGGGCTGCTGTTCAGGTCTGTTTACTCAGAATTTTCCTTTTATGTTCACTTAAGAATGTAGGTAGAAATGTCATAGAAGTTTCTAAATCATCAATTCAATCTAAATCTTCTATACCCTGTTCATCTAATATAAGTGATGAAAGTTTGGGTTCTGAGTTTAATTATTAGTTCGTTAGATTTCACATTTTTTTTTTTTTCAATCTTGGTCATGTGGAATTATTTTCCATTCTATATAGTAGAGTTCCAACTCAGTACTTTGATTACATCAATGCCAATTTGTTGCCTCTTTCTGCTTGTTGAAACAAACTACATCTTTCCTTTTCTTAATGTTTGGGTGCGAGAGGGGGGACCATAAAAGAAATGTGACGGACGATAACAGTCCCCACTTTCTTTAAATGGAAATACTGAATCATGGTAATTTCCAATATGGTATCTATTCAGGGAGCATTGGCTGATATATTCCTAAGAGGCACAGATTTCTTGACAGATGCTCAAGGAATGGCTTCTCTGGTATTTGTTCGTTTCTATCACTTTCTGTCTCTATTAATGAGAATTTTCTTAAATTAAAATGTGGGCTTATATTTCATCTGAATGTAGGCGGGTGTGCTGCCTCCATTTGTCCCATTTGCTCAAGCTTTTGCAGCTGTAATAACTGCTGCTCTAACTGGTTCTTTCTATTATGTGGCCACCTCTCCTAAAGGTTAGTTTTCTCACCATCCTTTATGTGGAATGTTATGTAATTTGTGACTCTGAATGTCATTTAGTGAATTGCTTATTTTTTCTTCAGATCCTACCTACGTGGTAGCACCAGTTTTAAGATCTTGCTCTGGTCGAGAAGATTTAAAAAAGCTTTTTGCAGGTTCCTCCTCTTTCTCATGCATGTTATTTATTTGTAGTTTATTAGTTGTGTGTCTATGAAACTAAAATGTGTCCATCATTTGGGATAAAAATATTGCAGAGTAAAATGGAAACAAAAGATTATTTTATCTTCTTGTATAGTCATTATATTGTGGGGCTATTTGCAGCCTAAAATATACTCTGAACACCTGTGATTTGATAAATATTTTATTATATAAGTACCCTAATGTAATTCACCACTAGGGACAGTTTATCAAAATAAATAGAATATTACTAGTCTTGACACTCATCTAATAGAACAATCCAGCTTATAATTTTTCTAATAGAACAATCCGACTCATCTAATAGAATATTACTAGTCTTGAAACCTAAAATTTTTCCACTCAATGTCAAACCTAGTTAATTGTATTTAAAAAATAAAAAGAAATTAATGAAAACTTGAGTTTTAGCAAATACTTATTCATGGGGAAAGTAAATCAATCTTTTGAAAGATGCAAACCCAAAAAGGTACATTGTTTTATGTAAACTTTTATTTTGAGATATATTCTGTTCAAAAGTTCAAAATGTATAAACCAGCTGTGGCAGAAAAAATGGTGAATTTGTAGAAGTTGAAAGTTAACTAGCTTACAGCCGCTGATGTAGATTAAACCACGCCCCCCCCCCCCAAAAAAAAAGAATGCCGACTTTAGCAAAATAATGATCGCCTTAGATTAAGGCCCTGTCAACTATCCAAAATGTTTTTAGGGTTTCAACGAGCATAGATTCAATTATAATTTTTTTAAGTTGCATAACTGGAAATTAAATCCCCTTCCAATAAACATAGATTATATCTTGTAGAAACTTACAAAGAATAAAAGCTAGAGGAAAGAACAGCAATTCAAAGTTTGTAGTATTTACAGTTAGATATGCTTTTATCAAGACGAATTAACTTTGTGAGTGAAGAATGTTTTTATAGTTGTACAGAGAAAACTATTATTTATACTTAATGGAGTACAACTGAGGACTAATTTGATGTATTTAAGGGTATGTGAAGCAAACACTGAATTTTAACATTTTGTTCCAATTTTGTGCAGCATCAGAGGGTTCTGAGTATAACTTAGGGTGGAAATAGCCTTACCTTTTTAGTAATTATGGTGACAGTTAAGTTGTATTGAGTCCACTCATACTTTGGTTTAAGATTTAAGATATATTTAGAATAATTTTGTTTTCGATGTGATACTCAAGAGCTTGCTAAAGAAGATTACATACTTATGCTAGAATGTCTTCTAGCCATAGTACAACTTTATTGAATTTGAAAAACAGCCTAGCTATATCAGTAGCAGCATTTTCCAGATCTTGGAACATCATTAATTCCAAATTTGCTGCTATCCTTAATTCTATCCTAAAGTTCTAAATTCTCCGGTATATCACCTGAACACTGCTCAGTTTCTACAACACTTTTAGCAACTGATTCTATAACTAAAGGAGTCAGTCCTGATTGCACAGCAATGTTGATGCTAAAATTCATTGCCTCTGCTTCTGCCAACTCTACATCTCCAGCAAAAGCTACTTTCTTTCAAGCCACTGCCATAATCTCCCACCTTCAACTTTTTGCAACCATGCCTAATCCGGCCACCATTTTTGATTCCAAAGTACTGCATTAGTGATAACTTTAAACCAGCCTTCCTGTGGAGGTTGCCATGTATGGCATTTATCACCAAGTTGTCACAAGCAGGATCAAAAGGCTTCCTAGATATCGATTGGAATGATTCAATCAAAACCTCGGCCTTGCCAAGTGATCTTGAGGAATCTTCACCTTTGTTCTCAAATAGGAAGCTATTTCTTGAATTCCAAATTGATCACAGAATCACAGCCAACCCCAATTCTTTCTTAAGCTAAACCTTTCCTGCAAAGTCTGTTTATTTAAAATAAGTTAAATTAATATTCTGCATTTAGAATGTTCTTTCATGTGAAATGATTTATATATTGTGTACTAGTAATGAGTTTGCAAGTATGTAATGAATGTATTTTGAATATTGCTGTCCTTTTGGTACAAGGTTTTTCACGTGACAATGAATTTCATGATCCTCCATTGATGCCTTAGCATGGAAGACAAAAATTTTAGTCTGTCTTCATGAAACCAAGCAAGCACTGCAACTCCAAAGATTTGAAAACTGGTGGAAAAATGTGAAAGTTTAAATCAAACATAATAACTTATCACTTAATATGCTTTTTTCATAAATGATTGTTCATTTGTCCCATCCTTTTCTATTGCGTTTCTGCAGCCTGGTATGAGAGGAGGCAAATGAAAAAGATATACTCTCCACTCTTGGAAGGATTATTGGCCTTGTACCTAGGTTTTGAATGGATTCAGGTAAGGTTTGAACTTATTTTGGTTTTGAGAAAATTAGGAGTTAAGCTTGAAGAAAAATGAAATGGAGAATTAATTCTTTATGTTCTGATATACACAGACAAATAACATTCTCGCTCCAATTATTACCCATGGTATATATTCTGCTGTAATATTGGGACATGGCCTTTGGAAGATTCATGACCATCGGAGAAGGCTGCATCAGAGAATCCAGCAGCTTGAATTCGAAGGAAATGACTCAAATAGAAAATGAAGGAGCTGTTATAGAAGACTGCTGGAGGAAATTTGTACATTACTTTTAGAGCTCATTATTTATCGTATAAAATGTGAGATGTATAATAGAAACAACATATAGTAGCTGTATATAAGTTGCAGATTGTAATATTGTACATGCTGAATTGGTGGTGTAGATGATGGTCAGGTTGTATTTTCGGAACACCATTGTGCGAGTGCAATTTTGTTTGCCTAGGGGCGTAGTGAAATGGAAATATTAGTGTATTTTCACGAACTTTGTCACCTATCTCTTGGGTACATTTTATTTTTTATTTAAAGGTAGAGGTGGGCGGTGTATTATTATTCATACATTAGTGTAATACTGTCAAAATTAAATGTGGTTTAAAAAAATTGTAAGTTCTTAATTAACTATATAGTAAACTCTATAAAATTCATTACGATCCCGTTATAGTACCTGTGGAAAAAGATTTGTAGCTATGAAATGAATTTTGATTGTGAAAAAAGAAATTTGTAGTTATACTTTGGATATTGTGTGGTAAATTTAATTTTTAAAAAATATTAACATTTTTATAAATTATTTCATTATATAAGTATGAGATAATCAATTTAACTTTTCAACTACGTCATTTTATCACGGGATGAATGTTTATGCAGCGTTAAACAATTTTTAGCACAAAAATTGCTAATTCTAAAGAACTTATCAAGTTAGGTAGGTAAAGAGATTTGCAAAAAAGTTAGAGAAAAGAAAAAATAATATGGCTAATATAATTTTATTATTCACAAGAGAAAGTACAAAAGAGTTTTACACATATGTTTGTGTGTTATGTGTGTGTGGATATTTGGAGAATTGAAGATGTTTAAAATGGTGGATGCCAACCGCCAAAGTTGTACAAGTAACTATCTAGATAAAGATAATATAACGATAAGGATAAACATGGAGAGTTCTAGAGATAGGATGTTGTAAAAAACTCTAGATAACAGGCCGACCTTACTAAGCGCATACGCCATGTGACAGCCCAAATACCTAGTGCATTTGTACTGAGCGCACCATGGCTTGTTAGTTGTGTGGGGTGGTCTATTGCTGAGCGCAACTCACTAATAAGTATATCCCACCATTGGGTGAATCTCGTACTACGCGAATTAGCCATCTTTGGCGGTGAACTTGAGTGGTCTTGGGCAATCCTCCCCCACCTATGCTCGCAACGTCCTCGTTGCATCTTCGTGCTTGTATATTTAGATGTGGTCCGTGAATTGCCATAGGTCTTCTTCGTGTTCCCATGTTGCTTTGCTTTTGGGGAGTTTCCTTCACTTTACCAAGTACTTATTGTATGCTGGCACACCCCTTCTTCAAGTCACTTAATCAATAATGATGTACTTCACATCCTTGTTGTATACGGTGACAACGGCTGTTGGGGCTCTCTTTGATTCTATGCAGTATGGATCTTCCGCATCTCCGTGATATAGTTTGAGTTGACTCACGTGGAAGATTGGATGAATTTTGAGTCTTGGTGGAAGTTGGAGTTGATATGGGACGTTACCCACGCGTTCTACCACTTGGAAAGATCCCTCGTATCTCTTTACTAACCACTTGTGTACTTACCGTAATGTCTTGAATTGTTGGGGTAGGAGCTTGATTCTAACTTAGTCGCCTTCCTTGTATTCAACGTGGCATCTCCTTGTGTCATCCCACTTTTTCATCTTTCATGCGGCTTTGTCGAGATAAGCCCGAGTAATGTCCGCTTACTCATGCCACTAGTGATGACCTTGTGAGCTATTGGGCTTTTCCCTCCATAAGTCGAGGCTATAACATTGGGCATCATGGGCTGAAATCCCATGATAATCTCGAAAGGACTTTTGCCTATAGCCTCGCTCCGCTGAAGATTATACGAGAATTGGACAACATCGAGCAATGTTGCCCAATCTTGCTGGTGAGCGCTTACATAATGCCTTAGGTATATCTCGAGTAGGCTGTTGATACGCTCAATCAGCCTATCCATTTGTGGGTGTAACCTCATTGAGAACTTGCTATAGGTTCCAACTTCTTGAAGAGCTCGATCCAAAAGCATCTACTGAATCTTGGGTCTCAGTCACTTACGATGCTCTTCAGAACTCCCCATAGCTTCACAATATGCTTGATGAAGTAACAGGCAACTTCATCCGCTTTATAATAAGGTGGTGCGGCAATGAAAGTTGCATACTTGCTGTAACAATTGACAATGACCATAACACTTTCGCATTCTTCGAACTTTGGTAGGGCAGAGATGAAATCCATAAATACGCTCTCTCATGGTCTTGATGTTAAAGGTAAGGGTTCCAACAACCCCGCCGGAAGGTGACAATTTGCTTTGTCTTGTTGGTAAACAAGATATATTTGCACATTTGCCTCGATGTCATCCCGCATGTGTGGCAAAAAATATGAGGCTTGAGCTAGTATAGTTGTACGCTCCACTCCCAGGTGGCCAGCCCACCTTGAGTCGTGGCACTCTTTTATCACTTCTCTTCGTAAATTTTCCCATCTTGGCACAGATAGTCGACCTCTCATAGTGAGAAGAATGCCTTCCTCTTGAAAAAATCTCCTTATCTTGCCTTGAAGAACTTTTTCCAGCAAGTCTTTTGCAAGAGGTTCTTGTTGAAGACCTTCTTTGTTGAAGACCTTCTTGAAAGTCTTCTTGAATTGCATGGCCGAGAGCATTTTTTCCTCGATCTTGGTGCGCTAGGCAGAAACCATGCAAGCCTTACTCTTGTCAATGATGCTTAGGGAGTTTGTGGTTAGTAGTGGGAAGGCATGGACTTTGTTGAATAATTCCATACCAATGACCATTTTGTAGTCATCCATAGGCACAATGACCATTTTGTAATCATCCATAGGCACATGGAATTCGTCGAAGAATTCCATACCAATGACCATTTTGTAGTCATCCATAGGCACAATAAAGAAATCAAGCTTTCCGCTCCACATCCTGATTATTACGTGCATGCTTTGTGTGGTGCTCACAATAGATTGGACGGGTAAGTTTACCGCCTTAATTGTGCCTCCTTCCTTTGTTGTTTTGAGGCCTAGACACTTAGCCTCATCTTCCGTAATGAAGTTGTGCGTGGCTCCGGTGTCTAATGCCGCACGCACAATCTTGCTATTGATGTTTGCACTCACGTACATGAGCCCTATCTTCGCATGTGCAAGCGACTAGATCTCGAGTGCAACGAGGTGCTAGATGGTACCCATGTTGGTTTGGGGTTTCTCTCCGGTTGGCGTAGATTAGCCCTTGAGCTGTGTAGCGAGGGCATTAAGCGACTTCTTCTCAACCAATCGCTTACCCATATTGAGTATGGTTAGATAAGCAACATTGGCTACATAAGATTTTGCAGAAATTCATAATAATTAATAGAAATTGACTTTGAAACTGAAATTTTTATGTGATATACTAGACATCCAAAGGAATCATTTGAAACTTGTTTCAACAAAATCAGATGAAAATTCAATGTATAATGATTTTTTGAATTCAAGGTTGTTACATTGGAAATTTCTGATTTCAACACTATGCATGCGTTACGAAACTAATTTACCATATCTAGACTAATTCAAAACTTATGAAATTGGGAGAACTGTTTCATATATATTTCTAGTATATTTCTGGAAATTTTTATGATTTTATGATTAAAGGATAAATTGTCTTGAATTTTTTAATTCAGTGAGTTCATAGTAGAAAACTGTTTGACAGATTTCTTGAGGTCTAAATGAAAATGGTTTTCAATAGTTTTAGATACAATCAAGCTATGAAAATTTATTGTTGTGAACCCTATATGTCAACATGCTCTATTTAAAATTTGAGATTTTTTCGATGAATAAATAATTTATTAAAATTTAGAGATTAAAGACTATTCTATTGAGGAACTAGTAGTGATATTAATTGAGTCTTAAAGATATAATTTGATTAATGAAATTGAGGAGGAAAATATCAATATTGAGAATAAAAGAACCAAGAAATTAAATTCCAAGGTCAATTTATTTGATAATTATATTCCTCATATGAAATAGAACAAAAAATCCTTATAATTATTTCAATCTCATTATTGAAGGAAATGGAATTATATTGTATTTAGAAAAACTTGAGCACTATGTTTATACACAGAGTAATTAAGCTCAAAGGAATGGAGACAGCAAAATCCTCCATAAGCCAATTTCGCTAAAGGAGATCACTTTATTATTGTGGTTGTCTTCAAGACAAATATGGTTGTTTATTATTGTGGTTGTCTTTGAGACAAACATGGTTGGTTATACTCTAGTGAAGGAAGAGAAGAATTTGCTTTCCTTGATGACTTCTAGTCTACACCAACCTTGAGCAAAGAAAAAAAATTCTTTTTAAACTTACTTTTGAGAAAATCCTCTCATTGATTAATATATGTCATGTTTATGGAATACAATATTGTTTGAATTATATCTTTATACTGAGTAAGACATGGATATAAATGTCCTTTTGAGAGTGACAAAATTATATTGTCAAATAATGAGATATTTATTGGAGAAGAGATATTGTTTTCTTGAATTCTTCAAGATTATAATATTGTTAAAAAAGAAAAGTGACTCATCTAAATTTTGTTATTGACTCTATAACATGGGAGAGATGGTCATGTGAAATTTTCTTATATTAAGAAAGTGAGAGAACTCAGTATACTATCTAGTTTGAGCTTGTCAAAAGACAAATGTCATGTGTGTGGAATCAAAATCCTCAAAGAAGACATGTAAACTAGTTCTGAGCAGTGAAACTGAATTTCTCAGTTTAATTTACAATGACCTTGGTAATTTACAATAAGCCATGAATTGAGAAAGTGAATATGGTATCTCTGTTTAATTTACAATGACCTTGGTAATTTACAATAAGCCATGAATTGAAAAAGTGAATATGGTATCATCCATGAAGTGATACCTCCCTATTTACTTCAATCAATTAACATAGTTGGAAGAAAAATAGAACATTGAAAAACATGGTAAATGTCAGGGTAATAAGTTTTGAAGCACTGTTGAATTTGTAGAGGGAAACTATGTTGTTAGCTTGCCACATTCCAAATAGAATATCCTATGAGAAAGTAGAAAAGGCATCGTATGAGTTATAGAGAGGTTATAATCCTAATTTATCACCCCTCTATATGTGGGGGTGCCTTGCAAAGATTCTTATACCCAATCCCAAAAGGATTATGCTGGAACCTTAAATTGTTCAGTATTTATGTATAGGGCATGCCTAGAGTTGCGTTGGTTACAAATTCTTAGTACTTCAAAATGAAGGACATTCGTTTGAGGCGGATATCAATTAAGTCCAACAATATTGAATTCTTTGATTCAATTTCCTTGGGAAAGCTAACATTAGCTATTTATCTCTGAAAGAGTCAATTAACTGATCCTCGTAAAAGTTCAAATATTGAACATAGGAGAAGTAAAATGATGAGAATGACTATTAGTTTTGGTAGAGGCTTCTATGTTTTCTTTTTGAGAATGGTCCTTGAACTTTCAAAGAAGTTATGATTTCTGGCGATGCACTTCTGTGGAGAGGTAATCCACTATTAGTTAGATTCTATTATGAGTAATCATGTATTAGAATTAGTTGAGAGTCAGGTTCGAGCCCTTATAAGGGTTATAAAAAAAAATGTATTAGAATTAGTTGATTTTGCCTTTAAATACAAAACTTTTTTTGTGTAAATAAATTTTCAAAGAGAATTGAAAGTAAATGGATCAATTTGATGAATACAAGGCAAGATTAGTTGCTAAATGATTCTTATAAAGAAAGAAATATATTATTTTGATCTCTATGCTCCAGTGGCGTGGATTAGATCCATTCTAGTTTAATTGCACTAGTTGCAATTCATTATTTATATGTTTATTATATGGATGTCAAACCTTCTTTTTTAAAAGTAGACTTAGATGAGAAAATCTACATAAGATAACCAGAGGGTTGTATAATTCCAATTATTGAGCAAAAAGGGATGCAAATTAGTTAATTCATTATATGGCTTAAACAAGCATCAAAACAGTGGCATGTGAAGTTTGATAAAGTATTAATATTAAATGGATTTGCAAATGAGACTACGAGAATACTTGATTCTAACTTTAATTTGAAGAATATGAGAGAAGCTAATGTTATATTAGGCATCAAAATCACTAAGACTAGTGGTGATCTCTTATTGTCAAAGGAACACTATGTGGAGAAGGTTTGAGTATTATTGTGAGAAATTGGTCTCTATGCCGCATGATGTAAATATCCACCTTAAAAAAATCTAGAATATAGTGTTGATAAATTAAAATATGCTAAATAATTGGTAGCCTAATATGCTTGCTGAATGGTACAAGTCTAACGTTACATGTGCTATATGCAGATTGGGTAGTTATAATCAATATCCTAGAAATGATCGTTTTTATTGCTATAGACAATCTAGAGAGGCACCATTGATTTTAGACTTAATTATAATAACTCTCCATTAGTGTAAGAAGGGTATAGTGATTTAAACTAATTTCATGATAAGATGAAATTCAGTCCACTAGTGATAATACTTTTACTCTTGATAGAGGAGTTGTGTCTTAGAAATCTTTAAATAAAAGTGTTTAGCTCGTTCTACCATGGAGTTCAAGCTAATGACCTTAGAAAAGGCATGTATTGAGGTTGAGTGGCAAAGAAACCTCTTAGCAAATCTTCCCTTTATCATTTATGATTATATTTCTGTTATTATATTTTTATTGCCAGGTTTCTATTGCCAAGGTGAAGAGATATAATATATAATGGCAAAAAGTAGATAAATTCATCTGAGATAAAATATTTCTGAACAGTTGCTAAAACAGTGTGTGAACAGTACCTCAAATACTATTCAGAAAATTATATTATGCATGATGAAAAAGTTGATTCGGCTGATTTGCCAATTTGCAGAAGTAATATCGAACTCATATTTCCAACATTGTTTACATTTATTAATGAAATGAGCATTTCATTATGTAAGGCTATAACTTTTCTACTTCTTTTGTGAGTGATTTTATCTGAATCATTGAAGCGGAGACTTCAAGTAGAATAGTTAATATGTATATGTGATATGCATATTGAACTGGACTATAGTGAATTTTGATCTAGTTAGCAAATATCATTGATCACAACTCACATAAGATTTAATAAGTTTAATCGACCTTAATACTAAGTAGGTAATGAACTTGAATTCATGTATTATATTTATAGTTATCACGGAGTGAGTTCCATATAAACCATCAAAAACCTCAGTAGCTTGGAGATGTAATTCCATGGATCGAAGGAACATATACTTACAAAATGGAATCTATGCTATTGATGCTTACCTAAGCTATTTGTAGTACTGGTTCTTTTAAATTTGTGGTGGCAGCAATTTATTCAATAAATTGTTTATTGAATAATAATATTTATTTGTAAATTTTTACAAATATAGATATTTTGAAAGTGATCATTTGAACAAATAATGACGTAGGGGTAAATATATAATTAACATAGGCAATACATTTATCAATGGGTTACTTTAATTATGTGTTGGAGTGGTTTCAAAATAAATGATATCTTATTGTAAAGACATGCCCAATTAATTATGTCTTGTAGAAGAGGTATCTTTTCACTTAAGGATGCATCTTTCTACGGTAACATCTCATTTAAAATGGTGATGGTTCAATTTAGACCATTGATTAAAATCAAATCTTGATCCAATGGTCATGAAGGTATCATGAAAGATGACAACCCAAATGGAGGGACACAAATATATCTATAAATAAAGGCTATGTTTATGTCATTTAGATATGAAATTAATGATCCTGCACCACTCTTTCCTTATCCCTCTTTCTTAAAACGAATTTCTATTTTTTATGTATCAAATATCCAATATATTGTTCACTGCAGGAAAAATATATTGATTCTTGACATGCTTGCAACATTTAAGAGTATTCAGGATTGCTTTCATCGATGCATAACGCAAGCAAATAAATAAATGCTTCATTTTATCCTAAAGGTGTATTTGCTTAGCCCATAAGCATCACTCAATTGGTGGGGGTGAATAATATTTTAAGGAAAGCGACATTTGTAACGTTCTTTGAATTACATTTCATTTTTATATGGTTTACCTAATACTATTATTTTCTTCCAACATACAGAGTTGTAAATACATTGCTATATATAATAAAGTTATCCTATTATTACTGCAATTCTCTACATTTGTCATTCCTCACAAATATATATCCCTAACATTATGAGCAGCATATAGATGGTTGATTAAGTGGCTATTATTGGTCTAAGACCAAGGTTAAAATTAATTAAAAATAGTTTTAATTAATTAATATTTTATTTAATTACATGGTTTACTATAATGCAACTTTGGGCTTTTAGTAGAATAGTCTAGAGTTAACTTAGCAGTTTTTGTGTGTCATTAGATAACTAAGCCTTCACTATTAAGTTGGAGCTAGATTGCAGAGTGATGGAGGCTCCCTTTTTGTGCTATCGATGGCACAGTAAAGCACCACCATAGGCTGCTATTTTCGAAGATGACAGTGGAGGATTAACGGAGGCAGTGGCTGGAAAGTAAAAATATGAATTTAGGTTTTGGTGGCTTTCATTACTATGGTATTTGAAGTTTCATAAAATCTGTTTTTGGGCAGAATGGTTTAAAAGACTTGCATTTGAGTTCTATATTCACTTTGGACTTAAATAAATCTTAGTTTTAAGTCCAATAGAGATTGGGCTTAATGAATTAAAATGCATAACCTATTAAATTTATTTTATATGCATCAGTTGTTGATAGATAAAGCTAAAATGTAAACAGTCCCATATGCATCAGTTGTGGATAGCTTGATATATGCTCAAGTTTGTACACGCCTTGACATTGCTTTTGCGGTAGGTGTACTTAGAAGATACTTGAGCAATCTTGGTTTTGAACACTGGAGTGCTTTGATACCAAATGTTGAAATAAATTTGAACTTAATGCCCTTGATCTTGCATTTTCAATCAAACACATATTTTAAGAAAAATTTGAAATTTACCTTGATTAGCCATGAATTCAAGCTTAGAAACTTGTTGTGGAGCTTGTATGAGTTGCCAAGAACTATATCCAAGTCCTGCAGTTGCTTCCTTCTCCTCTTATCACAAAATCAAATATTAAAATTGGTCAATAATAAATTTTACAGTCTGCATTGCCTTAGCCCATTAATAAGGACAAGAATTTCAAAAATTGAAATTAGCAATAGGTCCAATGAAAATTAGACTTAAGTTAATGCATTTCTTTTGGAAACTCATAGATTAAGAGTTGTTTAATTAAATGATTAATAGATTGGATGAATAACATGTCATATAGATTAAGAGGGTGCCTCGTTCACATGTTCATGCTTATACATATGTCATGATATTAATAATCTAATGAGATTAGAATAAGATATCATAGTTTTAATATTAGATTGATTGACATAACCTAATTAATTATTTTATACAATTAGATATTAATGGGTAGAATGTCAATTAATGAATCAATTAAGAATATTGAAAGAAAAACTCTAACTTACAAAAAATGAGTGGGAGAGGGCTTTAGGCATAAAGTCCACAGCCTCCAATATTGGTCCTATAGTAAAGTAGATTAATACCTCTCCTCAAATTAGGTGAGCTTCTTATAGAGGGTATTAATTAGAACTGACTACTAGATATGACTTCCCTAAAGGATAAATTTTGAGTATAACTTATTAAAATTGATTGTCCTACAATAGCTATTTTATTTGAGAAATAGAAAAGATTCAAATAATGGTTATACACTCAACTTAATTTTGCTAATATCCCCCCTACGGAGTTCTTATTAATTAAACTTATGAGAGTGAATGAATTGGCAGTTTATTATTATTTGATATGAGATATCTAGATGATGATAATAAATTTGTAAGTTTACTTGTCCAATTAGCAACAAATACGACCATCTTGTGGTGGCATATTTAATGCGGGATTAGATTACTGATGGATAATAAAAATTGTTATAGATTTCTACTTATGCATTTCATGCATTTATATTTATTATGCTAAAGTTTAATGTATTTGAGTTTATGTATGCACACGAATTTATTTATTTTATTTTAAATTAAAAAAATTGTCTTTCAATTCGCTTCGTCAATCTTAGATTAGTTAATTGGACATAAACTTATAATTTTAAAAAGGATTTTAGATATTGTTCTCACAGCTAAAAGTACATATTATCATATTGACTAAGAATATCCTTTTAATTCTTATTGAAATACACCACAAGATGAAATTGGTGCTAAGTATGTGGATTAATTCTGATGAGATGACAATATGGCATATGCTGCCATCACTTTCTAGTGCCTTGTCTAGGTTACATCAGATTATGGCCATGGATGCTAAGATGCATTTTATCTAAGATGTTTTTTATAAGGACGAGACTTAGAAGATAATTGCCATCATAATTGAACGCTAGTTTATTTAAAAGAACATTAGTTAAAGATCAAATGTTAATATTGATTGTATTGTTCCAATGGGGTTTATAAATGGATTAGACTTTTAATAGGGAAACCCAGGTCAAGATGGTCTTAATAACCCCAGGTCTCTTATTTTAAAAGTTCAAGGATTTAATGAATAAGTCAAATTATTTGTTGGTTGAACTAATAAGTAAAAATAAGGGTTGACATAATTAATGCTAAAACTGATATGAGAGTTCATTTAATCTAGAGCCTTTATTCTTTCTCTTTATCCATTCCTAATGTACGTGGAAAGAGAGATGAGAAAAGGAATGCAAGTTCTAGAGAGCATTTAATTCGTGGGCAACGAAAACTCAAGAAATAAGAGTATAAGCCCAATTAGAAATTGTTTTTATTATGGTTTTATGGATAATTGAAGAGAGTTTGCCTAGTTTACTTAGTTAAGTTATCATTAGCTAAAGGGCGGTTTCAGCTTCAACTAATAAGTCAATTTCAAGTTGGGCATCTATGCAACTATTGCATATAAAGTAGTGGGAGTTATCAAATAGTTTGAGGGCTTTAGGAATTTAGTATTGGATAATTGTTTATTTGTACCAGTACTTAAATTATTTTGATATCAATTAGTCTATCGAATAAATTGTTTATCCAGTTACATGGACTCAACTAAAGTTATAAAAATAAACTTTATAAAAAAAAAAAAAACTAAGCAATACATTGGTAAAACAATCTCTATACTATTTGTTTCCTAAATTCACTACATAATAAATAATTGAATAATAAATCTATTCACCATGAGAAGAATAATTTATCTCTTAATAATAGAACATATATGTGGCATTTGCATCTAGGTCAAATAAATTTTAGATATGATCTAAAGACTAGTTAGAAATAGGCATCGAACCATTACTAGTTTTTGAATTATGTCTATAATGTAAATTGATCAAAAGAGAATTTAATGCTCAAAGAAATAAAGCCACAAAGTTGTTAGAATTAGTACATTATGATGTATTTAGGCTTATGAACACAATAGCTAAAAGAGGTTATGAATATCATCTTTATTGGTGATTATCCAAGGTATAGTTACGTGTACCTAAAGCTTCTGCAAGTTTGAGATTTTTTATTAATTCAAGGAGGTCCAATCGAAGTTGAAAGAAAATAGGAGACACTTTAATTTGATGACAGTGACGAGTACCTCATTAATAAGTTTAAGACTTGTTTATCAAAATATGATATTCTATACCAACTGGAAAATATGATATTCTATGCCAACTGGTTGCAGCTGGGACACCTTAAAAATATAATGTAACAAAAAGAAGAAACAATGCACTTCCTAAGATGAGATCTATGATAAGTTATTTAACTCTACTCATCTCACTTTGGGGTTATGCTTTAGAAAAAGTCATGTATCTGCTTAACTTAGTTTTATTTAAGTTAGTTCCTATAATATCCTTAGAAATTTGTAATTGATGCAGAATTATTTTATATTATATACATAATTAGGGGTATCTAGCACATGAGATGAGATGAAGGAAAATATAAGTTTTGGAATCTATAGTTGAAGTTTGTCTGTTTATAAGTTATCCTAAACAAATAAAAATTAATTTTTTCTAGTCATACAGAAAGGAAGATATTTGTTAGCACAAATGTAATCTTTCTCAAGAAAAGACAATAAAACTTCAAACATAGAAGTAAGATAATTCTTAATGGCCTCCAAGGGTGTGGTCGGGTTGGTCACCATGCTCACTGTAGAGCTGTGGAAGCCTGGGTTCAATTCTTAGGGGTGGGAAGGGGGTTAAAAAATTGTATTTGGGCTTGCCCGCCCCCCTTTCTTTTTAAAACAAAAAGTAAGATAATTCTTAATGAATTATCTAGGGACTCCAGTTTTTTGTGCCAGAGCAGATTAGTAAGGTGATTGTATAGAATCTAATAACCACCTTCAACCAATTGCATATCAATAGTAACCACTGCTCTATTATAGTGGGAGGGCTATCAACAGTCATATTATTGTATGTTAATTAGAAAGTCTTTCCTGATGATCTCCAATAAGCATGAACTGGATCCCACTAGCTATGATGAAACAGTTGTAGATGTAAATAATTGGTATAAAGTTGTGAAATCTAAGATAATTTCAATGTACTTCAACAAAGACTGTGAGAAACAGAAAAATAAATAAAAAGATGAAAGTCTTCAAAGTGAAGATAATAGCAAAAGTGTTTTCCTATTATTCATGCTTATAAACTATCGAGAATGTCTTCGCTATACTTAGATGTTGGATCATTAGATTTGATCTAGTAATCAAATCATTTGATTTTTTTTTTTAAATCTTGATGAATATTGTTTCTATAAGATGATAGAAAGGTGGTTGGTAATGAATCTAGTCCTATTTATAGATGATATCCTACTCATTAAGAATGATGTAGGGGTGCTATATATCATTGTTGATGCAGTTTTCCCGCGTCCCTTCAAACAGTGCTAGAATCTTCTGCTCGCGGCTAACTCGAGCTCGAGCAGGACTGTCTCCCTCTTCCTATTCCTGTCTTTTCCAGAACGGAAGTCTCTCGGACCTGTACTCACAGAAAACAATGTCAGGGGTCGTCGGGTGTTGTTCTGGCGAAAATCCTCCGACGCTCAAGTCAGTAATCGGGTTGTTCTTTTTGGTATCTCCCTTAGTTAGAGAGACCGAAAGAATGAAAAAGGGAATTTTTGCCTTTCTTTTTTGAATAAATATGGAGTTTTTCGGAGAATCAGGGTAAAGGGAAGTAAGGATTGGGAGAACCTATGTGAATTTTCGGAACCCTTGCAACTTGCCCATTCGTTTCCTTTTATTCTCTGTTTTTCCTGCCTTTTCTCTCCGAGAGCATCCGTTCCCGCGTCAGTGGTGTCTGGATTCCTCTGACAGCCGAGATTGGCGTAATATTCCCTAGGGATGTGCGGCTGTCTCTTTAACCCGGTTCACATGGCCAAATCACCATGTCGGGCATGTGCGCAAGGAATGATGACACCATGGGGGCATGTGCCGGCCATCGGCAACAGGACCACCACCATCCCTTGTGCGGCCCTGCTCAGACATCGTTACGTGTGCAGAATCTTGAGGAAACGGGTCGGACTGTCCCGAGCCGGGTCTTACATTCCATTTGTCCTATGATTGGCGCAGCCCAGTTGTGCTCGAGAACTTGACTGCAGCGAGTAGAAAGGAGATCTCGGGTCTCGATCAGTCTTCGAGCTCCCCGTCCTTGTCCAGCCTCGGCCGGACCTGATGACCTCGAGCAGGCAAGAGAGCTCGGAGCTCAGACGGCTCTGAATTCCTCGACCTTGACCAGCTTTGACATCTAGTGAGATCGTCTTCGTGCCAGTGGTTGGGACTTCTGCTCGAGCTGGGTTGACCTCGGGGTATTTTATTCGAGCTAGAAGGGCCTCGAGGAGACCCGCCCGATATTACCCAAACAATCATCATTTGGTTATCTAACTAATTTGATATAAAGGATCTAAGAGAAGCTAGTTACATTATTGAGATTAAGCTTATGCAAGATTGCTAGCACATGATGTTAGGCTTATTCCTAGCTATATAGATTGACAAAATTTAAAGTTTGTTTTACATGAATCCATGAAAGAATTACACCCTTTCAAACATGGGATTCTTTTATTAAATGATTAGTTGCCTAAGACTTCTCAAGAGATAGATTGTATGAGATAGTCTCCTTATGCATATGCAATAGGAAGTCTCATGTATGCTATGTTGTATAATAGGGTAGATATTTGTAATATAGGTATCGTTAGTAGGTATCAATCAAACTTAGGACTAGAACACTAGATTATACTGAAGTATTTTTGGAGAACAAGAAATTATATACTTGTACATTATAGTGAAGATCTAATACCTATAAGGTATAAAGGATCTCAAATTCATAGAGATGTAGATGTTTAAAGATTAACTTATAAGTTTGGTTGAGTTTACGCGGTAGAGATATAAGTTAGCGGAGTGTGAAACAATCTTGTATCATATACTCTACCGTAGAAACCTAATATATAATTACTTCGGTGATTCTAAAAAAGGTCATATGGCTCTAAAAGTTTCTCATGGAACTTGAGGTAGTTCCATTTTCTTAGTGACTCGTTGTCCTTTGTCATGATAGTAATTAAGCAATACAATAGTTACAGGAACCAAGTACCTAAAGGAGATAAATGCATAAGGTGAAAATATCATTATCTACAAAGAGTTTGACCATATTGGTAAAGTCACAACTTTCATAATAGTGTTGGTATATAATCGAACAATTCCTTTTGTTAAACCCTTGATAGTCAAGAGTTATGGTAGTCATCTCGATGACATAAAGATACATTTGATGTACAATATGCTTTGAGGGCAAGTGGGAGATTGTTCGAATTATTGTTATTTTGTTACCTAAAAGCGTGCAATAAAATAACAATTTCTGAGTTTGTAAAATTTATTTATTCATTATTTAATTGAGTATACATTATTGGCACTTATTTTTAAAGTATGTGATTTATATGATGTCAATACTAGAAGATATATATCACACGTTGTTTACAAATAAAATATTGTTCACAACTATTAATGAAATGGGCATTTTATTATGTAAAGCTGTAACTTTTCTACTTCTATTGTGAGTGATTTTATCTTGATCATTGAGGCGAAGAGTTTGAGTATAATAGTTAATATGTATATATGATATGCATATTGAACTGCACTATAGTGAATTATGATACAGTTTAACAAATGTCATTGATCATAACTCATACAAGCTTTAATAAGTTTAATTGACCATAATCCAGAGTGGGTAGTGAACTTGCATTTATATATTATGCTTTTGACTTATCACAGAGTGAGGTCCATATAAACGGCCAAAACCTCAATAGCTTGGAGATGTAATTTCATGGATCGTGGGAACATATACTTACAAGATAGAATTTATACTATTAATGCTTACCTAAGCTATTTGCATTCATGTATTATGTCTTTTGAGTTATCACGTGTGAGATCTATATAAACGGTCAAAAACCTTGATAGCTTGGATATGTAATTTTATGGATCATGGAAACATATACTTACAAGATGGAATCTATACTATTGATACTTACCTAATGATACGAACCCACCAAGATCTAATGAGACCCCAATCAAATTAGGCTCCAAGATCGTTTCTAATTTCAGTAATTAAATGAAACCGCGACCCGTTGCTTAATGAATGGTCTGATTGATAAGTCAAGGGTTGAACACCACGGAAAATTCAATAAGTTGAAAGAGTTCGTTTAAGAACTAAAGAGAGTTATACTCTTAATTAAATTGCATGAAAAACTTTTTATTCCTCTCTTATTAAATGCGAATATATATAGGTTACAAGAAATATCGGCCATAATTGGCATAGATATTTCCTACCATAAATCCTAATCTAAATTTGGAAACAAATCCTAATCTAATTGAAATAATGAAATAATCATAAATAAATCATAATCTAATCTAATAAAAATGAAAGAATCCTGAATAAATCAGGATATTAATCTAATGACAATGAAAGTATCTTAAATGATTAGGTAAAATGAAAATAGTCGATTTATTGCCTCTTTTAAAAATGGAAACATTATCTAAAAAGATAATGACATATCTTTAATCCTTAATGCGCCGATTTCATGGATTTAATTGCTCATAAAATTCAAAGGCTTGAATCACGTATTTATTGGTTTGAATATCTTGTGAGATTCCTTCAATAGGCTTCCATGAATTGAATTGATCCTAAATTGTTTGAATCGGACCATTAAGTGCTTCTTTGAATTTATTTGCAGAGCTCTTTTGAAGGGTCAAACGAAAACTTGCATAAGATCTGAATATGCCTTATTCCATGCACTTGTGTCATCCTTATCCGTAATCTCATCATCTAAGCTGTTATTAGTATTTGATCATTTAAATCTATGGCAGCAGATTACTCAATAATTATTTATTGAATAATAAAATTTATTTATATATTTATTTACAAATATAGATGTATAGAAAGCGATCATTTGAATAAATAGTGACTTAAGGGTAAATATATAATTAACAAAGGCACAACATTTATCAATAGCTTAGCTTTAATTATGAGCATCATATAGACGATTGATTAAGTGGTTACTAGAATGCAACTTTGGGCTTCTAGTGGAATAGTCCGGGTTATCTTAATTGTTTTAGTGTATCATGAGATGATTGGGCGGCCTTGAGTATTAAGCTAGAACTAGAAAGCCCATGGGTCAGATGTCCCTCTGCTAGCTCAATTCCTAGTCAAACTCTAAATCTAATAAGTGCCTATATAAAGGAGGTGAAGTTAGAATGGACATATGATTTTACGTAAAGATTTTCAAAATATATATATATAATTTTAGGGTTTCTATCTCCTGTATGGTAATTATGGTTATCTACTTGCCCACAAGTAGAAAGGAGATTATTAAAGATAGCTAAGAAGACTACAACCATATTCTGTAGATCCTAACAATGTTGGTGGTGGAAAATATTGCAATGATCTTCTTCAGACCTTCAATAGAAAATCAAGGTATTTCTGTAATCCTATGCATGCATACATAATCTACAAAAGTTCATGGCTTCCGTCAGTTTTATAAATTAGAAAATAATTTTTTTTTTGAGTTCTTAGCTTTGAATTTAACATACAGAAATAACTTCAAGGGCTTTGTTTTTTTATCTTCAGTCTGAATGTTACTTAATTTAACATATTTACATCAAATTTATGGGTTATTTGTTTATAAAAAACTATCATTTATTTTTAAGAAATTATGTCTTCATGGATTTAGCCAGAATTTTTACTTTTATCTTAAGTCTGAGGACTTCATTTAAGTTTAAATTCTCAAATATGCCCCTTTAAACTTATTTATTTTCTAATTATTTTAAAGTTTATTTTATTTTGTATATATAGTCTAATGACAATCCAATTCAAAACTTAGAGTTTGAACCTCAAACATCTTTTTCACATATGAGATTTTATCAACTAAACTAGCTGACAATCACTATTCATATTAAAGTATAATTTCTTGTATTATTATTAATATGGGGAGGATGGTTTCCTTTAACTTAAAAAATGATTTAATTTTTTATTTAATAGATAAATGGGTGGATACATAAATGCTACTCATAACATTGAATCATTACCATTGGATTGAGTTTGAACGTCTATCGTCTTTTTCACGTATGAGATATTATCAACTAAGCTAGCTGACAATCACTATTCATATTAAAGTATAATTTCTTGTATTATTATTAATAGGGGGAGGAGGGTTTCCTTTAACTTAAAAAATGATTTAATTTTTTATTCAGTAGATAAATGGGTGGATACATAAATGCTACTTATAACATTAAATCATTACCATTGATTGAGTGAATCTATTGGATGAAAAATTAAGCTCTTTTATTTTAAGTCAAAATTTTAAGTTACCAAAACTCAACCTTATATATGGAAATTTTCTCTAATAGACTTTTGCATGAAACAAAGTGTGGATTTAGGGTTTTACAACTATAACATAGTATGGGGTCATAGTGATTTTTATCATTACTTCTTCGATTAACTACAATAACATATGATGCTAAGCTAAATACACATTTTAATTAAATGCAGATATCCGTGGGAGAGAAGGAAAAATTGTAGTGGAGTAGCGCTCATCAAGCCTCCTTCAATGTCTTGACGAAGTTAAGCAACAATAACCCTTGAGCTAAGCACTTCATATGTTGTAACATGTTTTAATCATTATTTGTTCAATTAATTATAACACTATGTGGTGTTAACCCAAATATGCATTTTAAATATATATATATATATATATTTCAATAGTTTTCAATTAGGTATCTCATACCACATTAAAGTATTGATAAAGTAAAAGAAAAAAATACATATTTCAATATACTACAGAATAAAATACATTGCATTAGAGTTTATATTTTTTATCTTTGACCTTTTTGAACTTTAATAAAATCTAATATCCTTGATTAAATCACTACTACATGTATAATATTTTTAAAATTTTTAACTTTAAATAATTTACTAGTATCATACAATTTTTGAAATGTTAAGCTGATTTTATGAAACTATATTTAACTTGTAAAAGTTAGATGTATTTATTATTTTAAATCCTAGATTAAAAGATGTCAATGTGAAAATAGGTCACCCCCTTATTAAAAGAACTGTAGGGATAAAATCAGGTTTTTCAATTTTTAATTAAAACTTTTTTAGGACCGATCTCATACAACATATAAGAATTAAGTAATCTAGAAATTCGTACCTTGAAGTTTTGAGAAGATGAACAATTGAGAGTTGTAGATCCGTCTCCAAACGATCTTCCAAGCTATGACTCAAGATTGATCAACACTTGACGTGTGGGCGTCTGTTTCACTACTCCCAATTTTAACTGTCTTCTCTTAGATGTCTTCTGTATTTTTCTCAGAAGCCTTAGAATTCTCTCTCAATGGTTTTAAGAGAATAATACCCCTTTTATAATATCTTATGAAAAACCTTAGTATGTTAGGATTAGGATTCCTATTTAAAATAAGATTCCTCTTTTATTAAATACTATTTCTCCACTTACATAAAAGGGGAGAGAATGTGTAACTAAATAAGGGACTACCTTGTAAAATATCACAATCCCCCTTTTACACTTGAGTATAACATACTAGGCCTTAACAAATATTATAATTATTATTTTCATCTAATATACCAGTTTTTCTTGCTTTTGGGTCCAGTGATGGTGTTGTCAATTAAATTAGCTAACTCGGGGATAATTTGGGAACATACAATAGTGGCTACAATAATTAAATTTGTAACTAAACAAATATAATTATTTAACTCTAATTCTACTCCACTATAAGATTGAAACTTACCTCTATAATTGTATGCTCGAATAATAATTCGTCCAAGCTACATTAATTTCTTTGTTACACAATCCTTTGTACCACATCATTAATTTAAATTGATATCTCAACTTTCCAATCAATTTAATTACATCTTGTTTCTTGATGCTTACTGGTTTTCTCTAATGATCATTTTCAACATGCTTATTTATGTTGAGACACTCTGTCCTGAGAATTCTATGATCAAGTACTGAAAGCCCATCAAGAGATGTGTCGCACAAATTTTATATTGTTAATCTATAATTTCAATACTTGTAATTACTCCCATCAAGATACTGGATAATCTTGACTACATGTGTATTTCATACCCATTGGTAACTCAAATGAAATAACAACTACAATCATGAAATTATAACTAACTCAAGATTAAGATTATAGTAAATCAATGCCTATGAGATTTAATAAATCTGACAGGTATTACTAGGTTAATTAAGTCTCATATGTGATCCAGTTCAATGTAATCATATTACATCAATAAATTCATACATGATTAAGACAAATCACTCAATGAATTTATTACAATATGTATCTAAATAAAGTGCCCAACTTTATTTATCAACTGCGAACTTAATTTATTTAATCATAAGATAACTTATATTTATGTCTTTCGGGAATCCACATGGTGATCGCATAAATATATACAATATGATTAAATAGAATTTACTCAAAATATTAATGCAACTAATCATATTTGTAATTCACTTTTTTGGTTTCAGGAAACCAGAAAACTAAGTGAAAGAAGCGTAAAGCTGCAGCTTGGGACAGGACAGTTCGTGTCAGCAGAGAAGACTGGATCTATTTTATTATCTTCTAATAATGAGACTTTAGTTTTGAATAATTGTCTTTATGTTCTAGACATTAAGAGGAATTTAATTTCAGTAGCTTGTTTTTCAAAGCAAGGGTATACTATAAATTTTGGATCCTCAGTTTCTATTAATTACAATAATAGACTTATTTATTCTGGTACATTGGAAGATAATATATATCATTTGAGTCCTATGATCCTTTCTATGCATGACACAGTAATTGATAATAATAAGTATACACATTTATCTAAGAAAAAAAAGTTTTATTCCAACTAGTGCTACCTCTGGCATTTACTCTTAGGTCATATAAACCAAAGTAGGATACAGAGAATGATCAAAGATGGACTCTTGGGTCCATTAGAAAATGAATCATTGCCACTCTGTGAATTCTGTTTAGAAGGAAAAATGACCAAAAGGCCATTCTCAGCCAAAGGAGTGCTTGCAACAGTACCCCTTGAATTGGTATATACAGATGTATGTGGACCAATCAATGTACAAGCTCGAGGAGGCTATGAGTACTTCATCACTTTCACTAATGACTACTCAAGATTCGGTTATGTTTATCTGATGCATCATAAGTTAGAAGCTCTTGAGAAATTCAAAGAGTATAAGGCTGAGACAGAAAAATAGTTAAATAACAACATAAAGAAACTTCGATCTGATTGAGGTGGTGAATATCTCTCCAGAGATTACAAAGAGTATCTGGTTGAAAATGAGATTATATCTCAGTTGACTGCCCTAGGAACACCACAAAAAATGGGGTAGCTGAAAGAAGAAATAGAACTCTTTTGGATATGGTGAAATCTATGCTAAGTTATTCGAAATTACCTATCTCTTTTTGGGGACTAGCACTAGAAACTGCAGTTTACCTTTTAAATTTAGTTACATATAAGTCAGTGCCTAAAACCCCAATAGAATTATGGTCAGGTCAAAAACCAAGTTTACGACATGTCCATATTTGGGGATCACCAGCACATGTGCTGAATCAAAGGCAGATAAGATGGATTCACGTTCTGAGTTTTGTATGCTTTTGGGGTATCCTAAAGGAACAAAGGGAGGTTTATTTTATAGTCCTTAAGATAGGAAGGTAATTGTGAGCACATATTTAACTTCCCTCGAGGAAGACTATGTGAAGATCTTCATAACTAAGAGTAAGGTAATACTTGAAGAACTGTCAAGTGATCAAATTGATACTCAACTTTCAACACCTGTTTTAGAATAGAACGAAGAGCAACAATCTGATCAACAAAGGATTATCTCTGAACAACCATCATTTTTAGAACCTCGTTGCAGTGGGAGGGTAACTAGGTTACCAGCAAGATATATGTTATTGGGAGAAATCTATACGGCTATCTCAAATAAACATGTACAAGATCCCACTAGTTACAATGAAGCTCTAATAGATAGTGATGTTGAACATTGGAAAAGGGTTATAAATCAAGAAATGGAATCTATGTATTCTAATAAAGTCTGGGAACTTATAGAGGCACCAAATGGGGTAAAACCTATTGGATGCAAGTGGATCTACAAGAGGAAAAGAGGAGTAGATGGAAGGGTAGAAACATTTAAAGCAAGATTAGTAGCCAAAGGGTTCACTCAAAAGGAGGGGATCGATTATGAGGAAACATTTTCTTCAATTGCTATGCTTAAATCCATCAGAATTCTGCTCTCATTGCTGCAGTGCTAGATTATGAAATTTGGCAAATGGATGTCAAGACAGCCTTTCTTAATGGGCATCTGAAAGAAGACATCTTTATACAGCAACCAGATGGATTTATACAAAAAGGCCAAGAACACTTGGTATGCAAGTTGCAGAGATCCATATATGGATTGAAGCAAGTGTCCCAGTCATGGAACATCAGATTTGATCAAGTGATAAAATCGTTTGGATTTATTCAGAATATTGATGAACTATGTGTGTACAAGAAAATTTAGGGAAAACCTGTAACCTTCCTAATTCTTTATGTAGATGATATTCTCCTTATCGGAAATGATGTAGGAGTATTGACTACAATAAAGAGTTGGCTAGCGAAACAATTTGATATGAAAGATCTGGGAGAAGCTAGTTATATTCTTGGTATCAAGTTACTACGAGATCGGAAGAATAAAATGATAGTTTTGTGTCAAGTGGTCTATATCGATAAGATACTGGTTAGATTTAGCATGGTAAATTACAAGACTGGTTTGTTACCATTCAGACATGGAATTTTATTTTCTAAGAATTAATCACCTAAAACTTCTGAAGAGATAGAGAAAATGAGACGAGTTCCTTACGCAGAAGCTGTGGGAAGACTCATGTATGTCATGCTTTGTACTAGACCAGACATATGTTTTGCGATTGGGATGGTTAGCAGATATCAATCTAATCCGAGACCTAAACACTAGACTGCTGTCAACCATATAATGAAGTATCTGAAAAGAACTAAGGGTTATATGCTTGTGTATTCTGGTGATGAACTTACTCAAGTGGGTTATACTGATTCTGACTTTATGTCAGATAAGGATTCTAGAAAGTCTTCTTCTGGCTATATATTTACATTAGGAAGTAGAGCTATTAGTTGGAGGAGTGTGAAACAATCTCGTATCGCGAACTCCACAATGTGTTGAATATGTAGTCATATCCGAGGTCGCAAAGAAGCAGTATGGCTCCGCAAGTTCCTTCAAGATCTTAAGGTGGTATCTGCTGCAAGTGCAACACTTAAATTATTTTGTGATAATAGTGGTGCAGTGGCACAATCAAAAGAACCAAAGAACCACAAGAAACAAAAACACATTGAAAGGAAGTATCATCTCATAAGGGATATAGTGCAGAGAAGTGATGTAGAAGTTACCTAGATTGCGTCACAGCAAAACTTGGTAGATCCTTTTACTAAGGCCATCCCTGGGAAACTTTTTAACTTGCACTTAGAGTCCATGGGCATGCACGAGATGTCAAATATGCTTTGAGAGCTAGTGGGTGATTGTTGGAAAAATATGCTCTTTAAAGCATATTTATATTTATTATAATAAATATATTTTTGATTAATAAAATAAAATGAGTTATTTTATTCATGTATCTTTATTGTGTTAATATTTTGAGTAAAATTCATTTAATCATATTATATGTATTTATGCGATCACCATGTGGATTCGTAGAAGACATAAATACAAGTTATCTTATGATTAAATAAATTAAGTTCACAGTTGATAAATAAAGTTTGACACTTTATTTAGGTATAGACTGTAATAAATTCATTGAGTGATTTGTCTTAATCATGTATGAATTTATTAATGTAGTTTGA
Source organism: Murraya koenigii (assembly GCA_025617385.1). Lineage (NCBI taxonomy): Eukaryota > Viridiplantae > Streptophyta > Magnoliopsida > Sapindales > Rutaceae > Murraya > Murraya koenigii. The sequence continues at coordinate 13,230,384 of CM046814.1, forward strand.
CTACATTGAACTGAATCACATGTGAGATTTAATTAACATAGTAATAATTGTCAGACTTATTAAATATCATGGGAATTGATTTACTGTAATCTTAATCTTGAGTTAGTTATAATTTCATGATTGTAGTTGTTATTTCATTTAAGCTACCAATGGGCATGACATACACATGTAATCAAGATTACCCGGTATCTTGGTAGGAGCAATTACAAGTATTGAAAATATAGATTAACAATATAGAATTTTTACGACACATCTCTTGATGGGTTTTCAATACTTAATCATAGAATTCTCTGGCCAGAGTGTGTCAACATAAATAAGTATGTTGAAAATGATCATTAGAGAAAACCAATAAGTATCAAGGAACAAGATGTAATTAAATTGATTGAACAGCTAAAATATCAATTTAAATTAACGATGTGGTACAAAAGATTGTGCAGTAAAGAATCAATGTGGGTTGGGCGAATTATTATTTGAGTATATAATTATGGAGGTCAGTTCCAATTTTATACTGGAATAGAATTGAAATTAAATAATTATATTTATTTAATTACAATTTTAATTATTGTAATCACTTTTGTATGTTCTTAAATGATCCCCGGGTTAGCTTATTTAATTGACAACACCATCACTGAACCTAAAAGCAAGAAAAACTGGCATATTAGATGAAAATTATAATTATAATATTTGTTAAGGCCTAGTATGTTATATTCAAGTGTAAAAAGGGGCTTGTGATATTTTATAAGGTGGTCCCCTAATTAGTTACACGTTCTCTCCACTTTTACCTAAATGGATAGATAATATTTAATTTAAATATTTAAATTAAAAGAGGAATCCTATTTTAAATAGGAATTCTAATCTTAACATATTAGAGTTTTTCATAAGATATTATAAAAAATGTATTTTTCTCTTAAAATAGAGAGAAGAGAATTCCAGGGCATTTGAAAAAAATACAAATGACATCTAAGAGAAGCCATTTGCGATTGAGAGTAGTGAAACAGACACCCACATGTCCAGTGTTGATCAATCTTGAGTCATATCCTGAAAGATCGTTTGGAGACGGATCTACAACTTTCAATTGTTCATCTTCTCAAAACATCAAGGTATGAATTTCTAAATTACTTAATTCTTATATGTTGTATGAGATCGGTCATAAAATGTTTTAATTGAAAAATAAAAAAACCTGATTTTATCCCTTCATTAACAACATGCTTAGATGTTGTCTTGCAAAAATCTATTAATTACCAAACACTACTACAAAAATGTAAACCAATGACCTATATGTTACAATAGTTCTTCTTAGAAACAATCATTAAATGTATTTAATGGCCGACATTATATGAATGGTCATAATATCTAACACTTATAATAATGGTTATATTATATAATAGTCATTATATGTCTAGTTAAAATATTGTCTCAATTTTAATTACAGTTTATTATAAAACCATCATTGAAAGAAAAAAAAAATAATGACCCTTTTTTTATATAGCAGTCATTATATATCTAGTTAAAATATAGTCTCAATTTCAATGATAGTTTATTATAAAAATAGTCATTGAAAGTAAAAAAGAAATAATGACCATTAAATATAACGGTCATTATATATCTAGTTAAAATATAGCCTCAATTTTAATAATGGTTCTTAAAGAACCGTCACTTAAACCAATAATTATTAATAACCATTGCTATATAAAACGGTCAATGTATGTCCATTTCAATGAGGGTTGTTTAATAATTATCATTAAAATTAAAATCTAATTATTTTTAGTCATAACCGTGATTATATATAGAATATGTATTATATTTAAAAATTTAGTATGCTATTTTTTACATATAAAAAGAAAGTAAGGGTGGATGAAATCAGTTAATTTTCCATATAAAATGAAAATAAGGGTGAGCAAAATCAGTTTATTTTTCTTTAATTTTTTTATGAAATCTATTTTCGCATATTAAATTTTTTTCAATTTAAGTTATATTAAAAAAATAAAACGAAATAAGTTTTTGCATATTAAAAATATATAAATACTCCCCCCACCCCCATCGCCAAATTTACCTGCCCTCCCAAAAACAATAATAAATAGACTCTCCTCCCTCATAAGTCACAAGTAAAACTCTCACAACTCTCGTCTCTCCAAACTGCAACACCGCTAGTCCCTAGCCGCGCCGCGCCTCTAATCCGCCACTAGTCATCTGCAGTCATCTCTTAACTCCATCACACACCAGCAGCAGTCGGGTTGTGTTGATTTGCTCTTTAAGTTGTTAACTGGTTTTCACCACAAGAAAATTGACCTATTATGACAGACACGTGTGATGGTTTCTGATCTTATGATAGACTTGATAGAAATTTTTTATGTCATAATATTATGACATATGTGTGATAGATAATATAACTATCAACAAGTAATGTCTACTTTGTGATATAATTTTGGTCATCAAGTAGTATTTTTATTTTGACTTTACTTTGAGCGGTTGACTGAAAACTTTCAAATGAATAAATAAATAAATAAAAGACTTAAATGGCAGCATTTAATTTCTTTTAATAATAAAGATTTCTGTTTAAACAAGAAACGACACTGTTTAAAATAAAACAAAATAAAAACAAAACCATCTTCAATCTTCACTCATTGTTTTTTCGCCTTCATCAAGAACTATACGGAGTACCCACCGAATGCATGTTCTGCCACCATCGAATTTCAAAACCTAACTGAGAACCCTTGCTCACCCACCACTGATTAAGCATCCATTTGTTCAAATAATAAATGTAAATCATGTTCTAGCATTGTCTTTGATGTCAATTTTAATGTTATTGTCAAATTCGAACCCTATTGCTAAAAAAAAATAAATAAATAATGATAGTTTTAACTGGCATGAACCTTATTAAATGTCGGTTGTCAAACCGTCATTGAAGTCAATGTTAAAAACTTTTAGGTATCGGTTTACGTATGTCATGGATTTTATAATGTATTATCTGCATAAATTTATCATATACATATGACAAATCTCTATCATAATATTGTCCACACATGATTAATATATATCATATAAAATTAAATATTTAATTAAAAATAATAATAAATAATAAATTTTAAAATAATGAATATTAGTCTAGCATAATTATTTTATATTGTTTGAAGGGGAATTATTCAAATTTTTCTAAAATTTTTTTGGCTGAAAGGGAAATTTTTGAAATTATTTTGGCATTAATTGAAATTTATTATTATTTAACTTGATGGGTATTAAATATTCTATTTTATTTTTTGGAGAATTAAAAATATTAACATTTAAAATATCATTTATATAAAATTAAAATTATGCAACAAATATAGCATTAACGTAAAAAAACATCATTCGTAATCCAAAAAATTCAAAAATTCAAAATTCATAAAAACCCATCTCTTACAACAGATCTCATAATCCATCCACCAACTACCCATCTCTTTCTTTTTCACGAGGTGTCGTTGTCGGACAGAATCTGTGAGGCTTCATGTTGCCGTTGAAGTCTTCCTTGCTGCATCGTTTGCCAATTGCTTTCTTGGGGCTTGCTGTTACAGCCTCAAAGACTTGTGAACAATTTGCTTTGCGGTGTCAAAGAAGGAAAATGAATGTTTTGTTTCTTTTGAAATTGGATGTGTGTTCTGGGAAAGTTTAAGATATGAAAAATGAGGCAGTGGATCTGTAAAGGAGAGCTGGTAAGGCGACATGGTTAGAAAATTTTGGTGGGTTTTTGAAAATTTTGAAAGCAAGATTGAGGGGATTCGGATAGTGGAGAGTGCTTGCGAGAGAGTCATGTGGATTGTTATCCAAGTGAATGGAGAGCAGACCATTTAATTTGAAAATTTCAAATAAGTTATATATCAATTCATTATGTTCAATTTAAGAGAGAGACTTGAAAATTGTTATAAATAATATACATAATAAAATTTCATTATGTTCAAGTTATATTTAACAATTAATAGGGGAAGAAAAGCTTCTCACACCTTAAGATTTATTTAAATAGTCACATAAATCTCTTTAATTTAATAAATAATTATACAAACCTCTTGTTGAATATTATACTCTTAATTACAACAATCCAATAATTAATTTTAAATAAAATTCTATAATAAATATAAATTAAATTAAAATAATGTAATATATAAAATAACATAAAATTTATAAAATATTTTGAATACTAAAAAAATTATTTTAATATTACTGATCTATCATATTCTTTTAATAATAAAATCTAGTTGACATATTAATAATATTAAAATAATTGTATCACAATAACTTATAAAATTTATATTATTTTATTACAATATATTTTTTAATTATGTCTATATTAGTATAAATCTTAAAGTTAATTTCTGAATTAATAGATTTTAGTATTAATAAAATCGTCGGATAGACTAATAATAACTTAATAATATATATTAATTATACTTATTATAAATTTATAATATTTTATTTGTATCATATGATATTTATTTATTATTTTTATCTTATTATCATATTTATATTTATTTGAGTTGTTATAATGAAATGGTATAATAGTCTTTTATGAAATTACCGGGACTTGTGTTATCATTTAAGCAAACCTTCAAGTTGGTGATGGCCTTTTTCCCTAATTAATAACAATAAATTGTAATACTATACTATAAATTATTAAAAATAACAATAAACTATTTTTATTTTATATCAAGAGAGTTTTCATTTGTAATAATTCAATAAAATTATGATTATATTAAAATTTATTTATTTTTAATTAATTTTAATAATAACAATAAAAAAAATTAATGTTACATCTAATCGTGAGCTACATGAAACATAAGGCAGTTTTAAATATAATTCAATCTTATCTTATCTCATCCACACTCGATCATATCATTGAAATATTAGTTATGCAACCTAAGAGTGGGGATGAATTGAGATTTTAAAAATTATATTACTTAAAACTAAAAGCAATTGAAACAAAACAAGCAAATTCAAAATGTTCAAATTAAAGTCTAGTAATAAATAAAATATTAAGGGATAAAGAAGCGTAAACAAGCAATTTTTATGTGATTCGGCCTACCTTGCATACGTCCATGCCTCCAAGCTCGACAGACTTGAGGATTTCACTAAGCACGCCTCCAAAGCTTCAACAATGCTTGCATTTAACTTTTAAGGTGTCAATAGACCTTTGTTATAAGAGATTATCCCCAATCATTTAAGTCAAGTGTATCTCCACACTTACAACCACTCAACTTGATTCTACAATAAGGTTTACAAAATGATTTCCCGCACACAATATGTTTGATTACAAATGAGTGATCAAAGTGTGATTCAACTAAGTATTAACAAGTTTAAAAATCAAAGAAAGATTGTATATTCAGTAGCAAACTCAAATACAACTATTCATATATATATATATATTTAATTCAGCCTTTTTATATTTGGAACTGAAAACTAGCTGATATTGATTTTGTACTCATAACCGATTTTCAGTATTGCAGTAATCGGCTTTTCGTTTAATGTTACTATTGTAGCCCCCAAATGATTTTTCAAATAATCCGTTTCCATTCTATGAATATTCGGTTAACCATTCAGCTCTATAGAGCTCACCTTGAGTAACCGGTTTATCGATTGTAATTAAATTCCAAAGAGCTAATCATGAGTAACCAGTTTGTCAGTTGTTTAAGCTGGAAGCCATTTCATTCCAAAATGCATCTCTATTATATTCGGTCTTCAGGTTGTAAATAAGCTATAAGTCATTTGATTATAGAATGCATCTCTATTGCATCTAGTCTGCCGATTTCTTGAGTTGGAAGCCGTTTGTCAAAGATTTAACTATTCATAAAAAATTCACTTTTCTTTTCAATGTGAAATTGTAATCTTTATGTAGATAAAATGTTTTGAGGGCTTTGGAAAATCATCATTAATTTGAATACTATAAAATTAATTCATTTTTTGTTATCATAAAAAACTATATGTTATAAATTATATATTTTAACAATCTCTCCTTTTTTTATGATGACAAAACATACTATGTATTTTAAAATTTTTTGTTGAAACTCTCCCCCTTAATGTATAAAACATTTTGAAGGAAATTTTTAAAGAAAAAGTTTTCAATAATTAAAATTGCTCACCTTGCAAATACGCATTATTTTCACAAAAACGAAAACTTCAAAAGCTCCCCCTGCACATATGCATGATCTTCAAAACAAAATGTTAATATCACTTCAAAATACATATCCATATACTTTAAAATACATCCTTTATATATTTGTTCCTTCATCATAAAGAGATCAATACCATCATGCTTCCAGTATCGATTTCAACACAAGCAACCACACACATAACCAATCTCAACCAACCTAGTAAAGCCACAAGTCATATAGATAATGAAATCATTCACAGTCCAAAATATGAAATGTCATGAGATGTTGGTGTGACCAATACAAGCAAAATATAAATGGAAAGAAAGCTACTGATGTGGAGAAGGAGGTAGAAATGGATGCGGTATGCCAAAGTGCTCAAAGAGTAGTCACTGCCTGATAATAATCTGTTGATGCTACTCAAGTATATGCTACTGAAAACTTCTTTGTTGTACAGAGAGAATTCGAACCTCATTAATTAGTTGCTGAAGAGTGGCATCGTCTGAGGCAGTAGGCTTTGGAGGATGTACATCAGAAATAGGAGCAGATGGTTGGACTTCAGGATCACAACACTGAGCTGGTATCGATAATGAGAAGTCAAGCAACTCCTTAGGAGAGTAGATGTCGTTAAGCGGATGATCATCACAAGATGCAGCCTGTTGAGCTCTGTCGCGCTTTACCTTCACTTAAGCTGATACGAACTCAATCAAGAACTGATGAGACCTTAATCAAATTAGGCTCTAAGATCATTTTTTAATTTAGGAATTGAATAGAACCGCGACCGGCTATTTAATGAAGCACGAACCTTGGTATGTGAAGATGCCATAATCAGTTATGGATAATTTGATTGATAAGTTGAAGGTTGAATACTACTGAAAATTTGACAAGTTTAAAAAGTTCATTTAAGAACTAAAAAGAAATACAGTCTCAAGTAAATTGCATAAAAAACTTATTTTCTCTTATTGAATACAAGTATGTATATATATATATATATGTTACAAGAAATCTTGACCATATTTGCCCTAGATATTTCCTGCCATAAATCCTTATCTAAAATAAAAAAATAAATCCTAATCTAAAATCAAATTATAATCTCAATCTAATCAAATAATAAAAAAATCCTAAATAAATAAGAATTCTAATATAATAAAAATGAAAGAATCTTGAATAAATTGTAATCCTAATCTAATAAAAATGAAAAAATCTTGAATAAATTATAATCCTAATCTAATAAAACGAAAAATATCTTAAATGGCTGAATAAAATGAAAATAGTTGATTTGTTGCCTCTTTAAAAATAGAAACACTATTTTAGAAGATATTAGCATATCTTTCATCTTTAATGCACATATTTCATGGATTTATTGCTCAGAATATTCAAGAGCTTGAATCATGCTTTTATTAGTCTGAATATCTTGTGAGATTTCTTCAATGGGTCTCCATGAATTTGATTGATCCCAAGTTGCCTGAATCAGGCCATTAAGTACTTCTTTGACAATCTATCTATAACTATAAAAATTGATCTTTTCCTCGTTTAGACCTAGGTAAACCCATTACAAAATCCATTGAAACATTAGTCCAAGGTGCACTAGGTATTGATAACGGGGTGTATAAACCATGGGGCTTTTTGATTTTGCTTGCCTACAGGTGACACATTTACCACAAAGTCTCTCAACATCTCATTTCATATATGGCCAATAGAAGTGTTCCTATAATATGGCCAAAATTTTTACAATTCTAAAATGTCCCATCAATCCTCCTATATGAGATTCTCTCACTAACAAATCTCTCAAGGAACAATTAGGTATACACAACTTATTCTCTCTCGAAATAAGTAACCATCATGCCTAAAGTATTTACCAACTAAGATTTTTCACAATTTTGGTATTCAATACTAAAATCATGGTCATCAGCATACAATTCCTTAATATATTCAAAACCAAGTAATTTAGCATTAGGTGTTGAGATTGACGCATACTTGCGAAAAAGCACATCTGCAACTCAATTTTCCTTACCTTACTTATAACGAATGACTCATGGAAACATCTCTATGAATTCTACCCAATGAGCATGCCCCTTATTTAGCTTGTGTTGGCCTTCAAGGTATTTTATAGATGCATTATCTGTGTATATTACAAACTCCTTAGGCTATAGGTAGTGCTACCATATTTCCAATGTCCGAACTAACGCATATAGCTCTTTATCATAAGTAGTATAGTTTAAATTTGCCCCACATAGTTTCTCATTAAAATATGCAATTGATGCCTCTTCTGCATGAGAAAAATAATAGAACTGGACAAAATAGTGTCAATCTCATTAGTGTTAAAAAATACATCTTTGTAAAAAAGTTATTGGCTACAATTGAAAAGGTCTTATCAATAAAATTTCCATTTATCTGCTATCTAGGCATAGGTAGAAATCCATTCGAGTATTCTTTTTAGTACCTCCTCGTGATAAAATGATCCTACAAACAATTGGCTGATTTAAAAACAGCGCTCATTTTATTTTACTTGTTCTTGCATATAAATTCTTTATTTTTCTCTCTAATTTTCTCTTAATGGCCTCAATTTTCTTTCTTTTTACTTGGCCTCTCTTTGATTTTCACTCTCTTTTTCTTTCTTTTTCTTTTTCTCACTCCCTCTTCATAAGCTTACTTGGTCTTTATAAACTTGTTTTGGTGTTAATAGAGCATGAGTGATCTTGCATTGATTAAACTCAAATGAATACTTGTTAATAAAGCCATTGATTAAACTCACTCTCTCTTTGTAAGCTTACCGTCGAATTGCCAAGGACGCCTAAATAATAAGTGGCCAGCCTGCATTGGTACCACATTACATAGTATTTTATCTTCATACTTACTGATCTTAAAAGATACTACTACATGTTTGTTCACTTTCACCTCACCATTATCATTTAACCATTACAGTTTATATGGCCGTATATGCTTAAGTGTTGGAAGCATTAACTTCTCCACCACGGTAATACTAGCAACATTAGTACAACTTTTCCCATAAATAATCATACTATATACTTTGTCCTGAATATGGCACCTAGTATGAAAGATGTTTTTCTGTTGCACTGCTTTATCTTCTTTTACTTGCACACTGAAAGCTCTGATAACTACTAAAGTTAATTAATCAGGACCTTTGTACTATTCATCTTCAACATTCTCCAATAATGCCATCTGAATATCTTTTGCCTCATCATCAGTTACAATCTCACTATTATCTTGCAACACCATAACTCTCTTATTCACACAATCACTTGCTATATGTCCCTTACCATGACATTTGAAACACTTAATGTCATGATTCATAATAGTAGAAGTCACGATATTACCTTGTGAATTAGGTTTGGAGGGCTTGCATCTTGGTTTAAGTGCAGTAGATGTTTGTGGCCTCTCGTCTCGCTTTACATAGCTCAGCTTCCATAAAGTGGAACTCAAGCTTGGGGTTACATGGGTGTTGCCCCCCTCTTGAGTTGCTTCTTAATCTTGATGGCCTAGTGGGCCATCTCATCAATCTCCACATAATGTTACGACTCAACTATATTTGCAATCTCTCAATTAAGGCCATTTAAGAATCGTACCATGATAGCTTCTCTATCTTTCCTAATTTTTGCTCTAATCATGGCAATCTCTATTTTTTTTATAGTAATTCTCCATGCTTCGGCTACACTGGGTAAGACTTTGTAGTTTTTGGTACAAGCCTCAGTAGTAGTGGCTAGGTATAAAATTTCTTCTCATCAACGTCTTCATTTCATCCTATATCTAAACATGATGTTCTCTATTCCGCCTTCTATTTATAACAAGTTGATCCTACCAAGTAATAACTGTTGTGCAAATTTTATTGAACTCACAAGCGCACAAATCTATTGAAGTATAGATTAATGGTGACGAGTGTCGATTCCACGAGAAGGTGGATTTTCAGTTATGTAGAGTTATTATTATTCTTTACTATTTATGTTTTTTGTGAAATTTTTTAGTTTATTCTATCCTAAATTTGAAATTAAAATGGTGAGAATAAATTAGGACTTGATCAATACAATAAAGTGCTTGGATCTTAGTATTCACACTCAACATTTCACTATAGGCTTAATACTTTTTTTTTTAGTTTCAATTAATTTATGAGGTGGGTATTTTCACTTCTCATAAACCTAACTCTAATAAATATGACATCAAGTGCTCATTGTGGTAAGAAGAATAATTTTATGTTAAATGTGGTATCAAGAACACGTTGTGCTAGGTAATAATAGTGTAACTATCGATAAGGTGGCAAGACTATCCACTAATTAACCTAGATGAATTTTATGTCAACAATGAGTCAAGACCTACTACATAAATTAGAGGGAGATTTTTCTTTAATAAATCTAGTGTAAAGTACTCACCATGCCAAATAGTAATAATCTTGCACTAGGGAGCCGGTATACCAGTGCAATATCTAGACAAGATTATTACTATCTATCTATGATAAGTCAAAACAATTTAAATAAATTAGAGAAAGTGAAAATAAACTTACCAAATTAAGCCTATTGATCATGTTGAGGCTTCACCCTTAACCCAAGCTTGAAAATAAATTAGCATCTCATTTTATAACTAGGGGGTAAAATGAAAATTTTATTATAATACCTAGAAAATACAAAATGGAGAAGGAATTACAGAAAATAGAGCCCAAAAATAGATTCAGGGTTTCAAATTAGGGGAGAGCCTCTTATTTATAGATAAAATGAGTAAATCATGGCCATCGGATGAAAATAATTCGGACGCCCAGGATTGCACCACGTGGGCTGTCTGATTGGTTGGAACACGTCATAGGGCTGTCACTCCGTGTATATGCATGTACGGTATGCGAATTTTTCAGTCCACTAACATTCTGCCACGTCATTGGTCAATGTAAAAGTCAACAAGTATGATTCAGTGCATTGCATGTATTGTAAGCTTATTTTTTGGTCCAATAGACTTCTGACGCATCATCGGTCAATGACACGTCAGCAGTCAACATCACGTCAGTAGTCAACACCACGTCAACGAGGCCCACCAAAATCTTAAAATTATAATTTTGTCTTTTATGTCTTTCCTAAGGTTTTCAGCAGTTCTGAGTTCAAAAATGCTGACTGTTTTGCTGTCCGACTTCTCATTTATTGAGAAATGACTAAGATACTCCTAAAACACATAAAATATTAAAAATACACATAAACATAAATAATTAAATATCTAGGGACTTAAAATACATAAAGGTGTAGATGTTAGTGAGACTTGGAGTGTAAAATGATGATTTTGCCCTTTATAAATATATATTCTCTAGGACTCAACACACCCCCTAACTAGCTTGTTGCTAGTCCCTAGCAAATTAAACAATAACAAAATTCAACTATTTTTTTCAAAGGCAATTATGTTTACTTCTTCAATTAGATTAATGACAATAATCAAATATAAGTATAAGCATTATCGGCAGCCTAAAGAGATATCATTCCCACATCAACCACCACATGTGTCAGTCAAGAAAACACATGCGAATTGATCTATTATCAAAGCTACATTAATTAAGTCACTTTCAAGTGTGACATGTCAACCCCAAAATCTCAAAGTGACACTTTCAGAAGAAAATAAACTCAAGGAAAACAATCACTCTAAAAATGATAATTTGAGAGAAATTAATGAATGGCAATATCACACACTCTTACAAAGAATAATGCCCACACCTTAGCATATAATATGATACCAAATAAAATGATAGTCAAATCAACTTATATATATATACATATCACTACATCATTTTAGTCCATATCACTAACTTCTACTTCAAATTATAGATACTTAATATCAAGAAGGACTTCTATTAGGATGTAATGTAAGTTAAGGATATAGCTAACAAAGAAGGGACAATAGGAAAAACAAAGTTTTTTTTTAAGAAAAAAAATAGAGATCTTTTGGAAATTGTAAGTTGTAATTCATTTATTATTATTATTATTATTATTATTATTATATTTTTTTTTTTTTTCAATTGCACATCTTTTTTCTCTTTCATAAACATATATATATATATATATATATATATATATATATATATATATATATATATATATATATATATATATATATATATATATATATATATATTGACAATTTTTTTTTTAAATAACAATATAAAATTTTCTCAAACATGAATAGGTGATGGAACAAATAAAACATAGGGTACTACTCTAAATTAGAGAAGAACAAGACAATGAGTTAACAAAGAAAATACAATTTTTTTAATTTATTTTATATAGGCTCAAAAGGGCAAACTATGAATATTTTACAAAAAGGATGGCTGAAAAAGGCTCAAACGGATCAAAGATGGCCTTTCCCTCATCTTTTAGAGCTCTTAATAATCTTTCATTTTTACTAGCTCAATGGACTTTTAGATGTAGCGACACAAATTTTTTTTTTTTAAATGTTTGACTCAAAGGAAAATATAAAGATTATATATAGTAAATTGCTAAGCTGTATGTAAAATGGAGAAAAAGGGTTACCCTCCAATAAAAATGATAGGCTCAAAAACTCAGAATTTATTAAGACATATGTATTCCTTCAAGTAACTCAACAAATTTTACTCGTCAGCTCACTCAATTCACATTTGTCACTGACATCAGCATGCAGAGTAGCAAATATGATGTAACATAACTCAAGGCCAAAGGTAATACAAATACAAGAATTTAAAAGTCATCGTGTTATCCAATGTCAAAAGATCACATAAAATGCCTAATTTTTTAATTTATTTTTAATTTTTAATTTTTTATATTTTTTTTAACTCTAGGACTAAGAAAATGCGTTTCTAAAGTCACTACGCTCCATATTCAGCCATCTATGACTCAAAAATTAGGCCTAAGTTAGTTCCTACAACAAAAATGAGTAAAAACTTCTCCAAGACTAAGACATTCTACAATCATCAACTATTCCCCCCCCCCCCAACCAAAATGAAACATTGTCCTCAATGTTTAAAAAAAAGAAGTAAGGTTTAGAAGATATCACCTGAGTGCTGTAATATAAAATGAAAGAAAACATTTATAGATGGAGAGTTAAATCTAATTTATGCTTCTTACTACTGCTACTACTATCATCAGTCGACCAATCCAATGAAGAGGTCCTATGATCTGGCTCTAGTTTATAAGCTTGTAAAAAATTAAGTAACTCGTTATCAATAAGGGCACAAATAAAAAGTTTTTTTATTGTGAAATGAATGAAATGATTTTTTATTACATGGTTAAGAAATGTGAGTAAGCCATCATAAAAGTTATTAACATTTAAAACCGATGGGTTTTGATGAATGTTTAGATTGGCCCAAGATGCAAATGTAAATAATGCCTCTAAAGTTGCAAGATCTCATGGCAAGAAAATGAAAGCTTTAGCATGTTGTAGCATTTTAGATAGTCTTTTTTGCATAGTAGAGACAACTAACTCCTCTCTAATTGGTGGGCCGGGCATGCTTACAAGAAGTCTTAAGGCTTTCAGAATGATACCTAACATGTGGCTTCATCTATTGTAGGCAGCGTCTGCAATAAGCTTTGATAACCCTCGATCACCTCCGCCATATACTAAGTGTATTTTCCTCTCTGCTAGGACTCGACCAAGATCTATGGCTGCCTCAACAAACTCTTTATACTTTCTATAGTGAAACCCAGAAACCATACAAATGTTCTTAAATTGTCTACTTAAAGGTGATGCCATTGAGACAATCATAAAAAAACAACTTTTGAATGTTAATAAAATAAGCTCATATTTAAAAATCCTGGTAACAACGATAATGATACACAGCTGTAAAGAAAGTAGAGCATTTTTCAAATGGCGCGTGAAAGTCATAAGCAAAAAGTGAACAACGTAATGCAAATGATAAATAACAGTAAATAAAAAGGATATGTACTGGTAGTTATGATTGTGGGTCACATCTTTCTCTGGTTTTACATTCAGAAATGGCTTGAACGCCCTCTATGGGTTAAAGATAGGCTTCCCATCTAGTTTTCTTATAAACTAGCAAATAGGACTATTTATAGTTAGATTCTTGACTATATCTTGCATGTTCTTTCTGGAATAATGGCCATAACTAGAGAGTTGCTCTCTGTAAGTGACCATTGGGATGCGTTTCAAGAGATAAAAGGATATTATCTAATGAATTTTTATTCAAGCCATCGCTAATGAATAGAATCTTGTCTTTCCTATTATCAGACCTCATTCCTAAAGTACATGTCTTTTTCTTGCATTCCATTTTGGCACATTTATGATAAGCAACTAGAAGTCGTCGAGCTCTTCAATTTCTTGAGTAGTTTTCTTTACCACAACCAGGCATATATGCAATAAATTTGCGAGGTAACTTACCTGCCAATCATACTTTGGCTTCAATTAACCATCAGATGTCAGAAGAGATGTTATTTCTCATAAGTAATCACATGCGTTCGTACCGAGCTTTATAGATTGTAAGGAGAGCATTCTGAAGAAGTGAAGAAAATCATTTTTGAAGCTTTGCCAAAATTATGTTTTTATCTATTTCGTCTCCTTAGAATATTAGTTATTATGGGAAACTGAAGTAACCGACTTTGATTGTCACGAAGTACCATTATCCGCCACTTAACTAAGGTAAAAAATTAAAACACACTTAAATAAAATAAAGCATGCAAAATTAAGTAACACGTGAAAGCCAACAAAATAAAATAAAAACACAAAACGTAAAAGAATGTGTTAAGCAAACAACTACTTACAAACGCCCTCTTATTGAATTTACCTCAAGTTTCAATTGTATTTCGTAGATACCACCTTCGATTTCCCTGAGTTGTCTTTCTAAGTATTCAAAGTGGGATACTAATGCTGGTAGTCGGAGATTCCAAACAGGATGTGATTGACAAATTTAGAGCAAGCCATTTAGATGACTCTTCATACGTAGAAGTCGCTTAAGTTGGACGAAGAGGATCTGTCTAATTGAGGTATTCATGATAAGTAATGAAAGAAAATATAATCAGTAATCAAACACACTTTAACAGAAAATAAATAATTTCGAGCAAAGGAATAGTAAAATAAAGTGATAAAAAATTTAAATCACTGAAAAATATGGAAAGTTCTTAATTCAAATCTGGTGGGTCACTCAAATTGATTTTGGTGTCGTCGTTATGTGGTTGGTACTCTAGATATGGCTTTAATATTTGACCATTAGCTTTGAAAATGACACCGTTTTTTGGATCCTTAATTTCAATTGCTCCATGTGGAAAAACAATATAAATAGTAAAGGTTCCAGACCATCGAGAGTGTAACTTACCTGGGGATAAGTGCACGTGATAATTGAATAAAAGCACTTTCTGACCTAGCGTAAAAGATTTTCTCATGATATGCTTGTCATGAAAGACTTTCATTCACTTTTTGAAATCTTTAGCCTTTTCATCGCTGCAAATATCCTCAAATTTTGCCAGTTGGAATCTCTTTTTTGAACTATGATAGGGGTAAATGATATTTCATTTAGTTGTTTATTGTCAAGGGATGAGGTGATTTCTTGCAATGTGTTTTCTTCTCCCAATGATGTATTTTCCAAAGTGTTAGATGATTATGATGGAATGAGATTTTCCCCAGATAGTGCCAATTGCTCTTATTTTAATTTTTATTTATTTGCATCTATAAATGGTGATGAATCGAGTGAGGCATTAATATGGTCAAAAATCAAACCAAAGTGAGTTAACCATTCTTGTAAAGGGTCGTCACTAAGGTTAAAAGAAATATTATGATCAGTTAATTCTTCAATAAAAGTTATATCCACAATTTCATCGTCTCCATCATGAGGTTGTTTGGCAATGTTGAAGATATTAAGCTTAAGCTCCATAGTAATATTGCCAAAAGACAACTTCATATTTTCGGTCTTGCATTTAATGTGAGCATCAGCAGTTGCGAAGAAAGGTTGGCCTAGAATAATGGGGATGTGCTTCTTCGAATCCTACATTGGTTGAGTATCAATCACAATAAAATCAACAGGAAAATAAAATTTGTCTATCTGGATAAGTACGTCATTCACAATACCACAAGGTATTTTCATAGACTGATCTGTAAGTTATAACACAACTGGAGTCTTATGTAATTCTCCTAATCCAAGTTTTATAAATATAGAATAAGGCTAAAGATTTACACTAGCTCCCAAGTACAACAAAGCATTCTCAAATGTGTGGTTCCCAATGCTACATAAGATAGTAAGGGATCTTGGGTCTTTAAATTTTGGAGAAATTTTTTGTTGAAACATTAAAATGCCTTCTTTTGAACATGAATGCTTCTCTTTTTAGTGCAAAGATCTTTAAGAAACTTGGCATAAGAGGGTATTTACTTTATAGCATCAAGCAAAGGAATGTTAACACTTACTTGTTTAAAGATCTCCATAATCTCACCTGTGGAATTTTCCTTCTTTGCTTTAACTAACCTCTGAGGGAATGGAGATTTGGGGAAATATTCTCATGAAAAAGTTTCCTCTTTGTCCTTTGATGGATCCTCAAAATCTACAGGCACAACTTGATTCATCTTTTTCACTGGCATCTTCACCTTGTTGTCAGCTTCTCTACCTTTTCGTAAGGTCATCACAGTTTTGGCTTCTTTATATTCCTGGGCTGAGCCAGTATTTACTTCATGTACTCCTTTAGGATTTGGTACTTTCTGGCTTGGGAATTTTCCCTTTTCAACGGTTATTGTTAAGTTTTGAATTGAAGAAGCTAACTGACCTACCATCATTTCTAAGTTTGAAATCTACTAGCCTTGTGAATTAAGGCCTGCTCTCACCTAATTCCGTAGTTCATCAATGGTGCGATTTTGTTGATCTATTGCGAAGTGAGTCCAATTTTTAAAATTTTGGAATGCTTCCTCCCATGGCTTGGGTTGAGCGTAATTCTGGTTCTGATTGTATGGTCTGAACGATTGTTGAGAGACTTGAAGAGCCTAAGGAACTAGTTGCATTAATGGAGTTGGAGCTGGAGCTGGAGCTGCTGCTTTGTTCTATTGGAATCCTTGACACCATGAAAAGTTAGGATGCTCTCTCTATCTAGGATTATAAGTATTGGAGTAAGGATTGTAGTTCGGCTGCTTTCCCATAACACTAATTGCATTGGCTTGATCTGGGTATGAGTCATGATCAAGTTGATTATAGATATGGAGCTTTGTTGATTTTGCAGCTGTCAAAGATGCTATTTGGCGAGAAATTCCTTCAAATATTTCTTTTACTTACTTGATTTATGATCTTGACTCACCAACATTGACACGATTTAAAAGTGTTTGATTTACTCCCAAGTATAAGAGTGTCTAATTATAATATAACCCGGTGAGTCCGAGGTCGAACCACAGGGAATTTTAAATTTAGTAGTCTATTATTAAATAAAAATTAATAGTAGAAAAATAGATTACCTGTATAAAAAGTACTAAGGCTACGGGATTCACTCTTAGAATTTAAATTATGTTCATAATATTCTCTCATATTTATATTTTATATTTTATTTACTAATTAAATATTATGTCATTTAATTCTTAACTAACTAATTTTATGGATGAATGTGAGAATGGAGTACATGATGTGCCACAACTTAATTGGAGTGTCGACATAATGTCAAAATATCATATAAATCCAATAAGATTTTAAGTTTATAAATTAATATGACATAAAAATATTTAGCAAATAAAAATACAAAATATTAAATATTAAATAAAATAAACTTTGAACTTACTTAAAAGAGAAATTAATGTCATAATTTAAATGCTTGAGTTTCACCCTTTGCCCTATCTTAATAAATTAGCCACTCATATTGAAAAGAAAAACACTCATTTTATTTGACAAACTTCTAAAATATATTACAAGAAAATTTTAAGAACTTAAAACAATAGAAGAAAAAAAATTAAAAGACTCAGCTTCACCCTTTTCTTTCTCCTCTTTTTCTTTCTTTCCTTTCTCTTCTCTTTTTTCTCTCTTTCTTTTCTTCTCTTTTTCTTCTCCTCTCCGCGCTTCTTTCTTCTGCACTGCTTCTCCTTTTATAGAAAAAATGAAAAGGAACTATTTATTATTTTATTATTATAATATATATTATTATATTATTATAATATTATAATATCATATTATTATATTATTATATTATTATATTATTATAATATTATATATTATATATAATTGAGAGATTGAGTGCCATGCACTCAATCTCTTTATCTTTTCTTTTTTTCAATTTTTTTTGTTTTTTTAATATATATTATTTATTTATTATTACAAAGCAGCTCTTTTTTTTTCTCTCATTTTTCAGTTCTGATATCTCTTTATTCTCAAAATATATCTACAATAATAAAATATAACAATTAAGATAAAAATTAACATAATAAAATATAATTTACATAAAATTCCATATGAGCAACGTTAAGATAAAATGTAAGTTATATACACATTAATTAATACTTTAAGTGAAAAAATAATAATTTAAACCTTTATAAAATATACACTTTCTAGTACTAATCAAGGTGGAGATGTTAGTGAATATTGGAGTGTAAAATGATGATTTTACCTTTTGTAAATATATATACTCTAGGACTCAACAATAGCATTGTCATAAAATTCAATCACAATTAATTTCACCTTTTTCGCTTCAGAATAGTTGTGCCAGTCAAATATAAATTCCATCTTCTTCTCCCATTCAAGGTATACTTCGGGATCAGATTTACCTTGAAAGGATGGGATTTTCATTTTTATGCCATGCACACCATTATCTCGATACCTATCTCTTCTATGATTACCTACAGAATCCTCACCTTCACCGTACTCATTCCTATAATAGTTATCAACCACTTTTCTAGTTGGAACTATCTCGCTCCTATGAACATGGGGAACGCGTTTTAGGTGCCCTGCACATGTGTTCTCTACTCGATCCAAACACTCGTGTGTGTTCTAATTTAGCCCTCATCAGTAGTCTTATCTCTCCCATTAATGCTTGAATTTTAAAATTTTAAACAGCTTGTTATTGATCATCTGCATTTGCACTTTGTTCTTCATTGTGAGACATATTTGAAATCTGTAAAAAAAGATTAAAAATAATATGGAAAGGACCACACTTCACTCCCTTATGTGTTTCACTCAAGATAATGATTTACTTAATTCAACTCGTGTTTAACTCAAATTTATTGGCTTTTACCCTTTAATATGCTGACACTTTCTTATCTTTTTCCACTTATAGTAATTCTCTCTTGGTTCTCATAAAATTGATCAAACCAATATCAAGATTCCAGTAGTAATTCACTAAGATTATACCAAGGAGATTTAGGTTTCAAAGGGGAGAATACAAAATAATAAAATTTTGGAAAAAAAATTTCAAACTATAAAAAATCAGGCTTGGACTTTATAAGACACCAATAATAGAAATTGAAATTTTTTTTGTTCACTATCCTCTTTTTTTTTGGATTTTTTTTCTAAACTTAAATAATCGAAATTTGAATGAATTTAGGGTAAGGAATAGGTAAAATATATGGATTTAAGGAAATAAATCATAAGGATGCAAAATTAAGAAAACCCAAAAATATTGTTCATGTGGAAATGTTCACGAAATACTGTTCATATCACACTGTTCATGAGATACTATTCACGACATCATTCAGGATTTTTTTTTTTAATGAACTGGAATAAATAAGACAGGAAACGAAACCTAAAGTAAGAATAAACAAACCTGATTAAAAGCTTTGTTTTTATGCCAACTGATATAAACCCCACTAAGAACTGGCAAAATTAGGCTCTAAGGTCACTCTGAATTTATGAATTGAATGAAACTGCAACCCATTGCTTAATGCAGCACGAGCTATGGTATGTGATGATTCCACAATTAGCTGTGGATGATCTATTGATAAGTCGAGGGTTGAATACCACAAAAAATTCGATAAGTTCAAAAAGTTCATTTAAGAACTAAAGAGAATTACACTCTCAAGTAAATTACATGAAAAACTTCTTTTCTCTTACTGAGTATGTGTATATATATAGGTTACAAAAAATCTTGGCCATAATTGCCCTAAATATTTCCTACCATAAATCCTGATCTAAAATCGGAAACAAATCTTAATACAACATTAAATTAGAATTTTAGTATATAAAATAAGGAAAGAATCCTAAATAAATAGAAATCCTAATCTAATAAAAAAGAAAGAATCATGAATAAATAAAAATCCTAATCTAATAAAAAGGAAAGAATCCTAAATAAATCAGAATCTTAATCTAATAAAAAGGAAAATATCTCAAATGACTGAATAAAATGGAAACATTATCTGGAAAGATAGTAGCATATCTTTTATTCTTAATATGTCAATTTCATGGATTTGATTGCTCAAAAAATTCAAGAGCTTGAATCACGCTTTTATTGGTTTGAATATCTTGTAAGATTCCTTCAATAGGCCTCCACTTATTTAATTGATCCCATGTTGCTTGAATTAGCCCATTAAATGCTTCTTTGATTTAAAACCACTTAACTCGATTTTACAATAAGATTTACAAAATGATTTCCCTTAAAAAATATGTTTGATTACAAATAAATGCCCAAAGTGTAATTCAACTAAGTATTAACAAGTTTAAAGCTCAAAGAAAGATTGTATGCTCAGTAGCAAGCTCAAATGCAACTATTCAGATCTATCTTATTGAATCTAATTGAGACTTTTTATAGTTGTTGTTGAAAACTAGCTATTATTGACTTTGTGCTCATAACTGATTTTCAATATTGCAGTAATCGAATTGTCGTTTAATGTTACTGTTGTAGCCCCCAAATGATTTTTCAAATAATTGGTTTCTAGTTTGTGGATATTTGTTTAGCCGTTTAGCTCTAGAGAGATCACCTTCAGTAACCAGTTTACTATTTGTAATTAAGTTAAATTAATTATAAAGAGCTCATCTTGAGTTACCGGTTTACAGTTATTTAAGCTAGAGATCGTTTGATTTCAAAATGCATCTCTATTATATTTGGTCTGCAAGTTGTGAATAAGCCAGAAGCCACTTGATTCCATAATGAATCTCCATTGTATCCAGTGTATCGATTTTCTTAGACTGAAAGATTTCAAAGATTTAACTACTTATGAAAAATTTGCTTTTCTTATGAATGTGAAATTGTAATCTTTGTGTAGATAAAATGTTTTTACGGCTTTGGAAAATCACCATTCATTTGAGTGCTATAAAATTAATATGTGGTTTGTTATCACCAAAATCAAAATGTGATAAAATCATATATGTTAACAATCATATCCTGCACACTAAACATGCCCTTATATATATATATGTGTGTGTGTGTGTGTATATATTCAAATAAGTTATATATTTCAACAATTAGATTTGGGTTAATTAAGAGGGAGGGTCTTAAAAGTAAAAGAAGATATTTGCCAATATTAGCAAACAACGTCGTTTATGTATATAGATATGCTCTATATTTTTCAATATTAGCAAACGACATCAGATTGCATGGTGAAATAATGTATAATTTATATTGCTAAGAATAAAAAAATTCAAGCGCGACCTATATCTGTCATCCATTTATATCAGAAAGCTATAAGTCAAGAATATGTCATAAAAGTGTGACATATATTTATGTCACGTATATGTCATGTTTGCATGATAGACTCGCGATGTAATGATATTTATTATAAAATTTATGTCATCGATTCATGTTTTTTTGGTAATGTATACATGTAAAACTTGAAAATCATAGATGTTTTCTTGTTAAATTTGAATATGTTTTATTAGTTTTTTACTTTTATTTATTTATGAAATTTGGAACTTCAAATAATTTAAATATCCGATTGTTATCATACTCCAAGTTCACAAATGTTACTCTAAAGCATGATTTGCAGAACATTGTGAAAACTCAAGGTAATTATATCGTATTGTGCTGGATAATGTATTACCAAAACATGTGGATTGCTTATTTTTCTGTTTATTTCTTTTTCTCTCGGAGTTCTTGTAACTATAAATATTACTAAAAGTAAGAGGGGTGACTCAAGCGCTAAACTTGGTTTCCAATCTTCTTCCAATCTGTTTTTATTGTTGTTGTTGTTGTTTTTTTCTTAGTTATGTATCTCTTTTGTTTGTTCTTATGTTGTTCTACAATAACTATTAAACATGTTTTGGCTAATGTTCTTGACTTTTGTTGGTTTAGCAAGCTGGTTGCTAAATATTTTGAATTTTGCAAGTGAAAATGTAGGTATCAATGTTATTGCATGATATTACCCAACTTTATGTAATATATTGTACTAATGTGTGTGATTTTTTTAATAGTCTAAAATCAAATTCTTTTATTCTAGAAAATATAAGTAAAAGAAATAAATAACTTATGTATAGCATGATTGATATTAGAATTAGAATAATTTGTTAAGACTTTAGTAGTATATATAGTCTGCCTTCACAATCATAGCCATACTAATATAAAAAACAATGAGCTTGAAATTGTTGTGGGAATCCTTACAGCCAACTTCTCGATGCAAATCATTTTCTTTATATTTTCCATCAATTGTTGATCAAAAGTTTTTTGAAAATTTATTTTATCCTACTTTGATTGGAACCATATGTAACTATGTAAGGCTAGATCCATATAAAGTTAACTAGTCCTTGTTTCACACATACTCACCTTATTACTATAATAATATTTTTAAATTTGATTTAGGCTATAAAGATTCTATAAAGATTCTTGCCAATTTTATCGTGATAGGTTTTGGATATTGACTAGGGTTGCAGTTCAAGCACTTACGAGTAAGTTGAATTTCTTTGGCTTTTGTTTTCTTATGAAGAGACAATTTAGAATTATTTCAATTTAAATTTTCTATCATATTATTAGAATTTCTCAATTTCCTCTCGATTTTTGAATCACGTAAATTATTGTTTAATGATAATGATATTGTTTAATTTTAATCCTTTAGTTCATTCTTTATAGGCTGTGAAACATATGATACATTTTGCATAAAAAAAATTAGGGAGGATATTAGTGTTTGTCTTCTAAGCTAAATCCATCCCACTGAATAATTATGTTCGCAAACTATCATACAAGGTTAAACCTAATTAAAAGTGATCTAATAAGGCTTTTGGTATTTTAAACTTCAATGTATCTGATAGAGTATAAGCTTTTAATGTGTAAACTAAAAGGATATTACTATGTCGATGATGGGCTAAAATAAGAATACATAATGATAATAGGAAAAGTTATTTATATAAGTGGTTATAGTTCATAGATCACATATAAAATTAAATTCTCTTATGACATCCCATCATCAGAGAGAGTGCAATAAGAAAGTTAAAAGATTCCTAGGATAACATATTGATCTGGAAGACAAATCACATAACTCTAAAGAGTAATTCAACATTATCGATTCAGGTACGCTTTCGTATATTCTTTTATCGATTCTTAGTGATATATTATGAATGTTCCAAGATTATAAATGTTCTAGGATTGTTCTAAAAGTGATATCGGAGTCTATCTATTATGCGTTCTAGACACCGAGATTAAATTAATCTTAGAACAAACTAAATTAATAAGCATACCTTTCTTAGCATGCCATGCATAATAGTTGGTGCAATGCTTTTTCTTATGTACTTCAGCACCATAGAAGAAATAATCAGTACTTTCTGGGTTAGCTGATTTCTTTTGTTGTTTCTTTTGATGTGTTGTATTTGCAGCTTCCTTATCCTTTTTTCTTTTCTATTTGTTGCCCTTGTCCTTAGAGGTTAAGGCCAGAAGAGCACTTTTTGCTTTATCTTTCTTTAGCCTATCCTTTTCCTAAGCACAATGTAATATGAGCTCATTAAGAGACCAAGTCTCTTTCTGATAATTGTAGCTCACCCTAATATCAGGGGATGAGTATTTGTCACAGCAACCCGTGTGGCACTTGAACAACTTCTAGCACAAAAGTTGCTAAATAAGCCTATTGAACTTCTCAAGCTAGCCAAGCAAGGATACTTGCAAGAAAAGCTAGAGAGATAAGAGAGCAATGTAGCCAAAGATAATTTTATTACTCAAAAGGGAGAATACAAGAGAGCTTTACAAATATGCTTGAGTTGTTTTCGTGCTTGGTGTGTGGTTTATGCAAAATAGCAAGTGCCATGCCCTATTTATAGGGGAGGCTTGCCTTGATCTAGAGCCTTCTATGCAAGTTGTCAACTTGCCCAAATATCCCCTAAGTTAAAGAGAAGTCTAGCTACACACAGTTGTAGAATTATCTAGATAATTACAAGAGTAGAGTGTTGTAGAGAATTCCAGAATCAGGTTGAGCTTGTTTATTTTCGCTTACAAATTTGGGCTTCACTATAGGCTACCAGCTACTAAGCTCACTATAGCTCGCTAATGAATGAGGTGGCCCACCCCTATGCGCACCTTACTACTTAGCACACTCCACTTTTAATTACGCATTTGCTAAGCACAAATCCACACACCAATTTAGCCTTCTTTAGTGGAAAATTTGAGCGGCATGTGACATTAGACTAGTTAAAATGCATTGGTAAGGATATCAAAACCACATACACTAACAAGTTCTCAAAAAGAGTTCAAGCTTAAGTACTCTATGCTTAGAAGCGAGATGAAACATCTCCATGATGTACTCTTTGATATTGCCTTTACCCATATATCTATTTCAGCCTTTTCGTTCTTAAGAGGTGTGGAAGAATCAACTTTTAATGCCGAGATCTATGACTGCAAGAACTATTAAGAGGCTCTCTTTTCATGACTTGAAGTTAGAGCCATTTAATATAGGAATGGAATTGTGTTAGCAGTAATATTAGTAGGATTCATAACTGAATATAGAACAACAAACAAATAAAACAAGCTCATTTAAGTCTCAAAATAAAATAAATTCAAATAAAGATCTATCTCAAGATACCAGATACTCCATTAATATTTCATCTTTCGACAAAATATTAATTTGTAAGTGACATTGGTGTAATTAAACAATAATAATAAGAACATGCAAACTATAAATCTTCTTTTAGGCCGACTTATTGTTCATATATAAAATCGAATAATTATCACGCGTTTATTGTCACAGGTGCATATATAATATTGTTAAAAATGGACCTTTTTGTGCCGATTAATTTCATAGAAATTGCATGCACACAACCATTTATATTACAAAACAAATTAATTTTCACAAGATACATATAAACATAACAATATTTAAATTTTAAATTGTACCAAAATTGCACTTAAAAAAAGGTAAAAGTCAATGGTCAATAGTTGACCTATTGACTGGACAACCATTGATCAGTTCAGGGCTGAACTAATTTAGTTTGACCTGAACCGAATGATTAATACGAGAAAGTGTATATTTAATAAAATTAAAATTATCATTTTCACTTATAGTGTTAATTAATTTGCTCATAATTATTATTTCATCTTAATACTTCATAAATGTAATTTTATGTAAATTATGTGTTATCATGTAAATTTTTATCTTAATTATTATATTTTGTTATTATAGGTATATTTGCTAATAAAGATGAATTGGAACTGGAAATAGAAGACAAAAAAAAATGCAGTTAATTAATAAACAGATTACATAAAAAAAAAGCAAAAAAGAAAAGCCAATAAAAGTAACTAGCAGTCATTGCCAAACACTTTTATTGATGATAATATAAAATACATAATAATAATAATAGTATTCTAATAATAAAATAAAAAAGAGATTTGAGCTGCTATAAAAAGGGGAGAGGGTGAGCGGAGAAGAGCACCAAATTAGAGGTAGAGGAGAGCTCTGAACTTTATTTTTCTATGCTCTTTGTTTTCCAAATTTTCTTGTAATATATTTTAGAAGTTTATCAAATAAAACATATATTTTTCTTTTTAATGTGAGTATCTAATTTTCTAAGCTAAGGTGAAATGTGAAGCTATAGGAATTTAATTATAGAAATAATGTTCTCTTAAGTAAGGTAAAGTAATTTTACTTTTAACTATATGATTATAATTTTTATTTTGCATCAGTCAATTTTATTCCATATTAATCTGTATATATCTAGATCCACTTTAGATATATATGATATTCAGACATAATATTATCTCACCAACATGACTGTGACATATCATGTACTTTATCTCCATATTTTTTTATAAGCAGTTAGTTATAATGAATTATAAAATAATTAAATTAGTAAAATATTATGATCATAATTTGAATGCCAAGAGTGAATATCGTAACTTTAACACTTCTTAAAATATTAATTTCATTTTTTCTATAATTAATTTTTATTAAATAATTGACTACTAAATTTATTAAATTTTTGTGGTCCGATCTCGGACTCACCGAATTATATTATAACTAAACGCTCTTATATTTAGAAGAAAAATCAAACACCTTTGAGTCATTTTAAGCTTTTGGTGTCATTGTCAGAGATTTTTCCAAATTTGGTGTCTTATTTCTAGTTTGTCTTTTTGGTCTATTTCAAATTCTGGAAAAATTTTTAATTTTTTTTGTAAAATTTTAGTTAGCCCCTTTCTTTCTTCTAAAATTATAAAAGTAACTAAAACTTGAAAATAATTTTATTTTGACCCAAAAATCAGACCTCGAACTAAATTAGAACTTGGATCTTTGCATTTTGACTCATTCTTGTACTTTTGGACTTTGGGGATTGAGCGAACATGGACTTTGGACTTTTAAAATTATAAGTAAGGCCTTAAATTTTAATTGATTACTTAATTGGTTGATAATTTTTAAAAGTTATCAAAAAAGATAAGTTTCACATTTCGAGGTAAGTGTTTCTTACTTTTTTTTTCTTTTGCATTTTATTTTATACTTTAATTATTATGTTGATAATTTATATGACCAATTTAACCACCTATTAATTTTATTTGAATTTCAAGTTAATTAATTTTCAGTTTATTTTTCTTATACATTAATTTGTGTAATATTTTTTGTACTTATTTTTTTATTATCTATGGCTAGTTTTATAATACCGTCTCTATTGCTATCTTTTATTAATGAGTTATTATTATGTTTATATGTTTAGTTTAATTAATTTGTTTAAATGACTAGTCTAACCGCCTATTAATTTTATTTATATTACTTACTTATTTAATTTTCATTTTTTATTGTTTTAGTTTATATGATTACATATTTGTTTGTGCAATATTTTTTTTAAACTTAATTAGACACATACATCATCAGTATTGCATAATACGTTGGTTTCGTACAATTAGTGGCAGATTAATTAGGACTTTTCACCACTTTGAGACATGACCGACATAGAAGCTGAAAACTTTTCAGAGCATGGAGATAACCAAGCCCTATAAAATCTTCCTGACCAGCTTAGGACACTTAGAGATTTCATGTATCCTACTAGAACAAGAGCACCATCATGCATAGTTTTTCCTCATAATGCATCACATTTTAATTTCAAACCTTGTTTTGAGTCTGAGAATCCATATCTACATTATAGAATGAACATTAAGTTTTTCTTTTTTTCCACTAAAGGAAAAAGCTAAAACATGGCTACAAAACCTTAGGTCAAGATCCATCAGAACTTGAGATGAAATGTAAACACAAAATTTGAAAAGAAATTTCCACCCCACAAAACGAATACTTTCTAAAGGCAAATGATCGCTTTCACTCAAAATCCAGGAGAAACCATTTACCAATACTGGGATAGATTTAAGAAATTACTTAATATTTGTCCGCACCATGGTTTTGAAGCATGAAAGTTAGTATCATACTTCTACAAGGGACTAACAGTCCAAAGTAGATAAGTCGTTGAAATGATGTGTAATGGTGAGTTTAAGGATAAAAGTCCTGAAGTTACCTTAGATTATATTGACTATATTGCAGAGAATAGACAATACTATTGGGTCGTATGAGCCGTCAAGTAAACCCCAACCATTTACATCTGGTAGAGGCATATATAACCTTAAGGAAGATTATGACCTTCAAGCCAAATTTGCATTTTTAGCTAGAAAATTTGAAGCATTAGACTCAGAGAAAAGTGATCGTGTAAAGTTTGTTCAAGACATTTCATGTCATGTTTGCAATTCCACTGACCATTTTATGCAAGATTTTTTGACCTTGCTAACTTTGAAAGAAAATTTGCATGAACAAGTGAATGTCATAGACAATTTCAAAATGTCGAATCCTAATATATATTAACAGACATACAACTCTGGTTAGAGAAATCACCTAAACTTCACAACCACCTTCTCCACATCAGAATTTTTTTAATACCCCTAAATTTAACTACATAATGTAACACTATAAAGAAAAACTCTTGAAGATATATTACAATCATTCATTGAAAAACAATATTAAATCAATAACCAAACCATGCAAACCTTGACCAATTTGACAAATACCATCTCCAAACTTACATCTGCCCTCACAATTCATGAAAAAGGTAAGTTTCCTTCCCAATCAGAACCAAACCCCAAGAATCAGTAACATCCTCAAATGGGTAGTACTGTAAAACAAAACATGAGCCATAACCCTTCATGGTGGTAAAGTTGTCAAAAAATACATTTTTAATCATTATAAAATTAGTAATGAGTCAATTTCAAAGAGTAAAGAAGTATTTAATGAACCATTAGTCCTTGAAGAAATAACCAACTCTCCTTATGTATCCCCCCATTCACTCAAAAACTGATCAAGCCAAAGAAATCTAACCACAGCCTAGAGATTTATGAAGTCTTCAAATAGGTGAGACAACATTCCTTTGCTAGATGTTATTAATCATGTATCATCTTATGCTAAATTTTTGAAAGACTTAGACACTATAAAAAGAAAACATTAGGCACAAAAGAAAGCTTTTATAGCAGAATAGGTAAGTTCCATTCTTGAAATATAAATTTCATGATTATCCAACTACTTACATATTCGAGACTATAAACTGAACATGCCACTTGATCTTGGAGCTAGTGTCAATTTGATTCCATATTCAGTGTACTAACAACTTAATCTTGTTTAGTTAAAGGCAACCTATACCACTCTTTTCCTTATCGATAAGTCAATTAAGATACCAAAAAAGATAATTAAAGATGTATTAATCAGAGTTGATAAATTCATATATCCAGTGGAATTTATTATTTTGGAAACTAAACCAATTAGTAATGAATGCAAGCAAATTTAATATAGCAGAAGCTCAAAATTCTAATCTCCCTTTAATTTTAGAGAATATCAGAATAAAAGAATGAACTAAATTCAATTTGATTCGAAAGGATAATGTGAATTTAGAGGTTAAGACTCGTTAATTCCATAGAATACTGAGAATTAAACCTCAAAAAATCACATAGGTAAACTGAAAATATTATTGAACCCAAATCTACCTTCAAGGGCTAAAAAAAAGGGAATATTTGTACTAGTAGT
Organism: Murraya koenigii; assembly: GCA_025617385.1. Classification (NCBI taxonomy): domain Eukaryota; kingdom Viridiplantae; phylum Streptophyta; class Magnoliopsida; order Sapindales; family Rutaceae; genus Murraya; species Murraya koenigii. Next base: position 13,259,807 of record CM046814.1, read on the forward strand.
AATTATAAATCATGAAGAAAAAGGAAAACAAATTCTTAAACTAAAAACAAAAAGAATAATAACCTTTCAATGATAAGGAAACTATTCTAAGCATAAGGATTCTTAATCTCCATCATTCCCCCCACATGAGAGAGAATTCGCCCTTAAATTCAGATTGTTATGAAGAGCATCTTCATTATGATCACCTCAGAAAGGAATAAGATACTTGACATTGAATACATCTGCAGTGCAGATATGATTAGGAAGCTTTAATACGTAGGCATTAGAGTTTATTTTTTCTATAATTTACAAAGGTCTAATTTTCCTAGCTGAAAGCTTATTGTTCTCCCCAATGAGAGCCTATCTTTGGTTAGGATAGCCCAAACAAGATCTCCCACTTGAAATTCTAAAGCTCAAAACCTTTTGTCTGCCTTAATTTTATAATCTTCGGTAACCTTCTTCAAAGACTCTTGTAAAATTGTATGAGTTTTCTAAAACTGATAAAAAAAATCTCCTGTCTTGCTACTTTTGTAAACAAAATCTAGAATTGGGGCTAAGTTGATGGGTGCTCATGGATTATATCCATAATTTATATGAAAATGACTTAAACTAGTATTGCACTTAACTAAAAAATTATAAGCAAACTCATCTTGCTATAACTTTTGATCCCATGTCTTCATATTATCGCCAACTAGACCTCGTATATGGTTTTCTAAGGAGTGGTTGACAACTTTAGTTTGACTATCTATATGTGGGTGATATGTACTTCTAAAGTTCATGTGAGTATTAGTCAACTTCCACAGTAGAGCTTGGTAAACCATGTATTCTATAGGCATCCTTAAAGAATATGTGAGCAATAGTCAAGGCCTCTGCAGTAATAAAAACATTTTTTAGAATTGGTCAACAACAACAAATATTAAATCCATACCCTCTAAGTACGGGGCAATCCTAAGACAAAGGTCATGCTAATGTCAGCCCAAGGTTGTGTAAGAATTGGCAGTGGCATATATAATCCTTCATTAGTTATACACTACTAGAAAAATAGTCTTTATTCACACTTGGCTTGTGACACTGTATTAAAAAGTATCAGTATTTTTATATATTTGGACCATTTCCCATGTTTAACATTTAAGTATCACAAATTACTAATACTATAGTGTCTGTATGTTAAATATCAGATATCTCTGACATTAAAATATCAGAATAATCATTCTTTAACATATTGATATGATACAAACATAAGGATCAATGTATGTATAAACTTTATCTTATGCATAAATGACTAGAAAAGAATAATATTCCAAAGGATATAAGAAATATTTTATGTCATGAATATCTGGAAGAAGTGCATATTTTTCCCGAATCTTCGTACCTAATGGTACGGAATAATAGTATCATTGGAGTAGACACACAAATCGCTTTAAATATACGAAGCCGGGGGGGGCGGATTGGTTCCTTTCATTACAGTATTTCTGAACAAGTTCCTGGATAACAAGCCTAAAGGTTTTCTTATTGATGATATCGATGATGATTGAATCTAATGAAAATTAGAAAAATGGTACAATGAATAAATTACTAGAATCTCTAATAATTTTAGGAAATATAGAAATGAATATGCTACCACCTACAAGCTACAAGCAAAAAGGATTTACTTATAGAATATTTTAACTATTTGATCTAATCAATGATTCAGATATATGAAGAAATAATCAATTAAATTGGATTTCTCTATATTTATTAAATAAGTTAAGTAACCCTAATTTATCTATAAATGATATCAAAAGTGCAAATGAAATATTAGAAATGAATAATTTCAATGATGAAAATATAAAATAAATTAAAAGATTAGGAGATCAAATGAGTAAAGAATTTGAAGTCAAACAATTAATCAAAAACTTCAATATAGATCAGGATGTATTAAAACAAGAAATCATTGATATTATAAATAGATATTCAATAGATATGAGACTAAATAAGTTAGAAATTCAATTAAATAAGATTGAAAAAATTGTTGAGTAACTTGGTAATAAGTTTGCTATAAATATACATGGAAAACTTTAAGAAAATTGAAGTGCAAAAACTTATTTTAAAAAATTACAAGGAAGAATTACTCATTGTAATTCAAGAACAAAATAAAATCTTACAAAATACACTAATTTACTTTAATGAAAAGAAAATTAATGAAATTCAATTTGTTTTAAGACCATTATTCAACAAAGCTATCCAAAGCAAAAAAATTGATAAGTTTAAGAATGACGAGTGAAAATCCAAAAACTGAATTAAAAGAACTATTTGATAAAAATAAAGATCTAATAGAATAGAATATCTAAAGAGGAAGATACATTTATTAATTTACATTGAAAAAGAATAGAATATCTAAAGATGAAGCAAAGCCAAGAATTTATGAATAAGGAGAATATAGTAATACAGCTTCTTATACAAGAGAATAAATATCAACATATGAAAGACCACAGAGTCAATATTTTAGGTCTAGCAAACCTAAAACAGAATTTAAAATTCTAGGAGAATATAGAGAGAGACCAATTAACCATAATGGTGTATCATTAGACATATATTACTTTAAAAATAGAAACAAAATAATAACAATTTAGGTAAATTTCACAATCTTTATATAAATAATATTATAGAGTTTCTTAAAACCTCCTTTCAAGAATAGTGGCACAATGGTATATGTGGTTGAAAGAATAAAATAAAAATAAAATATTCTATGGAGAAAACCCTAATGTAACTAGAACATAAGAACAAATCTTAAATAGATTTGACAATGAAATTAGAGAATATTAGGAAGCTGATTTTCAGCAAGAATTGGCAAGTAAAAGGAGAGAAAGTATGATAAAGCTAATTAGGCTTGAGATATGTGATATATATGATCTTAAAAGCCTGTATTTGTTGCTTTGAGAAACTATATTATAAATGAGAGATTGATAATAAAGAAGAATGATCAAATGTAGCATATTATAGTAATTGTTTGGGTAATATCGGGCAGGTCTCCTCGAGGCCATTCCAGCTCGAATAAAATACCCCGGGGTCAATCCAACTCGAGCAGAAGTTCCGACCGCCAACATGAAGACGACCTCACTAGACGTCAAAGTTGGTCAAGGCCGAGGAATTCAAAATCGTCCGAGCTCCGAGCTTTCTTGCTTGCTCGAGGTCATCAAGCCCTGTCAAGGCTAGGCAAGGACAAGGAACTCGAAGGCCGGTCGATACTCGAGCTCACCTATTTTCTGGGACACCTCAAGCACAACTGGGCCACGCCAGTCATAGAACACATGGAACGTGAGACCCGGCTCAGGACAATCTGACCCGTTTCCTCAAAATTTCGGCACACCTCTCGATGACTGATCAGGGTCCCACATGGTATGGTGCCAGTACTGTTGCCGATGGCCGGCACATGCCCCCACGGTGTCATCATTCCTTGCGCGCATGCCCGACATTATGATCTGGCCATGTGAACCATGCTAAGGAGACAGCCGCGCATCCCCAGGGAATATTACACTAATCCCGGCTGTCAGAGGGACCTATACACTACTGACACAGGAGCGGATGATCTAGGAGAGAAAGAGCGGGAAAAATGAAAGATAAAAGGAAAGGGACAGGTAAGTTGCGGAGGTTTCAAAAATTCACACAGGTTCTTCTGATCCTTGCTTCCCTCTACACTGATTCTCCCAGAATTCTATTATTCAGAAAGGAAGGCAAAAATACCCCTTCCATTCTTCCGGTCTTTCTAACTAAGAGGGATACAAAAAGAACAATCCGATTACTGACTTGAGCGTCGGAGGGTTTTTGCTGGAACAACATCCGGAAACCCCTGACCCTATTTCCTGTGAGTACAGGTCTGAGAGATTTCCGTTCTGGTAAAGATAGAGGAACTAGAATTGGAAGGCAGTCCTGCTCGAGCTCGAACTAGCCGCGAGCAGAAGGTTCTTGACACTATTTGAAGGGACGTAGGAAATAGCATCAACATTTTTGGCGCCGTCTGTGGGAATCAGTTCAAAAAGCCTGATTTCCCAACACATTCAGGAGACACCACACAGCGATGAGAGGAAACAGCCGAAGAGGAGTGAGTCTAGAGGAATCGGTGACTTTGAGGAAAGTGGCCAATGAGGCTCAGAATAGAGAGATCCAAGATAGAATGGATCAGATGGAGAAACAAATGGAAACTCTGACCTCCATATTACAAGAACTCAGGGATGGACAGAGAAAAACATGTAATGACGTCCCTGAATCCAGCCGTGGGAACGCTCCCATTCGGGAACATGTTGCCGTGAGGGAAGAGACAAACATGGAGGAAAGAAGGTCTCATCAGCACTTACAGGATACAACCCCAACCTTTTGTGCAGAAGAGCTGGAGGGAGAGGTGCGTAGGTTGGCACGAGTTGTGGAGGACCTTAGGGCAAACGGAAAGAGCCCAAGAGAATGGTACCGCAGGCTGCCGCGGGGAAGCATCCTGAGCTTCGAACAGATGTGTAGGGAATTTACAAAGCAGTTTTGGGGCGCAGTGACCCCCGAAGATGATATGATGGAGCTGTCGGAAGTAAGACAGAGGGAGGGAGAACCCCTCTGGGAGTTCGTCAAGAGGTACCACAGATCGGTCCTAGACCTTGGCGCGTTTAATCATCCCAAGCGTTGAGAGGACTGAAGGACAGGATCAGGATGGGAAGGCCATGGTATAATCTGCGGAGCCCTTCGATCCGTTCATATTCAGATGCGTATAAACAGGTAAAAATGGATATGGTGATTGAAGAGGAAAAGGCTGCAAAGCTGAGAAGTGAACAGGGCAGTGGAGTAAAGAGGAAGGAGAAAGGAGGTCCTGCCCGAGGAGCGCCGGCTTCAAAAGCAATAAAGGACCGGGTTGCCCCATACAACCCTTACCAGAGAGTTCCCCCACCGCGGATAATTCCCCTACCACCCCGCAGGTCTCCAGGCTGGGGTCACAGGGAGTACAGGCGTCACGACGACCACTCACCCCATGACCGACCACCAGCGGACTGCGATGAGCCATCATAGAGCGGATCGTCCATTGCCACCCCACCAAGAAGTTTCCCAGGGATCGGGCGATCTGGATGGTGGAGCGGAGCCCGCTACAGGCAATACACAAGGTTGAAGATATCTCTCGAAGAGATACTTCAAGTGGCTGAGGAGTTAGGACTGCTGAGCCCCCCAACGCCCATGGCCAAGTCGGCTGGCAAACGAGACAAGGGGCGGTTATGCCGTTTCCATGGTGACCACGGCCATTCCACATCACAGTACCGTGATTTGAAAAACCAGGTGGAGGATCTGGTTAGGAATCAGTATTTGGACGAGTATATTGAAGGAGGACATCCGGTGGTTGAGCAGTAACCTGAGGAAGATGATCGAGCTTTTGAAATAGACTTGGAACCACCGACTACAAGGGTGATCTCAAGAGGGCCCATGATGACAGGAAATTCAAACAGGGCCAGGAAGAACTATTGCAGATACGCCGCTGCCGGCCGAGAAGTCCTGTTTACTGCCCCCGCTGCCAAAACGGCCAAGGTCCGGTAGGTGCCCATTATGTGGACGAAGGAAGACGAGGAGGGGGTGCTGTACCCCCATGAGGATGCCCTGGTTGTGAAAGTAAACATCGCTAATAAGGAAGTTGACCGGATACTGGTAGACTTGGGAAGCTCGGTGGATATTCTCTTCAAGTCCACACTCAAGAATTTGTGAATAACAGGTGTGAGCCTCGAGCAGACGAGCACTTCCTTGAAAGAATTCAGGGGAGGGAAGTTGATACCTCTGGGAATCATCAAGCTGGCTGTAACCATGGGCTCGAGGCATTTTGAAAAGAATATGATGTTAGACTTTGTAGTGGTAGATGAAGCCAGCCCATACCAAGAGATACTAGGGAGGCCGTTCATGAGGATCAGCCAGTTCGTGCTATCCACCCACTACTTGGCCCTAAAGTATCGAGTGAATGGGGCTGTGGGGGTCATAAAAGGCAGCCAGAGGGTGGCAAGGAGCTGTTACGTTGTGGCAGCCAAAGAAACCATGTAGATAACCTCGTTGGACTTGAGGGGGGAGTTAAGGAATGGAAGGCAGGAGCCGGCTGAGGAACTGGAGGAGGTTGAGGTGAGAGCAGACGACCCCGAGAAGAAAATTCGGTTCGGCTCGGGCATTAGTGAGCAGTAAAAAGAAAAGCTGGTGGAGTGCTTGCGAGCACACGCGGATGTATTCGCATGGACGCATGACGATATGCCTGGGATTGACCCAGAAGTGGCGTGTCACAGGTTGGCAATACGGAAAGATGCCAAGCCAGTGAGGTAGAAGAGGAGATGCGTCAACCAAGAGAGATATGAGGCCATCAACTGCGAGGTGGAGAAGCTGCTGAAAGCAGGATTCATAAATGAGGTCTCCTACCTCGAATGGATCTCGAACGTGGTGTTGGTAAAGAAGGCAAGTGGGAAATGGAGAATGTGCGTGGACTTCACAGATGTGAACAAAGCTTACCCTAAAGATAGCTTCCCGTTGCCAAAGATAGACCAACTGGTAGACTCCACGGTGGGGCACGGGCTGCTTAGTTTTATGGATGCATTCTCAGGTTATAACCAGATTCCTATGCACCGATCAGACGAGGAATGCACAGCCTTCATCACCAATCAGGGACTGTACTGCTACAAGGTCATGCCCTTCGGCTTGAAGAATGCGGGGGCAACATACCAGAGGCTGGTGAACAAGGTCTTCAAGCCATTGATCGGTCGAACGATGGAGGTGTACGTGGATGACATGATAACCAAGTCTAAAGACGAGGAGGAGCATGTAAGGCATTTAGAGGAGACCTTCGCACTCTTAAGAAAGTATCGGATGAAACTAAACCCAGAGAAGTGTGCCTTTAGGGTTGGTTTCGGAAAATTCTTAGGCTTCATGGTCAGTCACAGAGGGATCGAGGCCAATCCAGAGAAGATAAGAGCAGTGGTGGAAATGAAGTCCCCCCGTAGCCTCAAGGAGATACAAAGTCTTACCGACAAACTGGCATCCCTCAACAGGTTCGTATCTCAAGCCACGGATAAATGCCTAGTTTTCTTCCAGGAAATAAAGAAAGGCAGGAAGACAAAATGGACGCCAGAATGCGAAGCAGCGTTCCAACAATTGAAAGAATACTTGTTGAAAGCTCCATTACTATTTACACCTCGAGCAGGGGAGGTATTGTTTCTGTATTTAGCTGTGTCCCAATGGGCAACAAGTTCGGTTCTGGTAAGGGAGGAATTAGAGGTGCAGTACCCCATTTATTACATGAGCAGAGCTTTGCTGGAAGTTGAAACTCGATATCCGCTGATGGAGAAATGGGCACTGGCCCTGGTAACAGCAGCCCGAAAGCTGAGGCCTTATTTTCAGGCTCATTCAATAACGGTTCTAACAAACCAGCCACTCAGGCAAACTCTACACAAGGCAGAGACCTCCGGAAGGTTGGTGAAATGGTCAGTGGAGCTCAGTGAATTCGACATTAGCTACCAACCTCGAACAGCTATAAAAGCTCAGTCCTTAGCTGACTTTGTGGTCGAATGTATAGAAAGAAATAGAGAGATGGAAAGTGAGCATCCACCAGATTCCTCGGCCCCAACCAATGTCTGGATAGTCACGGTTGATGGGTCATGCAAGGACCAAGGAGCAGGAGCAGGAATTGTGCTTATCAGTTCAGAAGGGGTAAAAATGCAGTATGCTGTGAAGCTGGAGTTTAAAGTCACCAACAATCAGGCCGAATATGAGGCTGTAATTGCTGGATTGAAGCTCGCCTTAGTAGTAAAGCAAAAGAGGTGAAGCTTCAGATAGATTCACAACTAGTGGCAAACCATCTCAACGAAAGCTTCCAAGCGAAAGGCGAGAAGATGGAGGCTTATCTTCGGAAGGTACGACAGCTGATTGACAATTTCCGAGCAGTCGAGGTAGAGCAGATCTCGATGGGGAAGAATTTTTGAGCTAATATGATAGGTCGTATGGCCGCTACCTCCAACCCCAAAATACCAAGGTCCATTCCGTTAGAAGTTAAGACCTGCTAGAGCCTTGAGCAGGAAGACGAGGTATTGGGTTTATCGTCAAGCAGCAGCTAGATGGAACCAATTGTTTCTTACCTCAAGGAAGGGACGGTGCCTGCCGATAAGAAGCACGCAAGGAAGTTGAAGTGTAAAGCGGCCAGGTACACTCTCATCGACGGGGTCTTGTATAGACGGGGTTACACCCTCCCCTTGCTGCGGTGCTTAGACCAGGAAGAGGCTGATTATGTCCTCTGAGAGATACACGAAGGAATTTGTGGGAATCATTCTGGCGCAAGGTCCTTGGCTTTCAAGGCCTTGACTTAAGGATTCTTTTGGCCCCGCATACATCAAGATGCTCAAGAGAAGACCAGAAGCTACAAGAGCTGCCAGAGCTTTGCTAATTACCTGACTCAGCCTCCATAGAACCTTACAGTAATGAACTCACCATGGCCGTTTGCTCAATAGGGAATTGACTTAATCGGGCCACTGCCGAAGGGGAAAGTATCTGCCACCCACGCAATAGTCACAATCGATTATTTCACCAAATGGGTCGAAGTGGGAGCCTTTAGTAGTATCACAGAAGGTAAAACCACTGACTTCATTTGGAAAAATGTGATTTGAAGGTATGGGATTCCTCATGCATTGGTCACAGACAATGGGAGACAGTTTGACAACGGCAAGTTCAGAGACTTCTGCCAAAATCTGGGGATAGAGATGAAATTTTGTTCTCCCTCACACCCGCAAGCCAATGGACAAATGGAAGCCACGAACAAGTCCATAAAACGTCTCCTGAAAACCAGACTTGGCCAACAAAAGGGAGCCTGGGTGGACGAGCTGCCTGGCGTCTTGTGGGCTTATAGAACCACACACAAAACGGCCACAGGAGAAACCCCATTCTCCTTGGCATTTGGGCACGAAGCAGTTGATCCTACTGAAATAGGAATGGGGACGCACCGAACGGAGCACTTCAATGAGGAGCAAAACAACGAGCAGATGTGTGCAGGTTTGGACTTGCTTTGGAAGAGAAGAAGGAAAGGATCGCTGCTAAGATCGCAGAATACCAACAGAAAGTGGCTCGTTATTACAACTGAAATGTGCACATCCGCCGGTTCAAAGTGGGGGATTGGGTACTTAGAAGAGTCAATCAGAACACGAAGGACCCGAGGCAAGGTGTATTAGGGCCGAATTGGGAAGGTCCTTATCAAGTCACTCAAATAGCCGGACCAAGAGCATACCGGCTAACCCATCCGGATGGACAAGAAGTCAAGAGGCCATGGAACGCACAACTCTTGATGAAATACTTCCAGTAAGTTTCCTTGTATTGTAAGCATTAATGTAAAATTCGTTCCCAAAATGGGGATGTGTAAAAACTTGAATGTGTGTAAGAGTAAGAAAAACATTTGTAATATTAATTCAAGTTGAAGCCAAGAAGCTCATAAAGAACGCTAAGGCCAGAAGTCCAAAAAGGCTAAGCATTAGGCGGGACGGTGCCAAGCATGGCCAATTGCAGGCCCGAGCAGAAGAAGCTCATAAAGAACGCTAAGGCCAGAAGTCCCGAAGCCTAAGCCTTAGGCGAGATGGTGCCAAGCGTGGCCAATTACAGGCCGAGCAGAAGAAGCTCATGAAGAACGCTTAGGCCAAAAGTCCCAAAGCCTAAGCCTTAGGTGGGACGGTGCCAAGCATGGCCAATTGCAGGCCCGAGCAGAAAAAGCTCATGAAGAATGCTAAAGCCAGAAGTCCCAAACCGTAAGCCTTACGCGGGACGGTGCCAAGCGTGGCCAATTGCAGGCCCAAGCAGAAGAAGCTCATGAAGAACGCTAAGGCCAGAAGTCCCAAAGCCTAAGCCTTAGGCGGGACGGTGCCAAGCGTGGCCAATTGCAGGCCGGAGCAGAAGAAGCTCATGAAGAACGCTAAGGCCAGAAGTCCCAAAGCCTAAGCCTTAGGCGAGACAGTGCCAAGCATGGCCATTTACAGGCCCGAGTAGAAGAAGCTCATGAAGAATGCTAAGGCCAGAAGTCCCAATGCCTGAGCCTTAGGCGGGACGGTGCCAAGCGTGGCCAATTGCAGGCCGAGCAGAAGAAGCTCATGAAGAACGCCAAGGCCAGAAGTCCAAAAGCCTAAGCCTTAGGCGGTACGGTGCCAAGCATGGCCAATTGCAGGCCCAAACAAAAGAAGCTCATGAAGAACGCTAAGGCCAGAAGTCCCAAAGCCTAAGCCTTAGGAGGGACGGTGCCAAGCGTAGCCAATTGCAGGCCCGAGCAGATGAAGCTCATGAAGAACGCTATGGCAAGAAGTTCCATAGCCTAAGCCTTAGGCGGGACGGTGCCAAGCGTGGCCAATTGCAGGCCCGAGCAGAAAAAGCTGATGAAGAACGCTAAGGCCAGAAGTCCCAAAGCCTAAGCCTTAGGCGAGACGGTGCCAAGCGTGGCCAATTTCAGGCCCGAGAAGAAAAAGCTCACGAAGAACGCTAAGGCCAGAAGTCCCAATGCCTAAGCCTTAGGTAGGATGGTGCCAAGCGTGGCCAATTGTAGGCCCGAGCAGGAAGAGTGCGAGGAGATTACATAGAACGTAGACACGAACCAAAATCAGGCTCAAAGCAAATGAGCTCGCTAAATAAAAATCCACAGAGCTCGAGCCAAACGTCGGCCCAGATAAATCGAGCTCACGAGACAGGCCGAAGGCTTTCAGCCTAACTCAAGGCAAACCTTTGCCAAGCATAAGTTAAAAAAAAAAAATCATACAAGCAGTAATAAACTTGGGCATAAAATAAAATAAAAAGTCCAACACTTATAAAATTCCCACTTAGCGAGCACATGAAGTCAATCCCACACATAAAACATGAGAATAAGCATACTGGTACAAAAACAAGTTATCCAATATATGCTCTTTATTCATTGAAATGATTACAAGTACAAGGAATAAAAAAAAAAAGGAGAGAGAGTTCAAGCAGCAGGCGTATCATCGGCAGCAGCGGGAGGGGCACCATCAGCAGCAGCAGCAGGAGCATCTTCAGCAGCAGCCAGAGGAGCATCAGCAGCAGGGGGAGGAACAGCTTCCCTGGGTTCAATCTGGGGCTCGGAAGGGGAAGCTTCAGACCTTTGGATGGGGACGTCATGAATGCGCATGTACTCAACAACACCCACTTGGACCTTAGACAGGTCAACCTCGGGATGTACCTTGCCCAAGGCATACACGAGGTAGTCATAGCTGAAGGTCACCCCATCGTTGTACTCGGTTGCGAGCTGGACCTTCAAAGAATTTATCTGCCCTTGGAGACGAGAAGTTTCCCCCTCCATGGACCTCTCAAAAGAGAATCTCTGGGTGTCCAAGTCCTTCCAAGCCTTGAGCAACTCTTCCCGCATGAGAGACAGCTCCCTCTTGAATTGGGTAGCCCTAGAGTCCGACACCGCTGTCCTTTCTGCAAAAGTTACGTTCTCCTCTTGAAGCCTCGTGTCCTTTTCTTTCAACTACTCAATATTTTGCTCCAAGCTTTGAATCTCTGCTCAAAGTTCCTCCTGAGAATTTTGAGTCTTGGCCTTGAGCCTGGTCACAGCAACTGAAGTACGGGAGGAGAGGTGCTGGAGAGCATTAAACAGCTTGTCAACATCATAGGACTCCAGCCCATCCAGGAATCTGTCGTCCATCTCCCCGGTAAAGTTCCTAAGGCAGGGCTCGGCGCGACTAGAAAGACCCTACTCCTGCACACTTTCGGGTCGAGGGCGAGCTGAAGCCGCAGTCCTCGGAAGTCTGCGAGGAGGACCTTCTTCTGCTCGTTCTACCTCCTGAGCAGAAGGGGAAGCTCAACCAGGTGGAGGCAGAGCATCTGTATCAGCTCGGGGTCTCTTTGAGCTGCTCACACCTCCGGAGGTCCCTACACGCCTATGCATCATTTCGAGCACCCCCCTCATGTCTTCCCCTGGCACCAGACCGAACTCCAAAAAATTTTGGGGTGTAAGCAGCTCCCTGCACGAGCTCGCGTTGTCAAGTACTATTCTTACGTGTGCTCGAAGCTCTTCCCCAATTCTGTAGGAAGCACCCCAAGAAACTGCAAAAAACAATCAAGGCAGAATAATGAGAATAGATACGAGCAGAAGAACTAAAGTGAGAATTCATTAGACAGATAAACAACCTAGAGTGCAAAAATGCCGTGGAACCGGAGGGATCCCCTCGGTGAGAGGTGCAGCATGCCCCCATTCCCCCCCAACAAAGAATAATTTGCTCTTCCAGTTGCCATCAGAAGTAGGGAGATTAGTGATGGGCTTTTTACCCTTCAGGCTGGAGGTAAGGTAGTACCAACCAGCATCCTTCTGGCTGTACTTCAGCTGATAAAGGTGCTTTATTTCCCCTACCGAGGGTTCACCCAAATTGCACCATTTCCATAAAACAAAAATTTCGGAAAGGACCCTCCACCCGTTCGGGTTCAGCTGCCCCGGGGCCAGACGGAATTTGGATAAAACCCGGGCAAAATAAGGCTGGAGAGGCAGCCTGACCCCCCATTTGAAGCATTCCAGATGGAAGGTAGTATACCCTTGAGGGGGACGGCAAGGGATATCACCCTTGCCCGGCACCCGTAACTCCACACTATCAGGTATATGGTAGGTAAGCCTAAGCCTATTTAAGTCTAGATGTGTGGTTTCACACCTCATCAGATCAATGGGGTACCCCCTACCCTCTGGCCTTTGGCTGGCCCACTCCCCTTGATGCGGTTGGGTCTCCACCGTGGGCAACGCCCCTTCTAGACTAAAATCCCCCACTGGAAGTACACTAAGGGGCTCTACTGCGCTAGAAGAGGAAGATTCCTCAGGTGACATCCTACGGGCTTGCTGGGTATCAGACATTCTTCCCTAAAGTATAATTTACCCAAATTGAATCAAAAACCCTGAAGAAGGAAGAATAGAACTGGTGAGAAAAGAAAGAAGAAGGGTTTGTACTTGAACATAGAGAAAGGTTTATATGGCCGGAAATCGCTTTGAGATAGAAGAGGATGACGAAGAAGCACTTGTAAGAAGATTTCGGGTTTGAGTAAATATGAGCAATAGGAGGTACAGTGAAAAATCGTGGGTTTTTAAAAGAAAGGGGAAAGGTGCGTCTCTTTAGCAGACGACACGTAGATCAAGGGACGCGACCTTTCTAGTAACGTCTCCTCAAAATTTGAACGCACGACCAAGATCCTTCCACGTGTCCTGCATTAAATGCGAAATGATGGAAGCGGAAGACAACTGGAAAACATGGGGAAGTGGAAAAGGTCGGGAAGCCGGCCCATCACTAATAAGTATCTAGTCTTATCTCATTTCACTTCAAAAACTAGAAACTGGGGGACTAGTGTTTGGGTAATATCGGGCAGGTCTCCTCGAGGCCATTCCAACTCAAATAAAATACCACGGGGTCAATCCAACTCGAGCAGAAGTCCCGACCGCTGGCACGAAGACGACCTCACTAGACGTCAAAGTTGGTCAAGGTCGAGGAATTCAAAACCGTCCGAGCTCTGAGCTTTCTTGCTTGCTTGAGGTCATCAGGCCCTGTTAAGGCTGGGCAAGGACGAGGAGCTCGAAGGCCGGTCGATACCCGAGCTCACCTTTCTGCTTGCTGCAGTTAAGTCCTCAAGCGCAGCTGGGCCACGCCAGTCATAGAACACATGGAACGCGAGACCCGGCTAAGGACAATCCGACCCGCTTCCTCAAAAGCCCGGAACACCTCTCGATGGCTGATCAGGGTCCCACATGGTATGGTGGCGGTACTGTTGCTGATGGCCGGCACATGCCCAGGGCCGGCACATGCCCCTATGGTGTCATCATTCCTTGCGCGCATGCCCGACATTATGATTTGGCCATGTGAACCATGCTAAGGAGACAGCCGCGCATCCCGAGGGAATATTACGCTAATCCCGGCTGTCAGAGGGACCCAGACACCACTGACGCGGGAGCGGATGATCTAGGAGAGAAAGGGCTGGAAAAATGAAAGATAAAAGGGACAGGTAAGTTACGGAGGTTCCAAAAATTCACACAAGTTCTTCTGATCCTTGCTTCCCTCTACACTGATTCTCCCAGAATTCTATTATTCAGAAAGGAAGGCAAAAATACCCCTTCCATTCTTCCGGTCTCTCTAACTAAGAGGGATACAAAAAGAACAACCCGATTACTGACTTAAGCGTTGGAGGGTTTTCGCCGGAACAACATTCGGCGACCCCTGACCCTGTGAGTATAGGTCCGAGAGATTTCCGTTCTGGTAAAGGTAGAGGAACTGGAATTGGAAGGCAGTCCTGCTCGAGCTCGAACTAGCCGCGAGCAGAAGGCTCTTGACACTATTTGAAGGGACGTGGGAAAACAGCATCAACAGTAATTAATATTTTATGAAAATAAAAAAATAATTGGGTAAAAGGATTATGCTAGATTATACCCAAAAGCCTAGAGATAGTATAGACACTGATGCACTTGAAAATAGAATTAGGTTTGCACGAAATAAGATAAATAAGTGGTGTGCTGAAATAAGAGATAAAAGATTAATGAAGAAGCAAAATTGAGGATTATACTGCTCTAAGTTAGAGGAACCTCCAAGATTGCTCATATAAGGCCTATAAACATAAGAAAAAAAATTAAAAAAGAGAAAAATCTTCAGGACCAATAAAAAATATTATAAGAAAAATAATATAGGAGAAAATTTTTCAGAAAGAATAAATTTATAGGAAAATCTAAAGCTAATACACCTAAAAAGTGTAAATGTTGATTATGTAATGAAGAATGGTATTATGCAAATGAATGTCTCAAAAAAAAAAAAAAAGAAAGCAAACCTTAAAATGTTTGAAAATTTCAATAAATTAGAATTAATCAATGATGGTAAAGATATTAGTGAAAGTGATAGCATATACTATCTTTCTAATAAGAGTTTAAATAGTGCATAATCATAATGAGTATAGAGGATAGAAATTTTACCAAGATAAAGAATTAGAAGAATAAGGTTCTTTTAATAAATAATTAATTTTTGATAAAAAGAAATATTAATAAAAATGGTTGGAACATCTATGACATCAGTTAATAAGTTAGCACAATGAATTGCTAACATGACCAAGAGAAAAATATTATTTATTTTAGTGCCACTATAAAAGAATAGCCAATTGAAATTAAGCATGCTAGAGGAAATAAATATAACATTATTATTAAAGCCAAACATAGAAGATAAAATAACTAAAATAAAATCTTGTGGTAGGTCTAAGAATGGATATATTTGCATCGGCGGGATTCAAATAATGATAAAAGCTTGTTTTAAAGAAGGAATAGATGATCCAGTAAATATAGTTGTATTAGATAAAAGAATAAAATATAGAAAATATGCACTATTTAGAATAATACAAGGACACCTTAATTATAAAAAAATTATTATTTAAGATATACCCTATATATTTAATAAGTCTGAAGATAAAAAATTTAACAAGACTTTAAGTCATGATTTTAAATATTTTGCCAATATAGCATAACATATACAATAGAATATGTATGAACAAATTCAGCTAATAGTGAAATTTTTGTCGATAAAGAATTTATAGAAATTGATAAATTTGGAAAAATACAATCTCCCGAGATCTTGAGAGAAATAGATTTATTAGAGGAATAGAAATGAATTTGAGTAGTCAACCTATTTTGATTACATGAAGTACTACTAAGACCATAAAATATACACTAGAAGGAAAAATAACTTTAGGGAATAAAAGATCATTCTCAATACCTAAAAACGAACTAGAATTAAGAAGAACATTAGATGTAGCCAACTTGTGATACCACCATCACATGAAATATTGGCAACAGTTAGAACTAATAGCCAAAATCTAAAAATCAAGATTGATTATAATAATAGAATGTCATGGCATGAGAATTTTGCTATCCTAGATATAGGAGCTGCAAAATCTTATATAGGTGCTAAAATAATATTTAAAAAAAAAATTCTAATAGATCCATGTACATATGTAGGATCTAATGAAGAAAGTAAGACAATTAGTCAATATTGTGAAATATTACTAAATATTATTGTGAAATAATATTTATCTTTCTTTTTATTATATATAAACTGAATATGTGACATAAATAAGTAATTTATTATTAGAGATTAACTTTCTTAAAAATTTCTCTCCTGACTACGTAGGAGATAGAGAAATAGCCATAACAATAGATTTCATCAAACATATTATATCAAGACATGCCTAATCCTTTTATAGTATATATAATATTTATTGATGCAGTTTTTCCCGCGTGTCTTCAAACAGTATTCTGAACCTTCTGCTCGCGACTTTCTGCAGTACTCGGAATCCTCTGCTCGCGATTAGCTCGAGCAGGATTGTCTCCTTCGTCCTGTTCCGTTGTCTTTTCCATAATGGAGATCTCCCGGACCTGCACTCACAGAAAATAGGGTCAGGGGTAGCCGGGCGTGTTTCGGCGAAAACCCTCTGACGCTCAAGTCAGTAATCGGGTTGTTCTTTTTGGTATCTCCCTTAGTGAGAGAGACCAGAAAGATGAAAGGGATATTTTTCGCCCTCCGTTTTTGAATGAATATGTAGTTAATCAGAGGATCAATGTCAGGAAAATCCAAATAAGAAGAACCTGTATAAGCTTTTGTAACCCTTGTGAATGAAATTTTCCCACCCCTTTAACGTACCCGTTCATTTCCTTTTATACTCCATTTTTCCCCCTCTTTCTCTCCAAGAGCATCCATTCCTGCGTCAATGGTGTCTGGGTCCCTCTGACAGCCGGGATTGGCGTAATATTCCCCAGGGATGTGCAGCTGTCCCTTTAACCCGGTTCACGTAGCCAGAAATGATGACACCATGTCGGGCATGTGCGCTAGAAATGATGACACCGTGGGGGCATGTGCCGGCCATCGGCAATAGTACCACCACCATACCATGTGGGGCCCTAATCAGACATCTAAAGGTGTGTCAGGATTCGGAGAAAGCTGGTCGGGCTACCCTGGGCCGGATCCTGTCCAGTTGTGCTCGAGGACTTAATCTCTGCGAGCAGGAAAGGAGTGCTCAGTTCTCAACCTTGACTAACTTTTACTGGGGCGGACGACCTCGAGCAGGCAAAAGAGCTCGGAGCTCGAGCGGCTCTGAATTCCTCGACCTTGACCAGCTTTGACGTCTAGTGAGGTCGCCTTTGTGCCAGTGGTCGAGACTTCTGCTCGAGGTAGGCTGTCCTCGGGGTATTTTATTCGAGCTGGAAGGGCCTCGAGAAGACCTGCCCGATATTACCCAAACACCAGTCCCCCAGTTTCCAGTCTTTTGAGTGAAACGAGATAAGACTGGAAACTCATTAATGATGGGCCGAATTTGCGGCCTTTTACGCTTCCCCACGTTTCCCATTTGTCTCCCACTTCAATCATTTCGCATTTAAGGCAGGACACGTGGGTTGATCCCAGCCGTGCGTTTAAAATTCGAAGGGACGTTACCCGAAAGGTCGTGTCCCTCGAAACGCACGCCGCCAGTCGAAGGGACGCGTCCTCCTCTTTAAAAACCCCCAACTTCTTCACTGTTCCCTCTGTTTGCTTACTTTCGTTCAAACTCAAAAATTAATTCTGCTTTCCGCCATTTACTCATCTCCTTCTTTCTGCCAGGGTGATTTCCGGCCAACTACACTTCCTTTCGAGTTCAGGTATAAGCCACTCTTCCATTTCCTGCCGCCGCACTGTTTCTTCCCCTGCTGAATCCCGTTAGTTTATACCCTTAGGAAAAAAGAAAAATGTCAAATCCTCCACAAGCCCGTAGGATGTTACCGGAGGATTCATCCTCTTCTAGTGAGGCACAACCCCTTAGTATAATCCCCGTGAGGGATTCTAGTCCAGATAGGGAATTACCCGCGGCCGAGACCCAGCCGCATCAAGGGGCAAGGGCCAGTCAAAGGTCCGAACGTGGGGAATACCCCATTGACCACATGAGATGTGAAACCACCCCTTCGGACTTAGATAGGCTTAGGCAGACTTACCACATACCCGAAAATGTGGATTTAAGGTTGCTGGGCAGGGGTGAGATCCCCAGTCGTCCCCCCCAAGGATACACGACCTTCTACTTGGAGTGCTTTAAATGGGGGGTCAGGCTGCCTCTCCAGCCTTACTTTGCCCGGGTTTTATCTAGATTTCATCTGGCCCCGAGGCAATTGAACCCGAATGGGTGGAGAGTCCTTTCCGAACTCTTTGTGCTGTGGAAGCGCTGTGATTTGGGTGAGCCCTCGGTAGGGGAAATCAGACACCTTTACCAGTTGAAGTGCAACCCGAAGGATGCTGGTTGGTATCTTTTGCACTCCAGGTCGTTTATCCGTCTTGTGGATTTTACTTTTAGTTTTCCTGCTCGCGTCTGTTCTCATTATTTTGCTTTAGTTGTTTTTGCAGTCTCCTGGGGTGCCTCTTACTCGATTGGGGGCCAGCTTCGAGCAAACGTGCAGACCGTTCTTACAAACGGGAGCTCGTGCAGGGAGCTGCTAACACCCCAAAACTTTTTGGAGTCTAGTTTAGTACCAAGTGAAGATATGAGCAGCAGGATGCGTGAGATGTTACATAGGTGCGTGGGGACGGTCGAAGGTGCGAGCACCTCAAAGAGGCCACGAGCAGAAACGGGTGCTCCGCCTCCATCCACTCGAGCTACCTCTTCTGCTCAACAGACCAAGCGAGCAGAGGAAGGTCCTCCACGCAGACGGCCAAGGACCGCTGTTCCAACTCGCCCTCGAATCGACAGTGTGCAGAAGCAAAGTCAACCTGGCTGCATCGAGCCTTATCTAAGGACCTACAGCGAGGAGTTGAGCAGCAGATTCTTTGATGAGATAGAATCCTTCAATTCTGATGAGCTGTTCAGTGCTTTCCAGCGACTCTCCTCTCGAGCTTTAGCGGTTGCGACCATTCTCAGGGCTTCAGCTTGGGGCTCCGGGAAGAACTTGAGTAGGGCCCGAGCTTGGAGCGAGCGTAGGCGGTGAAGGAGGAAAATAAAAAGCTTCTGGACGAGAACTTAGATTTTACAGAGAAGACAACAGTGGCTGACTCCAAGGCCTCTGAGCTTCAGAGGGAGCTGACTGACACCCACGATGAATTGAGTGATGCTCGAAAGGATCTGGACACTCAGAAATCTTACTACGAGCAGCTCATAGGGGGGGAAACTGCTCGTCTTCCAAGGCAAATTGACACTTTAAAGGTCCAGCTTGCCACTGAGTACAACAATGGGGAAGACTCCAGTTACGACTGCCTCATGTATGCTTTTGGTAAGGCATACGCCGAGGTCGACATGTCCAAGGTTGAAGGGTATGTAGCTGAATACATGAGCACTCATGAAGCTACTCCGTCCGAGCCCCAAACTATTGTCAGAGAGCTCGCTCCCTCTCCCGCCAATGCCCCTGCTGATGTCCCTACAACTGCTCCTCCTGTTGATGCTGGCCTTCCTCCTGCTGCTGTTGACGACGTCCCTCCTGCTGATGCTGGCCATCCTCCTGCTGCTGCTGACGACGTCACTCCTGCTGCATGATTTGGACCTTTTTTTTTTGCATATGTAATTATTTCAATGAAATAAAAAGACACATGTTGAACAACTCTATTGAATGCTCGTGTGCACATGCTCTTATTTTCTATGTTGAATTGACTTCGAATATACTTGCTAAGTAAAAATTTTCTAAGTGTTTGAGACGACCCGCCCCATATCCAGAGGCGACCTATCTTAAGAAATTGAACTTAAATATTAAAATCATCTTATTCATGAGAATTCTACCGAAATTTCGGCAGAACCTCCCCTAAATATATAACATTTCCAAACCTGCAATTACAACACGAGCACTCCCAAATCATTTATCAAACATCAACTGCATCAACCCAATCTCATCCGATAACATATCCAATAATACACTCCTTTCATAATTCATATATCACATCCCTAATATAAATCCAAAACATGATAATTATACATTGACCAAAAGAAAATAATTTTTCTATGTCCTCAAACAACCTTAGTGGCCCAAATGACTCCAACTATGTACAGCTGCTGGGTTAACTGTTGTACCTGTAATCTCCTGGGGGGGGGGGAAATATAATAAAATAGGAATGAGTATAAAACTCAGTGAGCTCAGTGAGTGGATAGTAATTTTTAAAATATAAAATAATTACAAAAGTAAGTGCATCACTTGTATAATCACGTTTCTCAAATAATTATTTGAATGTAAAATTACTTTCAATTCAATCATAATTTGAACATAAGCAAACCGATCATCGTCACAAAATCAATAAAAAACATCTTATATTGAAATATCATCTCAAACTGAAATATCAAACATTAAGTAAAGCAAATATCTTTAAACAAATATCCTTAAACAAATACCTAGGGGATAATCTAGTCTCATCCGGACCTCAGCAGGACGGCAATGATGTACTATCCGAGTACCATCATGCCCGGAGCTACCGGATAGAGCGAAAGGACGTACTCATCTCATGCTCATCGAGCATATCTCATACCCGGATCTCAACGGACGTGCTATGATGCGCTATCCCGCTACATCGTGTCCGGACCATCCGATCTCATATCTCAATATGCATGCATATGCCCCCAAAGGGCGAAAGCGCCCAAACACACGGCCCAAAGCCTCTATGTGTGTTCAGATGGGCCCTAAAGGCCTACTATCTCATCTCATCTCATCTGGAGGGAACGGGTATTTGCTTTAAACTTAAAATCATGATCGAAATCATTATGTATATGCACTTTAAATCAAGCTCAAGATCAACATATATATATACTTAAAATCATGCTCAAAATCCATATGTATAAACATTCTAAATCATGCTCGAAGACCATATGTAAACGCTTTAAATTATTCTCGAAATCAATATATAAATACTTTGAATCATGCTAAAAAGCAATGTATATACATTTTAAATCATAAACAGGATCAATCATTTACTCTTAAAATCATGCTTGAAAGCCACATAAAGCACTTTAAAACATGTTCGGAAATCAATCATTTCTTTTACATTTTAAAATCGATACGGAGCATAAATAAATAAATATAACTTAACCCAATAATTATACGCAATAAACATTTATTTCGGAAAACCATTTAACGAAAGCACTTTAAATATTTATTTCATAAACAAACCTTACTATAAAAAAAAAATCAAATAATTTTAATATATTCAACTCACAGTGACAATTTCGGACTCATGCTATCACCCAAGTCCGCAGGTAGATTCTCGTCCGCAGATCCACCTAATTTACAGAAACGACACAATTACTTTTCATAATTATAATTTGAACTAATCTCGCAAAAATAACGCCTTAAATAAATATTCGTCCTAATATTACAACTCTCAACCTTCCCGGCTTACCGTAATAATCCGGTATTCGTAATTTACTAATATAATCCGAAATTATACTACCCTCAATTTCATAATTTACTAATTTACCGTCAACCTCATAAGATTACCAATTTATCCTCAATTCAATTACAAAATCACCCTTAAAGCTAGAAATTACGAAATTACCCTCTATACGTGAAATTACCAAAATGCCCCTACGGTCAACGTTGACCGAAATTGACCCAACGGCAGTGGGGAAGCTCGGACTAGACACTTCTCGTCGAGGTGAGTCCAACGGTACCGGTGGTGTCCTCCCACGCGCGGCGGCGAAGTCGGATCGAGCACGTGAAGTCGCGGCTCCTTGGGGTGATCTGACGGGGGCAAAACGGCCTCCTCGGTGCCGGTGACTGGTTGGGAATGGAAGATGGTGAGGTAGGGAAGCTTTTGCAACCGGTGACGTGGCCAAATACGGCCAGAATCGCCGGCGATCGTCCACGCAAACCCGCGGAACTTTCGAGCTTCACCAGCGGCATTCTCAACGTTTCTGGGCGGCAGGGATGGTAGGGGAACGTTCTCTGTCTCGTAAGCTTCGATTTGATACCAAGCTCGTTCGGTGGGGTGGTCGGAATAGGGAGTTACGGCCGGGTCAAACTCGCAGGTTCGAGTCGGGTCAAACGGGTCAAACACTCTCCTCTCTCTCTTTCTCTCGGTTTTCTCCAAATTCCTCCTTTTATAAACACCCACAAAATATCAACTAGACCCCCTCATGATAGATCACATAAACCCCCTCTTAATTTATCACATAAACCCCCTTTCAATTTATCACATAAACCCCCTATTAAATTCATTATTTACATAAATAAATATAACAAATTCATATGTTACAGTGTTGGACTTTCTATTTTCCTTTATGCCCAAGTGTAATGCTGTTTAACCTATGCATGGTAGAGCTTTGCTTCGAATTGGGCTAAAACCTTATGTTTATTTTACGAGATCATTTAACTTGCTCGAGCCTAAATTTTGCTCCTGCTAGACACCGTCCCGCCTAAAGCTTAGGCTTAGGGACTTTTGGCCTTAGCATTATTCATGAACTTCCTTCACTTGTAATTAGCTTTGCCAGGCACTGTCCAACCTAGGACTTAGGCTTTGGGACTTCTGGCCAAGGAGTTCTTCTCAAACTTCTTCTGCTCGGGCCTGCAATTGACCTAAGCTTCTTCTTGTGTTACTCCTGCTCGGGCCTGCAATTGGCCAAAGCTTGGCACCGTCCCGCCTAAGACTTAGGCTTTGGGACTTCTGGCTAAGGAGTTCTTCTTGAACTTCTGCTCGGGCCTACAATTGACCCAAGCTTCTTCTGCTCGGGCCTGCAATTGACCCAAGCTTCTCCTTGTATTACTCCTACTCGGGCCTGTAATTGACCCAAGCTTGGCACCGTCCCGCCTAAGACTTAGGCTTTGGGACTTTTGGCCAAGGAGTTCTTCTTGTACTTCTTCTGCTAGGGCCTGCGATTGACCCAAGCTTCTTCTTGTGTTACTCCTGCTCGGGCCTGCAATTGACCCAAGCTTCGCACCGTCCAGCCTAAGACTTAGGCTTTGGGACTTCGGCCAAGGAGTTCTTCTTGAACTCTTCCGCTCAGTCTGCAATTGACCCAAGCTTCTCCTTGTGTTACTCCTACTCAGGCCTGTAATTGACCCAAGCTTGGCACCGTCCCGCCTAAGACTTAGGCTTTGGGACTTCTGGCCAAGGAGTTCTTCTTGAACTTCTTCTGCTCAGGCCTGCAATTGACCCTAGCTTCTCCTTGTGTTACTCCTACTCGGGCCTGTAATTGACCCAAGCTTGGCACCGTCCCGCCTAAGACTTAGGCTTTGAGACTTTTGTCCAAGGAGTTCTTCTTGAACTTCTTCTGCTCGGGCCTGCGATTGACCCAAGCTTCTTCTTGTGTTACTCCTGCTCGGGCCTGCATTGACCTAAGCCATGACCGTCCCCGCCTAAGACTTAGGCTTTGGGACTTTTGGCCAAGGAACTCTTCTTGAACTTCTTCTGCTCGGGCCTGCGATTGACCCAAGCTTCTTCTTGTGTTACTCCTGCTCGGGCCTGCAATTGACCCAAGCTTGGCACCGTCCCGCCTAAGATTTAGGCTTTGGGACTTCTGGCCAAGGAGTTCTTCTTGAACTTCTTCTGCTCGGGCCTGCAATTGACCCAAGCTGCTTCTTCTAGTGTTACTCCTGCTCGGGCCTGCAATTGACCCAAGCTTGGCACCGTCCCGCCTAAGACTTAGGCTTTGGGACTTCTGGCCAAGGAGTTCTTCTTGAACTTCTTCTGCTCGGGCCTGCGATTGACCCAAGCTTCTTCTTGTGTTACTCCTGCTCGGGCCTGTAATTGACCCAAGCTTAGCACTGTCCCGCCTAAGATTTAGGCTATGGGACTTCTGGCCAAGGAGTTCTTCTTGAACTTCTTCTGCTCGGGCCTGCAATTGACCCAAGCTTCGCACCGTCCAGCCTAAGACTTAGGCTTTGGGACTTTTGGCCAAAGAGTTCTTCTTGAACTTCTTCTGCTCGGGCCTGCAATTGACCCAAGCTTCTTCTTGTGTTACTCCTGCTCGAGCCTGCAATTGACCCAAGCTTCGCACCGTCCCGCCTAAGACTTAGGCTTTGGGACTTTTGGCCAAGGAGTTCTTCTTGAACTTCTTCTGCTCGGGCCCGTAATTGACCCAAGCTTCTTCTTGTATTTCGGTCCTCATCTTGAACTTACATTATGAATGCTTTTCTTATTCTTATATACATTTATACTCTTACATATCCTATTTTGGGAAGAAATCTTACATCAATACTGCACAATACAAGGAGACTTACTAGAAATATTTCATCAAGAGTTGTGCGTTCCACGGCCTCTTGACCTCTCGTCCGTCTGGATGAGCTAGCCGGTATGCTCCTGGTCCTGCTCATTCCTCAGTTTTGTAGCTTTTTCCTCTTCGATTACCATATCCAGTTTTACCTGCTCATACGCGTCCGAATATGAACGGATCGAAGGACCCCACAGATTATACCATGGTCTCCCCATCCGGATCCCATCCTTTAATCCTCTCAGAGCTTGGGGATGGTTAAACGCACCAAGATCTAGAACCGATCTATGGCATCTTTTGACAAACTCCCAGAGAGATTCTCCCTCTTTCTGCCTTACTTCTGACAGCTCCATCATGTCATCCTCAAGGGTCACTGCGCCCTGGAATTGCTCTGCGAACTCCCTACACATCTGTTCAAAGCTCAAGATGCTTCCCCGTGGGAGTCTGCGGTACCATTCTCTCACTCTTCCCTCCAGGGTGAGTGGGAAGGCCCGGCACCTCTGAGCTGCTGACAATCCTTGCACCCCTGTCATGTCGTTGAACCGTTCTATGTGCACTAATGGATCACTTTTCCCTGAGAACTTGAGATCTGGGAAGCGGAAGTCACGTGGGATCGTGACACCCATGATCTCCGTCGAGAGTGGAGATTCATTATCCACATTATTCGCCAACTTGGGCTCTTTCCGTTCCCCTAGAGGTCTTCTACAACTTGTGCCAACCTGCGCACCTCTCCCTCCAGCTCTTCCGCGTGAGAGGTCGGGGCTGTGTCTTGTAAGTGCTAATGGGACCCCCTTTCCTCCATGTTTGTTTCCTCCCTCACTGTAGCGTTTGATGCCCTAGGTCTTTGGGCTTCATCTCCCACATTTTCCCGAACAGGAGCATTCCTACGGCTGGACTCCGGGACATCATTACATGCTTTTCTCTATCCCTCCCTGAGTTCTTACAATATGGAGGTCAGAGTCTCCATCTGTTTCTCCATCCGATCCATTCTTTCCTGGATCTCCCTATTCTAGGCCTCATTGGCCACTTCTCTCAAAGTTACTGATTCGTCTGGACTTACTCCTCTTCGGCTGTTTCCCCTCATCGTTGCGTTGTGTATCTTGAACGTATTAGGAAATCAGGCTTTTTATGCCGATCCCCACAGACAGCGCCAAAAGATGTTGATGCAGTTTTTCCCGCGTGTCTTCAAACAGTATTCTGAACCTTCTGCTCGCGACTTTCTGCAGTATTCGGAATCCTCAGCTTGCGATTAGCTCGAGCTCGAGCAGGATTGTCTCCTTCGTCCTGTTCCTTTGTCTTTTCCAGAACGGAGATCTCCCGAACCTGCACTCACAGAAAATAGGGTCAGGGGTAGCCGGGCGTGTTCCGGCGAAAACCCTCCGACGCTCATGTCAGTAATCGAGTTGTTCTGTTTGGTATCTCCCTTAGTGAGAGAGACCGGAAAGATGAAAGGGATATTTTTCGCCCTCCCTTTTTGAATGAATATATAGTTATTCAAAGGATCAATGTCAGGAAAATCCGAATAAGAAGAACCTGTATAAGCTTTTGTAACCCTTGTGAATGAAATTTTCCTACCCCTGTAACGTACCCGTTCATTTCCTTTTATACTCCATTTTTCCTGCTCTTTCTCTCCAAGAGCATCCATTCCCGCGTCAGTGGTGTCTAGGTCCCTCTGACAGCCGGGATTGGCGTAATATTCCCCGGGGATGTGCGGCTGTCCCCTTAACCCGGTTCACGTGGCCAGATCACCATGTCGGGCATGTGCGCTAGAAATGATGACACTGTGGGGGCATGTGCCGGCCATCGGCAATAGTACCACCACAATACCATGTGGGGCCCTGATCAGACATCTAAAGGTGTGTCAGGATTCGAAGAAAGCGGGTCGGGCTGCCCTGGGCCGGGTCCTGTCCAGTTGTGCTCGAGGACTTAATCTCTGCGAGCAGGAAAGGAGTGCTCAGTTCTCGACCTTGACCAGCTTTGACTGGAGCGGACGACCTCGAGCAGGCAAAAGAGCTCGGAGCTCGAGCGGCTCTGAATTCCTCGACCTTGACCAGCTTTGACGTCTAGTGAGGTCGCCTTTGTGCCAGTGGTCGGGACTTCTGCTCGAGGTAGGCTGTCCTAGGGGTATTTTATTCGAGCTGGAAGGGCCTCGAGAAGACCTGCCCGATATTACCCAAACAATAGTGATTATGCCATCTTATAAATACAAGCCAGAATTGTTCCATACTTTAATTGATACTGGTTCAAGAGTTTGTTTAGCTAATTCTAGAATTTATCCAAAATCTTACTAGAAATATCATAAGCCCCTAACAAGACAAGGAATAAATAGTGAACAAAAGACCATAAGAACATGTAAAATTAAAACCTTAATACAAATACAAGATTAAGTTTTAGAAGTCAATTTTTTAATACCAATATTATGACCTTATGATCATATGGAAGTAGATACGCTTTTAGGAGTCAATTTTTTTCGTCAGTTCATTGATATAATGACTAACGAAACAATTACTGCTAAAATGTCATGTAACCATTCAATTACTACATTAAGGATTTATAACTATGTTAGGTGAACAACTCAAAAATTTCATTTTTAAAATAGCCAGCGTGGTGATTTCAATATAAAAATTAATCAAATCATATCTGATTATGAAAAAATATTTAACAAACTTCATAAAAAAATTTAATTAAAATGTTATCATAATGAAAACCCAATTCAATTATGGAAGGTTGATTCCAAAATTGAATTAAAATATCCAAATGTTATCATAAGAGTCAAACTTATGAGATATTGGCAAGAAGATTAACAAGAGTTTAACAAAAAATTAAAGAACTATTAAAACTCAATTCGAGAGTCTAAAAGTCCACATAGCAGCCTAGCCTTTATGGTTAGGAATCATGCAAATATTAAAAAAAGGAAAACCTTGTATGGTAATTAATTATAAAGAAAAAAATAAATATACATTAATTAATTACCATACTAAGATTAAAATAAATTTGATGGTTGCTTTTTACCTCACAAAAATACATTAATTACCACTGTAATTAATAAGAAAATATATAATAAGTTTGATTGCAAATATGGGTTTTGGCAAATCAAACTTGAAGATGAAAGTATACCACTTACTGCATTTAGTACATATTAAAGACAATATGTATGGATTGTGATGCCTTTGGATTAAAAATTGCATCACAAATATTTCAAAGAAGAATGGATAAAATGTTTAAAGAATTTCACGAATTTTGCATTGTTTTTATAGATGATATGTTAATATTTTCAAATAATGAAGTTGATCATCTTAAGACAGTATTTACTACTTTGGAATAAGAATCGGAATGGGAGAATATGAATGAATAATTTGTTTATGTTGGAAAAATATACTCTTTAAAGCACATTTATATATTTATTGTAATAAACATATTTTTGATTAAAAAAATAAATGAGGTATTTTATTCATGTATCTTTATTACATTAATATTTTGAGTAAAGTCCATTTAATCATATTATATGTATTTATGCGATCACCATGTGGATTCGCAGAAGACATAAATACAAGTTCTCTTATAATTAAATAAATTAAGTTCGCAGTTGATAAATAAAGTTGGGCTCTTTATTTAGGTATAGACTGTAATAAATTCATTGAGTGATTTGCCTTAATCATATATGAATTTATTGATGTAGTATGACTACATTGAACTAGATCACATATGAGATTTAATTAACTTAGTAATAATTGTCAGACTTATTAAATCTCATAGGCATTGATTTACTGTAATCCTAATCTTGAGTTGGTTATAATTTCATGATTGTAGTTGTTATTTCATTTGAGTTATCAATGGGCACAACATACACATGCTGTTAAGATTACCCGGTATCTTGGTGGGAGCAATTACAAGTATTGAAATTATAGATTAACAATACAGAATTTGTATGACACATCTCTTAATGGGTTTTCAGTACTTGATCATAGAATTCTCTGGCCAGAGTGAGTCAACATAAATAAGTATGTTGAAAATGATCATTAGAGAAAATCAGTAAGTATCAAGGAACAAGTTGCAATTAAATTGATTGGACAGTTGAGAAATCAATTTAAATTAACGATGTGGTACAAAGGATTGTGCAGTAAAGAAATTAATGTGGCTTGGGCGAATTATTATTCAAGTATACAATTATGGAGGTTAATTCCAATCTTATAGTGGAGTAGAATTGTAATTAAATAATTATATTTGTTTAATTACAAATTTAATTATTGTAGCCATTATTGTATGTTCCCAAATGATCCCCGGGTTAGCTCATCTAATTGACAACACCATCACTGGACCCAAAAGTAAGAAAAACCGGCATATTAGATCAAAATCATAATTATAATATTTGTTAAGGCCTAGTATGTTATATTTAAGTGTAAAAGGGGGCTTGTAATATTTTACAATGTGATCCCCTAGTTAGTTACACATTCTCTCCACTTTTATGTAAGTGGAGAGATAATATTTAATTTAAATATTTAAATTAAAAAAAATTGTTTTTAATTAAAATAGGAATCCTAATCTTAACATATTAAGGTTTTTTCATAAGATATTATAAAATGAGTACTTTTCTCTTAAAACGATAGAGAACAGAATTCCAGGTTTTTTGAGAAAAATACAGAACACATTTAAGAGACGCTAGTTGCAATTGGGAGTGGTGAAACAGACGCTTACACATCCAGTGTTGATCGATCTTGAGTCATAGCCTAGAAGATCGTTTGGAGACAAATCTACAACTCTCAATTGTTCGTCTTCTCAGATCATCAAAGGTACAAATTTCTAAATTACTTAATTCGTATATGTTATATGAGATCAGTCCTAAAATGTTTTAATTGAAAAATTAAAAAATTTTATTTTATCCCTGTAGTTTACTGGTTAAATAAGGGTTAGGAATGGGAATAAACTGTGTGGGTCCCACATAAAAATGGGATTGAGGAATGAATTGTTCGTGCACGATCTCTGCTACAGCCGTCATGGTCATGCCTGCTGCCATTCAACTCAAGCTCTGCCACTGTCCCTTTTTTGTGGAATTTATAATTTTATATTTTAAATTATATACATTAATTGCCACTAATATTATACATTAATTATATTTTAAATTATGTTTGTAAGGATTGTTAATTTCGTGTTTGTTTTATGTATTGTCGGAGCGTATGATGTATTGAAAATTATTTTGAATTTACATATGCATTTTATTTTATACTGCTTATTATTTTTACTTCAACTTATTAGCTTATTTATTTATTTATGAAATTGTTATTATTATTATTATTATTATTAGTTATTTATTTATTATTATTATTATGGAATTCATTTCGAATAATTATTATTATTACTTTTTTAATTACTATTATTAAAAAATTTATTATTATTATTATTGTTATTGTCAGCGTTGTTGTTATTTATTAATTATTATTATAGTTTATTTATTTATTTTTTATTTTATTAATTATTATTATCATCATTATTAAATGACAATAAATAATAAAGGGTATTTTAGTAAATTAATTCAATCTATTTCAATTCAAGGACAAAGTAAATACATAAAAAAAAAATTAAGTTCATTCCGATTCCAATTACTATAATTTAAGTAAATAAATTTATTCTGATTCCTATTCTTGATTCTAGTTCCAGTTCATTCTTATTCCAGCTCATTCTGATTCCAGTTTATTTAGATTACTGATTAGTAAATGCAATATAATTATCTAATTTTTTTTGTAGAAAAGTGCGAAAAGCACGAGATATGACTTTTTGAAAAGAAAGCTTATATAATGAAACCCAAAATAGAGTTTCTTAGATTGATAATAGATCAAATAGGAGTTGAGATAGAACCTCATATTTATAAAAAATATTTATTTCAATATAAATTAGAATCTAAAAAACCAATTCGAAGATTTCTAAGATGTCTTAATTATATTGAAGATTTCATAGAAAACTTAGCAAAAGAAAGGCAACCCTTATAGGGACTATTAAAGAAAAATAATACAAAGTCTTGGAAGATCTCTATATCAAGGTTGTAAAAAGATTAAAAGAAAAATATAAAAATCTACTAAGATTAGAATTTCCAACAGCGAGTGATAATTTAATTTTTAAGACTGATGCTTCAGATAATCACTAGGGTACAATATTAAAAGCAGATAAAGAAAATATTTGTATATATACAAGCAGAATATTTAAACTCACAAAAAAGAATTATCATGGTAATAAAAAAGAATTATTAGCTATTAAAAATGAGATAGTTAAATTACAAGGTCAGATTTGATAATACTCAGTTCAAAAGATTTATAGTTAACAAATTACCTAAGTTGCCTTAATAAAAATATTATTTAGATGGTAGCAATTCTTTGCAGGATATGATTTTGAAATCGAATATATTAAAGGGTCTAAAATTGCATTGTAGATTTTCTTAACAGCGAATACAATGAAGAAGTATCTTTCCAAAATATTTAAAGGTTAATGATGTGCTCCAAAGGTCAAGAATTACTTCACAAAGGCAATATGATGATTTATGATGGGCTTGCTATGATTAATGATGCCTAAGAAGAATTGAGTAAACTTTGTCCAGATAAAAGTTTACAAAATCATATGGTAGTTCAAACTTCAAAATAATAATATTTAGCAATACACTAAAGAAGGTCCATTTCAAGGATCAAAGTGAGGGGTACGTTACCCAGAATTCTTCATAGAATTTAAAGATCAAAATATACAATTTTTTTTACAATAATTCATGATCTCAAATATTAATATATGAAGCGAGAAGGCTCCCAAAACTTTTCACAATGCTTAAAGCCTCAATATATCAGAAGTGGATAATCTAGTTCAATGGCTAAAATCCTATTAGAATGTGACTATGCTTATGAATACAAAAGAATTGGTAAATTATCCTATTGGATTCATACTAGCCAAGTTATATTACCAGATCATTCAGGGTTATACACAATAATTAACTTTATTCTAAGGGTTGATCCATAAATAATAACAGACATGTTTGAATATGACTTTATTAACCATATTTTTGTTAGCGAAACTACAGGGAACTAGAATTACTTCTAGAAAGATCAAAGAAGCTTTTTTCAGCCTAAAAAAAGTAACTAAGACAAAAGAAATAATTTTTGTCAAGTTTTTTATTCTTGCCCAATGTATTGTGATAATAAATGGTACCCAACACAACACATGATGCAAGTTAGAGTAAACAGCTAAAAAAATAATCCAACTATTGATTTAGATCAAGTCTATAATGACTATGATCCTAAACTATTTGAGCCAAAAGCTCTTTCTAGCAAAAAGGCAAATGTGATGAATTTCCACTATAAACAACTTGAGAGGATAAGTAAAGAAAAAGTGTAGCTTTACCGTGTCACAGAAAATGGTTAAGCAATAAAGAAAGTATGATAGCCCGATAGGCCATCTTAAAAAAGAAAAATGCGATATATGAAAATCTTGTGGAATCCAGCCAAGAAATGTATCTCGAGATATGTAAGGCGCTTAAGTATCAATCAGAATGTGGCTTTTCCTACAAAAAGATAAAAGATGAATTTAGTAAAGAAGATGTCTCTAGATGAGGACCTCATAATAGGCATGCGACAACGAGCTACTGAAAAGAATAAAAAATGCCAAATAAACAACATCAATGATGAAGAAGAATGATCTAAGAAAAAAGATGATGTTAGTTGAAAGCATTAATAATTCAAAGGGAAAGGATAATTTTTATCATAATCCTTATCTCTGAAGCAATAATGCGACGACTGTCGGCCATAGAAAAAATGATAACAATTATCCTCAAGAATATAAGAAAGATGAGGTGCCACCTTATCTCGAAGGAATCTACCACAAAGATATAACAAGTTTTATGTGATGAAAGATAATAGAGTCATATAAGAATGAAGGGGCATTGGCTCATCCTTTCATCATCATCTTTATTAGCTCATTCTCTTCTTTCTTTGTAAAAATTCAGTAACGAATTAAATAAAACTCTTTTTGAGTGAAATTATCATCTTGATATATTTTATTTTAGTTTTATAAAAATATCAATAATCTTACATGCCAACACTTCTGTTAAATGAAGAAGATATCATATTACTAAGCATTCTCTCTAAGGCAATTACAAGATCACTAAGAAAGATCCTATTAGGACATTTTGCAGTGTTTTGCATTGGGTCGTATAGAGTAATTGTTGAGATGATTCTGCAAGATTTGTGGAGCTATGGTGGTACTTACCACAGACCAATCTATGGTTGGAGGTAATAAATAGTACACTGGTTAGTACTTTGAATTGTCTTATTACATTAGGCCGTATGGAGTAGTTGTTAAGATGATTCTACAAAATTTGTGGAGCTATGGTGTTACTGACCATAGACCAATCTATGGTTGGAGGTAATAGTACACTAGTTAGTCCTCTGAATTGTCTTATTACATTTTTGCACAAACGAAAGCATATTTGGCCTTGATTGTTTTTTAGAATTTTATAAGATAAGAGATGGTGATACTAACTCAATTTCATAAAATATAGAATGATCAATTAACAAAATTCTAGATGTAATTGATTATCTAAACTTTAGTCAAGAATATCAAATTATTGATACAATAAAGATTGTTCAAAGTTGATTAATTGCAAGCAAATGCTTGTATAACAATATGAAGAGAATAAACATTGAAGATAAAAAATAAATATTTGACACCTTTAAGGAGGAAAATAGGATAGCATTAACAGAATATATTTTAAATAGTCTTGAAATAATTCAAGACAGATGCAAGACAAATAAAAGGACGCAAGATTGTCCATAATAAAAATAAAATGATGGATAATAATAATAATAATAATAACAATTATAATATAAATTTTTTAATTCAGAATGCTGAATTTAGATTACAATGTCTATGTGAATTTGAAATACGCATTATGCAACTCAAAAAGAAAGGTGAATTGAGATTTTAAAACTTAAACTAAGCAAACCACACAATAATAAATTCTAATGCCTTAATAGAATCAAGAACAATAAATTTAACAATGCTAAAAATAAAAGAGTAAGAGAAGAGCGATCAAACACAATGATTTTTACGTGTTTCAAAAATCTCTGCTTACGTCCACGCCTCCAAGCGCACCGAGTTTGAGGATTTTATTATCCAAGCCTTCCGAGACTTCAAGTTCTTACAATTGACTTTCAAGGTGTCAATAAACCTTTACAACTAGAGATTATCACTCAATCTCTTTACCCAAATGTTTCTCACACTTACACACTCATAAGTTTTACAAAGAATTAAAGAATTACACCAAACACTCTCTTCAAGAGTTGATATACAAATGTTGTACAATACAGATTTGCGAAATGGAAGCTCAAACTATGTTATATAATCTTATTTTTTACTGTCTTAATTCAAAAAAAATGAATTAGATTTGAATTTATATAGTTTGGACTCAAAATATAGCCGTTATTATAAAAAACTAGCAGGGAAGCGGTTCGCCACTTAATTTAACCGACTAGCCGCTTCCTATAGTGAAGTTATCGTTGCATTTGAATTTTGCTACAGTAATACTGTTTTAAGGATTACAATTTAACCTAAAACTTTTGATAATTATATTATAGCCTAAAAGTCATATTTTTAAATAGGTCAATTTTTGGAATTTCTAAATAATACTCGTTATTCTCAAAACTTTTTGATATTATGATATGGCCTAAAAATTTTTGAAATTATGTTATGGCCCAAAACTTTATAAGACTTTTCAAAAAGACTATTTCCAGAATTTTAACATAATGCTAATTAAATTCAAAGTTATCAAAGCTTTTTCCATTTAATCTAAAATCTGAAAAATACTCAAATCCACAAATACTTGTCTTATAGGTATAAAATCTTTAGTTTATAAAAAATAATTTCTTATGAAATAAATACTTTGAGCTTCTCAAATGCTAAATCATGCATATATGAAATCATACCGGCTTTATAAGAATTTATAGCATTAATAATTTTGTTGACTTAAACTTTGTTCTTGAATAAGCCATTATTCGCTGAGAGTCTTGAGCTTAATTTCACTTGTATAAATATTATCCTTTAAGAACTAGTGAAAAATGTGAAATACAATATTAACCAAATTACTTAAGACACATATTCATTACCATTAAAATTATAATATGCGTAGCCCTTTAGGCTAACAACCTCCCATTTTTTTATGATAGCAAACATCTCATGTATTTTAACATTTATACTCCCCCTTAGTATATGGCATATATGCTTTAACATATAAATCAAATATAAGCTCCCCCTAAATACATGATCTATAACAATTATAAACTTCCCCTGAATATTTCAAAATCATGCATAAACACTTCAAAATACATATTACCTGTCTCTATGAATTTCAAAATACATTACTTCTCCCCTTTCATCATTAAAATTACTACCAAATCATGCTAAGACCACCATAGTTAAACAAGAAAAATAATAATTAAAAATTTAACTAACCAAATATTGAAAGCATCCAAGTATAAAGCATCCAAAGATTAAACAACAACCATCCAAGTAAAGTATCTAAATTAGCAAGCGACAATTTTCAAACCATAAATAAGAAACGAAATAACATATGCATATGAGAATGTGTGTGCATAATAAAACAAAGGATGAAAGATGTTAGGGAGGTGGCTGAGAAGATGAAGAGAATGGTAGTGGTAGAAATCCAAGAGCAAGAAATAGCTGCCGCTTGCTATCAAAGATTTGTTGTTGTTGATCAAAGTGGCGTTGCTACTCAGAAATGTATTGAATCTGAAATGCCTCAAATGTGACTGCATTTAGCTTTGTTGCTCGAAAATATAGCGTACTTCACTTAGCAATTGCTGTATCGGATCCTCAATCATAATAGAAAGAGGATGAGAGGGACATTCATAGAGTGGAGGATGTGAAGGCTGTGGAGCACTAAGATTTGGAAGCATTTCTAATAGAAAGATATCATAAAAAAAACTATGATTATTCAGTGCCATAGCAATGTCCTTATGCTTGTATCTATAATCTTTAGACCATTTTTCTTCCTCCCATAAAAATCCTAAATTTGCAATGGCAGCATCTCCTAATTCCTTAGGGCTCAAAAGGGTTGGCTTATTGATGGGAACCCAAAAATGTTTAAGAATGTGGGTTATGATGCTTGCAAAAGGAAGGGATCATTTGGGTATATTTGGGGTATAAATCATATGCTTAAGAATGGTATAACTAACATTGATTGCCATAGCTCGAGAATACAATCCAAAATAGCCAAATCTAAATGATTAACTACATCCTCACGGCCAGACCGAGGACTGATAACATACTAAAGAATATTATGAAGAATCCTCATCTGTAATAGTAAGGTTTGAGATTTTAAAGTGGAGATAGAAAACCCAAGAGACAAATCAGAATGCTTATTGATTTTCTAAACAATATCCTCATCGAAATACCAATGATAATTCACTTTACTTCTAAAGATATAGAGATTCAACCTTTCATTTGGAGTTTTAAGAATTTGATTTAAATTTGCAACATCAAATTCAATAGATATTCCCCCAACATTTGTAACAACTCTAGTTGTAGAGGGTGAAGAGACAATCATGTTAGAATAAAAAAACCTTGACTAGGTTCGGATAATATAGTTCCCTAAGAACTAGAGCATTAGTCCAACCCATATTTACAAATAAATCACTAAGAGATTTTAAAAAATGCCTAAATTGACCAAACTATCAAGATCAACAAAGTATAGGATGAGAGCTGACTTCGTCATAAATTTGTCTTGAAAGCAATTTTGAAGAGATAAAGTAGGGAAGTGACTTGAGATGAACTCTAGATTGTCATCATGATGTTCCTTGCACCTCTTCACCACTTGCTTTCCCTTGGATTTTTCACCACCAACCATGGTTGAAATGAAGAAAAAGCTTAAATACTCAAATTCAGATTTTTAAGAGTAGAAAGGAAAAAAATGTATTTGAACCAATTAAATTGATCCTAAAGATGATTTAAGAGAATGTATGGTGTTAATTGGTTTAAAAAATGATTAAATTAAAAGAGAGAAATGGGTAATGTTAGGTTTTGATTTTGGGATTTGATGGAATGAGGGATGAAATAATGATTTAAGAGTGCAGAATCGAAGTTAAATGGATGAAAATGACTTTAGAGACTTGTTTAGCCAAGAAAATACATGGAAAATGAAGAATTTATGGTGAAGAAATGATGAAAAATTCATGGTTTTAAGAAAGAGAAAGAGATGAGGGGTTGAAGAAGATGAGAAATGAAGAAAAAATGAAGTGAAAGGAAGAAAACCTATGACTAAGCAGCTCGCTGCTTGGGGGCAAGCGGTTCACTGCTTGGAGGCAAGCTGTTCGCCGTTTAAGGGCAAGCAGTTAGCTGCTTGCTCTCGGGTTTGGCCATCTACTCACCCATTTTGCAAGTTTTCGAGATCATTTTGTGATCCCAAATCATTGCAAGAGATATTTTAATGTATGAAATATAATAATAATGATTTGAAATACTATAAATTAAAACATATACCTTATCTATCATGCATATACATCACACCATCATGAAACATGTAAACGTTATTTATTTATTGTGAGTAGGGTACCTTCTGTAGGGCATAATTTTGGCTATAGGTGTCCGTTTTTGGCATATAATATACCGTTGCATAGCTTGTGATGAGACTAACAAAATCCAATACTACTTTATTTGTTCTAGTTTGTGCTCCGGCCAAAAATTCCCTTCCCTTTATTTCCTACTCATTTTTATAAATTAATAATTTTTCTTATTTTTCCTGTTTCTTCTAGTAATTTTATCTTTTTATCTACAATTCAGATTTGAAAATCATTGCACAAAGACTCATTAGTATAACAAAAAATAATATCATCTACATAAATTTGAACAAGTATATCTTGATTTTTATGTTTAATAAATAGAGTAGTATTCACTTTTACCATTGAAAAACCATTATCCAACAAAAAATTTTTAAGCCTATCATACCATGCTCTAGGTGCTTGTTTTAAACCATACAATGCTTTTGATAATTTTATATTTTCAAAACCAAGAGTTGTTTCACATAAACTTTCTCTATAATATAACCATTTAAAAATACATTTTTGACATCCATTTGATATAAAATGAAATCTTTATGACATGCAAAGATTAATAACATTCTAACTGATTCTAATCTAACTACTAGTGCAAATTTTTCATCAAAATCAATTCCTTCTTCTTGGTTGTAACCTTGAGCAATTAATCTACCTTTATTTTTTACAACCACACCGTATTCGTCCATCTTATTCCTAAATGCTCATTTAGTGCCTATGATAGATTGATGTTTCGGTTTTAGAACTAATTCTCACACATTATTTATTTTAAATTGATTTAACTCATCTTGGATTGCCATTATCCAATATTCATTGTTTTTAGCATCCGAAAAGGATTTTGGTTCAATTTGAGAAATAAATGCACCATGCTCACAAGTATTTCTAAAAAATTATCTAGTTGTTATTCTTCTAAAAGGATCATCTAAGATTAAATCTTTTGGGTGAGGAAAAACATACTTGCACTCTTTAAGAAGTGTTTGAGAAATACTTTCATTTTGCTCCACATTTGTTTCTTTATGTTGCTCCACATTTGTTTCTTCATGAGTTCCAGGTGATGCATCCTTTTGCTTATCCTTTGGTTGTTCTTCTTGTAATTCTTCATCTGCATTATCATTAACGATAACAACTTTCTTCGAGGAGTAGGGGTTAGATTTATCTAATGTGACATGCATGGATTCCTCCAAAACTAAAGCTCTTTTGTTATAAACTTTATAAGTTTTGCTTGAGTTTGAATACCCAAGAAAGATGCCAACATTAGAATTTGGATCAAATTTACTAAGATTATTTTTGTGTTCAAAACAAAATATTTGCATAAAAAAACTTTAAAATATCCAATATTGGGTTTTCAATCTTTTCAAAGCTTATAGGGAGTTTTATTTAGAGTAGGTTTTATCAACACATGATTTAAAACATAACATGCGGTGCTGACCGCTTCGGCCCAAAAATACTTAGGTAATGAATTTTCATTCAACATGGTCCTAGCCATTTCTTGAATAAACTTGTTTTTTCTCTCAACAACTCCATTTTTTTTGTGCAGCCCTAGGTGAAAAAAATTGATGTTCAATATCATACTTATTGGAAAAACACTCAAATGATTTATTTTTAAATTCTCCTCTGTAATCACTCCTAATGCATACAATGCCATCACCCTTTCCATTTTGAACCTTTTTACAAAACACCTTAAAAGCATCAAAGGCATTATCCTTATTGGCTAAGAATAATACCCATGCAAATCCAGAGAATTCATCAATAATCACAAATTTATATAAAGAAGTTGAAGTGGTCTTGAAGTAGAGATATGATTTTTATTTTTAAAAGAAGTTTTAATTTGTTTACCAAATTAGCATGCTTCACAAATCTTATTCTTTTGAAAACCAATTTTCGAAAGACCTTTAACCAAATCATTTTTGGAAATATTTGAAATCAAATCTATGTTTGTATGTCCTAATCTTCAATGCCATAACCAACCATCATCATGCAATGCGAACAAACATTTATCATTTGAAGATGCGTATCCAATATCAATAATATACACATTATCATATCTATTTCTAACAAACATAATTTTACTATCCCATGTATTCTTTATAACACATCTAGTTTTATTAAAAATAACTTCATAACCTTTGTCGCATAATCGACTAATACTAATTAAGTTGTGTTTCAAATTCTCAACCAAACACACATTCTCATTTAGGGTAGAGGACGTATTACCAACATCACCAATTCCAAGAATCTTCCATTTCAAATTATCTCTAAAGGAAATATCTTCACCGTTTTCGATCTTAGTAAAGCTTGAAAACCAAGTATAGTTTCCTATCATGTGTCTTAAACATCCACTGTCCAAATACCATTTATTCTTTTTCTTCTTTAAACCCTGAAAATCAAATCTCAAGTCTTAGGTACCCAAATCTTTTTGTGTTGTTGAGTGTTAGTAATTGTTTCCTTTTAGAATTCAAATACATTTTATTCCATAATATGCATATCTCTTCACATGACATCTATTTTTCACATGACCATTTTGATTGCAATAATAACACATAACTTGATCATTAATAGAGGTACTTTTTACAAAGCAATTCTTATAATACTTTTGTTTCAAATTTGGCTTATAGCCAATATCTCCCTTGTCAAACACGCATTTTTTGAACCAAGTTAGTTATCTAACATCTTTTGCCCATTTGGCTTCGGAGTTTAAAGATAACTTTCTCTTTCCTTGCTTACTTTATTGACTCGATGATTTGGGAATTTTTTCCTTTATCAATTTTGGTAATGGGTATGAATGAACCCAACATTCACAATTTTCAAAAATTCGTAATTGAATGCTTGCAAATAAATTCTCATCCTAGTTTTAAATATGGGTCATCATTACTATCAATAAATTGTGGTCTAGTGGTGGATTGACTTTCCCTAAATATGGAATCGTTTTGGGTTTCCATTGATCTAGACGGTTAAGTCTACATAAGAGCACCAAGCTCTAATACCAAATGAAATACACGTTATACAACCCAAAAGGAGAGTGATTTGGGATTTTAAAACTTAAACTAAGCAAACCACACAATAATTAATTCTAATGCCTTAATGGAATCAACAACAATAAATTTAAAACTGTTAAAAATAAAAGAGTAAAAAAAGAGAGATCAAACATAGTGACTTTTACGTGGTTCGGCAATCCCCGCCTACGTCCACGCCTTCAAGCACACCGGGTTTGAGGATTTCACTATCCATCCTTCCAAGACTTCAAGTTATTACAATTAACTTTCAAGGTGTCAATAAACCTTTGCAACAAGAGATTATCACTCAATCTCTTCACTCCAAGTGTTTCTCACACTTATACACTCACAAGTTTTACAAAAGATTAAAGAATTACACCAAATACTATCTTCAAGAGTTGATATAAAAATTATTGCACAATATAAATTTGATATATGATAATTTGTGAAATAGAAACTCAAACTATATTGTATAATCTTTCTTTTTATTGTCTTAATTAAAAAAAAAATGAATTAGATTCGAGTTTATATAGTTGGACTCAAAATATAGCAATTATTGTTAAAAAAAACCCATAGGAAAATGGATCGCCACTTAATTTAACCACCTAACCGCTTGCTACAGTGAAGTTACCGTTGCATTTGAATTTTACTACAGTAACACTGTTTCAAGAATTATAATTTGGCCTAAAAATTTTCATAATTATACTTAGCCCAAGAGTCATAACATTTTCAAATAGGTCCATTTTCAGAATTTCTAAATAATACTCATTATTTCTAAAATTTTTTAAAATTATGATATGACCCAAAACTTTTTGAAATTTTGCTATGACCTAAAACTTTATAAGAATTTTAAAAAGACTATTTCTAGAATTTTAATCCAAAATTTGAAAAATACTCAAATCCACAAAATACTTCTCTTATAGATATAAAACCCTTAGTTTATGAAAAATGGTTTCTTATGAAATAAATACTTTGAGCTTCTCAAATGCTAAATCATGCATATATGAAATCATACTAGCTTTATAAGAATTTGTCGCATTAATAATTTTGTTGACCTAAACTTTGTTCTTGAATGAGCTGTTATTCATTGAGTGTTTTGAGCTTGATTCACTTGTATAAATATTATCCTTAAAAAAATAGTGAAAATTGTGAAATACAATATTAATCAAATTACTTAAGACACATATTTTTTGTCATCAAAACTACAATATATATAGCCCTTTAGGCTAACAAAATTGATGGTATGCACCTTAAGTGGGAAAATAGATTGGATATATATATAGACATGTTAGAAGAAAAAATTTAGTCTTTGTCTCAAGATAGACAAGGAATTATAAATGTAAGTACAAATATATATTCAAAATTCATAAATTTTTATGAATATGATAATCATTTAGATCTTTATAAAAGTATAATTAAAAATTTTTAAAGTTTTAAAAATAGACATAAAAGAGCTTGAAGAAGAAATCATTCAATTGTTCAAAATCAATAAAGCAAGGATAAAAGAAAGCAAGGCCTGAATTATATAAATTTTACAATTTCACAAAACATGTAGAAAATATTGCAATGATGCCATTTTGGTTCTTAGCTCGAGGTTTAATGTTATCAGTACATCACTACTACAACTATTATTATAATATTCGTTGATAATATTATGCTCCTCAATAAGTATTAATATTTTTTAAAACTATGTACGATAGTTTTATTGTTTATGCATGATGCTTTAAATATTGCCACTTAGTAGTGGTGGCAACATAATGACAGAAGCAATGGATTGGTGTTCAGTGGATTAGATAAAGTATCCATAGTTTGCTTTTGTTACACATGGATTTTCTATGGTGATGAAATTAGAATATCTTAGTCTAGAGCATGCATATGATAACTGTTTAAAAAACTAGCTTGGGCGTTTTCTTAGCTTTAAAACACAGATTGGGCACGTTTATAAAATTTAAAGAAAATAAAGGTTTTTTCAAAATCACACTTTTAAATTTTTCAAAAGTTAATTGGAGCCCGTGTCTCACCTGGTTATATATTGGAGTCGAGTGTTAAAAGAAAATAAGCAGTTTTAAGGAGATATATTGGACAATCTTATAAAATTTGAAGTGCTTTAAAAATTCATCTAATTTTCAGCAGACTTAAGTCGGACTGGGCCTGAGCAAACTTAAACCGGGTTTGGACCGAACTTAAAATTTTATCAATTTTTAAAAATAAATGTTTAATAAAACAATAAAAAAAGCAAAAAAAATTACCTAATTACAACTAAATGGATAAACTGATAACATTTAATTAATAGAGAAATTAAAATTTTTTTTACAGGAAATGAAAATTTTGAAATTGGCAACGACACTTCTCTCGTTCTCCGTACCTCAAAGATCACCTAGTGTTGATGTGGTTATCTGCTCGTTTCCAAGTGGTGCTATAGACTTCTGCTCGCTGGTTTCTCTAGCAGGATTCCTTGCTAATTCTTACCTTGCTCGTTCACTGGAACGGTGATGTCTTCTAACCTGCGTCCACAGAAAAGGTGTTAGGGGTAACTGGGTGTTTCTCCGGCGAAAACCCTCCAACTCTCAAGTCAGTGATCGGGTTGATTCTTTCTGTATCCCTCTTAATCTGAGGAACCAGAAAAGTGGAAGTTTCTAGAGACGAGAAAACTGGAGTCTGGATAGATAAATTAGAGTTGGAATTAAAATTTTTTCAAAAAGGAAAAGAAGAAAAAAAAACCCCCTTACCTTGTCCCTCGTCTGGTATTTATCCCCCAGTTTTCCTACCCCCTTTGCTTGGACGCCCGTCCTTGCATTAATTGCGCCTGTGCCTTTCTGACAGCTAGGGGTTGCTGCTGCACAACCTAGGGGCGTGGGATGTCAGGCGGGTATGGGTTCCCGTGACCCAATGATGATGCTATGTAGGTCCGTGCATAATGATGACATTGTGGAGGCGTGCGCCGGTCATCGATAATAGTGGTGAAACCCTACAGCGTGGGGTGCTTGTCAGTCATCGATCATCAAGACAAGTTGTCAAGTGGAGGGGCCGTCATACCTAGGTCTGCTCTGCTCGGGCTCTGGTTTCCCTCTATTCATGGTACTTCCAGTAACATGACCGGGTCTTGCTCGGTGGTTGAGTATCTCTTTTACCCGAGCGGGATGAGAAGATCAGGATTCGACCAGCCTTGGAACACTTGACCTCGACTAGCTTTGACACCGAGTAGAGGTGTCTTTAGGCTAGTGATTAGGTTTTCTGCTCTGGCTGGATCGTCCTTGAGGGGGTCTGCTCGGCATTGCCCAAACACTATTGCCCCAGTTTCTAGTCTTGAGAGCGAAACGAGATAAGACTAGAAATTTCTTATTTTAGCGGTTCCCCTTTTTTTACTCTCTCACGCTGAGTTGTCCGCCTTTTCCTTTACTTCACATTTAATGCCGAGACGCGTGGGCTGATCCGGACCATTCGTTTGAATTTTAAAGAGGCGGTCACTTGAACAGTCGCATTCCATTGAGTAACGTGCCGTCTGTTGGCATGACTCGCTTTCCCCTTTATAAACCCTTAATTTCTTCACTGTTCTTTTTCTTATTTCCACACTTTGCTCAGACTAAAAGCAGCCTACAAGAGAAATTCACCTTCTTCTTCGCCGTCATCGTTATCTGCCTTCATCAAATCCGTTTCAGGTATAAACTCTTCTTTTTCTCGTTCTTGTCTCTTTTCATATTCTGACTTTCTGCTTTCCCATTTGGGAGATTTTCTCCCTAGGAGAAGAGAAATGTCAGCCACTCAGCAACCCCGCCGGATGTCCCCTGAAGAATAATCTTCTTC
Organism: Murraya koenigii; assembly: GCA_025617385.1. Taxonomy (NCBI): domain Eukaryota; kingdom Viridiplantae; phylum Streptophyta; class Magnoliopsida; order Sapindales; family Rutaceae; genus Murraya; species Murraya koenigii. The sequence continues at coordinate 13,303,332 of CM046814.1, forward strand.
GAGTGATTCCGAGGCCACTAGGGGGGTTCCGGTGAGAGACCCAAGTCTGGAAGAGGTCGAGGCTGTAGGGAAAACCCGACCATAACAGAGGCAAAGGGCCAGCCAAAGGTTGAAGGCCGAGTCATTTGCCATAGATAACATGAGGTGTGAGACTTCACACCAAGATTTAGACCGGCTTAGGACCATGTATCACATTCCCGCCAGTGTTGATCTGCATCTCCCTGGCAAAAATAATACACTTAGCCATCCTCATCGAGGGTATGTCGCCCTCTATTTAGAATGCTTGAAGTAGGGCGTTAGGTTGCCCATTCAGCCCTATTTTGCTCGGGTCCTTTCCTAGTTGCATCTGGCAACAGAGCAGTTGAACCCGAATAGGTGGAGGGTCCTGTCGAGGCTTTATGTCTTGTGGAGGTGGTGCAACTGGGGGCAAGCGGCTTCTATCACCGAGGAGGTTCCTCAAATTCCTTCTCGTTTTTGTACCCCAGGTCGTCTGTCGCTCATCGTGTTTTCTGCTTTGATTTTCCTTCTTGTACTCTTTTATTCATGCTTATTAGTCTTGTTTGCGGTCTCTTGGAGCATGTCATATCGAGTTAGGGAGGAACTGCAGACGCATATGAATATCGCCTTGGACAATGAAAGCTCGTGCGAAGAGTTATTGACTTACCAGTATTTTACCGAGTTTGGTTTAATCCCCGAGGAAAGAGACATGAGCGGTATACTCTCCTGGTTGAAGAGGCCTTCAAGCACAGTGGATAGACCGAGCAGCTCTTGGCTCAAGCCAAGAGGTCTAGAGTTGACCTCACTGCCTCGCTAATCAGGGCTATTCCTTCTGCTCGGGAGAGTGAGCGAGCAGCCGAAGAATCTCCCCAGTAGGGCCTGAGGGCTGTTGTCCCTGCCAAATCTAGATTGGGACGCTCTAAGGAGCAGTAGCCCAATTTCACTGATCCCTATGTCAAGGATTTTACCAGGAACATGGAGGAGAAGTTCGTGGTGGATTTGGAGTCTTTCAGCTTTAGCGAGCTGGCCAATATATTCCAACGCCTCTCGTGTTAGGCTACGACTGCCTCCACCGCCTTCAAGACCAAAGAGATGGCTTTCGAGAGGATGATTAGGGCTGATAATCGAGGCTTGAGGTAGGCTCTCGAGCATAAGGAGGAGGAAGCAGCCAAGGTTCGCACTGACATCTCCACCTTAAAGGAGAAAGCTGCCTTAGCGGAGTCCAAGGCTCCCCAGCTCGAGAGAGAGCTATCTGCGGTCTGGGATCAGCTTGTAAATGCCCGCAAAGACCTCGATGTACAGATTTTTGCTTTCGATAGGACCATGGAGTAGAGAGTTCTCGCCTCTAGCATAAGGTGGACTCCTTGGGGAATCAGCTTACGGAGGAGTACAATAAAGGGGTGACCTTCGACTATGAGTACATCATGTCCGTCATGAGCAAGGAATACCCTAAGCTAGATATGTCGAAGCTCGAGGCGAGTGTAGATGCTTACATGAACGAATAGGATGCCTGGACTCAGGAACCAATGAATCCCTCTGGTGAGAAAGAAGTGAATGCTGCCAGGTTCGGAGAGGCTGCTCTTCCAAACGTTGAAGCCCGAGCTGCCCCTACTGCTGAGACAGATTCTCAAGTTGCCCCATCTTCCGAGGCCCTAGCCCCCACTGCTAGCCCGGCTGTTCAAGCCTTTTGATTGGCTTTGTTGTACTCTTTTCTCTTCTTTCTCTTTTTTTTTTGTACTTGTAACTTTAATAATGAAATAAAGAATACATATTTCTTATTTTGCCTTTGTACATTTAAACTGCTCTAAAAATATCTCTAGGGTAAATTTACAGCAGGCCTTGAGCCTTACCCATATAAGTGTGACTATGGTTTGTTCTTGCTTGTCTTGCCAATATTTGATCAACTGGACACAACCCCTTATAAATTTTGGCTGCTTTACCTTAACCCAAATAGACTTTAAGATTCCAGGCCGCGGTATCTTTCTTGGTGAGCTTGTTGTGCTCGAGCTCATTCTGATTGTGTTCGGCCCTTCATCTTGCTTGAGTGTGGACTTTAATTTTTCTTCACGAGCTTATGCTCAGCATTGTCTCGCCTTAGGCTGGGCCTTGAGACTTATAGCCTTTGCATTTCTTTGTAAGCTTATCTTGCTCGAGCCTTCATTTGTCTTATGCTCGGCACCGTCTTGCCTTAAGTTAGGCTTTGATATTTTTGGCCTTTTCATTTCTTCGTGAGCTTATTCTGCTCGAGCCTTTACTTGGCTTATGCTAGGTACTTCGTCTCGCCTTAAATTCAGGCTTTGAGACTTATGGCTCTAGCTTTTTGTTCGCGAGCTTATCTTGCTCGAGCCTTTACACGGCTTATACTAGGCACTTCGTCTCGCCTTAAATTTAGGCTTTGAGACTTACGGTTCTAGTATTTCATTCGCGAGCTTGTCTTACTTGAGCTTTCACTTGGCTGATGCTAGGCACTTCGTCTCGCCTTAAGTTTAGGCTTTGAGACTAAGGCTCTAGCTTTTCATTTGCGAGCTTATCTAGCTCGAGCCTTCACTTGGCTTCTACTAGGCACTTCATCTCGCCTTAAGTTTAAGCTTTGAGACTTACAACTCTAGCTTCTATTTATTTTCATAAGCTTTAATCTGTTCACATAGAATTGATTAATTTTGGAAACATTTTTCTTACTTTTATTCATGTACAAGATTTTACACATTTCTAGCGTAGAGGAAACTGAACACTAATGCTCGTAATACAAGGAAACTTACATGGAATCGGTGGATGTGTACGTTCTGGTTGTAGCAGTGGGCCACCCTCTGCTGGTATTCTGCCACTTCATTGTTGACCTTTCCCTTTTCTCCTTCAGTATATCCAAATTTACATACATTTGCTCGTCATTCTGCTCTTCATTGAAGTGCTCTATCCAATTTGTGCCCATCCCTATCTCTGTTGGGACCACTGCTTATACCCGAATGCTAAAGAAAATGGTGTCTCCCCCGTGGCAGTTTTATATGTGATCCTATAAGCCCACAACATATTAGGTAGCTCGTTGACCCAAGCTCCCTTGTACTCACCTAGTCTGGTCTTCAGGAGACGCTTTATAGTTTTATTTGCAGCCTCCACTTGCCCAGTTGCCTATGGGTGTGATGGCGAGCAGAATTTCAACTCTATCCCCATATTTCTGCAGAAATCCCTGAACTTGTTGTTGTCGAACTGCCTCCTGTTGTGTGTGACTAGTGCGTGGGGGATCCTGTACCTGCAAATCACATTTCTCCAAATAAAGTCAGTGGTTTTGCTTTCTGTAATGCTGTTTAAAGCTTCCATTTCAACCCATTTAGTGAAATAATCAATTGCCATCACGGTATGTGTTGCAGATGCTCTCCCTTTTGGCAGTGGTTCGATCAGGTCGATTCCCTACTGAGCAAATGGCCATGTTGAGTTCATTACTATGAGGTTCTCAGGCGGTTGAGCTATTTGGTTGGCGAAGCTTTGATAATTCTTGCAGGCCTTGGTCTTTTCTTGTGCGTTTTGGTGCATCCGAGGCTAGAAGTACCCTTGCCTCAAGGCTTTAAAGGCTAGAGATCTTGTGCCAGAATGGTTTTCACAAATCCCTTCGTGTATCTCTCCGAGGATGTAGTCGACTTCTTTCTTGTCCAAACAGCGTTACAGTGGTAGGGTGTATCCTCGCCTGTACAATACTTCATTGATCAGTGTGTACTTCACTGCTCGGTATCTCAGCTTCCTAGCCCGCTTCTTCTCGGCAATGTCTCTTCCTTGAGATAAGAGATAATTGGATCCATCCAACTATTGCTCGAGGAAAAACTCATCCTACTGCCCGCTCGTTGTTTGCTCCCTTGTCTGACTCTGTATACTCAACCACAAAGTTTGCCACAGCTTGTGCCCTAATCGTTGTTCGAGGCTGGTAACTGATGTCAAACTCTCTAAGCTCTATTGACTACTTTACCAACCGGCCCGAAGTCTTTGGCTTGTGCAGGATTTGTCTAAATGGCTGGTTCATCATGAATGCTATCGAGTGTGCTTGGAAATAAGGCCTCAACTTCCGAGCTGCTGCTACCAGTGCGAGTGCCCACTTTTCCCTTATCGGGTCTCTGCCTCCAACAAAGCTCTGCTCGTATAATATACGGGGCATTGCACCCTTGACTCTTCCCTTATCAAGACTGAGCTCGTTGCCCATTGCGACACCGCCAAATACAAGTATAATATTTCTCCTGCTCGCGGTGATGATAGAAATGGGGCTCTCAACAAGTACTCCTTCAACTGTTGGAATGTCGTTTCACACTCTAGTGTCCACTTCGTCTTTCTCCCTTTTCTCATCTCCTGGAAGAAGACATGACATATGTCTATTGATCGGGAGATGAATCTGTTGAAGGATGCCAGCTTACCTGTGAGCCTTTGTATTTCCTTGAGAGTGCGCGGGGACTTCATGTCTATCACTGCTGTTATCTTCTCTAGGTCGGCCTCAATTCCCCTGTTACTGGCCATAAAACCCAAGAACTTTCCAGAACCCACTCCAAAGGCACACTTCTCAAGAATAACTTCATCCAGTATTCCCTCAAGAGCGCGAAGGTCTCTTCTAAGTGCATCACATGTTCTTCTGTGTCTTTGGACTTAGTGATCATGTTTCCATATAAACTTCCATCGTTTGGCCGATCAGTGGCTTAAAAATCTTGTTCACCGCTCCGAAGGGCATGACCTTGTAGCAAAATAGGCCTTGGTTAGTAATGAAGGCCATGCATTTCTCGTCTGATTTGTGCATGGGGATTTGATTATAACCTGAGAAGGCATCCATGAAGCTAAGCAGACCGTGTCCTGTTATGGAGTCAACCAGCTGGTTTATCTTGGGTAACGAGAAGCTGTCCTTTGGACAGGCTTTGTTCAAATCTGTGAAGTCTACGCACATTCTCCATTTCCCGCTTGCTTTCTTCACCAGTACCACATTTGAGATCCATTCAGGGTAGTTGACTTTCCTTATGAATCCTGCCTTCAACAGTTTCTCAACCTCACTATTCATGGCCTCATACCTCTCCTGGTTGACGTACCTCCTCTTCTGCCTTATTGGCTTCGCGTCTCTCTTTATTGCCAACCTGTGGCATGCCACCTTTGGATCGATTCCAAGCATATCTTTATGCGTTCAGGCGAACACATCTGAATGTGCTCACAAGCACTCGACCAAGCTTTTTCTCAACTGCTCGCTAATACCTGAGTTGATCCTAAACTTCTTCTCCTGGTCGTCTGGCCTTATCACAACTTTCTCTAATTCTTCGGCGGGCTCTTGTCTCCCCTTTTTTGACTCGGCCCTTGCATCCAGCGATGTCACTTGCATCAATTCCTTTGTCGCTGTGGCATAACAGCTCATTGCTATCCCTTTGATCGCCTTTGAAAACTCCCACTACTCCGTTCACGGGATACTTCAGGGATAAGTAGTGGGTGGACATCACCGATTGGCTGATCCTCATGAAAGGCCTCCTTAATATTGCCTGGTCGGGGATGACTTCGTCCACAACTATAAAATCCAACATCATATTCTTCTCAAAGGGCTTCAAGCCCATGGTCACTGGTAAATTGAAAATCACCAGAGAGGTTAGCCTTCCCCCACCGAATATTTTTAGAAAGGTGCTCGTCTGCTCGATAATCTCTGTACCGTAGATAATCTCTACGGTCCTGGCTTGGGGACCTGCGAAGTGGAGCAGGAGACACTCGCGATTGGAGGGCCCTCTGGTAGGGGTTATAAGGAGCAACCCAATCCCTCGTTGCTCGGGAAGTAGGCGAGCTCGAAGCAAGCCCCCCCTTTCTCATTTCATTTCGCCCCGCTGCTCAGCTCGCTTTTTAACTTCACGACTTTCTCCTCCTCAATGACTATGTCCATCTTCATTTGCTCGTATGCGTTGAAGTATGAGCGGATCGAGGGGCTCTGCAAGATGTACTAGGGTCTTCCCATCTTCACCCCCTCCTTCAATCCCCTCAATGCCTGGGGGTGATTAAATGCCCCGAGATCCAAAATTACCCGGGGGTATCTCTTGACGAATTCTCGAAGAGACTCCCCTCCTTCTGCTTTATCTCTACCAATTTCATCATGTCTTCTTCAAGGGCCACCGCCCCCCAAAACTGCTCTGTGAACTCTATACACATTTGTTCGAAGCTCAGAATACTTCCCCACTGTAATTTGCGGTACCATTCTCTCGCCCTTCCCTTTAAAGTAAGCGGGAAGACTCTACTCTTTTGGGCTGCTGTCAAGCCCTGCACTCCGATCATGTCTTTAAAATGTTCTATATGCACCAGCGGGTCACTCTTCCCCAAAAACTTCAAGTCGGGGAAGCGAAAATCCCTGGGGATTGTGACGTCCATGATTTCCACTGAGAGTGGGGACTCGTTGTCCAACATTATCCTCCAACTTGAGGCTTTCCTGTTTCCCTAAAGGTCCTCAACAACATGTGCCAACCTGCGCACTTATCCCTCCAATTCCGTCGCACAGGAAGTAGGTGCCGTGTTTTGCAAGTGCTGTCAGGACTCCCTTTTCTCCAGGTTCGTCTCCTTCCTTCCAGTAACATTCTGCACTTTTTGCCTCTAGGCTTCATCTCCTACATTCCCCTCAATGGGAGTGTTTTTGTGGCTGGATTCGGGAACTTCATTGCCTACTTTCCTCTACCCATCCCTGAGCTGCTGTAGAATGGACGTCAGCGTCTCCATCTATTTTTCCATCTGGTTACCAATTCTTCAGGTCTTAGTCCTTTTTTGCTGTTTCCCCTCATTGTCACGTTGCTTCTTAAATATATTGGGAATTTAGGCTTTTTGAACTGATCCCCACAAATGGCACCAAAATGTTGATGCGGTTTTTTGTTCATTTTCAAGTGGTGCAATAGACTTCTGCTCGCTGGTTGCTCGAGCAAGATTCCTGGCTAATTCCTACCTTTCTCCGTTCACTGGAACGGTGATGTCTTCCAACTTGCGTCCACAGAAAAGGTGTTAGGGGTCATCGAGTGTTTTTCTGGCGAAAACCCTCGACGCTCAAGTCAATGATCGAGTTGATTCTTTCGGTATCCCTTTTAATCTAAGGAACCAAAAAAGTGGACATTTCTAGTGAAGAGAAAACTAGAGTCTGAATAGAAAAATTAGAGTTGGAATTAAAAGTTTTTCAAAAAGGAAAAGAAGAGAAAAAAAATCCCCCTTACCTTGTCAATCGTCTGGTATTTATCCCCTAGTTTTCCCGCCCCCCTTTGCTTAGACGCCCATCCCCGCATTAATTGTGCCTATGCCTTTCTGACAGCTAGGGGTTGCTGCGGCACAACCTGGGGGCATGGGATGTCAGGCAGGTATAGGCTCCCGTGATCCAATGATGAAGCCGTGTAGTCCGTGCATAATGATGACACTGTGGAGGCATGCACTGATCATCAGTAATAGTGGTGAAACCCTAGAGCGTAGGCCTGTCAGTCATCGATCATCGTGACAAGTTGTCGGGAGGAGGGGTCGTTATGCCTAGGTCTGCTCCGCCCGAGCTCTGGTTTCCCTCTGTTAATGGTACTTCTCGTAACATGACCGGGTCTTGCTCGGTGGTTGAGGAACTCATTTACCCGAGCGAAATAAGAAGATCAGGATCCGACCAGCCTTGGAACACTTGACCTTGTTCAGCTTTGACACCGAGCAGGGGTTTCTTTGTGCTAGCGATTAGGTCTTCTGCTATGGTTGGATCATCCTCAAGGGGGTCTACTCGGCATTGCCTAAACACTTAGGTATGATCAGTTTGTTGCTGCAGGGCGTGGGGCATCGTGAGTGTCGTGGGGCATCTTATAGTCACGACTGCTTATTGCCTGCTGGTTCGTTCATGACGCGTGCTGCTGGCTGGGTCGCGAAGGTTGCTACGATGCTGGATCGTGATTGCTGGCTGCCTGCAATGCAGCGTGCTGGGTTTCATTGTTGATGGTGGTGATGATGGCTGTGAGCAAGAATGGCGACAGGCGGAGACAGCTGTGTTTGGCTGTTTGCAAATATTTTGTTTTGCTTGTAACTTTTTTAACTTAGGGTTAATGGGTTACTGGATTGGGAATTGGAGATAGGTATTTTGATATTTTCACTTTTGATTTTCATTTTTTTCTTTTTTGTTATTTAAATTATTTTTTATTTTATAAATTACAAAGTCCGGACTTTTTAGACCAGGCTCATAACTAAACTCATTATTTATGGGCTTTAAAAATTTAAATTCATACCCTTCAATTCATCTTGCGGGCTGGGCATAAAACCTATGTAAACGAGTCAGTTTTTTTGTCAAGCTTAGCTGATACTAATATTTAATAAATATAGATGTAGAATAATTATTTTAATTATTTAGACAATAAAATGAAAGCATGTAGACAAAAGATAATTAATTGCATTAGAAAGTGCGAATACAGAATTTTATAGACAGATCACTACATTACAAGATAAATGACATGCACTAGACATTAAGCATCATGGTAATTAGAATAAAAAAAAAATTAATAATAAGAAAAGGCTGGGATGAGTTTGAGAAACAAAAATTTTGTCTTCTTTCAAAAAGAGAATATCCACTTTCAACATATCTTATTCAAAAAACTAGATAAGATTTAGTAAAAATAGCATTAGACAAACAAATATATATTATAAAATTTTTAAATGATTTAGCAATATTGAAAGAAAATATTAAGGATTCTAATTATATGGGATACTCAATATGAAACCAAAAGTATAAATTATTCAAAAGAAGACCCATTTTGTAAATTTATCCATTTTGAAAGATTTGTTATGATAGCATTTCCTTCAATACAGTTGAAGGATGTTCCAGGTGATGTCTATAAATATTCTATAGTTGTTAAATGAATATCCATTTTTCCAAAGAAAGAGAGAGAAAAAACTATGCTTATCTTTATGTAATTTCAACCAAGGGTATAATTGTTAGTATAGAAGAGGGATTTAAGAGTTTTTTAAAAGTGAGGTTATTTGAACCCACTAATTTTTTCTCTACACCTTTTTATTTAATAATTTTACTATTAAAATAATTTTGGATATTCAATTCTCATCAATTCCTTTATATATTTTCTTTTATTATCAAACTACAAATAATGAGTTTTTCTATAAGCTATCATAAACTAAGAGGATCAAAATCTATCATTCAAAAATATAAAATAACAAATTTTTTCAACCACGAAAGTTAGTAAATATTAAGAAATTAATTTTTTACTAATCACAAAAGCTATTGAATGTCAAGGAAAAAAATTTCTTATATATAGAAAACATAAAAAAAGTAGACGGAGAAAGAAATTAGTGAATAATAATTTTGAGATTTTGATATTTTAAATTTGTAATAATGAGTTTATTTTTTAAAAAAGGTGTAGAAATAAATTTAGTATAGTCAAATAACCCCAATTATTTTTTTAAAAATATACAATGGCCCCACTGTTAGCCTTTTTTGATAGGATTGATTTTCGGCTCTTCTATTCCCGTTATAATTTAGCATTCGGTTAAACTAAACCCCTATAACCGAATTCATGAACATGTTAAAAAAATATTTTATTTTCGAAAGTCTAACGGCTAACTAACAATAGGTAAATGGCTAACCAACTATTTAAAATTTGGCTTAATGGTAACTTGTTCAAGTCAAAATGGCAATCTGATAAAAGGGTGATCCGATAATCTTAGATAGTCTGCAATGACTAGTTTTATGCTTCAACTATAAAAAGATTCATTCAAATCCAAATCAAAGGTTGGACAATAATAGCTATTACTGAGCATTAAAGAGCAATATGAGTTTAAATTCTTTTAATCATTTTTATTCACATATTGAACATTTATCTTGCAATCAAATAAATTGTGTAAAGGAAGTTGATTTATAATATTTTCGTGCAAAATCAATTTGAATAATTATAAGTGTTGGAATATGCTTAGGTTAAAAGATTGGAGATAATCTCTTGTTGTAAAGGTCCATTAACACCTTGGAATTCAAGTGTAAGTGATGTTGAAGCCTTTGAGACTCGCTTAGTGAAATACTCAAGCCTGGTGAGCTTGAAGGCATGAACGTAAGCATGGTGGTTGAACCATGTAAAAATTGCATGTTTGTATTTACTACACTTTAATTTGAACATTTCGAATTTGTTTTCTTTGGTTGAACCGTTTTTAGCTTTAAGCACTAAATTTTATAATCCCAATTTACTCCTCTCCCCTCTTAGGTTGCTTAGTTATAATTTCATTTGATATCAAAGTAAAGTGCTCTTGTTCTTGACTTAATCGACTAGAGCTAGAATCTATGGCAACCTAAAATGATTCTACATTTAGGGAAGGACAATCTATCACTAGGCCATCATTTTTTTATGGTAATGACTATCCTTATTGAAAAATTATGATGATAATTTACCTACAGACCTTAGATTACAAAATTTGGGATATTGTTAATAATAGACCATTCGTAGCTATTACCAAAAATGAAAGAGGGGAAGATATCCCTAATTCATCCAACCAATGGAGTGAGGAAGAGAAGAGAAAGTTATCTCTAAACTCTAAAGTTATAAATGCATTAATTTGTGTACTTGATAAGAAAGAATTCCATATAGTGTTTAGTTGTGATAGTGCACAAAAAATTTGGAACAAAATTGAGATTGTCTATGAGAGGACAAATCAGGTTAAAAAGTCCAAAATCAATCGATACACTCGACAATATGAATTGTTCCAAATGGAACAAAATGAAAGTGCTTACTTGATGTACATTAGGTTTACGGATATTGTGAACACTTTAGGAGCCCTTGGAAAAACTTTTTCAAATAGAAAAAAGTTAAAGAAAATTATTAGGTCACTCTTACTAAATAGAGACCGAAGAGAACAATCATATAAGAAGCTAAGGATTTAAATACCTTACCTATTGATAATTTAATTGGTTCACTTATGTATTATGAAGAGGATTTGGTAGCTGAAAAAGGCAATGAGGAGCAAAAAAATTAGAGCATTGCACTAAAAGCCTCAAAATATGAGAGTAATGAGGAAAGCGAGCTGGATGATGAAGAGATGGCTATGCTAGCGCGGAGATTCAAAAAAATCTACAAGAAAACTAGAGAGCAAAGAAAATTTAGAAATTACAAGAATTCAAAGGAGAAGAAAGAGAAAATTACTTGCTATGAATGTAAGAGGCTTGGACACATAAAATAAGAGTGTTTACTTCTAAACAAGTTCAAGAAAAAAACCACGGTAGCCATATGGGATGATGGTGAGAATGAAATAAGTAATGATGAAGATCAACAAAAAATGTCAAGCCTAGCTCTCATGGCATTTAGGGATGAACCATTTGACAAACTTGATGAGGTAAGTAACTCTATTACTTATGATGAACTATTTGATGCCTTTAAGGAATTGCATGATAATTAGATGAGAATAGGTAAAAAGAAAGGTTGTAAAGAAAGTATTGTTCTTGAGCATGAAAATTCTTTTATTGATAGTTTGAAAAATGAAAATACAATGGTTAAGGAAAAAAAATGATGAGCTTAGCGATGTTGTCTTAAAATTCACTAATAGCTAAAAAATTTGGACAAGTTGTTGGGATCATAATAATATATTTTTGACAAGGGAGGTATTGGCTATAAGCCAAATTTAAAACAAAAATATTATAATAATTACTTTATAAAAAATACTTCCATTAATGATCAAGTTTTATGTCATTATTGCAACTAAACTAGTCATATGAAAAATAGATATCCTATCAAGAAAAATGCTCATTATGGAATGAAATGTATTTTGGTTCCAAAAGGAGCCATTGTAAACACTCAAGGACTTAAAAAGGTTTGGTACCTAAGTCATAAGTTTTCTTATGCAAGGGTTGAAGAAGAAGAAAAGTAAATGGTGCCTGAACAATGGTTATTCAAGACACATGACAGGGAGATATTTTTAGTTTTCAAGTTTTACCAAGGTTAAAAATGGTGCAGATGCTTCTTTTGATGACATCAAAAGGAAAGATCCTTGGAATGGAAAATGTTGGTAAAGGTTTGGTACCTAAGTCTTGAGTTTTCTTATGCAGGGGTTGAAGAAGAAGAAAAGTAAATGGTACCTAGACAGTGGTTGTTCAAGACACATGACAGGAAACTATTCTTAGTTTTCAAGTAAAATTAAGGTTAAAAATAGTGCAGATGCTTCTTTTGGTGACAACTCAAAAGGAAAGATCCTTGGAATTAAAAATATCGGTAAAGTATCTTCAACTCTGATTGAAAATGTGTGTTTAATTGAGAACTTGAAACATAATTTGATTAGCATTAGTCAATTATGTGATAAAGGTTTTAGAGTTGTCTTTGATAAAAATAGATGTGTTATAGAAAATACATGTGATAACAAGATATTTTTTGCTGAAAATAGATGTGGTAATGTGTATACCATTGACATAGAATGTACATCTACCCAAGAAAAAAGTTTTTCCGCATTGTTGATTGGTTATGGCACAAAAGATTAGGACATGCAAGCATGGATTTTATTTTAAAGGTTTTCAAAATTGATTTAGTTAAAGGTCTTCCTAAAATTAATTTTTAAAATGATAAGATTTGTGAAGCATGCCAATTTGGCAAACAAATCAAAACCTCTTTAAAAAACAAAAATTATATTTCTACTTCAAAACCTCTTCAACTTCTTCACATAGACTTATTTGGACCTTCTAGATATGCTAGATTGAATAGCAATTATTATGGTAGATTGAATAACAAGTATTATGCATTTTTAATTGTTGATGATTTCTCTAAATTCACGTTGGTATTATTCTTAGCCAATAAAGATGATGCTTTTGATGCTTTTAAGGTGTTTTGTAAAAATATTCAAAATAAAAAGGGTTATAGTATTGCATGTATTAAGAGTGATCATGGAGGAGAATTTGATAATCATGGCATTGAATACCAATGCTCTTCACCTAGGACTCCACAATAAAATGAAATTAGTCTATTCAAGAAATGGCTAGAACCACGTTGAATGAAAATTGTTTACCTAAATAGTTTTAGGTTGAAGCCGTTAACACTGCATGTTATATTTTAAATCTTGTGTTAATAAGACCTACTCTTAATAAAACTCTTTATGAACTTTAGAAAGATAGAAAACCCAACATTGGATATTTCAAATTTTTTTATGAAAATATTTTATTTTGAACACAAACAATAATCTTGGTAAATTTGATTTAAAATCTAATTTAGGCATCTTTCTTGGGTATTCAAACTCAAGCAAAGCTTATAGAGTAATAATAAAAGAACATTGGTTGCGGAGGAGTCCATGGATATTACATTTGACAAGTCTAACCCCTCCTCTAAAGAGAAAGTTGTTATTGTTGATGGTGCGGATAAAAAATCACAAGAAGTGTCTTTGAAAGATGGGAAAAAATGATGCATCATCTGGAAATCAAAAGGAATAAAAAAAAAGAAATAAGTGTAGAACAAAATGAAGGTACTTCTCAAACACTCTCTAAAGAGTGGAGGTATGTTAGATACAATTTTAGGTGATCCTTCTAGAGGAATAACAACTATATTATATTTTAAAAACACTTATGAGCATACTGCATTTATTTCTCAAATAAAACCAAAATCTTTTTACGGATGCGGAAAGTGATGAATCTTGGATTATGGCAATACAAGATGAGTTAAATTAATTTGAGAGAAACTACGTATGGGAATTAATTTCTAAATCAGAACACCAATCCGTCATAGGCACTAAATGGGTATTTAGAAACAAAATAGATGAAATCAATATGGTTGTAAGAAACAAAAGTAGATTAGTGGCTCAGGGTCATAACCAAGAAGAATAAATTGATTTTGATGATGCTTTACACCTGTAGTTATATTAGAGTTCATTAGGATGTTATTAGCATTTATATATTGTAAAGATTTCATCTTGTATCAAATGGATGTTAAAAGTACATTTTTAAATGGCTACATTATGTAGGAAGCTTATGTGAAATAATGTTTTGCTTTTGAAAATGAGAAATGTCTAAATCATGTCTACAAGTTAACGAAAGCTTTTTATGATTTAAAACAAGCACCAAGAGCATAGTATTATAGGCTCCAGAATTTCTTACTGGATAATGGTTTCTTAATGAGTAAGGCTAGCACAACTCTTTTATTAAGCATAGGAATAATGATATACTCATTGTTCAAATTTGTGTTGATGACATTATTTTAGTAAAAAGTTGAAACAAATGTACGAAATCATTTTTTAGGGAAAATGGTTAGCCACTATGAAATAAATGGATAGCTATTTTTTAAACAGAAATCTTATATTTGCGTTCTGGAGGATAACGGCTTGCTAATAAGGATTTACCAGGTCCCCGATAACTTTAGAAATCTTAACCTGCATTCTACCTACTAACGGTTCGCCGATATCTCATTAAACGGCCCGCCGATAATATGCTGACAATGTGATGCCTTACTGGACGATAATGGTGTTTGGGTAATATCGGACAGGCCCCTCGAAGCCCTTCCAGCTCGGATAAAACACCCCGAGGACAGCCTAGCCCGATCAGCCCTTCTGGTCAAAGCTATTCAAGGTCGAGGGATTCAGAGCTGCTCGAGCCCCGAACACTTCCTTCGCCTGCTCGTGGTCGTCCCTCAGGTCAAAGCTGGTCAAGGTCGAGAGCTAAGCCCTCCTTCGCCTGCTCGAGGTCGTCCCTCAGGTCAAAGCCGGTCAAGGTTGAGAGATAAGCACTCCTTCGCCTGCTCGAGGTCGTCTACCCCGGTCAAAGCCGGTCTAGGTCGAGAACCGAGCAGCTCTCCAGGTCAAAGCTGGTCAAGGTCGAGAACAGAGCACACCTTTCCTGCTCGCAGAGGTTAGGTCCACGAGCATAACTAGACAAGACCCGGGCAGGAGAGCAGCCCGACCCGTTTCCTCAGAATCCCGGCACACCTTTTAATGTCTCACCAGGGCCCCACATGTTATAGTGGCGATACTGTTGCCAGTGGCCGGCACATGCCTCCAAGGTGTCATCATTCCTAGCGCACTTGCCCGACATGGTGATCTGGACACGTGAATCGGGTTAAGGGGGACAGCCGCTCATCCCTAGGGAATATTCCGCCAATCCCGACTGTTAGAGGGACCCAGATACCACTAGCATGGGAGTGGACAGCCTGGAAATGGAAAAAGTGGGAAAAATGGAGGATAAAAGGAAACGAAGGGGAACGTTACAGAGGTTGGCATTTCTAATTCACAAAGGGTTGGAAAAAAATCCATTCACAGGTTCTTCCTATTCTGACTTCTCTCATTTTGATTTTCTGAAAAAACCATATCCATTCAAAAAGGGGGGGCGAAATAATACCCCTTTCATCTTTCCGGTCTCCTTCACTAAAGGAGATACCAAAAAGAACAACCCGATTACTGACTTGAGCGTCGTGGGGTTTCGGCGGAACACGCCGGCGACCCACGACCTGTTTTACGTGAGTACGGGACCGGGAGATCTCCGTTCCGAAGAAGGCAGTGAGCAGGGCGAAGGAGGTAATCCTGCTCGAGATCGAGCTTATCGCGAGCGAAGGATCGAGGCCTTGTTTGAAGCCATGACGGAAGGTTCGAACAGATCCTGCTTGAGCTGTTTGGAAGCCTTTGTTCGAAGGTTCGAGGCACTTGTTGAGGCACGCGGAAAAGCGCATCAACATCTTTTGGCGGCCGTCTGTGGGGATCGGCACAAAAGAATGATTACTGATACATTCAAGACACGACGCTAGCGATGAGGGAAGCAGTAGAAGAGGATTAAGTCCGGAAGAATCGGTAACTTTGAGAGAAGTGGCCAATGAGGCCCGAGCAGGAGTGATCGAGGAAAGAATGGATCGGATGGAAAAGCAGATCGAAACTCGACCTCCACTATTACAAGAATTTAGGGACGGACGAGAGAAAAGCATGTAATGATGTCCGGAGTCCGATCGAGGAATGCTCGTGTTCGGGAAAATGTGGGAGATGAGGCCCAGACCTAGGGCCCCAAATGTTGCGATGAGGAAGAAACAAACATGGAGGAAAGGGGTCCGTCAGCATTTACGAGGATCTGACTGACCTCTCGTGCGGAGGAATTGGAGGGAGAGGTCTGTGAGGTTGTCACGAGTTGTGGAAGATCTTGAGGAGCGGAAAGAGTCAGGCTGGCGAATAATCTTTGGACAACGAATCTCCACTCTCCGCGGAGATCATGGGTGTTATGATCCCACGTGACTTTCGCTTCCGGATCTGAAATTTTCGGGAAAAAGTGATCCGTTAGTGCACATAGAAGCGGTTCAACGACATGGCGGAGTGCGAGGATTGTCGGTGACTCGGAGGTCCGGGCCTTCCACTCACCTGGAGGGAAGAGCGAGAGAATCGTCTGCATGAGACTCCACGGGAAGCATCTTGAGCTTTGAGCAGGATGTGCGGGGAGTTCGCGGAGCAATTTTGGGACGCGGTGACCCACGAGGATGACATGATGGAGTTGTCGGAGTAAGGCGAGAGGAGGGAGAGTCCCTCGGGAGTTTATCAAAAGATACCATAGATCGGTTCTAGATCTTGGTGCGTTTAACCACCCCGAGCTACGAGAGGATTGAAGGATGGGATCGGGATAGGGAGACCATGGTATAACTGCTGAGTCCTTGATCAGATTCGTATTCGGATGCGTATGAGCGAGTAAAGCGGACATGGTAATTGGAGAAGAAAAGGCTATAGGCGAGGAATGAGCAAGTCAATTGAGCAAGAAGGAAGGAGAAAGGGGTCTGCCAGGGACAAAGGCTCAAGGCGTGAGAGGCCGGGCTGCCTGTCTGACCCATGTCGGAGAGTTCCCCATCGCGGATGGTTCCCGAGCCACCTCGCGAGTCTCAGGTAGGGATCGCGAGAGAATCTGAGGCGTCATGATGGCCACACACCCATGACCGGCCATGAGCGGACTGAGATGAACCACGGCCAGAGCGGACCAGTCCATTGCCACCCTCGCAGAAGCTTCCCGAGGGATGAGGCAATACTGAGTGGTGGAGCAGGCCACCTTACTGAGCGATATCTGAGGTTGAAGGTATCTCGAAGAGATACTTCAAGTGGTTGAAGGCGAGGGCTGCTGAGCCTACCAGCGTAGATGGCCAAGTCGGTGGCAAGCGGGATAAGGCGATTCTGCGGTTTCTATGGTAACCACGGCCACTCCACGCTGCAATCTAGTGATTTGAAAAACCGGTGGAGGATGCGGTTAGGAACCGATACTTGGATGAGTTTGTTGAAGGGGACACCGGTGGTTGAGCGGCGACTGAGGAAGATGGCGAGACTTACTGAAATAGACACGAGAACAACTAGTCCACGAGGGTAATCTCGGGAGGGCCCATGATGGCGGGAAGTTCAAGCAGGGCCGGAAAAACTACTGCCGGATATCATGCATAGGACGAGAAGTCATGTTCGATGCTCCTGCTGCCAGAAGGCCAAGGTTCGGCGGTGCCAATTATGTAGACAGATGGGGACGAGGAGGGGTCTTGTACCTCACGAGGACGCCACAGTGGTAAAAGCCGGCATAGCAAATAAGGAAGTTGACCAGAATCTTGGTTGAATCGGGGAGCTCGGTGGATATTCTCTTGAATCCACACTCGAGGATTTAGGAATAGCAGTGCGAGCCTCGGCAGACGAGCACTTCACTGAAAGGATTCGGGGAGAAAGCTAATACCTCAGGAATCATCAAGCTGGCGGCGACCATGGGCTCAAAACCTTTCGAGAAGAACATGATCTTTGGATTTCGTGGTGGTAGATGAAGCCGACCCGTGCCGAGGCGATTCTAGGGAGGCCGTTCATGAGGATCGACCAATGCGTGCTATCCACCCATTATTTAGCCTTAAGTATTGGGTAAATGGAATTGTTGGGGTCGTGAAAGGCGACGAAAGGGTGGCGAAGAGCTGCTACGCAGTAGTGCCAAAGAAACCATCGCGAGATAATCTCGCTCGACTCGGGGAGGAATCGAGGAATGGAAGGCGAGGAGCATCTCAGGCCAGCTCATCCAGACGGACGAGATGTCGAGAGCAGTGGAGCGTACTAACTCACGAGGAAGTATTTCCAGTAGGTCTCCTTGTATTGTGAAATGCTAATGTAAGATTTCGTCCCAAGATGGGATATGTAAAAGTATAAATCCATGTAAGAATAAGAAAAGCATTCATAATGTAAGTTCAAAATGAAGACCGGAAGCAGAAGAACTCCTTGGCCAGAAGTCCCAAAGCCTAAGTCATTAGGCGGGACGGTGCCAAGCTCGGATCAATTGAAGACCAGAGAGGAGTAATATCAGAAGAAACTCGGGTCAATTAAAAGGCCCGACCAGAAGATCAAGAAGAGCTCCTTGGCCATAAGTCCCAAAGCCTAAGTCTTAGGCGGGACGGTGCCATGCTTCGGTCAATGCGAGGCCGGCGGGAGTATAACAGAAGGCGCTTGGGTCGATTGCGGGCCCGGCAGGGAGTATCGACAAGCTCGGGTCAATTGCGGGCCCGGCGGAAGATCGAGAAGAGCTCCTTGGCTAGAAGTCCCAAGGCCTAAGTCTTAGGCGGGACGGTGCCAAGCTTAGGTCAATTAAAGGCCGGCGGGAGTAATATCAGAAGAAGCTCGGGTCAATTAAAAGGCTCGAGCAGAAGTTCAAGAAGAACTCCTTGGCCAGAAGTCCCAAAGCCTAAGTCTTAGGCGGGACGGTACCATGCTTGGGTCAATTGCAGACCCGAGCAGGAGTATCAGCAAGCTCCGGTCAATTAAAAGGCCCGAGCAGGAGAAGCCAAGAAGAGCTCCTCGGCATAAGTCCCAAAGCCTAAGTCTTAGGTGGGACGGTGCCATGCTTGGGTCAATTGCGAGGCCGGCGGGAGTATAACACCGGAAGACGCTTGGGTCAATTGCAGGCCCGAGCAGGAGTAGAGATTAAGAAGACATTTGGGTCAATTAAAAGGCCCGAGCGGGAGAAGTTTCAGAAGAGCTCCTTGGCCAAAAGTCCCAAAGCCTAAGTCTTAAGCGGGACGGTGCCATGCTTGGGTCAACTGCAGGCCCGAGCAGGAGTATAACAAGAAGACGCTTGGGTCAATTGTAGGCCCGAGCAAGAGTAGAGATTCAGAAGACATTTCGGTCAATTAAAAGGCCCGAGCAGGAGAAGTCAAGAAGAGCCCCTCGGCCAGAAGTCCCAAAGACTAAGTCTTAGGCGGGACGGTGCCATGCTTGGGTCAATTGCAGGCCCGAGCAGGAGTATCAGCAAGCCTGGGTCAATTGTAGGCCCGGGCAGAAGATCAAGAAGAGCTCCTTGGCCAGAAGTCCCAAAGCCTAATTCTTAGGCGGGATGGTGCCATGCTTGGGTCAATTGCGGGCCCGGCGGGAGTATCGAGCAAGCTCGGGTCAATTGCAGGCCGGCGGAAGATCAGAAGAGCTCCTTGGCCAGAAGTCCCAAGGCCTAAGTCTTAGGCGGGACGGTGCCAAGCTTGGGTCAATTAAAAGGCCCGAGCAGGAGTAACATCAGAAGAAGCTCGGGTCAATTAAAAGGCTCGAGCAGAAGTTCAAGAAGAACTCCTTGGCCAGAAGTCCCAAAGCCTAAGTCCTAGGCGGGATGATGCCATGCTTGGGTCAATTGCAGGCCCGAGCAGGAGTATCAGCAAGCTTCGGTCAATTAAAAGGCCCGAGCAGGAGAAGTCAAGAAGAGCTCCTTGGCATAAGTCCCAAAGCCTAAGTCTTAGGCGGGACGGTGCCATGCTTGGGTCAATTGCAGGCCCGAGTAGGAGTAGAGATTAAGAAGACGTTTGGGTCAATTAAAAGGCCCGAGCGGGAGAAGTTTCAGAAGAGCTCCTTGGCCAGAAGTCCCAAAGCCTAAGTCTTAAGCGGGACGGTGCCATGCTTGGGTCAATTGCAGGCCCGAGCAGGAGTATAACAAGAAGACGCTTGGGTCAATTGTAGGCCCGAGCAAGAGTAGAGATTCAGAAGACATTTGGGTCAATTAAAAGGCCCGAGCAGGAGAAGTCAAGAAGATCCCCTCGGCCAGAAGTCGCAAAGCCTAAGTCTTAGGCGGGACGGTGCCATGCTTGGGTCAATTGCAGGCCCGAGCAGGAGTATAACACTAGAAGACGCTTGGGTCAATTGCAGGCCCGAGCATGAGTATGAAGAAGCTCCGGTCAATTAAAAGGCCCGAGCGGGAGAAGTCAAGAAGAGCTCATTGGCCAGAAGTCGCAAAGCCTAAGTCTTAGGCGGGACGGTGCCATGCTTGGGTCAATTGCAGGCCCGAGCAGGAGTAGAGATTCAGAAGACGTTTGGGTCAATTAAAAGGCCCGAGCAGGAGAAGTCAAGAAGAGCTCCTTGGCCATAAGTCCCAAAGCCTAAGTCTTAGGCGGGACGGTGCCATGCTTGGGTCAATTGCAGGCCCGAGCAGGAGTATAACAAGAAGACGCTTGGGTCAATTGCAGGCCCGAGCAGGAGTAGAGATTCAAGAAGACGTTTGGGTCAATTAAAAGGCCCGAGCGGGAGAAGTTTCAGAAGAGCTCCTCGGCCAGAAGTCCCACTGGGACGGTGCCACACTGGGTCGATTACGAGGCCGAGCAAGAGTAATGACAGAAGACGCCTCGGTCGATTGCGGGCCCGGCGAAGTTCAGAAGAAATCCTTTTCAATATCGAGGCGGTCCCAAAGCCTAAGTGGGAGACAAGCTGGGACACGTGGGAAGCGTAAAGGCCTCGAATCGACCCATTATCATCGAGTTTCGGTCTTATCTCATTTCACTCAAAAGACTGAAGCTGGGGACCGGTGTTTGGGTAATATTGGACGGGCCCTCGAAGCCCTTCCAGCTCGGATAAAACACCCGAGGACGACTCTAGCCGAGCAGCCCTTACAGTCAAAGTTATTCAAGGTCGAGGATTCGAGTCGCTCGAGCCCCGAGCACTTCCTTCGCCTGCTCGTGGTGCGTCCTTCGGTCAAAGTCGGTCAAGGTCGAGAGCTAAGCCCTCCTTCGCCGCTCGAGGTCGTCCCTCAGGTCAAAGCTGGTCAAGGTCGAGAGATAAGCACTCCTTCGCCTGCTCGAGGTCGTCTACCCCGGTCAAAGCAGGTCTAGGTCGGGAACCGAGCAGCTCTCCAGGTCAAAGCTGGTCAAGGTCGAGAACCGAGCACACCTTTCCTGCTCACAGAGGTTAGGTCCACGAGCACAACTGGACAAGACCCGAGCAGGAGAGCAGCCCGACCAGTATCCTCAGAATCCCGGCACACCTTTTAATGTCTCACCAGGGCCCCTTCATGTTATAGTGGCGATACTGTTGCCGGTGGCCGGCACATGCCTCCAATGTGTCATCATTCCTAGCGCACTTGCTCGACATGGTGATCTGGCCACGTGAATCAGGTTAAGGGGGACAGCCGCTCATCCCTAGGGAATATTCCGCCAATCTCGGCTGTCAGAGGGACCCAGATACCACTAGCGTGGGAGTGGATAGCCTGGAAATGGAAAGAGCGGGAAAAATAGAGGATAAAAGGAAACGAAGGGGAACGTTACAGAGGTTGGCATTTCTAATTCACAAAGGGTTGGAAAAAAATCCATTCACAGGTTCTTCCTGTTCTGACTTCTCTCACTTTGATTTTCTGAAAAAACCATATCCATTCAAAAAGGGGGGGGGGGCGAAATAATACCCCTTTCATCTTTTCGGTCTCCTTCACTAAGGGAGATACCAAAAAGAACAACCCGATTACTGACTTGAGCGTCGGAGGGTTTTGCTGAACACGCCCGCGACCCCGACTCGTTTTACGTGAGTGCAGGACCGGAGATCTCCGTTCTGAAGAAGACAGCGGAACAGGACGAAGGAGGTAATCCTACTCGAGATCGAGCTTATCGCGAGCAGAAGGATCGAGGCACTGTTTGAAGCCATGAGTGAAGGTTCGAGCAGATCCTGCTCGAGCTGTTTGGAGGCACTGTTTGAAGGTTCGAGGCACTGTTGAGGCACGCGGGAAAAACTGCATCAACAAATGGCTCACCGATAAGTCAGTAAATGGCTTGCCGTTTTTGTGGTTTATCTATATAGTGACCTTCTTCTTCCCCACTTTCCCTTGGTCCTGAACCGTTTTCCTTACCTTCATCGACGACAGCCCACTCTATCTCTATAAATCACCTTATTCCTTCATTTTTCTTGCAAAATTAAGTCTTTCGTAGCCTTTCAATCTACCTAAACTCTTGCAAAACTCATTTTTCAACCAAATCATGAAAATCCAAAATTAAAACTCCAGATTTTCTGTGGTTTTCTTCTTCTTATTTGACCAATTTTTTATCTAATTATCTCTATATACACCTGTCTCTACCCTTATAAATCATTTCTACCAATTTATTTTCTCTAAACTCATCAAATTTTAAAATCCCAAATTTTACCCCCATATGGCAAGCGGTTCTTCATTCTGGAAGCGTATAAAGGTCAAATACACTTGAGTGGTCCTGGCTTAAAGCCGAAAAATTTAGACTTCACTCTTAAACTCATCAAATTTTAAAATCCCAAATTTTACCCCCATATGGCAAGCGGTTCTTCATTCTGGAAGCGTATAAAGGTCAAATACACTTGAGTGGTCCTGGCTTAAAGCCGAAAAATTTAGACTTCACTCAACTTCATTTTCCTCTAGCTCATATGGCTCAAAGATTCACGATAAGTTTCATAGACAAATAACCCCCTCGTATTTAACTGATATTGATGAGTTTTCTAACATTATTATATACAGAAGTAGTTTAAGAAATTTTCTCCAACCTTGGGAACTTGCATTAAGTATAAATGAACATGTGTATGAGAACTTGGTTAGGGTGGTGTGAGGATTAAGTTTAATGCTTTTAAGTTATGTCACATAATTAGAACTCGTCCAGGAGGGCTACAGATTTATATAACTAGGATGGAATTAATGTTTAATGATCTTTGCCATGTCAGTATTATCAGGAACATATATCGATGTAGTGATCTGTCCGACGATATGTGTTCCCTATCCTTTAAATCTTAAATTCTGCCATTCCAGATTCGCATATTTTATAGCAACCTTCAGCACATGGTCACTCCTAAGCAGGGTCATATTGATAAGGTGTCTAGGTTAGGTGTTGGGCTCCTTGATTCACTTATTCAGCAATGACCAGTTAACCTAAGTTACACCATTATACGCCACATATTGAGCACACTCGTAATAACTAATCAGTCCCTTCTATACAGTAGCATTATCACTAAGATTTTGCTTTATTTTGACATTGCCCTTACTAAATCTGTCCATAGCAAGTTAAAGAAGCGGGGTAGAGATCTTATTGCTACTATATGCTTTTACAAGAAGAACGATCAGTGGCTTAAGACTCCCTCCTCAATGATACGTACCTTGCTGATCAGTTAACAAACTTTAGGCTAGAAGCTCATCCTTGTGCCCCTGAGAGAGTTGGAGTATGACGAGGCTGAGATAAGGAGCAGGAGGAGTCTAAGCCTGAGAGGTCTAGCTGATGAGTAGCTTTTAGCTTGAAAGAATATATTACAACAGTTTCTAGGCCAAGTTGATACTATTTTCGAGTAGCAGCAGCAGCTCAAATCCCAATTTGGAGTTCTTCAAACTCAGCAGCAACTGCTTCAGTATCAGTTTGAGATTTTTCCATATTCAATAGCGTCAGATCTTGGATGGTCAGCAGCGCATCCTTTTTGCCCTTGGCATCCCTCCATCCAAGTCGTCATTGCAGCCACCCCCATAGTTGTTCTGTTTCTATACATTTCGCAGAAATATTTACCTACATTTCTGCATCATACATTTATTTATGTTTTGTTTTCTTTGTTTTTAGATGGTACGATGATATTCTGGACAGCATGATTTTGTGATTGTTGATTTTGATGTTTTATTTGCTTCTATATTATATTAAATTGATATTTAGATGTTGATTAGTTTGATGTCATATGTTTAATTGGATGATAGTTTAGGATGATTGTTTAGTTGTTGGAGTTGCGATCATGTGTTTTTAGAATTGTTTGATTGATGGAGTTAGATGATTTATAAAGTATTTGGGAGTGCTCTTTTCAGGTTAAAAAATTTGGATTTCCTCCATTTTCCGAGGAGGTTCTGTCAAAAGTTTTGCAAAATTTCATGCCCCTTCGTTTTCTAATTCTTTTCTTTTTGATGATGAAGGGAGAGAAATGACCAATAAGTATAAGCAATTTGCGTTCAAAATTCTTATGCTAAATGGCCTTTTTTAAAATAATTTTTACAAAGATTGATTTACATGAGAGGAGCATATACTCATGGGACTTAATACTTAAAGGAAGTTTAAATTTTTCACACTTTTCAAAATTTCCTTAAAGAGTTTGTCATCATCAAAAAGAAGGAGAATGTTAGCATATGTATTTTTGTAAT
This sequence comes from Murraya koenigii, assembly GCA_025617385.1. Taxonomy (NCBI): domain Eukaryota; kingdom Viridiplantae; phylum Streptophyta; class Magnoliopsida; order Sapindales; family Rutaceae; genus Murraya; species Murraya koenigii. The sequence goes on from CM046814.1 coordinate 13,327,603, forward strand.
AATAATTTTGATGATAACAAACATATTTTGAATCAATTTTAAAGAAGTTTTAAATTAGATCAAAACTCTCAAAGCCAAAAAGTTTTTAAAACAAAGAATAAGTTTTCTGGTAGTAAATGATTTCTTGTTAATCTTGAAAACGGCTAACTGATTCTTTTAAAGTACTAGCTTTTCTAAAAAAAAATAGCTAACCTATAATAGAGTAAATGACTAACTGTTTTCAAGCTTAATTTAAGCTTGGTCTCTAGAAACAAACAGCTAACCGACAACATAGAAAATGGCTAACGGTTATCAAGAAGAATTTAAGATTGATTTTTAAAAGCTAACAACACGACATGGATAAACGACTAATTGAGTATTTGAAGTTTGGCCCAACGGTAACTTGCTCAAATCAAAATGGCAATCCGATAACAGATTACACGCAATTCAATAACATCAGATAGTGTGTAACGGCTAGTTTTCTACTCCAACTATAAAAAGATTCATTCAAATTCAAATCAAAGGTTAGATAACAATAGCTATTACTGAGCATTCAAGAGCAATCTGAGTTTAAATTCTTGTAATCATTTTTTATTCACACTGTTGATGATGTTTTCCCGCGTCCCTTCAAACAGTGTTAAGAATCTTCTGCTCGCGTCTAGCTCGAGCTCGAGCAGGACTGCCTCCCAATTCTAACCCTTCTGTCTTTTTCAAGAACAGAAGTCTCCCAGACCTGTACTCACAGAAAACAAGGTCAGGGGTCATCGGGTGTTGTTCCGGCAAAAATCCTCCAAAGATCAAGTCAGTGATCGGGTTGTTCTTTTTGGTATCCCTCTTAGTTAGAGAGACCGGAAGAATGAAAGGGGTATTTTAGCCTTCCATTCTGAATAATAGAATTTTCAGAGAATTAGTGTAAAGGGAAGCGAAGATAGGAAGAACCTGTTTGAATTTTCGGAACCCCTGCAATTTACCTGTTCGTTTCATTTTATCCTCCATTTTTCCTGCCTTTTCCCTCCGAGAGCATTCGTTCTCGTGTCGGTGGTGTCTGGGCCCCTCTGACAGCCGGGATTAGCGTAATATTCCCTAGGGATACGCGGCTGTCTCCTTAACTTAGTTCACATGGCCAGATCATCATGTCGGGCATGCGCGCAAGGAATGATGACACTGTGGGGGCATGTACCACCACCACACCATGTGGGGCCCTGGTCAGACATCGTAAGGTGTGCAGGATTCTGAGGAAACGAGTCAGACTGTCCTGAGCCGAGTCTCACGTTCCATCTGTCTTGTGACTGGCATAGTCTAGTTGTGCTCGAGAACTTGATTGCATCGAGCAGAAAGGAGAGCTCGAGTCTCGAGCAGGCGAGAAAGCTTGGAGTTCAGACAGCTCTGAATTGCTTGACCTTGACCAGCTTTGACGTCTAGTGAGATCGTCTTCGTGCCAGTGGTCGGGACTTCTGCTTGAGCTGGGTTGACCTCGCGGTATTTTATTCGAGCTGGAAGAGCCTCGAGGAGACCTGCCCGATATTACCCAAACACCAGTTCCCCAGTTTCTAGTCTTTTGAGTGAAACGAGATAAGACTGGAAACTTATTAGTGATGGGCCAACTTCCCGGCCTTTTACACTCCCTTACGTTTTACAACTGTCTTCCACTTCTGTCATTTCGCATTTAATGCGGGACACGTGGACGAATCCTGACCGTGCGTTCAAATTTTGAAGGGACGTGACTCGAAAGGTCGCGCCCCTTGATCTACGTGCCGTCTGCTGAAGAGACGCACGCACCTTTTGCCATTCCTCTTTTAAAAACCCTTGATTTCTTCATTGTACTTCCTATTGCTCATTTTTACTCAACCCAAAATTTTCTGCAAGTGCTTCTTCGTCTTCTTCTTCCGTGTCAGAGTTATTCCCGGCTGTATAAACCTTTCTCTGTATCCAGGTACAACCTTTCTTCTTTTCTATCTTCACCATTTTTCCTTCTTCCGGGTCCCTGATTTCATTTGGGTAGATTAAACTCTAGGAGAAAATGTCTAGTAGAGCCCGTAGGATGTCCCCTGAGGAATCTTCCTCTTCAAGTAAAGTAGAGCCTCTTAGTATAATTCCACGAGGGATTCTAGTTCGAAGGGGCATTGCCGTGACGGAGGCCAGTAGCGTCGGGAGGAAAGGGCCGACCAAAGGTCTGAGGGTAGGGGATACCCGATTGACCAAATGAGATGTGAAACCACCCAGTTAGATTTGGATAGGCTTAGGCATACCTATCATATACCCGATAGTATAGATTTACGGTTTCGGGGCAGGTGTGATATCCCCAGCCTTATTTTCCACCTAGAATGCTTCGAATGGGAGTCAGTTGCCTCTCGACCTTATTTTGCCCGGGTTTTGTCCAAATATCGTCGGCCCAGGCGATTGAACCCGAATGGGTGGAGGGTCCTTTCCGGACTCTTTGTGGTATGGAAATGGTGCAATCTGGGTGAACCCTCGGTAGGGAAATAAAGCACCTATGTCGGTTGAAGTGCGGCCGAAGGATCTTGGTTGGTATTACGCTTACCTCCGGCTGAAGGGTAAAAAGCCCATCAGTGATCTCCGACTTACGGTGGCAGCTGGAAGAGCAAATTCTTCTTCGTTGGGGAGAATGGGGACCTGCTGCACCTCTCACTGGGGATCCCTCCGGTTCCACGGCATTTTGCACTCGGGTTGTCTATCCGTCCGGTGAATTCTCATTTTAATTTTTACGCTTGCATCTGTTCTCATTATTTTGACTTGGCTATTTTTGCGGTTTCTAGGGTGCTTCTTTCGAGTTGGGAAGAGCTTGAGCACTGCGTGAAGACTGCTCTTGACAACGCGAGCTCGTGCGGGGCTGCTACACCCCAAAATTTTTTGGAATTTAGCCTAGTGCCAGCAGAAGATATGAGGGGGGTGCGCGAGATGATGCACAGGCGTGTAGGAACTGCCGCAGGTGCGAGCACCTCGAAGAGACCATGAGGAGAAACAGATGCTCCACCTCTACCTGCTCGAGTTCCCCCTTCTGCTCAGCAAGCAGCACGAACAGAAGAAGGTCCTCCTCGCAGGCGTCAAAGGACTGCAGCCTCAGCTCGCCCTCGACCCGAAGATGTGCAGGAGCAGGGTCTGCCCAGCCGTGTCGAACTCTACCTGAGGAACTTTACCGGGGAGATGGACGACAGGTTCCTGGACGAGCTAGAGTCCTATGATGCTGACGAGCTACTTAGTGCTCTCCAGCGTCTCTCTTCCTGAACTTCAGCGGTTGTAACTAGGCTCAAGGCCAAGACCCAAGACTCTCAGGAGGAACTTCGAGCAGCGATCTTGGAGCAGACTGTCGGGGAGATGAAAGAGGAGAACTCGAGGCTCCAAGAGGAGAATGTAACCTTTGCAGAGAGGACAGTGGTGTCTGACTCTAAGGTTTCTCAATTCCAGAGTGAGCTGACTGTCATCCGTGAAAAGTTGATCGAGACTCGGAAGGATTTGGACATCCAGAGATCCTCCTACGAGAAGGCCATGGAAGGGGAAACTTCTTGTCTCCAAGGGCAGATAGATGCTTTGAAGGTCTAGCTCGCATCCAAGTACAACAATGGGGTGGACTTCAGCTATGACTGCCTCATGTATGCCTTGGGCAAGGTACATCCTGAGGTCGACCTGTCTAAGATCCAAGAGGGTGTTGCCGAGTACATGCGCATTCACGACGCCCCTACCCCTTCCGAGCCACAGACTAGACCTGGGGAAGTTGATCCTCCCCCTGCTGCTGACGCTCCTCCTGTTGCTACTCCTCCTGCTGCTGCAGATGATGCCCATGCTGCTGCTGCCGATGACAACCCTGCTACTTGAACTATATTTTTCCTTCTCTTTTTTTTTTTATTATTCCCTGTACTTATAATCTTTTCAATAAAATAAAAAGACATATATTGAATAACTCCTTTTTGTGCTCGTGTGTATATTCTCTTGTTTTGTATGTGGGATTGACTTCATATACTTGCTAAGTGAGAATTTTGTAAGTGTTGGACTTTTTATTTTATTTTATGCCCAAGTGTATTACTACGTGTTTGATTCTTTAGATTTATGCTTGGCAAAGATTTGCCTTGAGTTAGGCTGAAAGCCTTTGGCCTGCTTTGTGAGCTCGGTCTTTTTGCACCGAGAAAGGAATCGTGTTTTCTGGCTCTTTATATTGAGAGCTTATTTGCTTCGAGCCCAATTTTTGTTCATGTTTAAATTTAATGTAATCTCCTCGCACTCTTCTTGCTCGAGCCTATAATTACCTACGCTTGGCACCGTCTCGTCTGAGGCTTAGGCTTTGGGACTTCTGGCCTTAGCATTCTTCATGAGCTTCCTCTGCTCGGCCTACAATTGGCCTCGCTGGACATCGTCCCACCTAAGACTTAGGCTTTGGGACTTCTGACCTTAGCGTTCTTCATGAGCTTCTTTTGCTCGGGCCTGCAATTGGCCTCGCTAGGTACCGTCCCGCCTAAAGGCTTAGGCTTTGGGACTTCTGACCTTAGCGTTCTTCACGAGCTTCTTCTGCTCAGCCTGCAATTGGCCTAGCTAGGTACCGTCCCCCCTAAAGGCTTAGGCTTTGGGGCATCTGACCTTAGTTTTCTTCATGACCTCCTTGTCTTCAACTTGAATTTATATTACAAATGTTTTTCTTACTCTTACATACATTTGAGTTTTTACACATCCCCATTTTGGGAAGGAATCTTACATTAACACTCACAATACAAGGAAAATTACTTGAAGTATTTCATCAAGAGTTGTGCGTTCCACGGCCTCTTGACCTCTCCTCCATTCGGATGAGCTAGCCGGTATGCTCCTGGTCTGGCTAATTGAGGGACTCGATAAGGGCCTTCCCAATTTGGCTTTAGCACACCCTACCTTCGGTCCTTCGTGCTCTGGTTGACTCTTCTGAGTACCCAATCCCCCACTTGGAACTGGCGAATATGCACATTTCAGTTGTAATAACGAGCCACTCTCTGTTGATATTCTCCGATTTTAGCAGCGACCCATTCTCTCTTCTCTTCCAGCAAGTCCAGACCTGTACACATCTGCTCGTTGTTTTGCTCCTCATTGAAGTGTTCCGTCCGATGCGTCCACATTCCTATTTCAGCAGAAACCACTGCTTCGTGCCCAAACGCCAAGGAGAATGAGGTCTCTCCAAGGAGAATGGTTCTATAAGCCCATAAGACACCAGGCAGCTCGTCCACCCAGGCTCCTTTTTGCTCGCCAAGTCTGGTATTCAGGAGACGTTTTATGGTCTTGTTCACGGCTTCCACTTGCCTATTGGCTTGTGGATGTGAGGGAGAGCAAAATTTCAGCTCTATCCCCAGATTTCGGCAGAAGTCTCTGAACTTGCCGTTGTCAAACTGTCTCCCATTGTATGTGACCAATGCATAAGGAATCCCACTTCGACCCATTTGGTGAAATAATCGATTACGACTATGGCATGGGTGGCAGACACTTTCCCCTTCGGTAGTGGCCCGATCAAGTCAATTCCCCATTGAGCAAACGGCCACGGTGAGTTCATCACCGTAAAGTTCTCCGGAGGCTGAGTTAGGTAGTTGGCATAACTCTGGCAACTCTTGCAGCTTCTGGTCTTCTCCTGAGCATCTTGATGCATGCGGGGCCAAAAGTATCCTTGCCTCAAGGCCTTGAAAGCCAAAGACCTCACGCTAGAATGATTTCCGCAGATTCCTTCGTGTATCTCTCGGAGGACATAATCAGCCTCCTCCTGGTCTAAGCACCTCAGCAAGGGGAGAGTGTACCCCCGTTTATATAAGACCCCGTCGATGAGAGTGTACTTGGCCGCTTTGCACTTCAACTTCCTTGCTTGCTTCTTATCGACCGACACTGTCCCTTCCTTGAGGTAAGAAACGATTGGCTCCATCCAGATGTTGCTCGTCGATAAGCTCACCACCTCGTCCTCCTGCTCGATGGTTGAGCAGGTCTAGATTTCCAAAGGGATAGACTTCGGTATCTTGGGGTCTGATGTGGCCGCCATGCGAGCTATCATGTTAGCTCAAAAATTCTTTCCCCTTGGGATTTGTTCCACCTCGATAGCTCAGAAACTCACCATTAGCTGCTTTACCTTCCGTAGGTAAGCTTCCATCTTCTCCCCCTTCGCCTGGAAGCTCTCGTCGAGGTGGTTTGTCACCAGCTGTGAGTCTGTTCGAAGCTTTACCTCTTCTGCTTTTACTACCGAGGCGAGCTTCAATACCCCTATTACAGCTTCGTATTCGACCTGATTGTTGGTAACTTCGAACTCTAATTTCACAGCGTATTGCATCTCTACCCCTTCAAGACTTAGGGGCACAACTTCTGCCCCTGCTCCTTGATTTCCACAAGATCCATCTACTGTGACTATCCATGTGTTGGTCGAGGCCTGGAAATCTGGTAGTGGCTCACTCTCCGTCTCCTCATCCCTTGCAGTGCACTCGACCACGAAGTCAGCTAAAGACTGTGCTTTTATGGCTGCTCGGGGCTGGTAATTAATGTCGAACTCACTTAGCTCCATTGACCATTTTACCAACCTTCCAGAAGTCTCAAAATTGTACAGAGTTTGCCTGAGTGGCTAGTTTGTTAGAACCAGTACTGAATATGCCTGAAAATAAGGCCTCAGCTTTCAGGCTGCGTGACCGAGGCGAGTGCCCATTTCTCCATCGGTGGATATCGAGTCTCGACTTCAGTAAGCTCTGCTCGTGTAATAAATAGGGTACTGCACCCCTGACTCTTCCCTTACCAGAACTGAGCTCGTTGCGCATTAGGACACGGCTAAGTACAGAAACAGTACCTCCCCTGCTCGAGGTGTAGACAGTAATGGAGCCTTCAGCAAGTATTCTTTCAACTGTTGGAACGCCGCTTCGCATTCTGGCGTCCACTTTGTCTTCCTGCCTTTCTTCATTTCCTAGAAGAAAACTCGGTATTTATCCCTGGCTCGAGATACGAACTCGTTGAAGGATGCCGGTTCTCGAGTGAGACTTTGTATCTCCTCGAGGCTACGGGGGACCTCATTTCCACCATCTGCTCTTATCTTCTCGGATTGGCCTCGATCCTCTCGTGATGACCATGAAGCCTAAGAATTTTTCGAACCAGACCCAAAGGCATATTTCACTGGGTTTAGCTTCATCCGGTACTTTCTTAAAAGTGCAAAGGTCTCCTCTAAATGCCTTACATGCTCCTCCGCGTCTTTAGACTTGGTGATCATGTCATCCACATATACCTCCATCGTTCGATCGATCAATGGCTTGAAGACCTTGTTCACCAGCCTCTGATATGTTGCCCTTGCATTCTTCAGACCGAAGGGCATGACCTTATGCGATCTGACCACGATTGGTGATGAAGGCTGTGCACTCCTCATCTTATCGGTGTATGGGAATCTGGTTATATCCTGAAAATGCATCCATAAAACTAAGCAGCCCGTGCCCCGCCATAGAATCCAACAGTTGGTCTATCTTTGGTAGCGAAAAGCTATCTTTTGGGCAAGCCTTGTTCACATCTGTGAAGTCCACGCACATTTTTCATTTCCCACTTGCCTTCTTCACCAACACCACATTCGAGATCTATTCGGGATAGGAGACCCCCCTTATAAATCCCTCTTTCAGCAGCTTTTCCACCTCGCACTTGATGGCTTCATATCTCTCTTGGTTGACGCATCTCATTTTCTGCCTCACTGGCTTGGCATCTCTCCGTATTGCCAGCCTGTAACATGCCACTTCTGGGTCAATCCCAAGCATATCCTCATGCGTCCATGCGAACACATCCACGTGTGCTCGCAGATACTCCACCAAATTTTCCTTTAACTGCTCGCTAATGCCCGAGTCGATCCGGATTTTCTTTTCGGGGTCGTCTGCTCTCACCTCGACCTCCTCCAGCTTCTCAGCCGGCTCATGCCTTCCATTCCTTGATTCCCCCCTCGAGTCTAGCAACTCCTCGCCACCCTCTGGCTGCCTTTCACGACCCCTACAGCCCCATTCACTCGATACTTTAGGGCCAAGTAATGGGTGGATAGCACGCACTGGCTGATCCTCATAAATGGCCTCCCTAGAATTTCCTGGTATAGGCTGGCTTCATCTACCATCATGTTCTTTTCAAAAGGCCTCGAGCCCATGGTTACTGCCAGCTTGATGATTCCCAGAGGTATCAGGTTTCCTCCCCCGAATCCTTTCAACGAAGTGCTCGTCTGCTCGAGGCTCGCGCCTGTTATTACCAAATCCTCGAATGTGGATTTGAAGAGAATATCTACCGAGCTTCCCGAGTCTACCAGTATTCGGTCAACTTCCTTGTTAGCTATATTGGCTTTTACAACCAGAGCATCCTCGTGGGGGTACAGCACCCCCTCCTCGTCCTCCTCCGTCCACATAATGGGCCCTCCTGAGATCTGCAATAATTCTTCCGAGCCCTGTTTGAACTTCCTGCTATCGTGGGCCCTCCTGAGATCACCCTCGTGGTCGGTGGTTCCATGTCTATTTCGTAAGCTTGATCATCTTCCTCAGGCTGCTGCTCAACCACCGGATGCCCTCCTTCAATAAACTCATCCAAGTACCAATTCCTAACCAGATCCTCCACCTGGTTCTTCAAATCACGGCACTGTGATGTGGAATGGCCGTGGTCACCATGGAAACGACAGAACCACCCCTTGTCCTGTTTGCCAGCTGACTTGGCCATTGGCGTTGGAGGACTCAGCAGTCCTCGTTCCTCAGCCACTTAAAGTATCTCTTCGAGAGACACCTTCAACCTCGTGTATTGCCCGTAAGCAGGGCTCTGCTCCACCATCTGTATCGCCCGATCCCTTAGGAAACTTCTCGGTGGGGATGGCAATGGACGATCTGCTCTATTGTGGTTCATCTCAGGTCTGCTTGGTGGCTGATTGTGGGATGTGTAGTCGTCATGACGCCTGTACTCCCTGTGATCCCGACCTAGAGACCTGCGAGGTGGCAGGGGAACCATCCGCGGTGGAGGAGCTCTCTGGTAAGGGTTGTACGGGGCAACCCGGTCCCTTGCTGCTTTTGAAGCTTGTGCTCCTTGGGCAGGACCTCCTTTCTCCTTCCTCTTTGCTCCATTGACCTGCTCACTTCTCAGCTTTGCAGCCTTCTCCTCTTCAATTACCATAACCAGTTTTATCTGCTCATACACGTCCGAATATGAACGAATCGAAGGACTTCGCAGATTATACCATGGTCTCCCCATCCGGATCCTGTCCTTCAGTCCTCTCAGAGCTTGGGGATGATTAAACGCTCCAAGATCTAGGACCGATCTATGGTATCTTTTGACAAACTCCCGGAGGGATTCTCCCTCCCTCTGTCTTACTTCTAACAGCTCCATCATATCATCCTAGGGGGTCACTGCGCCCTGAAATTGCTTTACAAACTCCCTACACATCTGTTCAAAGCTCAGGATGCTTCCCCGTGGGAGCCTGCGATACCATTCTCTTGCCCTTCCCTCAAGAGTGAGCGGGAAGGCCCTGCACCTCTGTGCTGCCGACAGACCCTGCACTCCTGTCATGTCGTTAAACTACTCTATATGCACCAGCGGATCGCTTTTTCCCAAAAATTTCAGATCTGGGAAGCGGAAGTCTCGTGGTATCGTGACATCCATGATCTCCGTTGAGAGTGGGGATTCGTTGTCTAGCATTATTCACCAACTTGGGCTCTTTCCGTTTCCCCAGAGATCCTCCACAACTTGTGCCAACCTACACATCTCTCTCTCTAGCTCCTCCGCACGGGAGGTTGGGGCTGTATCCTGCAAGTGCTGACGAGACCCTCTTTCCTCCATGTTTGTCTCCTCCCTCAAGACAACATTTGGTGCCCTAGGTCTTTGGGCTTCATCTCCCACATTCTCCCGAATGGGAGCGTTCCCACAGCTGGATTCAGGGACGTCATTACATGCTTTCCTTTGTCTGTCCCTGAGTTCTTGCAGTATGGAGGTCAGAGTCTCCATTTGTTTCTCCATCCGATCCATTCTTTCTTGGATCTCCCTATTCTGAGGCTCGTTGGCCACTTCTCTCAAAGTCACCAATTCCTCTGGACTCACACCCCTTCGGCTGTTTCCTCTCATCGTTGCGTTGTGTGTCCTGAACGTGTTGGGGAATCAGGTTTTTTGAATTGATCCCCACAGACGGCGCCAAAAAATGTTGATGCTGTTTTCCCGCGTCCCTTCAAACAGTGTTAAGAATCTTCTGCTCGCGTCTGGCTCGAGCTCGAGCAGGACTGTCTCCCAATTCTAACCCCTCTGTCTTTTCTAAGAACGGAAGTCTCCCAGACCTGTACTCACAGAAAACAAGGTCAGGGGTCATCGGGTGTTGTTCCGGCAAAAATCCTCCAAAGATCAAGTCAGTGATCGGGTTGTTCTTTTTGGTATCCCTCTTAGTTAGAGAGACCGGAAGAATGAAAGGGGTATTTTAGCCTTCCTTTCTGAATAATAGAATTTTCAGAGAATTAGTGTAAAGGGAAGCAAAGATAGGAAGAACCTGTGTGAATTTTTGGAACCCCTGCAATTTACCTGTCCATTTCCTTTTATCCTCCATTTTTCCCACCTTTTCCCTCCGAGAGCATCCGTTCTCGCGTCGGTGGTGTCTGGGCCCTTCTGACAGCCGGGATTAGCGTAATATTCCCTGGGGATGCGCGACTGCCTCCTTAACTTGGTTCACATGGCCAGATCATCATGTCGGGCATGCGCGCAAGGAATGATGACATTGTGGGGGCATGTGCCGGCCATCGGCAACAATACCACCACCATACCATGTAGGGCCCTGGTCAGACATCGTAAGGTGTGCGGGATTCTGAGGAAACGGGTCGGACTGTCTTGAGCCGGGTCTCATGTTCCATCTGTCTTGTGACTGGCGTAGCCCAGTTATGCTCGAGAACTTAATTGCATCGAGCAGAAAGGAGAGCCCAGGTCTCGATCAGCCTTCAAGCTCTTCGTCCTCGTCCAGCCTTGATCGGGCCTGATGACCTCGAGCAGGCGAGAGAGCTCGGAGTTCGGACAGCTCTGAATTGCTCGACCTTGACCAGCTTTGACGTCTAGTGAGATCGTCTTCGTACCAGTGGTCGGGACTTCTGCTCGAGCTGGGTTGACCTCGGGGTATTTTATTCGAGCTGGAAGGGCCTCGAGGAGACCTGCCGGATATTACCCAAACACACACATTGAGCATTTATCTTGTAATCAAATCAATTGTGTGAAGGAAGTTGATTTGTAATCATTTTGTGTAAAATCAATTTGAGTAATTTTAAGTGTTGGGATACACTTGGGTTAAGAGATTAGGAACAATCTCTTGTTGTAATGGTCCATTGACACCTTAGAAGTCAAGTGTAAGTGATGTTCAAATCTTTGAGACTCGCTTAGTAAAAGACTCAAGCCCCGTGAGTTTAAGGGCGTGGACGTAGGCATTGTTAGCTGAATCACGAAAAAATTACGTATTTTCATTTCTCTATCCCTTAATCTTTTATTACTACACTTTAATTTGAACATTTCGAATTTTCTTACTATGGTTGAATCACTTTTAGTTCTAAGTGCTAAAATTTTTAGAATCTCAATTCACCTCTCTTTGGTTGCTTAGTTAGAATTTTAGGCTAAAGTTTTAATTCATAATAAAAAATGATAAAAACAAAAGTCGTTTACTATGTTTTCCTTATAGTGAATTCATTTTTTTATATATATAGAGTGCATGAGTAAGTTGTATCCAAGTAACCCCTAGCTTCAACACCACAAAGCACTAATATTGGATGACACTCAGCCCTCACTGCCAGACTCAGTCTAACACGCCCATAGACAATTAAGAGAGAACATATATTTAGGACAACAAATGAGAGAAAGACAGAGAGAGATTTTTAATTGTTTTAGTATAGTATAGTATGTTACCTCTTATAGCTTTAAAATGTTTCATCCTCTAAATTTAAAGTTTTAGAAAAATGCCAAAAACAAAACATAGCGTTGTACTTGATTATACTGTGCAAAGGTCCTACAGGGTGTGTTGTGTGTGTAAAGTGAGGTTTCTTTGTGAGAGTGACCATAAGATAGCTACTGAAGCATCAAATTACTAACTTCTTTCTCTCTTTTCTCTTTTCTCTTTTTCTCTCTATTTTTACTTTGTTAAAATGGCATTTGCATTTGGTTTAGATGAAGAAAAACTGTTTAAGAACTATTTCAAAGTAGAAATCAATTTCATGGCTGCTGAGGGCTAAGCTAAGAGCAAAAAGTCCATTTTGAGGGACATACCAAAGTGTGTTATCCTTCAAGTAAATATTTTTCTCAAGTTTTCTTTATTTTCTAGTTCAAGTAAGTATTTTTCTTAAGGTTTTTTATGAAAAATTATTAATCATATACCCTTAAATGTCACTAATATCATTTATGCTACAATACTTTTAACATGTATCACTCATATACCCTAAGTTAACAAAAGAAATCTGTTGTCTATCTTACCATTTGCTACCATTAAGAAGTTAACAAAATTTTAGCAAAATTATGATTTTGCCCTTGAAAAAAGTATATGAAAAGCTATGATTAAAAACGACATGTCATTTTATTTTAGTGAAATGTATTATTTTATGAACAACATGTCGTTTTACTGGAATATAAGTATATGACAAGTAGTTTTACTGTAGAATAACTGTATGACATGTCATTATAAAAACGCGTCATTTCGTTTAAATAAAACGACTCGCGATACAGTTATATATAGTAAAACTACATGTCATTCAAAAAATAATATATATCACTTACACAGAATAATATGTTGTTTTTATCACAGCTTCTCCTATTAAAAGACCATACTACCCCTATAACGTTAGCATATTCTAACAGTTGATAACGGATTAGTGGACGGCATAAATCTTTTACCAACTTAGGGTATACAAGTGATACATGATAAAGCGTTGCAGCACAAATGATATAGATGACATTTTTATGGTTTATGACTAATAATTTTCCTTTTTTTTTAATTTTCCGGTTCAAGAAGTATTTTTCTTTTATTGCTTTTAGTTTAAGTAATTATTTTTCTAAAGTTTTATGGTTCAAATTAGCGTTTTCCTCAAATTTTTTTGTTCAAGTAAGTATTCTTCTCAAGTCTTCTAGTTCAAGTTAGTATTTTTCTCAAGTTTCTAGGTCAAGTTTGTATTCTTCTCAAGTCTTCTAGTTCTTCTAGTTCAAGTTAGTATTTTTCTCAAGTTTCTAGGTCAATTTTGTATTCTTCTTAAGTTTTCTATTTTTTTCTCAAGTTTTCTGGTTCAAGTAAGTATTCTTCTCAAGTTTAATTTTCTGTTTTAAGATAGTATTTTTCTGAAGTTTTCTAGTTCAAGTTAGTATTTTTCTCAAGTTTTCTGGTTTAAGTGGTACTTTATAGGAGATGTTAGGTTAATTAATGAATTATTTACTGTGTTTGTTTGTGTCATTTATATTTCTACTTTGTATTTATAGGATTAAGGATGATGACAAGTTGATTCAAGCTAAGGGCATGGAGTCTCTCTCATAAGCTGAACTTTTATGAAGATTGTAGGGAAAGAGGCATGCTTGGGGTTGCTGTCGATGGAAGAAATGCCCCAACGGGTTTTTGGCATCAGCCTCTTGCATATTTCTATTTTTGATATCATTAAACATGCAAATCATGCGATTTGTTTTTTTTGAGGTTGAATGGAAATTTGGTTTATTTTTCATTCACCATGTTGTAATTCCTTATTTATTTTTGTTGAATAACCATTAGCGCTAAAAGGTGAAACGTAAATTGATAAGAGGTGACAAACAAGAGTATTTAAAAGGTAACGTAATTGGGACATGAATCTAAGCATTTGTGGGCACACACAGAGCGAATCAAAAGTCCAACTTGATCGTGTAATGCTTTAATTAATTGAACGGAATATGAAAAACATAAGACTCATTGGTGCAATAAGCTCCATTGTTGTGCAATTATTTATCCCATAAGCTTTGGCTAATAAGAGGGAGCCCAGTAGCAATATTTGAACCTAACAATTCTAATTCTAAGTCTAGATTGTTCTTTATGTAAAATAAGATTGTACTTGTAAATTCAGTATATTTTTTCTCGTCATTTGTTAGATTTTTAATTTTGGAATATGCCTACACACGTCAAAAGGTTGAATCACAATTTGAAACAACATACTCGCAATACTAATGTGTATGCATTTAAGATCTGATCAGTATTAGAATTTCATTTTTTGATGCAGTGAAACTTTTACTAATTTGGTAAGTCAATGGCATAAAACAGCTTTTTCTACTAATCCTTTGTCATTCTGTGAGGTTAGAAATCAATTGATTCAGTACAAAGTTTGATAAACCAGACTTGATTTCTTTTGTACTTTAGTGTCAATTACTCCTCTACCGCTTCATTCATATATCGAGTTAAAAACACTAGCAGTTGCATCAGAATGGATATCTGCTGCACTTTTGGGTGATACAGAAAGCTTAACACAATTATAATCAGTGACCTTGTACACATTTTCATAAGCAATTCTCTTAATTAATCATCAAAATTTGTTTGAGTTTCGTTTTCCATTTATTTTGTATTATTACCATTTTTTTCTCTTTTGGTTTCAAATACTGGAGGCATTGGGTGGTGGGTTTAATTCTCGAATCATGATTATACCAAATGTAATTGTAAACAGCAGAGTCTAAAATTTATATCACCTTGTGATTTATCCTCTATTTTCGTGCTGGTCTTTGCTTAATTATCTTTTCCGTTTTGTTCTTTCTTGAGTTATCTTCATAATTAATCAAGAACCAAAATATCAAGGTTGTTAATCTTTTAATTCAATACTGTTTTGTGAATTATTGGCTTCCATCTTACATTAAACTAATCCCTCAATAACAAATCACTTTTTTAACGTTAATTTTAATTTTTCAGTATGCAACTTACCAAACTAATTTTTTCATAAAAATTTTTTTTTTCTTAGAAGAATTATAATATTATATTCTACATATCTTGAGCTTTAAAAAAATCTATATATTTTAAATTATAATAAATGTACCATAAAAAAAAGTTATATGACCTTGAATTTAAAGAAAGATTATGGTATTGACATATTTGTGTTTTTTGCGATAACAAAAGAGACAATCTACTTTTTAGTGAGTTTACAACCTTCAGTTAGTTGCTCATGCTTTATGTACCGCTCTGTATTTGTTAACCTAATGCAGAATTTGTTAGAGCTTAAGGCTTAATGTTGTATCTTTGTTCTTTATTTATTATATATTTATTTCGACAACGAGTCAAATGCATATACAATCAGTACCATTGACTGTAATTTTGAGCAATCTATATGCAGTTCAAGTTACAAGTACACTGTTTGTTGCATATATTAATTATAATTAATTATTGTATTTGTTGATGTGGTTTTCTGGTCGCTCCCAAATAGTGATATTGTTGTCTGCTCACTTGTTGCTCGAGCATAATTTCCAGCTGGTTCCAACATTTTTCCGTTGGCTGAGGCAGTGGTGTATTCCGGCCTGTATCCACAGAAAAGTATCAGAGATCGCCGGGTGTTTTTCCGGCGAAAACCCTCCGACGTTCAAGTCAATAATTGGGTTGATTCCTTGTAAATTCTCTCTTAAAAAATCAAAAAATAGAAAGTTGAAAAAGAAAATGAAGAAGAAGAAGATCCTCTTACCTCACATTTTGTCTGATATTTATCCCCCATTTTTTCCTGCCACCCTTGCTTGAGTGCCATCCCCTGCATCCATTGTGCCTAGGTCTTTCTGCTAGCTATGGGTTGCTGTGACACAACTTGGGGGTGCAGGGTGTCAAACGATTATGGGTTCCCGTGATGAAATGATGATACCATGTAGGTATGTGTAAAATGATGGTACTGTAGAGGTGTGCGACAGTTATCGGTAACAATGAAAAGACCCTATGGCGTGGGGGGTTCCTGTCAGTCATCGATCGCCGTGACAAGATGTCAGGGTGAGGGAGCGTCAAGCGACTACTTTTTTTTTCTCAGAGGGAAGCGTTCACCGTCCTAAACTACAAGTGCGGGGCTGCCATATCTGGGTTTGCTCTGCTCGAGTTCTGGTCTCTCCCTATTCTTAGTGCTGCTCATAATGTGACCTTGCTAGAGCAGGATGCGAATATCCAAGCCCGACCGGCATTCAACACTTGACCCCGACCAGCTTTGACACCGAGTACGGGTGTCTTCGTGCTAGTGATCAGGTCTTCTATTCTGGCTGGTTTGCCCTCGAGCAGGCTCGCTTGGCATTCCCCAACACCAGTCCCCTAATTTTTAGACTTGAGAGTGAAGCGAGATAAGACTAGAAATTACTTGTTCGAGCAGATTCCCTTCTTTTTACTATTTACACTGAGCTGTCCGTTTCTTCCGTCACTTCGCATTTAATGTGGGTCGCGTGGGCTAATCTGGGCCACTCATTTGAAATTTGAATAGGCGGTTCTCTGAACGATCACACCCTCCTTGAGTAACGTGTCGTCTGTTGGCGTGACTTGCCTTCCTCTTTATAAATCCCTAATTTCACCGTTGTGCACTTTTTTATTTACACACATTGCTTAAAACTGAAACCTACTGCCTGAAAGTGAAATCCACCTTCTCAGTCACCATCGCCACTACTTGCATCCTTCAGACCAGACTCAGGTATAAACTCCTTTTCTTCTTCTCCTCATTCTCGTCCTTTTTGTTTTGTGGATTTTCGTTTCCCATTTGGTAGACTATAGTCTCTACGAAAAATGTCCGCCACACAGCAACTCCGAAGGATGTCCCCTAAAGAATCATCTTCTTCTAGTAGGTCCCAGGCTGATAGGGGGGCTATAATGAGAGACCCAAGTCCTGAAGAGGCCGTTCATACTGCCAGAGACGCCGTTGAGGGCGATGTTGTAGAGGAAACCTAGCCACATAAAAGGCAAAGGACCGACCAAAGGTCAGAGGCTGAGTCTTTTGCTATTGATTACATAAGGTGTGAAACCTCTCAGTAGGATCTAGATAGGCTTAGGGCCACTTACTGTATCCCTGCCAGCGTGGACCTTTGTCTTCCTGGCAAGAATAACACTCCCAGTCACCCTCCTCGAGGGTATGTTACCCTCAACCTTGAGTGTTTTAGGTGGGGTGTTAGGTTATCTTTACAGCCTTATTTTGCCCGAGTCCTCTCCCAGTTGTACTTGGCACCGGGGCAACTGAATCCAAATGGGTAGAGAGTCTTATCTGGGCTATACGTCCTATGGAATTGGTGCAATTTGGGTGAGCCGATGGTGGATGAGATAAAGTACTTCTACCAGTTGTAAAGCAGCCCAAAGGATGCAGGCTGGTATTACTTCACTTTCAGCTCCAAGGGCAAAAAACCCATCACTAACCTTTGGTATATTGCTCCCGCGTTCTTTCAGCCAAAGGTAATGACCTTGTAACAGAACAGACCTTGGTTTGTGATATATGGTAATGACTGAAGGTAATGACCTTTAGTGCATTCCTCGTCCTGTCCATATATGGGAATTTGGTTGTAACTAGAAAATACGTCTAAAAAGCTGAGCAGACCGTGTCCAGCCATGGAGTCAACCAACTGGTCTATCTTCTACAATGGGAAATTATCCTTAGGACAGGCTTTGTTTAAGTCTGTGAAGTCGACGAACCTTAAGCAAGCCCCCCTTTCTCCCTGCATTTTACTCTGCCGCTCTACTCGCTCCTTAACTTTGCTTCTTTTTCCTCCTCAATCATGATATGCTCGTACGCATGGGAATATGAGCGGATCGAAGGGCTCTGCAAGTTATACTAGGACCTTTCCATCCTCACCCCCTTCTTCAACCCTCTCAACGCCTGGGGGTAATTGAATGCCCCGAGCTCTATAACTACCCCATCATACCTCTTGACGAACTCTTGGAGGGATTCCCCCTCCCTCTGTTTGATCTCAACTAACTCCATCATATTGTCTTTGGGAGCTACTACCCCCCAGAACTGTTTGGCAAACTCCGTGCACATCTGTTCAAAGCTCTGAATGCTCCCCTACGATAACTTGCGGTACTATTCCCTTGCTCGGCCTTCCAACATAAGAGGGAAGACTCTACATCTTTGGGCTGCTGTCAAGCCCTGTACTTCGGTCATGTCATTGAAATGCTCGATGTGCACCACGAGTAACTTTTTCCCGAAAACTTTATGTCGGGAAAACAGAAATCCCTCGAGATTGTGACACCCATAATTTCCACTGAAAGTGGGAATTCGTTGTCCAGTATGATCCTCCAACTCAGAGCTTTCCCATTTCTTTGGAGGTCTTCAATGACCTGAGCCAGCCTACGAACCTCCCCCTCTATCTCTTCTACGCGGGAAGGAGGTGCTGTGTCTTGCAAGTGCTATCTTGACTCTCTCTCCTCCAGGTTCATCTCCTCCTTTCTGGCTGGTTCTGTACTTTTTACCTTTGAGCTCCATCTCCTGCGTTCCCCCTAGTGGGAGCATTCCCACAACTGGATTCGGGAACGCTATTGTTCGCTCTCCTCTGTCAATCCCTGAGTTCTTGTAGGATGGACGTCAGTGTCTCTATCTACTTTTCCATCCGGAGTGTGCTACAAATTCTGACTTTTTGAACTGTTTCCCACAAATTCGGTAGTGTAGCAGTCATAGAGCTCGGGGCATTCAATGACCCCTAGGAATTAAGAGGGTTCAAGAAGGGGGTGAGGATGGGAAGGTCCTAGTATAACTTGCGGAGCCCCTCAATCCGCTCATATTCCAAAGCGTACGAGCAGATGAATACGGATATCATGATTGAGCAGATGAATATGGAGCCCCTCAATCCGCTCATATTCCAGTACTTGGATGAATTTATTGAGGGAGGACACCCAGTAGTAGAGCGGTCAGTGGCAGAGGATGACAGGGCCTGTGATATGGAGCACGAACCACTTGCTGTGAGGGTGATAGTAGGAGGGCCGAGGATGGCAAGAGATTCAAACAGAGCCAGGAAAAACTAGAGCAGATATGCTTCTGCTAATCGGGAGGTTCTACTCACTGTGCCGGCAGCAAAGAAAGCCAAAACCAAACAAGTTCCAATTATGTGGGCGGAGGATGACAAGAAGGGTGTTCTATACCCCCACGAGAATGCCCTAGTTATAAAGGCAAATGTTACGAACAGGGAGCTCAACCAGATTCTAGTAGACTCGGGAAGCTCAGTAGACATTCTCTTCAAGTCCGTCCTAGATGAGATAGGAATAGTAGATGCGAGGCTCGAGCACATGAACACCTCCTTGAAAGGGTTCGTTGGAGGAAGGCTGACCCCCCTAGTGATTATGAATCTGCCAGTAACTATAGGGTCGAAGCCCTTTGAGAAGAATATGATGCTTGACTTCGTAGTTATGGACGAAGTCAGCCCTTACCAAGCGATACTGGAAAGGCCTTTCATGAGGATCAGTCAATCGGTGATGTCCACCCACTACTTAGAAATACGTAAACAGAGCGGTGGGGGACTGGTGTTGGGGAATGCCGAGCGGGCCTGCTCGAGGGCAAACCAACTAGAACAGAAGACCTAATCACTAGCACGAAGACACCCCTGCCTGGTGTCAAAGCTAGTCGGATCAAGTGTTCAATGCTGGTTGGGCTAGGATATTCGTATCCTACTCAAGCAAGGTCACATTATGACCAGCACTAAGAACAGAGAGAGACCAGAGCTCGAGCAGAGCAAACCCAGGCATGGCAGCCCCGCTCCTGTAGTTCAGGACGGTAAACGCTTCCCTCCAAGAAGAAAAAAGTAGCTGCCAGACGCCTCCTCACCCTGACATCTCGTCACGACGATCAATGACTGAGAGGAACCCCATGCCATAGGGTCTTGTCACTGTTACCAATAACCATCGCACACCTCCACAGTACCATCATTTCACACATACCTACACGGTATCATCATTTCATCATGGGAACCCATAACCGTCTAACACCCCGCAATCCCAAGTTGTGTCACAGCAACCCAAAGTTGTCAGAAAGGCACAGGCACAATAAATGCAGAGGATGGCGCCCAAGCAAGGTTGACGGGAAAAAAGGGGGGATAAATATCAAACAAAGGGTGAGGTAAGAGGATTAACCCGATTATTGACTAAGAAAGAATTTACAGAGAATCAACATGATTACTAACTTGAGCATAGGAGGGTTTTCGCCGAAAAAACACCCAACGACCTCTGATACTTTTCTTTGGATACAAGCCGGAAGACACCACCGCCTCAGCGAATGGAGAAAGTAAGAACTAGCTAGAAATCCTACTCGAGCAACCAGCGAGCAGACGACAAGATCATTATTTGGGAGTGACAAAAAAACTGCATCAACAATATTTTTCACCTTTAAATACATGGATAAAAAGGCAGAGAGCAATATAATTTGAAGAAATTATTGGAGGATATCATAGATATGTGCTTTCACAAACCTATTGGACATTCAGAGATGTTCAAGTAAATCCATAGATATGCAAATGTTTTCAGTGCTCAATTTTTTTCATATGATTTACGAAATGGTGTGAAAACAATGAGCTGGAAGTAAAATGGGTGTACTTTAATGGTTTTTGATATAAATGAATGTTGTCGTAGCATGTGTTGAATTGAAAATAAAGAGTTTTTTTAAATATGAACATGAACTAGTGAAGTTCAAAAGTTAATATATTTATAAAAAATTAAAAGAAAAATGTTAATGAAATAATATTATTGAACATCTAAAGCAAACGTTTGTAGCCTAAGATATGAACTCTAAAAAATTAAAATTGGTGCACAAAATTCAAGTGAAACGGTTGGTCATTTTATTTATTATGGCTAACTGCTTAGATGGCAGTAACTTTGCCAAGTTGAAGAGGCCAACCGCTATAAGGAATTAGCTAACTGGTTTCAACTCTTAAGTCTCAATTTTTATTTTTTTTCTCCCATTTCTTCAATTGCTTCATCACTCTATCTCTCTAAAACTGAACCTCCACTTTATCTCACAAAAATTCATCAACTTTTCATATGTTTCTAGCTTATTTGATACTTCAAAATCAATACAAATGACTTAAGCACCATTTCTTACTAAAAATTGAAAAATCCCAAAATCAAAGCCCTATTTGGCTAAACCTATTTCTTCAAATTTTACTCAATTTTTGTTTATTTTTTATCGAATTGAATCCATACATAGCTTTAGCACACTCATATCTTAAGTTTAAACTTGAAAACATAAAATTCATACATTTCAGGACTATTAAACTTGAAACTAAAGTAACTTGAAGCTAGCGCAATGAACATGAAACATAGGATCCTTAACTTGAAATCCCAAAAATCATGCACATTATAGACCAATAAACTTAAAATCAAAGTAACTTGAAACTTAGGGCAATTAACATGAAACTCATGATCATTAACTTGCAATTATGAAAATCATGTAAATAATGGACTAATAAACATGAAACTCTGACCATTAATATTGATATTGGGACCAATAAACTTGAAACCAAAGTAACTTAAAACTTAGGGCAATGAACATGAAACTTGGGATTATTGATTTGCAATCTTGAAAATCATGTAAAATAATGGACCAATAAACAAAAAACACCGACCATTAATCTTGATATTGGGATCATTAAACATGAAATCAAAGTAACTTGAAACTTAAGGCAATGAACATGAAACTTGGGATCATTAACTTGCAATTGTGAAAATAATGCAAATTAGAGGCCAATAAACATGAAACATGTGATTATTAACTTGTAATCTGGAAAATTATAGATCAATAAACATGAAACAACTACCATTAACTTGATACTGAGAGCATTAAACTTAAAACCAAAGAAACCTGAAACTTAAGATAATGAACATGAAACTTGGCATCATAAACTTGCAATCATGAAAATCATTCAAATTATGGACCAATAAACATGAAATGCCTACTATTAATCTTGCTATTTGGACCATTAAACTTGAAACTCATTTTCTATTATTATAAAACTATTTTTTTATTATGTAGCGTTTATTATTAAAACAATTATTATTTTATTTAATATATATATTTATTATATTATTAATATTTTTTTAATATTTAGGGAGCAACCAGTTGCTCCTTATTGATTGCTCAAATTTTTTTATTATAATGACTTTTTTTTTATTCTTTGCAAGTTAATGATGGACAATTGGTTTGTATCGCAACCATTAGACTTGAAATCAAAGAAACTTGAACTTAGAGCAATGAACATGGAAATTGAGATCATTAACTTGCAATCCTAAAAAACATGCAAAGTATGGACAGTTAAACATGAAATAACTACCATTAAGTTAACTTTGGGACCATTAAACTTGAAGTCAAAGGAGCTTGAAGCTTAGGGAAATGAATATAAAACTTGGGATAATTACCTCCAATCATGAAAATCATGCAATTAATGAACCAATAAATATGAAACACTACCACTAACTTAATATTAGGACTATTAAACTTAAAACCAAAGTAACTTGAAATTTAAGGCAATAAACATGAAACTTGGGATCATTAACTCACAATTGTGAAAATCATACAAATAATGGACCAATAAACATGAAACACGAGCCATTAATCTTAATATTGGGACCACTAAACTTAAAATCAAAGTAACTTGAAACTTAGAGCAATGAGCATAAAACTTGGGATTGTTAACCTGCAATCCTGAAAATCATGTAAATTATGAACCAATAAACATGAAACACCTATCATTATCTTGATACTTGAACCATTATACATGAAACTCATTTTTTATTATTAAGTAGCCATTTTTATTAAAATAATAATTATTTTATTTATTATGTTCATTTATTATATTATTAATAAATTTTTTAATCATTTAAGGAGCAATCAGTTGCTCCAAGTTTTTTTTTTATATTGGAGTAGTTTTTTATTTTTTTATTAGTTTTTTTTTTTGGATACCTTCCTTAAGGTTTGGCCCATATACTCGTAGAGAGAATGCTTTAATATATTGACATATCACCTCCTAAAAGTGTATAAGCATTATTGTTCTATTTTTTGTTAAGCATATTAATGTAATTGCTGTAATTTAAATTTTTTAAACTACAAAATATATATTGTCTGACAAAATGACTACGCATCCAGAATGCGCAGTGACTGCCTAAACAAATTACTGTGCATTTAGAATGCACAATGTGCACAGTGATACAGAGCATGAAACAAAGTAAAAATTAAAGGGTATTGATCCATCACCTCTTCTTCTCATCGACTTCGCTTCAAAACAAATAAAACTGACTCGCTTCAGCTTATATGAACTTAAGGATACAGTAAAAATTTCTCTTCAAGATTAACCATGTCTGGAAATAAATTCCATTGATAGCCGGCATCTAAGAAATCTATGGTTGAAGACCATATCATGTGTGTATCTATCGAATCTTGAAGCTTAATTTTAGTTCAAATTTTTTCATGCATTTTTTTAATAGGCTGAGAAATTTGTACTAGTTCAACAGACTGCTAATTCTAGGAAATTGAAGTTGTGAACAAGATAAGTTGATAATCACTATAATATGTGTAAAATATAAAAGAGTTGAGGACGTACGAAGTGGGCATCTTAGTGCCTGTTGAATTTTAATTGCTCTACTTTTTACATAAAAAAGAAATCCAAACTTTTTTATGGAAATTTTTTTCAATAATAGCTTGAACTTTATCGTAATAAAATGATGAATCTCTATGTATCTTTGTCTATTTCAGTATCTTTGTTCTTCTATCTTTCTTCCACTTTGCATCTTTCTGCAGTTTTACTTACACATTGCATTGTTATGCACTTTGCCCCATTAATTTTTAACTATGTATATTGTTATCAACTTTTTGGATGCTATCTTATATTGTTAATGTGCTACTCTTTATCAACTTAATCATTTAATCCATAATGATTGTTCCAAATTCATTGGTAGGTAAATAATAACGCCGATTACATTTTGAATGTTTTTGTTTGATTTTAGGAAGTTTACCCTGTATTGTAAGTAAAGTTGATTGTAATTCCTTTCAAAATAGTATACCAATTTCAGACACTTGTTGTAATTGGCAAAATTGAAAGGATTGAAAACATTAAATAACTCAAATTAATGTCATACAAATAAGGCCAATAAGAAAAAACAAGGTTGAAAATTGTCTCTGTTATTTTGTACTAGACATAAAGTTGATATAACTATCTATAAATGATGATTATTACATCAATGCATTCTATTAAATATATATAGTTTCAGGTGGTACATATTTTATCTTTCTTTTATAAATATTCATAAATAATAGTAATAATAATTTACTCATCAATTGAGTAATTTAAGAGGTCATGCATTTTCTAAATTTTATTTATCCAATTATTTTTAAGATTATTGATAAAGTAGATGGCATTTATTAAGGTTCATTATTTTTGTCATTTTTACGCAGCCTAGTATACTTCAACATTAAGGCAGTGATAGATGGTGCAGTTTTGCCAGTTAGTGTAGCTATTCTAGAATAATATATCTTACACAAATTATGGCTTGATATTAGGGATGCTTGTCGTGGTCATCCTATTAGAGATACAAATGGGTAAGGGTTTAATTAAAGTTTCTATAGTAAAATAAGCAACAAATATTACTCACCGATAAAGAGTTGATTGAGGCATTTGAACAGCTCAGACTAAAGGGGTACAGTTGGGCAAGATTTGTGGTCACCCTTAATGAAGACAATCCTTCTATTGATGATAAAGATCCAAGTGCAGCAGCAATAAAGACAGTCTCAAATTTGAATGAAGGTGAAACCTCAGCATATAAGTGCACACAATAGTTGAACAATGATGTGGAAATTAGAATTAAACAGATGTACAATTATTCTGAGGCATTTTTATATGAATTTAAAGATGATTGTGAGGCTGGTGTACATAGTACTTGTTGATGCAGTTTTCTACTCGTTTTCAAGTGGTGCTGTAGACTTCTGCTCGCTGGGTGCTCGAGAAGGATTCCTTGCTAGTTCCTGCCTTTCTTCATTCACTGGAACAGTGATGCCTTCTGACCTGCATCCATAGAAAAGGTGTTAGGGTCACCGGGTGTTTTTCTAGCGAAAATCCTCTGACACTCAAGCCAGTGATCGGGTTGATTCTTTCAATATCCCTCTTAATATGAGGAACCGAAAAAGTGTGATGTTTCTAGAGAAGAGAAAATTGGAGCCTGGATAGATCAATTGGAGTTGGAATCCAAAGTTTTTAGAAAAAATGAGAAGAAATCCCCCTTACCTTGTCCCTCGTCTGGTTTTTATCCCCCCGTTTTCCCACCCCCTTTGCTCAGATGCCCATCCCCCCATTAATTGCGCCTATGCCTTTCTGACAGCTAGGGGTTGCTGCGGCACAACCTGGGGGCGTGGGATGTTAGGCAGGTATGTGTTCTCGTGACTCAATGATGATGTTGTGTAGGTCCGTGTATAATGATGACACTATAGAGGCATGCGCCAGTCATCGGTAATAGTGGTGAAACCTTACAGCGTGGGGTGCTTGTCGATCATCGATCGTCGTGAAAAGTTTTTGGGAGGAGGGGCCATCATGCCTAGGTCTGCTCTGCCCGGGCTCTGGTTTCCCTTTGTTCATGGCACTTCCCGTAACATGACCGGTCCTGCTCGGTGGTCGAGGATCTCTTTTACCCGAGTAGGATGAGAACATCAGGATCCGACCAGCCTTGGAACACTTGACCTCGACCAGCTTTGACACCGAGCAGGAGTGTCTTCGTGCTAGCGATTAGTTCTTTTGCTCTAGTTAAATTGTCCTGGAGGGGGTTTGCTTAGCATTGCGCAAACACTAGTCCCCCAGTTTCTAGTCTTGAGAGTGAAACGAGATAAGACTAAAAACTTATTGTTTGAGCTGTTCCACCACTTTTACTCTATCACGCTGAGCTGTCCGCTTTTCCGTCACTTCACATTTAATGAGAGAGGCGTGGCTGATCTGGACTGTTCATTTAAATTTTAAAGAGGCGGTTACTTGAACAGTCACGTCCCCTTGAGTAACGTCCTGTTTGTTGGCATGACTTGTTTTTCCCTTTATAAACCCTTAATTTTTCCACTGTGCCTCCTCTTATTTCCACACTTTACTCAAATTAAAAGCAGCCGCCTGCAAGGGAAATTCACCTTTTTCTTCGCCGTCGTCGTTATCTACCTTCATCAAATCCGTTTCAAGCATAAACTCTTCTTCTTTCTCTCATTCTCATCTTTTTTCATTTTCTGGGATTCTGGTTTTCCATTTAGTTGACTGTGTACCTAAGAAAAGAGAAATGTCAGCCACTCAGCAATCCCACCGGATGTCCTCTGAAGAATCATCTTCTTCGAGTGACTCTGAGGCCCCTAAAGGGGTTCCAGATGTGAGACCCAAGTCCGGAAGAAGTTGAGGCTGTAGGGGAAAACCGACAGCAACAAATGAAAAGGGCCAGCCAAAGTCGGAGGTCGAGTCATTTGCCATAGATAATATGAGGTGTGAGACTTCACACCAAGATTTGGACCAACTTAGGGCCATGTATCACATTCTTGCCAATGTTGATCTGCGTCTCCTTGGCAAGAATAATACACCTAGCTGTCCTCTTCGAAGGTATGTCACCCTCTATTTAGAATGTTTCAAGTAGAGCATTAGGTTGCCCATTCAGCCCTATTTTACCCGGGTCCTTTCTCAGTTTCATCTGGCATAGGGCCAGTTGAACCCGAACAGGTGGAGGGTTCTGTCGGGGCTGTATGTCCTGCAGAGGTGGTGCAATTTGGGCAAGCCGACGGTAGATTAAATAAAGCATCTCTACCATTTGTAGAGTAGCCTAAAGGACACGGGCTGGTACTACCTCACTTCCAGCTTGAAGGGCAAGAAACCCATCACTGACCTCCCCACCTCTGGTGGCAACTGGAAGGGCAAATTCTTTTTTATTAAGGGAAACTGGGGGCGAGCAGCCTCTGCTACTAAGGAGGTTCCTCAAATTCCTTCTCGCTTTTGTACCCCGGCTCGTCTGCTGCTCATCATGTTTTCTGTTTTGATTTCCCTGCTTGCTCTCTCTTATTTATGCTTACTGGTCTTTGTTGCGGTCTCTTGGAGCATGTCCTATCGGGTAGGGGAGGAGTTACAATCGCGCATCAGTACTGCCTTGGACAACGCTAGCTCGTGCAAAGAGTTACTGTCCCTTTACAACCTTGTCGAGTTCGGCCTTGCTTTTAGGTAGAAATGAGTGGCATCCTCTCTCGATTAAAAAGGCCCTCGAGCATGGTAGATAGACCTAGCAGTCCCTCTGCTGCAGCCAAGAGGTTCAGACTTGACCTCGCTGCCTCGCCAATCAGGCCTATTCCACCTGCTCGAGAAAATGAGCGATCTGTTGTTCCAGCAAGATCCAGATCGGGACGCTCTCAGGAGCAGCATCCCAATTTTATTGATCCATATGTCAGGATATTTACCAGGCATATAAAGGAGAAGTTCATGGAGGAGTTGGAGTCCTCGAGCGTTAGCGAGCTGGCCAACATGTTCCAACGCCTCTTGTGTTAGGCTACGACTGCCTTCACTGGCTTCAAGACCAAGGCCATGACTTTTGAGAGGATGATCAGGGCTGATAATCAGGTCTTGAGGTAGGCGCTCGAGCAGAAGAAGGAGGAAGTGGCCAAGCTTCGCACTGACATCTCTACCTTCGAGGAGAAAGGTGCCTTAGCGAAGTCCAAGGCTTCCCAGCTCGAGAGGGAGCTGTCCACGGTCTAGGATGAGCTTGTAAACGCCCGCAAAGACCTCAGTTTGCAGAGGTTTGCTTTTGAGAGGACCATAGAGGCAGAGAGTTCTCGCCTTCAACATAAAGTGGACTCTCTGGAGAATTAGCTTGCGGAGGAATACAATAAAGGGGTGACCTTTAGCTATGAGTGCATCATGTCCGTCCTAGGCAAGGAATACCCCGAGCTGGATATGTCCAACCTCAAGGCAGGTGTAGATGCTTACATGAACAAGCAGGATGCCAGGACTCAATAACTAAGGATCCCTCTACTTAGAAAGAAGTAAATGCTGCAAGGTCCAGAGAGGCTGCTCCTCCAACCATTGAAGCCCGAGCTGCTCCTACTACTGAGACGGATTCTCAAGTTGCCCCATCTTTCGAGGCCCTAGCTCCCACTGCTAGCCCGACTGTTCAAGCCCCTTGATTGGCTTTGTTGTACTCTCTCTCTCTTTTTTTTTTTTGGTACTTGTAACTTCAACAATAAAATAAAGAATACATATTTCTTATTTTGCCTTTGTACTTTTAATCTGCTCCAAAACTATCTCTAGGGTAAATTTCTAGTAGGCCTTGAGCCTTCCCCATATAATTGCGACTATGCTTTGTTTCTGCTCCTCTTGCCAACATGTGATCAACTGGACAAAACCCCTTAAGAATTTTGCCTGTTTTACCTTAACCCAAGAAGACTTTGAGATCTGAGGACATGACATCTTTCTTGGTGAGCTTGTTGTGCTCGAGCTCGCTCTAACTATGTTTGGCTGTTTGTCTCGCCTGAAGCCAGGGTTTGAGGCCTGTGGACTTCGATCTTTCTTCACGAGCTTATCCTGCTCGAGCCACTTTTGGTATATGCTTGGCACTGTCCCGCCTTGAGCTAGGCCTTGAGACTTATAGCCTTTGTATTTCTTTGTGAGCTTATTCTGCTCGAGCCTTCACTTAGCTTATACTTAAAACCGTCTCGCCCTAAGTTAGGCTTTAAGACTTACTGCCTTTGCATTTCTTCGTGAGCTTGTTCTGCTCGAGCCTTCATTTAGCTTATGCTTGGCACCGTCTTGCCTTAAGTTAGGCTTTGAGACTTATCGCCTTTGCATTTCCTCATGAGCTTGTTCTGCTCGAGCCTTCACTTGGCTTATGCTTGGCACCGTCTCGCCTTAAGTATTCGCATTTCTTCGTGAGCTTGTTCTGCTCAAGCCTTCACTTGGCTTATGCTTGGCACCGTCTCACCTTAAGTTAGGCTTTGAGACTTACAGCCTTCGTATTTCTTCGTGAGCTTGTTCTGCTCGAGCCTTCACTTGGCTTATGCTTGGCACAGTCTCGCCTTAAGTTAGGCTTTGAGAGTTACGGCCTTTGCATTTCTTCGTTTTCATAGGCTTTAGTATGCTCGCATGGAATTGATTAATTATGGAAGCATTTTTCTTGCTTTTATTCATGTACAAGACTTTAAACATTTCTAGTGTTGAGGAAATTGAATATTAATGCTTGTAATACAAGGGAACATACTCGAAATATTTCATCAAATGTTGCGCATTCCATGGCATTTTAACTTCTCATCCATCTGGGTAGGTCAGCCTGTATGCCCCCGAACCGGCTACTTGTGAGACCCTTAAGGACCTTCCCAGTTATGGCCTAACACCCCTTGCCTGGGATCTTCAATGCTCTAATTTACACTTCTAAGTACACAGTCCCCTACCTGAAATCAACGGATGTGTACGTTTTAGTTGTATTAGCGGGCTACCCTCTACTGGTATTCTGTCACCTTCCTTACTGACCTTTCCCTTTTCTCCTTCGACAGATCTAAATTCCCATACATCTGCTAGTCGTTCTACTCCTCATCGAAGTGCTCCATCCGATGGGTGCCCATCCCTATCTTTACTGGGATCACTACTTCATACCCGAATGCCAAGGAAAACGGTGTCTCTTCCGTGGCAGTTTTGTGTTGGTCTTATAAGCCCACAACACACCAGGCAACTCGTCGACCCAAGCTCCCTTCTGCTCACCCAGTCTAGTCTTCAGGAGACGCTTTATAATTTTGTTTGTGACCTCCACTTGCCCATTTGCTTGTGGGTGCGATGGCGAGCAGAACTTTAGTTCTATCCCCATATTTCTACAGAAGTCTTTGAACTTGTTGTTGTCGAACTGCCTCCCGTTGTCTGTGACCAGCGCGTGGGGGATCCCGTACCTATAAATCATGTTTCTCCAAATAAATTTAGTGGTTTTGCTTTCTGTAATACTACTTAAAGCTTCCACTTCAACCCATTTAGTGAAATACTCAACTGCAACCACGGCATGCGTTTTAGATGCTCTCCCTTTTAGCAGTGGTTCGATAAGGTGAATTCCCCATTGAGCAAATGGCCATGGTGAGTTCATTACTGTGAGGTTCTCGGGCAGCTGAGTCATGTAGTTGGCGAAGCTTTGACAATTCTTGCAGCTCTTGGTCTTTTTTTGTGCGTCCTGGTGCATCCGAGGGTAGAAGTACCCTTACCTTAAGGCTTTAAAGGCTAGAGATCTTACGCCAGAATATTTTCCGTAAATCCATTCATGTATCTCTCTAAAGACATAGTCGACTTCCTCCTTGTCCAAACAATGTAGCAGTGGCAGGGTGTATCCTCGCCTGTATAATACCCCGTCAATTAGTGTGTACCTCGCTGCTTGACGTCTCAGCTTCCTCGCCTGCTTTTTGTCGGCAGGCAGTATCCTTTTCTTGTGATAAGAGATAATTGGATTCATCCAAGTGCTGCTCAAGGACAAGCTCATTACCTCATTTTCCTGCACGATACTCAAGCAGGTCCTGATCTCCACTTGAATGGACTTGGGCATCTTGGGGTCAAAGACAGCGGCCATCCGTGCTATCATATCCGCCCGAAAGTTTTCTCCTCTCGTGATCTGTTCCACCTCTACTGCTCAAAACTTCCCAATTAACTGTCTTACCTTTCGAAGGTAAGCTTACATCTTCTCGTCTTTCACCTAGAAGCTTTCGTTGATGTGGTTCGCTACCAGTTGAGAATCTGTCCAAAGCTTTACTTCTTCCGCCTTAACTACCAAAGTGAGCTTCAATCCTACAATCACAGCATCGTATTCGGCTTGGTTATTGGTGGCCTTAAACTCGAGCTTTACGACATATTGTACTTCCACCCCATCAAGACTAAGAAGCACTACTCCTGCTCTCGCTCCTTGATCTCCACATGACCCGTCCATTGTAACCATCCACACCTTGCCTGGAGTAAGGGGGGGTCTGTACACTCGACCACAAAGTCTACTAGGGCTTGTGCTCTGATTGTTGTTCGGGGCTAGTAGGTGATGTCAAACTCACTGAGCTCTATCAACCACTTTACCAGCTTGGTAGTGGCTGACTTCATCCACAACTATGAAATCCAATATCATGTTTTTCTCAAAGGGCTTCAAGCCCATGGTAATCGGTAAGTTGACAATCCCTAGAAGGGTTAGCCTTCCCCCACCGAATCCTTTTAGAGAGGTGCTCGTCTGCTCGAGCCTTACATCCGCTATTCCCATATTGTCAAGAGTGGATTTGAAGAGGATATCCACTGAACTCCCCGAGTCCACCAACATCCTGTTGAGCTCTCTGTTGGCGACATTTGCCCTTATAACCAAGGCATTCTCGTGGGGTCATAAGACCCCCACTTCATTCTCCTCTGTCCACATGATCGGCACTTGTTGAATTCTAGCTCTCTTTGCAGTAGGCATAGTAAGTAGGACTTCCCGACTAGCAGAGGCGTATTTGCTGTAGTTCTTTCGAGCCCTGTTTAAATTTCCTACCATCGTGGGCCCTCCTACTATCACCGTTACAGCAAGTGGTTCGTGGTCCATGTCAAAGGCTTGGCCATCCCCTGTTTGTTGCTACTCGACTACCAGGTGCCCCCCTCAATGAACACGTCCAAGTACTGGTTTCTAACCAAGTCCTCCACCAGGGTTTTCAAGTCCTGGCACTTCGACGTCGAGTGGCCATGATCGCGGTGGAATCGGCAGAACCTACTTCTGTCCCTCCTGTTTACTTGCTTGGACATCGGCGTCGGGGAACATAACAGCCCTCGCTCCTCTACAACTTGAAATATCTCCTCAAGTGACACCTTTAGCGGGATGTATTGTCTGTAGGCGGGGCTCTGATCAACAATCTGCATCTCCCTATCCTGGGGAAAGTTTCCTGAGTGTGGAGGCAATGGCCGGTCGACTCCGTTGTTGCTCTGCATAAGCCGATTTATGGGGGGATTGCGAGGCGGGATGCCGCTGTACCGTTGATAATCTCTACGGTCTCGGTTTGGGGACCTACGAAGTGGAGCGGGAGCCATTCGTGGTTGGGGGACCCTCTGGTAGGGGTTATAGGGAATAACCCATTCCCTTGTCGCCCTGGAAGTAGGCGAGCCCCGAGCAGGCCCCCCTTTCTCCTTCTGTTTCGCTCCGCTGCTCTGCTTGCTCCTTACCTTCGTGGCTTTCTCCTACTCAATGACTATGTCCATCTTCATTTGCTCATATGTGTCAAAGTATGAGCGAATCGAGGGGCTTCACAAGTTGTACCAGGGTCTTCCCATCTTCACCCCCTTCTTTAACCCCCTCAATGCCTGGGGGTGATTGAATGCCCTGAGATCCAAGACTGCCCAATAGTATCTCTTGAAGATTTCTCAAAGGGACTCCCTCTTCCTCTACTTTATCTTTACCAATTCCATCTTGTCATCTTCGAAGCCACCGCCCCCCGGAACTGCTCCGCGAACTCCATACACATTTGTTCAAAGCTCAGAATACTCCCCCACGGTAATTTGCGGTACCATTCTCTCACCCTTCCCTCCAAAGTAAGTAAGAAGGCTCTACACCTTTGGGCTACTGTCAAGTCCTGCACTCCAGTCATTTCGTTGAAATTCTCTATATGCACCAACGGGTCACTCTTCCACGAAAATTCCTGGGGATTGTGACGCCCATGATTTCCGCTGAGAGTGGGAACTCGTTATCCAACATTATCCTCTAACTTGGGGATTTCCCATTTCCCTGAAGGTCCTCAACAACCTGTGCCAACCTGTGAACTTCTCCCTCTAATTCCTCCGTACATAAAGTAGGTGCCGTGTCTTGGAAGTGCTGTTAGGACTCCCTTTCCTCCAGGTTCGTCTCCTCCCTCCCCGTAACGTTCCACGCTTTCTGCCACTGGGCTTCATCTCCTACATTCCCCAAGTGAGAGTGTTCCCGAGGCTGGATTCAGGAACGTTATTGCCTCATTTCCTCTGCCCGTCCCTGAGCTGCTGTAGGATGGACATCAGCGTCTCCATCTATTTTTCCATCCGGTCCATCCTTTCTTGCATTTCTCTATCCTAGGCCTCATTGGCCACTTCCCTAAGGGTAACCGATTCTTCGAGGCTTACCTCTCTTCTGTTGTTTCCCCTCATTGTCCCGTTGCTTCTTGAATGTATTGGGAATTCAGGCTCTTTGAACTGATCCCTATAGACAACGCCAAAATATTGATGCGGTTTTTTGTTCGTTTTCAAGTGGTTCTGTAGACTTCTGATGGCTGGGTGCTCGAGCAGGATTCTTTGCTAGTTCCTGCCTTTCTTCCTACCTGCGTCCACAAAAAATGTGTCAGGGGTCACCGGGTATTTTTTTGATGAAAATCCTCCGACGCTCAAGTCATTGATCAGGTTGATTCTTTCGGTATCCCTCTTAATATGAGGAACAAGAAAAGTGGGATGTTACTAGAGAAGAGAAAACTGGAGTCTGGATAGATAAATTAGAGTTACAATCTAAAGTTTTTAAAAAAGTAGAGAAGAAATCCCCTTTACCTTGTCCCTCATCTGGTGTTTATTCCTACATTTTCCCGCCTCCCTTTTCTTCGATGCCCATCCCTGCATTAATTGCGCCTGTTCTTTTCTGACAGCTAGAGGTTGCTGCGGCACAACCTGGGGGCGCAGGATGTCAGGCGGGTATGGGTTCTCGTGACCCAATGATGATGTCGTGTAGGTCCGTGTATAATGATGACACTGTAGAGGCGTGCACCGATCATCAATAATAGTGGCAAAACCCTACAGCATGGAGTGCCTGTCGGTCATCGATCGTCGTGACAAGTTGTCGGGAGAAGGGGCCGTCATGCCTAGGTCTGCTCTGCCCAGGCTCTAGTTTTCCTCTGTTTATGGCGCTTCTTGTAACATGACCGGGTCCTGCTCGGTGGTCCAGGATCTCTTTTACCCGAGCAGGATGAGAAGATCAGGATCCGACCAGCCTTGGAACACTTGACCTCGACCAGCTTTGACACCGAGTAGGGGTGTCTTCGTACTCTAGCTGGATTGTCCTCGAGGGGGTCTGCTCGGCATTGCCCAAACAGTACTAAGCCAATTGGCTCTGATCCACATGGCTCTAGTTCAGATGATGCTTTTGGAGATAAAAGTAATAATTGCAGTGATCTTGATGACTACGAATTTTGGGACGACAGCGGAGACTAGTCAGATGACGATGTTTTCAAAGAACAAGCTTGCATTAGATATGAAACAACTACCGGTGGCTTTGAATTCAATTTTGTTGGTAATGAAATAGTATTGAGGCCAAGATAATTCTTTGTCAATATAAAGGAGGTTAGAAAAATTTTAAAGGTGTGCGTAATTAGGAATGGATTCAAACTGAAAAGGTTGAAAAATGAGAAGACAAGAGTAACATGTGTGTGTGTAGTCCAAGATTACACTAGGAGAATCTATGCACGTCTTAATTAGAATCAAAGGTCATTCCCGATTAAGACCTACTGCTCATAGTACATCTGTCCGAGAGTTAATGACAATTATAAGGCAACTTCAGATTGAATAGAAACCATATATTTGCATCTATTTAAAGCCAATCCTGACCTAAAGATTTCTGTTATTGCGATTACTTTGATGCAGAGGTATATAACTTAATGGAACAATCAGAGGTTATATAAGGCTAAAAGGACAACACTTGAGTTACTTAGTAAAGACCTCAAGACTAGTTACAGCAAGTAGTTTAAGTACATGCTTAAATTCCAATACTAATTCCACTGATTGTCTTGAAAGGGATTGGCTTGGCAATGCTCAATTTCCCACATTCAAAAGATTTTTCTTGTGTGTGGACAATAGTATAAGAGGATTCTTTTGAATAAAGGTATACTCCTAACAACTGTGAGCATTAATGCAAATTGTGAGATTTATCCTTTAGTAATATGTGTCATTGAGACTGAGAACGGTGAATCTTAGTAGTATTTTCTGGAAAATTTATATGATTAAATAGGCTATAATAGTAGTGAAAGTTTATGTTTTAAGAGTGATAAGAAAAAGGGCATCTTTAATGCCTCGAATAGGGTATTCCCTCTGTTACTAAAGAGGTACTGCTATAGACACATCTATGCAAACTTCAAGAATAAGTTTCCTAGCCTGCTTTTAAAAAAAGTTTTTTGGAGAGCCTATAAGAGTTATAATGCTACTGACTTTAATTCCCATATGGATGAACTGAATACTATAGCTCATGATGGTTATGCCCTTTGTTGTATAGATGCAAAGAGGTATCATGTGGAAGAATATGTACATCTATATCTAAAAAATACAGCCTTCAGTAGAGCTTACAAACATCAATTTAAACCAGTCCCTAATGAGAAAAATGGCCACGTATACCTCATAATAATTTGCAGCCACCAGCAATTATAAAGACAGTTGATAGACCTTAAACTAAGATAAGAAAAGAAGAGGGTGGACCTTCAACCTTCAAGTGAAGCTCAAGTGTAAGGTGTTCTCGTTGTGATCAATGGGACATAATAAGAGGACTTGCTTAAGGACAATTATTGATCTTGGGAAGAAAAAGGCCAAAGGAAAAGTAAAACAGTTTACTAAAATGTTAGCCGAAAGGGCTACATATATTGTAATTTTAATGATGACAAACATGTGTATAAGTAACTTGGTTAATATTATATTTTACATCTCTCACTAGTTCTTAAAGGATAATATTTATAAAGTGAAATCAAGCTCAAGACACTTAACGGACAACGGCTCAATCAATAATGAAGTTTAAGTCAACAAAATTATTAATGCAATAAATTTTTGTAAAGCCGGTATGATTCATATATGCATGGTTTATTATTTAAGAAGCTCAAAGTATTTATTTCATAAGAAATTATTTTTCATAAACCAAAGGTTTTATATTTATAAGACAAGTATTTTGTGGATTTGAGTATTTTTTTAGATTTTGGATTAAATTGCAAAGTTTTGATAATTTTGAATTCAATAAGCATTAGGCTAAAATTCTGAAAATACTCTTTTTGAGAAGTCTTATAAAGTTTTGAGCTATAGTATAATTTCATAAACTTTTAGGAATAACGAGTATTACTTAGAAATTCTGAAAATTGACTAATTTGTAAAATATTATGACATTTTGGGCCATTGTATTATTATCAAAAGTTTTGGCTAAATTGTAATTCTTAAAACAGTATTACTATAGCAAAATTCTAATTGCAACTGTAACTTTATTGTAGCAAGCGGCTAGCCGGTTAAATTAAGTGGCAAACCGCTTCTTTGCGAGTTTTATGCAATAATGACTATATTTTAAGTCCAAATTATATAAAATCGAATCTAATTCATTTTTAAGAATCAACACAATCAAAAACAAGATTATACAACATAATTTGAGCTTTCATTTCGTAAATCATCATATATTAAATCTATATTGTGCAATTATTTATAAATCAACTCTAAAAGAGAGTGTTTGTTGTAATCCTTTAATTTTTTGTAAAAGTTGTGAGTGTATAAGTATGAGAAAGACTTAGGTAAAGACATTGGAAGATAATCTCTTGGTGTAAAGGTTTATTGACACCTTGAAAGTCAATTGTAAGGACTTGAAGCCTTGGGAGGCTTGAATAGTGAAATCCTCAAGCCCGGTGTACATGGAGGCGTGGACGTGGCAGGAATTGCTGAACCATGTAAAAATCATTGTGCTTGATCTATCTTTTCTTACTCTTTTATTTTGAGCATTGTTAATATTTATTGTTCTTAATTCCATTAAGGCATTAGAAATAATTATTGTGTTGTTTGATTAGCTTAAGTTTTAAAATCTCAATCCACTCCCTTCTTGGATTGCATAATGTGTATTTCGTAAAATTATTCTTAATTTCAACATAAAATTATACCTAATCACATAAATAATTAATAATTTTTTTTGCTAGGCACTAATTGATGAGATCATCTGCCCATGATAGTGGTATTATTAATGCTGCAAATATCTGTAGTGAATAAATAATATTAATTTTATAATTATGTTCTGAATAGCATTGTAGGGCATAAATCTTAAAACTTAAAACTTATCATAAAACTTAAAGCATCTGGCAGATTCAAGAACACAGACCTGAAAATATATAATAAGACAAGGCACATTATCTAACCCCATATTCTATTATTTATGGGGATTAAATGATGCAACACCTTTGAAATATCTAAGCATCAACAGATAGTGTATCATCTCTTTCTCACCTAACATATAGGTTTAATTTCTTTTTATTTATATTTTGTTGAAAGGTAGAGACTTTCATTCTAATACCAAAAAAAGGTCATAAATCATTGTTCTTGGCTTAATTACAGCAGACTATTATGATAGATATGATGTGCTTCTGTCACTTGTAAGGGCTAGGTGTTTTATAGCCTAAGAAAATGAATGTTCCAAACTTAAATTCTACTGGAATGCCAATTATCCATGTGGTTGTGCTTTGTTGTTTCATACTATATATTCTGGTTTCATTTAAATTTATTGTTCCTGCCTACTATTTCAATGTTCTAGTTATGTTGAGATAGAGGAGAATGAAATTGATTCATTGATTGAAATTTATTTTACATGGATTTGGTTTTACAAATCTCTGATCATACGTTAGGAATGGATTCTGTTGTTATTGCTTATTATTTCAACAATTTGGTGATGTTGAGATAAAGTTCTGCTCTTGATAAAGTGAAGGCTTAGTTGGACAATGAGCAGGTGAAACAGATTGTATGTTTTAAAGTGTCCTGGTTAGACAAGTATGAATTTATGCTTCATAATTGCTTCTTTGATTTAAACATTCATACACAAAAGCCATATAAGCTTAAGCTTAAGTTCTTTCATTCATACACATAAAATTACAAAAAGGCCATTATGTTCATATTCATGGTAGTACATGTTCATTAGCTACTTTAGGTACTAATACATGCATTGATTGCATAATGCTATGTTACAGCTATAAGTACACCCATTATTAAAATTAAAACAAAAAATATGAAAATGAAGAAGTTCAAGAACAACATTGTCTCCATACTACTCTTTTTCCCTTCATTCTTATGTGTGTATTGCATGAGTGATTTCAATTCCTTCAAATCTTTTTACATAGTCAGCAGCCGCTCATAATTTGCATGATATGATCCTACTCTTTCAAATATTTCACCTCTATTGAAATCATTTGGGGATGGCATCCAAAACATGAAATAACCACAACCATGTTTACTGTCCATACAACAATAGTATAGC
This sequence comes from Murraya koenigii, assembly GCA_025617385.1. Classification (NCBI taxonomy): domain Eukaryota; kingdom Viridiplantae; phylum Streptophyta; class Magnoliopsida; order Sapindales; family Rutaceae; genus Murraya; species Murraya koenigii. Next base: position 13,365,650 of record CM046814.1, read on the forward strand.
TTATTTGGTTATCATCTGATTCTGAAACCTTCAAACCAGCTCTTTTGTTGCACTTGCATATCTTATTCACAAATCGAATGAGGTTACCATTAATCTCATCCCTTCATCCTTTACATCCTTGGCTACTTGATACCATTATTTGTTGTGAGCTTGCTGAATCCATGATGAGAGTACGAGGTAGTGGTGAAGTGACTGCAAAAAATGGAATGCTATTGTTCTTTAAATAGATTTGTATAGAGCTTATATTACCGTTGGTTTGCAAAGGTAATATATTGTTGTTTTGTAATTGATTCAATAAGTTGTGTTGGTTTTGAATTTCTTATATGTAAATGTTTGTCTTATTAGGTGATTCATCCACTATCAATATATTTATTTTAAATGGTCTTTTTTGTATTTTCATCACCATCACTTATGTAAATTTTGCCCTACTATATGATAAACTACGGTCAAATTAGTTTATTACAAGGGTATAATTGTCTTTTTCCTATTCTTATGCATTTGGCACCAAGACACGATAGATAGTCTGCAAATCTACCGAAGAAGCATGGTCAAGTCTACAAATCTGCAGAAGAAGCATTGTCAATTGTTGTCAGTTATTGTACTATGGACTAAAGGGCATTATTGTACTACCATAATGCCCTAATTGTCACGGGATGGGAGTTTTGCGCAACAAACCTGTGCGGCACTTAGACAACCTTAGTCGGGATGTTGCTAAGTAAGCCTTTGCACTTCTCAATAGCTAAGCCAAGAGGTTCCCGAAATGCTAAAGAGAAGGAAGATCTAGCGAGCAATGTAGCCAAATGCAGAAATTGTATTGATTATAAGAAAGCTTACAAGAGATGCTTGATGCTTTGATGCTTGATGTGTGGATTGATTGATGCTTGATTGATGATACAAATGCCTAGCACTCACCCATATTTATAGGCAAGCTTGGCTAGCTCTAGAGCATTCTAAAGCCCAAGGAATTCTATACACATGTGCAACAATCTAGAGAAATCTAGCAATATGTACAAGAGTGTGCTAGGTGCTGGAATTTTGCAGAAGTTTCTAGAATCGGGCCAAGCTAGCACACCTTGGCTCAATCCTTGGGCATTTTTGGGCTGGAATCATGCGGCCCGTAACATCCTCCCCCACCTATGCTCGCGGCGTCCTCGTCACGTTCTCATGCTTGTACCGTTGGACATGCTCCGCGAATTGCCACAATTCATCTTCACGTTCCCAAGTGGCTTCGCTCTCGGGGAGGTTCTTCCACTTCACCAAGTACTCGTAGTACGCTGGCACGCCCCTCCTTCGAATGATGCGATCAGCAAGGATGTAGTCCACATCTTTGTCGAACGCGGTAACAACGGCTGTTGGGGCTTGCCTAGATTCTCCGCGTGTTGGTTCTTCCACATCTTCGTGATATGGCTTGAGAAGACTTACGTGAAAGACCAGGTGAATCTTGAGCCTTGGTGGAAGCTCTAAGTGATACGAGACGTTGCCTACATGTTGTACAATGCGGAAGGGTCCTTCGTAATGTCTCACTAACCCCTTGTGGACTTTGCGAAGTATCTTGAATTGTTGGGGCAGGAGCTTGATCATGACACGATCACCTTCCTTATACTCGACATGCTGTCTCCTAGTATCAGCCCACTTTTTCATCTTCCTCGCGGCCTTGTCGAGGTAAGCTCGCTTGAGTGCTTCTTCATGCCATTCGCGGGCGAGCTTGTGTGCCGCGGGGCTTTTACCTCCGTAAGTTGAGGCTATGGCGTTAGGGGTCATGGGCTGAAATCCCATGACGATCTCGAAGGGACTCTTGCCGGTAGTCTCACTCCTTTGGAGATTATATGAAAATTGGGCTACATCAAGCAACTTCGCCCAATCTCGCTAGTGAGACATCAACCACACAAAGCAACTTCGACATCAAGCAACTTCGCCAAAAATGCCTTGTCTTCCCCTGAAGCACTTTCTCCAGCAAGTCCTTCGCCAATGGGTCTTGTTAGAGGCCTTCCTTGATGCGTGAGACAAGGTCGGACTTCGGTTGGCTCGAGCTAAGTGTGGCCAATTCTGCCTTGCGGCTTAGTGCGTCCGCAACGACGTTGGCTTTTCCGGGCTTGTATTCGAGTCTATAGTCGAATTCCGTGAGAAAATCCTGCCACCTTGCTTGCTTGGGGCTCAACTTTTTTTATGTTTGGAAGTAGCTCGTCACTACGTTGTCCGTCATGATTGTGAAATGTGAGCCAAGCAAGTAATGTCGCCACACTCGTAGGCAATGGATGATGGCTGTTATCTCCTTCTTTTGAACCGTGTAGCGGCGTTCCGTGTCATTGAGCTTTCGACTCTCGAACGCTATTGGGTGGCCTTCTTGCATAAGAACTCCGCCAATGGCAAAGTCGGATGCATCCGTTTGCACTTCGAAGGGCTTTGTGTGGTCAGGAAGAACTAGAACGAGTTCCTCCGAAATTGCTTGCTTCAAACCTTCGAATGCTTGCTGACATTCCTTGGACCAATGCCATGTCCGATTCTTCTTGAGTAAGTCCGTCAAGGGTGCCGCCTTGGCTGAGTAGCCTTAAATGAATCGACGGTAGTAATTCACAAAGCCAAGAAATGAGCGAATCTCGGGTACCTTTGTGGGAGGCTTCCAATTGAGGATGGCCTTAATCTTCGAGTTTTCCATCATGAGCTTTCCGGCTGATATTTTGTGCCCGAGGAACTCTACCTCCTCTTACGCGAATGAGCATTTCTCCATTTTGAGGTAGAGCTCGTTCTCCCGAAGTACTTGGAAGACTTGCCATAAATGCTTAGCATGTTCTTCGAGTGTGGTGCTGTACACCACTATGTCGTCCAAGTACACGACCACAAAGCGGTCTAGGAATAGTTGCAGCACTTTGTTCATGAGAGTGCAGAACGTAGCCGGTGCATTTGTTAGTCCGAAAGGCATAACTAAGAACTCAAAAAATCCGTACCTTATGACGCATGCTGTCTTGGGCTCATCTCCTTCGGCAATGCGCACTTGGTAGTACCCGGAGCGCAAGTCGAGTTTGGTGAAATACCTTGCGTTGCCAAGCTGGTCGAAAAGATCCGCTATCAAGGGTATTGGGTACTTGTTCTTGATAGTCATCTTGTTGAGCGCTCTGTAATCGATGCACATCCGCAGTGATCCATCCTTCTTCTTCTGGAAAAGGGCCGGTGCACCGAATGGGGCTTTTGATGGACGCACATAGCCTGCGTCCAGCAAATCAGCGAGCTGCCTTCGCAATTCTTCGAGCTCGGGAGGTGCCATGCGGTAGGGCGCCAAGGCTGGAGGCTTTGCACCTTGCTCCAACTCGATTTGATGATCCACCTCTCGTCTAGGTGGAAGCTTCTTCGGAAGCTCGGGAGGCATCACGTCCTTGAACTCCTCGAGGACGGTTTGTATCGATGGAGAGACTTGGCTTTGAGCACTTGCGGAGTTCTCTCCCTCGTTGAGCTCCCGGATGGAGACCAAGAAACTTGGGTCCTTCTTGAAACCCTTCTTGAATTGCATGGCGGAGAGTGTCTTCTCCTCGGACTTGCCTCTCTCCGTAGGAACCATGCATGCCTTACTCCCGTCGAGAATGCTTAGGGAGTTAGTGGCTGGAAGTGGGAAGGCATGGACTTGGTCAAAGAATTCCATGACAAGGACCATCTTGAAATCGTCCATGGGCACGATAGAGAAATTGAGCTTTCCGCTCCATGCGCCAAGTGCAACATTTACTCCTTGCGCGGTGCCCGCAATGGGCTTGGCGGGTGAGTTTACCGCCTTCATTGTGCCTCCTACTCTCGTAGTCTTGAGGTCTAAGCGCTTGGCCTCATCCTCGGATACGAAGTTATGTGTGGCTCTCGTATCCAATAATGCACGAACGGTGTGGCAGTTTATCCTCGCGCTAACGTACATCAGCCCTTTCTTGAGTGCCGTTTGTGGGCTGTCGAGTGCGCCAAGTCTTTGGATAGAACCCATGCTGGGTCGGGGTTCATCCGTCGATAGTGTGGAGTTGCCCTTAAGCTGGGCAGCGAGGGCATTCAACGACTTCTTCTCGGGACAGTCGCGTACCCAATGAGGCCCGTTGCATATGAAGCATGGGCTACGGGGCTTCGGAGCTTCCTTCTTGCTCTCCGGTTTGCCTTGCCCGCTCTTGCCGCTTGGAGGCTTTTTCTGCCCCCAATCCTTACGATTATGCCCCTTGTCCTTGCGACTCTCTCCCCCACCTTTTTTCCTTGGATTGGGTGGAGTACTCGTGCAGCGACTCCGCGATGGCAATGGCGTCGTCAAGTGTTTAGACGCCACGCCTGTCAAGCTCCGTTTTGGCCCAATCCTTAAGGCCATCTTGAAAGTAGAAGAGGGAGTCCTTCTCGGACATGTCGCTGATCTCAAGCATAAGGGTAGTGAACTCATTGATGTAGTCATGAACGCTACCCATTTGCTTGAGGCGACGTAGGTGTGCTCTCGCCTCTTTTGTAGGCGTTGCTTAGGGCAAATTGCTTTCGGAGTTCTTGCTTGAAATCTGCCCATGTGTTAATGGCGCAGATGCCTTTGCCCATTTCTCCATGCTTGCGACGCCACCATAGTTGTGCAGCGCCTCGTAGGAACGTGGGTGCAGTGCCCACTTTCGATGCCTCATCTCGAACACCCATAGCATTGAAATATTGATCTAGCCCAAACAAGAAATTGTCCACGATGGTGGCATTCCGTGTGCCATCGTAGGTGTCGAGCTTCGGCACGTCTATGCGTCGCGCATCACTTGTGCTTGTAGAAGCCGGGCTAGAGGAAAGTGTGTGCTTGTGCCATGCCCAGTCTGTGCGTACTTCCTCCACTTCCGCGCGGACAGCGCGCAGCTCGTCTTGCACGAAGCTGCGGAGTTTCATCAACTCCTCATGGAATGCTTGAAATTCCCCTCGAAGGGAGCTGGCTTGGTCTTGAATGAGGGTCTTGGTTGCCATTGTGAAATCGGCGTATTCGCCCTCGAGACCGTCAACCCTTTCCTCCAAAGTTTCGAGAGAGTCCTGAGCGGCGGACATTGTTGTTTCAAGCGTAGCCATGCGAGGCTCCAAAGCATCTATCGAAGCGGCCTTAGACTTGCCACGAGTCTTGGCTTGCCCGCGAGTTTCATCGCGGCCCCGGCTTGGTTCCGGGATGATCTCCACACCATGAGTGCCCTCTTGTGTCACGCTTGAGGTTGGGAGGTTGGCCATTGCTGCTGGAATGCGTGTGTGCAAACCTTAACTCTGATACCACTTGTCACGGGATAGGAGTTTTGCGCAGCAAACACGTGCGGCACTTAGACAACCTTAGTCGGGATGTTGCTAAGTAAGCCTTTGCGCTTCTCAATAGCTAAGCCAAGAGGTTCCCGAAATGCTACAGAGAAGGAAGAGCTAGCGAGCAATGTAGCCAAATGCGGAAATTGTATTGATTATAAGAAAGCTTACAAGAGAGCTTACAAGAGATGCTTGATGCCTTGATGCTTGATGTGTGGATTGATTGATGCTTGATTGATGATACAAATGCCTAGCACTCACCTATATTTATAGGCAAGCTTGGCTAGCTCTAGAGCATTCTAAAGCCTAGGGAATTCTATACACATGTGCAACAATCTAGAGAAATCTAGTAATATGTACAAGAGTGTGCTAGGTGTTGGAATTTTGCGGAAGTTTCTAGAATCGGGAAAAGCTAGCACACCTTGGCTCAATCCTTGGGCCATTTTTGAGCTGGAATCATGCGGCCTGTAACAAAATGCTTATACATTTTTAGAGGCTGATATGTCAATATATTGAAACATTCTCTCAAAGTGTATGAGGGCTAAAACTCAGTGAACGTATCCAAAAATAACCTTTTTTGTTTTATTCTTTACTAGTATGAGATATATGCATATACTATAGCAAAGACCTTAAGTATAAAATTATTTATTATCTGTTAGTTGGGTGAATTTCTTACTAAAGGTTGATTTGACAAGATAAATAATGATGTATATTGTGTTCGACAACTTGACACATGTAATAAGTGTATATTTTCTTTATATTTTATTATTAATTATTCTATCTTTCTCTTACTTTTAATCTTAAATATCATAATTATTTTAGTTAATTTTTATTTTAGTTACTTTATTAAATTATATTTTATTATCTTGATTTTTATATTTTGTTATTTTATGTATATTAATTTTAAGATTAAGGAGAAATTAAATCAGAATATTCAAGAAGAAATCTATTCAAAATAATCAGAAAGGAAAAAAATTAAAAAAATTTAATTAAAACAAATTAAGGAATATTTGATTTAATTAATTATCATACATATAGAGCTTGGTATAAAGAGTATATTTTGATTAATTAAGGAAACAAATATTTTAGAATGACATTAAAATGGCAAGTGCATGTGCATGGCAATAATGGAAAATCTTAATATGCATTCAGGTGAGAAACAATTGCCATATTTGCATGTGCATGGCATTAAAGTGGTGGCTAGCTTAATTATGCATGCCTTATGAATGGAGGATTCGGCCAAGCACTACATAAAGGCCAACCTTAGGCTTTTGATAAAAAGAGAGAGAGAGAATATCTAGAGGCAGCCAAGAAGAAGAAATTGAGAGAATAAAAAAAAAGAAAACATAAGGAATTTAGCAGTCAACCGCTTGAATTAATTTCATGACTGATTTTATTAATTCTTTTATTCCTAATTTATTATGTTGGGCTAAATTTTCTATTTGATTGATGATGAGTTCAAAATCCCAAATATGTCATATAATTAATATTTAATTTTTATTATTCAATGTATCTAATTAAGATTGTTTATGTTCTTCTATAATTAATATTTTTATTGATGACCTATTTGAGTGGCCAATTTAGATAAGACTTAAATAAATTTCATTGCTAAATTAAAATACTTTATCCGTAATTATCTTGATATTTTAACTATTAGTGGCAAATTGGAATCAATGATTTCAATTCGAGAACATAAGCTAAGTTAAATAATCCGAACTTGTGTATTTATTGCCTAGATCAACTTAATATATTTCTCTACTTAATGTTTCTATTATCTTAAATTTAAAGAGCTTTTTTTAAATTATTTAATGGTTAGAGATTAGGTGAAGAGCTTATTTTGCTTAACGACATATTAAGGAAAAATGGAGATTAACATAGCTTATTATTATCTACCGTTAATAGTTTTAATAGAAATTAATGATAGAATTGATATATATTATATGCATGTTTGGTGGTGGCGAATGATCCTTTGACCAAAATTTTCATTATTATTATTTCTTTCTCATTTAATTAGATTTTCTATTAAATTATTATTTTTATAGTCCTAGTTTCTTTATTTTTTGTCATTTAATCAAAAATTCATAAACCCTTATTTATTTATAGTTGGTATTTTCTTTAGTTAGATTAATTTAAATTATTGTTGTTATTATTATTATTATTATTATTATTTTAAGTCTTTATTTAAAAATTGATAATAAATAAAATTAGCATAGTTTCATGGGATCGATCTTTACTTGCTCTATACTAGTTATTTATATTAGTAGTAAGGTTTCAAATTTGATGTACCTTAACGATACTACCATTTGCCTAAAGATATGTAACTGAAATTATAAAATATTTAAAGATTAATGTTATATATTCTAAATTTTTATCCTAAATAATTATCTCAAATGATGTGACATTCATTAATTGGTTAATAGTTTTTTACAAAATCAAAGTGAATTAATTATATATATTATTTTATCAATCAATTGATAAATGCCGTATAATTTACTATAGTTATTTGAAATAAAAAATTTGAAATGTATAGTATTATGGATATTTAAAACAACCAAAATACTTGCTGTTTTGTTGCAACAAAACAAAGTCTCCAGGCACCACGCATGCTCTCAAGCTTTTGAGAGCATCAGTTTAATTCCAGCAATTGCATGGACTTATTTTTTCTATCAATTTAATTAGTTAGGGGATATAATTTTTGCTCATTAATATGGGTTAAAAGTAAAATTTTAAGTTGTGTCATAATAAATTTATCAAAGATAATATCGATAAATTTCTGATAATAAAATATTAATAATTCCTTCTCAATTTAATTAGTTAGGAGTTGGATTTCTTCCTCATAAATATGTGCGGAATAGATACCTCTCCAGTCTTAAGTAAAAGTAAAAATTCTAGTTTTGTCAAAATAAATTTATCGAAGATAGTCTCGATAAATTTCTGATTGTAAATATTAATAAAATCTGAGCTGGGTCATAACATACTTATCAAAAATATTCCCAAGTTATTACCACCAAAATACCCCATAATTTAATAAGAAACTTGCAAAAAAATTATTAGTATTTCCATCTTTAGCACATTTTTTTGTAATTTCGGTAACATATTTTTTGTGCAAAATAAGATTTCCTGGGATTGTATAGCAGCTGGAAAAAAAAATAGTTTTTCTCAAAGTCCTAAAATATTGTTATTTATGCATTAATCTTCGAATAATATATTTAAGGGGTAAAAACTTATCCAGTAGATTTCTCCCACATTAATATGAGTGGAATAAATATAGCTTTGGTCTTAAGTAAAAGTAGAAATTTAGGCCATGCCATAATAAATTTTTTAAATATAATTCCAATATATCATACTTATCAAAGATAGTCCTGATTTATTACCACCGAAATACCCCTTTAATTTAATAAGGAACTTGCAAAAAAATTATTAGTATTTTGATCTTTTCCAAATTTTTTGTTATTTCGGTAATATATTTTTCGTGCATAAATAAGATTTCCTTAAGATTGCATAGTAGTTGCCAAGCCCTGAAATATTGTTGTTTTTGCATTAACCTTTGAATAATAAATTTAAGGGATAAATACTGATTTAGTCCATACCATTTATTAATTATTTAATTATAGTAAAATTTCTTTACATTGATATTCTGAATAGGAATCACCCTTATATAGTCATCAAAAATTTGTTATCAATTTGTACAAATTATAAATAAAAATAAACTCTACATTTTAATAAATTATAATTTTTTTAAATCATGGTTTATGGAAATTGCCTTCTCATAATAATCATTATTTGTATATTCCAAAAAATATATGTTATCTTACATTAAAGCTTTAAGATGAAACAAACTATTTTTTTAAAAAAAAATTATTTGGAACAATGATTTATATAATTACAATATTAACAGAATTTATATTAAGAGAAAATATTAAATAGAATGCAAACATTTAGAGTTTTAAGATGACTTTAAATATCCCTATATAGATACACATGTACTTTTTCTAAAAAAATTATATTTATCTCCTTTATCAATATTTATACATTAGATTTAACATATTCCTTTAATTAATTATTAACATAATGCATAATTTTCCTTTACACCACTTTAACATAGTGCATAATTTACCTTTGCATCATTTGCACTAAGTATAACTAAGTACAAACTTTAATTTTTATAACTACACCCCTATTAAGATATAACATTTTTCATAATAAAAATTAGTTTAACCCCAACAATATTACTATAGAGAAATTTTAATGTAATTCCTATATTTTAAAAATTATCCAAAACACCCCTATCCTTATTTTCATAACTGCTAAATCCAATTTCTCAATAATTAAATAAGTATTTTTAGTTCATATAATTTTAAATTTAAATAAATAAAATATATAAAATATGTAAAAAAATAATTACGTAAATTTTTAACATAAAAGAGAGATATTATTGGAATCCAGTGGATGTGTTTGTTTCAAATTATAGAGACCGAAAGGCTGCTCGTGTGTAATAGTTTAAGGAAAAGAAAAGAAAAAAAAAAAGGAATAAAAGAAAAAGGAAGAAGATCAATATTTTGAGTTGGTGGAGCACGAGAGGAGGAGCCGCATTCTCAAAGATTAAATCAGATCGCTGTTTTTGTCATTATCTTTACTAACACCACATACATGTTGAATTGTTGATGTTGGTGTGAGTTCGACGCTCAAATAGAGTGGTTGGTTTTTGTCCTAAACTCAACCACATACCAGTTACCATTCTCATGTGGCTGTGCCTGTAACTCTGTTCCAAGATTCATTTCGTTAGTTTTCTTTACTTTTATTTTAAGATTGTCACAGCCTCCCATATCCCATCACCTACCACCTTCCTTTTTAGTACCTTTTTTCTATTGTCATTCCTCTATTTCTCTCATTAGAAAAGTAAACCTGAAAAAAAAATAATAAAAATAAAAACCCCGTGCCTTTTCCTTTACATGGAATATTTTTAATTTATATACCCTTCTTTTAATCTAATACTTTGTGTTTTCTCAAGTTTAATCATTTGAGGGAAACAGCTTTTCTCCACTTAGATTCGGTTGCCGTTCTTGGGGATCTGCTTACTCCGGTGCCAGTGAGAATTGGCTCTGGTAAGATTCCTAGTTTATGTTTAATAATTGTGATTATAAGTATTATAATTTAATCTGTGATGTGGGCATAATGAATTTTTGTTGAAAAGTAATTGTAGTTTTGATTGGCTTACTTTGTGCTATTGAATTATTGCAATATTTGATTTCCTGAACTTGTTTGTTAGTATTGAACGTTTGTACTCTGTTCTCATTGTGAAGGCTGCTCACTGCTTATTGCTATACTGAGTCTGAAACTAATGTTGTGTTTGTTCCTGCACATATCTGTAATGATCTAGTCCCTGCTGCCTTCTGCTTCCAATTAGTGGGTTCTAATTATATTCAACATGAGAATAGCTGAAGCTAGGTTTGTCGAGTTCATGAAACTTAAACACATTCTCATATTGCGTATAGCTGATGAATGATATTGGTTGTTTTTCATTTGCTTGCCTCATTTTCTCTTCATTTCATTTATGTGCTATAAAATTGTTATCCTTCAAGATATCTCTCAAGATATCTCTCGCTGATCAGCACAGCTAAGATAAAGCTTAGTTCAGTCGTGGACAATTTGTTTATCAGCTTACTATTGTGAGTTATGCTGCCATGACAAGGTATCTGTTAGTTGTGGTTTCAAAATAGTGTCTGGGGTAAAGGGACCATTTGATGCTTCAAAATCAAATTCAATTGAGAATAGTATAGGACATAATCTTGGAACTAATATGTGCTGTATTGGAGAATATATGTATAACCATGATCATTGATCTGTTTTCTATGAGCTAGATGGATGCTCTAGGGGATGTAACATGTGCTGTATTTGAGAATGGGCATATAACCATGATTGTTGATTTGTTTTCTATGAGCAAGATGGATGCTCTAGTGGATACAATATTGCTGGCTGTTGGTCACCAGAAACAAGTATTGTGGATTTTGTGGAATCTTCAATTGAACACTAAATTATTTTTTCCACATATTTTATTGTTTTTTCTAATAAGCTATTCTCTGGTTTCTCTTGCCTCTGCTAAAAGTAATAAAATAAAAAAATGGCAATAATCTGGTGTCTTTCATACTAAAGGAAGCATTAGCTTCTTGCTTCGTCATGGATGTTAAGATTAAATAGAAGAACTTTCATGTAAATCGTTTTGCTTTAAATTGGAGCCAAGTGGGAAGCAATTTTTGAAGTTTCATCTGCCTGGTCTATAGGTTGGTATATTTGTGTTGTTGCTTGTAGGATGTGCAGCTATCTCATGTTGGTATTTGTTTATGCTTGTGGTTGTAAGAAATAACTTAGCCCCTTTTTTCATCCTGGATATGTTCCATTTAAACCCAGAATGAAACTGGAGATATTCTCTACTGCTTTGTTTCTGATGGCTTTAAGTTTAACACTAACGTTCATGAAAATTATTCTATTTTCTTCAAAATTTTCAATACTCTCCCCTCGGTAATTTGAATCTATATTTCCATGCTATTCTGCAGATGGGAGATGTAGCTAAGGATCTACTTTCTGGGACTGTTGGAGGGGCAGCACAATTAATAAGTGGGCACCCATTTGATACCATCAAGGTCAAGCTTCAAAGCCAGCCTGCTCCACTCCCAGGCCAACCTCCCAAGTATGCTGGTGCCATGGATGCTGTCAAGCAAACCTTAGCTGCTGAAGGGCCAAGGGGCTTGTACAAAGGTATGGGAGCTCCACTAGCTACTGTTGCCGCTTTCAATGCCCTCCTATTTACAGTGAGGGGACAAATGGAAGCACTGCTGAGATCTGAACCTGGTGCCCCACTCACCGTCAACCAGCAGATTATTTGCGGGGCTGGGGCTGGTGTTGCTGTTTCTTTTCTTGCTTGCCCCACAGAATTGATCAAATGCAGGTCAGGAGTTTAGTCTTTCTGTTTATTTAAATGCCATGAACTGATCATCTCAATGCTTGAACTTGGACTAGGTAACGTTTTTGAATTATCTTTTTCTCAGTTTGAAGAGCATGGTAGTCTTGTTATGTAGTGGGAAATTTCACATCCTGGACAATATGTAGTACATTCATGTGAGAAAAATAATATAAGTCAGTGAAAATAATATCTTTCCTTTTCAAGTTTTTTGTAAGCTTTTTTCAACAATTTGAATTAATTTGTTTTCCTTTCTCCAATACCTGTCTCAACTAAAGGGCAAAAATTGTTATCCTTATTAATAATCAGCTGCTAAGCTATTGATAAAAATAATTCATTAATCATTAGTCAGCCATCCTATTATTTAAACAATAAGCTACCCCTGTTAACTGCTTGTCTCGCTTGGTGGAGCAGGTTGCAAGCTCAAAGTGCATTTGCAGGTTCTGGCCAAGTCAGTGTGGCAGTGAAGTATGGTGGACCGATGGATGTAGCTAAGCAAGTTATTCGATCAGAAGGTGGTGTTAAGGGTCTCTTCAAGGGCTTGGTTCCCACAATGGCACGTGAGGTTCCCGGGAATGCTGCCATGTTTGGTGTGTATGAATTGCTGAAGCAGTATATGGCAGGAGGCCAAGACACCTCTCAGTTGGGAAGAGGAGCAGTGCTTTTGGCAGGTGGTTTATCTGGAGCTTCGTTCTGGTTCTCCGTCTACCCCACTGATGTTGTCAAGAGTGTAATTCAGGTCGATGATTACAAAAATCCCAAATTTTCTGGTTCCATTGATGCCTTTAAAAAGATCCTGAAATCGGAAGGTGTCAAAGGCTTGTACAAGGGTTTCGGCCCTGCCATGGCCCGAAGTGTTCCTGCAAATGCTGCATGCTTCTTGGCTTATGAAGTGACAAGATCTAGTTTGGGTTGATTGTTTCATTGCTCCATCATTATTGTCCAATGATTTGGGTGATTATTAGCCGCTCTTATCATATTTGCTTATTTCGAAGACATCTCCGGTCACCAAATGATGCCTCCGTAAAAAATTGTTTGAAAATATGGTATCGGTCTTCTGATTCTTCAAGATCCCTTTTTAATTTTATTTTGGGTCCTAGAAACATTCTTTAATAAATCACTCTTCAATAACATTTTTTCTATGAAAGCATTCTTTTGCACAATTTGCTTTTCATTGGCATATCCTACCACTGGATTCTAGCAAGTACCTGAACAAGAAAATCAATATTCTTTGTTTTGTTCAGATCAAAAATAAAAGCGGATGCTGGCTGAGTGCTGACTTTGATTTTATTCTCATGTTTTATTTAAACGTTTGGGCTGTCGTATGAGCATATATATTTAAACTATAGTTGAATTTAACGGGTCTATTCTTGGTGTCTTGACTGAGTAACCACATAGCCACAACTATATTGAATAAATAAGGGTATATAAATTGACGTAGAAATTAGTTGTATAAAATCATCATAGGATCATATAATTAAAATAAAAATAATAATTATTATTTTTTAATTAATTTTTTTATGTCACATTAGTTTGTATAAAATTATAACTCTATCATTATTGCTTGGAATTAGTGAGTGGTGAGGTTCGTTAAATTAATGGTGTATTTACTAAACGAGAATTAGAATAAACTATAATCAGAATAAATTGGAATCGAATGGATTTGAAATTAGAATAAAATGTTTACTTAAACGGTAGGAATTAGAATTAGAATGAGTTAGAATATTATAAATTACTAAAAAGCCTTTAATTAACTATTGTCATAATAATTATTTTGTATTTTAATTATTGTAATTATTATTATTCAAAAATTATTATTATTAACAGTAATTGTTAATAATAATATTAATATATTAATTAATTATAATACTTTTATAATTAATATAATAATAATAATAATAATTTTCTAATTTCTAATAATACTTTTATTATTAATGGATTTTAATTATGACAATATTAATAAAATAATTAATAAAAATTAAAAAATAATAATAACAACAACAATGACATTAATGACAATAATAATAATTAATAAATTTTAATAATACTAATATTGATATTAATGATAGTAATAATAACAATTGAAATAATAAAATTAATAAATTTTGATGATGATGACAATAATAATAATAATAATAATAACAACAACAACAACAACAACAACAACAACAACAATAATAATAATAATAATAATAAAATTAATATATTTTCATAATAACAATAAATAATAATAATAATGAAATCATCATCATCATCATCATCATTATCATTATTAAATAACAAATGACCTATTTGCAAATAATACAAAGCTTCTAAGTATTTTCATAATTATATAAGGACCAAAATACAAAAATAACAGAACTTGATTGGAGCCAATTTGGGGATTATGAAAAATCAATTGGTGTAAAATAGATAGTTTTGAGAATTGGAGTTTGATTCCCAAACAACCCCGTCCCCCTCCCCCCGAGCAAAATGAAATCTATGGGAATGATTCCGAATTTGGTATGGGCTCTACAATTCTAATTCTGATTCATGCCTCTATTTTGTGAAGTAAACGCTATTAATAATTTCAATTTCCCAATTCGGAACCAAACGCACCATAAGGATAAACTTCAACTCACCCTAATTAGAATGACATACTTTAATTTAACTCACAAAAATATAAAATCTTCAATTTACTTCTTAAATCTATTAAATTTAATTGTTGAGTGTCATTGACTAATAATGTAGGATAATAACCCTAACCCTAACGCAATATGCTAGTTTTGTGGGGTCGTTAAATTTCATTTAGTCTATTAAGGTCTAACATATTTTAAGTTAAATGACAAAGATAAATTTATTAACAAAAACCCCCTATAAAAAAATAGTAATAAAGCTTTAAAAAATTAAACTAATTTTTTACCTATGTTTTAATTCATAAAACAAATTTAATAATAAAAAATTTTATTTATAACATAATCACAATAAAAATCAAAAAATTAATTATTATTTTTATTGTTTTAACCGAATTTTTATTAAAATCTTATTCGAACAATTAAGTTGTGATTCTCACCAAATCCGAATCAAATACGATCAAAACAATCAAATTAATTATTTTAGTGGGGAGAATGAGACTAATTTTGGGATTAGCGTGTTTTTTTACATTTGAGGTAGGAGTTATAGCTGAAATGATCTAGGAGGTGAGCTGTAGTGATTGGGGAGGTGAACTAAAGTATTCTGAGTTTGAAATAATACAGAATTTTGTGTAGTTAATTGAAAGAGTTGTCATAAAGAGCTTAAGGGAGCTCAATGAATAGCTATGGCGAACTTAAAAATAACTTTAAAGAGCTTATTCAGGGCTTATGGTATACCTCAAGTGAACTCATGTAATGAATAAGAGTTCGACACCAAAACTATCATAACAAGTAAAAAAAATAAGCATAAGCAATAAAAACGCACAATGTTTTACATGATTCGGCCTTTTGGCTTACATTTACAAGAGTAATCTTCTCGAATCTACTATGTATGTAAAGTATTACATGATTTTCATCACAATATGAACAAAACCTTATTGAAGGTTATTTATGGTGAGAAATAACGAGGGAGACATGGTCTTATGGAAATTAGACATTTTTCTAAGAGAAGAATAAGGAAAGAACTTATTTGAAAATAAGAAGGCCAAGATCTTCCATAGAGATATAAAAATAGTATGAGAAAAAGATGAAGTAACCTCTTAAGAAATCATATCTTAAAAAAGGGGATTTAGGGTTGGATAAAGTAAAAAAAAAGAGATAGAATTATTTTCATTTCAAATAAGATTTTAGACAATAAAACAATGGCTTTAAGGTTTAAGGAACTTTGACACTTTATCAATAGCCTTTTTTTATCTTAAGAAGAATAAGATAAGTCTCTTTTATTGAATAAGCAATAAGTGTCCTTGTTTCGGAGAAATTTTAAGCTTTATATAGAAATGTTTCTAAAGGTATTTGGTAGTTTTAGACAACAGACAAATTTTCATTGACTACCCTCCCTCATGTGAGGTTATTTTAATATTTTCTCTTTGTGGTCCCTTGACAGTGACACTCATGGGCTTGGAAGGTAACGAAACCTCATCCACTCATCTTTTTGCCTCCATAACTAGACATGTGGCAGTCTTTTAACATTATGGTCCTATTGATTTTTAAGAAGTAACAAGGACAATTAACGTGGTATTTTCTTATTGCTTAATTAGAGAATCTCCACTCTTATTGACTCATTATCTTTAGTTAAAAATAAAATATTTTTATTCTTTCTTATGATGACGTAAACTATTCATATACCTCATATGAGATTATTTTAATATTTTCTCTTTGTAGTCCTTTGATAGTAACAACTACGAGCTTAAGAGGTAAGGAAACCTCCTCCACTCATCTTTTTGCCCCAATAACTAGAATCATGGTAGCCTCTGCTTTTTCTTATTACTTAGTTATAGAATCTCCACTCTTATTGGCTCATTATCCTTAGCCAAAAAGAGTGTAAATTATTCACGTGTTGTTCTTAACTATCAAAATCTGACTTTTAATAATATTCTTTACTGTTGAGTATTTTATCAAAACAGTCGTTTTCTTCAAAGAACTTATCTCCTAGGCCCATGTTAGCTATAGTGTCATTCGGTCAAACAAGCTGACTTCACTTAATTGATTTTTCTTATTAAGTGAGTTACTGGCCTAAATTAGCAACTAAACTTCCCCCAAAAAACTTATCTTGATGTTAGCCTTGAGTTTAAATCTTTTAGACATATAAATCATTAATTAATTAATTGACTTTATTCATCTAAAATACCATTTTTATCTTTTAAATTAAAAAAAGGTAAAAAAATTAATACATTAAATATCAACAATAAAAAATGACTTAATAGGCATAAAAGAAATATTTTAATTCCTAATTGAGACATTTTAGTTAAAATAAATTACAAATGATGCCATCCATTAAAATTAACTCAACTTTTTTAAATTTTTTCGGTTTTATGAGAGAATTCAAGAGAGAATAGATGCAGAATTTAAGAATTCAAAGGGGGAGAGAGAATTAACAGGGGGTAAAATTCATTTTATTATTGATTGCTCAAAAATAATATGAGAACCACTTATTTATAGTAACTTAACACAATCTTAATTTTAATCTGATTAAAACTGTAATTGCAATAAGAAAAACTAATCCTAATAACAAAAGAAATTAAAGTAAACTACTATGGTCATAACGTTCCCCATCCCTCGAAATAAGCTGCCAGTATCAATAACCAAAATTTTTCAACACAAATAGATGTCAAGCAGCTAGTGTGCTGGCATAATGAAAACCATTGAAGTATTGCAATGATGCTTCGCCCTAAGTTGCTTATCGCAGTAAAAAGCTTTTATCTCCCGGCATGCGTAGATGGTGATAAATGTTTGAATTGCTTCCTCTCCGAAAGGGATCACAACATTGGCGAATGATTACCTCTTGTTGGGTGGAGTCTCTGCATTCTAACATACCAACTTCGTGTGGATGAGGAGATGGCTGTGCTTTTTTGCACAACTGGCCCAATCCTTCAGGATTGTCCTGCATACCAACTTCTTGTGGATGAGGAGATGGCTGTGCTTTTTTGCACAACTGGCCCAATCCTTCAAGATTGTCTTGCAGAAGTACCTTTAGAGCATCATTATGAACGGTTAAGACATTTTCTTCAACCACTGTAGATCAGGATGTCTAAAAAAAGTATCAAGAAAATTTGGGGTTGTGATGTTGCTGGCCAGCAACTGATGATGGCACTAGTTTAGGTGTAGTCGCTGGAGTCGGTTGAGGTTAGTAATTGGTTCGGTTGATGGCTTGTGGTGGTAACTCATAAAAGTCAAAATTAATTAGTGGAATAACGCAATTAATGGACTTACGAAAAGCCAAATCAAAAGTCAAGGCATATAGGCAAAAATTTTGGAATACATTGGGTGTTGGAAATTTTTCTTTTTTTGAACGGAAAAAGAAAAATCAGTGGCCAAGAAATATATGAGCTGATACCAAATGTTAGGGTTCTAGGATTTTGATTAGAGGATTCAAGAGAGAAAAGATGAAGAATTTAAAAATTCAGAGGAAAAAGAGAATAATTAACAGGGGTTGGAATTAATTTATTAAAAAAAATTATTCATCGATCACCTACTTATTTGAGTTTTTTTAACCTTTTTTTTTTTTGCCTGAAGTCTTAATTTGACTTAATTTAAAATATTTTGATATTTTAGTTTGTTTGTTTTTATATCTGAAGTCTTATTGTAAGACATTTTCATTTGAATAGGAAAAGTAAAATTTCCTGACTTTTATCTATGATAAATTATGCAAATGAAAAATTATTTTTTTTTTCTCACAAATAACCTTATTAAATGTATTTATTTTCTACGTAGCTATTAGATGTTATATTAAAATTTTACTTGCTCTTAAATTGTATTTAATATTAAATACTTAACACACATTGAATTTAAATTTTAAACGAATTCTTTTATTATTAAATAACAATTTTTAATGTATAAATATTATGTTAAATTGTAAAAAAATAATGTTATCAAAATTATTTTTCATAAATTATATATCAAATGCTTACCTAATAAACGTTTATAACATATAAAAATTATTATATTAGAAAATATTGTAAATATATACTTATTTAAACTTAAAATATATATAACATTTTCAATGTCATAAATATAAAATATTAGAATTAAGATGTTTTAAGTTTATAAAAACAAACAATTTACCACTTATATTCAGACGTCAAACAATAAAAATAAACATATTTTTTAGACATATGCATTCAGATCCATTCAGATTTCAATAATATTCAGACCCATTCAGATTTCAGATGAAAAAACAAACACTACCTTTTATTTTTATCAACGTGTCACCTAAAGTTAATAGTTTTTTAGCACTCTTCCACTTCTGTCTCACCTCAATTCATAGAGTTAACAAAATATTAGTCAAATGAACTTTTGCCCCTCATACATAAAATTAAATTTTATCCAAAATAAAATCCAAAGAAAGAAATTAATCGTTCAATTTAATTTTAAAATTTTTGAATCCATCGATTTCATATTACATAATTGATTTGAGAAATTTAATATTTTTTCTTTTGTATTAACTGAACTTTTAGATTTTTACTTAAATTTGATTTTTTTAAATCTAATTTAATTGTAATCACAAATGGTTTATACAAACACTAATATAAAAATAATTTTATCATAAATAATACTATATATATATATATATATATATATATATATATATATATATATATTTTTTATACTGTAACACAAGTTACAAAATAAATCAATAAATTTTTCGGTTGGATTTCGTTCAAACTCATTAAAATTTAATATTAAAAAATTAAAGGTCACACAATAACATACGTGACTCTACCAAAATGACAAGGTATTATCAGTGGCTGATCCATCCAACCACCTCAGCCCACAAAAAGTCTGGAAGATCCAGTCAAAAACCCTAGCAAATGCAACTCCCCCGTCCACCAAAGATACCCTATCTCTTCAAACACTACTAAAAATACGTATTTTAATGACAAAAATTTTATGACATATACCGTTGTGTTATGAAAATACATGAACTTTCATAACGTATAATGCTTATGTCATTATTTCATGATAAATTCATAACTAATACAGATATAACAAAAAATGATGATAATTACATGTCATGTAATATTATTTTATTTTTTATATAAATTTAATTATAAAAAGACCATTTTTAAATGGTAATGTTTTACATTTTATTTTATTAAATTTAATTTATTTTTAATTACTAATAACACAAGAAACAGTGCCATTTATTGATTTTTTAAATTAATTGATTATTTTAATTACAAAATTACCATTTTTAATAAATAAATTATTTTTAAAAAAATTAAAAATAACAAAAATGGTGTCGTTTAGATGTTGTAACTTGTAAATATATTAAGCTAACATGTCAACACCTAGTGTCTGTTTGGTTAGAAGATTAAAAAGTAGGGATTGGACTCTTTTTTTAAATTTTATCTTAGTCTCATGTTTGATGCTATCAAGAGTATTATTAAGATTACATTATCCTGAGCCCACAAGATAATCTTAATTTTATAAAGGAAATTATCCTAAGGGGGGGCCATGGAATTAGTTAGTTTAGGATTATATTGATAACTCAATCAAACATAATAATTTATAAATATTAAAATTATAGTAATATGTGATAAATGTAATACAAAAATATTGATTTTAATAATGTAAATAATAAATTATAGTAAAAATCATTGTTAATTTCACATTAAATTATAATTCTATTTTAATTTATTTAATTATTAAATATTATTCAAAAATATATTTAAAAATAATATTCAAAAATATAAATTTTATAAAATAATAGATTATTGAATAAAAATAATATAAATATCAAAAATATATTTAAAAAATAAAAATAAAAATTATTTAAATTATGATTTATAGTTCATTAATATCATTGAGGTTGATTTGTATAATTAATAATTCAAATTTTAGTTTATAATAATAATAATAATTTGTAAATTGTAATATTATAATATAAGACATGATTATTTATAAATCAATTCAATATTGCATCAAACACAACATAACATTATATATAATTCAGTGTTACCAAATCTTATCCTATTTTATTCAATCTGATCCGATCCGATCCAATTCAATCCAATGTATCAAACGAGCCCTTATCAAATTTACAAAAGTGATGAACCAATTGAACCCTAAATCTACAAATTCTTGCTTCCTCGGGGTTTTTAATTAAATATACCTAAAAAATAAGGTATTTATGTAGATATATCTCATACTCAAAAATTAGGTAGGTATGTCATTTTATGTGGTGTATTGACTAAAATATCCTTAAATAAAAATATAAAACACACAAAACTCATTTTCTTTTCACTAACACTATTTCACTCAACACAACAAAAAATCACTTCATCCTCTCAAAATCACTCATGAATAGGCAATGTATTGAGATTTTGCTTTGCAACTAGGTGTATTATTCATTTAATTCATAAGGTAATTTAAACTTTACATTTATGTTGTGTTATTTATGCATTTTATTGATATTATATTATTTTTAGGGTTTTGATTAGGTTGTGATAAACAACAAAATAAACACAACAACAAAATAACTCACATTTTCATTACATTTGCATCATATGACTGCTATGTGATGAATTTTCGAACACATTGGTTGAAATCTTATTTTGTGTTAATAATTTTTGTTCTGCACCTGTTGTACACGACTACGGTCGTGTATGCTTGAATTTACATAACTACAGTCGTGTATTTCAATAAGTTACACGGTTGCATTCGTGTAGGCATAAATTTACACGACTATAGTCGTGTATTTTAATAAGTTACACTACTGAACTTACACGACTATAGTCGTGTATTTATGAACTTAAACGACTACAGTCGTGTATTTATGAAATCTAACAAGTGTAAAAAATGTTGCAGTTATTATAAGAGTCTAGCCTAACTTTATATTAATGCAAAAAAATATATTTTTTCACTAAATATGTCCCTTAATTTTTTATTGGATATAATTGTATATTTTAGTAAGTTACATGACTGTTGCCATGTAAATGAGCAAGGTTTCAACGCTTTTATATGTCTTGTTTGATTTCATTTTTTTATTTATTGTAAAATTGTGTGTTGTGTTATTATAGGAAATGAATCATGTACGCGTGCCTATCATATTTTGTGGTGAATGGATTGAGCAAAACGGCCATTATAGATTTAATGGTACAGAAGTAAGAGGAATTATGGTGTCTCGTTATACAACATACTCACTATTAATAGAAAGAGTATCTTGGGTTATCTCCATTGATATTTCTGAATTTGACATTAAAACGAAGTTCAAGCTTAAAACATTCGATCCAATGCCACTTGTTCCAATTATGACTAATGATGATGTAGATTATTTTTTGAAGAAAACAATTAGTGGAGCTGAGTTAAAAATTCCTGTTTGTATTACATATAAGCAAAAACAGAGTTTGGTTGCTCCTATTGCTGATGCTTACCCTACCTTCGGGCAATATGGCTATCCACAAGAACCTGTCAGCCATGTGTGAAGGTTTAAGCCTAAGTAATATTGTTGCTGAAGATTAACCAGTATTCGAATTTGTTCCTGAAACATAACCTAATGATATAAGGGGGCCAAATTTGGAATATGTGAATGTTAGTACCCAGGATAATTTTGATGGGACAGCATTTAGTGATCTAAAAATAAGGAACCCACAGCCTTGTAACGTGAGTTTCTCGCCCACTAATGCTAAGTATATGCCTAGAGTCAATTTATTTGTATACAGTAATTCATTATACAAGGACAGCTCGCACTCGAATAGTAATAAGTCACCATCCATGGAAGTTGTTCGTGATAATGATCAGTTAATAGGGAAAAAATTGTTTAGTTCGAAAGAGGAGTTGCAAGAAGTACTTTCTATGGAAGCTTTGAGCAAAAATTTTGAATTTAAAACCTTCAAGTCAGGGAAGAACATACTTGTTGTTACATGTATTGATGATAATTGTAAGTGGCGACTTCGAGCTATAAAGCTTGGAAGTTCAAATATGTTTGAAATCATAAGGTACTATAGCATCCATACTTGCACACTTGATGTTCATAAGAGAGATCATCGTCATGCTTCATTCAAGATTATCGGAAAAAAGATTTGTCACAAGTATGATGGTGCTTCATCCTCATACAAGCCTGGTGATATTAGAGAAGATTTTCAGAAATAGTTTGGGTATAAAATAAGTTACCATAAAGCATGGAAAGCAAGAGAATATGCAATGGAGAAATTTAGAGGCATGCTTGAGGATTCATTCAGGTTACTCCCTTCATACATGGTAATGTTAGAGAGGAAAAATTCAGGTACCTGTACATTTCTTGAAGTTGATCATGCAAATAAATTTAATTATTTCTTTATTGCAATTGAGAGCTGTATACATGGATTCATTTCATCAATAAGGCCAGTCATTGCAATTGATGGCACGTTCTTGAAGGGAAAATTTAAAGGAAATTTGTTCATTGCGACAACACTTGATGATAACAATCAACTTTATCCAGTTGCATTTGGTATCGATGACAGTGAGAACGATGCCTCATGGGAGTGGTTTTTAATGAAGTTAAAGGAAGCAATAGGTGAAATTCCTAAATTGGTTTTTATTTCTGACCGACACCCAAGTATAAAGAAAAATGTTAACATTGCATTCCCAAATGCTGCATATGGTATTTGTACACACCACTTAAAGCAAAACTTACGGGCTAAGTTTAAAGAAATTGAGGTTGGTGCAATTGTTGAACTAGTTGCAAAGGCTTATCAACCACAGCATTTTAACTACTTTATGAATGAGATACAAAAGGTAGATGAAAGAGTTGTAAAATATCTTTATGATGCAGGCTATGACAAGTGGGCTCGTTCTCATTTCAACAGAATGCGTTACAGTATTATGACAACCAACATAGCAAAATCCATGAATTCTGTCCTTAAAAATCCTCGACAATTGTCCATTTATAAATTATTAGATTCAATCATTGATAAGTTTCGAGAGTGGTTTTGTGATAGGCGAGAGCAGGTAGTTAATTGTCACACTCGACTAACAAAATGGGCTGAAAAAGAGTTGTTTCAAAAATCAGAGAATTCTCGTCTATTTAAAGTAGTGATGCTAAATATGCATGAGTTCATTGTTAAAGATGGTCATGTTAACATTCCTGAGAAGACATGCAGCTGTCGGGAATTTCAACTTGATCAGAGCTACCTTGTGAACACGCATTAGCTGTTTGTAGGTATCGACAAGCATTATCTGTATATGATATGTGTTCTCATTACTATTCAAGTGAAGCATGGGTTTGAACATATGCAGAAACAATTTATCCTATTAGTGCACAAGAAGAATGTGAGGTTTTAGAGGAAGTGTCTAGTAATGAGGTTTCACCCCCTATAGAAAAGCGGAAAAAAGGTCGGCCCCAAGAGATTAGGATACCATTACAAGCGAAGAGAAGTTACATAATAAGTGTGGTAGGTGTGGTGCTCGAGGACATAATCGACTAACTTGCATTGCACCAATTCCATTGTCTAACAATGAACCCATAGTTGGACTAACTGAAACAGAAGCACACACATGTACTCTACTCAACCTTATACACTTGTCATTTAAATTGTCTTAATTCTTTAGCATCTGTACTAGTGTACAAGTTAGGTGATAAATTTATATTTTCTTATTTTACAGGTGGATAAGCATGTTTGTGTGGCTTATATTACTTTCAAAGGGAGACGACCAGAAGTTCATAATACATGAGCCGAGTGTTGCCGTCAGGGCCTCTTAATAATTATGATGAATGTGTGGTAACATATGTTATCTTCAAACTTATTTATGATTTGAATATGTATTGGACATATATTGTATAATTCATAAACTAGATTTTGTTGCTTGTGGGACAGAAGTATGATATATTACAACTATGTGTTTGAGCGTTTTATATTGTTTTAATTCTATGTCGATATACACGACTACAGTCGTGTATTTATGAAGTTACACGACTGTGTATCGTGTATATATAATTTTACTTTACTATATAAATTTATTAAGAGATGAATAAATAATGTTTCTGTGATTGGTAATAATTTATGAAAGTATCTGTTTTTTTAAAATATTATCGACCGTAATCGTGTATTTTTATAGATACCCAATTGTAGTCATATATTTTTATAAATACCCAACTGTAGTCGTGTATTTTTATGAAAATACACGACTATATACTATAGTCGTATATTTTCATAGATACTCACAATTAATAGTCGTGTATCAAGGCAAATATCCTAATGTAATGATCTATGAAGATACACGACAATAGTTGTGTATCTATGAAAATACTAGTGGTCATGTATTTGTACTGACCATTCCTTATATATATATGATCATCCTGATATATGACATACACTGTACAAAACTATATTGTCCTCTTTCATTAATACATTTAACTAATTGTAATAATTACATCTCAAGATAACTACTCTAAAAAAATGGCAAATTCACAAGAATGAGAAGTTCTTAAGGTTATACTATAGTAATTGTTTTCCACGATTTATGTCTAAATAATTTGATAGCCAGTGCTTTACGAAATTGTGTAACATCATCCTGTTGGCAATATGTGTTGACGTCAAAGTCATGAGCTAAGACCTCCAAGTATCGCAACAAAAATGCTCCACAATCACTACTAATAAAATTAACATATATCAATATTAAAATCATCAATCTTATTTTAAAAAAATATATATAATCTCCTCAATTCCATATCCTGATTTTTGTTGCGGGATATTTCGTACTCTTACGATGGGCCAAGGATTCTTTAATATAACTTCAACATAATCTGGATAAAGTATTCATTACACCACTGCAGTCGAATAAAGTATTCATTACATGACTGCAGTCGAGTAAAATATTCATTATCATGTCCATCAAACATGTAAAATAAATAAAAATACAAGAAAAATAAATAGTTTCAACAATTCAATCCCTTGAAGGTTTCAGCTCATAAGAAAAGGCATTATCATGTCCATTTACTTACAGGAAAAAATTTAACTAATGGATTTTAAATGTGGATAAAAAAACAAGCCTAACTTCCTCATAGGAAAGAGCTGAACAATTGTATTTAAAAATCTTATAACATGCTGCTATTCTCACTATATATATTAGCATAAAAAAAAATTTTGTAATATCCAATAATCTCCGAATAATTGCACATGAGAAAATGCATACACAAGTAATTTTGAAGTAGCAGGGTGTATTGACTTAAATAAGGCAGTTTAAAGGTATAGCGAGTACAAATTCCTACAAGGAGGACATAATATTTCAAACCATATCACAACCAAATATCATAAAGATGAAGATGTGAAGGGAAAAAAGTTTCATACCTAATCTACTACAAAAAACTCCATATGCTTTTGATGGCCCTTCTCTCTTTAATTGATTTTCAGCTCTTGAGTGTGAATACGAGTCAACTATCCTCTTTATACTCTCCTACAAAGTAATCAAATCACATTACCATAAGTAAATTGTCTACTTAATAAATTTATTAGATCAAACAAAGGGATTACAACAAAGATAAATGAGCTCCCTTGAAATCACTTCTTTCAGCAAGCATGCAAGTCAAAATTTAGAACTATCAAATTTCAAACGATTATAATTAGTCTAATCCAGGGGCCCAAAAGTCTAAAAGCACTTATCTTAACATCACTTTAATTAATCTCTTACATCTATAAGTACTAAATTTAATTGGCTTTGCTTTCCATTCTCACTCGAACACTTTTTATTCAAGTTCTCAAGAAAGATTTACAAGAACAGAAATCGAGGTCTTTCAATCCTGGGTATCTAACCACAACCTCACTAGCATTGGTAAGTTGTAATAGTAAGTTGTAATATTATTGCTAATTAAGTGATGATTAAAGTTAGTTAATAATGAGTATATATATGATAATTTTAAAGGAGCAATATGGGCATCATTAATTGGGGTTTCATTGGCTTACACAAAAACCATAACTCCTCTTAAGCCAAGCTTTAGGCTCATACATGCCAGAATGCCCGGTGGTTCGTGGTCCATATCACAGGCTTGACCATCTCCTTCAATGAATTCATCTAGGTACCAATTTCTAACCAAGTCCTCCACCAGGTTCTTTAGGTCACGGCACTGATGCGTTGAGTGACTATAATCGTTGTGGAATTGGCAGAACCTGCTTCTGTCCCTCCTATTTGCCGGCTTGGACATCGATGTCGGGGAACACAACAGCCCACGATCCTCTACAACTTGGAACATCTCCTCAAGAAACACCTTCAATAGGGGGTATTGCCCGTAAGTAGGGCTCTAGTCAACCATCTGGACCGCCTTATCCTGGGGAAAGTTTCCCGAGTGTGGAGGCAATGGGCGGTCGACTCTGTTGTTACTCTGTATGGGCCGATTCGTTAGGGGATTACGAGGCGGGTTGCCACTGTATGGCCGATAATCCCTGCCGTCCCTGCTTGGGGACCTGCAGAGTGGAGCGGAGGCCACTTGTAGTTGGGGGGCCCTCTGGTATGGGTTGTGGGGAGCAACCCGATCCCTTATTCCTCTAGAAGTCGACGAGCCCTGAGCAGGCCCCCCTTTCTCCTTGTGTTTCCCCCTGCTGCTCTGCTCGCTCCTTAGTTTTGTGGCTTTTCCTTCCTCGATGGCGATGTCCATCTTCATTTGCTCGTAGGCATTGGAGTATGAGCGGATCGAAGGACTTCGCAAGTTGTACCAGGGTCTTCTCATCTTCACCCCATCCTTCAACCCTCTCAACGCCTGGGGTGATTGAATGCCCCGAGGTGTAAGACTGCTCGGTGGTACCTCTTGATGAACTCTTGGAGGGACTCCCCCTCCTTCTGTTTTATCTCAACCAACTCCATCATGTCATCTTTGAGAACTACTGCCCTCCGAAACTACTCTACAAACTCCACGCACATCTGTTTGAAGCTCAGAATTCTCCCCCGTAGTAGCTTGCCGTACCATTCCCTTGCTCTCCCCTCCAGAGTAAGCGGGAAGGCTCTACATCTTTGGGCTGCTGTCAAGCCCTGCACTCCAGTCTTATCATTAAAATGCTCTATGTGCACTAGCGGGTACTCTTCCTCGAAAACTTCAAGTCGGGAAAATGAAAATCCCTGGGGATTGTGACGCCCATGATTTCCACTGAAAGTGGGGACTCGTTGTCCAACATGATCCTCCAACTTAGTGCTTTTCTGTTTCTTCGAAGGTTTTCAATGACCTGTGCCAGCCTGCGCACCTCCCCCTCCAACTCCTCTACACGGGAATGAGGTGCAGTGTCTTGCAAGTGCTGTCAGGAATCTCTCTCCTTCGGGTTTGTCTCCTCCCTTCCATCTGTGTTCTATGCTTTCTGCCTCTGGGCTCCATCTCCCATATTCCCCTAAGTGAGAGCATTCCCATAACTAGATTCGGGAATGTCATTGCTTACTCTCCTCTGTCCATCCTTGAGCTCTTGTAGGATGGATGTCAGTGTCTCCATCTGCTTTTCCATCTGGTCAATCCTTTCTTGCATTTCCCTATCTCGAGCCTCATTAACCGCCTCCCTTAGAGTCACTGATTCTTCTAGGCTTACTTCTCTTCTGTTGTTTCCTCTCATTGTCACATCGCTTTTTGAATGTACTGGGAATTCAGGCTTTTTGAACTGATCCCCACAGACGGAGCCAAAATGTTGATGCGGTTTTCTGCTCGCTCCGAAATAGTGATGTTTCCTTCTGGTCGCTAGTTGCTCGAGTAGGATTTCTGGTTAGTTCCCGCTTTTTTCCGTCCACTGAAGCGGTGGTGTCTCCCTATCTGTATCCACAGAAAAAGTATCAGGGGTCGCCGGGTATTTTTCCGGCGAAAACCCTCTGACACTCAAGTCAGTAATCGGGTTGATTCTTTTATGAGTTCTCTATCAATATTGAAAAATAGGAGGTTCAAAAAGATAAGGATAAAAAGAGAAATCAGAATCGAATTTTTTCTTTTTTAATTAGAATTAGAATCCTTTAACTTTACCCTTTGTCTGATATTGATCCCCCTATTTTCTCGCCCCCCTTTGCTTGGGTAACATCCACTAAATTAATTACGCCTGCGTCTTTTTGACAGCTATGGGTTGCTGCAACACAACCTGGGGGTATAGGATGTCAGACAACTATGGGTTCTCGTGATCCAATGATAATGCCATGTAGGCTTGTACAAAATGATGATACTGTAGAGGCGTGTGCCGGTCATCGGTAACAGTGACGAACCCTACGGTGTGGGGGTGTTTGTCAGTTATCGATCGTTGTGATAAGTTGCTTAGGGATGGGGCTGCCATGCTTAGGTTTGCTCTACTCAAGCTCTAGTCTCCCCTTGTCTGTGGTGTTGTCCATAACACAACCAGGACCCGCTCGGTAGTCGAGAGTCTTTGTGACCTTACCCGAGCAGGATGGGAATATCAGGATCCGACTAGCTTTAGAACACCTGACCTCGATCAGCTTTAACACCGAGCAGGGGTGTCTTCGTGCTAGCGATCAGGTCTTCTGCTCTGCTGGATTGTCCTCAAGTGGGCCTGCTCGGCATTTCCCAAATGATTTTTATTGTGACATAGTCGAAGTTATTAAGAAGAAAACTACTTCTTTTTCAGAGTGGAAACTACTCGCATCTTTAGAAAAGAACTTGCTGATTCATTATAAGGGAGTGGGTTGTTACAGTATTATTAATAACTTGATTTCTTATATAAAATGGTAAACCTTTTTGTCATAATAACTGTTTGGGTAATACGGAGAAGACCTCCTCGACGTCAACCCAGCCAGAGCAGAAGACCTAATCGCTAGCACGAAGATACCCTTGCTAGGTATCAAAGCTGGTCAAGGTCAAGGTCAAGTGCTCCAAGACTAGTCGAGCCCTGATCTTCCAATCCTGCTCGAGATCTTTGAACCACCGAGTAGGATCCAATCATGTCGCCAAAAACACCATGGGCAGAGAGAATCAAAGCTCGAGCAGAGTAGACTTAAACATGACGAACCTCCTCCCGACAACTTGTCACGACGATCGATGCCTGGTAGGCACCCCACGCCGTAGGGTTTCGTCACTGTAACCGATGACCGGCACACGCCCCTACAGTATCATCATTAAACACATACCTACACGACACCATCATTGGGTTACAGGAACCCATACCTGCCTGACATCCAACGCCCCCAAATTGTGCCGCAGCAACCCCTAGTGGTCAGGAAGGCACAGACGTAATTAATGTGGAGGTAGGCGTCCAAGAAAAGGGGGGCGGGAAAACAAGAGGATAAATACCGGACGAAGGACAAGGTAAAGGGATTCGAACTATTTGATTATGATTCTTCTTTTTTCATAAAATAATAATATCAACTCCAACTTTTTTATCTAAAAAAAGGATTTTCTCTCTGTAACTCAAACAACCTTCTATTTTTTTTGGTCTCTCAAATTAAAGGGGGATATCAAAAGAATCAACCCGATCATTGACTTGAGCGTCGGAGAGTTTTATCCAGAGAAATACTCGGCGGCCTCTGACATTTTTCTTCTGTGAACGCAGGCCGAAGGATATTATTGTTCTAGTGAACGGGGAAAGGCAGGAACCAGTAAAGAATCCTGGTCGAGCCATCAACAAGCAGAAGTTTACAGCCTTACTTAGGAACGAGCAAAAAGCCTGAATTCCTAGTACACTCAAAAGAGGGGTAACCAGAAGAGGGGTAAGCCCCGAAGAATCGGTAACCCTGAGAGTGGTGGCCAACGAGGCCTGGGACAGGGAAATACAAGATAAGATGGACCGGATGGAGAGGCAGATGGAGACACTGACGTCCGTTCTATAGGAGCTCAGGGACGGACAAGGGAAAGCAAGCAACAACATTCCCAAATCCAACCGCAAGAACGTTCCCGCTGGTGGAAATGTAGGAGACGAGGCCCAGGGGCAGAAAGTGCAGAATGTTACTGGAAAGGAGGAGACGAACTTGGAAGAAAGGTAGTCCCGGCAGCACTTGCAGGACACTGCACCTTCTTCCCGTGCGAAAGGATTAGAGGGAGAAGTACGCAGGTTGGCACAGGTCATTGAGGAAACAGGAAAGTCTCGAGTTGGAGGATAATGTTGGACAATGAGTCCCCACTCTCAGCGAAAATCATGGGCTATACAAAGATGCATATAGAACCCATTAGTGCATATAGAACGCTTCAACAATCTGACCGAAGTACAGGGTTTGACAGCCACCCAAAGATGAAGGGCCTTTTCGCTTACCTTGGAAGGAAGGGCGAGAGAATGGTATCGTAAACTACAGCGGGGAAGTATTCTGAGCTTCAAATAAACGTACATGGAATTTGCGGAACAATTCTGGGGGGCGGTGGCCCCCGAAAACGACATGATGGAATTGGCAGAGATAAAACAGAAGGAGGGGGAGTCCCTCCGAGAATTCATCAAAAGATACCACCGGTCATTCCTGGATCTTAGGGTATTCAATCACCCCCAAGCGCTGAGAGGGCTGAAGGAGATGGTCAAGATGAGAAGGCCATGGTACAATTTACGGAGTCCCTCGATCCGTTCGTACTCCGAATCATATGAACAGGTGAAAATGGACATAGTTATTGAGGGAGAAAAAGCAGCGAAGCTGAGAAGCGAGCAGAGCAGTGGGGCAAAGCGGAAAGAGAAGGGGGGGCCTACTCGTGGGGTATCTACTTCCAAGGCAATAAGGGATCGGGTTGCTCCCTATAACCCCTACCAGAGGGCTCCGCAGCCGGGAGTGGGTCCCACTCCACTTCACAGGTCCCCAAGTCGGGACCATAAGGAATATCGGTAGTAAAGCGGTAACCTGCCTCACAATCCCCCCATAAATCGGCCCATGCAGAGCAACAATAGAGCCGACCGCCCATTACCTCCACACCCGAGAAGCTTTCCCCGAGATAGAGGCGGTACAAATGGTTTATCAAAGCCCCACCGACGGACAATACACCCTCTAAAGGTGCTACTCGAGGAAATGTTTCAAATTGTGGAGGAACGCGGACAGCTGTGCTTAGGCTTGGCAAAAGTCCGGGTTTGACCTGGGTTTGTGCCTACCTAGGCCCGACCCGGACAAATAAAACTACTGTCCGGACCTGGACTGAAGCCCGGATTTTACACATGCGAGCCGGGTCAAGCCCAACACCTCTCGGGCCCGGGTTTTCAATTCGGGCTTCCAACCCACATGTGTCTCTAAAATTCTAAAATTTCTATGACATTATTTCAGCATCTCAATTAAATTATTTCAATCAACTTAGCAAATTTTAATTCACTAACACATAAAAATTATTTCAATATACTATTTACTACCTAAATTCATTTAATTTATATCCAACAATACAATAATCACTAAATAAATTTAAATAAATGTAACATTCAACATATCATAATTACAATGCCAATTACCAACATATCATAAGTTCATAACTACAATACCAACTACCAACATAACATATGAAAATCCCAAAATATATAACAAAAATAATATTTTTTCTTGTGATTTTATATTTTTCATTTAAAAAAAATAAACCGGGTTCAATCCGGGTTCCGGGTTTTTAACTCCTTGTCCGGACCCGTGCCCGGAAATGCCCGAGTTTTAAATTTCAATACCAAGGCCCTTTTTTTTTACATGCGGTCCGAGTTTTACCCGGACCGAATTGTCCTGGTAAGAGCAAGATCCGGTCCGGGCGGGTTTTTTTTGCCAAGCCTAGCTGTGCTCCCCGACACCGATGTCTAAGCCAGCCAGTAGGAGGGACAGAAGCCGGTTCTGCCGATTCCACGGTGGCCATGGCCACTCGACGTCGCAGTGCCGTGACTTTAAAAACCAGGTGAAGGACTAGGTTAGAAACCGGCACTTGGACGAGTTTATTGAAGAAGGACACCCGGTAGTTGAGTAGCAGCGAGTGAGAGATGATCAAGCCTATGACATGGACCCTGAACCACCTACTGTGAGGGTGATAGCAGGGGGGCCCACGATGGCAGGAAATTCAAATAGGGATCGAAAGAACTACAGCAGATACGTCTCTGTTAGCCGGGAAGTCTTGCTTGCCGAGCCCACTTCAAAGAGAGCTAAGGTGCGGCAAGTGCCCATCATGTGGACAGAGGAGGATGAGGAGGGGGTCCTACACCCCCACGAGGATGCCTTGGTTGTAAGGGCAAATGTGGCCAATAAGGAGATCAACCGGATTCTGGTGGATTTGGGAAGTTCAGTGGACATTCTCTTCAGGTCCACGCTCGATAACATGGGAATAACGGATATAAGACTCGAGCAGATGAGCACCTCTCTGAAGGAATTCGGTGAGGGAAGGTTAACCCCTTTGGGGATCATTAACTTGGTAGTGACTATGGGCTCAAAGCCCTTTGAGAAGAATATGATGTTAGACTTCGTAGTGGTGGATAAAGTCAGCCCCTACCAAGCAATATTAGGAAGGCTCTTCATGAGGATTAGCTAATCGATATTGTCCACCCATTACTTGGCCTTGAAGTATCGCGTGAATGGGGCCGTGGGAGTTGTCAAGGGCGATCAGAGGGTCGCGAGGAGCTGTTATGCCGTAGTAGCAAAGGAAGCAATGCAAGTGACATCATTGGACTCGAGGGGAAAGTCAAAAAGGGGAAGGAAGGAACCCGCTGAAGAGCTAGAGGAAATTGTGATAAAGCCAGACGACCGTGAGAAGAAGGTCAGGATTGGCTCGGGTATTAGCGAGCCATTGAGGGAAGGCCTGGTCGAGTGCTTGCGAGTACACTATGATATTTTTGCCTGAACGCACGAAGACATGTCGGGGATCGACCCGAAGGTAGCGTGCCATAGGTTAGCAGTAAGAAGAAATGCCAAGCCGATCAGACAGAAAAGAAGGTGCGTCAATCAGGAGAGGTACGAAGCCATGAACAACGAGGTGGAAAAGCTGTTAAAGGCGGGATTCAAAAGGGAAGCCAGCTACCCGGAATGGATCTCAAACGTGGTGCTGGTGAAGAAGGCGAATGGGAAATGGAGAATGTGCGTAGACTTCACCGATTTGAACAAAGCTTGTCCAAAGGACAGCTTCTTATTGCCAAAGATAGATCAGTTGGTCGACTCCACAGCGGGACACAGCCTGCTCAGCTTCATGGATGCCTTCTCAGGCTACAACCAAATTTCTATGTATAGGCTGGATGAGGAGTGCACGTCCTTCATCACCAACCAGGGCTTATTTTGTTACAAGGTCATGCCCTTCAGCCTGAAAAACGCGGGGGCAACATACCAGAGACTAGTGAATAAGATTTTCAAGCCGCTGATCGACCACAATATGGAATTTTATGTGGATGATATAATCACCAAGTCCAAGGACACGGAGGAGCATGTAAAGCACTTGGAAGAGACTTTCGCGCTCTTGAGGAAATACCGGATGAAGCTTAATCTTGAGAAGTGTGCCTTTGGAGTGGATTCTGGGAAATTCCCGGGCTTTATGGTCAGTAACAGAGGAATTAAGGCCAACCCGGAGAAGATAAGAGTAGTGATAGACATGAAGTCCCTGTACACTCTCAAGGAAATACAAAGCCTTACGGGTAAGTTGGCATCCCTCAACAGATTCATCTCCTGAGCAACAGACAAATGTCATGTCTCCTTCCAAGAAATGAGAAAAGGGAGAAAGACAATGTGAAGCGGCATTCCAAAAGCTGAAGGAGTACCTGCTAAAAGCCCCATTACTGTCAACACTACGAGCAGGAGAGGTTCTATACTTGTATTTGGCGTGTCACAATGGGCAACGAGCTCGGTCTTAATAAGAGATGAGTCTGGGGTGCAACACCTCATGTATTATACAAGCAGGGCTTTGTTAGAGGCAAAGACTCGGTACCCGCCGGTGGAGAAGTAGGCACTTGCACTGGTAACAGCAGCTCAGAAGCTAAGGCCTTACTTCCAAACACACTCAATAACCGTCTTGACAAACCAGCCACTTAGGCAGATCTTAGCGAGTTTGACATCACCTACCAACCCTGAACGACAATTAGGGCACAAGCCTTGGCGAACTTTGTTGCCGAGTATACAGAGTCAGACAAAAGAGCAAACAATATGCGAGCAGCAGGCTCCCCTACTTGGGGCAAAGTCTGGACGGTCACAATGGACAAGTCATGTGGAGATCAAAGGGTAGAAGCAGGAGTAGTGCTTCTTAATCCTGAAGGGGTGGAAGTACAATATACCGTGAAACTCGAGTTCAAGGCCACCAATAACCAGGCTGAATATGAGGCTGTAATTGCGAGACTGAAGCTCGTTTGGTAGTGAAGGCAGAAGAAGTAAAACTTTGGACAGACTCCCAGCTGGTGGCAAACCACCTCAACAAAAGCTTCTAGGCGAATGGCTAGAAAATGGAGGCTTACCTTCAAAAGGTGAGACAGCTAATTGGAAAATTTCAAGCGGTAGAAGTGGAACAGATTGCAAGGGGAGAAAACTTTCGGGCGGACATAATAGCACGAATGGCCGTTGTATCTGACCCAAAGATGCCCAAGTCTATTCCAGTGGAGATTAGGACCCGCTCGAGTATCGAGCAAGACAATGAAGTGATGGGCATATCCTTGAGCAGCACCTGGATGGACCCAATTACCTCTTATCTCAATGAAAGGATGTTGACTGCAAACAGGAAGCAGGCAAGGAAGCTAAGGTGTCAAGCAGCAAGGTACACACTGATCGATGAGGTATTGTACAGGCGATAATACATTATGCCGCTGTTACGTTATTTAGATAAGGAGGAGGCAGATTACGTCCTCAAAGAAATACACGAAGGGATTTGCGGCAACCATTCCGGCGCAAGATCTTTGGCCTTTAAAGCCTTAAGGTAAGGGTACTTCTGGCCACGGATGCACCAGGACGCACAAGAAACGACCAAGAGCTGCAAGAATTGTCAAAGTTTCGCCAACTACATGGCTCAGCCGCCCGAGAACCTTACAGTGATGAATTCACCATGACCATTTGCTCAATGAGGGATCGACCTGATCGAACCGCTGCCAAAAGAAAGAGCATCTGCAACACATGCCGTGGTGGCAATTGATTATTTCACCAAATAAGTTGAAGTGGAAGCTTTAAGCAATATTACAGAAAGCAAGACCACTGACTTTATTTGGTGAAATGTGATTTGCAGGTACGGGATCAACCACGCACTGGTCATAGACAACGGGAGGCAGTTCGAAAACAACAAGTTCAGAGACTTCTACAGAAATATGGGGATAGAGCTGAAGTTCTGCTCGCCATTACACCCACAGGTGAACGGGCAGGTGGAGGCCGCAAACAAGACCATAAAGCGTCTCCTGAAGACCAGGCTGGGTGAACAGAAGGGAGCTTGGGTCGACGAGCTGCCTGGTGTGTTGTGTGCTTACAGGACCATGCACAAAACCGCCACGGGGGAAACACCTTTTTCCTTAGCATTCAGACATGAAGTAGTAATTCCAGCAGAAATAAGGATGGGCACACACCGGACGGAGTACTTCAATGAGGAGCAAAACGACGAACAGATGTGTGCAAATCTGGATCTGCTGGAGGAAAAAAGGGAAAGGTCAGCGGTGAAGATGGCAGAATACCAGCAAAGAGTAGCCCACTATTACAATCAGAACGTGCACATCTGCCGGTTCCAGGTGGGAAACTGGGTACTAAAAAGAGTAAACCAGAGCACTAAAGATCCTAGACAAGAGGTGTTGGGCCCGAACTGGGAAGGTCCCTATAGGGTCTCACAAGTGGCCGATCAGGGGGCATATAGGCTGACTTACCCAGATGAGCGAGAAGTTAAGAGGCCATGGAATGCACAACACTTGATGAAGTACTTCCAGTAAGTTCTCTTGTATTTTTGAGCATTAAGAGTTCAATTCCCTCTACATTAAATATGTGTAAAATCTTGCACGTAAATAAAAAGCAAGAAAAATACTTCCACAACCAATCGATACCATGCAAACGGACTAACACTCATGAAGACAAATAAATGCAAA
Organism: Murraya koenigii; assembly: GCA_025617385.1. NCBI lineage: Eukaryota > Viridiplantae > Streptophyta > Magnoliopsida > Sapindales > Rutaceae > Murraya > Murraya koenigii. The sequence goes on from CM046814.1 coordinate 13,402,366, forward strand.
GGCCGTAAGTCTCAAAGCCTAACTTAAGGCGAGACGGTGCCAAGCATAAGCCAAATAAAGGCTCAAGTAGAGAATAAGCTCGCGAAGAAATGCAAAGGCCGTAAGTCTCAAAGCCTAACTTAAGGCGAGACGGTGCCAAGTATAAGCTAATTTAAGGCTCAAGCAAAGAATAAGCTCGCGAAGAAATGCAAAGGTTGTAAGTCTCAAAGCCTAACTTAAGGCGAGACGGTGCCAAGCATAAGCCAAGTGAAGGCTCGAGTAAAATAAGCTCGCGAAGAAATGCAATGATAGTAAGTCCCAAAGCCTAACTTAAGGCGAGACGGTGCCAAGCATAAGCCAAGTAAAGGCTCGAGCAGAGAATAAGCTTGCGAAAAAATGCAAAGGCCGTAAGTCTCAAAGCCTAGCTTAAGGCGAGATGGTGCCAAAGCATAAGCCAAGTAAAGGCTCGAGCAGAAAATAAGCTCACGAAGAAATGCAAAGGCCGTAAGTCTCAAAGCCTAACTTAAGGCGAGACGGTGCCAAGCATAGCCAAGTGAAAGCTTGAGCAGAATAAGCTCGCGAAGAAATACAAAGGCCGTAAGTTTCAAAGCCTAGCTTAAGGCGAGATGGTGCCAAAGCATAAGCCAAGTAAAGGCTCGAGCAGAGAATAAGCTCACGAAGAAATGCAAAGGCCATAAGACTCAAAGCCCAAACTTAAGGCGAGACGGAGCCAAGCGTAAGCCAGAAAGACTCAAGCTAGATGAGCTCGCGAACGAAGCTAAACGACTAAGCCACAAAGTCCAACTTTAAGCATAGACAAAAGGACAGACAAAGCTAAGATGAACTCGAACCCAACGAGCTTGCGCGGAATGATACAGCGGCCTCAAGACTTAAAGTCTGTTTTGGGTTAAGGAAAAACGGACAATAGTCATAGAGGACTGGTTCAATTGATCACATATTTGGCAAGACAAGCAGAGGCAAACCGTAGTCAAAATTATACAAGAATAGTCCTAAGCCAACAGGATATTTAACCCATGGAGAATTTTGGAACAGATTAAAAGTACGAAGGCAAAGTGAGAAATATCTTCTTTATTGCATTGCCAGAAAGTAGAAGAAAAAAAAAATACAATAAAGCCATTCAAGGGGCTTGAACAGTCGGGCTAGCAGTGGGGGCTGGGGCCTCGGAAGTGGGAGCAGCTAGGGCTTCAACGGTTGAAGGAGCAACCTCTGAGGACTTTGCAGCATCTACCTCTTCCTGAGCAGAAGGATCCCTTGGCTCTTGAGTACGGGCATCCTGCTCTTGAGTACATGTGTATGTCATGCCCATTGGTAACTCAAATGAAATAACAATTACAATCATGAAATCATAACTAACTCAAGATTAAGATTACAGATGAATCAATGCCTATGAGATTTAATAAGTCGACGAGTTATTACTAGGTTAATTAAATCTCATATGTGATCCAGTTCAATGTAGACAAACTACATCAATAAATTTATACATGATTAAGACAAATCACTCAATGAATTTATTACAGTCTATACCTAAATAAAGTGCCCAACTTTTTTTATCAACTGCGAACTTAATTTATTTAATCATAAGATAACTTGTATTTATGTCTTCTGCGAATCTACATGGTGATCGCATAAATACATATAATATGATTAAATGGACTTTGCTCAAAATATTAATGCAATTCAAAATATCTGAATAGATATTTGAATATATTTTTTTAATAAGAAAATCAATATACTTTAAAGAGCACATAATCTCAATAATTATTACTCAATGCATTTGTCATAATAACTGTCTATCACTTCTTGTATTATACGATTTTGGATGGAGAATAAAATTGACAGTATATTTTATTATCTCATCAAATAAAAAAGTTACGCAATAACGTTCCACGAACCTGCCTCTATAAGATGAAAGAAATCCTGTCCCCGTATATGTTGACAGAAAACTGATAATATATATTTATAAAATGATCTTAATGTTATACCCATAACATCTTGCTTGAAAAAAGATGAAAGAGATTAATTATATTACCTCTCTCTTTTCTTTCCTTTTCCTTTTTAAGGTGGTGAACCTTGTTTGAGCTTGTTTATTTAATTTAAAAAAAAAAAAAAAAAAAACAAAACAAAACAAAACAAAACTATTAACATCTAGCGCGACATAACTAACCTAACCCTTCAGAATAATCATAACGGTGAACTTTAATTTACCATAGATAAAATATGAAAATTTCAATTTTATCTCTATTTATTTTTAAGAAGATTAAAAAAAAAGTCATCACACACCCTCATTTGTCATCATCTTTTTTTTAAAAAAAAAGGAATAAATTAAATATTGTCACTATATTTAGATATTGAGTTAGTTAAGAAAATTGTTCTGTTTGTTTCCAGAGAAAAATGTAAAGAGAAAATGCGAGAGCTGAGAGAAAAATATTAAATTGAATTTTATTCAATTGAGCTTCACAGTGAACTGAGAATCTAAAGGTTTATATGTACATGTCCAGAAGTTTCTAAAAGGGCAACCAAAAACATGAGCGTAATTTCAGCTAACATTTAAAGGGAAAAACAAGAGAAAAATAACAAACTCTGGTGAAGTAACAGATTCAATAACTAACCACTGATGCAGTGGGTGACTCGGCATTTATTTCTATATTTATTCTTTAACAGAGTTAAAGTTTAACAAACAATAAATCTTAGACAATAATTTAAAAGTAGAGAAGAGTAAAAAATAGTATCTAAGAATATAAGTGTTTAGCACTTCTCCTAAATAAATGTGTTACTAAGAAAGAAAACGTCTTCTTTTTAATAATGGGATATCTTTAATAATGAAAATGAATGCTAGTATTTATATATTTTAGGTTTAAGTGAAGAATTAACTAGTAACGAATAAAGAATGTACTATTTGGTACAAAAATTAGTTGGTTTTTCTTTATTGTCATTATCAATTTTCGTTTTATCAGGGAAAGTATTAGGAAAAAGTGCAACAAAGGAGGAAACAGCCAAGTCCCAATAAGCAGCGTGGGAAGAGCAAGCCAAATAGAGATGAAAAAACATACGTCAGTGGGAAGACGAGGGTGTCCTCCAATTGGCCACCCTTGAAATTATTGGGTCGCTAAATAAACAGCACGTCTTAAGCCATTTATTTATTTACTTATTATTATTGATAATCATTTAAGACTTAGAGTAATGTGACAGTTCAGTGCCACATTATTATTTATTTAATATTCAAATATTGGATACTCTAATTGAGAACCCTTTTTCAAAAAATTTCAAGTGATTTGTTTGAATGATTTGTCGTTGTTTTGAAGCTGATGAAAAATAAAATTGAAGAAAATAATTCAAGTAAAATGAAAATTATACTGATATCTTAATTAAATGATGATGTACGAACGGCAAAGTGGCTGAAATGTGAAACGGTTGGCATCTTCAGGACTATGGTTGGCAACCTAATGACGAATTATGAACGGTATTATTGGAAGAAATAGAGAAAATAGATAGGCAACCATAAAATTTCAACTTCATGTCTCATCCAGGGGACATCGCTTAAAGCAAATTGCACATATTCGTCATACTAGCTATCTTTCACTTTTGTTCACTTTCGCATAAACTAAAGTAATGAGCAAGAATCACAAACCCCTTAAAATTAGAGAGAAAAATAAATCATAAAAGGACCTGAAATTGTCGATGCTCGTTGGGTGCTTTATGTCCATGGAAAATATACTTATTTTAATTTGCTGCGCTGACGTATTTTGTGTGTCTGTCTGTATATAACATAAAGATCATTAATTGACAATTTCAATGATGAGTAATAAATTAAACTAAATCATTGAGTTGCGTATTATATATGTATATATTCATAATTCATAAGTATGTATGCAGAGAAAATGTTTTGCATAGCTGGACCACCCGTGGAATGATGTGGATGCCTATTTTCATACGCAAGATTCAACCCTCCTTCTCTTTAATTTATCATTAATTTTTCTTGGACCAAATCCTTTTCATTTCTGAGCTCATATCTGATTCTGTTTATTTTAGATTCAGAATGCATCTGAATTCCAATTATATTATGGTAATACTTTTTTATAAAAAAAAAAAAAAAAACTTATCTAACTTAATATTTTTACCACTCCCATAATTGAGTTCTATTATTTAAAGACGCGAAAAATAAAACTTCATTAATTTTTTGTGTTTGAATTATATTTTTATTTTCTAGTCTCTTTATTTAATTTATTTTAATTTTTTACTTAGAGTATGCATTTTTAGAAAGTAAAGACTCTTAATATTCCCATATTAGCTTCTCATAAAATTTCTATTCACTTCAAAATATAAATTTACCCCAATCTTAAAATATCAATGATTTAGCTGCCCAACAATTTTTTTTTTTTTGTCTTTTTTTAAGATTCCCAACTAATGGTCTTACTACATTACGTGGAGGGCAAAGATTGCATCATCGCTTCGTCACTACACTTAATATTATACACAGGGTCGATATTAGAGAATATATATTATTGTGAATTGGAAGCTGGGTTTTAGAAGATTTCACTTATGATAAGAATGTCTAGGAAATTAAGAGAAAGCTTTCTAATTGTTTCTAGGGAAATTTAGCACCATTTGTTAGATGTAACAAGCTCATTATGTCACTTCAATCAAACATGTATATATATATATATATATTTCAATACTTACTTCTGAATATTTCAATGCAATTATTCCACTTTGCTATGTTTGTAGACTCAGATTCTGTTACTTCTTTTTAGTTTATTCTAAAAAATTATTAAAAAGGGTTACTTTCATTTTACCCCTCGTATTATGATATATTTCATTTACCCGACAATCGATGTGAAACGTTAAGTGCTCCCATTTTATTAACTTTTTCCGTTAAATTGTAACGGCTAAATGGTGAGCTACACTTTTTCTAAGCATGACCAACATTAAAAAATATTTAAAAAAAAAAAAAGAGTTGTAAAGCCAATTATATACAGCAACCATCCCAAATTGGATTCACTTAGGAAATAGTGTTTTCTTGGATACGAATTAATCTAACAAGTACATTTATCTCACAAACCGAAGCACAAACCTCTCCTTGTTGCACGCAACACTCCTAAGTCCTAAGCCTTCAACGACCAATCTACCATGCGCAGCACCCCCTACGGCCCTACCTCTAGCCGCTATGCACAGAACTCCAATCCCTCAAGCCAGACACAGGGCTTCTCTAAAACTCCTAGTCATCGCTTGAGACAGTGTCAAGCCTTCAGCCGCCTCGCACGACATGCCCACCCTCTAACCACAACATTAGGTTTTCAAAATTTTAAGTATAAAGTTAGGGCTTGCCAATTTTTCCAATTTGCATATATTTTCTTTATTTAAGGGTTATTATCGTTTCACTCCTTCAAGATTTGTAATATATTAAAATGATTATTAGAAATATTGTAGTATAGCATTTTACTCTTATATATTTATAAAACTTATCATTTAAATACGAGTGAGGTTATTTATATTTTAAAAAATAATCTGAATATTTTTATTTTAATAAATTATTTTATTAAAAAAATGTTCATCATATAAATTACTTATAAGAACTCTCTCTTATAAACTAATATAATATAATTACTCTAAACACTCATATAAACCTATTAATTACACTCTTATTTTATTTCTATTATTTTAAACAATATTTAGTTAAACAAAAAGAAAATCAATATTTTTAATATATTTTGAATAATTTTTGCTTTTTGATTTAAAAACATGTTTTCTTCTTCTTCTTCTTAAATTTAGCACATGAGTGTACAGGTCAATCAAGTGTTCAAAATAATTTTTAAATTTTTTCTTTTTCTTCTTCTTCTTAATTTTTTTTTAATTTAGCACATCCGTGTACATAGTAATAGAGTATTCAAAATAATTTTTAGAATACAAAAATAACCCCACCCTTTTATTATGTTTCTATTATTTCTGTTTCTTGATTAATAAAAAACCAATTTTTACCCTTAATGAATTTTTTTTTTAAGAAAAAGATAATAACATACTTACAAAGCATTACAATATTTTAAACTTAAAATATAAACTAGCTAAAAATGATTCCTATAAGCCTATAAATTTAATATTTGATACTTTTATTTGTGTAGCTTTCTTTAAAAGGTAAAATTGTTATTTTATTAGTCAACTATTGGTCAACTAATGATAATAATGAAAATATAGTCAAATAATAGATTTTGTAAAGATATAGTATAAAATATAGATTACAATACTTTTTGTAGTCATTTGGTATATTATAATTCTTAAATTAGACAAATAATAATAACCTCTTTATTTAATTATTTGTTTATAGGTGTCATATTTCAAAGATATTATATTGTGCCACATGTCCATTCTTTTAATAAAAAGTAACCATTCGGAAGAAATAACACTTGGAAGAGAATTCCCAAGAAACTCAAAGGAAAAATGACAAGAGGACGAATTAGACTCATGTTAGTTTCAAAATCTACGGTTTACGAAAATTACTTCCAAAATCATAAAGATAAGAAAAGAAGCACATACATAATAAATATATATGTTCCCAATAACTAAATTTTTGTCTACGGTTACAAATAATAATAAGTGACATATGTCCTTGGGGTTAAGGTTTAAAACAAAATTCTAATATTGTGTCATCCATCATTTATAAATAGAAATTCATCTTAAAGAAAGGAGATCTTTAGCATTTGAGAATATTGTTCATCCTTAGAAAATGAAAACCCAACTTTTTTTCTTCTTTTTCCAACTTTAAACAAACACTAACTTGGGCATCATAATACATTTTTTGGTACTCACCTCACTGGATTTAAGGCCAACTGATTGTAATAAGTTTTCTACAAACTATAAATAAGCATGTAGGTAAAATTCCAGACCATTCATTATTGATATAAATATGTTTTATTTTATTATCTATTGTAATTATATTTTTATTCGATTATGATAATAGAATGTGAATATTCTTTTTGCCTTTCTCATTTTAATATAAACTTTTTAAGGGCAAATTATATTTTGCTGGTGAAAAATAGTTAACTATTAAAGTTGACTAAATCGCATAAAATTTGAGGGGAGCGATGATTGGTGTTTTAACATCTTCTCGTGTAGAGTGATATGTGTCATAATATGAAGAGTAAATTAAAAATTATCAATATAAAAAACTTTTTTTTAATAATAAAACTATATACATTAAAATGAACTCAGCTTGATTTTTATATTCTTCTCACTTTATTGTTTACTTATTAATTTTAGAAAGGGAGTGAGAATAAGACTCTTATAAGTCTCACTCAATTTTAATGTGGAGAATGGGATATTCTTGCTTTTTTAAATGCCAAAAATACTCTTAGATAATTTAAATATTATAATTTTATCAACTATAAATAAAATGCCTAAAAATTCATAAAATAATTAAAATAAAATAAAATTATATTTTACATCAAAATAAATAGGTTATTGTAAAGTAATTAAAATAAAATTCATAAAATTTTTATTTTACACCATTAATGATAATCATTATTTGTATAATTGATATTGATAATAAAATAAATAGATTATTATACAAATATATTTTCTTATTCATTTTTAATTAAAAAATATATATTCTTTATATAAAGATAAAATTATAATTTAAAATAATTAACTCTCAATTTAAAATAAAATAAATAAATAATTTTAATTTTAATTAATAATCCACACATTCATTACAATCTAAGGAAATATCATACTTCTACTTTTCTAATTATAAAATTTTCACTTCTCATTATTCTTACTCTATTCTTAAAAATAAACGCTAAGTAGAGAGCCAATGAGCCTGAGTCCAAGCGTAGCTGTCCTTTTCACCCGGTTGACACCCTTCCTATTCGCTCTTGAGCCCTAACCTAAATTATTAAATAATTCAATCACTGGCTGAAACAAATGCAAAATGACCAAAATCACATTCCATTTTTACCCTAATATTTCCTCAAAAACACAAAAATAATTCCTCCCCTTATCTCTCTCTCTCCCCCCTCTCTCTCTCTTCTAATTTCTCTCGTCAATGAACGACAACAAAGCAGAAGCAGATACCTCGTCTTCAATGGCCGACCCGGAAACCCGACCCACTTATACAACCCATCACTTAGCGATTCCACCCGGGGTAACTCAGGAGGAGTTTGACGAGTTACAACAGTCCGTCATCGAGTTTCATACGTACCAACTCAGCCAAAACCAATGCTCTTCTTTACTCGCACAGCGAATCCAAGCCCCAAACGACGTCGTCTGGTCCGTAGTCCACCGTTTCGACCAGCCCCAGACCTACAAACACTTCATCAAGAGCTGTTCCGTCCCCGATAACTTCACAATGACTGTGGGGTCCACCAGGGACGTTAACGTCATCTCCGGGCTACCGGCTGCTACCAGTACTGAGAGACTTGACATTCTGGACGATGACCGGCAAGTGACCGGTTTCAGTATCATTGGAGGCGAACATAGGTTGAGGAATTACCGGTCGGTTACCTCGGTGCATGGATTAAATCGTGACGGTGCGATCTGGACCGTTGTTTTGGAATCTTACGTTGTTGATGTGCCCGAAGGGAATACCGAAGAGGACACGCGTCTGTTTGCAGATACGGTCGTCAAGTTAAATCTGCAGAAGCTGGCCTCCGTCGCCGAATCACAGGTGATATGATATCATAATATGATATGAATAAACACCAAGTTAAAAAAAATTAAATAAATTTTTTTTTTCTAGTATTCTTTTTTATGTCTGTGAGTATTATTATTTTTTTTTTTTGGGTTCTTGTGAATCAAGGTAATGTTGGAGATGTGAGTGGCATTTAAATCAAAGCATTTGTACAAAAATATTTGAACATTTCAAGATATTTTGTCATTTTTCATTTCTAAAATTGAAAAATGAAAAGAAAGAAAATACTATTGTTAGTGTATATAGTGGTGAGATAACGATAACGGATTTGCAAATTGAAAGCTAATAAATTGTTATGAAGTTTTAATTGATAGCGTCTCATTGCATTTGCATATTTTAAACAGAATCAATGCTTTTGACTTTTTTTTTTTTGGCAGAATCTTATTGTACACTGTGTGGCTTTTTCCGTCGTCCAATTCCAAATAAGAACCAAATTTTAAAGGTTTTGAATGAATATCTAATGTTTTCTACATTTTATTGTTAATAACGTTAATTAATTTAAAATTGTAAAGAAAGAAAGAAGGTTAATTTTTTTTATTACATAAAATTATTATTTAAGATTATAATTTATATTATATAAAATTTTATTAGATATTTATAAATTTAATTATTGTTAAATTAGTATACATTAATTTTTATAAAATATTATATAAATTTTTTAATTTTTATAATATTTGAGAATTACTTACTTTATTCATATTTAATAAAAAAAATTATATTTATCTAATTATATGATAACTGAAAAAAAGACTAAACTCTCAGTAATTCTTTTTTAATTTTTTAAAAAAGCTCAATTGTATATGAGTACCGGTGGAATTTCGAGATGGATGCAACAAACAGTTATTAGGTATTGTGCTGTAAAGTATATCGGAATTTCTAGGGAGCGTCGAAAATACAAGAAAGCCCAGAGCTTAGAGGCTAGAGCTCCTTTTCTGGAAAGTTCTTGTTCTTGCAGCCATTTTCAGCTAAGACCGTGAAAAGAGCATATTTTGTTGTCATCTTTCTAAAAAGTTTGACTCCAAATCTACTTATTAATTTTCTTCTTCGTTCGAATTACGAAAGACCCCACATAAGATCACTCATCAAATGCTTTGGACTGGACTTCAATTCGTGTTAGGGGAGAAATTGGGAAAATGACTTTTTCATCCTTAGGATTTGATCAATACCCCATCCAATCCACACTCTTTCGGAAACACTCCTAAACACCATTGCCGTTAGTACCGTTACTGTGAATTGCTTTCATTTTGCTATTTTTACATTTTGCCCTTTTTTTTTTTTAATATTAAAGCCAAAACAACCTCATTTCAAGTTTACAAATATCCATGCCCACGAGCCACAAAATGCACACCTTTGCGTATTTTCAATACTACATAAATTTAAATATTTGTTATATGAAATTAATTTTATTTATTTTATCAATATTTATACATAAAATTTGATATACTCTATTAACTAATTATCAATGTAACGTTATATCACTTGTATTAAAGATTACAAAGTTAAAATAATAATTTTTTTAACTGCAACTCCATTAAATTATAATCTAATCATAATAATAAAACTAACTGAGTCCCAACACTGAAGTTTTACTATATGTAGGGACATAATTCATATATTAAATTCTACCATCACTATTTGACTTTAATTTGATGGTTCATTTGTTGGGATTATGTGTTCCTTAAAGCATATTGATTTTCTGATTAATAAAATATTTCAAATATTTATTCAGATATTTTGAATTGCATTAATATTTTGAGCAAAGTCCATTTAATCATATTATATGTATTTATGCGATCACCATATGGATTCATGGAAGACATAAATACTAAGTTATCTTATGATTAAATAAGTTAAGTTCATGATTGATAAATAAAGTTGGGCACTTTATTTAGGTATAGACTGTAATAAATTCATTGAGTGATTTATCTTAATCATGTATGAATTTATTGATGTAGTTGTCTACATTGAGTTGGATCACATATGAGATTTAATTAACCTAGTAATAAGCTATCGGACTTATTAAATCTCATAGGCATTGATTCTTTGTAATCTTAATCTTGAGTTAGTTATGATTTCATGATTGTAGTTGTTATTTCATTTGAGTTACCAATGGGCATGACATACACATGTAGTCTAGATTACCGGTATCTTGGTGGGAGCAATTACAAGTATTGAAATTGTAGATTAACAATATAGAATTTATCGACACATCTCTTGATGGGTTTTCGATCTTGATCATAGAAATTCTACGGCGGAGTGTCTCAACATAAATAAGTATGTTGAAAATGATCATTAGAGAAAACCGAGTAAGTATCGAGGAAAAGATGTAATTAAATTGATTGGACGGTTGAGATATCAATTTAAATTAACGATGTGGTACGAAAGGATTGTGCGATAAAGAAATCGATGTGGCTTGGGCGAATTATATTCGAGCGTACTAATTATGGAGATCGGTTCAATCTTATAGTGGAGTAGAATTGGAATTAAATAATTATATTTGCTTAATTACAAATTTAATTATTGTAACCACTATTGTATGTTCACAAATGATCCCGGGTTAGCTCATTTAATTGACAACACCATCATTGGACCAAAGCAGAAAAAGCGGCGTATTAGATGAAAATTATAATTATAATATTTGTTAAGGCCTAGTATGTTATATTAAAAGTGTAAATGGGGGCTTGTAATGTTTCTAAGGTGGTCTCCTAGTTTGTTACGCATTCCTTCCACTTTTAGGTAAGTGGAGAGATAGTTAAAGAGGAATTCTATTTTAAATAGAAATCCTAATCCTAACATACTTAGGGTTTTCATAAGATATTATAAAAGGGACTTTATACTCTTAAATTGAGAAGAGAAGGAGAACCAGGGATTCAAGAAAAATAAAGAAGGCATCTAAGAGGAGCGAGTTGCGATTGGGGAGTGGTGAAGCAGAGGCACGACACGTCCAGATGTTGATCAAACTTGAGTCATAGCACGGAAGATCGTTTGAAGGCGGATCTACAACTCTCGATTGTTCATCTTCTCAAAACATCAAGATATGAATTTCTAGATTACTTAATTCTTATATGTTGTATGAGATCGGTCCTAAAAGGTTTTAATTGAAAAATTGAAAAACCTAGTTTATTTTCCCATCAATTGGTATCAGAGCCATCTCATTATAATATATAAGAATTAGGTAAGAAATCTATATTTTTAATTATGCATTAGAGTGGCACAATTTATTTAGATATATATTATTTGTTAATATATGAATAAAGCATGCTTAGATTGTCTCAATTCATGGTTAGAGATTTGTTTGTATTTTATTTTGGATATGTAACAAAAGGGGTGGTTTATTATTACCATGTTTCCTTTTGATTTAATTTTATGTTTCAAAATTATTTTGTAAAGCATTAGATTGGAATCAGTAAAATAAAAAAAAGGATTTTTCGGAGCGACATCGCGCGCGAAAGGCGACCGCATAGCATGAGACCGCTCGTTAGGCGGCCAGCGACACGCTCGCCATGCTGCTTCGCAGCAGGACAGGCGCGTAGCGATAGGCTCCGGACGCCGCTCGCGCATGCAGCTGGCCCACGCAGCTGCAGAAGCGAGATGTGGCTCGCGCGGCAGCAGGCTCGCGTGCGGCATCGGCGGCAGCGAGCCTCGCAGGCAGAGCGGCGGCAGCGATCCTCGCGTGGCGATGGCGGGTCTCGCGAGCGCAGTGACGGCAGCGATCTTCCTCGCACGGCAGCAGCGACGATCGGATGTCCGAGCCGAGCGAGGCGTTTATCCGGCTGACAGTGGCGAGAACTCGCCGAGGAAAAGACAACCGAAAGATCCGGGTTTTGTTGATGGCGGCGGAGAGAAAGAATGCGATTAGAGTTTTTGAGTGGTGAATATCACTTAAGTCCCTAAAGTCTTGCATAATTTTTGTTGGGCCAAAATTAATATACTATATGCATTTAAGTCACGAAACGGTTTTGGACTTGGTAAATCCTAGTTTTAAGTCCAATAAAATTTGGGCTTAATGGATTAAAATGCATGGATATAGTTTAACAAATTAAATTTATTTTTGGTCCAAAATTTTTATTTAAAATTTTATTTTATTTTCTTTAAAATTAAAATTTGGACCAATAATAAATTTAAAGCCCATATTAGCCAATGTCATCAAAAAAGATAATCCAATAGAAGAAGATATTGACATGAAGCCCAATGAAGATTAGGCTTAGGGTTAATATTTTATTAGGAAAACCATGAATTGAGATTATTTAAATTTTCTATATGTTGTGTTTTTGGATGTGAACATACCATGATAACATGTCATATAGAATAGGTAGTGTCACTCTATGCATAATAATATATGTCATTCATATAACATGAATTCATGCATATTATTTGAGATTTGCAATTGCTTAATAATATAAGATATCACTTAGATAATATTATAGGAAGCATGCAATTAACAATATATGTATGATTTAAAGGAAAAACCAAACTTTAAAATATTGAGTGGGAGAGGAAAATTCAAGATAATTTTCCCACGAGCTCATTATTAGTTCAATAATAAAATTATATATATACCTCGACTTCACGATACGGTGATGCTCCCTACGGAGGTATATATATTAGACATTTTATTTGATGAACTTCTTTAAAGATAAAATCGAAATATTTTTCAATCATTGATCACTCCAACGGTGGCTACATGATATGAGAAATACGTAGATTGAAACAATGGTTATACACTCAACAAAATTTATTATTAACCTTCCCAACGAAGCTCTGTTAACAAAATTTTGGCCTTAAAAAGATAACGATAGTTATTTATCATGTTACGACATGAAAGTAAGTAATCTAATAGTTAATTGGAGTGCAGTAAGTGGCGGCATGACTTCCCAACGGATAGCTTGCCAAAGCAGTACTAGATTATCGTTACAATAAAATAAAATGCATTTATGGTTTTTTTCATTTTTAGAATTTTATTGTGAATGTTATATCAATATATTTATGCATGTATGTTTTATTTTTCAGAAAATGTCTTCAATCAACCCACTATTAATCATCCTGGTTAAAAATGAACTCACTGGTGACAATTACTTAGATTGGAAACGCAATCTATTTAATATTCTCACTGCTAAAGACTACAAACATGTTCTGACCCAGCAATGCCCTCCAGTACCAACGTTATACGATTATAGAAATCAGAATGAGTCTTATGAGAAATGGTGCGAGGCTAACAAAATGGCTAAGCGCTATATATTGGCTTCGATTTCTATGGAACTGCAGAACAAACTTGAGACATGGAAACGACCCATCGAAATATTGGCTAGTCTCCATGAGATGTTTAGGCAGAATCTCGATTACGCCGGAGAAGCAGCGTTAAAGCGTGTCAACGACACCAAGATGGTAGAGAGTACAAGAGTTCGTGATCATGTCCTCAACATGATGGACTATTTGAATGAAGTTGAGATTCATGGTGTTGAGATCGATGATAAAACAAAGATCAACATGGTGATTGAATCTTTCACGATACATTCGAGAGAGTTTAAGGTCGACTATATCTTAAGCAATAGAAATATGACCTTAGTTCAATTGATGTACTGAACTACATACTATAGAAGAATATTATCATAGCAAAGCACTTCCTAAACAAGAATTCTCTTTAAAGCCTAAGTCGAAAGACAAGGGTAGAGCAAAGAGAATTGACATAAGGAATCTGTCTCACGGAAAAGATGGCAAGTCGAAAGACAAGTGCTTCAAGTGTGGACGGAAGGGTCATCGGAAGAAAGATTATCCTAAGATTATTAAAATCAGGTATAGGAAATCTTTAAACTTCCTAATTAGTTCAGTTTCTATAGTGAATTATGAGATAACTAATTTTATTTATAAATTCATTTATTTGGTTTTCGGAAACCAAGAGATTAAATGAAGAAAGCTTTAAGCGATGATGAAAAAGATACTAGTTTATATCAGTTGAGAGGAATAGATCAATTTTATGAGACTTTAAGTTTTGATATTTGTCTTTGTATTCCAAACATTAGAGGAATTTAATTTTGGTGGCTTGTTTTTAATAAATGAAGCACATCTGTTATTTTTGATCCTATGTTAATAACTCTTTTTTTACAAAGACAATTAAAATCATATAAGTCTATTGATGCTGTTCAAAGCAAGATATAATGATAAAAATATATTATTTATCCCGAGAAAAAATATTTTTCTAAAACCAATGGCACCTCTAATATTTATGCTTAAGTCATATAAACTATAATAAGATTTCATGAGAATGATTAATAATAGGTCCTTCCGACCTATTTGAGGATTGATCATTGATACTCTATAAATCTTATTTAGAAGAGTAATATGACAAGGTAGCTCATTTTGAGCTAAAAGAAAGCGTAATATTGTATGCATGAAATTAGTACATACAAATGTATGTGGACTAATTAGTTTACATGTAAGAAGAGGTTATGAGTATTTTATCAATCCAATTGATAAATATTCAGATCATTTATGTTTGTCTAAATGTGTCATGATTCCATGGCTTTTGAAAATTCAAAAGAGTACATGGATAAGACAAAGAAGCAATCAGACAAGAACATAAAAGAACTTTGATCTAATCAAAGTAAAGAATATCTCTCTAGAGAATTCAAAGTCCATTTGGTTGTAAAATGACATAATAGTGTCATTATATAGACAAACAAAATTCTTTGGATAAAATAAGATGTATACTTAGCGATTTATCATTTACCTTTTTTATTCTAGATACCAGTATTTAAAAACTGCATAGACTATTGAACTTAGTTTTATCTATATAAGTGCCTAATTCTCCATAGAATTATGGATATGTCACGAACTTAAATTGTGACGCATCTATAATTGGAGATTTACTAGTATTTATACTAAAATTATAGGCAGAAAAGATGGATTCATGTTCAAAAGTATGCATGTTTTAGGTATTCTAAAGGACTAAAGGAAAGTCTAATTTATAGACCTCAAGATAGGAATGTATTTGTAAACTACGCTATACTTTCCTTATAAATGACTTGTAACCTATGAGGTAAAACTAGAGAAATCATAAGTAAGGAGATCATATTGATGCTCAGTTTTCTATTTATAGAAAAAAGCAAGAATGATTAACAAAAGGATTATCCCTGAACAAATTATTACTTTTAGAACCTCATCGTAGTGGGAGGGTAACTAGATTACCAAACAAGATACATATTATTGAGAGAAACCTATCACGTACTGTCTCGTATGAACATGTATAAAATCCACTAGATACTGATGAAGCTCTAATAGATAGTGATGTTGAACATTGGAAAAGGGCTATGAATCAAGAAATGGAATATATGTATTCCAATAAAATCCGGAAACTTGTAGAGACACCAAATGAGGTAAAACCCATTGGATGCAAGTGGATCTATAAGAGGAAAATAAGAGTAAACAGAAAGATAGAAGTATTTAAAGCAAGATTAGTAGCCAAAGGGTTCACTCAAAAAGAGGGAATCGATTATGAAGAAACGTTTTCTCTGGTTGCTATGCTTAAATCTATCAGAATTCTGCTCTCTATTGCTGCAGAGCTAAATTATGAAATTTGGCAAAAGGATGTCAAGACTGCCTTTCTTAATAGGCATCTTGAAGAAGACATCTTTATGCAGCAACCAGATGGATTCATACAAAAAGGCCAAGAACACTTGGTATGCAAGTTGCAAAGATCCATCTATGGATTAAAGCAAGCATCCCAGTCATTGAACATCAGATTTGATCAAGCGATAAAATCGTTTGGATTCATTCAGAATATTGATGAACCATGTGTGTACAAGAGAATTCAAGGAAAAACTATAGCCTTCCTAAATCTTTATGTAGATGATATTCTCCTTATCGGAAACGATGTAGGAGTAATGACTACTATAAAAGAGTTGGCTAGCAAAACAATTTGATATGAAAGATCTAGGAGAAGCTAGTTATATTCTTGGTATCAAGTTGCTACGAGACCGGAAGAATAAAACGATAGCTTTATCTCAAGTGGTCTATATCGATAAGATATTGGCTAGATTTAGCATGGTAAATTCCAAGATTGGTTTGTTACCATTCGGACATGGAATTATATTCTCTAAGGTTAATTACCTAAAATTTCGAGGAGATAGAGAACATGAGACGAGTTCCTTACGCGAGGCGTGGAAAGTCTCATGTATGCAATGCTTTGCACTAGACCCGGACACATGTTTTGCGATTAGGATGGTTAGCGGATATCAACCTAATCCCGGACCTAAACACTTGGACTCATCGTCAAGCACATAATGAAGTATCCGAAAAGAACTAAGGATTATATGCTTGTGTATCCGGATGATGAACTTACTCCGATGAGTTATCTTGATTCGATTTTATGTCGGATAAGAATTCTAGAAAGTCTACTTCTGACTATGTGTTTACATTAGGAAGTGGAGCTATTAGTTGTTAGTTGGAGGAGTGTGAAATAATCATGTATCGCAGACTCCACAACAAAAGCTTAATATGTGACTGCATCTAAGGCTGCAAAAGAAGCGGTATGGCTCCGCAAGTTCCTTCAAGATCTTGAGGTGGTATCTGCTGCAAGTGCATTACTTAAATTATTTTTCGATAATAATGGTGCAGTGGCTCAATCGAAAGAACTAAGAAACCACAAGAAACAAAAACACATTAAGAGGAAGTATTATCTCATATAGAT
The DNA here is from genome assembly GCA_025617385.1 of Murraya koenigii. Classification (NCBI taxonomy): domain Eukaryota; kingdom Viridiplantae; phylum Streptophyta; class Magnoliopsida; order Sapindales; family Rutaceae; genus Murraya; species Murraya koenigii. The sequence continues at coordinate 13,419,732 of CM046814.1, forward strand.
ATAGTGTAGAAATGTTATAACCTACACTTAGAGTCCTACTGAGCATGTGCAATTTGCGGATATGCTTTGAGAGCTAGTGGGAGATTGTTGGGATTATGTGCTCTTTAAAGCATATTGATTTTCCGATTAATAAAATATTTCAAATATTTATTCGGATATTTTGAATTGCATTAATATTTTGAGCAAAATCCATTTAATCATATTATATATATTTATCACGATCACCATATGGATTCATGAGAAGACATAAATACTAAGTTATCTTATGATTAAATAAGTTAAGTTCGTGATTGATAAATAAAGTTGGGCACTTTATTTAGGTATAGATCGTAATAAATTCATTGAGTGATTTGTCTTAATCATGTATGAATTTATTGATGTAGTTGTCTACATTGAGCTGGATCACATATGAGATTTAATTAACCTAGTAATAAGCTATCGGACTTATTAAATCTCATAGGCATTGATTCTTGTAATCTTAATCTTGAGTTAGTTATGATTTCATGATTGTAGTTGTTATTTCATTTGAGTTACCAATGGGCATGACATACACATGTAGTCTAGATTACACGGTATCTTGGTGGGAGCAATTACAAGTATTGAAATTGTAGATTAACAATATAGAATTTGTACGACACATCTCTTGATGGGTTTTCGATCTTGATCATAGAAATTCTCCGGCAGAGTGTCTCAACATAAATAAGTATGTTGAAAATGATCATTAGAGAAAACCGAGTAAGTATTAAGGAAAAAATGTAATTAAATTGATTGGACGGTTGAGATATCAATTTAAATTAGCGATGTGGTACAAAGGATTGTGCGATAAAGAAATCAATGTGGCTTAGGCGAATTATATTCGAGCATACAATTATGGAGGTCGAGTTCAATCTTATAGTGGAGTAGAATTGGAATTAAATAATTATATTTGTTTAATTACAAATTTAATTATTGTAGCCACTATTGTATGTTCCCAAATGATCCCAGGTTAGCTCATTTAATTGACAACACCATCATCTGGACCTAAAAGCAAGAAAACTGGCATATTAGATGAAAATTATAATTATAATATTTGTTAAGGCCTAGTATGTTATATTAAAAGTGTAAATGGGAGCTTATAATGTTTTACAAGGTGGTCTCCTAGTTTATTCACATTCCTTCCACTTTTAGGTAAGTGGAGAGATAGTTAAAGAGGAATTCTATTTTAAATAGAAATCCTAATCCTAACATACTAGGGTTTTCATAAGATATTATAAAAGGGCTTTATACTCTTAAATTGAGAAGAGAAGGAGAACCCCAGGGATTCTAAGAAAAATAAAGAAGGCATCTAAGAGGAGCCAGTTGCAATTGGGGAATGGTGAAACAGACGCCTACACGTCCAGTGTTGATCAAACTTGAGTCATAGCCTGGAAGATCGTTTGAAGGCGGATCTACAACTCTCAATTGTTCATCTTCTCAAAACATCAATGTATGAATTTTTAGATTACTTAATTCTTATATGTTGTATGAGATCGGTCCTAAAAAATTTTAATTGAAAAATTAAAAAACCTAATTTATTTTCCCATCATCATTCAGCTTCAACAGAATTAATTCTTTATTTGCAGCTCTTGGACTTTGTTGTTTTTTTAACAATTAACCATCTTTAGGTCATCCTCTGTTTGGAATTACTTTATCCTCTGTTTGGAATTACTTTCATGTTTTCTTTTACACTTTGGGGCTCAAAAGCTGATACTTCTGCGATTTCCTTTATTTAACCAAACTATTTAAAAAAAAAAAATTATCAATCAAGTCAAGCTTGTGTTTACTCTTGTATAGAGTAGATACACCATGAACTTTTAAATTAATATTATATATTTGAAGTAACTGGCATAGAGTAATGCTAGGAACATAGCTAGCTATAATCCCAACAATTTAGTTTTAAATGATTGTAGTAATTAATAAATAAAATAATAACATGACAGTTACAGATAAATTACCACATTTATTAGGGTTTAAGTATTAAGATAATAGTTGAGATCTTTAAAATTATTTATGTATACATAGCTCTTGTGTTATGTCCCGTTATTTAATTATCACGGGACAATCAAGCTTTTTTATTGTCAAACAAATATTAAAATTTTATTTCAATTAGGTTAAGTACTTACGTTCTTGTTAATCCGTTGGATAAGTCAACTGACATTAAGCATTAAGTTACTTTACTGACTTTTTGAAACATTATCAATTACTTGATGGATAATAAAAACACATATCACATAATTTAAAATTAAATTAAAGATAAAATTTTGGAGTATTGATATACTCGCATGACTAATTGTGAGCTAATGAAGCACCTTTGATCCCATGAATTTATTTAGAAGTCAATTGTATTTGTTTAATTTGAGCTCTTAAAAGGTTGAAAGTTGCAAGAAATAAAAAATAAAAAATAAATCTAAATACTTGCGACGTATTCAAAGTTATTAAAATTATTGCGTAGTAAATAAAAAAGAATCGATATGATTAAATTTTTAATAAGATTAATTATGAGGTGTAATTACGTTATAGTCTCTATAATGTACGTCTTACCAAAAAAATAAAAGACAAAAGGTACGCTCATCACTTATTTTAGGTGAGGCACGTAGCAACCTCCTTAATTATGATTACGATTATTTCGTGGTTAAGAATTTCAGTACAATTTGAAAATCATGTTCGAAGGGAAATCTTATTTCTGGATTGGATTGGAAAAAGGAATGAGTCAGTGGTCCCTTAGGCATGAACAGTCATTTTAACTTGGAAAGTCGCATATAAAAACCCAAAAACAGTTCAAAACACCCGCCCTGTCAAAGCCTTTATCCGAATATGCATCAACTAATTTTGGAAATACCCAAATGCAAAATATGCAATGCAACTGATGGATGTTATACTGTTATTTAACTTAAAATACTGATCACAACTTTTAATAGCCTAGACCACGTGAAGAGGCACTATCCCTCTATCCCATTCCCGTGACAATAAAGTCTATAGAAAGCGACCAGCCTGATCTTATTTGTGATTAGTGTGCCTGCAACTTGACAACTTGGCTATAAAGAAACATAAATTTTCAGAACCGGAAGCAAGCTATAAAGACAAGCTTTAGAGCACAAAGGGGTCCCTTAATATAAAGCAGCTGTATGCCTCTATCTCATACAGCCACTTAATATTATTATTATTATTATTTCAATAGAGTTTATAACCGGCTAGTGAAGCAATGGTTTAAAGAATAATTTTTTTTTTTGGGGGGATAAGTTTTGACGGATAAACATTTATTTAAGTTTTTATATTTTTAGTTAATTATTTAATTAATCTTTGTGCTTAAAATGAATTTTTAATATATTTTTGTTGCTAAATATATTATACTCTTATGGTTACTTTTTCTTTTCTTTCACAATAATAATCTTACAATAATATTCTTGGGGATATTAATGAAAAAATAATAATTTATCAAATTAACCTTAAAAGTAACATAAAAATTCACACCAATATTTTTATTATTATTTTTATTTTAAGAATAATTTAGTAAATTATTTTTTATATAATAATTATTAGTAAAATCGTAAAAGTCATTATACTTAAAATATGTGACCTATATGCTAATGAAAACTACCAATGACCCCCTTAACATTACATGAAAATATATTTTTTTGAACTACATATTTATACTTAAAATATGTGACCTATATGCTAATGAAAATAATATTTAAATATAAGTAAAAATAACTATAAGTAAAAATGACTATAAATTAAATAAATTATTTTTAATATTTCATAAGAATATAATGATATTTTACATAAAAATTATTCAAATGTTTTATCAACTTTTTTATAGTGCGTTACTGTCTAAATATCTAGAATCTAGACCTATGTAATGAATTTTTTTTTTTTCTAAATATTGGATATAAATTAATCTCACAATGCACATATAATAACTTAAACTTCTACCTACAAATATGAGGGCTTTTTAAAAAAATCAAAATATTAGATAATTATCAAATAATTATCTTGTTAACAATTATAAAGGACACTTATGGCGTGTTTACTGAACGAAAATCAGAATTGGCTAGAATCAGAATGAGAAGTTAAATAAAAATAAGTTGTTTACTTGAGCTGTGTGGATCAAAATAAAAATAAACTGCATTTTCATTTATATGTTTATTTTATTTTAGAATCAAAATTAACTATTGCAAGTTACCAAAATACCTTTTGTTAATTGTTGTTATTATTATTACTTGTTATAATAATTATGATTATTGTTATTTTTTTATAATTATTGTCAATAATAATAATAATATTAATTTTAATAATAATAATAATAATAATTTTCAATAATAATAATAAAATAACAACCAGCAACGATCGGAGAGTGGCAACAATGATTGATGGATGCTAGATATGACAAGCGACAACTAGTGGCACGAGATTGACGATCTACACTAGTGCAAGGTTGCATTGTGTTTGATGGAATCAACGTGTGACGATAATGCACGACGAACGACTTTGCATGTGACGGTGATGGTGATGGGATCAATCATGGTTCAGCGTGCGACGGTGATAAGATCGAGCATGGCTGCTGCGTTCGACGACTTGTGCTTTTTTTTTTTTTTAAATGAAGGGCAAAATTGGGTCTATAAATTTTTTGGGTGGCATAATTGAAACTCTCAGGAATGGGTGAGTGATTCTCATTTCCAATTTAGATGAGTCCCATGATTCCCTCCCTTATTTTTACGAAATAAGCGTTATCAATTATTTTATTTTTTAATTCAAAAAGTAAATACATCTTTATATAAATTATGCAAATTAATAATAAATACTTATAAGTGTAATGTTACTTATAATAATCAAACAATTTCTATAAATACATATAATGGACACTTATATATGTAATGTTACTTTTTTTTTTTTATCTGTTTCTATTAGGGCATTGGATATCAATACATTAAATTGGTATTTATAATTATAAGTTAAATTTATTTATTTATTTAGTAGATTAAATTGCTTCAAAGCTTAGGGTATGTTCGGAATTCCCAAATAGTTCATTCTATGATTGATTTTCAAATAATCAGCCTTCAAAATAATTTAATAAAAAAAAGACATTTACACCCCTAAGGCTTGATAAAATGATCACTAACACCTCTAAGTTTTTAAAAATAGATACTAAGGTCCCCTTTTGACTATAATATCATTTACTTCTATTATCCCAAAAAAATTAACTTTAAAATTTTTAATAAATACAAATGTTATATAAATAATGTAATCTACACAGTAAACTAATAATATTAAAATATTTTAATAAATTTAAATATGCAAATTATTAAATTTATTTTAATAATATATTTTTAACTTGGAATATCTACAATAATATTCGAATCTATTGAAAAAAAAAAGTGAACATGAAGGTTGAAACTTTAGATCTAAAAATAAGAAAGTTTATTCTAAACTAGAGACTTATGTATAATATTGGAATTTAATATAAAATAAAAACATGAAAATTGGAACATTGCACCCAAAAATGCGAAAGCTTAACTAAAATTAGAGAATTATCTATAATATTGAAATTTGACCTAAAACAAAGGAGAATATGAAACCCAAAATTAGTGAGAAAGCTTAGCTAAAATTAGAGAATTATCTATAATATTAAAATTTGACCTAAAAAAAAGGAGAATATGAAACCCAAAATTAGTGAGAAAGCTTAGCTAAAATTAGAGAATTATCTATAATATTAAAATTTGACCTAAAAAAAAGGAGAATATGAAACCCAAAATTAGTGAGAAAGTTTAACTAAAATTAGAGAATTATCTATAATATTGAAATTTGACCTAAAAAAAGAAGAATATGAAGCCCAAAATTAGTTGTTAATTAGTTGAAACTTTATAACTCAAAAATTAGAAAGTTTCATCAAAACTAGAGACTTATATATAATATTGGAATCTAACGAAAAAATAAGAAGCATCAAATCCAAAATTAGTGGTTAATTAGTTGGAACTTTATAACTAAAAAATAAGAAAGTTTAACATAAATGAAAGACTTATCTATAATGTTGGAATCCAACAAAAAAAAAAAAAGGAACATAAACCTAAAATTGGTGGCTTAATTAATTGAAACTTCACAACCCAATATGAAAAAGTTTAAATAAAACCGGAGATTAGTCTATAATATCAGAATCTGATGAAAAATTATGAACATAAAAAATTTGAATCTGATGGCTAAATTAGTCAGAACTTCATATTTCAATATGAGAAAGCTTAATCAAGACTAGCAACTTATCTATAATATTGAGATTTGACTCAAAAAAAACAAAAAGGAACATGAAGTGTAAAATTAGTGGTTAATTAGCTAAAAATTTAGAATTCATTTATGAGAAAATTTAACCAAAATTAAATACTTATATATAATGTTGGAATATGAAAAAAATATATGAAAGTTGGAACTTTAGAACTGAAAAATGAGAAAGTTTAGTAAAAACTACATAATGATTAAATTAATTTGGAACAACTCCCCAATATATTAATATTTAACAAAAAAAATATAAGAATATGATTATTTTATACTTTTTCACAATTCATTTTACTATATTTAAAATGAAACTTATTAATATATTTTGTTTCATTAAACATCATTGTATGTTAATTACTTATAGTTTTGTTTATTTAAAAAAAAATTAATATCCAAGTCGTAAAAGCAGGTAATATCTCACCCAGTGCTACATAGTAGGATGACCCTTTTTAAAGGACATAAACTTTTGGCGGGTGGTCGAGGAATCTTTGCCTCATTAATGCTCTTTTTACTTCTTCTTTTTTCTTTTTTTTTTTTTTTTTTTTTTTTTGCGTTGAGTATTGGTTATATTTTTTGAAAAAGGAAGATCATTATTGGTTCTCTCTCATTAGATGTCGTAGTGTCACTTCGGCAAGACCTTTTTTTTTTTTTTGGGTTTTTTATTTTCTTGTTTTGTTTTGTTTTTTTCGTTATATTTATTTTAATTGTTACATGTGTAGACAAGTCATTATCTGAAATCTGGTTAGAGTTTAGCCATGTGTAAGAAAAACAAAACACTTGTTAAGATATTCCATACATTCACCAGTATTAAAATTTAAACTAGTATTTCATTTTATCATCTAACCTTTTATGACATATTATTTTATCATCAAATTTTTTAAACAATTATTTTTTTTCATTTAATGGTTAAAGTTTTAATTTTTATTATTTTGATATCTCACCGTTAAAATAATAGATTTTTAACAGAATTTATAGCATCCCTAAATTCTGTATGTAATTACAATTTAATCCTCTAAATTAAAAAAAATTATATACAAAAGATAATGTTTTTATCAATTAATTATATATATATATATATATATATATATATATAAAATAATCAATTGATAAATTATAAATATTATAATACTTTTAGCTTAATATATTAAAATTCTTGAAATATACATGTGACATCAAAAATTTCTTAGCGGATGTAACGGTTTTGTGGTAATAATAAAATTTGAAATACTAAGTGAGAAAAATTAATTAGAAAAAAATGATAAAATAATATATAAAAAAAGTAGATGATAAAATGATAATATCTCATCTTTTGTTTTTGAACTAATTCGATTTTCCAAACAGTGCCTGTGTTTTTAATTAATAAATCATCCAGAGTCGATTGAAAGAAATATTTGATATTTCAATTGCTTTGCTAATTACGCAATAGCCACTCTCATTGATTTTTTTATAATGCTTTAATATCGATATAAAAAATTTTCTTTAATTGATCTTAATATATTATTCTTTGATGCTCAGCACTTTGTCTATTTCTCCGACATATATTTACAAGTGTTAAAAATCTCAACTGAATTGATTCGGTTGTCTACTTGTGATTTTATTTTATTAAATCGCGGACAAAAGGCATAATTTTTAAAACACTAAATATTTAAAATAATTGATTTTGATAAATTAGTGCCCGTTTTGAATTATTGTCGGAAGATTGAAAAGTAATTTTGAAAAGTTATAAATTAATTTTTATTAAATTTGTTTAGAAATTATTTTTGGCAATACCACCTGTATCTTAAGGATGACAATGGGGTGAGGTTGGGGTGATGAGACCTATCTCATTCTTCACTCTATTAAAAATTTCACTCACATGCTTCACCTCATTCCCTAATAAATTTAATAGGGTGGAGATGAGAAATCTTAATGTGGAGAATGATTTTCCCATCTCCACCTCATTTCCTATTTACTTATTTTATAACATATATAAATATATAATTTCAATAAAATGAAAATTAAGATTTAAATAAAATCATCATCATATGATAAAATATTTGAATTATTAAAAAAAACTCAAAAAATTTGAAACAATATCAAAACTGCTAAATGTTTGAAGAAAATGATATCTTAAGAGAAAAAGAAAACATAATAATATTTTAGGATTGAATAAGAATTATATTGTAGGGCTTTCTTTTAGTTATAACCTATTTATATTAAGTAAAAGTAAAATAAAAATTTATTAACCAAAATTTAAAAAAACTTACATATAATGAGGATTGGGATGGGGTTGGGGTGAAAAGTACAAAACTAAACTTCACCCCATTAAGAATTTGAGGATCATTCTCCAAAAATTATTTAAAATTTATCCCATTTGGGATATGGTCCCACAGGCTCTCAAACTCGTGAATGATTTTGCCATATCTACTCGATTTTACAGTCAATTTTAAAAAATAAAGAAGTAACTTTTTAAAATTTGATTTTGAGATTCAGTTTTATACTTAAGATAATTTCATTTTTATTCTCATATATATTATAAAAATTCAAAATCATCATTACTAATTAGGAAATAAAACCATTAATGTTAATAAGGCAATAAAATCATTAGCTTTAAAGAGATTATTATTATTGCCAATTATATTGATATGATAAAATTAAAGAAATATATAAAATATTTATTTTAGTTATCAATTATTATATAAACACAATAAAAAAATTTATAAACATGTTTATGAATGTGTAAATAAATTTTATTCAATATTATGTCTAATTTATTTATTAATTAGCAATAAAATTTATTAAATATATACAACTCCTTCTAAAACTCACAATATTTTTAAAAATAAATTTTACTAAACGTTTAACTAATTTTCTTCACAATTGATTATTCGTTCTATTGATGCTATTTTCTGCTCACTCCCAAATAGTAGTGCTGCTGCTTTCTGGTTACTGGTTGCTCGAGCAGGATTTTCGGTTAGTTCCTGCGTTTTTCCGTCCGGTGAAGCGGTGGTGCCTTCCGATCTTTATCCACAAAAAAAATATCAGGGGTCGCCGGATGTTTTTCTGGTGAAAACGTTCGATGCTCAAGTCAGTAATCAGGTTGATTTTTTATGAGTTCCCTATTAATCTAAGAGAAAACCGAAAAAATGAAGGTTCGGAGAGATAAGGGGTAAGAAAATAAATCAAAGCCCGGATTGGAATTCAGAAAATTGGAATCAGAATCCTTTTATCTTGCCCTTGGTTTGATATTTATCCCCTTGTTTTTCCCGCCCCCCTTTGCTTGTGCGCCATCCCCTGCATTAATTAGAATCCTTTTTTTTTTTTTTTGTACTTGTATCTGTAAGCTTCGGCAATTTGAGTTGAATGAAATAAAGAAAACAGATTCTCCACATTTGCCTTTACATTTTTAATCTGTTCTAAATTTCCTGTGGGGTAAATTTCCAACAGGCCTTGAGCTTTTCCCTTGTGATTGGGACTATGGTTTACTTCTGCCTGTCTTGCCAAAATATGATCAACTGGACCGACCCCTTATAAATTTTGGCTGTTTTTCCTTAACCCCAACAGACTTTTGGATCTAAGGCCGTAGTATTTTTCTAGGCGAGCATATCGTGCTCGAGCTCGTCCTGACAGTGTTCGGCTCTTTGTCCCGCCTTAAGCCAGGGTTTGAGGCCCGTGGGTTTCAATCTTTCTCCAAGAGCTTATTCTGCTCGAGCCGTCTTTGGTTACTGTCTTGCCTTTGGCTAGGCTTTTGAGACTTATGGCCTTTGCCTTTTTTCGAGAGCTTATCTTGCTCGAGCCTTTCTGGCTTATGCTTGGCACCGTCTCGCCTTAGGCTAGGCTTTGAGACTTACGGTCTTTGCATTTCTTCGAGAGTGTATCTTGCTCGAGCCTTTCTGGCTTATACTTGGCACCGTCTTGCCTTAGGCTAGGCTTTGAGACTTACGACCTTTGCATTTCTTCGATAGCTTATCTTGCTCGAGCCTTTCTGGCTTATGCTTGGCACTGTCTCGCCTTAGGCTAGGCTTTGAGACTTACGGCCTTTGCATTTCTTCGAGAGCTTATCTTGCTCGAGCCTTTCTGGCTTATGCTTGGCATCGTCTCGCTTTAGGCTAGGCTTTGAGACTTACGGCCTTTGCATTTCTTCGTTTTCATAGGCTTTAACTTGCACGCGTTGCATTAATTTTGGAAGCATTTTTCTTGCTTTTATTCATATACAAGATTTTATACACTTCTTTTTTGAGAAAAACGAAATATCAATGCTTGTAATACAAGGGAACTTAATGAAAATACTTTATCAGATGTTGTGCGTTCCATGGCCTTTTAACTTTCCGTCCATCCGGATAAGATAGCCCGTATGCCCCCGGACCAACTACCTGCGAGACCCTGTATGGACCCTCTCAATTCGGGCCCAACACACCTTGCCTGGGGTCTTTAGTGTTCTGGTTCACTCTTCTAAGCACCCAGTCCCCCACCTTAAACTGGCGGATGTGCACATTTTGGTTGTAGTAGCGGGCCACCCTCTGTTGATATTCCGCCATCTTCACTGCTGACCTCTCCTTTTTCTTCTCCAGCAGATCCAAATTTGCACATATCTGCTTGTTATTTTGCTCCTTGTTGAAGTGCTTCGTCCGATGTGTGCCCACCCCTGTACGGACCCTTCACGTTGCTTTTTGAATGTATTGAGAATTCAGGCTTTTTGAACTGATCCCCATAGATGGCGCCAAAATGCTCGCTACCAAATAGTGCTGCTGTCTTCTGGTCGCTGGTTGCTCGAGCAGTTCCTGCATTTTTTCGTTTGGTGAAGCGGTGGTGCATTTCGATCTGTATCCACAAAAAAACATATCAGGGTCACCGAGTGTTTTTCCGACGAAAATTTTCAAACGTTCAAATCAGTAATCAGGTTGATTCTTTATGAGTTCCCTATTAATCTAATAGAAAACCAGAAAAATGAAGGTTCAGAGTGATAAGGGGTAAGAAGATAGATCAAAGCCTGGATTGGAATTTAGAAAATTGGAATCAGAATCCTTTTACCTTGCCATTTGTTTGATATTTATCCCCTTGTTTTTCTGGCCCCCCTTTACTTGGGCGCCATCCCCTGCATTAATTGCGCCTGCGTCTTTTTGACAACTATGGGTTGTTGCGGCACAACCTGGGGGTGTAGGATGTCAGACGGTTATGGGTTACAGTGATCCAATGATGATGCCGTACCAGTTTATGTAAAATAATGATACTGTGGAGGCATGTGCCGGTCATCGGTAGCAATGGCTAAATCTTAAGGAGTAGGGGTGCCTGTCAGCTATCGATCATCGTGACAAATTGTCAGGGCATAGGGCTGCCATACTTAAATTTGCTCTGCTCGAGCTGTGGTTCCCTTGCAGCTCATGGTGCTGTTCATAACGCGGCTGGGACTCGCTCGGTGGTTGAGAATCTTTGTGACCCTGTCCGAACAGGATGAGAGTATCAGAACTTGACCAGCTTTAGAACACTGACCTCGACCAGCTTTAGAACACTGACCTCGACCAGCTTTGACACCGTGCAGGAGTGTCTTCGTGCTAGTGATCAAGTCTTCCGCTCTGGCTAGATTGTCCTCGAGCGAACCTACTCGGTATTTCCCAAACACGTTCAGTTAACAATAATTATTTTAAAAATTATAATATTACCAAACTAACCCAAATGTGATCACTTTGAATTTAAATTGATAAATCTTTTTTAGTGATCTTGACTGATTGTTTCGTTGGGTATGAATTTGAAAGCTGATTAAACTCGAACTCAGTTAAAAAAAAAGGGTAAAATGTGATGAAATTTCTTACAACCCAGTTGTGGATAAAAAGAAATGGATTCAGTTTCAATTATCTACCACCAAAGCACCACTGCAGGTGTGAGCTCTCTCCGGCCTCTTCTTCATCTTGAGCCTTGTCAGTTGTCACACGCTTCTCGTCCATTAATTGATTAATTTGCTAAATTAAGAAGTGTGGATTTGAGGATATATAAATATTAGTGAGAGTACATATCTCAGTATTACAAGTGTATATATTTAGAATTTCAGTAAATTTCAAGAGTGTAATATATCTATGGATTGTAACAATTTAATTCAAAAAATCAATGACTACGAAATTAGGCATGTTCATATACAATTTTACCTCCATTCCTTACTCTATTTACTTATTTTAAAGTAGATATAAATACATAATTTCAATAACATTATATTGTTAGTTTTTCTTTTAATTATAACTTATTTGTATTAGGCAAAAATTAAAAAAAAATTATTAATCTACATTGTAATTGATAAAAGAAAAATTATTATATAAAAATAAAAAAAAATATTTACATATAATGAGATTTAGAATAAGAGATATGAAGTGAGAGTGGAAAGTACAAAATCAAAATTTATACTATGAAGAATTTAAGAATTGTTTTTTCTCCATAACCCACCCCATTTCTAAAAGATTATTCAAAATTCACCTCATTTAAATAAAAGGCTCATAAAACCTAAACCCGTAAAAAATTTTGCCAACCCTAGCTCATAATAGTCTTTCAAATTTCTTCAAAGAAAAAAACATCAATACTTGAGACATCAATTAAGTTATAAGCCCTTGGCCGTTAATCAAGCAACAAAATCCATGCACATGCAGTACAACCTAACAAGAAGAAATCATCAACCAAAAGCTGTAAATATAGTAACTCTTCTAAGCTTTGCAACAAGTGAAAAATGATGATTCAAGAATCAAGATTCAAAGATTCATTGAGCAGAACAAGGTACAACAAATGAAAGAACACTGCAATGACAGTTCCTATAACAGGAGAAATTTAATTCTCGGCAACTGTGGTGACTGGTTACAGTGTTTCAGCCTATACTTAGTAACCAATTCCAACATCAACATCACCAAAGAACTAACAACAGTTCAAACAAACCAAAACATACGGAACATAATTTGAAATTATTCAACAATTCACTGGGCAGTATATGGAACAATAAACTGAGAACAATGCCAAGGCAGTTACTTCAACATGCCAGTTAGCTGAAGAAGAATTTAACTTCAAAGTTATTAAGATAATCCACAATGGTACAAGTACACAAGAATCCTTTCACTAAATTGCCTAAATATAAAATTTTAATGTCTGTATTTCTAACTACTTTCCAGCTACGGCTGTCTTTCATGATACAACTCCTGTAAAGGGTCACCAGTTGAGTTGTCAGATCTTCTGTATTACACCTATAGTAAAATTTTCCAAGAACACAAAAACATTGCAGATGTTACAAAATCTAAACTAAAAGAATCTGCAATATGGGCATCAACAAAGGGGGAAAAGTGAAAAAGATAACCAAAATGGACATGGGAAAAGTAGACTACAAACTTTCAAAGGACCTCTTATACCATTGTACATTGCATCTTCACAAATGAGGTTCCCATGCGAGATAACCAAGTATTTGCACAAACAAGGTACCAGCTCCTCATCTGGCAGGTACTGATGAAGACAACAAGGTTACACCTTCCACTACTGATCCCTCCATCTCGGACTAAAGATAGGAAAAAACCCTGAAGGTGATAATGGAAAAGCAAGGCCTGGGGATGGTGGAGGTTGAGGCCCCGGACCTAAAATCCCAGATTGAGGCATGGGTGAAAATTGAAAATTGGGTGTTAGTGGTGGAGGAAACTGAACCCCTGGCGAAAGCAATGGATAAGGTGATCGTGGGGATAACAAGTTCATGTAACTAGTGGGAGATGGCAAGAGGAACTGAGAAGTTGGAGAGGGTAAAAGTCCAGGCCCATTCATCTGTGGAGAAGGGAGATTAGGCATCATAGGTGCAGGACCGTTTACCCTTGGAGTGGGAAAACCTGGCATAGGTGGTATAGGGAGTAAGCCAGAGGATGGTGGCAGAGGCTGAATTTGGCCAGGAACATGTGACTGTTGGTCATGTACAGGTGGATGAGGTGGAGGTTGGTTTCCCCTTGGACCATGATCTACCATAACATTTTGAAGGTCTCGCATATAAGCTGAGATAGGAGATTCAGCTGTATTAGCCCACGCCGAGTCCCAAGGTGCCACCGGTTGTAATTGTCCAAATTGTGGCATTGATTGACCATAATGAGGAGGCGGCCTAACTAAACCATTATTGTATGGAACTGGAGGTGGAAAGGGAGCAGGAGCTGGAGCAGGAGCAGGGACCATAGGGGGAACATGCGGTCTGTTAATGGGTGCTAATGGGGGGGGCCGAATCTTCTGCAATCGCATACTTTGAGGTTTTGGAGGATTATGTGGAGGTCTAGGCAAAGGTTCTTGTGAAGGTGAACCAGTGAGCTGCTGCACAATGTTCCTAAAATCATTCTTGCTTATGTTGTAAACCTGAGGCTGAGGTTGTTGCCTATTAGCAGCATTATTATTAGCTGCAAAATTAGGTTGGTGCAATGGACTCTTCCTTATATTCTTCCCCATCTTATTCACACCCAAATGATCATTGCTATGCCGGTTTTTTGAGCCATCCATTTTCAGAAAACGAATTTGAACTCTTCCCCAACAAACTCTCAAATAAATTATCAAACACTCATAAAATTAAACCATTGAACATTTTGAAGTAGAAGACCCCAATTTCAGAATTGAAGCTCAAGTATTACTTCTCTCTCACAATAAACTATATGTTGAGCAGAACTTCAAACAACTAAATCAACACTCAGCTTCAATAAGCATCAGCTATCTTTCAAGAGAACCTAATACTTACTTCTATAGCCCAAATATCTAGTTTCTCTAAAGCACCTATAAAGTCAAACAACTTCAAAGCTTGAAAAAGTACATACCCAGAACTTCAAAACTTAAAGCTTTAAACAACACTAATCTTTTCTTTTCTCAACAATTCAAGCTCCCAAAGCAGATTAATTGTCACCAAAAGAAACAAAATTAAACCCTAGAGCAGAGAAATGAGCAGCAATAAACATACCCTTGTCTCCGCTTTTTTCAATTAAGTCGGCCCCAAAATCTGAATCTCATATTCTTGTATAACCCAAGCAGCAAATCCAAATCTCCAAAGCAAAACCAGAACAATTATTATAAAAAAATAACGATAATATGACGCCAATTTCAAACAACTTTTTCTTCGTTTTCACACGCTATAACATGAAAAGCAAGCAATAAAGTAAAAGTTAATGACACAAGACTACCAAATAAAGAATAATTACACCCTCTGACTTGAAGAGGAGAAAACAAAATATAAAATACAAATTCAAAGAAGATGTTTAGAATTGAAGAAAGAGCAAACTTTATGATCAAATCAAATCAAAGACAGAAAGAAGGAAAAGAAACCCTAACGTGCGCAATTGAGATGGTCAAAATAGAAATGAAATTTAACGATTTCTGCAAGTGGGTGAGCTGTGCTGTGTGTGGGCCTTGTGTGGACCTGAGTGAACTGGACTGACGTAATGACTGAATCTGAAAAAAACGATAAGAGTAAGGGTTCTTTTAATAAATGGATAGGAATTATAATTAAAATGTGTTAGCATCAAAATAATAATAATTATTTTTTTATTAAAAAATATTAATATTAAAAAATATCATTATCATTATTTTTGTGATGAGCATCCACATGGTAAGATTGATTATTGTTTTTATGTGAGATTGACTGCTGACGTATCAACGTGACTATTTTTAGGGATGACAGGTGTTGGTGTTGCAATTTGTGATGCTACTCAACACAATTTGGGAAGCTACTACTTCGGTGCTCGATCTCAATGATGTAATGGAGGCCATTTGGTTATGATGGAGGCTTGTTTGCAAGGGCCTCAAGTGATTTGGCTGTGATGGAGGATTCACGAATCAAAATCATTTTAGCTTGATTTTGTTATGTTTTGAGGTGTTCTCTCGCAAGATGGAGGAGGTTAGTTGAGAAAATTGAGTATTTAATGAAAAGGAGAACAAGATGGGATGGAAATGAAGATGAAGACCACTAAACATGAGCTGAATGTGTCTCGAAAAATAGAGCCAAAACTAATGTTAAAGGTAGAGCAGGTGGTGGCCGGCTATTAAACTTCAACACTCAAGCCAGAGTTTGTATAGAAAGTAGAGGCCTCAAGGTCAAATAGACCTTGAAGCTATCAACGATGGTAAAAAATGCTTTGAGGAATAAGATGAATGAGTGATTGGAAATTGCTTACTGTTTGAGAGTAACCCTTTAGCATTTGTGGATTGCACCTGATGGTTGTTTTAATAATTTTAGACACGTGGTGCTTATTGATTGGTAGTCATTTTTAGATGAGGACATTTGGGTAATTATATTTTTTTGATCCCTAGATGGTGAAATCCATAGGCTTGGGAGGCAAGAAAACCTCCAGCCATCCTTTTGCCTCCAACGCGGGGCACGTGACAGCTTCTCCAACTTGTGGTCCTTATTGCTTTTTGGGGTGCTGTGAAAGGTAACTGATGTGGTGCCATTCTATTGCTCAACCAAGCTATTTTGCTCATTGTATTTAATCAAAAGGGAGAAATTTTTAATTACACGCCTGATAGAGTGCACTACTAATGTGCGGGCCTTGACTACTAAATTCTAACTTCCACTAATACCCTTTAATGTGGTGTATTTTTTTTTTGAAACTACCCTTTTCTTTAAGGAGTTGTCTCCTAACTCCTTGTGAGCTATCTTGACGTTCTGGTCAAACGAAATAGATTTACTAGGCTAGCTCAAAAGGGAGAAATTTTTTATTACATACATGATGGAATACACTACTCATATGTAGGCCCTAACCACCAAATTCTGACTTCCATTAATATCCTTTAATGCGGTGTATTTTTTCGAAACTATCCATTTCTTCAAGGAGCTTGTCTCCAATTCCTTATGAGCTATCCTAACGTTCTGCTCAAACGAAATAGATTTACTTGGCTAGCTCCTATTAGCATGTGTCATTGTGTTCTTGGTCCCCGTTTGCACCTATATTTCCCCTTGAATAAAAATGTTTGCTTTTTATTTTATTTTTGGCTATTTATACTTTTTAATTTAATAGATGGTATTTTTAGAATTTTAAAATTTTGATCGGGGCAAATTTGGTAATCTTGAGAATGAGAGATGGATTCCTAGCTCCCTAGGAATTAGTTACCCATTCTTGATCCTCAATTTGAGCTGGCCATGTGATTTCGATTCTGATTCTGATTCACATTCTTATTTTTTGAAATAAACATAATCAATGATTTTGATTATGAATTCTTAAACATACCATAAGTTTTAGGATTGATGAACACTTAATATTATTACATAGTAAATATAATTTTTAAATGATTATTTTAATAAATATAATAAATATATTATAGATTTTTTATTATATAAATAGTGGATCAAATTAATTTAATTAATGTTTACTAGATATTTTAGTTTTTAAGTTATAATTGTTTAAATTCAATATTAAATATAGCCTAAATTAATTATGGGGTGAGAGAGGCCTGAACTCTCGACCAGTGGATAATTAAAAAATTATGAAACAATCCCATTATGGTAATTTTATGGTTCAAAGCAAATTTTTTAAACTTATTTATTTATTTAGTATACCTTGAGAGTTGCAAATTATTAATATACAGTAAAATCTCTCTATAATGATACTCTATATATGAATAATTTTCATTGTTATAAATATTTTTGTCCTAATTTGGGCAGGTTATAAATAAAAATAAACTCTACATTATAATAAGTTATATTTTTTTTAGATATTGTCTTAAGAAACTTACACCTACATTGTAATAATTATTTGTATATAACAAAAATATATGTTATGTTAGATTAAAATAATTTGCCTCCATATAGAACAATTAGACAATAAGAGAAAATTATTACAAAGAATGCAAAAATTTAGAGATTTTTTAAAGATAACTATGCAGATTCCTAATAATAGGTTAATAATACATGTACTATTTTTTTGATATATTGGATTCGAAAAACTCTATTAACAAATTGTTAATATAATGCATATTTTAACTCTATATCCTTAAATTGCCGTGGTGTTTTTTTATTTATATGAAATTAGAATAAACTCAAATTAGTCTGAATAATGTACAGAGTTGAACATTTAAATCTGAATGTTATGTTTGTTTTTTGGTTTGAATAACTAACAATAAATATTAGGTTGTTTATTTTTTAACTTAAAAAATTTGAAAACCAGTATTTTTACATTTGTGCCCTTATAAATTATAAATATTAAACAAATAATAAATATATCAAAGAACATAAATAAGGTAATATATGATAATATATTATCATAAAACATATTCTAAATTAGTACATATTAATTAATTTTATTATAGTTTATGATGCTTTTATATGAAAAATATTTATAAAAAATTATGAAGATAAACAATGCTAGTTTGAAGAAAATAAACAAGATAAAAATAATAATAGTCTACCACTATGCTATCACAAGTTATAGATATGCGTAAGAAAATTAATTATTAAATTTTATTTAAGTAAGGATGAAAATTAATTAATTATATAGTGATATTGGTAATGTCGTTAGGGTAAACTAAATTTAAAACTTTACTAATAATATAAATAACTATTATAGAGCAAATAAGGATTGTTCCCACGAAGACTACACTAATTTTATTTATTTTCAACTCTAAAACAAAGGCTTAAAATAATAATACTAATAATAATATTAATAATAAAAAATTAATCTAACTAAAGAAAATACCATCTATATAAAGAAAAAGGGGTATTACGTATTTTTAATTAAAAGACAAAAAATAAAAAAAAACTAAGATTTTGAAAATAATAATTTAATAAAAAATTTGGTTAAAAGAGAAAGAAATAATAATAATAAAATTTTTGGTTAGATGATCATTTGCCACTACCAAACATGCACAAAATATATATCAATGTTATCATTAATTTTCATTGAAACTATCAATCATAGAAAATAATAAGTCTGCTAATCTCTATATTTCCTTAATGTGTCGTTAGATAAAATACTATCTTCATCTAATCTCTAACCATTAAATAATTTAAAACAAACTCCTTAAATTTAAAATAATTTAAGCATTAAATAGAGAAATATATTAGATTGATCTTGACAATAAATACACAAGCTTTGATTATTTAATTTAGGCTATATTTTCAATTGAAATCAATGATTCCAATTTGCTACCAATGACTAAAATTTCAAGACAATTACGGATTAAATATTTTAATCTAGCAATAGAATTTATTCAAGTCCTATCTAATTGGCCACTTAAATAAGTCAATAATAAAATCATAAACATTAATTATAGAAGAACAAAAACAATCTCAATTAAATAAATTAAATGATAGAAATTAAATATTAATTATATATCATGTTTGAGGTGTGGAATTCACCTTCAACTAAATAGAAAATCAGCTAAATAGAAAATCTAATCTAAAAGAATTGAATTGAGAATAGAAATGTTAATAAAATCAGTCATGAAAATTAATCCAAGCAGTTGGTTGTTGCTCCAATTTAATTCCTTTCAGCTTCTCCATTTTTTTTCTCCTTGCGGTTGCACAGTGTTGAATTCTTCTGGTTCTCTTCACAAAGGCCAAATTCATGCCTTTATATAATGGTCACTTGGCCGACTTAAACAAGCTTGCAACTAAAGCATGAATAATGCTCGTAAGTCATGCATGCAAAACCGCCTTTCCTAAGGAAAGCTTACCCAGTTTAAATTGTTTCCTCTATTAACCACTAAGCTAGCCAATGTTGCTTCAATGCTTGCACATGTCAGCCTTATGCTATCATCGTTTAAGATTCTTGATCCCAATTGTTGCAAGGAGCTAAATGTTGGATATTTAATCCAATATTGTTAGATCATTTAATCCAACATTGGATTTATATATGAATAATTATGTATTGTGGATTGTCATATAAGCTAAGCCCAATTAAAAGTGATCTAATTAAGTTTTTAGTAATTTAGGCTTTAATGTATCTAATAAGGTGTGAGCTTTTAATATGTAGAGACCTAATAGTATTATAATTGTATAATGGATAGAATTAGAAATACTTAATGATAATAGGAAAAGTTATCTATATAAGTAGTTATGTTCCTTAGGTCACACATATCTTTTCTATTCTTTCTGGTATCTTATCATCAGAAAGAGTGTACAGAGAAACTAAAAAGGTCTTTAGGATATACGTGTAGATTTGGAAGGCCAGCCATACTATGCCGGTCTCGCCCACTGTGAATGATGTTGTTGAAAAACGAAGCAGGACGCTTAAAAATATTGTGAGGAGTATGATTTGTTATTTTATTTTACCTGAATCACTATGATTTGTTATTCTAAAGCAACTACTAAAACTCCTTACGAACTTTGGACAGGTAGAAATCCTCTAGTTTAAAGTATTTGCATGTTTTGGGATGTCCAGCTGAGACAAGGCCATATAGGCATAATAAGAAGAAATTGGACTCCATGATGGTAAATTGCTTTTTTATTGGATACTCTGAACTATCAGGGGGTAAAAGTTTTGTGATTCCACAATTAAATCGATTTTCGAGTCAAGAAATGTATGGTCTTTTGAGAATATCGAGTTTGAGGGTGGAGATACAGTTAAAGACTTTATCTTTGAAGAACAATATGCTAACATTCTCATAAGTATTATTGGCATTGATCAGGGTCTCATTCTTAGCTTTGTTCAAGACACAACAGATCAAGACAATATTGAAGAACTTCTCATATCGGATATTATTATAGAAGAGTAAACTTTACCACCTGAAGAACTTATGTCATTAAGGAGATCCACTAGAGAAAAGTGAAGTGCAGTGCCAGATGACTACATTGTATTTCTTCAAGAGAATAAGACAGATATTAGTGTGATGGAATATGATTGACATGACTCAAAAGTGTTTGATTTACTCCCAAGTATAAGAGTGTCTAGTTATAATATAATTCGGTGAGTCTGACGTCGAATCATAGGGAATTTTAAATTCAGTAGTCTATTATTAAATAAAAATTAATAGTAGAAAAATAGATTACATGTCTAAAAAGTGCTAAGATTACGGGATTCACTCTTGGAATTCAAATTATGTTCATAATATTCTATTATATTTATATTTTATTTACTAATTAAATATTAAGTCATTTAATTCTTAACTAGCCAATTTTATAGATAAATATGAGAATGAAGTATATGATGTGTTACAACTAAATTGAAGTGTCGATATAATGTCAAAATATCATATAAATCCAATGAGATTTTAAGTTTATAACTTAATATGACATAAAAATATCTAGTAAAAAAATATAAAATAATAAATAATAATATAAAATTATATATCGAGAGTATTAAGATAAAATATGAGTTATGTACATATTAATTAACACTTTTAAATGAGAAAATAATAATTTAAACCTTTATAAAATATACTCTTTCTAGTACTATTCACATCTTTCATCCAGCTTAGTGCTAGTCTTAGCAATTAAAGTACTATTTTAAATTAAGATTTAAAAAATTCACTTGCAAGTTAATAGTTGTTCACATATCCTCTAAACTACTAAATAAATAAATTTTTTCAAAATTTATTTATTTTAATTTTTTTGTCATTCACTTATTATCCAGAATATTATCAAACCTTCATTTGTGCTCAAGAAATTAACACAATACTTATGAAGCTTCATTAAAAGAAAACAATAACTTTATTCTAGTGATTTATCAAAGATAATATTTTTATTAGGCAGTAGATTATTTATACAATTTAAAATATTACATCTTCAATACATGTAACGAGCTTTAAACTAATGACTTTCAGATTAGTTGGCCTTAGGGCACTAGGTGTTAAAACACCCCTACGAAGTTAATTGCTCGAGTTTCAGATATAGTAAAATTAAACACATTTATTTATTAATTATTTTTTTTTTTTGAAAAATTAAAACACACTTTCTACTACCTTAGAAGTTATCTCCAATAGATTAAAAGAACAAAATATTATAAAAATTTTAATTTACAATTCACTAGCATGTGTCATAGTGTGTGTGTAAGAAGACTAATTTAATAGTATCTGTTTAAATAAATAAATGAAAAAAAGATTTAATTAGTGATATCAAATGGAGAATTTACAAATTTGAGTAATTCAAAGAATAAGGAATAAAAATAATTTGCTGTGAATTTTAAAATCAGAAAATAATATAGACTGAATTGGTAGGATGTGTCTCAAAAGTAATGACTCATTGTACAGCCATTCTAAATAATAATAAAAAATTATTGTTTTTGATTTTTTAAAAGAAAAATAAACAAACTCATATATTTAAAATTTACATTAACTATCCTCACCCTCCAACCTAATCTAAACTTATTCTTAATGTTTTATAATTTAAAAACATGCATGTAAAAATGAGAAACAGATAAACATAAAAAAAGAAGTAGAGAAGATCATACGTGAATTTATTGCAGAAGCTTAGAATAAGAAACGTTAAATTTTTTTTGGGTAAAAAATAAATATAAGACTCTAAGATTTAAGAAGATATGTTTCTAGAACTATTCACTCCATATTCGGGCATCTTTGACTCAAAAATTATCCAAAGTTAGCCTTTACAACAAAAATTTTTTCAAAACATCACCAGGATTGATAATTTCTCAACTGTCAACTATTTACTCCTAACAACCTAGATGAGACATTATCCTCAATATCTTAAAGAAAAGAAGTAGAGTTAAGAAGACATCACATGAACATTAAAAAATATTTAAAGATTTAAATCCAATTTGCATTTATTACTATTGTTACTATTATCATCTTCAATTGACTAATTTAATGCCAAAGTCATGGGTTCTGACTCTGGTTTGTAGGCTTGT
The DNA here is from genome assembly GCA_025617385.1 of Murraya koenigii. Taxonomy (NCBI): domain Eukaryota; kingdom Viridiplantae; phylum Streptophyta; class Magnoliopsida; order Sapindales; family Rutaceae; genus Murraya; species Murraya koenigii. Next base: position 13,442,762 of record CM046814.1, read on the forward strand.
AAAAGATCAATTAACTAATTAGCAATAGAAATACAAATAAAGATTTTTTTAACTGTGTAAGGAATAAGATAATTATAAATTTTATAGTAAGAAATGTGAGCAAGCCATTATAAAAATTATTAACATTTAACAAACCGATGGGTTTTTTATGAATGTTCAAATGGGCCCAAGACGCAAATGTAATTAGTGTCTCTAGAGTTGCAAAATCGCCTAGTAAAAGATGAAAGCATCAATATGATTTAACATTTTGGATATTCTCTCTTGCATACCTGAGACAACTAACTCTTCTCTAGTTGGTGGGTTAGGTAGGCATCCTAGAGGTTTAAGGACTTTTGGAATGATTCCTAGCACTTGATTTCCTCTAGTAAAAGCTGTTTTTAAAATAAGTTTTGATAACCTACGGTCATCTCCTCTATATACTAGTTGTAATTTACTCTTCGCTATGACACGACCAACATCTATTGTTGTCTTAATGAACTCATTGTACTTTCCATAGTGAAACCCAGAAAGCACACAAATGCTTTTAAATTGTTTACTTGAAGACACTGTCATTAGAATAATCTTAAAAAATAATTTATAAGGATTTAAAATAAAAGCACGTATTTAATGACAGACATAATGAGAGACAACTGTAAATGGAGTGGTGTACTTGTTAAATGACACATGAAGCTTTGGTTTATATTTCAAAAGCAAGTAAATAAAGCAAATAGTAAAAAGAAGAAGAAAATAGTAATTAGACATAAATAACACCATTAAAAGTAATAATGCATAAAATAAAATATTATTAAAAGGAAAATGATATTTACTAGTAGTTGCGATTGTAGCCCATATTTTCTTCTGGTTTTACATCGAGTAATGCATTGAACGCCCTCTATAGATTGAGGATAGACTTCCCATTCAATTATCTTATAAACTAACAAACATGGTCTTTTTAAGTTAGATTTCCAAGACTAAACTGTGCACTTTCTTTTTGGAATAGTGTTCAATATCTTTGAATTGCACGCTATACAAATCCGCTTCGATGCATATCAAGAGATCGTAAGATATCATCTAATAATTTTTTACTTATGCTATTTTTAACAAATTTAATTTTATCTTTACGAGTATAAAAAACTATTTCTAAAGATTTACATCACGGGTTCTTGTAATTTCATTTTACACAGTGATGATATTTAGAGTTAAGTCGTTTAGCTCTTCTCTTAGCATATGTGATTTTTTCAAAAGTAGGCATGTAAGAAATAAATGGATTAGAAAACTCACCTGTTGATTAGAAATTTGCTTTAAATAACCAACGAACGTCAGAAGGAATACCATGGGTCATTAACAAACGTAGTTGTTCACAATGAGTTTTATAAATTTTTTTGATGGTATTTTGAGGGAAAGATAGAAAATACTTCTATAGTTTTTATCGTATTTCTTCTATGTTTGGTTTTTGAGATTTCAATTATTATGAGAAGCTGGAAATACTGACTTAAGAAGTCATGGAGTACCGTTATCCGCCATTTATATGAGAAAGTAAATTAAAACTCACCAAAGAAACAAATCAACTCTAAAAAATAAATCAAATATGAAAATAAAAAAAATACATTGAAAAGAAAAAAAATAAAATAATTGAAACTTACATTCGTCTTCTTATTGCATTAACCTCAAGTTCCAACTGAACGTTATAAATACCACCCTCTATTTTCCAAAATTGTCTTCCTAGGTCTTTAACATATGACACAATCTCTGGTCGTTATTGATCCCATATTGGATGTGATTTACAACTTTTTATCAAACATGCTTAGTAAAATTTTACACATAAAAAGAGTTTTAATATATTTCAAGAGGATCTTTCTAATTGAGGTATTTATGACATATAATAAGAGAAAACACAATTGTCAAACAAATACTCTTAAGCAAGAAATGTTATATGCTCAATAAATATGCAGTGTGAAACTAAAAATAATCAAACTATATATATATATATTAGTCATACATTAAAGATTTAATCAAGATTTAGTGGGTTACTTAAGTTGATTTCAGTGTCTTCTTCATGTAGTTGGAATTTCATATATGCTTTTAATCTTTGATCATTAACTTTATATATGATACTGTTCTTTGGATTCTCAATTTCTACGGCCCCGTATAGATATACATATTTTACAACAAATGGGCTACTCCACCTTGACTTTAATGTCCCTGGAAACAAATGAAGACGAGAATTATAAAGCAAAACTTTTTGACAAATTTCAAATATTTTTTGAAAAATTTTTTTATCATAAAAAGCTTTGGTTCTTGCTTTAATAATTCTTAAATTTTCTTATGCATCATTTCACAATTCTTCGAGTTCATTCAATTACAATTTATGCACATCACCAGCATCATCAAGATTTGAATTAAAAGGTTTACAGCCCAAAATAATTTATGCTCAAGCTTAATTGGTAAGTGGCAAGGCTTACCATAAACTAACAGATAAGGTGACATTCCCAAAGATGTTTTAAATGCATTGCGGTAAGCATAAAATGCATCAGTCAGTCAAAAAGACCAATCTTTGCGACTTGGGTTAACTGGTTTTCTAAAATATGTTTAATTTCTCTATTTACTAATTCAACTTGACCACTTGTTTGGAGGTGATAAGGGGTATCAATTTTATGTATAATTTTATATTTTTTTTAATTAAAGACTCAAATAATTTATTACAAAAATACTTACCTCCATCACTAATAATAACTCGAAGGATTCCAAATTTGCTCAAAAGATTTTCTTTTAAAATGCAAATCACAGTTTTGTGATCGTTGTGCCGACAAGGAATTTCTTTAATATATTTTAAAACATAATCAACAACAGCTAAAATATATATAAATCTCAATGGTGATGGAAAAAGGCCCATAAAATCAATTCCCCAACAATCAAATATTTAATGACAAGAATAAGATTTAAAGGCATCATATTTCATTTTGAGATGGACCCTAGCATTTGAGAATTCTTGTATATTTTACAAAATGCATGTGAATTTTTAAATAATGTAGGCCAATAAAATCCATACTGCAATATTTTTGCATCTATTTTCTTTAAAGAGAAGTGGCGACCACAAGCTTCAGAATGAAAAAAATTAAATAACATTACTTACCTCATTATTTGATATGCATCTTTAAAAAAATTGATCAGAATCGTACTTAAATAGGTATGGATCATCCTAATAAAAACTTTTTATCTCTGTCAAGAATTTATTTTTATCTTAGGAGTTCTAATTAGATGGCATTTCACCCATTGCAAGATAATTAACAATGTTAGTATACCAAGGCATATTATGTATAGAAAATAAGAATTCATCAGGGAAAGTATCGTTGATGGGTATTGTATCAATTGAAGATTCATTCGTAAGTCTTGACAGGTTGTCTACAATAATATTTTCAATACCCTTTTTATCTTTGATTGTCAAGTTGAATTCTTAGAGTAGTAAAATCTATCTTAATAATCTTGGCTTGGCATCCTGTTTAAACATTAAATATCTAACAGCATCATGATCAAAATAAATAATAGTAGATGAGCTAATTAAATATGATCAAAATTTATCCAATGTAAATATTACAGCAAGTAGCTCTTTTTCAGTTGTGGTGTAATTCATTTGAGAATTATTCAAAGTTCTACTTGTGTAATGAATGACAAAGGGCTTATCTTTCTTTCTTTGACCAAAAACAGCTCTAACAGTATAATCGCTAGTATCACACATTAATTTAAAAGATAAAGTTCAATAAGAAGATTACATTATAGGAGCTGTTGTTAAAAGATTGATTATTTTTTTTAAAAAAAACTTTTTGACATTCTTCGGTCCATTCAAATGGTATGTTTTTAATTAGGAGGTTACAAAGTGGTCTAGATATAGCACTAAAGTTTTTTATAAACCTATAATAAAAATTTGCATGTCCTAAAAAGGATCGAACTTCTCTCATTGTCTTTAGTGAAGGTAATTTTGAGATGACTTTAACTTTGGCTTTGTCAACTTCAATTCCATTAGAAGAAATGATAGAAATGATATGTTCTAAAATAATTCCATAAACAGTCATGAAATGGTATTTTTTCTAATTTAAAACAAGTTCTTTTTCTTTACACCTTTTCAAAGCTTTTTCTAAATTATCAAGACAATTATCAAAAGAATTTCCAAACACAATTAAATAATACATAAAGACTTCTAAGCAATTTTAAACCATGTCACTAAAAATGCTTAACATGCATATTTGAAATGTTGCAGGAGCATTACAAAGTCCAAAAAGCATTCTCCTAATTGTAAATGTTCCAAATGGGCATGTGAATGTGGTCTTTTCTTGGTATTCTAAGACTATAAGAATTTGATAATAACCTGAGTAGCCGTCAAGAAAGCATAGTAGGGGTATCTTGGTACTTTTTAAGAATCTGATATAGAAATAGAAGGGAAAAATGGTCTTTTTTAGTGGTATCATTTAATTTTTTATAATCAATGCACATGCGCCAGTTAGATGAGATGTGTGTTGGGATTAGTTCACCGTTTTCATTTTTTACAACAGTTACTCCTGATTTCTTTGGTACTACTTGTGTTGGATTTTCACATTTACTATCAAAGATATGATAGACAATTCCTACATCTAGTAGTTTGAGGACCTCATTTTTTATCACTTCTTTCATATGAGGATTTAATCTTCTTTATGGCTGACGTGTTGTTTTAGCATTTTCCTCTAAGTGTAGTCTATGTATGCAAATTGAAAGATTAATGCCCTTTATATATTTTAAGATCCAACCAATTGTAGTATTATGCCTTTTTGGAACAGTGAGTAACTTAAATTTTTGGTCGCTTGTGAGTTGAGAAGAAATTATCATTAGATAAGTTTGCTGATCTCCGATATACGCATACTTTAATTTTTCTGATAAAGGCTTCAGTTCAAGCTTCGGTGCTTCCTCTTCTTTTGTCTTTTCAAGTTGTCTTATATTTTCAAAGTCCCATTAGTTGTTGTCATCTTTGGGTACCTGTGTAGAATCAGGTATGAAACATATATTAATCGTATCATATTCATTTTCTTTACTTGATTTAAATGAACTAGCAAAATAAATTTCTATAAAATTTGTAAATTTCTCATCCTGAAAGTGTTCTTCAATGATTGTTTTAATTAGTTCAATATCCTTAGTCTCATTTTCTTCATCTTCTTTATCATGAAGTTGTTTACACATGTTGAACACATTGAATTCCAACTTCATATTGTCAAATGATAAATTCATTACTTCATTCTTGTAATTAATCAAAGCATTAGCAGAAGCTAAAAATGGTCGACCTAATATTACAGGAATTTGCTGGCATTCATAAAAAATTGGTTCAGTTTCCAAAACGACAAAATCTATAGGATCTATGAATTTATGAACTTGAACCAATATATCTTTAATTATTCCTTTTGATACCTTAATTGGCCTATCAACAAGTAAAAGAGTAGTAGATATAAGTTTCAATTCACCAAGATTGAGTTGTTGATACACAAAATATGGAAATAAATTAAAATAGCTCGAAGATCAAGTAAAGCACGTTCAATTTTATTATTCCAAATAATGCAAGAAATAGTTAGACAATCAGGATATTTGTATTTTAAAGAATTATTAGTTGAGTGAATGGAAATTACTTGTTCTGTGAGAAATGTTTTCTTTTATACCTTATGTTTTCTTTCTATAATACATAAATCTTTCAAAAATTTAGCATAAGATGGTACCTGTTTAATGACGTCTAACAAAGGAATGTTAACTTTCACCTGCTTGAACATTTCATAAATCTCTGGGCTCTGGTTTGATTTATTTGGTTTAATCAATGCTTGAGGGAATGAGGGTATAGGAGAAAAGTTGGTTATTTTTCGTAGACAATTGATTCGTCAGGCACTACTTTACTCTCTAAAATTGAATCCTTACCAATTTCACAAGGATCAAAATTGTGTTTTTCGATAACTTTACCAACACGAAGAGTTATAACCGATTTAACTTGCTCATGTGTTGGTTTTTAGTACTACCCATTTGAGGATGTTGTTGGCTTTTGGGGTTTGGTTTAGATTGAGAAGGAAACTTACCTTTTTCATCAGTGATAAGTGCTGATGTAAGTTTTGAGATGGTTTCTGTCAAGTTGGGTAAGGTTTGCATAGTTTGGTTATTGATTGACTCTTGTTTTTCAATGAATGAATGTAATATGTCTTCAAGAATTTTTTTGGGTGGTGGAACATAAGATGGGTAACTCTGAGGATTTTGAAAATTCTGGCATGGTGGAGGTGTTTGTGAATGTTGTGCATGATTGTCATTCCTCCAACTGAAATTTAGATGGTTTCTCTAATTAAAGCTGTATGTTTGTGAATATGAATTGGGATTCAGCCTTTTGAAATTGTCAATGACATTCGCTTGTTCATGCAAACTTTCTTTTAGAGCTGACAAAGTTGGACAGTTCTGCGTGAAATGGTCAGTAGAACTGCAAATATGACATGAAACATCTTGAATAGATTTAACATGAACATTTTTTTTTACTCTAATGCTAATGATGCAAATTTGGCTTGAAGGTCATAGTCTTTCATAAGGTTGTACATGCCTCCACCAGTAGGTGATGGCTAGGGTCTACTCGATGGCTCATAAAAAACCAATAGTATCCCACTGTTGTGTATTTTCAGCTAATTGATTAAGATAATCTAATGTATCGTTAGGACTTTTATTTCTAAACTCACAATTATAAATCATTTCAACAATCTGTCTACTTTGGGATGTTAGCCCTCGTAGAAATATGACTCTAACCTCCATACTTCAAAACCATGGTGTGAGTAAATGTTAAGAAATTCTTTTTACCTATTCCAACACTGGTAAAAAAGTTTCTCCTGATTTTTGAGTGAAAGTGGTGATTTGTCTTTTGAAAGAATTTTTTCTACGGGGTGAAATTTTTTTTTAAAAAAAAACTGTTCTCGTATATTATTCCATGTTCTTATTGATTCAGATATTAGGTTTTGTAGCCGAGTTTTAGTTTTATCTTTTAGTGAAAAAGGAAAAAACTTTTAATCAAATTACGTTCATGCTACAATTTTAGTCTGTATATGGATTACAAACTTACTCAAAATCTTGTAAATGCAAGTATGGATTCTCAGATTCTAAAGCATGAAATGTTAGTAAAAGTAAGATAATACATGGTTTAAAAATTAAATCGAGATGCTTCAAGAGAAAATACTATACACGAAGGTGTTTAAGTTCTTGTTGGATTCATGTAATCTTTCAAAGTTCGTGGTTGATTCTAATCGTGTTCATCTTGTTCAGAATGATTATTTCCTTGATCAATTTATGGATTAAGTTGGTTCAAGTTGTTTTCACCGTTGATCTCTTCCGTGATTAGTGGTAGTGATTGAGATATTCGAATTAATCTGTCACTTGAAGTTCAAGACTAACGTCTCATGCAATGATAATGATCTGTGTATGTGAAATTATTTAATGCACAAGCAAATAAAAAAGGAAAAAAATAAAAATAAAAATTACAATTAAGAAAAATAAAGTAAAAAGAAACTAAAAATTAAATAAACAAGTAATATAAATGTACAAGAAGAATAAAAATAAACAAACTAGAAATTAAATGTGTAGTAAATATAAATGTACAAAAAAATTACATAATATTAAATAAACAAAAAATTAAAATTAAATAACTAAGTAAGCAGTTAAACCAGCTTTATAAAATAAAAAAATAAATGCTAAATAAAAATTACTTAATTTAATATACAAGAAAATTAAATAACTAAGAAGTAAATAATTGAAAATTAAAAAACAATAAAGGCGGTTAAATGAGCTATAAAAAATAAAATTAAAAATTAAATTGTAGAAATTTAAAAGTCTAAGTTATGTCTATATCGATATCCATGTCCATGTCCATGTTCATTCAGTTCAAATATCTAAATTGAATGCAAAAGTATGAGGAAGGTTAAGTCATAAGTCTATAAGTTTAAGTCCAATTTAGTTCGGCCCCCAAAGGCGTGGTCGGGTTGGTCACTATGCTCGCCATAGAGCCGTGGCAGCCTAGGTTCGATTCTTGGAGGTGGGAAGGGGGGTTAGAAATTGTATTTGGGCTTGCTCCCCCCCTTTCCTTTAAAAAAAATAAAAAAAAGTCCAATTTAGTTCATTGTCTTTTAGGTTAAAATAGAAATTTCATATGTTTTATGGTTTTTTAAGTTTTAGGAGAAAGAAGGGGGCTAATTGAAATTTTATAATAAAAACAAAAGATAAAATGATGGAAAATTAAAGACGATGGATTTAAGAAAAAAAAGAAGATAAAAATTATAATATATAATAAAATAATACTAATTTTTAAAAATTTGATACGATTTAAAAGTGTTTGGTATACTACACAGTATAAGAGTGTCTAGTTATAATATAACTTGATTAGTCATGCATCAAAATACAAAAAATTTTAAATTCAGTAGTCTATTATTAAATAAAAATTAATAGTAGAAAGATATATTATATGTCTAAAAAGTGGTAAGGCTATGAGATTCACTCTTGGAATTCAAATTATGTTCATAATATTCTTTCATATTTATATTTTATTTACTAAATAAATATTATGTTATTTAATTCTTAACTATCTAATTTTTTGAATGGATATGAGAATGAAATACATGATGTGCCACAACTAAATTGGAGTGCCGACATAATGTCAAAATATCATATAAATCTAATGAGATTTTAAGTTTATAAATTAATATGACATAAAAATATTTAGTAAATAATAATACAAAATAATAAATATTAAATAAAATAAACTTTGAACTGACTTGAGAGGTTTTGATTCTATAATTTAAATTTTTAAGCTTCACTCTTTATCCTAACTTAATAAATTGGCAATCATATTGAAAAAAAAACACTCATTTTAATTGACAAACTTCTGAAATATATTATAAGAAAATTTTAAGAATATTATAATATATTTATAAGATTGAGCTCTTTTTTTTTTAAAAAAAAATTAATATAATATATTTTATTTGTTTATAATTACAAAACAATTGTCTTTCTTTTATCTCATATTTTCAGTTCTGATTTCTCTTCATTCTCAAAATATATTTACAATAACAAAATATAATAATTAAGATAAAAATTAACGTAATATAATATAATTTACATAAAATTACATATGGGGAGCATTAAAATAAAATGTGAGTTATATACACATTAATTAACATTTTAAGTGTGAAAATAATAATTTAAACATTTATAAAATATACACTTTCTAGTACTAATCAATGATCCACTCAATTTCTGTCAAGTCATGAAAAGTTTTAACTCTAAGAAGTGGATTAAATAAGGAAATAAAGTCCATGAAAGATAATGACATATGAGATCTTGTCCCATTGCCAGAAGGTGCAAAACCTATTGGTTGCAAATAGATATTTAAGACCAAGAGGGATTCGAAAGGTGATTTGAAGAGGTACAAAGTGTGTCTTTTCGCAAAGGAATTTACATAGAAAGAATGCATCAACTATAAAGAGATTTTTTTTTTCGATTTCTTCAAAAGACTCTTTCAGGATTATAATAGCATTGGTGGCTCATTTTAATCTTGAGTTACATCAAATGGATGTAAAGACTCTTTCTAGTACTAATCAATGAAAAGTTTTAACTCTGAGAAGTGGATTAAATAAGGAAATAAAATCCATTAATAATAATGACATATGGGATCTTGTCCCATTGCCAAAAGGTGCGAAGCTTATTGGTTGCAAATGGATAATTAAGACCAAGAGGATTCAAAAGGTGATTTGGAGAAGTACAAAGTGCGTCTTGTTGTAAAGGGCTTTACATAGAAAGAATACATCAACTATAAAGAGATTTTTTTTTTCCATTTCTTGAAAAGACTCTTTCAGGATTATAATAGCATTGGTGGCTTATTTTAATCTTAAGTTACAGTAGATTGATGTAAAAACAGTATTTCTCAATGGTGACATTGATGAGATGATCTATATGGTGTAGCCAGAAAATTTTGAGTCAGAAGACTCAAAGAACATGGTTTGCAAACTTATGAAATCTATCTATAAGCTCAACCAAGCATCTCGACAATGGCATTTCAAGTTTCATCAAGTAATCATCTCGTTCGGATTTAAGATGAATTTGATCCGTGATTCATAAACTATAAGTTCTGTGGGAGTAAGTATATTTTTCTAGTTTTATATGTTCATGGCATTTTGTTTGTCAGCAATGATATAGGCTTATTGCATGACACTAAGAGATTTCTAGCTAAGAATTTTGAGATGAAATATCTTGGTGATGCCGCTTTTGTATTAGGCATATAGATACACGGGGATCGTTCCTAAGGTATTCTTGGATTATCAGAAAAGAACTATATCGAAAAGGTTCTCAATATGTATAATATGCAAGATTGTAAACCTGGAGATATCCCTCTAGCTAAGGGAGACAAATTTAGTATCAATCAGTGCCCTAAGAATGATTTAAGGAAAAGGATATGCAGAAGATTCTTTATGCATCAGCAGTAAGAAGTCTAATGCATGCTCAGGTTTATACAGAATCGGATATTGCATACGTTACTGGGATATTGGGCAGATATTTAACTAATCTAGGGCTATTAGAAGGTAGCAAAACGAATCTTGCGATACTTATAGAGAGTAAAATACTACATGCTTATGTATTGGAGGTCGGACTAGCTTAAGATCATTGGGTATACTGACTTTGATTTTTCTAGATGCCAAGATAGTATGAAGTCCATGACAAGCTACATTAGGTGTTGTTTCCTAGAAGAAGGTTAAATAATCTCTTATAGCCTCTTCCACGAAAGCAGTTGAGTTTATAACATGTTACGAGGCATTCAATCATAGAATATAGTTAACAGAATTTTGTCATAGGACTGCGCATAATAGATGATATTGATAGGCCACTCATATTATTTTGTGACAATAAGTCAGCAGTGTTATATTCCAATAACAACCGGAGCTTGACAAAGTCGAAGTATATAGACATCAAGTTCCTAGTTTTTAAAGAAAGAGTTCAGAGTAAATAGTTCTCTAGAGAGCATGTTGGCACAAAATCCATGATTGTGGATCTGCTTACTAAGGGATTGCCATCCAAAATATTTTGTGAGTACACTGCTCGTATGAGTGTCATGTCATTTAAGGATATTTAGTTTTAGTAGGAGTTTGTAATTTTAGATGCCGTATAATATAGACATTTTTCAGTTATTTTAGTTTATGATTATTTAAGGTTATTTTCTATAAAAATAAAGTTTTGGTTATTCACACTCTGATTTTGGTAAAGTTCTAATTTCACTAAAGTTTAAGGTGGATCAGTTGGAAATAGACATTTTAAGATCACATTATATGGAATTTTCATGCTACTCATCCGTATCATAATCCATGTCATTTAGTTGTATTGGCATTGTGACCATTAATGTGTCGAGTTGCGATAGTTGTAACGAATGTCGCTTTGATCTATATTAATATGATTGATGGACCGGATTGATTATAAATAGATTTTGGTAATGACAGTAAGATTGAGCTCATATAGTTATTTTTACAAAGAATAATTATAAGGTTTTACATATAGCCAAAATGGGAGATTATTGGATATTTAATTTAATATTGTTGGATTCTTAATCCAACGTTGGACTTATATGTGAATGATTATGTATTACAGATTGTCATATAAGGTTAAGTCCAATTAAATGTGATTTAATTAAATTTTTGATAATTTAGGTTTTAATGTATCTAATAGGGTGTTGACTTTTAATGTCTAAGGATCTCAGGGTATTCTAATTCTATGATGGGTAGAATTAGGAATACCTAATGACAACAGGAAAAGTTGTATATATAAGTGACTATAGTCTCTAGGTCATACGTATCTTTTCTATATATTTTTTTTTTTGCTATCTCATCATCAAAAAGAATGTACAAAGAAATTAAAGGACTCTTTAGGATATACGTGTAGATCTGAAAGGCCAACCACACGACCTTAGAGAATAATTCAGCATTATGGATTCAGGTATGCTTTCGCATATTTAATTATTAATTCTTGATGATATAAAATGAATGTTTCTAGGTTTTGCATGATGGATTTCACCATAAAGAATTTAATTATTTTAACACTATATTCCATTTATTCTTTAATATACAAGTGATGGCCATAATCCTTTTTTTATGCATGTGCATGGATGAATTAATTTAGTGGCTTCGGTTTTCTTAGCTTCCAAAAAATCATCCATTATTTTCTTTTCTGATTCTTTCAAGTAGATTTCATGTTTCAATTTAATTCTTCTTTATTCTCAGAATATATCTAAAATAAAAAAATATAAAAATTAAGATAAAAATTAACATAATAAAATATAATTTAATAAAATAACTAAATTAAAAATTAACTAAAATAATTAGAATATGTAAAACAAAAACAAGAAAAAGATGGAGAAATTAATAGTAAAATCTAGAGAAAATATGCACTTATCAAATTCCCCCACACTTAATCTTTTGCTCGTCCTCGAGCAAACTTAAGATGAAAAATCAAAACAAAAAGATAACTTAAACTAGTCAACTTTCATAGGAAATCATGATTGTATTTAGCGTATGCAATAAGCTTTTAAACTCCTAGTGGACAAGTTATAGTTTTGTGAGGGCTTTAATGATGATACTCACAAACATCATTTTTTTCCCTTTTTTTGGATGAAATAAAATAAAAAGTCTTAAAAAAAATAAATAAAACTAGCTTCAAAGATTGCATACGTCATATAGCTAAAAAAAATTTCAAATATTGTCAAGGTTCTAACTTTAATTTAATAGTCAATCCCATCTCTCTTTTAATTCTTATAGTGTATGTGTGAATCAATTCAATTAAAATCCATTTGGAAAATCTTCAATATCAACAGTCTTTGCCTTGAATAAAGAAAAGAGTAGGTCAAAGTAATCTTATCATCTTAGTCTCCATTTTTTTTTCATAGGCATTTATGTGCATTTTCTTTTGATTTTTCCTTTTTACTACATGCATTTGATTGAGTTGATTTTTTTTTTTTTAAAATCCATAGTCAAAAGCTTTCACTTTACTCCTTAAGGTAGTCTTCTTATCATGGCAAATTATCTTTTATATACTAGTGGTACATAGGCCTAAATTACTCAAGGATAACTTTACTCTTAAGAGTTATAGGTAATTATTTTTAACAATAGTGCGTGTGTATACTACATTATATTGTGGAGATAAGAATTGAGACAAACAATCATTTATTAAATCTAAAATTCTCAACTCAGGCTGTATTAATGTCAATTTCAAGTCAAAATTATGCAAGAATTGGTATTAGCGCTCATAATTTTTAAAGAATCTCAATCAAATAGAAATTACCGCTAGAATCAAGTATAAACTAAAATAGTATTCAACCTTTTTTAAAACCATATGAATCACCATTCTAGTTCTTGTCATTGGCTTTTTTTTTGAAGTAATTTTTTTTTTTTTGGTTTTGAGAATAAAATTATAATTGGTAAATAAACACATGCAAGAAAAACTAAGTTTGAAATCCTCCTCTCTACACTTAATTCTTACATTGTCCTCAATGTAAGCCTAATATAATAAGAGAAAGAATTAAACATGGGGAAATAAAATGAGACACATAAATAGAAATAAACTAAATTAAACATAAAATTGATGAAGTAAATGAGAATAATAGAAATATCAAATCTGTTATGGTGTGCTCTCAAAATCTATTCTCCAGCCATTGGGTTTCCTCTCAATAACTGCTTGGTTTATTGTCCTCAGCCTGATGCGATTCTCATGTTTTACTCATCAACATATGTGGGTTCATATAGTGGAACCTCTTCTATATTAAGAGTATGAAAGTTCTTATAGTAAGGCTTTAACTTATAGGTATTTATATTAATTCTTTAATTTTCTTTAAGCTCCTAATTTCAACGAATGATGAGGACAAATATTAGTAACAACAAAGGGTCTAACCCATCGAGAACGTAACTTACCCGAAAATAACTTAAGACAAGAATGGAATAACAGAACTTTTTGCCCAACTTTAAAGTCATTTCTCAAAATCTGCTTATCATGAGAAGTCTTGGTCTTTTTCTTATAGATTCATGAACTCTCATAAGCATCGTTCTGAATTTCCTTTAATTCTTGTAATTGGAGCTTCTTGTATTGACAGGTGACTTCCAACTTCATGTTATATTGTTTCACAGCCCACCATGCACTATATTCAAGTTCCATTAGCAGATGAAAAAGATTATCGTATACCAACCTATAAGGTGACATACCAATGGGCATCTTGTAGGCAATTCTGTAAGTCCAAAGTGCATCATCGAGCCATAAACTCTAATCCTTTTTATTTGGATTAATTATCTTTTCAAGGATTAATTTCACTTCTCGATTAGACACCTTAGTTTGCCCACTAGTTTATGAATGGTAAGATGTAAAGACTTTGTGAGTGATGTTGTACTTCCGAAAGAGGGCTTCTACTGACCAGTTACAAAAGTGAGTACTTTTGTTGCTGATCATGGCCTTTGACATTCTAAACCTTATAAAGATGTTACATTTTATAAAATATATAAAAACTTTAGAATCATCAATTCAAGTAGCTTTTTCTTTTACCCATTTCGAAACATAATTGACCAAAAGAACAATATAAAGGTTACCAAAAGATGAAGGAAATGGTCTCATGAAATTAATGCTCCAATATAAAAAACTGAACTACAAGAATAAAAGATTTTGACATTTGATTTCTAGTTCATAAATTACATGTTCTTTGGCAACGATGGCAAGGTTTGCAAAAGAGATATGTATCCTTAAATAATGATGGAAATAGAAGCCACTCGTAAGTATCTTAAATGCTGTTCTCTTTGGTCCAAAAAGTCCACTACAAGCTGAAGTGTGACAAAAAGTGAGATCACTAGATTATAACAATGCTTCCTTTAAAAGTAAATTTAGTTTCGGGTACACAATTTCTAATCACTTTATCATAACAATGCTTCCATAGATATGGCTTATCCCATACACAATTTCTAATCACTTTTAACCTTGGCCTTTTGTCTTGGTAACCAAGTAATTTACAATATCTGCAACCAAGGAGTAACTGTACTTACCTGTAGTAACTGTACATCTGAAAAGTTTCATGCAACGGGAGCGCATCTTCATTATGGATAAGACGACTTAAATGATCAGCTACTAAATTCTCAAAACCTTTCTAAACTAAAATCTCTAAGTCAAATTCATGCAAGAGAAGTATCCATCAAATAAGGCGTAGTTTGGCATCTTTTTTAGTGAGCAAGTACCTAAGAGCTATATGGTTAGAGTAAATAATTATCTTAGATCCAATTAAATAAGAGCAAAATTTCTCCAACGCAAAGATAACAGTTAAAAGCTCTTTCTCGGTGGTGGAGTAGTTAAGTTGCGCGTCATTTAACATATGAGAAGTATAGTAAATGACACGAGGAAGCTTGCCTACACGATGGCCCAACACGGCTCTTATGGCATAGTCACTGGCATCGTACATAATTTCAAAAGGTAGATCCCAGTTTGGTGGTTGAATTACAGGCACTAATGTTAAAACCTCTTTTAACTTCTCAAAGACTATTTGATAACTTTCATTGAAGTCAAAAGTCACATCCTTTTAAAGTAAGTTACATGAGAGTTATGTTATCTTAGAGAAATTCTTAATAAACTTGTGATAGAAACCTGCATGACTAAGAAATGAACGAATGCCCCTCATACTAGTGAGATGTGATAAGGAGCAAATAAGATCTATCTTGGATTTATTAATTTTAATCTCCCTTTTAGAAATAACATGTCCCAGTACAATACCTTGGTTAACTATAAAATGACATTTTTCTCAATTAAGCACAAGGTTAGTGTTAATGCACAAGTGTAAGGTTATCTAGATATTGATCCAAAGAATCACTATAAACCGTAAAATCAATCATAAATATCTCAATAATTTTCTTCACATATTTAGAAAAGATATTTATCATACGTATTTGGAATATGGCAGAGGCGTTCTAGAGGCCAGATGACATGAACACGTAAGCAAATGTGCCAAAGGGCCAAGTAAACATCATTTTTTCCCAGTCTTCTAGAGCAATAACGATATGATTATAACCTGAGTAACCATCAAGAAAATAGTAATGAGAGTGACTAGTTAATTGCTCAAGCATTTGTTCAATGAATGACAAAGAAAACTGATCCTTGGGAGTAGTTGCATTTAGTTTACTATAGTCAATGCAAACCCTCCGCCTGGTTTAAACTCTAGTTGGCACAAGTTTGTTTTCTTCATTTTAACCACAATGATACATGACTTTTTAGGAACTACATGCATAAGACTTACCCACTTGCTATAAAAAAATGAGATAAATAATCCTTACATCAAGGAGCTTTAATATCATTTTTTACGACTTCCGTTATTGGTTGTGCATCTCTTGTTGGTTTGGATCATTCCTCTAACCAAATGCAATGCATACAAATAGAAGGGCTAATACACTTGATGTCAACAATGGTCTAATCAATAGCCATATTGTGATCTCTAAGCACTCTAATTAGCTTTTCTTGTTGAACTAGAGTGAGAGTTTTAGCAATGATGACTAGAAGTGTTTCATTCTCACCCATATAAATATATTGCAGGTTCTCTGAGAGTGGCTTAAGTTTTAAAGTAAGTGCTTGCATAAACAAAGATAAAAGTTTCTCGTTTGGTAAAGACAACTCAAGATAAGAAACATTATGCCTATTAGTGCATAATAGGGCTGTCCCATCTAAAATTAATGTGACCTCCTCTACCTTATCATTCAACTTCATCAAATTTACCTATTCTTTGGAATCCTCCTTCCTAAGAATTTTATATATAGTGACTTCAAAACTATCGTTACTGGACAACTAAACGAATTCCTGGTCTAAAGTTTGAATATCTTGTATGGCAAAAACATAATGTAAATCACTAGGATACCTCATTGTCTCAAAGATATTAAAGCGGATCACTTTACTATCAAATTCCATTGTGAGGGTCCCATAATGAGCAATGATCTTGGTTTGGACTATCTTAAGGAATGGTCGCCTCAGCAGAATAGGTGTGCGATTAGGTGATAACTCATCCTCCATTTCAAATATATAGAAATTAGTCAGAAAGACCAATTCATTAACCTGCACAAAAACGTCTTTGACAACTCCCTTTAGTTAAGTATTACATCTATCAACCAATTGAATAATTATGTCATATTCTTCTAATGGACCTAGATTTAAAGATTTATAAATCGAATATGGCATAACATTAATTGATGCCCATAAATCTCTAGCATACATCTTTCAAACCTAATATTATCGAAAGTGCATCGGATAATGAAAGTACTTAGATCCTTGCACTTAGAAGGGAGTTTTCTTTGAAGTATAACAAAAACATTCTCCCTTGCACTCACATTTTCATTACCACTCGGCTTTTGTTTGTTGGTGTATAATTATTTTAAAAATTTTGCATAATGCATCACTTGTTTAATAACATTAAGTAAAGGAATATTTACCCATAATTTACAGAAGTTCGCAAGGATCTCTTTTTCTTGCTCCTCTTTTTTGGATTGTTTAAACCTACAAAGAAATGGTGGAAGATTGGTAAGGGTTTAACTAGAGGTGAATGTGTACTTACCTGGCTAGATTGGTGGACTGGCAGCGCATAGTGGGAATTATCTTCCTCTTCTAAATAAAGAGTCTTAGAAGAGGGATTAGCCACAAGGTTCAATGATGTTTTGGACACCTTTGATGGCTTAGCTAATGATAGTTCTAATTACTTTCCACTTCTTAGAGACATAACACTAGCAATCTCCCTATGATTAATTTTGAATAGTTGAAAAGGAAACTTACCTAAAGTTCTAACCTCTATCTTAATCATAGATGTGGTCGATTAGCCAATTTAATTCTCTAAGTATTGGAGTTGTGTTTGTTTAGTCTGTTGGAACTACATAAAGTTAGTAGCAAGAGCTTTTACAAGATCTTCCAGAGATGTATCTTAATTCAGAGGAGGTGGGAATGTTCGAACTTAGTAAGGCTATTGCACCTGCTGTTGGTGGTGGGAATGTTCGAACTTAGTAAGGCTATTGCACTTGCTGTTGGTGATAGCCCGATGGTCGAGTTAGTGCCATGTTAGAAATGTCTTGTTGTTAGTTTCCATACTTAAGATTAGATTGATCATTCCACCCTTAATTATAAAAATTATAGTAGTGATCATAAATTTGTCTTACTTGGCCTAAGAAACTGTCAATAATGTTGGCTTGCTTGTGTGAACAATCTTGGAGAATAGGGAATTAAATTCCATTTCTTCTTTAAGATTATTTATTCCAATTATTGCAAGGAATTAAATTCCATTTCTTCTTTAATCTGCATGTGCATGGATGAATTAATTTAGTCGCTTCAGTTTTCTTGGCTTCCAAAAAATCTTCTATTATGTCTTTTTCTGATTCTTTCAAGCAATTTTTTTCCTGAATGTTACAATTTAATTCCTTTTTATTCCCAGAATACACGTAAAATGACAACATATAAAAATTAAGATAAAAATTAACATAACAACATATAATTTAATAAAATAACTAAATTAATATAGTTTAATAAAATAACTAAATTAAAAATTAACAAAATAATTAGAATATTTAAGACCAAAAAAAGAAAAAGATTGCGAAATTAATAGTAAAATCTAGAGAAAATATGCATTTAATAAATATTTTGGAAAATATCTTTTAATAATATCATTAATATTTTTTAAAATAAACAAAAAAACTAAAATAATTTGCTTAATAACCTAATGACTAAAAATTTTCATTAAGTTAAAAATAAACAAACTTAATAACTTAACTGATTGAAATTAGGTCAATTAAGTCATTAAGTAAAAAAAAAAAAAAAAATAGCCTCTACATCTCTATTAAGTTATAATTGCCTCACAATAATAAATATGTTTGGTTTCAACTATGACTATGATTGTTATACATGAACATGCCAATGTAAGTAAAGAAAAGTCTATTTAGTAAAAAAAAAATGGTCGATGATGTCCTAATCAATGTCACTTGCACATTTAAGCGAATTCAAGAAAGATTGATTAAGGTTGGTAAGAATTTGAGTAAATTTGTTAAGAGTTTTACAAGATTATTGTTAGAAATTTAGTTTCCATAAGGATTCTGATGAGGTAGGTAATTAAGGTTGATCGATAGGGTAGTTGAGGTACACTTACGTTGTAGGGAAGCTAATTTGGCATTGAGGATTTAAATTACTTGACACAGGATGATTGGACAACTGTAGTAGAGATTATTTAGGCTCTTTTAACATAATTGGGCTTGTTTTGGTGTTACTTGCGTTACAAGACAAATCTTTACTTATCTTATCTTACTAAGATTCTTTCTTACATATATAAGGAAGTGTAAGCTTGTGAATTATATGCAGTTTTGTGAGTTTTCAAATGTTACTAGACTTATATGGACTCCTAGGGTCTAACTTTTGCTTCAAATAAGATAAAAATGACTAAGGTTTGGGAAACTCTGAAAGAAATAAGTGACAAGTTTTCAATGAGAGGGAGAGTTTTAGAGCTCTTATAATCTCTATAGTTATATCTTTCCATTGTAAATCATGGTGATTAATAAAATCAAGAAAAGTGTGTTTATCCTATGGATGTACGTCTAATGAAGTTGAATTACATAAATCTCTTATGTTCTTCTCTTTATTGTTCTTTTGTTTTTATTTTTTTGTTGATGTGTTTGGTTTTTCTACTTATTTCTTTAATCATTCCTCTACTTAGTTGAGGAGAAGAGTAGCTAAGTGTTGGTAGTAAAATTTAGGCCAATCAACGAGGGCATGACATGTGTTTGGATGCTACACTGACTAAGGTGCCCTTCTAAAACAAGAAAGGGTAATTCAACAGCAAATGGAAAGTGGGAACATCTTCAAAATGAATACCAACCAACTTATAATAGTGACAGCCATAAATATTTAGCCACGTTAGGGTGGGAAGATCTCTGCCATTGGGCCAACTCAACTCCATTAGAGAGAGTCCAAAAACAAAAAATAAACTACTACAAAGAGCTATATAAGGGATCACCTCCCAACATGTCAATGTATTAAATAGACTAAAGAGAAAGTCACATAAGAGGAGGCCACATGCCAAACTTGACTCGAGAAGAACCCAAGATATTAAAATTTCTCCTTAAAACGGCTAAAAGGCCTCTACTTAAGGAGGGGATCAACCTACTATGGCTCTCGCCACGTGTCCAAAATAACCACATATGCCCTTTAGGCCACTTCACTATATAGAGTCAAGTCCATCTCATTGCAATGAGGTTTCTATTTAGTCTTTGACTTCTTCATATTTATATTTGAGGTGTCACAAAAACCTAGCTTCTTTTTTACCATATACTAATTTGACCGTCGGAGCTTTTTTACCATATACTAATTTGACCGTCGGAGTATCATTGGTAACGCCTCTAACAATTATTTTTCTCTTTTTTAGATTTTGTGTAGGTCCATCCCCAGGATCCTTCTTATAAATCATAGAGATATTTGACAATAAGTTCTTAAATGTTTTAGGCAAGATAATGACTTGACTATAATTTTATCAAAACAATGAGCAGTCCCTATGAATAACTGAGTTATGATAGAACTGTCTTCGGTAAATTTAAATAATATTAGTTAATAAGTTGAACAATTTTGAGAAATAACAAGGATACTTTTGTATTTTTTCAACTAGTATGAGTATATATAAATATTAAATTATTAAATTGGTCAAAGTATATCAAAGCAATTTTCATATTATTGGGGGGTTATTACATATATAAATTTTGACAAATATCAATGCACATCCATAAGTTTTTACATGTCATCAAATCACATTCAACCATCAAATTTCACCATCATCATTACAAAAAGAGGAAGAAAATGGTTAGTTTTATTGTTAAATTAAATTAAATTCGAATAAAAATATAAGGATTTATTCTGCCTATACTCATAAATTTCGACAAAATGTTAATGTACACCCAAAAATTACGAACTTACGACATGTCATCAAATCATACCCATATTTCATTCAATATATTTAATGGTGACTGTGAAATTTGATGGAGGGGTCTAATTTAACGACATGTCGAAACTTATGGGCGTTCATGATATTTGTCAAAACCTATGAGTATTGAGGGAAATTATTGCTGCAATTCTCTCTTCTAGTGAGAGTGAACCACTTGGCAGTAGGCACCAAGGTTTTGTTTTTACATCTAGGCGAGCATTCGTTCATGTAAGGAGGTAATTGCAAGTCGATTTTGACTCGTTTTTATCGTTCAGCCTCTCAATCCGACAGCCACCCTTTCCTAGTTATTAACATAACAAGAACCAAAGAGCGTCTCGGTGTCTCTCAATTACAATTACCATTATCAATCCCACAACCCCAACAACAAGTCTGCTGTTTTAAGAGGTAATTTCTTCTCTAAATTTCCTATTCTCTTTTACATTTTTTTTTTGCTAATTAATTATTTCTAGACTAGATCAGTCACCCACTTACATATTTCCTTTGTTTTTCTTTAGTTCTGAATATATTTCATTTTTTATATAACAACTACAACAACAACAACAAAAACAACAACAACAACAACAACAATAATAATAATGGGTTTTGTGAATATAAGGTATGTGAACTAATGCCATGTGATGATGTGATGATGCTAGACAACAATCTGGCACATGCGTTTCGTGCACTTTTGTTGGTTGTGTATGAAATTGTTTTGTGGCAGCAAGATTGCCAGCTATTTTTAGGCGATTTTTTCGTAGTTTCCCTACAATTATATATCTCAAATTTGATGGCCATTAAAGTGAAAATGGGGCTTTACATCATGGAAATATTAGATATTTAGTTTTAGGATTTATTTTATGAAGAATGTTTGGGAACTGACTTTAGTTTCTGAAGCAGTTGATAATGTCTTGATGAAGTTTGAATTAGTAATGTATTAAAGTTTAACTATTAGTTATTTATTGTTATCAAAGGTCCTATGTAATCATTTTTCTCTTTATAGTGTGTTTAACTTCAAGGCCATGGGCATTGTCCTATAAAAACTTTTGTTTCATAATGAATTGAATTTGAAATGCACCTATCTGGAAAGATAAATGAGTGTGACATATGGTTTTATGAATGTTCTATATGACTATTTAAGCGACTTTTTGGAATTTTTACCTGAAGGCAGAAGTGTATCATCGAATTTTCATAGCACTTTTGAGTTACAAATGGATCCTTGTTATTTGCATGAGTGGAGGTAGAAAAAGATTGCGAGTATAGGATTAAAAAAGTACATACTACAAGTACATATATATTTTAATGTTGTCTAAAATTGGTTCAGTTATTAATCTTAGTGGATATATGACCTTAACAACCTGCCAACAATTTTAGAGGGCCATTGAGTTTTACAGTAAGGTATCAGTTTATGCTTAGTATTGAATCCACTAGCCACTACAAATGATTGACAATTGCTGTATCCAAAAGTGGAATTAGTGTGTCCATGCTTGACTTTCTACAAGTTATGTGTCTCTGCATGTGTACTATTCATCATCACTGTGATTTAGAAATTGTAACGGCAATCACAGCACACTGATTGTTTAGAGCTTACAAGGGTCATCTAAAGTTTAAATCGTTAATCATGTTGGCAAAAAATATATTGGCGTGGCCAAGTGTTGTCTGGTTGGTTAGATTCTGAGGGAAAGGTTAGTGATTATATATTGGACTCAAAACTTACGATGTATCCAGTGGGCAGACATCTCTGACTCGTTTGATAAACTTAAGATGTATTCTGAGGACAGAAGTTTCTGGCTCATTGTTTTCAGTAGTTTCTTTGTGAGTTTTGGGTTTATATTATTAATTACAATGCTCATGGTTGTTCCAAGTAATAAAAGTTAATCAAAACATGATTTTTTAATGAATATGAGTATCACTACTTTAAGAAATAGAATGTCTCCATGTATATAAATAGAGTAATGCTAGACATCTCAAATTGTATCCCAAAATTTCATCCCTAATGATGTGAAATGTGATATCATTCCTCAAGTTGACGGTGAGTAGTGTAACAAATTCGCTTGAACTTGTGAAATTATAAGAACTAGTTGATAAATGACACATTACATGCCACATCATTTGGAATGAAATTTTGGGATGTATAGCATTATTGATACATATATCATGATTTAGAATAAAATTAGGTTAGTACAAAAAGTGTCACAAGATCTATTGAGTTGTGAGTGAGGCTGGTTTTAACACTTTGGGATACCAGTTAGGGTTGGTTTCTGTTAGTATCAAGTTATTTGTTATTTTATAATTCCTATGTTCTCTATAAGTGGATTTCTTTGTCATCCCTGAATGCATGCCATCAGGCCATGGTTGTTCAATCTAAATAATTTGTCTCTATTTCCTGATGCATGATTTATTTATTTTATTATGTTACTATTTTGATGTACTTCAGCTACTTGTTACACTACTGTCTGTAGATGTAAAATTATTATAATTTCTTGGAACATTTTAGTGAGAGCTGACTAGATGACATATTGAAAGAATATAGTTTTATTGTTTTTCCAGAACCTTGTTTTATCATAAAATAAATATTTTTATGCCCCTGAAACGTTTTTTAGGGAATTCTTTGTTAGTCACTCAGATACATAAATTCATGTGTGGAGATTAGTTGTCTCAAAGTGTTGAAATACGACTAATCCTGGGGCTTATATGAAAAGGTCTAGCAAAATATTAAAATGTAATGCACCATCAATGTGCATGTTCAAATTTAATTTGTGGACTTGACATGTTAGTCCAAATACATAGTCAGTAACATGGATCAAAACAGAGATCCAACTTATTTTGTGTCATAATTTAAGCATATCAGGGATTTGTAGACAAGATTTCTTGGTCAAATATGGTGGAATGTCATGTTGAAATAACATTAATCCAACCATGGAAACAACTCTTTGGGTATGAGGGAACCGAAAATACTTGCTCGTGTTTGGAGCTTTTATCCTTGATGATATATGAAGTTGTCTGAAGAACTATTTACTAAACAATAAAATTCTGGGAATTAAACCTTCCAAATGATAGACAGAGACCAAATGACCTTTCTGATTGTTTTCCAATCAGGTAGCTGAGACCATTGATTGATCTAATGGTTGCCAACTGGATGCTGCACGGATCAGAAAGTTTGCCTTAATTTTGGCAAGAACTAAATGTTTTGTGTCAAAATAGAAAATATGCAGGTTGTTGCTTAGCTTCCCTCTTTACCTTCATGCAGGTGCTGATCACTCTACAAAATGCAAGATGGTCAGGATATAAATGTCTCTGGAAAGCAGAATAGCTGTTAATTCAGTTGTATATGACATGGAAAACGGGCAAAGTATGAATGTAGCGCAAACTATGAATGTAGCTGGAACACAAGGTAGTTTAATAATGAATACTCTTGATCAAAGAGACCTCAGTAATGATGTTATAGCTCGTCGCCTGAAGAACCGGGAACGGCAACGTAGATATCGGGCTCGGAAACGCCTTGAAGCAGACATGAAGAAATCCAGTGTCCTAAACCATTCAACTACACCGCAAGGTGATCTGCAACCGAATGGGAGTCTTAGCAATGGTGTAGCCCGTGTCTATTGTAAACGAGATTGGAAAAAGGATGCAAGAAGAGCTACCAAGTCCAGGGATCAAGAATGCGCACTAAATGGTTTTGTGAAGCCTTTTACTTTAACAGCCAAGAGCCAGTCAATTTTTCCCTCTGAAAATAAGGCTTTAGCACAAGCACCAGTAGAATGGGAATCTGGGCCTTCCCTTAGCCTAGTTAATTTTGAAACAAATGAAACAAAGGTGGGTCGAAGAGATTGGAAAGCAGATGCAAGAAAAATGAAAAGCTAATGTGGCTATTACCAAAATGATTGGTAATCATCAAGTTGTATATATAAATCTGGTACCTGCTGATACCAGATCTAGGAGTTATGTTACTGGACATTGTAGGGGTTACAAAACTTACAATAGCGCCGTTAGTTTGTAATGGAATTAAAAAAAAAAAAAAATCATCATTTTTCTTGCAATTTTTTCAGCTTCCAGTCAAGAGTGATCAATGCGGCTGTTGATTTAGGCCAAAGTTGCACCTGAGTGTATAATTAGAAGGGCCAAGTCGGTAGTGAAGAATGACTATGCTATGTATGATATCAATGTTAAGAATTTTTGATTTATTTGGTGTAAGAATTGCCATGTATGGGTTTCAATTATGATTAGTAGCAACTAGACTGAGCTTCTTCAAAAGTGTAATTGCATAGTTACCAATCCTTTTGATTTGCCAAATGCGTCATATCCCAACGGAGACCATACAGCACTTCATCATTTTTTATTATCCAATCAATGTCATGTATTAGAACAAAGCATACTTTACTTGGGCTAGCAGCTCAAGTAACCTGTACAGATTGTATGGATTTTGTTTTTTGAAACTTTACAATTCTACAAGTATTATTACACTTCAATCTATTTGAGCTCTAAGTACAGTATTTGTAGTACAGTTGCTAAATATTTTATTTTCAATTATATTTATTCTACAAATAATCGAGGAGATATCAATTCTTAATTCATGTTTAAAAAAAAAAGAATTGAAATGAACATCTTAAAAATGTACGTTTGGGACAGCTGCGCTGCCTGTCCCAAATGTTGCCTTAGGGCTCAAACTCAGCTCCTCAAAAATATTGAAGCACACTTGCCACGCATCCAAATTACTGGAAATTACCCAGAACGCCCGTTGACTTCTTTTCAAAGGAACGTTAAAGGCATAAACCAGCAGGCCAACATGAAAGCGAAAGGGCAGTAGGTAGCTGAAATCAAAGAGAAAGGAAGTACAAGAGCTACTTAAAAATTGCCAACTACGTAAATACAACTCATTATTATACACAAAAGAGAGTTTAATTTTATATTATGTATTAGGCAAATCAAGGTGAAGAATATTAACCATATATAAAATCATAAATTACATAATTTATTATTTTTATTTATAAAATTTATATTTTTATCCAATATTTCTATTTCAATTATATCCAAATTAAAAGTAATAACATTAATTTAATTTTCTAAATATTTTGATTATTAACTTCATACTAAATTTATATATGTAAATGTAAGTTTATATAAGCTTAAAATAATCATAAATTATATTATTGTGAAAACTAAATTATAATATTTATAATATTATTTGAATAGAATAATTAATTGATTTAAATGAATAAATATTCAATTAATTATTATTTTCTCATAAGTAGTTAGGATTAAGTTTTCAGTTTTAGAAAATTAATCCCAAGGATACCCCTAAGATACAATTTTTATACTATTTAGGACAACATGATGGGGCCATCATTATTTATCCCAACCTCATAATCCAATGCCATGAATTTTAACCTCCAAACAGCCCCTTTGATTATAGCAATGCAAAAATTGGCTTTAAAAATCTTAAATAATAAATATAAATATAATATTACAATAATATAAAATTATACATTATTTTGAATATCAAATAAAATTATTTTAAAATTATTAATCCAGAAGATATGCTTTAAAATAATTTTATTTAGCATTCAAGATAACTTACAAAACATATATTATCTATTTTATTTGTAATTCTTTTTATATTATTTCCATATTAGCATAAATTTTAAATTTAAATTTTATATTAATAAATTTAAGTAATAATAAAATATTTTAAGGCATAATTTCTTTTATTATTAACTGTTACATTTATTGAAACTCGACTCTAGAACTTGTATTCTTAGAAGGTCGCTCCTCATCTTTAGAGTTAGTCTTTGACTTCAAAGTGAACATTAAAAATTGGTCTCGACGAGGCACCTGTCCTGACATAATAATTATATCTTAATATAAATTTTTTTTTACATATATAGCTATTTTTGTTAATTCATTAATTATGTTTTTTTATTTATTACTTTTATCTTTTTGTTGTCATTGTATTTATTACAAATATTTTGACTATAATAAAAAAATTACAATAACCATTTTATAAACCAAAGAGTCTACATAACTATTTATGCAAGCCACTTGGTCCAATTGAGTGGCATTAAACGATGTTTTTGCCACTAAATTTTTAGCCGAAGCAAATTTTGCAGAAACCTATGACTTCATTATGATTATAGGGGTAAATATGTAAAAAATCCGATAAGAAAATAGTTAACCGAATCTATTGCTCCTAAAAAAATTTGCAGTATTTGAAATTATGGGGTGTTGTATGCGAATTTCACAAAACAATCTACAAACTGTAATTGTCCTGAAAATTAAGATGAGAAAACCAGATATCAAACAAATTTAATTTCTTTTTAATCCCCCTTCAATAAGGCATAAATTTACAACACTGAAAGCAGAAGGAACAGATACATAGATCATATAATGCACATAATATTTGATGTAGCTTCATTATATACGTATGTACATCATACGAAAGAACACACACCGCACCCCATCCATCAATCAAACTTCAACCAAACAAATAATCAATAACAATAAAAAAACAAATTAACATCAGCCAATGAATTAAAAAATCTATAAAGTATATGAAAATGTTTGGCATGTTTTAATTTAAGTTAATCTTGCCCCTTTTCTAGTCTCATTATTCCTTTGTCTCAAATCCTCAAAGCTCCAATCCCTTCTCATTCCAACGCTTCTCACCAACTTAGGTTCTGTGTTCGTAGTAAAAGCCACAGCACCAGTACTATTAAGGCGTCGATGATTCTTCTTGACCTTCTTCTTAGCAGTAACAACCATTGATCCATGGGCGCCATTTCTTATTTGCTCATAAGGTGGTGGTGTTAAATTTCCAGACCAGCTCCTCTCAACCTTTATACAACATAATTTTTTAATAGGTCCACCATTACCATATTCTTTATCAGAGTTTGTTCTTTGAAGACTTTGACATGTTAAGCAATTCAGAGTCATGGCTGCAAATAAATTGTGAAATTCTGAATCTGATGGATGAAGTATGAATGAAGAATGGAGGGGTGGGGGCGTGGGATTACATAACAAGTTTACAATTTCTTGGATTATAATGAGAAGAGACGGTGGGTACGTTTTACAGATCACTAGTTAAATTAATTCTAAACTTCTTTTGTTACAAAAATTTAACCAACCTTTGTTATTTTGCCACGTTGGGTTAGCTAAATTCATCATTTACCGAAAACACAGCTTAACCATTTCTAAATATAAGCTGCAAGCTTTTGTCGTGATATGAGTTAGGTATTTTGATTGTTTCCTTTTTTTTTTCTTTTTTTTCAGTTTTCGTTTTCAAACTTATGTGAATTGGACAGGTCAAAACTATCTTTTAAATTCCTTCATGAAATCATTTGCTTGGGATTTTTGACTTTTAAAATAATACTACAGTTGTTGATCCATGACTTTTGTCATATATTGATCAGGCAACATTTTGTCAATATGAAAATCCTTACCCTTCGCTCTGATAAGCTAGAATAGTTTTTTTTTTTGCATGACACTCATAATATTAATTACTAATTTAGTTATTTATTATTTTTTGGAGAGTATGTTTGAAGTTCACTGACTATCTTAAATACTATAGAGAAATTTATGGTATATTTATTAAATGAGAATTATAATGAGTTAGAATCTGAATAAAGAATTAGAATAAAAATAAGTTGTTTTCTTAAGCTGTAGGAATTATAATCGGAATTAACTGCATTTTTATTGATGTATTTATTTTATCTTATAATCGAAATGGATTATTGTAAATTATTAAAATATCATTTATTAATTGTCACCCCTAGTAATAAGAATAAGAATAAAAATAAAAATAATAATGACAATAATATTAATTAAAACAACAAAACACAACAACAACAATATTAACAACAACAACAATAATAATCATAATAATGACACTAACAATAATAAATAATAATAAAAATAATAGATTTTAATATTGATAATAATAATAATAATAATAATAATAATAATTAATAGTTAAACAATAAAAATTAATACATTTTAATAATAATGAGAATAATAATTACAATTAAAACAATAAAATTAATAAATTTTAATAAAATAATATTAAAAAAAAACAACAAGATTAATGATATTATTGTTGTTGTTCTATTACTAATCATAAATAATAAAGGACCTATTTGTAAATAATAAAAAATTATTAGTATTTTCATAAGTTCTATAGGAATCAAAATATAAAAATGACAAAACTTAATTTAGGGCAATTTGGGGATAATTAAAATTAAATTATATTAGTATTGTGTATTGTTTTGTGACATATAACAATTTATTTTTTTGTAAAGGAAAATTATTACTGCATTATATTTCTTTTGTTATATGTACATTTAACCAGTAAAAATTTTAATATAGTTTTTGGACCATCTTTGTTTTTTGATTTGTATCAATCATTCACTTTCACACTATAAAATAACTATTTTACCCTTACATATATTAAAAGACTATTTATTTTACAAAATTTTAAAAAATAGAAAACTATAAGTACAAGAATACCTAAATTTAATAAAACAAATAAATTTTAAAATCCGAAGATATTGGTGTTTTTATAATTATAATTTCATTTAAAATTTATCATTTTAATTTTTTAATTATAATTTTATTTAATTTGTTTAGGAAAGTTTCTTAATTTTAATTATAAGAAAGTTTATAATAATTATAAGCAGTTTTTCTCTTCATGTTAATTTTTGTAAACGACCATATACTTAATTTAATTACAACAATTAAATAAATTTATAATTACAAAAAATAAAAAGATTAATATGATACTTTTTAAACAAATTATAATTATAAAAAATTAACATATTAAATTTTTTGATTTATTTATTTTATTAAATTTAGTGTATTTTTGTAAATATAATTTTTATTTTTTAAAAATTTGTAAAAGAAAATAGCCACTTAATTCATTTAAGGGTAAAATTGTTATTTTTTGTGTGAAAGTAGTTGATTGATACAGGTTTGAAAACAAAGGTGATTAAAAGAACATGCTAAAATTTTGTAATGGTTAGATGTACATATGACGAAAGAAAAGTAGTGCATTGATAATTTTCTTTTTGTAAATATATTTTTAACATTAAATAAATAAATAAAAAATGATTAAATGCTACGATATTTAAATTTAATTGTAAAGTATAGTAATTTTATATACATAAATTTAATTTTTTTTTTGTAATTTATGTGGAATACAAATTAATTATAAAATTTTTAATATTAGATACATAATAGGAAAATTAATAATTGTCCACCGAAGTTTGGTGAAAATTTAAAGATTTCTAAAAATTTTAAAAATCTAAACGATAATATATTTAGAAAATAAAATTACTTTAACTCGACCCGATCCAAACTCAATTTTTACCAAAACCGACCCGAATTAACCCGACCCTAACTCAATTTTACCCGAATTGACCCGAATTTAACCCAACCCTAACCCGATTCTAACAAAATTTTTAGATGATCCGATCCGGTTTGCATTTCGGGTTAAGATCAGGTCCAATTTTCGATTACCCGATTTATCCAAAATCCGATCAGGTCGATCCGAACCCGAAATTGCCCAGCCTTATGTTATACAATATATGACTTCATCAAACTATGCATAAAAATATAATTTTGTATAGAAAAAAATGTTTTAAATTTTAAATCAAGTAACTAGTATTAAAAAAGATCAAAGAATGCCGTACATAATAATAAAAAAAAATGAAGGTATTAAAATATCATACATATAATACCAAAGTCATGCTTAATTTTGTTATAAATATATAAGAACACATATGTACATACTTCTAAAACTGTCAATGGGCCTATAGGCACAATGGCAAAACAAAGTGAAGCATCCCTGTAAAATAAGTCAAAGATTATGATCTTTATTTTTCATCTTTTGTACGAGAGCTTGAACCTATTAGGAAAGACCCTTGTCACGTGCAAAGTAAAGTAAATTGGCAAAAGGTTTGCATCTGTATTTGGGCCAACATGGACTTTGGTTTTAAAAGAAAGATGGATTATAACAACTTATATTGCATTCCATTCTAAAAGGGGGATGAATTATAACTACTCTAATTAGTTCCCATTCTAATTATTCTATCTGAATAAGCCATAGCTCTAGTTGCATTCCTCAACACTAAGGGCATGTTTAGGAAGCAGATAAACGAAAAGTAAGGGCTGGAGGGCCATGGCATTTTGACAGGGCTTTGATCGTGCTAAAAGAACCCAGTGAAATTGGAAATACGAGGAAACAAGAGTTCACACATGCAGCTTTTTGAGTACAAATTTACAGTGTACCTATAGTATGTATGGAGCGGGACAATGTTCAAAAGCCAGGGGAATTACTCGGAGAAGTTTTAGAAGTAGAAACTGATGATGATTGGGAATGTATTGGTCCATATGCAAGAGTTAGGTTATCCATTGATATTACGAAACCGTTAGAGAAAATGGTTTTCTTGGAGCTAGAAGATGATGACGAGGTGGAATTGCCAGTATTGTATGAACGGCTCCCAGGCTACAGCTTTTGTTGTGGAATCATTAGACACCATAAAGAATGTGCGATATACAAGGGGCAACCAAAGGAAAAATTTGCTCACGGAGCTTATATAAAGGCACTTTCCAAAGCCGAAAAAACTAGGTTGAATTGAGGAAGAGATAGATGGCATAGAAGGTTTGAGGAGCCTAGCAATGGTTTCACAGGATCAGAACGCCATGGAAGAAATCAGTCACATCAATATAAAACCATACAAAAATGGATTTGGGTTCAATCAATCTAATGCGGGTGAGAACGATGGCCAAACAACTAAGGCTGATGAATAATTAATGCTAGTGACTATGGAATCAAGAATGCAGCAAGACAATAGTCAGAAGCATAGTTGCTGCTGAAAACATAGCTGACAGCATGAATGTTTATGGAAATCCGGTAGAAAAAGCGCGAGTAGAGAATCGAGAGGGAATAATTCTTAAATTGGCGCCCAATTGTTGGAAAAAGGCCCGGTTGTCAATCATCAAGGTTAAGCTCAAATCCCAAAAAGATACGAATTCAAGTTCCTATAAAACTACAGCAACTAAAACAATCTCCTGCAATATACTTCCAAACAGATACAAACTACACTGGGATGGCCCGGGAATGGAAGAAAAAGAGGAAACCACTCAAAATGCAACTCTATCGGCGGAGCTGAGGATCAGCCCCGCTGACAACCAGGAAAATATTAAGTTGGAAAGTCCGGGGATGGGGAATGGCCGGACGTTCATAGCTCTGCAGAAGTTCCTCCAATTTTCAGACCTCATTTGGTTTTCTTACGTGAAACTAAATTGAGGACTGTGCAAATGAATAATGTTGGCAAGGAGTTGAAGATTGATAATTGTTTTGCTGTAAGTAGTAATGGAAATAGTGGAGACCTAGCTACGTGATGGAATTCTGAAACATAGGTGAATATTACTGTTGATGCTGTTTTTTTGTGTGCGCTCAAATAGTGTCGAAACTTTCTGCTCGCGGCGAGCTCGAGCTCGAGCAGGTCTGCTTTCCAATTTCGATTCCTCCGTCTTTACCGGAATGAAAGTCTCCCGGACCTGTACTCACAGAAAACAGAGTCAGGGGTCGCTGGGTGTTGTTCAGACGAAAATTCTCCGACGCTCAAGTCAGTAATCGGGTTATTCTTTTTATATCCCTCTTAGTTAGAGAGACCGGAAGAATGGAAGGGGTATTTTTGCCCTCTTTTTGTAATAATAAATCTCTCGGAAAAATCAAAGTGGAGAAGGGGAAGAAGAAGAAGAAGAACCTGTGCAAAATTTTAGGGACCCCTGCAACTTACCCGTTCGTTTCCTTTTATTCTCCATTTTTCCCGCCTTTTCTCTCCGAGACCATCCGTTCACGCATCGGTGGTGTCTGGCTCCCTCTGACAGCCGAGATTAGAGTGATATTCTCTGG
Source organism: Murraya koenigii (assembly GCA_025617385.1). Lineage (NCBI taxonomy): Eukaryota > Viridiplantae > Streptophyta > Magnoliopsida > Sapindales > Rutaceae > Murraya > Murraya koenigii. The sequence goes on from CM046814.1 coordinate 13,475,662, forward strand.
GGATGCGCAACTGTCTGGTGGGTACGGTTCACATGGTCAGATCATAATGTCGGGCGTGTGTGTAAGGAATGATGGCACTGTGGGAGCATGTGCAGGCCACCGGTAACAGTAACAACACCGTGCAGCGTGGGGCATTGATCAGGCATCGAAAGCTGTGCCGTGTCTCTGGAGGAACGGGTCGGACTGTCCCAAACCGGCTGTATCTAGGTCCCGCATTTCCTCTATGCTATGACTGGCGTGATTAAGTTGTGCTCGGAGGACTTGAAGACTTTGAGCATAAAAGTGAGTTCGGGTCTCGACCAGTCTATGAGCTCCTTGACCTTGACCATCTTTGAGGGGCCAAGCCTTGATGACCTCGAGCAAGCAAAAGGGCTCGACCCGTCCTGGACTTCTCGACCCTGACCAGCTTTGACGCCTAGTAAGGCCGTCTTCGTGCTAGCGGTCGGGTCTTCTGTTCGAGCTGGATTGACCTTGGAGCGTTTTATTCGAGCTGGAGTGGCCTCGAGGGGACCTACCCGATATTACCCAAACAATTACCTCTTTCAGCAGCCACCATATTGATGCTGGTAGAGAATGAAGATGGGAAACAAATGAGATGCACTGGAGTTTACGGATATCCAGAGATGAGTCAGAAGAAACACACATGGACTTTATTAAGAAGATTGACAGGTTTGTCTTCCTCTCCATGGTTATGCTTTGGTGATTTTAATGAAATATTGCATTTGGATGAGAAAACTGGAGGAATGACTGGGATGCTAATATGATCAGTGAATTTAGAGATGTTGTGTAGGCCTGTAATTTGAGGGATTTAGGGTGTATAGGCCACCCTTTTACATGGTCTAATAGGAGATTTAGCCCACACTTTATTAAAGAACGATTAGATAGATTTTTATGGAGTAAAGAATGGAGACATTTCTTTCAAGATCAAGCCGCAACAAACCTGGTTACTTGGTGTTCTGATCATAATCCAATTTTGATGGAAGCAATGGGAAGAGGTAATGGAGGGCACTACAGCAGAAAAACCTTTTCAAGAGTCCATTACGAAGACACGTGAAGCTCTTATGATGAGTTTAAAGACATTATTAAGCAAAAAGGGTCCAAATACGGAGATTGGTCAGGGAATAATACAGTACAACTTTTTAAACAAACTAGCAAAGCTTCATTAGCAGAACTGATGCATTGGAGCAAGAAGACTTTTGAGGGGAGTAAGAAGAAGCTGGAGAAGCTGATGCACAGAATGGAGGAGCTGCAGTAACATTGTAGACAATATGAAAGTGGTGAAGAATGGAGAAGCCTTGAAAGACAGATCCATAACCTCTTGCTGGATGAGGAGATTTTTTGAAAGCAGAGGTCCATTGCTGACAGGCTTAAAGAGGGAGATAAAAATACAAAATTCTTACACTGAAAATCTTCATCTAGAAAGAGGAAGAACAAAATATGGGGCATATAAGATGCATGAGGAAAATGGATTGAAAAGAATGATGACATTGAGAAAGAGTTTTGTGGGTACTTTGCAAATTTATTCTATACTTCCAGTTTTTCAAAAGATCAAATGGAGAATGCGCTGAGGGGCCTAGCCTTTAAAGTGTCACCAGAAATAAATGAGTATCTGAGCCAACTATTTACAGAGGAAGAGATTATGGAAGCCCTGGCTCAAATGTACCCAACCAAGGCATCAGGACCTGATGGATTACCTGCTGCCTTTTACCAAAAACATTGAAAATCTGTCAAAGGAGTCATTGCCACATGCCTTCACATCCTCAACAAAGCAGGTACCATTTCCCTTTTGAACCACACTTATATCACCTTAATTCCTAACACTGCAAAACCTAGAAAAGTGACTGAATTTCGACTAATAAGCCTTTTTAATGTCATTTATAAGATTGTTGCAAAAAATATTGCGAATAGATTGAAAACTATCCTACGTGCTGTAATTGATTCAGCTCAGAGTGCATTTATTCCCAACAAATTGATAACTAATAGTATTATTGTTGGGTATGAATACCTCCATAAGATTAGGAACAGAAAAGGCAAAAAAAATGGCTTAGTAGCTCTCTAAAGTTAGATATCAGTAAAGTTTATGATAGGGTGGAGTGGGAATTTTTAAGGTGGATAATGTTAAGATTAGGCTTTGAGGATAAATGGGTTAAATTAATAATGGATTGTATTACTACTTCATCTTTCTCTGTAATCATTAATGGGTTACCTAAGGGTATGATCACCCCTCAAAAGGGTTTAAGACAAGGATGTCCATTATCTTCATATTTATTTATAATCTGTGCAGCTTTATCTAATTTACTGATGCAGGCAGAGAGAAAAAACAAATACAGGGGCTGAGATCTGGGCAGCATATCTCCATTTCTCATCTTTTATTTGTAGATGACGGCCTAATATTTTCTAAAGCCTCACTCAAAGATTGCTAACATCTCAAGGACAATTTTGACTGCTATGCTATTGCTCCGGGATAAATTTTCAATTTTTACAAGTCTTGCATGTTCTTCAGTGGCAATGTTCCTGAAAATCAGATTTCAGCTACTAAAAGAATTTTCCAGCTCAACGTGGTATCGAAGCATGCGAAATATCTGGGGTTGCCTTCTATGATTGGAATAAAGAAGAAGACCTTTTTCAGTGAGATCAAGCTAAAAGTCCAGAGCAAGATTTACAGCTGGCAGCAAAAGCTTTTCTCGAGCAGAGGGAAAGAAGTCCTAATTAAAGCAGTTGCACAGGCTGGGCAATGAGCATCTTCAAGATATCAATTGGCCTATGTGATGATATTAAGCGATCTATTGCTAGATGTTGGTGGAGTAAAAAAAAAAGGAAAAGAAGGGCATTCCTTGGACAAAATGGGAGAAGATAAGCCAAGCCAAGATTTGAGGAGGGATGGGGTTTAGAGATATATCAAGCTTTAACCAAGCCCTGATCACGAAGCAAGGATGGAGATTGATACAAAATCTAGACACTCTTGCAGCTAGAGTCTTGAAGGCAGGATACTTTAAAGAGGCTGGTTTTCTAAGTGCTTCAATGGGGTCAAATCGATCTTATAATTGGAGAAGTATTTTGTGGGGACGACAAGTGATTCTTAATGGATATAGATGGAGAATTGGTAATGGGGGAATGTTTTAGTGTACAGAGGCAACTGGATAACAAGGCCATCCATTTTCAAACTTGTTTCCAGCCCAAAAATGCCTCTTGAGGCCACTGTATCAGTATTGATAGCCCAAAAATGCCTCTTGACTTTTATTTGGAAAGTAGCAAAAAACTTATTGCCGACAACTGAGAATTCATGGAACCTTAGAATTATCCAAAAGGCTCACTGCAAGCATTGCGGAAATAGAGTAAAACAAACTTTGCACGCTTTGGTTACTTGCAAAGTGGCAAAGAAAATTTATCAACTCTCACATATGGAAAGTACAATTCAAGAGATGGGAAATCCAGACCTTTTGGAGGATTTGATGGTGTTGCAGCAGAGATCCCAAGTAAGGCAAGCCAGTTGCTGTTGTTGAGTTAAACAGACGGTAGTCAGATAATAGGCGGATGGAAGAAAGAAAAGGCCTCGAGCTTGACTCCTAGGTGGCCACACTCAGGCTTACTTGTGAGTAGTTCCGGCCCATGGCAGATTGACCAAGAGTGTTCAGCAGCCAGCAAGCCACATTACAGGTAGTCATTCCATTCCCCCCATTCCTTTAGTCTTTTTAACGGTACTTGAATCTTAAGTCGCGGTCATGTCTCGCCTGCCCCCAGTATAGTGACCGGTTCCATCTTTCCTCCGAATTTCATCAGTTCCAGGCTCAAGTGCCTGCTCATCCATCTCTGACAAGACCTGCTTCTTTGAATTTAAAATCTTAAGCTTCAGCGGAAATCCGCTGATCATGTCATGAATGTCTTATCGTAGATTATACGTAAGCCCTTAGCTTAGCACGTTCGTAGAACTAAGGAAGCATCTTTGGCTTGGGATCGGAAGGTAACGAAAACTATAGGGGGCTGTATTGGCGAGATCCAACGGTGAACAGCTGCTCGCCCTGCATGGCGAATCGGCTTTCTTTGTCTACGAATAGGCTGCCCAAAAGAGGGTCTTCCGGTCGAGCCAGCTTTCCTTTTCTAACCACCTTTGAGCGCATGCTATTTCTTCGCAGAAAGAGCTCGGGATGGTCCTCTCGCAACGGAAAGCCATATCCTTGGTTCTTAATAAGTAAAACTGATCTACAGCTACTTGTCACGGGATGGGTGTTTTGCGCAGCAAACCCGTGCGGCACTTAGACAACCTTGTCGGGATGTTGCTAAGTAAGCCTTTACGCTTCTCGATAGCTAAGCCAAGAGGTTCCCGAAATGCTAAAGAGAAGGAGGAGCTAGCGAGCAATGTAGCCAAATGCGGAAATTGTATTGATAGACAAAAGCTTTACAAGAGAGCTTACAAGTGTTTGATGCTTTGCTTGGATGATTACAATGCTTAGAGCTCATCTCTATTTATAGCAAAGCTTGGCTAGTTCTAGAGAATTCTATATACATGTGTCTAAACCTAGACCGTACAAGTGTCACAAATCTAGGCTATGTACAAAAGTGCTAGAGTTTGCTAGAATGTTCTAGAATCGGGCCAAGCTAGCACATCTTGGCTCATTCTCTTGGGCCATTGCGGGCTGGAATCATGCGGCCCGTAACATCCTCCCCCACTTAAGCTCGCGGCGTCCTCGTCGCGTCCTCGTGCTTGTATCTTTGGATGTGTTCCGCGAACTGCCACAACTCATCTTCATGTTCCCAAGTGGCTTCGCTCTCGGGGAGGTTCTTCCACTTCACCAAGTACTCGTAGTATGGTGGCACGCCCCTTCTTCGAATGATGCGATCAGCAAGGATGTAGTCCACATCTTTGTCGAACGCGGCGACAACGGTTGTTGGGGCACGCCTTGATTCTCCGCGACTTGGTTCTTCCATGTCTTTGTGGTATGGCTTGAGAAGACTCACATGGAAGACCGGATGAATCTTGAGCCTTGGTGGAAGCTCTAAGTGATACGAGACGTTGCCTACACGTCGGATGATGCGGAAGGGTCCTTCGTAGCGTCTCACTAACCCCTTGTGAACTTTGCGAAGTGTCTTGAACTGTTGGGGTAGGAGCTTGATCATGACTCGATCTCCTTCCTTGTATTCGACATGCCGTCTCCGTGTATCAGCCCACTTCTTCATTTTCCTCGCGGCCTTGTCGAGGTATGCTCGCGTAATGTCCGCTTCTTCATGCCATTCGCGGGCGAGCTTGTGTGCCGCGGGGCTTTTCCCTCCATATGTCGAGGCTATGGCGTTGGGGGTCATGGGCTGGAATCCCATGATGATCTCGAAAGGACTCTTGCCGGTAGCCTCGCTCCGTTGGAGATTATTTGAAAATTGGGCGACATCTAGCAACTTCGCCCAATCCCGTTGGTGTGCAATTGTGGGATCGATGCACGGTGGTAACAATCCATCCCTTTTCTCTTGGGAAGGGACAAGTGCATCGAGAGAAGCCTTAGACGGGCGATCCCGGCCGCGTCTAGTAAACCAGATGAGTGGTTTCCGCGATTTCTTCGAGCTTGGGTGGCGCCATGCGATGGGCGCCAAGGCTGGAGGCTTTGCACCTGCTCCAACTCGATCCGATGATCCACCTCTCGTCTAGGTGGAAGCTTCTTCGAAGTCGCGGAGGCATCACGTCCTTGAACTCCTCGAGGACGGATTGTATGGATGGAGGGACTTGGGCTGGAGCACTTGCTGAATCTTCTCCCTCGTTAAGCTCCCGGATGGAGACCAAGAAGCTTGGGTCCTTCTTGAAACCCTTCTTGAATTGCATGGCGGAGAGGGTCTTCTCTTCGGACTTGCCCCGCTCCGTAGAAACCATGCATGCCTTGCTCCCGTCGAGGATGCTTAGGGAGTTCGTGGCTGGAAGAGGGAAGGCATGGACTTGGTCGAAGAACTCCATGCCAAGGACCATCTTGAAGTCGTCCATGGGCACGATAGAGAAATTGAGCTTTCCACTCCATGTGCCAAGTGCTACGTTAACTCCATGGGCAGTGCCCGCAATGGGCTTAGCGGGTGAGTTCACTGCCTTCATTGTACCTCCTACTCTTGTAGTTCTTAGGCCTAGGCGCTTGGCCTCATCCTCGGATACGAAGTTGTGTGTGGCTCCCGTATCCAGCAACGCGCGAACGGTGTGGCCGTTTATCATCGCGCCTACATACATCAACCCTTTCTTGGGTGCAATTTGTGAGCTGTCGAGTGCGCCGAGTCTTTGGATAGAACCCATGCTGGGTTGGGGTTCATCCGGTATGGGTGTAGAAGTGCCCTTGAGCTGGGCAGCGAGGGCATTCAGCGACTTCTTCTCCGGACAGTCGCGTACCCAATGAGGCCCGTTGCAAATGAAGCATGGGCTGCGGGGCTTCGGAGCTTCCTTCTTGCCTTCCGATTTTGCTTGCCCGTTCTTGCCGCTTGGAGGCTTTTTCTGCCCCCAATCCTTGCGATTCTGCCCCTTGTCCTTGTGATTCTCTCCCCCACTTTTGCCTGGGCTAGGCCTTCTCTCCTTGGATTGGGTGGAGTACTCGTGCAGCGACTCCGCGGTGGCAATAGCGTCGTCAAGTGTTTGGACGCCACGCCGGTCGAGCTCCGTGCTGGCCCAATCCTTGAGGCCATCTTGAAAGTAGAAGAGTGAGTCTTTATCGGACATGTCGCTGATCTCGAGCATGAGGGTAGTGAACTCGTTGACGTAGTCGTGGACGCTACCCGTTTGCTTGAGGCGACGTAGGCGTGTTCTCGCCTCTCTTTCGGCATTGCTTGGGGCAAAATGCTTTCGGAGTTCTTGCTTGAAGTCTGCCCATGTGTTGATGGCGCAGATGCCTTTGCCCATTTCGCCATGCTTGCGACGCCACCATAGTTGTGCAGCGCCTCTAAGGAACGTGGGTGCAGTGCCCACCTTTGATGCCTCATCTCTCACACCCATGGCATCGAAGTATTGATCTAGCCCGAACAAGAAGTTGTCCACGATGGTTGCATTCCATGTGCCATCGTAGGTGTCTGGCTTTGGCACGTCAATGCGTCGCGCATCACTCATGCTTGTAGAAGCTTGGCCAGCGGAGAGTGTGCGCTTGTGGCATCCCCAATCTTCGCGGACTTCCTCTACTTCCATACGGACAGCGCGCAGCTCGTCTTGCACGAAGCTGCGGAGTTTCATCAACTCCTCGTGGAATACTTGGAATTCCCCTCGGAGGGTGTTGGCTTGCTCTTGCATGAGGGCCTTCGTTGCCACTGTGAAGTCGGCATATTCGCCCTCGAGGCCGTCAACCCTTTCCTCCAATGTCTCGAGGGTGTCCTCAGTGACGGACATTGTTGTTTCCAACGTAGCCAATCGTGGCTCCAAGGCATCGACAGATGCGGCCTTCGACTTGCTTCGAGTCTTGGCCTGCCCGCGAGTGTCATCGCGGCCCCGGCTTGGTTCCGGGATATTCTCCACACCATGAGCAGCTTCTTGTGTCAAGCTTGAGGTTGGAAGGTTGGCCATTGCTAGAATGCGTGTGTGCAAACCGTAGCTCTGATACCACTTGTCACGGGATGGGTGTTTTCGCGAAGAAACCCGCGTGCGGCACTTAGACAACCTTGTCGGGATGTTGCTAAGTAAGCCTTTACGCTTCTCGATAGCTAAGCCAAGAGGTTCCCGAAATGCTAAAGAGAAGGAGGAGCTAGCGAGCAATGTAGCCAAATCGCGAAATTGTATTGATAGACAAAAGCTTTACAAGAGAGCTTACAAGTGTTTGATGCTTTGCTTGGATGATTACAATGCTTAGAGCTCATCTCTATTTATAGCAAAGCTTGGCTAGTTCTAGAGAATTCTATATACATGTGTCTAAACCTAGACCGTACAAGTGTCACAAATCTAGGCTATGTACAAAAGTGCTAGAGTTTGCTAGAATGTTCTAGAATCGGGCCAAGCTAGCACATCTTGGCTCATTCTCTTGGGCCATTGCGGGCTGGAATCATGCGGCCCGTAACATACTGCTGACTATTTTCTGGGTGATTTGGCGTGCTAGAAATAAATTTTTTTTTGGAGTGTAGCTGGATCCAAGTCTATCAATGGCCAAAGTTGAAGCAGTTAATGAGGCTTTTAGAAGAACCCAATTCCCAGAAATGCTAAAGGAGAAAAACCTGCAGAAGAAGAAAAAAATAGTACGGACTCCTCCACCTCAAGGATGGCTAAAAATCAATGTTGATGCAGCTGCTGATACTGGAGGACAATGCTTTGGATTAGGAACAATAATCAGAAATTCCACAAGAAAGTGCATAACAGTGGCCATAAAAGCTTCCAAGTTTAAGGGAGATGTAGCTTATGTGGAAGCAGAAGCAACTGAGTGGGGTATTCATATTGCAAAGGAAGCGGGTATGCAACCAGTAATTCTGGATACCTATTCTTAAGTGGTAGCAGACTTGATCAACAACAGAGGAGGCAGCTTATCAGAGATCTACTGGATTATTTTGGAAATTCAAGATCTAAAGAAGAACTTTTGGTTCTTTTAAGCTAAGTATGTTCCTAAATCGTGTAATGCTTGTGCCCTCTTAGGGAAAATTGAATATGCTGTTTGGTGGGGAGAAATTTCCTTCCGAAATTATACATGTATTCACTTCATTGAATTAGTGAAAATATTACTTTCCTGTAAAAAGAAAAGAGGCATGTTTGGTACATTTTTTTATACTATATTAGAACCCTGTGTTGCACTAATTTTATATAATAATCATGTTTGGCTATAAAATCATTTTGTATCACATCACATAAAATAACTGTTCTAATACACCTAAAACCGCAAAAACTAAACTCATGGGGGTTCGGGTTTATGCGATATCGCACTGCAAAACTATTAAAACTAAATTTCCTTTTTAACTTTTATCAAAACACCACACATCAAAACAAATCCTTAACATTCCGTTCTTCATCACTCAGCCACCGCCGATGTCATCAACCCCATCACTCGATGCCTTTACCGTCGCCAACGGGTTTTTCTTCGTACTGCGCACTACCACCCAATCTGTTCCACTATTGGCACATCTGCATTTCATTGCTCGATGCCAACTGCTGCACTACACTTGTGAGATTGTCAACCAATTACTTTTGGGTGCATGTGTTAATCAATCAATTACCAATGCATGTGATTTTCTGGAAATTAGCAATTACTCATCTTGGGAATTTGTGAGAGTTTTGCTGAAAATTTTTACTCCACATTATTATCAATTTGAGTATAGTGCTTTGGAAGTGAAAAAATTGGAGAATGGCGAACCAAAAAGAAGAGCATTAATGTAATAATTTGATGCAATAAATGAAGGAAAGAAAATAATGTAATAATTTTTTTTTTTCTAAAATGTTTATGTGTTGCTTTTACGCTATAATTACTGGTTAGTTTCTTGAACTTTCATGGTAGCTTATAATGCTATTAATTTGTGATAAGGGGCTTCTCTTCTCAAGCATTTTTTTTTTCAAATTTGTCTATTTCTTGATTAAAATAATGAATTTTTAGTTTTTGACATGGATTTTAATAATTGTTGCAGTTGACTACAAGAAAATCAATTATTACTGAGGGAATAGTTCCCCAGGTATTTCTCTAAATCCCTCGGTAATAGTGATTACCGAGGGATTTTTTTCCGTCGGAGTCCACCGTGAAAACGCTTGTCGTTAATTCTATACTACCGACAAACTGTCAGAAATAGGTACTATTTTCTAAGGATATTTTCTTCGTTAAAAGTATTCAAATGAGGAATAAAAACACTTCTAGGACTGTTTAGTCTTGGTAATTGTTAAGTTCCAACGGCGTGTATTTGTTGGTACAATTATGCTCTGTCGGAAATAAAAATTACAACTACTTATGGTCGCTCATAATAAAAATTAATCTCTTGAAAATAGTTAGATTCCAAATATATGAATTGCTCAGGGATAATGAATCGTCCCTTGGCAATGTTGAATATTGACCATTGACATTTTCTTGGAAATCAGTTATTAGTTGAAAATCAATAATGAATTAAAAACATTAATATTAAGTTTTTTTTTCTTTTTTTTTTCATATCAATCATTTGGTACTAAAATTATAAAATCAAAATGTGATAAATTACAACAATTATTATAAAATATCGTAAGTTCATTAAATGAAAATAAGAATCCAATACATTGATGGTTCAGGTTCATACAAAATGATTCCTTATCTTTAGATTCTCAAACATCAACAGCTAAAATTGTACATTCTTACATTTTAAATATCCTAGGTATTTGGCTCATCACTTTCAATTTGTTCCTCATCTTCATCCTCTACACTAGTGTCCTGCTTTATTTTTTCAAAACCTATATTATAGAAGTAGGCCATGCTATAATATTAACTAAAGAAAGAAGGGGACAGTAACAATAAATAAAATTAGTTCAAACATTTGACATATTAAATTCAATCACTACAATCCTTTTAGTCGAATTTATTCGATATATCAATCCAAACACCAAAGGCAAAAACATACTCAAACTCAATAAATTTTCACAAAACATCATATAATGGTATAATATAAATAATTTAATGCACAAGCACTACAATGCTTTCAGTTACCCAAAAGAAATGATATCTTTATAAAACAAAGGAAATGACAACAAAAGAATTCTACGTCATTTCTAATATATTCTCTATTTTTTCAGCCATCATTCTTTTAATAAACTATATGAAACTATCCTTCAAATTATTATTAAATTAGAAAAACCACAGTCCAACAATTGTCATAAAACTTATCCTTAAAAGAAAAGCAAAATAACTAAAGTAGATTAATGGCAAAACAAAATAATCTCATTTAGCACTATGCATTAATCATATATTCCATTTAAGAGACAAAAAGAAAAATAATCATACCGTGTTAGACACTTGCTGGAAACTTGATTGAGACATAATAAAATTCATTTCTCTTCCATTATTTTCATTTGCTATTTTACTTTTCTAAGCTCACTTAATTCCTTTTCCATTTTTTCCACTTTTAGTTCTAATTCTCTCCTTGGTAAAACACGAATGTCCTTGCCGCTCTCATCATCTAAGGAATGATAATCGAATTCCTGCCTACTTGTTTTATTAAGATCATTAATACAGGTGGATGTCTCTTTGTCTACCCACTATAGAGAATTTATTCATCCCTTGGTTTCGTACCTACACCTCATATAAAAAGTCAAATTTTTCTTTTTTTTTTTTAGATTAAAAAAAGAAAAAGTACATAAGAAGCCTCTAAACCAGTTAGATTTTTGTAAATAATTTTACAATATTCAAGATTAAAAATCTAGTTTATACAAGCAAATTATTCAAGTTCAAAGGTTAAAAGTAAAGAAGAAAACCAATTCATTATATTTATATTATTACCTCCACCCCAACCCACAACTCAACATTTCTTAGGCGCTCCCACTGCTTTACGATAAATGGCCAAACTAGACTCTTCAGTACCCTTGCTGCTACCATTTGCTTTCAAATATTCCATGCTCTTCTACACATAATATAGATAATAATGAACTTGTGATTAAATAAAATTAAGAAAGACCCAAAATAAAATCACATATGAACAAAAGTATGTACATATAGTTCCTTCGCTTTCTCACTTGTCCAATCACCATTTCTTTTAACATGAAACTTTTTAAAGCATTCAATTGGATCAGGTTCAACTCCAGTTTTATCTAATTGAAATGAAAAAAAAAACAATTAAAACTGAATTGGAAGTTCTTTTTTTTTTTTTCTGTTATTTTAAATGTTGATTATTTTTTAAAAGCTTTAACATATCCTTCCTGCATTTAGCCATAGGAACTGAACCAGTTGTATGAGCTGTGTTCTTCAAAGACCGGTTGCCCTTGTTTATCTCACTATTCTTCTACACATCGTCATTCAATAAACAAACATACTATTAGAACATGCTTTGATTCTAATTAAAAAGGAAAAAGAAAGAAGCTAAACTTTAGGATTTCTACATATTAACTTCCAGTTCTCATCCATCAATTTATCAACCATTTGTCTCCACACAGTAGGAGCTACACAATCTGGATTATGAGCATTGCACTCTCCAAGAGATTCATACTTCTTAAAAATACTATTTCTCAATTCTAACATCCAGTCAGGATAGCAAGATTTTACACACTGACGGATAACTGTTTTAAGCTCTTCTTCAGTACATGTATAAGTAAATCCCGCATCCTTCAAATTTCCAAACAAATTATCAAATGCTTCAGCTAGATATTCAGAATGTTTTATCCATGGTCCTGAGATACATTCATGGAAAATAACAAAAATTTCTTGAACAACCTCAGTAGTTACGATCCTAAAGCAATAAACCAACAAAATTATTCATAAAAATAGATAATTTAATCAAACTATATGCAAATTTGTTCTTTCATGCATAACAACCTGCCATTATATATTTCTCCTTCTATATTTTTTCCTTTAGGTACACCTTTAGCTTTCCCACGACCATTCTTTTTCTTTCTACTTGAAAAAAATTAAAAAAAATTCTAATTGTTTTAGTCATAATCAATTCATGTATATGTCATCTTATTACAATAAGATTAGTGAAATTGATTTAAACAAGTAATACCTCTAGCCATTTTTGAAGTCTCTGTGGTAGAAATACAAGCTTCACTTTTTTGATGCTCAGTAGGAAGAACCATATCTAATGCAATATTGAGAGATCAAGAAGTTGTTGTATTGTCATTATTATTATTATTATTATTATTATTATTATTACTGAACATACGCTGAGATAAGATGTTGGAATCAATCACTTTTCCATTTTTTTCTTCCCCATAATGGGTAATTATCTGCAATTTTAATACATTGGCCATTAGCAAATGTTTACAGGAAACAATAATAATATTAAACAATAAGATCAACATTAGATAATAACATCAACATAAAATAAAAAAATAATAATATAATAGAAAAATGTTAAAAAAAATTAAATAACTAGTGTTTTCAAATTTTGAACTTACTTATATATAATAAACAAAAAAATATTCAATAGCCATTTCATCAACTGTATTTTGACTCCAATCTATATCCCCAGTATCCTAGGTCAAAATGGAAGGCGCATTAATTTGTTGAATATCTTCTTCTTGATATGGATCTCCTTCACCCATGGGAACCTCATAAAGGTTTTGAGGCTTGGTCTCAATTGCAGTATCCCATGTAGGATCTTTTATCCCTCTGACATAGTAAACTTGTAATGCTTGGGATGTTAAAACAAATGGCTCTTAAGTGTTTAGCTTTCTTGACACATTAAGAATAATTCTACCATGACGATCTCTCTTATAGCCAATCTTTTCTCGAATTGTATCAAACCAATCACAATTGAACAATACTACTTTATTCCCTTTACTATAAGAAAGTTCAACAATTTCTTTTAACACTCCATAATAAGGCACTATAACACTTTGATCATCACTTCATACCATAACTCCATAGTTTTGAGTTTTTTTAGTTTCATCATGTAGCATTGTGTGAAATCTAAATCCATTTGTATTATAGCCAGAACAAAATGTCGCTCTTCTTTGAGGGCCTTGTGCTAATGAAAGCATATGCTTGCTAGTTTACCCTTCATTATAAAATTTAAGATCTACAAATAAAATGAAAGAATGCATAAAATATCATAAATATAAATTATAGTGAAATTCATATATTTGTATTTATTATATTTAAAATAATCCTTACCTTATCTCTGAACTAGTTAATAAATTCTTGTCTATGTACTTCTTCTACATTTCTAATACCTAAATTTAACAAAATATTTTTGTGTTCCCTGTATAGAAATAAAAAGTTTTTAGAAAATTTAAAATATATGATATTATGAATACTATTAATATTAATCTAAGATATAAACTTACTCAATAAACGAGAGACATCCTTCATAATTTTGAAGAACATAAAGTAATGGAGCATTATACAGAGAACGACTCAGTTCCCTCACATGAATGTTTCCATATGATAGCCCAAGTGTTGGAAAAAATGGGTAATGTATCTATTGAGAGTCAGCCACCATCATAATTTCTCTCTTGTCTATTAAATTTATTTTCCACATTATGAAGGTAGCGAGAGCAAAAAGTTAAACACTTATTAGCTAAGTAACCTTTTGCAATGGATCTTTCAAGATGAGCCTTGTTGCGAACATATCATTTTAGTTTATGTAAAAATCTAGTATATGTAGATAGTTATATTACCTTACTATTGGGTACATCCACCTATATTGCACTGGACTAGCAACCTTTGCTTCCCAAGCTAAGTGAATCGTCGAATATATCATTATATCAAAAAAGGCAAGAGGGAAAATCCTTTCTAACTTACAAAGAGTTAAAGTAATTTGACTATCAAGTCGATCTAAATCATCCTCTTTTAATATTTTAGCACATAACTCTTTGAAAAATGTGCTAAGCTCAATTAATGGATCATATACTTGTCTAGGAAAAATATCATAAACTGCCAGTGGTAGTAACCTCTCTAAAAATACATGACAATCATGTGTCTTCATGCCAGAAGTTTTACCATCTTTCACACTAACACATCGTGACAAATTAGCACAATAGCCATCTAGGACTTTTAAATCTAACAACCACTATAATACATTTGTCTTTTGCTTAGGTGTAACACTGTAACAAGCAGTGGGTGGCACTATTTTGTCATCCACTTCTTTTAGGTGAAGTTCTATTCTTATTTTCATCTCTTTAAGATCCAAACGAGCATTTAAAGAGTCTTTAGTTTTTCATTCAATGTTCAAGATAGTGCTAAGCACATTGTCAAACACATTTTTCTCAATATGCATAACATCTAAACAATGACGCAATAACAATGTTTTCCAATCTGGTAATTGAAAAAAAAATACTGTATTTCTTCCAATTATGCTTCTTCCCAAAACCAACAATGACTTGTGTTTTTTTCCAGCCTTTCCAAATGTTATAGGTCTCAAACCTTCAAGTTCATTTAAGACTTCTTCACCTATTTGACGTCTCAGTGCATCTCTCTTATCATTCTTTCTATCAAATTGCATTATTTGATCTTCCCATAGGTGATCTTTAGGTGAAAATCATTGATGACCCATGTAACACATTTTAAAACCATTTTTCAGCCTACGGTGTGTAGTCTCATTACAGTAGCATGGACATGCCAATTTTCTTTTTGTACTATAACCAGACAAATTAGCATATATTGGAAAGTCATTAACAGTCCATATAATTGCAGCTTTCATTTAAAAATTTTGGTTTTTTGAGACATTATATGTATTAGTCCACTTTCTTATAACATCTTCAACTCATTAATTAACGGCCTCAAATATACATCAATATCGTTGCCTAGGCCTTTTGATCCTGGGATAAGCAAAGCCATAAATATATAGGGTTCTTTCATACACATCCAAGGAGGAAGATTATAAGGAAATAAAAGGACAAGCCAAGTACTATGCCCAATATTTCGAAGGGATTAAACCTATCAGTTGCTAACCCTAAAACATTTCGAGGATCTGATGCAAAAAACTCATGTATTTGATCAAAGGTCTTCAAAGCCTCATAATCTGCTCGATGTCTTAACAACCCATTTTCACATGATTATCAAAGTGCCATCTCATTTTCGCAGCGGTTTTAGATGACATGAATAACCTTTAAAGTCTTGGTGCAATAGGAAAGTAATGTAAGATCTTCCAAGGAACCTTTTTGGTAGATCTATTGGAAACATTTCCTTTAGTTTTCCATCTTGAAACTCCATAAACTGGACATAGAGATGCTTGTGCATGCTCCTTGTAATAAATGACACAATCATTTTTACATGCATTAATTTTCTCATAACAAAGACCAAGGTCTTTGATAATTCTTTTTGCATTGTAATTGGAAGTAGACATTTTTTCACACATTGGAAACGCATCATTTAAAGCCTCCAACAACATGTTCAAAGATTTATTACTCTGATTGTTGATGCATTCAATGTGCATTAACTTAACCATAAAAGATAGGTTGGAGTACTTCTCACAATCCGGATACAAAGGTTGTTCAACCTCTTTCACCAATTCATAGAATTTTTGTCCCTTTTCGTTAGGATCTTGAGAAAAGCCTTCTTCTATCATATCATACATCTCATTTTGTTGAACATTTTCAAGATTATCATTCTCATCATCTTCATCCTTATCATTATCAATATCACTATCCCCATTCTCTCTATGATAATACCAAGTGGTGTAGTCACGCCTTATTGCTTCTTTTAAAAGATGTTTGTGTACTTCACTTCAAACTCTTCTATACCTATTGCTACATTTCACACATGGATATAAAATTTTCATATCATCTTCTTGGATATGACGATAAGCAGAATAAAAAAAAAGAGACGGTACTCCATTATAAAATGCTATTGTTGACCTTGATAATTGCATCCAAGATTTATCCGATGGCATGTTGCTAAAATTCATTAAAAATAAATATAAGAAAATTAATTTGCTATTGAATAAAAAACTATTTATAGCTAATTTCAAATAGAATTATCTCATAAGTTGTTGAATAAACAAATAAAGAAAGGAAAATAAAGCCATAGTATAGGATGTTCTAGTGATTAATCACATAGTATGGACTCCAAATAATATAAACACAAGAATATGCAAAAAATTAAAAAATGTTATATTACCGTGATCTTTCAAGAGCTACGAGGAGCAATGAGAAAAAAGGAGTTGTTGCATGCCTTGGTCACGAAACTGAATACTCAAAACTTCAACTTGATGCAGATTAATTAAAGAATATTAAAATATTGAAATTGAAATAGAACAAATATGTAATAAGTATACTAATGTTCTTCATATTTTGGTGAGTGGCATCATTATCACTTTAAATCTTCTTTCACAACCAAAAGCAATGAAAAAGCTAAGTAATATAATGAGCTATTTTCATTTCATTCCTTAAAATATATGTACGTAAATAAAATAATCAAAATTTAAAGCTACAGTGACATGAATTATTGTTTAATTAAAATCTAAATAAAATGAAAAGACATTAAAATAACATGAAAAACTAGGGTTCTATTTCATATTTATAAATTTTAAAACAAATAATTAAGCAAAACTAGATTTTGAGTTTTTTTTTTCTTTCAGCATTATCTCTGAAATAAAAATATAAAAAATAGTTTTTTTTTTCCTTTCAGTGTTATCTCTATAACAAAAGAGAAGAACTAAAATAAACAAGAAGAACTAAAATAAACAAGAACTCTCTTTCACAATGGAAAGTCGAACCCAGTGCCCCACAAAATTACAAGGAAAAAGCAAAATCCAACCATTGTTGAAGCAAGGTTGATTTCAAAAATTCTTTATAATTAGAATTCATTTCATTGTCTTCTTGAATTCAAAAATAAAAAAACCCTATGTTTTTACTAAATAATATAAAAAAAGCAAGCAAAATAAAAAGGATAAATTAAACTCACATTGGAATTAATCGTGCTAAGATGATATGAATTTGCTGAAGAAAGATCCTACGTCCCCTCAAAGTTTATGAAATTGGTTCTGTCTTTATCAAAGAGCAAGCAAAAGAAAAAAAGCTTTGTGTCTTTTCTTTTTTTGGTGAAAATATCTTTTGCTTTTGCTTTTTGAACTACCGAGGGATGTTTTTATCTTTTCCAACAAAAGTTTTCCTGAGTAATAAAATATATGTATAATTTATACATGTAAAAATTTATTTTCGAAGGAATATGGATTGGTCGCTCCAACTTTTGCACTTTCAATTCCTGCAATAAATTATTCACTATACCCACGGATTATATACTCTCTAGCAATTAATATTTTTTCCTCGGCACTAACATGTGGATTTTTCTAATATTACCTACAAACGATTAAAATATTTTAGAAATAAATTTGTTACCTAGGGATTCTTAGTTCACTCGGAAATTAATGGTGGGAAATTCCCAATTTTGTTGTAGTGGTTCTATAAAATTTTTTCTCTGAAAGATTTTAATTTTTTGGTACATAGTACAAAGGATTTTGGCTTTTTTTAGTCATTCTCAATGCTTTGATGATTACTCATTTGTTTCGTCATATCATCATTGAGATTCTAAGCAATGTTTAAAGAACTTGTTCTCCTTTTTTTGGGTTACTTGTACCAACAAATGAAACAATTTTGATGATAAGGAAACTAGAATACAAGCAATAATAAATCCTATGTAGTTTCAAAATTTTGACAGCATTTTCCTTTAATCAATTATGGTGCTTTAATAAGTTAAGCTAGTCTCTCAACAAAAGTATAAATGAGTTGACCATTAATCCACTTTCAATGTGAATATCTGGGAGGGCAAACCTTTTTTTTTATTATCATTTGTTTTTTTTTCTTAATTTGGCGTTAATGATGGTACTAATTCTATGTAATTGGTAATTGCTTTTGTTAGATAATAATGTTGAATGGTCTTATGAGTTGGCTCATAGTGATTTCATTTGTCTATATTTAGCTTAGGACAACTCTAAGCACTTTTACTTATTTTTATTTACAGTTTTGATGGTTTATTTCCAATTTATTGGTGATGGGCCTAGTGGCTGAACAAAGGGCATATTTGGTTGTCATTTTACTTTGTTGTTGACATAATGACATTCTTTTTAAAACAAAATGCTGTAGAATTTTTAATCTCAGCTCGTGTTAAATTGCAAATACTTTGAGAACTTTTCTCATGCGTGAGTAATCTATTATTGCTATTTTCAAGGAACTTCTGCAACTGTGATTAAAGACAAGCTTGGAAGAGTCACTTGGATGTTTCTTCACACTCTTGCTACTTAGTTCAACTCTTTTATGATGATTCCTCCTCTTCTTGCTTTGTTTATATTTCTTTTTTTTGGTTTTATATTCCTTTAGTTGTTTTGGCTACTTGAATCTTGATTATTTTGTTATCCATGTCCAGAAAATCCAACAAGGCAACAAAATAATAGTGAAAAATAACATATTTAACAAAACAAAAAGAAGTGTGCTAGCATTTAAGTTTATGAAAATTTATCAATGGTCTACTAGCTAATTTTTTTTTTTCATCGTGTGGCAAATGAAATTGAGGTTCATGTTCATTGTAACTTTTTTTTGGTTAATGATATTGATTCAAAGGTATAGTCAAAGAAAAATAATTCGTAATTGTACATTCCAAAATCATGGCACTTGATTACAATACTTAGATAGCTTTATAGGTAACAGTGGCATACAATATATGATATAACTAAGAATGGGCAAAAGGATGTTTGACCTACTATGTGAGCTACTTCGATTGAATGGGGGATTAAAGGCTAATGGTTCAATGATGATTAATGAACAAGTTTGCATTTTCCTTCACACTTTGTCTTACTATGTCAAGAATCACACAATTGGTTGTAGATTTTTTAGATTTAGAGAAATTATTAGTAGAAACCTTAACTCAATATTAAATGGAGTGTTACGATTACACGATGTTTTACTAAGGGCACTAGTATCTATACCAGAGAATTATACTGATGAGAGATGGAAGTGGTCTAAGGTATATAGTTAGTGATAATATAATGCTAATAAATGTTTCATTTGTTTTATGTATATAGAATTGCTTGAGGGCATTATTGTGTGCTAGAAAACAATAAGCCAAGATATGGAACAAGAAAGGGTGAGATTAATATAAATGTTTTAGGGTATGTTCATGAGATATGAAATTCATCTTCGTGATGCCTAAATGGGAAGGCTCTGCATTAAAAAAGTCAACTGGTTTAAAAGTTCCTCCAAGTATTACTTATTCCAAAAATTTAATTTAATCATTAAAAAAGTCAACTGGTTTAAAAGTTCCTCCAAGTATTACTTATTCCAAAAATTTAATTTAATCAAGTTACATATTCAAACTAAAAATTATACTAATGCTTACGTGAAATAAATAGGTTAATACTATTTTGTGGATGCGGGATACTCAAATGCTAAAGATTCCTTACACCATATAGGAGAACAAAATATCACTTATTAGAATGAAGAGTTTGGTATGCTCCTCCAGAATAAAGAAAAGTTCTTTAACGTGAAACATTCATCAGCAAGAATTGTAATTGAGAAGTGTTTTGGATTGCTCAAAATGCGATGGGCTATTCTTCGAAGTCCTTCATTTAAAACCCAATGTTGTATAATTATTTCATGTTGCTTACTATATAATCTAATTAGAAGAGAAACGTTTGTGGATCCAATAAAACATGAATTACTCGACATATCTAATAATGAAGTATAAGATAATGATAACATAAGTAGCCTTGAAGCTTCAGACCAATAGACGAGTTAGAGGAATGATTTAGCTACTACTATGTATAATAATTGGTTTGAAAATTAGGATTTATTTGAGGTTGTACTTTTCTTAATATATAGATGTCATTAGGAAAATATCTAAGGTTGTATTTTTGCTAACATATCAATTTTCTTAGGAAGGTATATAAGGTTGTACTTTTGCTAATATATCAATGTTCTTAAGAAGGTATTTAAGGCTGTAACTTTCTTTTAATATTTAGATGCCATTAGGAATTTATTGAGTGCTTCTTTTGTAAACTTAACTTGGTGTTATATTTCATTACTTATTTAAAAAAATTATTAAGATATTCATTTTGTAGGCATAAAGAGTGGAGGTTCAAGTCATACTGATGTAAATAACACAAGCTCAGAATGAGCATGGACGAAGCAATATTGAACATTTTAGATGCAGTAGTTACAAATGGAAGTTGGGTTAATAATACTACTTTCAAATCTAGAAGTTATAAATATATTGAACATGAATTAGAAAAACTACTACTAGGATGTGGTTTGAAAGCTTACCCATATATTAACTCTAAGATAAATATATGAAAGAAAAGTTATAGAGTGGTGTTTGTGTGGTAAATACTGGTAGTTTTGGATGGAATGATGTGAGAAAATGTGTGGAGCTTATTATTTTGAATTTAAAATAAGGAAAATAATTTTCTTTTTATGTCTTTATTTATATTTGCATGTTTGCGTGTTTTATATAATCTGTTTCTTATAAATATAATAGAGTTGATATAACAATCTTGGTTTAATATTGTAGTCCAATAAAGAAGCAAACAATTAGAGGAACAAGCTATATTTTTATATTATGAAAGGTTAGCAAATATATTTGAAAAAGATTGTGCAACTAGAAGGTCAGCAGAGACTCCAATTAATATAGCTAATTCATCAATTCAAGAAGAAATTCACGATGATGACAAGGAGATTGATGATGAAGGTTCTTCAGTGTTTGCTATCCTTCCACCAAATTCTCAATACACTACTTGATCATATTCATAATCTTTCGCACAGGAAGAGGTCTAAATTAAATGAATATATTGTTGCTGGTATTGACAAATTTGTTTAAGCATTTCACGAAGTCAATACTGACATGTCTCAGAATATGTATGGAAGTAGTGAAGAGCTTGCTTCAATGGGAATTTATATAGATGATTAGCTTATGACCTTGAATTTAATAATAAAGAAACCTCCACATTTAAGGGCTTTCAAGCATTATAAAATGATCATGATCGTAAGTTGGCATATGTTAGGATACTTTTGTGTGACCATGAAAGGAAAGGTGAACTTTGATAAGGGAGTATGCATTTTTAACTTAACAATGATATTATGCAGTAGCATTTTTTCTTATGGATATGTTTTACTTGATTATTTAGAGAAAAAGACATCTATACCCTGAAGGTTTAGAAAAATGGTCACCACTACTTTCAAATTTTAAAAAAGGGATAATAAGATCTCATGTTGACCATAATACCATTTATTTATAAGGAAATTATCAATCACATACCTTTTAAATGTCACTAATATCATTTGTGATACAACAATTTTAAGATATAACACTCATATACCCTAAGTTGACAAAAGACATCTGTCGTCCACCCTACCTTTTGCTATAGTTAAGAAGTTAACAGAATTTTAGTAACATAATGATTTTGCCCTTGAAACAAGCAAATGAGTAACAATGATAAAAAGGTCATGTCGTTCCCTTTCAGTGAAATGTATTATTTTCGGACGACATATTATTTTATTGAATATAACCGTACGACATATCGGTTTAATAGAATATAAGTGTATGACATGTTATTTTACTAGAATATAATTGTATGACATGTCGTCTTATTTGAGTGAATGACAATGTTTTATAGACGACATGTCGGTTTACTGGAATGTTAAAGGGTTGTATGTTATTTTTACGGACGACATGTCATCTGAATACCCAAAAAACTAGCAAACTAAATAAAAACACACGCAACACACATGATCGGATCTCTTATTATTTTCTTTTTTTTTCTATTCACAAACACAGACAGAGCAAAAATAGCAACGGGAAAGCTGGTGGCACACCCACGTGCACAGTAATTTTTCTTAAAGAGATTCTTGGTTATATAAATTAAGAGATTGACTCTACGTCTGTCGTACTGTCTCTAGGGTTGGCAAAAGTCTGAGCTGGGGTCGGGTATTGCGATACCCAGATCCGGTCTGAAATTTTGAAAACCCAGGTATGCTAATAAATTTTATTCCAGGCAAGGTTTTTTTAGGGCGTTTTAAGCCCGAATTATATATATATAAAATTAAAATTTTTATATTTATGAATATATTTTATTTATTTTATAATTTTTAAATTTATTTTAAACAAATTAAACATGAAATATAAACTTTAAATTTTTAAATTTTTAAATATATTGAATAAATATATAAAAAATATAATTATTTAAAATAAAATATTTTTTTATAAAATCCAGGTTTCGGGTTTCTCAAGTGATACCCGAACCCAACCAAGAGATTAATCTGGACCAGGTACTGCCCTAGTGTGTGCTGCGCGTGTTTCCTTTTATTACACTAGTTTTTTTAGTAATAAAACTACATGTTATCCAATAACTGTGAAGTTAAATGACATATCATCTATTAATGTTCAATATAAACGATATATCGCTCAATAAAACGTTGTCATTATCCTTATATAAAACTATATGTCATACAAATATATTACGGTACAACGACATGTCATATAGTAATATTTCAGTAAAAAGACATGTCGCTTTTTAACACAGCTTCTCCTAGGTTAAAAGGCCATACTACTCCTATGACATTAGCATATTCTAACGGTTGATAATAGATTGGTGGATGGCAGGAACATTTTACCAACTTAGGGTATACGAATGATACATGTTAAAAGTGTTGTAGCACAAATGATATTCGTGACATTTAAAGGTATATGACTAATAATTTCCCTTATTTCTATTATCAAAAAAATAAATTTAAAAATTATAATAAATAATGTAATATATGCATTAAACTAACAATATTAAAATATTTTAATAAATTTAAATATGAAAATTATTATATTATTTTAATAATATATTTAAATTTTAATACATTTATTTTAATAATATTATTATATTTATTATAAAATATTAGATTGTAAAATATTATAATATTTTTAAATATTAAAATTATTTTAAAATGTATACACTATTACATTTATTTAAAGTTATATTTTCTATTTATTATAAGAAATTAGATTTTTTTTTTTGGATAATAAAAGTAAAAGATATTTTGGTTAAAAATGGGTCTTGGTGTTCGTTTTTAAAACCTTAGCTGTGTTGGTGACTATTTTCCTAAATCTTGGAGGGTGTATATATCATTTTTCCGATTATTTAATACAATCCACTTTGTTACAACTACTGTATCACCTTATTATTTTGTAATTATCTTGTAGGTTGTATAAACTTTTATTCTATCATCTTAAAATTACTTTTGAACTAATTTTATATATTTTAACTATTTATTTATGTTGCAATATTATTTAAAGGTTATTTGATTAAATTATTTGTTTCGATCTTTATTTCACCGATTATATATTTAGAAAATACTGAAAAAATAAATATTATGCTTTAGAAAATTTAAGGTCATAAGCTTTGATCTTTATGTAACATTTATGCTAAAACAAATAATGTTAAATTTTTAAAATCTAAGACTTCTATATTTAGTATTTTTCTAAGTACTAATAAATATTACTTTATAAATATATAATTTAAATTAATCACCAAAAAATTAATGCAATATAGTGTTGAGCTAAATATTGTATAATATTATTATAATACAGTACTAATGTAACACAATATAATACAATGCACTTGTATTAAAATAATATAATATAGTATAATACAATACAATGCGCCAAATGCAGCCTTGGTGAAGACTTAGTATGTGGCTTAAAAGCAAATCCATCTGTAACATATGAACCTTTTCTTTTTTGGATTTTTTTTTTAATTTTTTCTTTCTGAGCATAAGCAATAAAAGCCTAATGACAACTCTTTATAAACAAGCCCATAGTAAAAATTTTTATATTAAAAAATAATTAAAAGAAAACAGAGCATTTACCATTTTTCAAAAGGAGGTCACAGGTAAAGAGAAGGAAAATGGAAATTTTCAAGTTTGATGATTTTAGCAGAAATTGAGGCTTAAGTCATGTAAAACTTGATTTACGGAATTGTTATTGAACTATTTTCAACCGTATATTTATTATTTAGGAAGATCAATTGAAGGAGAATTTGATGATAGAAAGTATAGAGAGAGGGAGTGTTTGTTTAGAGTGAAAGATGTGTAAATCAAGCAAATAAGTTGGGTTCCTCAACAAAGGGAGTAAGATTTCCTTCATCTTATATGTTGGCCTAAAATGCTATATAATCTTTGATTTTGATTATTACAAACAACATGCAAAAAAAGCAATTTGGTCATATTTTAGTAGCTTACGCGTGTTTCGAAAGGTAAATTGTATATAAGTGGAATCAAGTTAGGCCATAGACAAAGGACTACTCGAAGAATATTCATAAATGGATACTAGTTTATGTAATTTTATAATTTGGTGTATGTGTGTTTCAGTAACTTTTAAATCGTGAACAAATAATCATTTTTCAGCATTTTACCAAAGGTTTATGGTTTTAAAGTAAATGATTTCATTAAAACAAGTATTTTAATGGGTCAAGGACTAAAATGAAAATGTTTGAATCTTTGTAGCTTATAATTGTTTTTTTCAAACTCTAGAAAAAGATCTATTCAAAATGAATCTAAATAGATTGAGCCACAATATAATTTCAAGAAGTATTTAATATTAAGAATCAATTCCAAAGAGTTAGCGGCTAGCCGGATGCACAAAAATTCTAAAATATAGATTTAAGAGAGTTAGCGGTCAACCGAATTTTTCAAGTGTTTAACCAATTATGTACAATTCTTGAAATACACATTCTGATACACTTGACAATATGAATTATTCCATTAAAATAAAATGAAAGTGTTTATTCTATGCACACTAGGTTTACTAACATTGTGAATACTTTAAGAGCTCTTAGAAAAACCTTTTTGAATAGTAAAAATATTAAGAAGATCATTAGGTTATTATCAGCTAAATAGAGACCTAAGAAAACAACTATAGAAGAAGCTAAACATTTAAATACCTTACCTATTGATGATTTAATTGGTTCTCTTAGTTCCTATGAAGATGATTTAATAGTTGAAAAAAGTAATGAGAAGAAGAAGAGTAAGAGCATTGCACTCAAAGCCTCAAAAGATGATAGTAATGAGGAAAGCAATTTGGATGATAAAGAAATGGCTATGCTAGCCTGGTGATTTAGAAAATTCTATAAGAAATTAGTGAGCGAAGAAAATTCAAAAACTACAAGAATCAAAAGGAGAAGAAAAAGCCTATCACTTGCTATAAATGCAAGAAGCCTGGATACATTTGATTAGAATGCCCTCTTCTCAACAAGCTCAAAAAGAAGGCCATGGTGGCTACATGAGTGATAGTGATGAGGAATCAAGTGATGTTGAAGAACATAAAAAAATGTAAACCCAGCTCTCATGGCACTTAGGGAAGAATTATTCGATGAGCTTGATGAGGTAAGTGATTCTCCTACCTATGGTGAACTATACGATACTTTTAAAGAATTGCATGATAATTAGATTTAAATAGGTAAAAGAATGTATGCCTTAAAAGGAAAATAGTTAAAGTTTCTAATGAAAATAATTCTCGAAATGATAAGATTATATCTTTAGAATTAAAGAATAAAAAGTAGAATTATGAGCTTGTGTGT
This sequence comes from Murraya koenigii, assembly GCA_025617385.1. Classification (NCBI taxonomy): domain Eukaryota; kingdom Viridiplantae; phylum Streptophyta; class Magnoliopsida; order Sapindales; family Rutaceae; genus Murraya; species Murraya koenigii. The sequence goes on from CM046814.1 coordinate 13,501,735, forward strand.
TATAAAAAAAAGCGTTGTTCTTGAGCATGAAAGTTTTATTGTAGATAATTTAAAAAATGAAATGCTTAAAAAGAAGAATGTTAAGATTAATAATATTGTCTTAAAATTTACTATAGCCAAAAGATGTTGGATAATTTGCTTGGATCACAAAAATATGTTTTTAACAAAGGAAGCATTGGTTATAAGCCAAAATTGAAACAAAATAGTCATATGAACTATAAATGTCCAATTGAAAGAAATGTATATTTAGGTTCCAAAAGGAACCATTGCTAACACTTAAGGACCCAAGAAAGTTTGGGTACCTAAGACTTGAGACTTTTTCTATAGGGATCAAAGAAAAAGAAGAATAAATGGTACCTAGACTATAATTGTTCAAGACATATGATAAGGAACTATTCTTAGTTTTCAATTTTTACCAAAATCGAAAACGGTTAAGATGTTTCTTTTGAAAGCAATTCAAAATGGAAGATTCTTGGAATTGGTAATGTTGAAAAAGCTTTTTATACTCTTATTGAAAATGTGTGCTTGGTTGAAAAATTGAAACACAACTTGATTAGTATTAGTCAATCATGCGATAAAGGCCATAGAGTCATTTTTATAAGTCAAGATGTGTTATTGAGAATACATATGACAACAAAATTTTATTTGTTAGAAATAGATGTGGCAATGTTTATACTGATATAGAATGTGCATCCACTCATGATAAATGTCTTTCTGCATCACATGATGTAGTTAGTTATGGCATAGAAACTAGAACATGCAAGCATAGATTTAATTTCAAAGATTTCAAAAAATAATTTCGTAAAAAGTCTTCCTAAAAAAGATAGAGTATGTGATGCATGTCAACTTGGATAATAAGTTAAAACTTCATTCAAAGACAAATTCACATTTTTACTTCAAAACCTCTTCAACTCATTCATATATATTTATTTGGACTATTTATGTATGCTAGCCTAAGTGATAAATATTATGTTTTTGTAATTGTTGATAATGTTTTAAGATTTACTTGAGTGTTGTTTTTAGCTAATAAAGATGATACTTTTGATGTGTTTAAAACTTTTTGTAGAATAGTTCAAAATGAAAAAGGATATACCATTTCAACTATTAAAAGTGATCATTGTAGGGAATTTAAAAATCATGCTTTTGAAAGTTTTTGTAATAATTTAGGTGACACACACTCAAAAGTATTTTATAACTTCTAAGTATAAGATTGTCTTATTATAATATACATCGGTAAGTCCGAAGTCGACTACAGAAAAAATATTTAATTTGTTTATTTTAATTTATCTAAGAAAATTAAATTAAATTAAAAAAATAGAAAACTTAATTTGAGTACAACTATAGAATTAAATTAGTTAGGGCTATGGATCCACTATTAGTAGTAATATAATTTAATAAATTCTTTTTATCATATTTCTTTATTGTTAAAAAAATTAATTGTATAAATTATTATTATTTTTCATTAATTTTATTATGGATTAACTACTTAATGTGTCAAAATTCAACTTATCTACAATAACTCAAAATATCATTTTACCATACTTTATACTAAGATATTAAGAAATTATTATGTCAAACTCCCTTGTTTGTCTAAAAGAAATCAAAATTTTTAAATATAAATTATGGATAATATTAATTAGAAAATAACTTAATTTAAATAATTGAAAATAGAATTTACTTAAATCATATTTTTCTACGAAAATTTTTACCTTGCCCTAACTTATATTATTTAGCCTAGTATAATTAAAATAAAAATTATTATTAATATTAAATTATACATAAAAATAGAAATAACTAAAATTAAAAATTAAATTAAATTTATTTATTTATTTACTAAATATTACAAAGAGAAATGAGAAGAAGAAATTGAGGAGAAAGAAATGAAGAAAGAGTTGTGGAGAGGTTTGATCCCCCTCCTCTCTATTTATACTAATTTAAAATTAGTATAATTCAATCCACTCAAGCATATCCACTTACAATTACCACGTTTAACATGGTAGAAACTTATAATTTTATAATTACTAGACTTAATATAGTAAAAACTTATAATTTTACAACAAAAGTCGTGGATCCTCTTTGATAATGACTTAATTTTTCGGATCACTAGTATACATCCGTTAATTTGTTAGGAGTTTTGAATTGCTTGAAATTATTATTTTTACCTAATAAACACACAAAAATACACAAAATGAAATATTAAAAATATGATTAGAATTTCACAATATATTACATAATTACACATATAAATTATAATAAAAACATAAAATAATATTTTTATTCCAAAATAACATTTTTATTCCTTAGAAAACATACAATCTTTAACACTAATCACACCCCTCAACCAGTTTATTGCTAGCCCCTATCAATAAAAGTGTTATATTAAATTAAGATTTACAAAATTCACATGTAAGTGTTCATCTAGCCTTTAAACTACCAAATACATAAATTCTCTCAAAATTAATTTATTTTAGTCTTTTTTTCATTCACTCATTATTCAGAAAATCACCAAACTTTCTTTTGTAATTAAGAAATTAACACAATGTTATGGGGTTTCAGTAAAAAAAAAAGAATAATAATTTTATTCTAGTAATTTATCAAAGATAATATTTTATTAGGCAGTATATTATTCACATAATTTAAAATATTATATCTTCAATTCATGCAGTGAATTTTGGGTCAATCACTACTAGATCAGTTGGTCTTAGTACACTCGGTTTTGAACCCTATTGACTTAATTACTTGAATTTTCAGATAAATAAGCAAACACTATATCTGCAACCCATGTAGCGGGCTTTGAGTCAATGACTCCTATATCAATTAGCCTTAGGGTATTAATTGTTAAAACACTCCTACAAACTTAATTATTCAGGTTTCAGATATAGCAAAATTAAACATATTTATTTCTTTTTTATTTTTATTTTTTATTTTTTCTTTATTTTTTTGATTTCTTTTTAGAATATATACACTTTTCAATACCTTAGATATTTTTCTGATAAATTAAGAGAACAAAATATTACAAAAATTTTAACTTGCAACCCACTAACATGTGTCATAGTGCGTGTGTGAGAAGAATGATTTAATAATAATTTTATAAATAAATAAATGACAAAATATTTAATGAGTGATTACCAAAGGAAAATTTACAAATTTCAATAATTCAAAGAAAATAGAACAAAAAAAACTTACTATAAATTTTAAAATTAGAATATAATATAAACTACACTATTAGAATACGTCTTAAAAGTAATAACTCTTTACACAATCATCCTAGACAGTAAAGCCAATTTATTGTTTTTAGATTTTTTTTTAAAAGAAAAATAAGCAAATATACATATTTACAATTTACATCAACTATCTCACCCTTCAAGCTAATTTAAACATTATTCTTAATATTCCATAATTTTAAGATTTGCATGTAAAAGTACGAAAAAAAAAAGGAAACACAAATATAAAAGAAGAAGCAGAGAATATCATACATGAATTCGTTTTAGAAGCTTAAAAGGAGATGACAAAGAAAACAAAACGTTAATTTTATTTTTATATTTATAACTCTATGTCTTAGAAAATGTGTTTCTAGAGCCGCTATACTCTGTATTTAGCCATCTTTGACTTTATTCAATTTTAGTCTTTACAATCGTTAACTATTCCCTCCCCCTAACTTATTATTATTTAGCTTAGCATAATTAAAATAAAAATAATTATTAATATTAAATTGTTCATAAAAATAAAAATAAGTAAAATTGAAAATAAAATAAAATTTATTTATTAATAAACTAAATATTACAAAGAGAGATGAGAAGAAGAAATTGGGGAAAAAGAAGTGAAGAAAGAAGTGTGGAGAGGTTTGATCCCCTCCTCTCAATTTATACTAATTTATGATTAATCAACACCATACATATAAGCAAAGCCAATTAAATTATGACCTTAAATTTGTCTCACTAACCAAATATAAACCTAACCCAATCCACTCATAATTACCATGCCTAACATGGTAGAAAATTATAATTTTACAATTACTGGACTTAACATGGCAAAAACTTATAATTTTATAATAAAATTCATGGATACTCTTTGATAATGCTTTAATTTTTTGGACCACCGATATCCATCCATTAATTTGTTAGGAGTCTCGAGTTACTTGAAATTATTATTTTTACCTAATAAACTCACAAAAATACACAAGATCAAATATTTAAAACATAATTAGAATTGCACAATATAATATATAATTACACATATAAATTATAATAAAAACACAAAATGACATTTTTATTCCTTAGAAAACATACAATTTTTAACATTAATCACTAGGTATCGAACATCAGTTCTCATCCTCTAGAACTCCACAATAAAATAGAGTTGTTGAGAGAAAGAATAGAACAATTCAGGAAATGGCTAGAACCATGCTCAAATTGAATGTGAGCATACTACATTTATATCTCAAATTGAACCAAAATCTTTTTCGGATGCTAAAAATAATGAATCTTGGATTATGACAATGCAAGAGGAGTTAAATCAATTTGAAAGAAATAATGTGTGTGATTTAGTCCCAAAACCTGAACATCAGTTTGTTATTGGAACTAAATGGGTGTTCATAAATAAAATGGATGAATCTCGAGTGGTTGTAAGAAATAAAACTAGATTAGTGGCTCAAGCATACAACTAAGAAGAATGTATTGATTTTGATGCACCTTTGCTTCAGTAGCTATACTAGAGTCGATTAGAATATTATTAGTATTTGCGTGTCATAAAAATTTTATTTTATATTAAATGGATGTTAAAAGTATTTTTCTAAATAGTTTTATAATAAAAGAAGTGTATGTGAAATAACCCCTGGTTTTGAAAATGAAAAATTTCTTGACCATACGTATAAATTGTATAAAGCTTTATATGATTTGAAGCAAGCACCTAGAGTATGGTATGATAGACTTAGTAAATTTCTTTTGGAAAATAATTTTTCAATGGAAAAAGCTGATACCACTCTGTTTGTCAAGCATAAAGGTCAAGATATATTGATTGTTCAAATTTATATTGACGACATCATATTTGGATCTACTATGACTCTTTGCGTCAGAAGTTTTCAATGTGCATGAGCAAATAGTTTAAAATGAGTATGATAGGCGAGTTGACGTATTTTCTTTGACTTTAAATCAAGCAAAACAGTAAAGGAATCTTCATTAACCAAGATAAATACATAAGAGATCTGCTCTAAAGATTGGGTATTGAGGAACTAAAAATGAAAGAAACTTCAATGAGCACATTAGTAAAGCTAGATAAAGATGAAAAAGGCCAAGAAGTTAATATCAAAACATATCGAGGTATGATTGGTTCACTTGTTTACTTAACTGTAAATAGACCTGATATTATGTTTAGTGTATGCTTATATTTTACATTTCAATTTTGTCCTAAAGAGTCTCATTTGCTTACTATGAAAAGAATTTTTCGTTATTTGCAAGGAATCATTGATTTAGGAATCTGGTATCCTAGGGCACTCATATAAATTTAACATGATTTTTGGATGCCTATTTTGCTGGATATAAGGTTCATAGAAAAAGTACTAGTGGCATATGTCATTTTCTAGATACTCTCTAGCCTTATGGTTTAGTAAGAAACAAAATTCGATTTCACTTTCTACCACTAAGGTAGAATATATTATAGTTGGAAGTTGTTGTGCGCAAGTATTATAGATGAAACAAACTCTTAGAGACTATGGCATTAAACTAGATCATGTTCCTATTAAATGTGATAACACTAGTGCTATAAATTTGTCAAAGAATCTAATTCAACATTCTAAGACTAAGCATATTGAAATTAAGGATAATTTCTTGCGTGATCATGTTCAAAGAGGTGATATTGCATTAGAATTCATTTCTATTGAAAAGTAGCTTGTTGACATTTTTTCAAAACCATTATGCGAAAATCAGTTTTCAAAAATTATATATTAACTTGGAATGATGACCTATTCACATTAAGTTATTCCTTGGTTATTAGTTCCAGAAGTGCATGTTTGTTTGCATTTGATTAATTAATGATCTCTCAATTTTGTGTTGTGAAATGTTTGATATGTTTTAACCACAAAAAATGGTCTTTAAAATAATTTTGGAATCAATAAATGATTTTGAAAGTGTTCAAAATTTGGCCAAAAATTAACATTGTACATGAATTAAAGGAATAGGCTATCGCCTAATGTATGCGGCTAGCTGTTTAAAGTGGCAGAACTTAATATTCTAAGGTAGAGACTTACCGGCTAGCCGAATACGAGATAACGGCCAACAGCTAAGTCTGAAAATTTTTGTATGCAAGTGGTTAATCGCTTGATACAAGCGGTTAATTGGTTTCAAATTTAAAACCTTATTTATCTCCTTCTTCCCCTGCACAAACCGATTAGCTATTCACTTATCTCTCTACACTTGTTTCAGCCTTCTCTCAAATTCTCTTATTTTCACTTGATTTCTTGCCAAAATCACTCTCATAACTCACTTTTAAATAAAAAAAAAAAAACCTTCATAATTTCAACCCTTTTAACACAAAATTATCAATAATTCCCAATTTTGAACCTTAACATCTTTGTTTCTTCAATCTTCATTTTCACCCTTTTCACGCCTTCTTTTTACAAAATTGACACCATACACTCTCACTACTCATCCTCTAGATCATTTTAACCGGTCTCATATAATCTTTTTCTCTAAAACATTCTTAACCTTCAATCCAAGCTTTCCTAAAAATGGTAAGGAGCAAAAAACCATCTCGTAAGTGAAAGAAACCCGAGGTGGGATCATCACTTAAATTCGGCAACTGATAATAAAAGTTGTTCTCTTCCTTAAGATAGCATCATCACTTAAATTCTTAAGCATTTTAATGTCCTTATCATTAAACCTCCTCTAGATGACACTAAGGAATTGGGAGATGAGATCATCACCAACCTAGGTTTTGAGTGGAATGTTAATTATAAACAATGGGCAAAAAATAGGAGATTTAAAAACAAACCCACTGCGATGGCTCCTATGGATGACCAATTTATTAATGATATTACGCCACCCCATCTTCTTACTGATCTTCACATCTACCTGAAAGGAGTTCCTCGTCCTTCTCGTGATCCACTTTCTACTTCTATCCCTCCTGCTGATGCTTCTCTATCCTTATCCGCTATGGATCCTATGCAGAGTTGATGTCCAGGGTTAATTCCCTATCCCTCCAGTTCACTGAATTCTAGTTTCAGCAGCAATATATCTTTGAAGCACAGTAGCACCTTTTTGCTCAGCGGCATATTCTGAATGGATAGCAGCTCCTCTTTAATCATCTCGGTGTCTTTCCAAGCTCCTCTTCACAACCATCTCATCCTTCTCAGTGATTTATGTGTCTGCCGCTCTCCTGTACTCGTTGTATTAACATTTGTTTTTATATATGCTTTTTATCGTTTACTTTTTAGTTCTGTGATACCTTTCGGATTTTATGGTTCATATGGATTCTTGTTATGGATATATTTATGACATATTGTTATGACTGTTTTTGGATTATTTGCTTCTAGTTATTCTAGATATAAATCCTAGATGTATGCTGGAAATGATATTTTGGAATTGACGTATGTTGATGTTGTTTGGATATATATTTAGAGTGTATGAGTATTTGGAAATGATATTTAAGAATGCTTTTTGGTAGAATTCTAGCTTTATATTTTTTGTTATGCTTTTGTTTTAAGGGAAATGTTTTCGTTTCTTTTTTTTTGGGAACACTTGCTTTATTTATATGCTTTTAATTTTTTTTTTTTTAAGAAGGGGGAGAAAATCTATTTGCATGCATGTATTTTGGGTAGAGTACATAGGGTACATCTAGTATATTTTTGAAGGGGAGCTTGTATTCAAGTAATAAGGGGGAGTTTTTAAAATACTTTCATAACTGTTTTGAGTCATATATGCCATATACTTAGGGGGAGTAGTAATATTAAAATACATGTGTTTGTCATCATCCAAAAGGGAGAGATTGTTTAGCCTAAAATGTTATATAATCTTTGATTTTGATGATTACAAACAACATGCAAAAAGGGCAATTTGGACAATTCATATTTTACTAGCTTACACATGTTTCAAAAGGCAAATTGTATACTAGTGGAATCAAGCTAAACCATAGACAGAGGACCACTCGAAGAATATTCATAAATGGGTACAAGTTTGTGTAATTTTTGTAATTTTTTTTATTTTTTTTAAAAGGAAAGGGGGGCGGGTAAGCCCAAATACAATTTTTAATCCCCCTTCCCACCCCCAAGAATGGAACCCGAGCTGTCACGGCTCTACAGCGAGAATGGTGACCAACCCGACCACACCCTTGGAGGCTATGTAATTTGTGTAGTTTGGTTTATGTGTATTTCAGTAACTTAAAAGCTCAAGATATTTGCTTTTAAATTATGAACAAATCATCACTTTTCATAAACAAAAAGGTTTATGGTTTTAAAGTAAATGATTTCATCAAAACAAGTATTTTAAGGATCAAGGACTAAAATGAAAATGTTTGAATCTTTGTAGCTCATAAGTTTATTTTCAAACTCTAGAAAAAGGATCTATTCAAAATGAATCTAAATAAGTTGGGCCACAATATAATTTCAAGAAGTAATTTTAGGTCAAAATTTAATTTTTAAAAAAATTGGGAATCAATTCCAGAGATTTGTGACTAGCCGGATGTTTGTTAGCAGTTAACTGGATGCATAAAAATTCTAAAATACAGATTCCAAAGAGTTAACAGTCTACTGACTTCTTCAAGTAGTTAACCGATTATGTATAATTTTTGAAATACGCATTCTAAAAACTTAACAGCTAACTATTTACTATCAAGCGATTAACCGCTTGTTATGCACTTTTAAATTTTTAATTCTAAAGAGTTAACGACTAACCGATTTCATATTGGTGACTAACTAGTTATCTCCAATGGTCACATAAGCGGCTAACCAGTTAATATAAGCAACTAATCGAATCTTTTCCAAAAAAGTGTATAACAGATAGTTGGACAGCCTACACTATATAAACTCAATTCAAACTTATTTTTCTTCTTCTTCTCGAACATCACGAAAATCTGTCTTGAGCATACAACTACTATTGAGCTTTCATTTTTCTAATACACATATATTGGATTATATTTGTACTAGCATTTGTGTGCCTACTCTATTAGAGAGTTTTGTCGTAATATTTAAAATTTTCATCAAGATTGTAAAATTATAAGTGTGGGAAACACTTGGAAAAGGTGTGTGTGAGTACAATACCATTGTAAATATTTATTAACACTTTAGAAGTCAATTGTAAGAAGTTGAAGTCTTTAAAGGCTTGATAGTGAAATTCTCAAGCATGGTTAGCTTAGAGGCGTGGACATAAGCAAGGTATGCCGAACCACGTAAAAACTCTTAAGTTTTCTTTCTCTTTTCCCTATCCTTTTATTTAGTGCTTGCTTGAATTTATATTTTTCAAATTGTTTAATTAATTAATTCAAATTGATTTGTATCGAAAATTTGTATACTCTATAAAATACCCAATTTACCTCCCTCTTAGTTTGCACCTTAGAATTTCACTATCTCTACTTATATTGAATTTTCTTGGAAATGAAATAATTTATATATTTGTATATTTTATTTAAAGTTAGGTTTTCCAACAAATGGGTAAAATTGGTCTCAAGCTAATTTTGTTAATTAACGAATCATTTTAGGAACACAAGGCACAATAAGATATTGTAAATAGGGTTGTGTATTACATTTATGTATTTATGGTTAGTAATGAGATTGTTGATAATATGGATGATTTTATTAATATTATAAGATATAGAAATTTAACTATTGAGGTGGAGTATGGAATTTTGAACATAAGGTGTAATTGATGGTTTTAAGGGTAACATCGTAATTTTTTACTTACAATTATGAATGTACGAGTTGTAATTTCCTAGGTAAATATCTATTTAAAGTTACATCGCATAAAATTAGTTGTATTTTCTCATGTTCAAAACGTAATTATGTCATTTTCTTCATTTAGAAAGAGTCAAGTTGCAAATATCAAAGATATCTAAGCTTAATCATCATTGTAGTGAGTAGAATATACTAAACTTTTAATTTATATTTTTCTCTCAATTTTAATTTTAGTAAATGAAGCATTTTTACAAAGTAATGTTTGAGACTTCGATTAAGTTTTCTAGAAATAGATTTTATGAACATATTAACGTGTTTCTTAAAAGATATGAAAAATGATTTCTTTTTATTTTATTATAAATGAATGAGATTATTTTAGTGAAAAAGAACATAGATTTAAAGTATGTTTAAAGCTTATATACATGTGTATAAAAGTTTGTTTTCATGATCATTAGACAATACCCTTCTCCTCTAATTACAAAGATGAGTATAGAAATACAAATACATAGATCCAGTCACAGATATTCAGTTACAAAGATACAGTAAAAAAAATATAATTGAGATAGAGGCCTTTGGATCCCATTTAAGAACACATATGGCGCCTTTGGATCCCGACCGAGAACATATAACTCTTTTCTTAGTATCCTTGAGTAAGGTTTTAGGTTGTATGCTTGGGTGCTTTACCTTTTAGGGGCTATTTTACCCATACGGTACAATTCTACCTATTATAGCTCCAAGTATGACATTACACTTTTAATATGTCATTGCACCACCCATATGAGGTGGTCGATTTATGTTTCTGGAGATTGATCAATAAAGTTAGTTGAATATTGAATTATTTTTGTAAGATCATATTATAAACTCTAGTTTCCATAATGTGTTGAGTAGCCGAGGTGTATTGACGAGGTAAATGAGGTACACTTAGGGTTAGGCAAAATTTAGTTCGAACCCAATCAGATTTCGGATTGATTGGGTTAAGGAAAAACTCATCCAAACTCAATCTAAATCTATAATTGGACAAAAATATCGGGTTGAATTCGTATTGGTTCATGTCAAATAAAAGTTTGAAAAATGTCACTCTCCGATTTGTAGCATTCTCGATTTTCTTCATCTGTAATTTTCCCCTCACCATGGCCTATAATATAATATTTTTATCTCAATTTTTCAACTAATTTATAAGTTGCAAAGAAACCCTAAACCCAAATAAAAAAATTCATACATAAATTGTGTATTCGGAGAGCAGAATCATGCTTGAGTGGAGGACAGCAAATCGCGGTGCAGCAGCAATCACAATGGCCAATGGATCAAGTAGCAACAGTGGCACAATGCAGGGCAACAGTTCTTGTCGATGCGTCACAGATCGCGATCGCTTTGCGCGAATCTTCGAGCAATTGTGTCAAATCACGTAAGAACTACTTTGCTGCCATGCCATCCTCTCAACATCTGTGTTTGCCATCTTCTGTGCTGTGATTAGTGAGTGCTACGGACTGCCGCTGCGAGTGTGACATGTAAAGAGTTGTTGTGTTGTGTTGTGTGTCAAAGGCAGAGGGCATGATGTTTGATCAATTTTTTTTTTTTTTTTTGAGATGATATAATGTTTGATCAATTGATTGTTTGTAAATTATAATTCAATTAGGTTTTGTTTTTTATTTTTTTATTTTTTTAAAGAGGCCAACTCGATCGAATTGGGTTAATAAGCCGATTCAATCCTAACCTTATTTTTTCCTGATCAAGTCGGAGTAGATCGGGCTATTGACGCACGTCTAGGTACACCTATGTCACTGGAAACTGATTTAGCATTAGAGTTTTAATCTACGTGGCTCATGATGGCTAAATGACTACTACAAAAGTTATTTGGGGTTTATGACATAATTGGAACTGCTAACGATTGTTAGATAACTATCCATAGCACATAATGGTTGGATAATTGATCATGTTCATTAGCTAACTGCTGTTGTAGTTATTTAGGTGTTAAATCATCGAGGGAGTTACTCTAAGGTACCCAAACTATAGCCAAGATAGTTGAAGTTTTGGGAAAATACTTTGAGAGAACTACGTCAGATAGTTTTTAGATAGAGGGAGAAATTGTAAGGTATGTAATCTCTGAAAATCAGAATATCTCCATTGTAATATCCTTGGCAATTAATAAATCTCAACAAGAGTATGTTTGTCCTCGTAGATATAGACCTAATGATGCCAAACGGCATAAATCTCCTGTATTATTCTCTTTACTAATTTTGCTCTTACTATTTGTTGTTATGTGTGACTTTATTTATGCTTTATTTATTCCACAACTCAATTGATATGAGGTAGCCGAGCTATAATAGAGAATAGTTGGATTACTCCAAGAACTATCCTCACCAATTAATTTGGCTTCTTCCCTACAATTTTGGGAGTACCTACTTTACAAATTTACGGGTTGGAAATGTCAATAATATAAGGGATGAAGGGAATAAACCTAGATTTTTCAATTTTTTAATTAAAATCTTTTAGGACCGATCTCAAAAAACATATAAGAATTAAGTAATCTAGAAATTCATATCTTGATATTTTGAGAAGATGAACAATTGAGAGTTGTAGATCCGCCTCCAAACGATCTTCCAGGCTATGACTCAAGTTTGATCAACACTAGACGTGTGGGCGTCTGTTTCACCACTTCCAATTGTAATTGGCTCCTCTTAGATGCCTTCTTTATTTTTCTTAAAATCATTGGGGTTCTCCTCTGTCTCTATTTAAGAGAATAATATCCATTTTATAATATCTTATGAAAAACCCTAATATGTTAGGATTAGGATTTCTATTTAAAATAGAATTCCTCTTTTAACTATCTCTCCACTTACGTAAAAGTGGAATGAATGTGTAACTAACTAGGAGACCACCTTGTAAAATATTACAAGCCCCTATTTACACTTAAATATAACATACTAGGCCTTAACAAATATTATAATTATGATTTTTATCTAATATGTCAGTTTTTCTTGCTTTTGAGTCCAGTGATGGTGTTGTCAATTAAATGAGCTAACCCGGGGATCATTTGGGAACATACAATAGAGGCTACAATAATTAAATTTGTAATTAAATAAATATAATTATTTAATTCTAATTCTACTCCACTATAAGATTGGAACTGACTTCCATAATTGTATGCTCGAATATAATACGCCCAAGCCACATTGATTTCTTTACTGCACAATCCTTTGTACCACATCGTTAATTTAAATTGATATCTCAACTGTCCAATCAATTTAATTACATCTTGTTCCTTGATACTTACTGGTTTTCTCTAATGATCATTTTCAACATACTTATTTATGTTGAGACACTCTGGCCAGAGAATTCTATGATCAAGTACTGAAAATCCATCAAGAGATGTGTCGTACAAATTCTATATTGTTAATCTACAATTTCAATATTTGTAATTGCTCCCACCAAGATACCGCATAATCTAGACTACATTTTTATGTCATGCTCATTGGTAAATCAAATGAAATAACAATTACAATTATGAAATCATAACTAACTCAATATTAAGATTATAGTAAATCAATGCCTATGAGATTTAATAAGTCTGACAGTTATTACTAGGTTAATTAAATCTCATATGTGATTCAGTTCAATGTAGACATACTACATCAATAAATTCATACATGATTAAGACAAATCACTCGATGAATTTATTACAATCTATACCTAAATAAAGTGCCCAACTTCCTCTGAATGTGTTTTTGTTTCTTGTGGTTTCTTGGTTCTTTTGATTAAGCCACTGCACCATTATTATCGAAAAATAATTTAAGTGGTGCACTTGCAACAAATACCACATCAAGATCTCGAAGGAACTTGCGGAGCCATACCGCTTCTTTTACAGCCTCAGATGCAGCCACATATTAAGCTTTTATTGTGGAGTCTGCGATACAGGATTGTTTCACACTCCCCAAACTAATAGCTCCACTTCCTAATGTAAACACATAGCCAGAAGTAGACTTTCTAGAATTCTTATCTGACATAAAGTCAGAATCAGTATAACCCACTAGAGTAAGTTCATCACCAGAATACACAAGCATATAATCCTTAGCTTCTTTTCAGACACTTCATTATATGCTTGACAGCAGTCTAGTGTTTAGGTCCAGGATTAAATTGATATCTATTAACCATCCCAATCGCAAAACTTGTGTTTGGTCTAGTGCAAAGCATGACATACATGAGACTTCCCACAGCTTCCGCGTAGGGAACTCGTCTCATTTTCTCTATCTTGTGAGAAATTTTAGGTGATTGATCCTTAAAGGATAAAATTCCATGTCTGAATGGTAACAAACCAATCTTGGAATTTACCATGCTAAATATAGCCAATATCTTATCGATATAGACCACTTGAGACAAAGCTATCGTTTTATTCTTCCAGTCTCGTAGCAACTTGATACCAAGAATATAACTAGCTTCTCCCAGATCTTTAATATCAAATTGTTTTGCTAGCCAACTCTTTATAGTAGTCAATACTCCTACATCGTTTCCGATAAGGAGAATATCATTTAAATAAAGAATTAGGAAGGCTACAGATTTTCCCTGAATTTTCTTGTACACACATGGTTCATCAATATTCTGAATGAATCCAAACGATTTCATCGCTTGATCAAATCTGATGTTCCACGACTGGGATGCTTGCTTCAATCCATAGATGGATCTTTGCAACTTGCTTACCAAGTGTTCTTGACCTTTTTGTATGAATCCATCTGGTTGCTGCATAAAGATGTCTTCTTTAAGATGTCCATTAAGAAAGGCAGTCTTGACATCCATTTGCCAAATTTCATAAAGATGTCTTCTTTAAATGTTTCCATCGTTCTGTTTACTCATCATTTTCTCTTATAGATCTACTTGCATCCAATAGGTTTTACCCCATTTGTTGTCTTTACAAGTTCCCAGAATACATAGATTCCATTTCAATGTTTAACATCACTATCTATTAGAGTTTCATTGTATCTAGTGGGATTTTATACATGCTCATATGAGATAGCCGTATAGGTTTCTCTCAATAATATGTATCTTGTTTGGTAATCTAGTTACCCTCCCACTACGATGAGGTTCTAAAAGTGATAATTTATCAAGGATAATCCTTTTGTTAATCATTCTTGCTCTTTTCTATGCTTACATAAATAGAAAACTGAGCATCAATATGATCTCCTTACTTTATGATCTCTCTAGTTTTACCTTATTCATAGGTTATAAGTCATTTATATAGTATTCCTCAAGGAAAGTATAGTGTATGTTTGCAAATACATTCTTGTCTTAAGGTCTATAAATTAGACTTTCCTTTATTCCTTTAGAATACCTAAAACATGCATACTTTTGAACATGAATCCATATTTTCTGCCTATAATTTTAGTATAAATACTAGTGAATCTCCAACTATAGATGTGTCACAAATTAAGTTTGTGACATGTCCATAATTCCATTGAGTAATAGGCACTGATATAGATAAAATTAAGTTCAATAGTCCATGCAATTTTAAATACTGGTATCTAGAATAAAAAAAGGTAAATGATAAATCACTAAGTATATATCTTATTTTATCCAAAAGAATCTTGTTTGTCCATATAATGACACTATTATGTCACAATGTTCATTATAAATGGGAATTTATCCCATTTTACAACCAAATGGGCTTTAATTTCTCTAGAGAGATATTCTTTACTTCGATTAGATCGAAGCTCTTTTATGTTTTTGTCTAATTGCTTCTTTGTCTTATCCATATACTCTTTTGAATTTCAAAAGCCAAGGAATCATGACGCATTTAGACAAACATAAATGCGATGAATATTTATTAATTAGATTGATAAAATACTCATAACCTCTACTTACATGTAAACTAATTAGTCCGCATACATTTGTATGCACTAATTCCATACAATTCAATATTACGCTTTCTTTTTGCTCAAAATGAGCTACCTTGTCATATTACTCTTCTAAATAAGATTTGTAGAGTATTAATGATCAACCTCAAATAGGTCAGGAATGACCTATTATTAATCATTCTCATGAAATCTTATTATAGTTTATATGATTTAAGCATAAATATTAGAAGTACCATTGGTTTTAGAAAAACATTTCTTTTCTTAGATAAATAATATATTTTTTATCATTATATCTTGCTTTGAACAGATCAATAGACTTATATGATATTAATTGTCTTTGTAAAGTACAAAAATGAGTTATTAACAGAGGATCAAAAAATAACAGTGTACTTCTGTTTAAAAACAAGCCACCGAAATTAAATTCCTCTAATGTTTGGAATACAAAGACAAATATCAAAACTTAAAGTCTCATGAAATTAATCTATTCCTCTCATCTGATATAAACTAGTATCTTTCTCTACTGCTGCTTAAAGCTTTCTTCACTTAATCTCTTAGTTTCCTGAAAATCAAATAAATGATTTTACAAATAAAGTTAGTTATCTCAGAATTCACTATTGCATTAATCAATAGAAAACCGAACTAATTAGGAAGCTTAAAGATTTCCTATACCTGATTTTAATAATCTTAGGACAATCTTTCTTCTGATGACCCTTCTGTCCACATTTGAAGCACTTGTCTTTCGACTTGCCATCTTTTCTAGTAGACAGGTTCCTTGTGTCAATTCTCTTTTGCCTACCCTTGTCTTTCGACTTAGGCTTTAAAGAGAATTCCTTTTTAGGAAGTTCTTTGCTATGATAATATTCTTCTATAGCATGTAGTTCGTACATCAATTGAACTAAAGTCATATCTCTATTGCTTAAGATATAGCTGACCTTAAACTCTCTGAATGTATCAAGTAAAGATTCAATCACCATGTTGATCTTTGTTTTATCATCGATATCAACACCATGAATCTCAACTTCATTCAAATAGTCCATCATTTTAAGGACATGATCACGAACTCTTGTACCCTCTACCATCTTGGTGTCAGTGACACGTTTTAACGCTGTTTTTCTAGCAGAATCAGTATTTTGCCCAAAAATTTGATGGAGACTAGCCAATATTTCAGTGGTTGTTTCCATGCTCCGAAGTTTGTTCTGCAATTCCATAGAAATCAAAGCCAATATATAGCGCTTAGCCATTTTGTTAGCCTCGCACCATTTCTCATAAGACTCCTTCTGATTTCTATAATCGTATAACGTTGGTACTGGAGGGTATTGTTGGGTCAGAACATATTTGTAGTCTTTAGCAGTGAGAATATTAAATAGATTGCGTTTCCAATCTAAGTAATTTTCACCAGTGAATTCATTTTTAACCAGGATGATTAATAGTGGGTTGATGGAAGACATTTTCTGAAAAATAAAACATACATGCATAAATACATTGATATAACAGTCACAATAAATTCTAAAAATGCAAAAAACCGTAAATGCATTTTATTTTATTGTAACGATAATCTAGTACCGCTTTAGCAAGCTATCCATTGGGGAAGTCATGCCGCCACTTACCAGACCCAATTAACTAATAGATTATTTACTATCATGTCGTAACATGATAAATAACTATTGTTATCTTTTAGGGCCAAAATTTTGTTAACAGAGCTTCGTTGGGAAGATTAATAACAAATTTTGTTGAGTGTATAACCATTGTTTCAATCTACGTATTTCTCATATCATGTAGCCACCGTTAGGATGATCAACAGATTGAAAAAATTTTTCGATTTTATCTTTAAAGAAGTTCATCAAATAAAATGTCTAATATATATACCCTCCGTAGGGAGCATCACCGTATCATGAAGTCGAGATATATATATAATTTTATTATTGAACTAACAATAGAGCCTATAGGAAAATTATCTTGAATTTTCCCTCTCCCACTCAATATTTTAAAGTTTGGTTTTTCCTTTTAAAACATACATATATTGTTAATTGCATGCTTCCTATAATATTATCTAAGTGATATATTATATTATTAAGCATTTGTAAATTTCAAACAATATACTTGAATTCATTTTATATGAATGACATATATTATTTATGCATAGAGTGGCACTACCTATTCTATATGACATGTTATCATGAGTATGTTCACATCTAAAACACAATATATAGAAAAATAAATAAATAATCTCAAATCATGGTTTTCCTAAAACAATATTAACTCTTAAGCCTAATCTTCATTGGGCTTCATGTCAATATCTTCTTCTCTTGGATTATCTTTGTTGATGGTCTTGGCTAATATGGACTTTAAATTTATTATTGGTCCAAAATTTTTAATTTTAAAAATTTTTAATTTTAAAGAAAATAAAATAAAATTTTAAATAAAAATTTTGGACAAAAAATAAATTTAATTTCTTTAAACTATATCCATGCATTTTAATCAATTAAACCCAAATTTTATTGAATTTAAAACTAGGATTTTCTAAATCCAAAATTATTTTTGGACTTAAACGCATTATAATAAACTAACTTTGCCTATGATAAAAATAATATAGAAATTAGGGGCCTGAATGATAATTACCACTCAAAACCCAAATCTCTTTTGTTTTCTCCAGCCGCCGTCACCAAAGACTAAAGTTTCCGTTCGTCCCTTTTTCGGTGGGCACTTGCCTCTGTCGAGCCAGAAAAACGCCCTTGCCGATGCCGGACATCAGATGCTGCCGTTGCCGAGCGAGGACTGTTGTTGCTGCTGCTGCGCACACGAGGCCTGCTGCTGCCACGCGAGGATTGCTGTTTTTTGGTTGGTCCTGCGGGATCTGCAGCTGTTCTTCACGGATGAATCGCGCGTGCTGATGCCTGCTGCTGCTGCCCTCTGTGCACGCTGCCTGCTGCTGCTACGCGTTACCAACTGCCTACTGTTGTAGCTGCTGCTGCGCGCGCGTCTTGCTGCCCACGCGGGGGCCTGCTACGAGAACACGCGCGCGTCCTGCTGCAACTGGTTTTACTGGTTTTGTGCGTTGTGGTTCTTTCTCGGGAAAATCCTCCTCTTTTTTTTTAATTGTTACATATTACAACCTTTGATGATTTACAAAAAATTTCAAACTATAAAATTAAATCAAAAGGGAAACATGGTGATAATAGACCACTTCTTTTGTTATAAATCTAAAATAAAAATACAAATAAATTTCTAACCATTAATTGAGACAATCCAAACATGCTTTATTCATATATTAACAAAAAATATATATCTAAATAAATTGTGCCATTCTAATACATAATTAACAAAATAGATTTCTTACGAAATTCTTATATATTATTATGAGATGGCTCTGATACTAATTGAAGGGAATAAAACTAGGTTTTTTAATTTTTCAATTCAAACCTTTTAGGATCGATCTCATACAACATAAAAATTAAGTAATCTAAAAATTCATACCTTGATGTTTTGAGAAGATGAACAATTGAGAGTTGTAGATCCGCCTCCAAACGATCTTCCAGGCTATGACTCAAGTTTGATCAACACTAGACGTGTGGGCGTCTGTTTCACCACTTCCAATTGTAATTGGCTCCTCTTAGATGCCTTCTTTATTTTTCTTAAAATCATTGGGGTTCTCCTCTGTCTCTATTTAAGAGAATAATATCCATTTTATAATATCTTATGAAAAACCCTAATATGTTAGGATTAGGATTTCTATTTAAAATAGAATTCCTCTTTTAACTATCTCTCCACTTACGTAAAAGTGGAATGAATGTGTAACTAACTAGGAGACCACCTTGTAAAATATTACAAGCCCCTATTTACACTTAAATATAACATACTAGGCCTTAACAAATATTATAATTATGATTTTTATCTAATATGTCAGTTTTTCTTGCTTTTGAGTCCAGTGATGGTGTTGTCAATTAAATGAGCTAACCCGGGGATCATTTGGGAACATACAATAGAGGCTACAATAATTAAATTTGTAATTAAACAAATATAATTCTTTAATTCCAATTCTACTCCACTATAAGATTGGAACTGACCTTCATAATTGTATGCTCGAATATAATTCGCCCAAGTCACATTGATTTCTTTACTGCACAATCCTTTGTACCACATCATTAATTTAAATTGATATCTCAACTATCCAATCAATTTAAATACATCTTGTTCCTTGATACTTACTGGTTTTCTCTAATGATCATTTTCAACATACTTATTTATGTTGAGACACTCTCGCCAGAGAATTCTATGATCAAGTACTGAAAACCCATCAAGAGATGTATCGTACAAATTTTATATTGTTAATCTACAATTTCAATATTTGTAATTGCTCCCACCAAGATACCGCATAATCTAGACTAAATTTGTATGTCATACCCATTGGTAAATCAAATGAAATAACAACTACAATAATGAAATCATAAATAACTCAAGATTAAGATTACAGTAAATCAATGCATATGAGGTTTAATAAGTCTGACAGTTATTACTAGGTTAATTAAATCTCATATGTGATCCAGTTCAATGTATACATACTACATCAATAAATTCATACATAATTGAGACAAATCACTCAATGAATTTGTTACAATCTATACCTAAATAAAGTGCCCAACTTTATTTATCAATTGAGAACTTAATTTATTTAATTATAAGATAACTTGTATTTATGTCTTCTACGAATCCACATGGTGATCGCATAAGTACATATAATATGATTAAATGGACTTTACTTAAAATATTAATGCAATTCAAAATATCTGAATAAATACTTGAAATATTTTATTAATCAAAAAATTAATATGTTTTAAAGAGCACATAATCCCACCAAGGGAAACTACCAAATTTTTGAAAAATGATGATTTTATTTATTCATATTAAAATTCCTATGATCTATATCCCCCTTCCCTTCAAAATAGAAATAAGAAAATTTGGAAATATCGGTTGAATTTAAATTTTGAAAAAATATTATTCATATATATTATAAATTGTATTTTATTCTAATGCAATTTATCTACCATAATCCAAGTCAACAGAATTCCTAAATAAATATATTTGAATTAATTCAATTTTAAAATTATGGATGAAACTAATTATACACTCGCTTGGAGTTCGGAGCAGCTCATTTCACTGTCACCACGAGGACATGCACTTACAGAAATTTACTTGATATCTTATATACGAGACAATAATGGCACTTTACAGATTATAATTGATTGTGGAATCATGTTCACTTTATTCCAATTACTAGAACTTACAATGAAACCAAAGCATTCCCTTTGCAACTAAATGAATTAATCCCGTGCTTCTTTGGTGCAATATTCAATTTATTCATCAAGTTTGCTTTACTGTCAAGCATTCATTATAGTCTTGTATGCGACTCTTTTCACTTAATTTTCCCTGTTGTCTTGTTGTTCGAGGGTGACAATTTTCATACTAGATACAATTAATCCAACTGAGCAGTCCTTAGAAAGATAATTGCTAGATTATTTCGCTTCAAAGACATTATAACCAAAACCAAACTGCTTAGCAATATTGTGGGGCCTAAGCTCTTTATTAATTTATTACAAACCTAATCCTCAACCTTTTTAGCCGACTGTGTTTTTCCATGTTCACCAACACACTGACTTGGTATTCAAATGTGTGACATGTCGGTGCATTTTCAGATATCTAAGGTGGCGTCGTATATATGGAAACAAACTTTGCTGTATTTCCAAATGAAAACAATGCTTAAAATTTGGTGTAAAACGTGAAACACGAAATTAAATTTACTGGACAAAATAATTGTCTGAATACGCCACAGCACTGGAAACTTTTGTCCTGAAGCCAGAGAACAGCTCATCTATAATCTATTACTGAGCATATGTGAACTATATGCGACACTGCAATTTCTTCTACTGCATCTAAAATGGGTCAATTGTTTAAATGATGAGCATGCATAATTCATTTTCCAGGAAATTTAATCAGCAAAAAAAAAATTGATTACTAACAATATGAGACTCATGATAGCATGGAACTTAATCACTGATCAGGGTCAAATTTATAATTATATACATCGCGGACATACTAAATTTCAAACACCAAAAAGGCTATTTTTACTAGATCTGAGCCCAATAATACTCAATCCTTAAACACAAACCTACTACTGCTCAATAACTCAGCCCCCTTAACATTTTTTTAATCGTCTCAAAACTAGAATTACACTAACAACTACTGAAGAACAAATAGTAGAACATGAAAATATGCTATATTACAGAGCTTTGTGCGCTACCGGGAAGCCTTAAAATGTCCCAGAGCCGAGTGCCATTAACAATGAAATCTTGATCGCAACTCTTTATTGGGTATCTCCAACTTTGGCTGCTAGGACGTTCTTGAGCTGCTCCTGCGTGTAAAACCGACTTCCCATCTTTACAGTAGCTTGTTGGATCATCAAATCATTCACCACAGACATACTTGCATGATTCACTTCCAAGTCCAACTCTTTCAAAGCTTGCATTAACTTAGCTGCAGGATGGTTCTTCTTACTAGACTGAATCCTAATCATAGCATCCCATCCAATTATCTTCACCTCAATATCCAAGTCAAGCAATTTACTAGCATGGTTTGACATTTTCAGGTCTTGATCAGATGTTGATGGCCCTGAATGGGAATCTTTGCCACCACCTCCCAACTCCTCCTTCATCGATGCCAATTCCTTTTGTAAATCCTCTTTATCAGACTCTGCACTTTGAAGCTTCGTTCTAAGCTCATTGATATAAGAAATTGCATCACCAAGTAGTGAAGCTTTGTCCATCTTAGAAACATTAGGCACAACAGCTCGCAAAGCATAGAATCTCTGATTAAGCTTCTCTCTTCTTTGACGCTCAGCTTCCACATGATTCAAAGGCTCTTCTCTTCCATTTGCGGGTTTTCTCCCCCGCTTACGTGGCTTCTTTTCAGGTTCGACAACCCTGCTACTATCAGGGTCCTTAACAACAGAAGCTTCAAGATCGGAATGATCGGAATCACCAGCACCACCACTTGATTTTACAACACCAGATGATGGCAAAATCACACCAGAAGTAAACGAAAGCATCCCCTCTTCAGTACTACCTCTCGAAGTAGGAGATCTTTTCTTCTTATTACTCTCCTCTGCTACAAATTGAGAGTGATTGGACAACAAACTGTTATTCCCATTAGCAGTACAAGAACTTCTCTTACTCTCTGCAAAATTCAATATCTCCCCGGACTCAGGCTTAAACAAACGTGAACTCCCGTTTCTTACACTGTTATGATCATAGGCATATTCAGAGAAATTCAGTTCTCTGGTAAAAAAACTCTGTGTCTGCGGAATCTGTTGATGTTGTAAATCAATACTTTCAGTTAAAGAAACTGAACTGGGATGCTCAAAAGGAATTCCTTTTGAAAGATTAGACGCGGAACCAGAACCGATTGCCGGTGTTGTTGTTGTTGTTGCAGCTGCAGAATCTTTGATTTCAATGAAACCCGGAGTGGGAGTCGAAGTGGGATTGGGATCATTAATCCATGAAGACGGATCATTCTCTCCTTGATCCGGGTTTTGCATAGCAGCAGGCCAAGTACCAATCTCCATACTGCCGTTAAAATTAAACAAAAATCGAACCTTATTCATCAGATCCGAGTTTTGAATAATCACCTCAGTGGACCCCAATTCAACAACCCCATTTGCCGACGGTATACAAACCAAAGTCTGTAACCCGAAAACCTGCCCCTGTCTCGCCCGGTCACAAGCCGAATTCGCCAGTCGCTCCGCTCCACTAACCCAAACCGGACTGTTACCAAAATACGCTTGACCCGGAAGCCCGCCACCGCCACCGCCACCGCCTCCGGTCACATAAAATGATTGAGTCATCGAAATCAAGAAGAACCATTCTGTATCTGTAACCTCTTCATCAACAGCATCATCAGTCGGCGAAGATGTTGATCCAGAAATCAACGAGTTAAGCTCGCGCAGCACCTTCTTACGATGCTCCTGCTCCGCAGCTGATGACGTTTTATTTTTTGATGATTTTCCTTTCTCTCCTTCTCCTTTGTAATACCCATCGCCCCATCCTAACATAGAGGAGCCGGAGTAGTCACATGAGGATTGCCAGAATATGGCGTAGGTCCAGCCCTCACGCGACCCTTCAATCAATTGCTGAAGCCGTTGCTGGAGGGTTTCTTGATTGAAGAATTGCTGTTGATGTTGTTGCTGTTGTTGGGATGAAGAAGAGATGTGATTCTTCATCGGGTCGGCTGTAGATGCAGAAGACTGTGAAGGCGGCCAAATACCGGTCAAATCAGAGCTCATGAAAGCTTCCATTACAGAGCCGTTATCGTCATTCCATAGATTCATCGTTGAAGGTAACCGGTAGTCCGTCATAACATTGACCTACTACCCAATAAGCCGTATGCGTGGGGAGAGGATTACAAGTTGGAGAAGGAAATTGAAGGTAAGGAAATGAGAGAGAGAAAGAGAGACAGAGAGAGGTGAGATGGGAGGTGAGGGTGGTGAAGGCAAGGTTAAGGGTGCATTTGGGTTTGGGTTTTATTTCAAGTGAATTTCAGCTAAATTTTTGTGCAAAAAAGAAAGAAAAAAATTTAAAAAAAAAAAAAAGAGTGACAGCAGTTTCTAGGAAGAGGGCGATTGGCGATTTAATCGGGAAAAGCCGGCGTGAGTGATTAATATCTAGGGTTAGCTTTGAGTGTCAAGCTAAGCTTGGATGAGATGAGAGATAAACGTGGTGATAGTGGACAGTGCTGTTGACTGGGGTGAGTTCAGAAAGCGAAAAACGAAAATGAGAATGTATTCTGTGGGCTCATCACACGCTCACACAGTCACAGTGGCCACATTAAAAATAATAATTATGCAATTTCATTAGAAAGGAAAAATCACTCTCTTTATTGTTGGTAAAATTATTAAATTATGTAGTAAGAGTAGTGGTTTAAGAGTTATAAATTTTTATATAAATTGATGTAGTATGATTAAATATTAGATCTATCAATTAATAATTATTATTTAATTTTTTATTACTGACAGTTATTAAACTATTTATATGTAAATGAACATTTTACCTAAGAAAATACTTTTTTTTTTCAAATTCTTATTTAGAAAAATACCTATGCATTCATCAATTCATAACCTCAATTAAATAATATTTTTATATGGTACCCACTAGAGACCTGTGTGTTGAATTAATAATAAAATAATCATTATAATTTCATATAGGACGCACTTCTTAGGGTTTTGATAAATTACACCTTCTCACACCAGTTTGTGACTCCCACTTGACCTTACAGTCGAAGCACTGTTTATTGTGAGGGGTGGACCTTATAGTCGGAGCACTGTTTATTGTGAGGGGCGCACCTTATAGCAAACTGTAAAGTAGCCCCTTCCCCATTCTTATATAAATTAATAATTTATTAATGTGTAACTAAATTCAAATAATATGTCTAAGAAACTTTCATAAAATGATTTAAATTCAATTACGAAGTGTTGAGTATATATCAATTCGGCACTAGATCTAAATTCTTCATAAAATATATATCTAGTATTGCTTTTTCTTTTTGAAATTGGTGTCGACTTGGACCAAGCTCCCAAAGCACAACTGAGCGGCCTTTAGCCAATTTTTTTGTTAGCTGTCAAGTATTCGACCGGGAGATATTGATTAAAAATTGTATTTACACTCTACTTATCCCTTACTTTTAAAAATAATTATATTTATATTATATGTATTGTATTTAGGGATGGTAAAATTACCCATCAATCCTCAAACCTACTCAAACTGCTTGCAAAAATTTGCTCATTGTATGTAAGTTTGAGGGTTGTGGGCGGGTTTAGTATTTTAAATGTACTCGCTACATGTTGCAAATGGGTTTGGTATCAAGAAAAAATCTTATGGTTACTAATGCAGGTATCTGCCAACCCACATTCTTTATTTTAATTATTTATATTTTTAATTTTAATCATAAAAATTAAATTACAAAAATTTAATCATAAATATATGTAAGTTAAAGTTCCTAATTTCTAAGCATAACATATCTCATTGCAGCACATACATACATATACACCAGAAGGTTATCCATAGTCCTGTACTGCCCTAGCAACGGGTCTTCATATCCAAGATAATATATAATAGAATTAAATTGGAGGGTACGGTCGCTCCTAAAGATGCAAATAAGCTAATAATAGTGTGACAAGTGTATGATTGTGAATAAAAGTAATAAAGTAATACTCTATACTAATGATGTGTAATGATTAAAGTAAGTATAATGTATAAGATAGATTTTATAAGGATAAGATATAATTATGTTTTTTTGTCTTTATTATAATAGTAAAATTCCCTTAATACCTACAAAAATGGATCTTCAATATTATAATAAATCATCGATCTTGTCCTTTTTTTAAAAAAAAATAAAATTCTCTTTAATAGTTATATTTTTCTTTTTGGTATTAGAGCCTCTACTCCCTAAAGGAGTCTTCTATATTTTCTATAATAGATTATGCTCTATGGTTACTGCTTAGTCAGATTTTTCATATCATAAATATTATATATCCTTGAGATCAAATTATTTTGACTAAGAAATATATAGCTTAAATTCTTTTGAGTAAGCATAGCGCCTTTTTGTTAAGGCTAAGAAGAGCCTTATATTTTGGGCTTATCGCAAGGAAGAAAGAATTCTGTTATATATTCTTCTGTATAACCATGATATAACTCAGTTTTTTAAGTAAATACTTCTAGCATGAAAATTTCTTCTACCTCAACTAGTAATTTTACTATCATAAATTTTCATTTTAAAGCTCAAGAAGAACCCCAAAAATAAATACAATCTTTCCATCTAAATCATCTTGATCTATATAAATTATATCATATGAATACTATAGCTTCTTCTATTAAAGCAATTGTACCTTTTCGACAACCTAAGCTCAAGTCTGTGTATAAGCTTGCTGAAATCTTTGTACAGCCTATCTTTTTTACTTCAAAAGAAAAATATCTTCCTAGTCTTTCTTCTAAAGATATTAAGAGATATAGATATGAAGGATATAATGGACTGCATCTAGAAGCAATTAGAATTAGTCTCCAACCCTTATTTCTTACAGGAAAAAATGTTACTTGTTTCCTAGTAATTCTTGACAAAATGTGAAAAACTTTTGAAAATGTTTTGATTTCAATAGCAGAAGTAGGTCTTAATTAAGTTCATGTTGTCATCCAAGTAGAGTCAAACTTCACTTTGGATCTACACAGAACCACACTCCCAGAAGCCATAAAATTATTAATCTAGATTAATAGGTTAACAATGAATCTAAATGAGTTAGCCCTTGCTGTACGCTATTCCATAACCTATAAAGTCCAAACCTATATATTCTCAATGAGTCATACTAATCTTCCCATCACTAGAAAGATTGGTAGTGAAAGAAGGATCATTCAACCATAAACTTATAAATAGAACAGATTACTCTTTCTTCTCCAATGGATCAATGAGAATGAGCAAAACAACAAACATTTTCATATCCATGAAGATTTTAATATTGATTGCTAGAAGGAAGAGTATTAGTTTCTTTTCCTAGGGTAAAAATCATTGTAGCCTTGCGAAAAGTGCCAATTGGTTGGCAAGCATCCAAAATCATGTTCTCATATGCCAAAAAGATCTTACTTAATCAGACATATGGGTCCAATCAGAGTTATCAATGCTCCTACTTGTAAAGACTCAATCAGAAATGTTTTTAGAGAATATGCAACTATTAAATGGATAGTCCAAAAGATAGTTAAGTAGAATTTGGACCAATTGAGAAGGAAATCAACTGGAATAATATCAATGCTTTAGAACAAAATAAAGCATTGGATGAAGTCCTTACTCAACAATAACAATTGCACAACAAATACAAAAATTGCAAAAGTCAGCAAAACTTATATAAAGCTGACTATGAGACAACTCTCTAATTGGCATGAACCTAGAGGAATGTCTATGATTTGTTTCATAGGAGGACTCAGTGATGTAGAAAAAACAAAAATACTGCAATGCTGCTAAGATTATTTTCGCAAACAAAAGAAAATATCTTAGAAAATAGATAACCCTCTCAAACCAGTTTATGTATGGGAAGAAAGTCCCTCTAAAAACAACATCAAAGGATTTTGGAGAAGCTCCAAAATGCCTCATGTTGAGCCATGTCCGATTCAAATAACAGGTAGGGAAGATGACTCAGATGATAGTACTTCTGAATCAAATTCTCTTGCACTAATACCTGTTAAGATGGAGAGACCACATTTTTTAGTTAATCTTACATCTGTAGCTACCACAAGAAGAAGGTTCTAGCAATCTATATATGAAACTAGACAAGCATTAGGAATGGCATCAACAGTCATAGTTGAGTCATATCAACAACAACAACCATCTCCACAACCATAACAAGATCCTCCATTCTAATAACAACCACCTGAATAACCTGCAGCTGAAGCTGAGGGGGAAACACATCCTTAAGTTCCTCATGCTCCAATCGAAAAAAAATTATAGAGCATTGATGATGCCAAACTCAAAGACAAAGCAGCCTACATTGAAAAAATGATTGCATGGTATGAAAGAAAAAATCAATGATCCACATCTCACTAAACATGATGTTACATGCAGAATAATTGCTGAATTTATTAGATCTTTACAAAGATATTGGTTTTCGTTCAATGAATAATAAAAGGAGTATATTTTAAGTATACCAAAACCACGCACTACTCTTATAAACAATTTGATTTGAATTTTATTGGAATAAAAGACAATGAAGCTAAGATGGCAGAAAAATAATTTTTGCAAAATAAGTGTTGTGATGTCAAAAAGCTTGAAGAATATTATATAAAGCAAGAACACCTCTATTATATATTCAATAAATAGACAAACACAATCAAAAGAGCATTCATTTTCAACATGCCTCAGATAGTAGCAGAAATGATTGAAGTAAAATTCAAAATTGAAGGCTATACTGAATTGAAAAATTTTAGTCTAACAAGATTATTTCAGACTCTAAAAAAATTGATCAAGAATCATTACAGAAATCATGAGCTAAAAAAGTAATGAACCAGATTGAGAAAACTTCTCTCTCTAAATATTGCAATGTTGAACCACAAAAATTTTTATGTTAAGAGAACAGCAAGACATGTCGTTGCAAACAAAGTTCCACAAAAGAAGAAAAGCCTGGAAGCCGTATAAAGGCTTAGAGCATAGATTTGTCAAGAAGGAAAAATTTCAAAAGAAATCAAGCAGATGTTTCATATATGGAAAGAAATGACACTATACCAAATAATGCAAATCCAAGAAAAGAGTTCCAACAAAGCTCTTATAAATAATAGATAATTCGAACTTTGATGATACTCTGTACACATTATTTGAAAATCCAACAAATGTAATATTTGCATTGGATACTCAAGATCAAGAGTCTGTTGCATCCACTGATGAATTTGATGAATCATATTTTTCTTCTAAATTTGATAAGCCAATCATGCTATTAATGAAGAAAAACAATATGATTATACATTTATAGGTGACTTAACCATACAATCAGGACCTCAGTTCAGGTCATATGTAAATTCATCATTAAAATCACTAAAGAGAAATAAATTGTACTCACTACTTTAATTAATATAGGAATAGTATTATCTATTATCTATGGTGATTGCAATCACTGATATATGTGATTTAACCATGCAATCAGGACCTTCATTCCAACCATATGTAAAAGTTATCCTGAAAATCAATAAAGAGAAACAAATTGCACTCACTACTTTGATTGATATAAGAGCAGTATCATCTATTATCTATAGTGATTGTTTACCCAAGAAATTTCATGTTCCTACTTAAGTTAGCTTCCTATAAGTCAACAGAAATAACTTCTATAGTCATAAGTATATCAAACCAATTGAACTTTTGTCATCTGGTTTAAGGCATAATTTGTTTGCTTATAATCAATCTGGAGAAGACTTATTGCTTGGAATTGATTTTTTTAGTCTCATTGCACCATTTATTTTCTATCCTAAAGGATTTTGCTACACTATTATTAATCTAATTGATTATACATCTCATATATTTATAATTCCATGGGTTGAACAACAATCCATATAGAGGGGTAACAAAGCAAAAATTCATTCCACATCAGTCCAAAAATTCAAAATGCAGAATAAAAAGCTTCTACAGTGTTGTGCAGATATTCTAAATAAATTCTAGTCAAGAGAAAAATATTTTGTCTTATTGCCATACAAAGACGGATGGATCATGCCTCATTAAATAGCCTCTCATCTAGGAGCGCCTCATGATGAAGAACTGTACAAATAAGAAATTCAATCACTATTGAATCTTAAACTTATTAGGCCCTCTAAGTCTGATTGGGTCAACTCAGCATTCTATGTCAATAAGCATTCAAAACAAGTCCGTGGAAAGACAAAATTAATCATTAACTATAGAAAGTTAAATGACCGTCACCAAGACATCAGAAACTCAATTTCAAGGAGAACTCATCTGTTGAAGAAAATTACATCCGCCAAAATATTCTCAAAGTTTGACATGAAGTCAAGATTTTGGTAGTTGGTATAAACGATGAAGATAGACACAAGATAACATTTGTAGTGCCATATAGAGACTATATTAAATGTCATGCAGTTCAGGTTAAAGAATGCACCATTAGAGTTTCAGTACAGAATGGATGAGGTATACAGGCCGATAACAAAATTTTGTCTGATATATATTGATGTTGTTCTCATATACAACAAAGATGAAGAACAAGATGCTAAATATTCAATAGTTCAAAGATTTGATGTTTAAGCATGGTTTTGCATTATCTGAGACAAAGATGAAAATTGGTCTTAAAGAAATTATTTTTTAAGACTTCACATCAAGGATGGATACATTATACGACAACCACAAAATGCAGAAAAAATATCTCAATTTTCTAATGAATTGTAAAGCAAAAAGCAATCCAATAATTTTTTATAATAAAAAATTATACAGCAAATCACATCCAAAATCTGACAAAGATAACGAGTTAGATTTTCAAATACTTAAAATAAGGTGCCCCTCATGGTTAGAAGACGCAACAAAAACTTTAAAGTAATTAAAGCAAAAGTGTCAGTCACTTCTACCTTTGAATATTTCAAATAAAGGATACCTCATCCTCCAGACTGATGCTAGTGATAATTATTTGGGTGTAATACTAATAGAGAAATCCAATGGCAACAGAAAAATTTATGGCTATAAATCAGGGCAACACATTTATAGTTATTACGACTACCCATCCTCCAAAAATGAAGTGCTAGTTGTGATAAAATGAATTAAAATATTACAATTCTTTCTTTTTCTAACTTTATTTGTGATTGAAATAGATTATAAGTACCTTCAGGGGTTATTAAAAAGAAAGGAAGGAGAAATTCCAGATTTAAAAAGATTCAACTAGTAAAGTGGGTTGAATCTTTATCCAGATTTAAGTTTGAGCTTAATCACATAAAAAAGAGTCAAATATAGTTGAAGAGAGTCAAATATAGTTGCTGATTTTCTCTCCATACCAATTTTAGTGATAAACATAGCATTCAAAGACCACATATCTGCTAGTAGAAGTCTCCCTACAACTTGGTTCGTGAAAAATTCTCATTGCATGTACAATATTCCAGCTTTAGTTGCAATACTACCTCAAAAAATCAAAGAAATTATTTTGAAAAGATAATTGACTACCATGAAGATTTTGATGAATATGATACAAAATGGAGGGTATAGTTGCTCCTAAAGATGCTAAAGTTTAGAAAGACAGTTTACAAATAAGAAGATCGCAGACTATTCCAACCATCTTGAAAAAGAGATCAGATGCGCCAGAGGATATTTCTCAACTATAAAATATTCTAATATACTATTGATGAAAACACTTATTGGGGATACTATTTGATCTGTGAAGCAACCAGTAAAGCCTACTACATCTTTTGGTACTGGCTAAATATATATCTTGTAGCCATACTGTTCGAGTCAAATCTCATCCACATAAGCCATCGATACAATAAGGGCATATGGTTTGATAAAATATTTTTTCCACTGTTCGAAGACTTTCTAACTCTCAAGCTAATCAATAGATATTACTTAACTCATAATACTGTTGTTATAATGCAGTTAAGAGATATTTAGAATTGTGATAAACCACCCTTCATACAAATGGTGGAACACGACCATGACAATGATAATATTTTCTCAATGTGGGGTGGATGTCTACATTCTAAACAAGCTTTAGCAGAAGTACACGGGACAGAGCCCTAGTAAAATAATGATAGCCCTTTATCTCCTAAGGTCATTACAATTCCATAACTTTATTATAGCAAAGAAATTAAAAATTGTTAGAATTTTAGAGATGAGCACTACGAGATTAAGGTAAGAGAAATATATCATAACTAGCTTGTAAGGCTTAGACGAGCAAATGCTATTCCTTTATAAGGAGAACCTCATCTTCTAGATTGGAAACATAATATGATGCAATTGAGTAATGGCTACAAAATGATGATTGGGATAACTCGCCACAACCAGAGAATATGTTTAACGATACCATGAATGAAAAAGAAGAAATTGCCAAAGCACTGAAATGATAGGAGGAGGAAGAAGTGCATAAGAAAAACCCTACAAGCAATAATAGTGACATAGATTAGCGAAAACTGTAGTGGACCCTTACAATGGAAGCGATGGTGAATAAGCTAATAATCATGTGACAAATGTGTGATTTTGAATAAAAAGTAATAAAATAATATTCAGTAATAATTAAAGTAAGTGTGATTTGTAAAGTATATTATTTAAGGATAAAATATGATGATGATCTTTTGTCTTTATTAAAATAGTAAGATTCCTTTGATAAATGATCCTCAGTATTATAATAGATAATCAATCCTTACCCTTTTCTTTTATATAATAAAATTCTCTTTAATAGTTATATTTTCTTTGGGGGGGAGCTTAATAGTGTAATGACCGTGAAAGCTATTAACCTGCAAAGTTTAATAGCTTTTTTAAATTTTAATAAAGTTCAGGATTATACATACATACATACATACATATATATATATATTGTGTATTGTGTATACACACACACATAAAATAAGCTTTTAATAAGTAGAAATTTTATAATTTTCAAGATAAATATTATTGATATTTTATTTTAATTTGATCGAATTTGTTTTTTTTTTTTGTTTTAATGCATTGAACCTAATGATTGCTTACTAAAGTTGGGTTTTTTATTTATTTAATTAATTGTTAAGATTAGTTTTATAAAATTTACTTATTAATATTGTTTATAATACTTGTATATTGATTAAACGACGGAGCAAGTCATTGCTATTAGTGATGATGATTTGCCTACAATAAAAAAAAAAAATTTGTGTATTTGTTTTAATGTTGAATTTTTTTTATTTACATTGATAAAATCTAGAATTAAGTATTGTTTGTGATTTTTTAGGCTACTAATATAAATTTATAGTTTTAATTATATAATTTAAGTTTTATATATGTATTATTAAAATTATTTTTTTTATATTTATGATTTTAAATGAGAAAACCTACAAAAAATCTGCTACAATGGTAATTTAAATTTTTTACAGGTGTGGATTTAATAATGAGGAACTCGCAGCAAGTGGTGTCCACTGCCATCCCTAATAGTATTACTTATGCTATTATATTCTTTTGAAGCAATAGCTTGTGAGGTATATAGTTCTGTTAATAAAATCTCTTACATTGAAAGAACTCTAAGGTTTGAACCATGCTGTCATAGATGGTAGAGGTTCAATTCTCATTAGATAAAAAATAAAAAATAAAGAATTTCTTTCTTCGTAGAACTTAATATTACTATATAGATGCTTGCCTATAACATAAACTTTTTTTAAAAAAATTACAAATTAATTAAATTAATTATGACTATTTAACGATCTTCCATTCCACTTTACTTATAATCATTGAAGTTTTTAATGAAATAGTTTATACTAGTCTCCATTCAATATGTATATATATATATATATATATATATAAAGATTTATTAAGGAAAAAAATAAAGGAGATACACAGGTTTGGCAATTAAAACTCACTAACATCACATCATAAAAATTCCTTTCCTTAATTTAATTTGTCATTACCTCATCATCTCATCTTTGAGGTTGAGAATTCAAGTTTTTTCATTGCTATAGGAGTTTATTTATTTTTTAATTTCTTTTCAAATTTCTAAGTTGACCTTTAATTTTGATATATCAAGGTAGATTTTTAGCAAAAAAAAAAAAAAATATTTACCAATTGAAAAATAGTCATTCTATGATACCGTGATTGAAGTTATAGCATCAATATCGTAATTAAATATACATTATTTAAATAAAATATAAAACTTGTAAATTTAACATAAAACTTGTAAATTAATATTAACTATAAAATAAAATATAAATTTTAGAAATTAAACATAAGGCCAGTAAATGGAAAGTTAAATAAGTAAATTAATATAAAATTAATAAATTGATGTATTATTAGTAAATAAAATAAAAACATAGAAATATAACATAAAAAAGTACAAGTTTTATAAAACTAATAAATTTCTAAGTTGACCTTCAATTTTGATATATGAAGGTAGATTTTTAGAAACAATATTTACCAATTGGGAAATAGTCATTCTATGATACCGTGATTAAAGTTACGGCATCAATATCGTAATTAAACATAAATTATATAAATGAAATATAAAACTTGTAAATTAATATTAACTATAAAATAAAACATAAATTTTAGAAATTAAACATAAGACCTGTAAATGGAAACTTAAATGAGTAAATTAATATAAAACTAATAAATTAATGTATTAATTGTAAATAAAATAAAAACTTAGAAGTATGATACAAAACTCATAAATCAACATTAAGTCCAAAATAAAACATAAATTTAGAAATTAAACATAAGATTTATAAATGGAAGATAAAACAAGTAAATTAATATAAAACTTGTAAATTGATGTTTTATTAGTAAATAAAACAAAACTTAAAAATATAACTTAAAACTAGTAAATCAACATTAACTATAAAATAAAACATAAAATTTAAAAATGAAACAAAAGACTTATAAATAGAAGATAAAACAAGTAAATTAATATAAAACTGATAAATTAATATATTATTGGTAAATAAAACAAAAAAATTATAAATATAGCATAAAACTAGTAAATCAACATTAAGCATAAAATAAAACATAAATTTTAGAACTGGAACATAACATTTGTAAATGAGAGACTAAAAAAGTTAATTCATGTAAAATTAGTAAATTAATATATTACTGGTAAACAAAATAAAAATTTAAACTTTATAAATAAAACATAAGACTTATAAAAAGAAGGTAAAATAAGTAAATTATTATAAAACTAGTATATTGATGTATTACTAGTAAAGAACATAAAAACTTATAAATATAATATAAAACAAGTAAATCAACATTAAGTACAAAAAAAAACATAAATTCTGCAGATTATACCTAAAACTTATTAATAAAAATTAAAATAAGTAAATTAATATAAGAGTTACTAAAAAAAAAATTCATAATTGTAAATAAAAACTCATTATATGTTTATTACCTTATATATTTATTTATTTTATTTAAATTGATTGGTGTTACTTTTGCATTTATGTAATATGTGTGATATTCTATTAACGATAAAATTTATTCTTAAAAATGAATTTTGAAAAATATATTATTTTTATATTTTTCATAGTTGTTGCAGAATGATATTATTTTATATCTTTCCACACTTTTTCAACAAGAACCCTAAATGGTCTCTAAGTACAAGTAAAAAGTTTGAAACTAAATCAAGTATGTATAAGACTCAAAATTAAATTAAATTTTATTGATATATCATATGTGTGTCTAGTTATATAAGAATTTTTTTTTTTAATTTTGTGTTTGCTTGGTCCACATCAATATAAATAATTGAGCTTAATTAAATCTTATATTTTTATTTATTAGAAAATATTGAAGTCAACTCAAATTAACAGAGTCAAAGGGTAAAATAGTCAAAAAAAGAGATATGTGTTGCCATATTTGAAATTTTAGGGGTCTTCATGTACATTTAAATAATTCATAGGGGCGTAAATATTCTTTCCCTTGTTTCAGTGTTCTTTACCCTAACCAATATTATACTTTCCAATGAAATATTAAATAAAAAAATTGTGTTCATAAGTAATATTTAGACATTCATGCATCTTCGTTTTATATGTTTTTACCAAGAGAAAGAAATATAAAGTTATAGCGATTAATAACTAAATGGCACGTGAAAATATGAACAAACTATAAAATTGAGGAACATACATAAAATAATCACATGATGAATAATTATTTATTACAGGGCTCAATAAAATAATTATATCACATCATGTACCATATTAAATGGGATGTAAACATCGTATTATTATTTTTAAATATTTAGATCTACTTCTATAGATGTTGGCTAAATATTACCTTGAAATTAATTAATTTTACAAAAAACAAAAAAAAAATAAAAAAGTAATGCAGTACAACGGACTTTTAAGTAGTTTCAAAAACTAGTCACCGGGCCTTTGTTCTAGTGGTTAGAGCTGTTGTCCTTTAAATTGGAGGATAGCAGTTTGATCTCTGACAAGTGCACTACAGAGGTATTTTTTTTCTCAACTATTGAGTAAAAACAGTCTATTTTCTTATCTAAGTGTGGGGAGTATACATCTTTCTCAGATAAAAGCCAAAATATGGTTCTTATAGGTGGGTTAAGAGAGCACGTGCCGATTTTAAAAAAAAAAAAAGCTTATTCCTCTGTATCCCATATGGGTTTCATAATTTTAGGAATTGGCTCGATAACCGATACAGGTCTCAACAGAGCCGTTTTACAAACGATTTCTTATGGGTTTATTAGTGCTGCACTTTGTTTCTTGGCAGGAACGAGTTATGATAGAATACGTTTTGCTTATCTAGACGAAATGGGCGGACTGGCTATACCAATTCCAAAGAGCAATACAAAGGTATTTTCTTTCTCAACTATTGAGTAAAAACAGTCTATTTCCTTATCTAAGTGTGAGGAGTATACATCCTCGAATATTAGTGAGAATTCAAATTTGGATAATATCTCACACTAATTAATATAAAGTAGTACTAGTCATAATCTAATTTATAAATATCAATTATAGTCTCATATAATATGAATTATAATCTTTAATAATAATCTCATATATAAAAAAAAATTACAAAACTTCCTTATATCCATGGAACTGTACCTACCATTGGGTATTTCATAAAGTATAAAAGATCACAATTTATTGAACTTACATAAATTAAGATTTTCTCTTATAGTTTGTCGCCACTTGTTAAATTAATTTAGTTGAATTTACTTATGGAACACTACTTGTCTTCTATATCTACATATTCTGTGTCACTGTGAAATTCTTTCACTGTTATAATTTATAAATAACTCTTACTAAAGAGATTAATTGCTAAAGAATGTCTAAGAACAGGCTAAGATGAAGACATAAGATCACCATTCTCTCTTGAAAGTTGTGTCTAGGGCTTCTACGCCAACTTCTCTGCTATTTCGAGTGCGGTGGTGTATATTCAGTGTGTATAGCACATTTCTTTACCTAAAGGGATAGAAAAATTAATAGATGTTTTAAACTTCCAATTAGCAAATTCTGTTAGCTTAATGATTTATTTACCCCTATTGACTAACATCAAGTCATCTACAAGTGGAAAAGGACAACATTTGGCATTAACTTTTAAATAAATTTATTTTAAAAATTAAAAATATTAATTAATTACAATAAATATATCTGCCAATAATTATTTTAAGTAACTTAAATTATCTTAATTAAATTTCATAATTAATTATACTTATAATAAATATATTAATTACAATGTATCAGTTAAAAAAAATTGTTTTTTTTTTCAAATTTACGCGTCTAACTTTTTAGCACGTGCTTTTTCTGTTAAACCGATGAAGTATCAGTTCCAGTCGTTCAAACATTGCACCTTCATTCCGACTGATGAAATCAAAGCTCTGTCACACGATGTTGCCACATCATAAAGATCGAGAGCCGCCGAGTAAAACCTAAAACTCGGCGTCAAATTACCTAAATAATCGCCACTCGAATATTGACTCGAGTTAATCTCATTATGTCAGACTCTCTAGTCAGATGCTCTGAGAAGAGAAAAAAATAAATTGGAAAATATAAAATAAGACGCGTTGTTGTCACTAGAGAAAATCCTGACCATTGATCTGCTGGCCGTTTTTGTAAACAAAAAAATTTGCAAGCCCAGTTTCCCCCACAGTTGTATTTTTAAATGTATAAGAATTAATAATTATTGAGGCACGTTTTGCTTGATAAGTATGGCGAAAATAACGTTTTTATTTTATTTGTTGGGGCACGTGTATAAACCACTTTCCCATGTGAAAAAACCATAACCACTTATCCTTTTTATTTTATTTTTGGATCTCTTCTACTTAATGAAACCGCCACCTCATCTTTTTTTGTTTTCAAAGTATTGTTTTCAGTCGTAGAGAATCCACTGTATTTGACCAAAAAGCTAATTTCAAATTTTCAAGGTTTCTGTTAGACGACAATATTATAATCGCAATCTATTTGTATAAGATGATTTAGAATGCGGTTAATTTTAAATTATTTTTTCGAAAGACAATCTTTCTAATATCCTAAAAAATTTGGTATTATTTTATGGTGAGTATTATTTTATAATTATGTAATATAATAATAATTTATTTTTTATCATATGATTATCATTATAAAATTATTTATTATAAAATTATTATTTCACCCCGCCTTTTTTATGAAACCACCATTTTTTTTATTCTTTTTGAATGAAGATATTTTAATCTACCAAAATTTGTTCTACTCCCACTTACTCAAAAAACTCATTACTAAAATTTAAAAATTAAAATTTTATTCTATAAACCTACTTAAATACTAAAATTGCCCTCACTTAACCTAAATCTTATTATGACTTCATTTTGCCAAAATCAATTTTACATGTTCTATACAAACAATCAACCAATTTTCAAATGGAAGTTACACGGATTAATAAAAGAGTCAAGGATGGTGAAGGGATTTTTTTTTTTTTGTTAATTTGTTCAAATAATCTATCAAAATCAAGTTGAAATTCCATCATACTTACAATTACCAGAATGATCCCTTCCTATGTTTGAATTTCAATAACTAGTCTCGAACTCCAACAATCTCTTTCACTTTTTGTATGGTTTCTGTTGATGCTGTTTTCCCTCGTCCCTTCAAATAGTGCCAAAAATCTTTTACTCGCAGTTAGCTCGAGCTCGAGCAGGACTGCCTTCTAATTCTAGTTCCTCTGTCTTTATCGTAAGCAGGAGTCGCTCGGACTGCACTCACGTAAAATGGGTCGGGGTCGCCGGATGTTGTTCCGGTGAAAACCCTCTGACGCTCAAGTCAGTAATCGGGTTGTTCTTTTTGTATCCCTCTTAGTTAGAGAGACTGGAAGAATGAAAGGGGTATTTTTGCCTTCCTTTCTAAATAATGGAATTCTAGAAAAATCAGAGTAGAGAGAAGTAAGAATCAGAAGAACCTGTGTGAATTTTTGGAACCCCCGCAATTTATCAGTCCGTTTCCTTTTATTCTTTATTTTTCCCGCCTTTTCTCTCCGAGAGCATCCGTTCCCGCGTCAGTGGTGTTTGGGTCCCTCTGCCAGCCGGGATTAGCGTAATATTCCCTAGGGATGCGCGGCTGTCTCCTTAACATGGTTCACATGGCCAGATCATCATGTCGGGCATGCGCGCAAGGAATGATGACATCGTGGGGGCATGTGCCGACCATCGGCAACAGTACCGCCACCATACCATGTGAGGCCCTAATCAGACATCGAAAGGTGTGCCGGGATTCTGAGAAAACGGGTCGGATTGTCCTGAGTCGGATCTTACGTTCCATTTGTCCTATGACTGGCGTAGCTTAGTTGTGCTCGAGAACTTGACTACAGCGAGCAGAAAGGAGAGCTCGGGTCTCGATCAGCCTTCGAGCTTCTCGTCCTTGTCCAGCCTTGATCGGGCCTGATGACCTCGAGCAGGCAAGAGAGCTAGGAGCTCGGACGTCTCTGAATTGCTCGACCTTAACCAGCTTTGACGTCTAGTGAGATTGTCTTCGTGCCGGTGGTCAGGACTTCTGCTAGAGCTGGATCGACCACGGGGTATTTTATTCGAGCTGGAAGGGCCTCGAGGAGACCTGCCCGATATTACCCAAACATCAGTCCCCCAGTTTCTTATCTTTTGAGTGAAACGAGATAAGACTAGAAACTTATTAGTGATGGGCCGACTTCCCGGCCTTTTACACTGCCCCACTTTCTCCAACTGTCTTCCACTTCCGTCATTTCACATTTAATGCGGGACACATGGACGGATCCTGACCGTGCGTTCAAATTTTGAAGGGACGTTACTCGAAAGGTCGCGCCCCTTGATCTACGTGCCGTCTGCTGAAGAGACGCACCTTTCTCCCTTTCTTCTTTTAAAAACCCTTGATTTCTTCACTGTACTTCCTATTGCTCATTTTAACTCAAACCCAAAATTTTCTGCAAGTGCTTATTCGTCTTTATCTTTCGTGTCAGAACGATTTCCGGCCGTATAAACCTTTCTCTGTATCTAGGTATAACCCTTCTTCTTTCTATTCTCACCATTCTTCCTTCTTCTGGGTCATTGATTCCCTTTGGGTAGATTATACTCTGAGAAAAAAATGTTTGGTACCCAGCAAGCCCGTAGGATGTCCCATGAGGAATCTTCCTCTTCTAGTAAAGTAGAGCCTCTTAGTATAATTCCAGTGAGGGATTCTAGTTCAGAAGGGGCATTGCCCGCGGCGGAGGCCCGGTCGCATCAGGGGGAGAGAGCCAGCCAGAGGTCTGAGGGTAGGGGATACCCCATTGACCAGGTGAGATGTGAAACCACCCAGTTAGATTTGGATAGGCTTAGGCATACCTACCATATACCCGATAGTGTAGATTTACAGTTGCCGGGCAGGGGTGATATCCCCAGCCGTCCCCCTCAAGGGTATACGAATTTCCATCTAGAATGCTTCAAATGGGGGGTCAGGCTGCCTCTCCAGCCTTATTTTGCTCGGGTTTTGTCCAAATTTCGTCTGGCCCCGGGGCAGTTGAACCCTAATGGGTGGAGGGTCCTTTTCGGACTCTTTGTGTTGTGGAAATGGTGCAATTTGGGTGAACCCTCAGTAGGGGAAATAAAGCACCTTTATCAGTTGAAGTGCAGCCCGAAGGATGCTGGTTGGTACTACCCTACCTCTAGCTTGAGGGTAAAAAGCCCATCACTGATCTCCCAACTTCTGGTGGCAACTGGAAGAGCAAATTCTTCTTCGTTGGGGGGGAATGAGGGCACGCTGCACTTTCACCGAGGGGATCCCTCCGGTTCCACGGCATTTTTGCACTTCAGGTTGTTTATTTATCCGGTGAATTCTCATTTTAGTTCTTTTGCTCGTATCTATTCTCATTATTTTGCCTTGGCTGTTTTTGCAGTTTCTTGGGGTGCTTACGTAATCGGGAAGAGCTCGAGCACACATAAAGACTGCACTTGACAACGCGAGCTCGTGCAGGGAGTCGCTACGCCCCAAAATTTTTGGAGTTTGGTCCGGTGCAAGGAGAAGACATGAGAGGGGTGCGCGAGATGATGCATAGGCGCGTAGGGACTGCCGGAGGCGCGAGCACCTCGAAGAGACCACAAGCAGAAACAGATGCTCCGCCTCCACCTGCTTGAGTTCCCCCTTCTGCTCAGCAGGTAGAACGAGCGAAGGAGGTCCTCTCGCAGCGCCGGAGGATCTGCGGCCTCGCCGCCTCAACCCGAAAGTGTGCAGGAGCAAGGTCTGCCTAGCCGTGTCGAGCCCTACCTGAGGGACTTTACCGAGGAGATGGACGATAGATTCTTGGATGGGCTGGAGTCCCATGATGCTCGACGAGCTATTTAGTGCTCTCCAGTGCTCTCCTCCCGAACCTCAATCGCTGTGACCAGGCTCAAGGCCAAGACCCAAGACTCTCAGGAGGAACTTCGAGCAGAGATTCGGAGCTTGGAACAGAGTATTGGGCAGTTGAAAGAGGAGAATACAAGGCTTTAAGAGGAGAATGCAACCTTCGAAGAGAGGACAGCGGTGTCTGACTCTAAGGTTACCCAGTTCCAGAGGGAGCTGACTGTCATCTGTGAAGAGTTGATCGAGGCTCGGAAGGACTTGGAAACCCAGAGGTTCTCCTTTGAGCAGACCATGGAGGGGGAAACTTCTTGTCTCCAAGGGCAGATAGATGCTTTGAAGGTCCAGCTCGCAACCGAGTACAACAATGGGGTGGACTTCAGCTATGACTGCCTCGTGTATGCCTTGGGCAAGGTACATCCTGAGGTCGACCTGTCTAAAGTCCAAGAGGGTGTTGCTGAGTACATGCGCATTCACGACGTCCGCATCCAAGGGTCTGAAGCTTCCCCTTCCGAGCCCCAGCCTGAACCCAGGGAAGCTGTTCCTCCCCCTGCTGCTAATGTTCCTCCTGCTGTTGCTGAAGATGCTCCTCCTGCTGCTGCTGATGGTGCCCCTCCTGCTGCTGCTGCCGATGATGCCCCTACTGCCTGAACTATATTTTTCCTTTTCAATTACCATATCCAATTTTACCTGCTCATACGTGTCTGAATATGAACGGATCGAAGGGCTTCGCAGATTATACCATGGCCTTCCCATCTGAATCCCGTCCTTCAGTTCTCTCAGCGCTTGGGGATGATTAAACGAGCCAAGATCCAGGACCGATATGTGGTACCTCTTGACGAACTCTCGGAGGGATTCTCCCTCCCTCTGTCTCACTTCCGACAGCTCCATCATATCATCTTCGGGGGTCACTGCACCCCGAAATTGCTCTGTAAACTCCCTACACATCTGTTCGAAGCTTAAGATGCTTCAATGCGGCAACCTACGGTACCATTCTCTTGCCTTTCCCTCAAGAGTGAGCGGGAAGGCCCTGCACCTCCGGGCTGCCGACAAACCCTGCACTCCTGTCATATCATTGAACTGCTCTATGTGCACCAACAGATTGCTCTTTCCTGAAAACTTTAAATCCGGGAAGCAGAAGTCACGTGGGATCGTGACACCCATGATCTCCGTTGAGAGTGGAGACTCGTTATCCAGCATTATTCTCCAACTTGGGCTCTTTCCGT
Source organism: Murraya koenigii (assembly GCA_025617385.1). NCBI lineage: Eukaryota > Viridiplantae > Streptophyta > Magnoliopsida > Sapindales > Rutaceae > Murraya > Murraya koenigii. The sequence continues at coordinate 13,544,681 of CM046814.1, forward strand.
TTCCCCGGAGGTCCTCCACAACTTGTGCCAACCTACGCACCTCCCCCTCCAGCTCTTCCGCGCAAGAGGTTGGGACTGTATCCTGCAAGTGCTGACGAGACCCTTTTTCCTCCATGTTTGTCTCCTCCCTCATGACAACATTTGGTGCCCTAGGTCTTTGGGATTCATCTCCCACATTTTCCCGAATAGGAGCGTTCCCACGGCTGGATTCAGGGACTTCATTACATGCTTTTCTCTGTCCATCCTTGAGTTCTTGTAATATGGAGGTCAGAGTCTCTATTTGTTTCTCCATTCGATCCATTCTTTTCTGATCTCTCTATTCTAAGCCTCATTGGCCACTTCCTTCAAAGTCACCGACTCTTCTGGACTCACCCCTCTTCGGCTGTTTCCTCTCATCGCTGCGTTGTGTGTCCTCAACGTGTTGGGAAATCAGGCTTTTTGAACTGATCCCCATAGATGGTGCCAAAAAATGTTGATGCTGTTTCCCGCGTCCCTTCAAATAGTGCCAAAAATCTTCTGCTTGCAGTTAGCTCGAGCTCAAGCAGGACTGCCTTCCAATTCCAGTTCCTCTGTCTTTATCAGAACGGGAGTCTCTCGGACCTTTACCCACAGAAAATAGGGTTAGGGGTCACCGGATGTTGTTCCGACGAAAACCCTCCAACGCTCAATTCAGTGATCCGGTTGTTCTTTTTGTATCCCTCTTAGTTAGAGAGACTGGAAGAATGAAAGGGGTATTTTTGCCTTCCTTTCTGAATAATGGAATTCTAGAAAAATCAGAGTAGAGAGAAGTAAGAATCAGAAGAACCTGCGTGAATGTTTTAAACCCCCGCAATTTACCAGTTCGTTTCCTTTTATTCTCCATTTTTCCCCCCTTTTCTCTCCGAGAGCATCCGTTCCAGCGTCAGTGGTGTCTGGGTCCCTCTGACAGCCGGGATTAGCGTAATATTCCCTAGGGATGCGCGGCTGTCTCCTTAACATGGTTCACATGGCCAAATCATCATGTCGGGCATGCGCGCAAGGAATGATGACGCCGTGGGGGCATGTGCCGACCATCGGCAACAGTACCGCCACCATACCATGTGGGGCCCTGATCAGGCATAGAAAGGTGTGCCGGGATTCTAAGAAAACGGGTCGGACTGCCCTGAGTCAGATCTTACGTTCCATTTGTCCTATGACTAGTGTAGCCCAGTTGTGCTCGAGAACTTGATCGCAGTGAGCGGAAAGGAGAGCTCGGGTCTCGATCGTGCTCGAGCTCCTCGTCCTTGTCCGACCTTGACCGGCCTCGATGACGCCGAGCGGTGCAAGAGAGCTCGGAGCTCGGACGGCTCTGAATTCCTCAACCTTGACCAGCTTTGACGTCTAGTGAGTCGTCTTCGTGCCAGTGTTCGGGACTTCTGCTCGAGTTGGATCGACCACGGGGTATTTTATTCGAGCTAGAAGGGCCTCGAGGAGACCTGCCCGATATTACCCAAACAGTTTCTGTAATTGTTGGTTTGGTTCACTGAACTAAAGAGCCATTTTACATTTTTGCAGGTTAAGCTTGCAACGTTTGATGCTAAAAAAGAACAGAAAATGGGCTACTAGTCTGTTTTAAAGATAAGAGTAAAATTAGCTCTTTAGTTACATAGCATATCAATTTGGTCCGAAATTTTAAAATATATAAAAACTTTGAGAAATCTTTAAAGATGCACGGTTTTAAATAGGGAAGCTTGGAATCCAATCAAATTTTATCTGTAAAAATTCGATTTGTCGATTGGCAAATTAAATTTGATTAAAATTTTAAAAATCCGCAATTGGTGGCAAAAATTCGCGAATCTACAAAAAAAAAAAATTGTAAATGTGGCACTACTACTTACTAATAAATAAATAAGTTAAAATGTAGTTACATTAACACCGTATTATATCTTATTCGATAATAATATAAAATAAAAATAATGAAATAATTGAATAATTAAATAAAAAAGTAAAAAAAAATATAACTTTTTAAACAGTAAAATTATAAGGCAGAACAAAAAAATCTAAATTAAACATCTAGCATTGGTAGCCTTGTTATTAACCCACATTAGTGTTCACAATCTAGAAGAATGATGGAGACACTAATTTGTACACAAAATTGATTATGTTCAACTCCAATGATCATTGATGAAACAATAAATGAAATGAAAATATTAAGACATGTAAATGTAACAACTTAAATTTAATTATATTTATGGATTATTATTTGACTTTACCTTGTTAATCTATTTTTTAAATATTGATATCTTTTTGTTTTACACATACAGAGATTTTGAGAATAGTAACTATTTTTGGCTCAAATGTACAAAGATTTTGGAAACTGACAAAAATGCATTTGATGAAACTTGATAGCCTTTGATGGAATAGTAAGTAATGATAAATATTTATTAATTATTTTTATTAAATAGAATATTTTTATTTATTATTTATTTCAATTATGTCTATTTTTTTAAGTTAAAATAAGAAATATAAATTAGAATGAACATTTTGGTAGATCATCCAAATTCTTAAGTTTCAACCTTTGTATAAATTTAAATTCATAATTTTAGTTAATTTTCATATATTGATATAAACAAATGAGATTTTTTTTCTTTTCGGTGTGTTATATTTTGAAATTTTAAATGTATTATTCTAGCTTTATTTAAACAATTAATTTATTTAAATCTTATTCAATTTTGAATTTGATTGATAGTAAAATTATTCTTATATTAGATTTTATTTATTTAATTAATTGATTGGACAAAATTAAAAAATTTTAATTCGAAAAATGGTGGATTGGATATATATTGAGTCAAATCCGCATCAAACCCGCAAACTTATAGATTGGATTTGAATTAAATTTTACCAATCCCTGGATTGAATTTAATTGAAAATTTATTATCTACAAAATCGTTGATTGGATATGAATTGACGTCTAATCTGCAAAAGCTTATTCATGAGCACCCTTATTTAAAAGCTTAAAACTTAAAACACTTAATTTGCATGATTTTAAAGCTTTCCCATAATTTTTCGCACTTTAAAATTCTATTTGGAATATTTTTACCCCTTTAGACCTTTTAAGTAGGTTCTATTACTAACATGTTTACTTCCATTGTGGATAATGTATTGCCATGCATACTCTACATATAGAGGATCTACGAATCCCTCCTCCATATTTTAAAACTTTCCAAGGCCCACCTCACGGCATCCAAGTTGAGAGAGATAAATTGAACAAGTATGATTGTCCCCTGTTGAGATGTACTATTAAACCTAAATTGGGTTTATCCACTAAGAATGTCTGTGTGGTGGACTTGACTTTAACAAAGATGATGAGAACATGAACTTCCATATATATATATATATATTAGGTTTTCAATCAAGGATCTTTGACCATATTAAAGTCAAGTATGATCTAAAAGATAAAAAACATAGATTTAATATAAAAATGTCACTAAAATATAAAAAAAAAGTTTTCAATACACTAAAAACTATATTTTTTTTTAAAGTGAGGATGCACACCCGCGCGCAAACATACAAATGCATATATAAAATACAGATTTCAATATACTACATAACAAAATATATTGTATTGAAATCTATATTTTTTTGTTTGTTAGCTTATTCACACACACACACACACACACACACACACACACACACATACAGTGGGTTTCCAATCAGGGATCCCTGACCATATTCATGTTATATATATATATAATCATTACACTTACCATGCTTAATCGGTATTAAAAATGAAGGCCCTTGCACCTAATAATGATTTTATGTTATGAGTATTTTAGCATTGAAAAATAAATTTAGAGAGTATTTTAGTGGGTTCAAATAGCTTCATTTTTTTGTAATTACAATATTATCTTTTATGAAATGACTAAAATAGGTAACTAAAAAGTATTTTTATTTTTAGATTTTGTTCAAACAACAAAGCAAAAACACTTACTAAGCTTTTTCACTACAATTCATAAATTTATTTAAATATATGTATTAAGTAGCTACTAATATATTACAAAATACTCAGTGAATGTTTGAGATTATTTTAAATTGTCAAACTAGCATTTATTTAACAACCTAGCAACCAAATTATGTTTGGTAAACTAATTTCAAAAGTGATTATTTAGCAATTTAATTATTTTTTTTTTATGAAGGAAATTAGTTTTTACATTGATTATGAAAAGTAGCCCAAACCCTAAAGTAGCTTTTAGAAATCATTTAAAAATCAAATTTTGTAATATACAAAACTGAAAAATGCCTTCATTTTTTATATATATTTTTAAAAGTAACCCCACAACAAAATTAATTAAATAAAAAAATACATTTCTAAAACTAAATTTGACTATATTGAACTCTTTTTTCTTTTAACTAGTATTTTTCCTGATAAAAATTTTTAATAAGACAATTCTGTAGCAACAATTTTGAAGGTCTTTAGTGAAACTTTTGTTGGAAAAATATGCTCGTTAAAGCATATTTATATTTATTGTAATAAATAATATTTTTGATTAATAAAATAAAATGAGGTATTTTATTCATGTATATTTATTGCATTAATATTTTGAGTAAAATCCATTTAATCATATTATATGTATTTATGCGATCATCATGTGGATTCGCAGAAGACATAAATATAAGTTATCTTATGATTAAATAAAATAAGTTCGCAATTGATAAATAAAGTTGAGCATTTTATTTAGGTATAAACTGTAATAAATTCATTGAGTGATTTGTCTTAATCATGTATGAATTTATTGATGTAGTATGTCTACATTGAACTTGATCAAATATGAGATTTAATTAACCTAGTAATAACTGTCAGACTTATTAAATCTCATAGGCATTGATTTACTGTAATCTTAATCTTGAGTTAGTTGTGATTTCATGATTGTAGTTGTTATTTCATTTGAGTTACCAATGGGCATGACATACACATGTAATCTAGATTACCCGGTATCTTGGTGGGAACAATTACAAGTATTGAAATTATAGATTAACAATATAAAATTTGTACGACACATCTCTTGATGGGTTTTCAGTACTTGATCGTAGAATTCTTTGGTCAGAGTGTCTCAACATAAATAAATATGTTGAAAATGATCATTAGATAAAACAAGTAAGTATCAAGGAACAATATGTAATTAAATTAATTAGACAGTTGAGATATAAATTTAAATTAAATGATGTGGTACAAAAGATTGTGCAGTAAAGAAATCAATGTGGCTTGTGCAAATTATATTCGAATATACAATTATAGAGGTCAGTTCCAATCTTATAGTGGAGTAGAATTGGAATTAAATAATTATATTTGTTTAGTTACAAATTTAATTATTGTAGCCACTATTATATATTCCCAAATGATCCCCGTGTTAGCTCATTTAATTGACAACACCATCACTAGACCCAAAAGCAAGAAAAACTGACATATTAGATGAAAATCATAATTATAATATTTGTTAAGGCCTAGTATGTTATACTCAAGTGTAAATGGGGGCTTGTAACATTTTACAAGGTAGTCTCCTAGTTAGTTACACATTCTTTCCACTTTTACGTAAGTAGAGAGATAGTTAAAAGAGGAATTCTATTTTAAATAGAAATCCTAATCCTAACATACAAGGCCTTTTCATAAAATATTATAAAATGGACATTATTCTCTTAAAAAGGGACAAGAGAGAATCCCAGGGATTTTAAGAAAAATAAAAAGACATCTAAGAGGAGCCAGTTATAAGGTGAAACAGACGCCCACACGTCCAGTGTTGATAAAACTTGAGTCATAGCTTGGAAGATCGTTTGGAAACGGATCTACAACTCTCAATTGTTCATCTTCTCAAAACATCAAGGTATGAATTTCTAGATTACTTAATTCTTATATGTTGTATGAGATCAGTCCTAAAAGGTTTTAATTGAAAAATTAAAAAAACCTAGTTTTATTCCCTTCAATTGGTATCAGAGCAATTTCATAATAATATATAAGAATTTCGTAAGAAATCTATTTTGTTAATTATGTATTAGAGTGTCACAATTTATTTAGATTTATATTATTTGTTAATATATGAATAAAGCATGCTTGGATTGTCTCAATTCATGGATAGAAATTTGTTTGTATTTTTTATTGGATTTGTAACAAAAGGGGTGGTCTATTATCACCATGTTTCCTTTTGATTTAATTTTATGTTTTAAAATTTTTTTATAAATCATTGGGGATTGTAATATGTAAAATAAAAAAAAATGAAGGGATAGATGCCGACAAGAACGCACGGAACACCAAGGAGCAGCAGGCCAGCGCGCGCTACTTGTGCAGCAAGACGCGCTCGCAGCTCGCGCAGTAGGCCCGCGCAATGCTCACACAGCAGCTGCAATACGCGTAGGACGTCGCAGAAAATAGTAGCAACGCGTGCAGGACCGCGCGGAAGGCAGCCAGTAGCAACGCCCGCCCGCAGCAGCAGGCTCCCGCGCGCTGACAGTGGCCAGAACTCGCCGGAGAAGAGACATGACCGGAAGATCTACGTTTTTACTGATGGCAGCGGAAAAGAAAAATACAGAATTAGGGTTTTGAGTGGTAAATATCACTCAGGTCCCTATAGTTCTATATTTTTTCACTTTGGTAAAATTAGTATACTATTATGCATTTAAGTTTAGAAACGGTTTTTGGGCTTGGTAAATCCTAGTTTTAAGTCCAATAAAATTTGGGCTTAATGGATTAAAATGCATGGATATGGTTTAAACAAATTAAGTTTATTTTTGGTCCAAAATTTTTTACTTAAAATTTTATTTTATTTTCTTTAAAATTAAAAATTTAGACCAATAATAAATTTAAAGCCCATATTAGTCAAGGCCATCAACAAAGATAATCTAAGAGAAGAAGATATTGATATGAAGCCCAATGAAAATTAGGCTTAGGGTTAATATTTTTTAGGAAAACCATGAATTGAGATTATTTAATTTTCTATATGTTGTGTTTTGGATGTGAACATGCCATGATAACATGTCATATAGAATAGGTAGTGCCACTTTATGCATAATAATTTATGTCATTCATATAAAATGAATTCATGTATATTGTTTGAAATTTGCAAATGCTTAATAATATAAGATATCACTTAGATAATATTATAGGAAGCATGCAATTAACAATATATGTATGTTTTAAAAGGAAAAACCAACTTTAAAATATTGAGTGGGAGAGGGAAGATTCAAGATAATTTTTCCACGGGCTCCATGTTAGTTCAATAATAAAATTATATATATACATCGACTTCATGATACGGTGATGCTCCCTACGGAGGGTATATATATTAGACATTTTATTTGATGAACTTCTTTAAAAGATAAAATCGAAATATTTTTCAATTTGTTGATCAACCTAACGGTGGCTACATGATATGAGAAATAGGTAGATTGAAACAATGGTTATACACTCAACAAAAATTTGTTATTAACCTTCCCAACGAAGCTCTGTTAACAAAATTTTGGCCCTAAAAGATAACGATAGTTATTTATCATGTTATGACATGAAAGTAAATAATCTAATGGTTAATTGGGTCTTGTAAGTGGCGGCATGACTTCCCCAATGGATAGCTTGCTAAAGCGGTACTAGATTATCGTTACAATAAAATAAAATGCATTTATGGTTTTTTGCATTTTTAGAATTTTATTGTGAATATTATTGTTTCCAAATATTAATGCATGGATATTTTATTTTTCAGAAATGACTTCCTTAAGCCCACTTACTATTATTCTGAATCAAAACAAACTTACTAGCGAAAATTATATAGATTGGTAAAGGAATCTATATATTATCCTGACTGCTGAAAATTATAAATATGTTTTAACCCAGGCATGCCCCCCAATACCACTAGAGAATGCTTATAAAAATGAGAGGAGGCTTTATTAGAAATGGCAAAACATCAAAATTTGGAAACTGCTACTGAAATAATATTCTGCAGACCAAACATCAGAATTTGGAAACTGCTACTGAAATAATGGATAGTCTCCAAGAGATGTTTGGGAAGAGTACTCGCTCTGCGAGACAAGCAGCATTGAAGGGTATTATGAATAGTAAAATGGGGAAGGGCACAAGAGTTCGTGATCATGTCCTCAAAATGATGGACTATTTGAATGAGACTGAGATTCAGGGAGCAGAAATCGATGATAACTCAAAAATTGATATAGTACTAGAATCTCTGCCAGATACATTCAAAGAGTTTAAGGTCAATTATAATATGAACAAAAGAAACATGACCTTAACAGAATTGATGAACGAACTCCATTCTGCTGAAGAGATCTATCGTGCTGAGAAATCTCTGGGAAGCATAAATATTGCTGAAAATAATTCTTCTAGGCCTAAGCCAAAAGGCAAAGGTAAAAAGAAAAAACCTGGGAAAAAGAGATTGTCTACAAAGCAAGATGGCAAGCCTAAAGGCAAGTGCTTTAAATGTGGACAGAAGGGTCACTGGAAAAAGGATTGCCCAAAAATTGTAAAATCAGGTATGGGTAATATTTTTGTTATTGAGGCCTGTTTAGTTCAGAATCTAGTTGACACATGGGTGTTGGATTTAAGAGAAACTAATTATATTTGTAATTCACTTTTTTTGTTTCAGGAAACCAGGAAACTAAGTGAAGGAAGCGTCAAGCTGCAGCTTGGGACAAAACAGTTCGTGTCAGCAAAAAAGACTGGATCTGTTTTATTATCTTTTAATAATAAGAAGACTTCAGTTTTGAATAATTGTCTTTATGTTCCAGACATTAAGAGGAATTTAATTTCAGTAGCTTGTTTATCAAAGCAAGGGTATACTGTAAATTTTGGATCCTCAGTTTCTATTTTTTACAATAATATACTCATTTGTTCTAGTACATTAGAAGATAATTTATATCATTTGAGTCCTATGATCCTTTATATGCATGACATAGTAATTGATAATAATGAGCATACGCATTTATCTAAGAAAAGAAAGATTTCTTCCAACCAGTGCTACCTCTGGCATTTACGCTTAGGTCATATAAACCAAAATATGATATAAAGAATGATCAAAGATGGACTCTTGGGTCCATTAGAAAATGAATCATTGCCACTCTTTGAATCCTATTTAGAAGGAAAAATGACCAAAAGGCCATTCTCAGCCAAAGGAGTGCGTGCAACAGTACCACTTGAATTGGTACATACAGATGTATGTGGACCAATCAATATATAAGCTCGAGGAGGCTATAAGTACTTCATCACTTTCACTGATGACTACTTAAGATTCGGTTATGTTTATTTGATGCGTCACAAGTCTGAAGCTCTTGAGAAATTCAAAGAGTATAAGGCTGAGACAGAAAAGCAGTTAGATAAGAACATAAAGAAGCTTCGATTTGATCGAGGTGGTGAACATCTCTCCGGAGAATTTAAAGAGTATCTGGTTGAAAATGGGATTATATCTCAGTTGACTGCCCCAGGAACACCACAACAAAATGGGGTAGCTGAAAGAAGAAATAGAACTCTTTTGGATATGGTGAGATCTATGCTTAATTATTCGAAATTACTTATCTCCTTTTGGGGATTAGCACTAGAAACTGCAGTTTACCTTTTGAACTTAGTTCCATCTAAGTCAGTGCCTAAAATCCCAATAGAATTATTGTCAGGTCGAAAACCAAGTTTACGACATGTCAGTATTTGGGGATCACCAGCACATGTGCTGAAATCAAAGGCAGACAAGATGGATTCACGCTTTGAGGTTTGCATGTTTGTGGGGTATCCCAAAGGAACAAGGCGAGGTTTATTTTATAGTCCTCAAGATAGGAAGGTAATTGTAAGCACACATTTTACTTCCCTCGAGGAAGACTATATGAAAAGCTTCAGACCTAAGAATAAGGTAATACTTAAAGAACTGTCAAGTGATCAAATTGATACTTAGCTTTCAACACCTATTTCAGAACAGAACGAAGAGCAACAATATGATAAACAAAGGATTATCCCTGAACAGGCATCATTTTTAGAACCTCGTCGCAGTGGGAGGGTAACTAGGTTACTAGCAAGATATATGTTATTAGGAGAAACCTATACGGTTATCTCATATGAACATGTACAAGATCCCATTAGTTACAATGAAGCTCTAATAGATAGTGATGTTGAACATTGGAAAAGGGCTATGAATTAAGAAATGGAATCTATGTATTCCAATAAAGTCTGGGAACTTGTAGAGGCACCAAATGGGGTAAAACTTATTGGATGCAAGTGGATCTACAAGAGGAAAAGAGGAGTAGATGGAAGGATAGAAACATTTAAAGCAAGATTAGTAGCTAAAGGGTTCACTCAAAAGGAGGGAATCGATTATGAGGAAACATTTTCTCCGGTTGCTATGCTTAAATCCATCAGAATTCTGCTCTCTATTGCTGCAGTGCTAGATTATGAAATTTGGCAAATAGATGTCAAGACTGCCTTTCTTAATGGGCATCTTGATGAAGACATCTTTATGTAGTAACCAGATAGATTCATACAAAAAGGCTAAGAACACTTGGTGTGCAAGTTGCAGAGATCCATCTATGGATTGAAGCAAGCATCCCGGTCATGGAACATCAGATTTGATCAAGCGATAAAATTGTTTGGATTCATTCAGAATATTAATGAACCATATGTGTACAAGAAAATTCAGGAAAAATCTGTAGCCTTCCTAATTCTTTATGTAGATGATATTCTCCTTATCAAAAATGATGTAGGAGTATTGACTACTATAAAGAGTTGGCTAGCAAAACAATTTGATATAAAAGATCTAGGAGAAGTTAGTTATATTCTTGGTATCAAGTTACTACGAGACCGAAAGAATAAAACGATAGCTTTGTCTCAAAAGGTCTATATCGATAAGATATTAGCTAGATTTAGCATGGAAAATTCAAAGACTGGTTTGTTACCATTCAGACATGGAATTTCATTCTCTAAAGATCAATTACCTAAAACATCTGAGGAGATAGAGAAAATGAGACGAGTTCCTTACGCGGAAGCTATGGGAAGTCTCATGTATGCCATGCTTTGCACTAGACCAGACATATGTTTTGCGGTTGGGATGGTTAGCAGATATCAATCTAATCCTGGACCTGAACACTTGACTGCAGTCAAGCACATAATGAAGTATTTGAAAAGAATTAAGGATTATATGCTTGTGTATTCTGGTGATGAACTTACCCCAGTGGGTTATACTGATTCTGACTTTATGTCAGATAAGGATTCTAGAAAGTCTACTTCTGGCTATGTGTTTACATTAGGAAGTGGAGATATTAGTTGGAGGAGTGTGAAACAATCCTGTATCGCAGACTCCACAACAGAAGCTGAATATATGGCTACATCAGAGGCTGCAAAAGAAGCGGTATGGCTCCGCAAGTTCCTTCAAGATCTTAAGGTGTTATCTGCTGCAAGTGCGCCACTTAAATTATTTTATGACAATAGTGGTGCAGTGGCTCAATCAAAAGAACCAAGGAACCACAATAAACAAAAATACATTGAAAGAAAGTATCATCTCATATGGGATATAGTGAAAAGAAGTGATATAGAAGCTACCCAGATTGCGTCACAGCAAAACTTGACAGATCCTTTTACTAAGGCCATCACTGGGAAACTTTTTAACTTGCACTTAGAGTCCATGGGCATGCGCGAGATACCAAATATGCTTTGAGAGCTAGTGGGAGATTGTTGGAAAAATATGCTCTTTAAAGCATATTTATATTTATTGTAATAAATAATATTTCTTATTAATAAAATAAAATGAGGTATTTTATTCATATATCTTTATTGTATTAATATTTTGAGTAAAGTCCATTTAATCATATTATATGTATTTATGCGATCATCATGTGGATTCGCAGAAGACATAAATACAAGTTATCTTATGATTAAATAAAATAAGTTTGTAGTTAATAAATAAAGTTGGGCACTTTATTTAGGTATAAATTGTAATAAATGCATTGAGTGATTTGTCTTAATCATGTATGAATTTATTGATGTAGTATGTCTACATTGAACTTGATCAAATATGAGATTTAATTAACCTAGTAATAACTGTCAGACTTATTAAATCTCATTGGCATTAATTTACTGTAATCTTAATCTTGAGTTAGTTATGATTTCATGATTGTAGTTGTTATTTCATTTGAGTTACCAATGGGCATGACATACACATGTAATCTAGATTACCCGGTATCTTGGTGGGAGTAATTACAAGTATTGAAATTATAGATTAACAATATAGAATTTATATGACATATCTCTTGATGAGTTTTCAGTACTTGATCATAGAATTCTCTGGCCAGAGTGTCTCAACATAAATAAGTATGTTGAAAATGATCATTAGAGAAAACAAGTATCAAGGAACAAGATGTAATTAAATTGATTATACAGTTGAGATATCAATTTAAATTAACGATATGGTACAAAGGATTATGCAGTAAAGAAATTAATGTGGCTTGGGCGAATTATATTCGAGCATACAATTATAGAGGTCAGTTCCAATCTTATAGTGGAGTAGAATTGGAATTAAATAATTATATTTGTTTAATTACAAATTTAATTATTGTAGCCACTATTGTATGTTCCCAAATGATCCCTGGGTTAGCTCATTTAATTGACAACACCATCACTAGACCCAAAAACAAGAAAAACTGGCATATTAGATGAAAATCATAATTATAATATTTGTTAAGACCTAGTAAGTTATATTAAAGTGTAAATGGGGGCTTGTAATATTTTACAAGGTAGTCTCCTAGTTAGTTACACATTCTTTTCACTTTTACGTAAGTGGAGAGATAGTTAAAAGAGAAATTCTATTTTAAATAAAAATCCTAATCCTAACATACAAGGGCTTTTTATAAGATATTATAAAAGAGATATTATTCTCTTAAAAAGGGACAAGAGAGAATCTCAGGGATTTTAAGAAAAATAAAAAGACATCTAAGAGGAGCTAGTTACAATTGGGGAGTGATGAAACAGACGCCCACACGTCCAGTGTTAATCAAACTTGAGTCATAGCCTGGAAGATCTTTTGGAAATGGATTTACAACTCTCAATTGTTCATCTTCTCAAAACATCAAGGTATGAATTTTTAGATTACTTAATTCTTATATGTTGTATGAGATCAGTCCTAAAAGGTTTTAATTAAAAAATTGAAAAACCTAGTTTTATTCTCTTCAGCTTTATGATCCATCAAATTTTATTTCTTTTCCCATTGGGGTTTTTCAAGGTTAAGTGCGATTATCATGACATGGTGGATACCCAAGGGCTCATGATACTTGTCTCTCAAACACTGAATCTAACTTCTATATTCTAATGTTTTGAGCTTTAAATTCTATATTTTCAGTTCTGAGTTTTATATCTTGTTCTATATTATGAGTTTTGAGCATTTAAAACCCAAATGATTGGTTACATTTTCCTATAAATAGATGCATCAATTGTAAACACTCATTTTCATAACTCATTCACAGTTCATTCAATTCATGTAGCAGAAATAAAATTAAGGAAGAGTTTTCTATCTCTTTCTCTCTATTTTCTCTTAATATATTAGGATAATTCTTGCTTTCAATTACAACAATAATGAGTTATTCCATGTGAAGCTTGTTGGTTATATTATGTTAAAGGATTGTTGCGGTGGCGAACTGAGCTGGCTTATGGGCGTACTGTTTGTTAAAGCTATTATAAAAAACAGATGATTACAGAAATAGGAATTATATATAAGTGATACACACTGATGAAGAGATAAAATCATGTTTTTTAATTTTTTAATTAAAACCTTTTAGGACCGATCTCATACAGTATATAAAAATTAAGTAATCTAGAAATTCATACCTTGATGTTTTGAGAAGATAAACAATTGAGAGTTGTAGATCCGTCTCCAAACGATCTTCCAAGCTATGATTCAAGATTGATCAACACTGGATGTGTAGGCGTCTGTTTCACCACTTCTAATTGCATCTACCTTCTATTAGATGTCTTCTGTATTTTTCTCAAAAGCCCTGGAATTCTCTTCTCTCTGTTTTAAGAGAAAAGTACCCATTTTATAATATCTTATGAAAAATCCTAATATGTTAGGATTATGATTCCTATTTAAAATATGATTCCTCTTTTAATTTAAATATTTAAATATTTAAATTAAATACTATCTGTCAACTTACGTAAAAAGGGGAGAGAATGTGTAACCAACTAGGGGACTATCTTGTAAAATATCACAAGCCCCCTTTTACACTTTAATATAACATAATAGGCCTTAACAAATATTATAATTATGATTTTCACCTAATATGCCAGTTTTTCTTGCTTTTGGGTCTAGTGATGTTGTTGTCAATTAAATGAGCTAACTCGGGGATCATTTGGGAACATACAATAGTGGCTACAATAATTAAATTTGTAATTAAACAAATAGAATTATTAAATTCTAATTCTACTCCACTATAAGATTGGAACTGACCTCCATAATTGTATGCTCGAATAATAATTCGCCCAAGCTACATTTGATTTCTTTACTGCACAATCCTTTGTACCACATCGTTAATTTAAATTGATATCTCAACTGTCCAATCAATTTAATTATATCTTGTTCCTTGATACTTACTGGTTTTCTCTAATGATCATTTTCAACATATTTATTTATGTTGACAAACACTGGCCAGAGAATTCTATGATCAATTACTGAAACCCATCAAGAGATGTGTCGTACAAATTCTATATTGTTAATCTATAATTTTAATACTTGTAATTGCTCCCACCAAGATATCGGGTAATCTTGACTACATATGTATGTCGTGTCCATTGGTAACTCAAATGAAATAACAACTACAATCATGAAATTATAACTAACTCAAGATTAAGATTACAGTAAATCAATGCCTATGAGATTTAATAAGTCTGACAGTTATTACTAGGTTAATTAAATCTCATATGTGATCTAGTTCAATGTAGTCATACTACATCAACAAATTCATACATGTTTAAGACAAATCACTAAATGAATTTATTACAGTCTATACCTAAATAAAGTGCCCAACTTTATTTATCAACTACAAACTTAATTTATTTAATCATAAGATAACTTGTATTTATGTCTTCTGTGAATCCACATAATGATCGCATAAATACATATAATATGATTAAATGGACTTTACTTAAAATATTAACATAATAAAGATACATAAATAAAATACCTTATTTTATTTTATTAATCAGAAATATATTTATTACAATAAATATAAATATGCTTTAAAGACCATATTTTTCCAACAGTTGGTTCATAAGGTACTGAAGTGAGTGATTTTGATAGTTTTAGAGTGAGATATAGAAAATTCTATAAATGAGAAATTTAATCTCTGCACTCACGAGACTTTATTGTAATCATTTCATTAATAAAATCTTTAGTCCCTTACTAGGTTTCAATCGTGAATGTAAGTACTTTGGTACTGAACCACGTAAATATTCCAGTGTCTTTTTCTTCCTTTTCATGCTTAAATCTTTATGTTTCTTGGTTGCTATTTAATTGAGTTTTATTGCTCTTGATTAGTTCTTAATCATTTAATGAATTGAGTTGTCTTTATTGGAGTTGGTGATCAATTACTTTACAAATTAGTATCAGAGCTCTGTTTCTTAGGACTGTTATTGATCTTTCATGGCTAGCACAAGGTTCGACCTTGAGAAGTTTGATGGAGAAAATGACTTCTATTTGTGGAGTCTTAAGATGCGTGCCATACTTATTCAGTAAGGGCTTGATGATGCTTTTGAGGAAGAAGATGATCCTAAGGCTAAGAAAGAAAAGAGTGAGGGTTCTTCCAGTTTTGGTGGAGATAAGAAGTCAATTACTTCCAGTTTTGGTGGACATAAGAAGTCCATTAACAACAAGGCTCACAGTACCATCATCTTGTACTTGTCAAATAAAATGCTGAGAGAGGTAGTAAAAGAAAAGACAGCATCTGGATTATGGACAAGGCTTGATGAACTCCTGTTGAAGAAATCTTTAACCAAAAGATTGTACATAAAAAGAAACATGTATACATTCTCAATGAAGGAAGGAACCAACATGAAGGATCATTTGGATGAGTTTAATAAAATGATCTTGGATCTAAAAAATGTCAACATTGTTCTAGAAGATAAAGATAAGGCACTCATTCTGTTGAGTTCTCTTCCAGACTCATATGAACATTTTGTTGATACTCTTTTTTATAGAAGGCAGAAAATCACCTTAAAAAATGTGAAAAGTGCCTTGGACTCAAAAGATTTGAAGAAAAAATCAAATGGGAAAGACCAAAGCTATAGGGAAAGATTAACTATCAAATCTAAGTCAAAAAAGAAGAACAGTAAAGAGAAAAAGACCAAGAATCAGGATTAAAAAGATAAAATAAATAAGAAGAATAAGAAAAAAAGTGTTTGTTTTATCAGAAAGAATGATACTACACAAAATATTGTTTTGAAAAGAAAAAGCTTGAGAAGCTACAGAAAGAAACAAATGGAAAGGCTACAGTAATTTTAATGGATGAAGAAGATTCAGAGGATGTTGATGTTTTGGTGGCTGCAGAAAAACACCTAACTGGTGAGTGAATTCTTAACTCTGGTTATTCTTTTCACATGTGCCCAAATAGAGAATTCTTTAAGACCTTTGAAAGTATTGATGGGGCCAAAGTTTTGTTGGGAAATAACCTTGCTTGTAAAGTTACTAGAATTGGTACTATTAGCTTGAAAATGGATGATGGAGTAATTAGAGAGTAGAGCCAAGTTAGATTTGTTCTAAACCTAAAAAGAAATTTAATATCACTGGGAATGCTTAATCACTTGGGTTATAGTATTAAAACAAAAAATGGCCAATTACAAGTCATTGAAAGGGGAGTTGTTATTATTAAAGTAATAAAAAAAATGGTTTGTATATGTTTGTTAGATCCTCACCTCAGTTTGGAATAACCGAGGACAAAACTAAACCATACCATATGAGATTAGCTCATATGAGTGAAAAAGTGTTTGAGGGAATTACATAAGCAGGGTTTGTTTGGTAGTGGTGATCAAATTTCAGCTTTAAAGTTTTATGAGAAATGTGTCTTTGGCAAAGCAACAAGACAAAAGATCAACACAGGCAGATAAGAAACCAAGTACACTTTAGATTTTGTACATTCAAACCTTTGGGGACCATTATAAGTTTCATCTCATGGCGAAGCCAGGTGTTTCATAACTTTCATAGGTGACTTCTCAAGAAAAGTTTAGGTTTATGTATTAAAGTAGAAAAGTGAAGCCTTGGAGAAGTTTAAGGAGTGGACAACACTTATAGAGAACCAAACTGAAAGGAAGATAAAGAGGTTAAGAATAGACAATGGCTTGTAATATTGCAGCACTAAGTTTAATGAATTTTGCAAAATAAAGGCATATGACAATAAGGCATACTCCACAGTAAAATGGACTTGCTGAAAGGATGAATAAGATCTTAATTGAAAAGGTCAGATGTATGTTTGTCAATGTCAATCTCTCTAAACATTTTTGGGCTAAAGCAGTCACTACAGCAACATTGCTAAAAGGATGAATAAGACTTTAATTGAAAAGGTCAGATGTATGTTTGTCAATGTTAATCTCTCTAAACATTTTTGGGCTGAGGCAGTCACTACAGCAACATACTTGATCAACGAAGTTCCTCATTAGCTTTGGATCTTAAAATACTACAAGAAGTCTAGTCTGAGAAGTCACCAGACTTAAGTAACCTGAGAATCTTTGGCTGTAAAAGTAAGGAATGACGTCATAACTCCTGCAAAAGTAATAACAATCAAAGCCGTAGATGAGTATTCAAATAAAGGGGAGCACCTTGCTATTATGAAAATGCCAACTGTTACTATAGTAGCTGCATGAATTAAAGCGGATACTAGAGTGGGACCCTCCATAGCATCGAGTAACCAAGTATGCAATCCTATCTGTGCAGATTTCCCAACAACACCAATAAAAAGTAAAATACAAATAAGAGTTATAGCCATTGTAGGAGTGTTGGTTCAGAAAGGTTTTTTTTATTTCTTTTCTTTAGTAGGAAGTTAGATGAGGTAGAGCAGAAGTACTTGTCACGTGAGAAGGAAATGACAGATGTGGTGCACTGCCTTCATACCTGGTGAGTCTATTTGTTGGGAACAAAGTTTGTTGTAGTGACTGACAATACTGCTAACACCTTCTTCAAGACGCAGAAAAAAGATGTCCCCTAAGCAAGCGAGATGGCAAGAATATGACTTTGTGTGGAAACACAAGCCAGAAGAGAGTTAGCTTTTTGTTCATCAAGTAGGCCGTACCTATGAAAGGCTGAAAGCCGGGCATATGTGCCCAATGCAGTATTATAAGATAAAAGGGTCATAGGAGAACATCTCAAGTTATAGATGTGGCTGCTAAGCTCTGTTCGGTATAAGCTGATTCCTACGCATCTCTTTGTGGAACAACATATGGCAAAAATGCTTGAAAGTGAAGTAAGTAGTTCAGTTTGGGCAGGCATCTCTTGAGGGGATGAGCGTGCTGTTTTCTTATATTGAAAAGGATTCGCAATTAGACTCTTCTATAGAATCTATATTGAGAAGGTTGCTTGCATACTTAACTTGTAGTTTTGAAACTGATCTATCTCAAGCTACCAGAGTCAAAGTAATAGCATGGCGATACATTTATACAAAACTTCTACCCCGAGCACATGCAATGGAGCTGTAGACAGTCAAGTGAAATCCAATCCATGAAATAATTTGATCTATAGACACCATTTTTTTGGTAAAGGTCGTAATGCCAGAGGAATCATTACCGTAGGGCATAGAGAGGCAGGTCATAAGCACCCGCGGGCCAGATTCACAATCAAGATTCCTAGACGTATCGTCCAGTTATCTAATTCAACATGGTCAGAGCATCCAAAATAGCTAAAGCTGAGTGGCGAATGGTCGGATATCTAATCTCTGGGAGGAACCACCATATCTTTCCGCCGGATCTACTCAATTTGAGTAATACCTCTTCCTATTTTAGTAACAAGAGAAGGTATTCCGCGCATGATCGAATGGCCTTTGAACCTAATGCAAGTTCTTTACGTCTGAATCAGATCGATTCATATCTGAAAGAGGTTGATAATAAGTTCTTTCAAAATTGACTATTTTGCAGACTCAAACTTTATAGGTAACTTGGATAGAAGAAGATCCATAATTAAGTTTGTGTTAACCATGTATAAAAGTGCCATTAGCTGAAAAGTTTCTCTGCAATCAGTTGTTGCTCTCTCAACAACTGAAGCAAAAGTACATTGCATTTACAGAGGCAGTCAAGGAAGCAATATGGCTAAGAGGTTTAGTCTCTGAATTGGGGTTCAAGCAAGAGACAGTTAAACTTAGCTGTGATAGCTCAAGTGCTATACAGTTAAGTAAGAATCCCAAGTATAATAAAAGAACCAAGCATATAGATATGAGGTTACACTTTATAAGAAATGAAATTGGCACTAGTGTGGTGAGTGTGGTCAATATACCCTCCAAGGTTAATCCAGCAGACATACTTACAAAGCCATTGCCAATAGTCAAGTTCAGAAATTCTTTGAACTAAATTGGTCTTGTTAGCTTGTGAAGTCAAGTTATGAATTTGTTGGAGCAATGAAGGGTATAGCTTGAACCAAATAAACTAAGGTGGAGATTTGTGAAGCTTGTTAGTTATATTTGTTGATGCAGTTTTCCCGCATATCTTCGAACAGTGTAAAGAACCTTCTGCTCGCGGCTAATTCAAGCTCGAGCAGGACTATCTCCCTCTTCTTATTCCTCTGTCTTTTCCAGAACAGAAGTCTCCCAGATCTGCGCTCACAGAAAACAATGTCAAGGGTCGCCGGGTGTTATTCCGGCGAAAACTCTCCGATGATCAAGTCAGTAATCGGGTTGTTCTTTTTGTATCCCTCTTAGTTAGAGAGACCGGAAGAATGGAAAAGATGTATTTTTACTTTTCTTTCTGGATCAAGGGAATTCCGGAAGAATCCCAAATCAAAGTAAAAAGAAAATGAGGGTTAGAAGAACCTGTGTGAAATCTCGGAACCCTTGCAACTTGCCCATCCGTTTCCTTTTATTCTCTGTTTTTCCCGTCTTTTCTCTCCGAGAGCATCCGTTCCCGTGTCGCTGGTGTCCGGGTCCCTCCGACGACCGAGATTAGCGTAATATTCCCGGGATGCTGCTGTCTCCTTAACCCGCTTCACATGGCCGATCATCATGTCGTGCATGTGCGCAAGGAATGATGACACCGTGGGGGCATGTGCCGATCATCGACAACAATGACTACCACCCTCCTCATGGGGCCCAATCTGACATAAAAAGGTGTGCGGGATCTCGAGGAAACGGCCTGACCGTCCCGAGCCGGTCTTACATTCCATTTGTCCTATGATTAGCGCAGCCTGGCTAGTGCTCGAGGACTTAACTCGCAGCAGAAGTGAAGGAGAGCTCTGGCCTCGATCAATCTTCGAGCTCCTCGTCCTTGTCCAGCCTTGGCCGGACCGATGACCTCGAGCGAGCAAGAGAGCTCTGAGCTCGGACCGCCTCAAGTCCTCGACCTTGACCGACTTTGACGCCCAGTGAGATCGCCTTCGCACTAGCTGGCCTGGACTTCGCTCGAGCTGGGTTGTCCCTGGGTATTTTATTCGAGCTGAAGGGCCTCGAGGAGACCCACCCGATATTACCCAAACACCAGTCCCTAGTTTCTAGTCTTTTGAGTGAAATGAGATAAGACCGAAACTTATTAATGACGGGCCGACTTGCGGCCTTTTACGCTTCCCCACGCTCCCAGCTTGTCTCCCACTTCCATCATTTTGCATTTAATGCGGACACGTGGTAGATCCCACCGTGCGCTTAAAATTCGAAGGATCGCTATCCGAAAGGTCGTGTCCCACTAAACGCACGCCAACTGAAGAGACGCGTCTTCCTCTTTAAAACCCCCAACTTATTCATCTGCTCCTCTATTTGCTCATTTTCGCTCAAACCCAAAATTAACTGCTTCCGCCATCTACTCTTCTTCTTCTTTTGTCGTGCGACTTCCGCCAACCACACTTTCTCTCGCTCGTGTACAAGCCCTTCTTCTATTTCCCACCGTCATTCTGCTTTCTTCTTCTATCGAACTCCGCTTCAGCCTGTAATCTATATCCTTAGAGAAAATGTCAAACCCCAACAAGCCCGTAGGATGTCGCTGGAGGATTTGTCCTCCTCTAGTGAAGCACGACCCCTAGTATAATTCCCGTAGGGATTCTAGTCTGTAGGGGAATTACTCACGGCAGAGGCCCGCACCGCCGAGGGAAAGGGCCACCAAAGTCCGAGAGTGGGATACCCCATTGACCATACGAGATGTGAGACCACCCTTCATATTTAGATAGGCTTAGGCAAACTTACCACATACCCGAAAGTGTGGACTAAAGGTCACGGGCAGGGTGAGATCCCCACCGTCCCCCAAGGCTACACGACCTTCCACTTGAGTGTTTTAACTGGGGTCAGCCGCCTCCAAACTTTACTTTGCCTCGGTTTTGTCCGAGTTCCGTCTGCCCCGGGCAATCGAACCCAAATGGATGGAGGGTCCTTTCCGACTCTTTGTGTTGTAGAGCGTTGCGACTCGGGTGAACCATCTGTAGGGAAAATCGTGCACCTTTACCAGCTGAAGTGGCACCAAGGATGTCTGGTTGGTATTATCTTACCTCCACATCGAAGGGTAAAAGCCCATCACCGATCTCCCAACCTCCTGTGGCAACCCGAAGAGCAAATTCTTCTTCGCTGGGGAGAATGGGGCAAGTCGCACCTCTCAATGAGGGGTCCCTCCGGCCCACTGCAGATTTTGCACCCGTGTCGCTTATCCGCCTCGTGAATTATTTTACTTTTAGTTTTCCCGCTAGCATCTGCTCTCATTATTTTGCCTTGGTTGTTTCTGCAGCCTCGGGTGCTTCTTATTCAATCGGGAGACACTCGAGCACACGTGCAGACTGCACTTTCAAACGTGAGCTCGTGCAGGGAGCTGCTGACACCCCAAAATTTTTTGGAGTCCAATCTAATACCAAGTAAGGACATGACCGTGGTTCATGAGATGCCGACCGACTCGTCGGGACGTACCAGGCGCGGAACTTCGAAAAGAACTCGAGCGAGCGGATGCTCCGCCTCCTCCGCTCGGATTGCCTCCTCGCCGCCAAGCGTGACGAGCGTAGTGGGTCCTCCACGTAGACGAGCGAGGATCGCGGCTCCAGCCGCCTCGAGCCAACGATGTATGCGGAGCGTGGTCAAACCGGTCGCACTGAGCCTTACCCGAGGATTTTCAACGAGGAGCCGGACGATAGGTTCCTCGATGGGTCGGATGCCTTCGACGACGACGAGCCGCTCTGCTACCTAGCGCCTCCTTCCGTGCCTCAGCACTGTGGCTGTGATCGTGGCAAAGCTCAAAATCCTGTGAGGAACTCTGCCAAGATGCAGAGCTTAGATCGTGGCATGGGCGAGCTGAAAGAAGAGAATACAAAGCTTCAAGAGGAGAACTCAACTTTTGCAGAGAGGACAGCGGTGGCTGACTCTAAAGTCTCTCAGTTCGAGAGGGAGTTGACTGTCATCCGTGAGGAGCTGGTCGATGCTCAGAAGGACTTGGACACCTAGAAATCTTTCTTCGAGAAGACCCTAGAGAGGGAAACTTCTCGTCTCCAAGGGCAGATTGATGCCTTAAAAGTCCAGCTCACCAAGGAGTACAATAGTAGGGTGGACTTCAGCTATGACTGCCTCGTGTATGCCATGAGCAAAGTATACCCCAAGGTCGACCTATCCAAGGTCCAAGAGGGTGTGACCGAGTACTTACGCATCCACGAGGCCCCGACTCAAGGGTCTGAGGCTTCTCCATTCGAGCCCTGAACTGATGACAGGGAGCTCGCTCCTCCTCCTGCCGATGCCCCTCCCGCTGCTATACCTCCTCCTGCTGCTGTTCCTCCTGTTGCTGCTCCTCCTCCTGCTGCTGTTGGAGATGTTCCCCCTGCTGCTCCTAATGCTACTCCTCCCGCCGCCGATGACAATCCTGCTACTCGAACTTTCTTTTTTTTTTTGTACTTGTAATCACTTTAATGAAATGAAAAGCACATGTTGAACAACTTCCTTTTGTGCTCGTACGTATATTCTCTTTTTTTGTATGTAGGATTGACTTCGTATACTTGCTAAGTAAGAATTTTGTAAGTGTTGGACTTTTTATTTTATTTTATGCCCAAGTGTATTACTGCATGTTTGGTTCTTTAAACTTATGCTCGGCAGAGATTTGCCTTAAGTTAGGCTAAAAACCTTTAGCCTGTTTTGTGAGCTCGATCTTTCTGGACTGATGTTCTACTCGTGTTTATAGTTGGCTGTGCTTGGCACCGTCCCGTCTGAGGCTTAGGCTTTCGGACTTCTAGCCTTGGCATTCCTTATGAGCTTCTTTCGTTCGGCCTGTAATTGGCCTTGCTGGGCACCGTCCCGCCTAAGACTTAGGCTTTAGGACTTCTGGCCTTAGCATTCTTCGCGAGCTGCCTCGCCGGCTTGCACTGACCTCGCTAGCACCGTCCCGCCCAAGACTTAGGCTTGGGACTTCGGCCTTAGCTCTTCGTGAGCTCGCCTCGCCGGCCTCCAATCGACCTCGTTAGCACCGTCCCGCCTAAGACTTAGGCTTGGGACTTCGGCCTAGCGTTCTTGCGAGCCGCTCGCCGGCCTCGCACTGACCTGCTAGCACCGTCCCGCCTAAGACTTAGGCTTGGGACTTCGGCCATAGCGCTCTTCACGAGCCGCCTCGCCGGCCCGCACTGACTCGCTAGGCACCGTCCCGCCTAAGACTTAGGCTTTGGGACTTCGGCCATAGCGTTCTTCACGAGCCGCTCGCCGGCCTCGCACTGACCTGCTAGGCACCGTCCCGCCTAAGACTTAGGCTTGGGACTTCCGCCATAGTGTTCTTCACGAGCCGCTCGCCGGCCTCGCACTGACTCTCGCTAGGCACCATCCCGCCTAAGACTTAGGCTTGGGACTTCCGCCATAGCGCTCTTCACGAGCTTCTTCCGCCGGCCTACAATCGACCTCGCTAGGCACCGTCCCGCCTAAGACTTAGGCTTTGGGACTTCCGCCATAGCGTTCTTCACGAGCAACTTGGCTTCAACTTGAATTTATATTACAAATGTTTTTTATACTTTTACACGCATTTGAGTTTTTACATGTCCTCATTTCGGAAGGAATCCTACATTAACACTCACAATACAAGGAAACTTCATCGAAGTATTTCATCGTGAGTCGTGCGCTACACGGCCTCTGACCTCCCGCCCATCCGGATGAGCTAGCCTAGATGCTCCTCGGTCCTCCTAATCGAGTGACTCGACAAGTGGCCTTCCCACTTGGCCCTAGGACACCTTGCCTCGGTCCTTCGTGGCTCCGTGGACTCTTCCGAGTACCCAATCACCCACCTGAACCGATGAATGTGCATATTTCAGTTGTAATAACGAGCCACTCGCTGATATTCTCGCGATCTTAACAATGACCCTTTCTCTCTTCTCTTCCAAAGAAGTCCAGACCTACACACATCCGCTCGCTACTTTGCTTCCTCATCAAGTGTTCCGTCCGATGTGTCCCCATTCCTATTTCAACGGAACCACCGCTTCGTGCCCAAACGCCAAGGAGAATGGAGTCTCCAAAGGGCTGCTTGTGTGTGGTTCTGAAGCCCACAAGACACCGTGCATCTCGTCCACCCGAGCTCCTTTTGCTCACCCAGCCTTGTCTTCGTGAGGCGTTTATGGTTTTATTCGCTGCCTCTACTTGTCCATTGGCTCATGGGTGAGGGAGAACAAAATTTCAACTCTATCCCCAGATTTCGCAGAAGTCTCTCGAATTTACCGTTGTCAAACTGCTCTCCCATTGTTCTGTGACCAATGCATGAGGAATCCCATACCGCAAATCACATTCTTCCAGATGAAGTCGTGGTTTTACCTTCCGTAATGCCGCTCAAGGCTCCCACTTCGACCCATTTGGTGAAATAATCGATCATGACTACGGCATGGGTGGCGACGCTTCCCTTCGGCAAGGGTCCGCTCAAGTCAATTCTCCATCGAGCAAACGTCCACGGTGAGTTCATCACCGTAAGGTTCTCCTGAGGTCGAAGTTAGGTAGTTGGCAAAACTCTAGCAACTTTGCAACTTCCGGTCTTCTCCCGAGCATCTCGGTGCACGCGGGCTAAAGTATCCTTGCCTCAAGGCCATGAAAACCAAGGACCTCGCACTGTAACGATTTCCGCAGATTCCTTCGTGTATCTCCTGAGGACATAATCAGCCTCTCTCGGTCTAAGCAACGCAACAGCGGGAGAGTGTACCTCGCTCGATAAGACCTCGCACGAGTGTACCGCCGCTTGCACCTCAACTTCCTCGCTTGCTTCTTATCTACGCAAGACCGTCCCTTCCTCGAGGTAAGAAACGATCGGCTCCATCCGTGTGTTGCTTGTCAATAAGCTCAACACCTCGCCTCTCCTTTCCAAAGCGGATAGACTTTGGTAACTTGGGGTCCGATGCGTACCGCCATGTGAGCTATCATATCACCGAAAATTCTTTCCCTCGGATTTGTTCCACCTCGATAGCTCTGAAACTCCCCATTACCGCTTCCACCTTCCAAGGTAGGCCTCCATCTTCTCCTCTTCGCCCGAAAGCTCTCATCGAGGTGATTTGTTACCAACCGCGAGTCCTGCTCAAGCTTTACCTCCTCCGCTTTCACTACCGAGGCGAGCTTCAATCCCGCTATTACAGCTTCGTACTCTACCGATTGCTGGTAACTTCGAACTCTAATTTCACAAAGATATTGCATCTCCGCCTCTTCGTGACTTAGGAGCACAACTCCCGCATCCCCGACTCCACAGATCCATCTACCGTGACTATCCATGTGTTGGTCGAGGCCCGGAACTCAGCGGGGCTCGCTCTCCGCCTCCTCATCCTCGCTGCACTCGACCACAAAGTCGCCTAAAGACCGTGCTTTTATGGTCGCTCGAGGTCGGTAATTAATGTCGAACTCGCTTAGCTCCATCGACCATTTTACCAACCTTCCGTAAGTCTCATGCTTGTACAAAGTTTGCCTCGAGGGACTCGGTTTGTTAGAACCACTCACCGAATGTGCTTGAAAATAAGGCCTCAGCCTTTGGGTCACGCACCGTGGCAGTGCCCACTTCTCCATTAGTGGATACCGGGTCTCGCCTTCAAGCAAAGCTCGCTCGTGTAATAAACAGTGCATCGCACTCGACTCTCCCTTACCGTAATCGAACTCGCTGCCCATCGGGACACAACTAAGCATAGAAACAAGACTCTCCTACTCGAGGTGTCGACAAGAATCTGAGCTTTCAACAAGTATTCTTTCAACTGCTGAACGCCGCTCGCATTCTCGGCATCCACTTTGTCTTCCCGCCTTTCTTCATTTCCCGAAGAAGACTCGAGATTTATCCGTGGCTCGAGATACGAACCCGCTGAGGGATGCCAGCTTCGGCCGACTTTAGTATCTCCTCGAGGCTACGGGGACCTCATTTCCACCATCGCTCTTATCTTCTCCTGATTGGCCTCGATCCCCCGTGACTCGACCACGAAGCCTAAGAATTTTCCCGAACCCACTCCAAAAGCACATTTCTCCGGGTTTAGCTTCATCCCAGACTTTCTTAAGAGTGCGAAGGTCTCCTCTAAATGCCTTACATGCTCCTCCGCATCTTTAGACTTGGTGATCATGTCATCCACATATACCTCCATCGTCCGACCGATCAATGGCTCAAGACCTTGTTCACCGACCTCCGATACGTTGCCCTCAGCATTCTTCAGATCGAAGGGCATGACCTCAGAAGCAAGACAGATTCCGATTAGTGATGAAGGCCATGCACTCCTCATCCGACCGGTGCATGGAATTTTGTTATATCCCGAGAATGCATCCATAAAACTAAGCAGCCTGCGTCCCACCGTAGAATCCACCAGCTGGTCTATCTTTGCTAGCTGAAAGCTATCTTTCGGGCAAGCCTTGTTCACATCCGTGAAGTCCACACACATTCTCCATTTCCCACTTGCCTTCTTCACCAACATCACATTCGAGATCCATTCGGGGTAGGAGACCTCCCTTATGAATCCCGCTTTCAGCAGCTTTTCCACCTCGCAGTTGATGGCTTCATATCTTTCCTGGTTGATGCATCTCCTTTTTTGTCTCACTGGCTTAGCATCTTTCCGTATTGCCAGCCTGTGACACACCACTTCTAGGTCAATCCCAGGCATATCCTCGTGCGTCCATGCAAACACATCCGCGTGTGCTCGCAAACACTCCACCAACTTTTCCTTCAACTACTCGCTAATGCCCGAGCCGATTCGGATTCTTTCTCGGGGTCGTCTGCTCTCACCTCGACCTCCTCCAACTTCTTAGCCGGCTTTTGCCTTCTATTCCTTGATTCCCCTCTTGAGTCCAGCGAGGTTATCTGCATGGTTTCTTTGGTCGCTACAACGTAGCAGCTCCTCGCCACGCTTTGGCTACCTTTCACAACCCCTACAGCCCTATTTACTCGATACTTTAGGGCTAAGTAATGGGTGGATAGCACGCACTGGCTGATCCTCATAAACGACCTCCCTAGAATTGCCTCGTATGGGCCGGCTTCATCTACCACCACGAAATCCAAAGATCATGTTCTTCTCAAAAGGCCTCGAGCCCATGGTTACTGCCAGCTTGATGATTCCTAGAGGTATTAGCTTTCCTCCCCTGAATCCTTTCAAGGAAGTGCTCGTCCGCTCGAGGCTCGCACTGTTATTCCCAAATCCTCGAGTGTGGATTCAAGAGAATATCCACCGAGCTTCTCGAGTCAACCAAGTATTCGATCAACTTCCTTGTTCGCTATGCTGGCTTTTACAACCGTGGCATCCTCGTGAGGGTACAACACCCCTCCTCGCCTTCATCCGTCCACATAATAGGCACCGCCGAACCTTGGCCTTTTGGCTACGGGCAAGTGAATCAGACTTCTACGGCAATGCAAGATATCCGCAGTAGTTTTTCCGAGCCCTATTTGAACTTCCCGCCATCATGGGCCCTCCCGAGATCACCCTCGTGACTGGTGGTTCCATGTCTATTTCAGAAGTCTTGGCCATCTTCTTCAGTCGCCGCTCAACCACCGGATGCCCTCCTTCAATAAACTCATCCAAGTACCGATTCCTAACCGTATCCTCCACTCGGTTTTTCAAATCACTAAGACCGTGATGTGGAATGGCCGTGGTCACTATGGAAACTGCAGAACCGCCTCTGTCCCGCTTGTCACCGACTTGGCCATCTAGGCTGGAGAGCTCAGCAGCCTCGCTCCTCACCCACTGAAGTATCTCTTCGAGATACCTTCAACCTCATATATCGCTCAGTAGCTGGGCTTTGCTCTACCACCATGATCGCCCGATCCTCGGGAAACTTCTCAGCGGAGGAGGCAATGGACGATCCGCCTCGCTGTGGTTCGCCTCGTGTCCGCTGGTGGCCGATCATGGATGCGTGGCCGCCATGACACCTGCACTCTCTGTCATCCCGACCTGAGACCTCGTGGATGGCAGGGGAACCATCCGCATGGAGGAGCTCTCAGTAGTGGTCAGATGGGCAACCCTGGCCTCGTTGCCTTCAAGTCTCGCGCTCCTGGCCGGACCTCCTTTCTCCTTCCTCTTGCTCCATTGACCTGCTCACTCTCGCCTTTGCAGCCTTCTCCTCTTCAATTACCATATCCAGCTTTACTCGCTCCTATGCGTCCGAATATGAAAGGATCAAGGACTCCGCAGATTATACCATGGTCTCCCATCCGAATCCCATCCTTCAGCCCTCTCGCAGCTAGGGATGATTAAACGCACCAAGATCTAAGGACCGATCTATGGTATCTTTGACAAACTCCTGAGGGACTCTCCTCCTCCGCCTTACTTCTGACAACACCATCATGTCATCCTCGAGGGTCACCGCCCCGAATTGCTCTCGCAAACTCCCTACACATCCGCTCAAAGCTCAAGATGCTTTCCCGTGGAGCTCATGGCACCATTCTCTTGCCCTTCCCTCAAGAGTGAGCTGGAAGGCCCCGCACCTCCGTGCCGCCGATGCACCTCGCACTCCGCCATGTCGTTAAACCGCTCTATATGCACCAGCTGGGTCGCTTTCCCGAGAACTTCGGATCCGAAGTAAGCGTGAAGTCGCTTCCCCGAGAACTGCTTCGTTATCCAAGATTATTCTCCAACTCGGCTCTTTCCGCTTCCCTGAGGTCCTCCACAACTTGTGCTAATCTGCACACCTCTCCTCCAACTCTTCCGCAAGAGGTCTGGGTCAGATCCTGTAAGTGCCGACGGGACCCCGCTTCCTCCATGTTTGTTTCCTCCTCACCGCAAAGATTTGGTGCCCTAGGTCTTGGGCTTCATCTCCCACATTTTCCCGAATCGGGAGCGTTCCCACTACTGGACTCGGACATCATTACACGCTTTTCTCATCCCTCCTCGAATTCTTGTAATGAGAGGTCGAGTCTCCATCTGCTTCTCCATCCGATCCATTCTTTCCTGGATCTCCCTATTCCGGGCCTCATTGGCCACTTCTCTCAAAGTTACCGATTCTTCCGGACTCACTCCTCTCTACTGCTTCCTCTCATCGCTATGCTAGTGTATCTTGGACGTATTAGGAAATCAGGCTTTTGTGCCGATCCCCACGCATCTGCGCCAAAAATGTTGATGTAGTTTTCCCGCGTGCCTTCAAACAGTGTCCTGAACCTTCTGCTCGTGACTAGCTCGAACTCGAGCAGGATTGTCTCCTTCTTTCGATTCCTCTGTCTTTTCCGTAATCCAAGTCTCCTGACCGTGCTCACGTAAAACAAGTGTCGTGGATCGCCGGTGTTGTTCCAAATAAAACTCTCCGACGCCAAGTCAAGAATCGGTTGTTCTTTTTGGTATCTCCCTTAGTTTGAGAGACCGGAAGAATGAAAAAAGGGAATTTTTGCCTTTTTCTTTGTAATAAAACATGGAGTTTTTTCGGATAATCAGAGTAAAAGGAAGTAAGGGTAGGAAGAACCTGTGTAAATTTTTGGAATCCTTGCAACTTGCCCATCCGTTTCCTTTTATTCTCTGTTTTTCCCGCCTTTTCTCTCCGAGAGCATCCGTTCTCGCGTCAGTGGTGTCTGGGTCCCTCTGACAGCCGAGATTGGCTTAATATTCCCTGGGGATGCGCGGCTGTCTCCTTAACCCGTTTCACATGGCCAGATCACCATGTCAGGCATGTGCGCAAGGAATGATGACACCGTGGGGGCATGTGCCGGCCATCGGCAACAGTACTACCTCCCTCCCTTGTGGGGCCCAATCTGACATCAAAAAGGTGTGCGGGATCTTGAGGAAACGAGTCGGACTGTCCCGAGCCGGGTCTTACATTCCATTTGTCCTATGATTAGCGCAGCCCAGTTGTACTCGAGGACTTAACTACAGCGAGCAGGAAGGAGAGCTCGGGCCTCGATCAATCTTCGAGCTCCCCGTTCTTGTCCAGCCTTGGCCGGACCTGATGACCTCAAGCAAGCAAGAGAGCTCGGAGCTCGGACCGCTCTAAAGTTCTCGACCTTGACCAGCTTTGACGTCTAGTGAGATTGTCTTCGTGCTAGTGGTTGGGACTTCTGCTCGAGCTGGGTTGTCTCGGAGTATTTTATTCGAGATAGAAGGGCCTCGAGAAGACCTGTCTAATATTACCCAAACAATATTATTTTAAGGGACTGCTGAGGTGGCGAGCTGAGCTTGCGTGTGGGCCTGCTGTTTGCTAACACAGTTATAACAAACGGCTGATTACAGAATTAAGAGGTTATATAGAAGTGATACATGCTAGTTCATGAGGCGCTGAAGTGAGTGATTTTGACAGCTTTAGAGTGAGATATAGAAAATTCTGTAAATGAGAGCTTTAATCTCTGCACTCAGGAGATTCACATTGTAATCATTTCATTAATAAAAGCTTTAGTCCCTGGGTTTTAGCCGTGGATGTAGATACTTTGGTACCGAATCACGTAAATAGTCTTGTGTCTTCTTCTTCCTTTTCATGCTTAATTCTTTCTGTTTCTTGGTTGTTGTTTAATTGAGACTTATTGCTCTTGATTAATTCTTAATCATTTGATGAATTGAGGTGTCTTTACCGTAGTTGGTGATCAATTACTTTACATTCCGTACCACTAAATCATATTTACCGGAAGGAGCATTTAATTAATTCAAAATGATAAAAAGTGAAAAAAATGTTTTTGTTAATGAATTTTAAATTTGAGAGCAGGCCCAACTTTGCAACATCACAATCAGAGGCATATTGCATTATTTGATGCGTTCTGGAAGAAAATATAACTAAATAAAAAACTAAAAGTTTGTTTGTAATGATTGACTTGTAATTCAAAAACAAAAATGATTGATTAGGTTGTGTCTTTAATTAGTGATTCAAAAGGATAATGATTTATATTAAGGGCGTAATCCACATACCAGCTGTTTTATAATATCTTCAGTTTTTTATTTTCATTTTCTTTTATTTTTATTTTTTTGAAAAGTCATTTTGTTTTATTGAAAATGAGATAGTACGAGATTTCGGACATTTTTAATTAATCCTTTACACAAACATGCAAATTGCTCTTAAGTTTTATATTAGACCCGACTAATTACATAGTTTTGTTATTCATCATGAATGATAGGTATTAGTTATTATAATTATAAAGGGTAGGATATTTTCATCCCAAAATTTGTGTAAATTGATCGTATTTTAAAAAATTATTTATAAAAAATTTACAATATTTTTTAGAAGTTGATACGAAGAAAAAATTCAATTAGATCTTTTTCTTCACATAAGTCTTCTAACCATTGTTGATCATTAATACTGTTTTAACATAATATTGGTATGCCTATTCTATCACTATAAATAGAATGACTAAACGTTCCAAAACTTGTGCTTTTCTATAATTAATGATGATTTAGTCGAGTTAATGGTTCAAATTTCTCTATTTATTTGAAATTATAAAAAATAATATGAATTTTTAATAATTATTATTTTAAGTGAGTTGGTTTATACAATTTGAGTGTAGAAATATCACCACCCATTATAACTACATTAAAAATAAAAGATAAATTTTAATTTATCCCCTACTTAGAATAACAACCTTCAATTTACTCTTCAATAATGTAAAAATATCAATTTAATCCTATTTATTATTAAGAAGACGATAAAAGTATTCATCAATTCACATTTCATTTCATCTTTTGATCGAAAGTATGAGTAAATTGAAATTTTCACTGTTTTTAAGAGATAAATTAAATATTATCATTATTTATTTATTTTTTTATTTGAAAGAAGAGATTGTCATTCCAGTTGAGGGGTAAAATGAAGTTTATCCTTAAAAAAAAAAAAGACACCTAGGTATACATATGTGTGTACATGAGAACAACTAATATATCATGTTCAATAGAGTGAAAGAGAAGAATATATATCAAGTTCAATAGAGTGATAACAAAGTAGAAACTAAAGTTAAAATGGAGCATTCATGGTTAAAGAATTGTTAGGCCAATTTGTGTTTGTATCTTAAGTATTCATTACATTAACAGTACTCAATATACTGTAAATTTTTCTCATTGTAACATAAATTGGGGTAGAATTCAGCGTAAAATTTTAAGGGACCAAATTTTAAGTTTTAAAATTTAAAATTCTTAAAAATAATAAATTACTAAAAGTAAATTATTAAAATATAAAGAGATATTATTAATACTAATTATTTATTGTCAATTCCATAAGGGAAAAAATGCATTTATAATTTATAGTGCAAAAAAATTACAAAACAAAACAGGTCTTCCACCGATACAAAATTTCCGAGGCTGGTAGCAGAGAGCCAATGAAAACAAAACAAAATTTCCAAAAGCATTGTGTCAAATTGATTTGTCTGAATTCTTGGAGATTTTGAAGGTGGATGTCTAGTGTTTGGAGAATTGGCATGTGAGACCGGTGGGTTTTTAAAATTTGGAGAATTGGTATTGAGGTCTAAATTCCTGTGGGGCTACAGTGCGATCACTCATTGGAATTTGGGAATTTGGAGATTTTGATTGCAATTTGCAAGTTGTAGCTTGCGATTTGGTTGGCTGTTTGGTTATTCTTAATGATTTTTTATTATTTTAATTAGTTAACACGTGAGTTTGTACAAGGAATTCTTGGTTAGTAGGAAATATGAAATCTCGTTTTTATCCCATACGTGCTATGAATCAAATTGTACAAGCAGGGCCTATTTAGTCATATTACATTAACTTTTCATAATTGTATTCAAAACCCCGAAATTTTTTAAACTTTGCAGGTCCTTTAGTCTTATGCATGCTCCACCCTTGAACATAAGTTGTCAACAAAGGTTATCCCTACTTTGTATTAGGATTTTGGACTTATTAGTGTGTAATGTCCATGGACGTCCAATGATGCTTTCCATGCTTGAACTGAGAAAAAAAATGTGTTGTATGTGTTTTATGTGGGCCAAAGTTAAAGTTCCATAATTAAAAGATTCTTCCTACAAGTGAGTTTAGACTCTAATTGAAATTAAAATTGAAACTTAATAAATTATTTATTTTATAATTTTTATAAAAAAAAATATTTGGTAAAATTCATAAAAGTAACTCATTTTATAATTTCTTTTATTTTAACAAGAGCTTTTAAAAGTATATGAGGGTTACGTTTTTATAAGTAATTTGTTAAATAAGTCATCATATTTTAAAAAAAATTATATTATACCTTAGTAATTTAACAAAAAGACAATTATATCTTATTTTTTTCATAAATTCTAATATAGAAATCATTAGATATCATATTACTACCACAATTAAATTACTACCACAGTTATTATATATTCTCTCCAATATCAATTTAATGTGAATATAATAAATATTACCTTTAATTTTATTTAAATTATGTATAAATATGATTTTTTTAATCATATTTTGTGTAACAAATAAAGTTCATTATATTTTATTTTATTGAGTTTTTTTTACTTTATGTAATTTATGTATTTAAAAAAATATTTCTAAACAACTTACTAAGCATATGTAATTTATGTATTAAAAAAAAAGACATTTCTAAATAATTTACTAATCATACTCTAAAAATAAAATTTTAAGCGAACAAATTTAGAAATAGAAAGTCGGTATATCCCTTATTAAGTATTTTTTGCTTATCTTTGAACAAGACTAGAGAGCTTACATATATATAGGTGAATTTGATTTGACTTGAGTCAAAATTATTTTAATAACAAGTGTCATTGTCCTTGTGAGATCTAGCAACACTTGTCTTCTTGTGCTTATGTTAAGTGATATTTTGACATATGACCTTGTCCTCGGGTTAGAGGAGAAGGTGTTTCCATATCTTCTTATTTTGGTAGAGGATGTGGTGTCCTCATGCTTAGTTTAGAGGAGGAGGTGTCTCTATCTTCTTCATTTGGCGCAGAATGTGGCATCTTTGTCCATATATCTTAATCCTCTTCTTTTGGCAGAGATGTGACATCATCCTTAATTTAGAGGAGGAGGCGTACACACTCTTTGTTTGGTGAAGGATTGGCATTCTCGTACTTAGTTCATGTGAGAAGGTATCTCTATCCTCTTTTTTGTGTGAAGGATATGGCATCCTCATCCTTAGTTTAGAGGAGAAAATATCTTCATTTTTCTTCTTTTGGCAGAAGATGTGGCATTCTTCTTGTGCTTAGTTCAAAGGAGGAGGTTCTCCATCCTCTTTTTTGGTTCAGAAGATATGGCGACCTCGTTCTTAGTTCAAAGGAGGAGACATCTTCTTTGATGGAGGATGCAACATCCTAATTTTGTCTTGAGATATTGATTTTATCACTTTGTTTTTAGGTTTTGATGGAACCACTTTTTCTTTTGCTCAATTGGGCATGTTCTATTTTTGAGCTAACAAAGGAATCATTAATAATTTGCAGCAATTGAGGGGAGTATGAGTTGCAGTCAGGGATGCCCATTGCGAGTTTGTCATTACATCCGCACAAAATTAAAATTACTAAATTTACCTCCATCTTGTTGTTGGCTTTAATTTTTTAAGAAAACCTATCCACCATAGTTTTTGACAATTACCAAACCCACTATGATATCTGATGGATTTTTTACTGGTTCCCATATTTAAAATTACAAATGTTAAAAGATATTTTTAATAAAACCTACAAATTTATATTATAGAACTCAATATATAAATTTATAATAATAAACTAAAGTTTCACATAAAATACATACTCAATTCTAAATTTAATCAATGAAATGAAAAATTAAAATTTCAACATCAATCCAAAACAAATTCTCAAATTTAAGTATGAAATACACAAGTTTATCAAAACTAAAAAATCCTTTCAATTAAAAAAAAAAATCCACAAACTAGTATTTAAAAGTAACAACACAATTATTCAAAAATATCATTACTACACCAATAAGAATTATCATTTCATATTGTCATTCAGCACAAACTATAAGAGTTAAGAGCTTCATTTCATTTACTATCATTAGCGCCCATGCAACACGATGGAGTGACTTGAATCATTTTTAGGTTTAAATATTTTTTTTAATTTAAAATTTTTTAAAAATAATTGAAAAAATGCGGGTTGGTGGATATCCATGCAATATCCGTCAAATACTTGGCATATACCAAACCTGCCCACAACTTAGTGTGAGTTTTAATTTGTGATACCAAATCTGCCTGTAACCCATAAAATTACCTACAGCTTGCAAGTTTTGACGAGCTGATATGACCGAGTTAATAGGTACCATTGCCACCCCAAGTCGCAGCAAACATTAAAGATTGGTGGTGCTTATTAACAAATTTCATAATGTTTGATTTTTACAAGATGTTGTCAATTCTAAGGAGTCTTAAAATAATTAAGTCGAATATGTTGCAATTTTTTTTTATTACTTAATAATTGGTAGTGTCCCATGGATATAAGATGAGATTTATGAACTACATAAAAATCCTTTGTATTATTAATTTTTGTTTACTGCTCATTAATTAGTTTAACTATTTTTAATTAATTTTGCCTAAGTCTATAAATGGATCCTACAAGAACCATACTTTACAAATAAATTTTATAAGAACTATATTTTTTAAAATACTTTAATGGTGTATTTACTAAACGAGAATCGAAATGGGTTGGAATCGAAATGAATAATTGAAATAAAAATAAGTTGTTAACTTGAGTTGTAGGAATTAGAATCGGAATGTGAATGAATTAAATTTTCATTTATATGTTTACTTTATCTTAGAATTGGAATGGACTGTCGCATGTTACCAAAATTCCCTTTGTTAATTATTATCCCTAATATTATTTGTATATATTATAATAATAAAAATAAAAGAATAAAAATAAAAATAAAACTAAAAATAATAATAATGATATTAATAAATGAAAATAATATTAATTAAGACAATAAATTAATAAATTTAATAATAATAATGAAATTAATAAGAATAATAATAATTAAAATAATAAACCTAAAAAATTTAAATAATAATAATAATATTAATAATAATGACAGTAATGATAATAATTAAAATAATTAAATAATTAAATTTTAATAACAATAATATTAATATAATAATAATGACATTAATAATAATAATAATATTATTATTAAATAAATAATAAATAACATATTTGTAAAAATATAAAAATTATGGTATTTTCATAAATTTTATAGGGACCAAAATGTAGAAATGACACAACTTGATTAAAAGTAATTTAAGAATTAAGAAAATTTAATGGGGTAAAATGGATATTTTTGGGAATTGGAGTTTAATTCCTAACCACACTTTAAAAATCAAATCTATGGAAATGATTTCCAAATTTGTGGACTCTGCACGATTTCAATTTCACTCTACTTTATAAAGTAAACGTTGTTAATAATTTTAATTTTAGATTTTAATTTTCTAATTAAAAAAATAAACACATCTTAATACTATTATAAATATTAATTTATTCTTAAAATCTGTTTAAAAGATAATAATAAATGGAGGTACGTTAATGAAAAAATAATAGATTCCTAACAATAATTGATAGTAAATTAAGATTTACAGTAATTTTAAAATATTTTGAAGATAATTAATTTATTACAGGATAAGCTGAAATTAGCCCTTTAAAATGTTTTTTAGTCAGACTTATTTTTACAGTGGATTGTCCGTCCTTAAAATGTAGATAGAAAAAATTATATTAATACTACACCGTTTGCTACAGTGAACTCAAGTTGGGCATCTTAAATGGTACACTTCTTTATTTAAAATTCGAGGCCGAAGAGATAAAAGAACGGGTGACAGCTTGCACATGTTTCACGCTTCCTTGAATTATTATTATTATTATTTTTATGTAACACCTTTGTGCACGCGTCAACATTTGACGGCGTCTTGAATTTTTACACTTTTGAGCCGCCGTGTCGTATTATTTTCAACTGTTCCTTAAGTCATCAACTTTGGCGGGACGAACTAACGATTGCAGTTACATATTTGTTGACGTGGTAGTAACTGACTGGATGTTTCTTATTGTAGAATGTTCTTTCGTTCGTGGCCTATTATTATTCTCGTTCTCCAATATCATCAAAGAATTTAAAAACAGATCTATATAATTTCGTGGCGGGTCAGATTCTTAAAAGTAGGAGGGTTTGTCTAAATAATTTTTTATTTTTTACATATTTTAGTTTTATTTTCAATGATATCGAATGATTCTCTTAACATCTACATCTTAATTAAAATTTTATTCATATGTTTTGATTAATAAATTAAAAAATGATTTTAGTGATGTAATTGTAATTTTATAGCTATTTTTATGTAATAAGTCAATAGGGAAAAATTATAAATTTTATTGAGAATAGATACAAACAAAAAATTTAGATGAAATAAAAAATAAATTTTTTGAAAAAATTATACGCAATGGACAGTTGCCCACATTGAGCACTACGTGATTTAGCCTTGTTAACTTAGTAGTCGTTACTTTCCTTTTAAAAAAGAAAAAAAAAAGAAAAAGGTTATAATTGTTAATTTGTTATCAAGTATCATGGGGCTAGTCACCTTGGCTTCATTTCAAATCGGCAAATTTCTCTAACAATTTGTTCACTTCTTTTTTTTTTTTTGGGATGAAATAAACAATTCAGATAAGAATTTAGATAAAATAAAGGTCTTCACAAATTATAAATATTAAATTTAGAATTGAGATTTTTGTCAAATATGTACCTGTGGTCCTCTCACATGACCTAACCTGATACATTGTTTTATTCTAGAAATGATGGAGATGAATTTGTAGTATATGTTGTTTTATGTTTGTATACAAATCAAGATATAATTCCTGCTCATGATGGTTTTTGATTGTGTGTTAACAGAACGCGATATTTGTACAGTTGTACTGGCCAACTGGTCCATTGTACTCGACCCACTTAGGCGATTTGTTTTAATTATAACTTCTAAAAAATTTGAGGTAAAATATATGTATTAATTTTATTAAAAAATTTATTTATTAAAAATTAATAAAAAATATAATTAATTTATTTAATCTTTCATCCGAGGTTAATTTTAATTTTTAAAAACTTATTTATGCATATTAACTATTACCTGCATTTTTAATAAAGAGATTGTCAATTTTTCTCTATTGAGATCAATATATACTAATTACCTTATTATTATTTGCACAATATTCAATAATCCCATGACACAAAAACTTAAAGAAAAATGGATTAGTGTGTTATTTTCTTGATAATTGATCTTAAGAATTTAAAATATATATTTATTATAATAAAAATGTTTAAAAATTAACAAAAAAGTACAAAAAAATATTTTATTATTAATTTTTTATTCATATTGAAACCAATATTTCTTATTTTTAGTATTAAAATTTTTTATTTTAATTTATGTTATACGATATATTTAATTTATAATAAATATGAAAAAATATATATATAAAACTAAAGGCAATACTGTAAAATTATGTTAGCAAGGGAGTTATTAAGTATTATGAAAAAAATAGAGAAACAAGTAATATATATTGATTTTAATAAAAGAGAAATTTGTAGTCTTCCTAATAACATCATTTTATACGGATAAATGGGGTGATCCAGTTCAATTAAGGGCTATTTATTTTATGATTTAATGATTTAATTGACTTATTTTCAGTAAGTTAAATTATTAAATTTATTTTTTTCAACTTAATGAAAATTTTAGTTATTAAGTCATTAAGTTATTGATAGGTATTATTTATAAACATATTTTATCATTTATTACATATATGTTAATTATTTTTATTTAATTAAATTATTTTATTGAAAAAAATAAATTAAAGATTAAAAATAAATTATATTTAAAAATTAAATTGAAGAGAAGTCGAAAATTATTTAAATTTATTATTAGTGGGCTCATGATTGAATTGGAATTAAAACTTTTTGTGAGGAGCAATAGCAAATTAAATGCAAAATTATTAATATGTAATATTTAGATATCATACTATTAAGCAAAAATAGAACATACATAAAATTAGAGCTCTAAAAAATGATAAAAACGTCATCTTTGATCCATTTGTGCCTTTTTTAGCCATTCTTATTATAAAATATCCATAGTTAACTCTTTTGAGCTTATTAAATTTTTTTCTTATTTGTTAACTTATCATCCTATCTCGCTCTAATTTGGAGTATTGCCATATTTTATATTTTTCATCACCCATTCATATTTGAGAAAGTACGGATCCTTACTCTATTAAGCAAAATGATACTATAAAAAAAAGTTAAAAACAGAAAAAAAGAATAAATTAAAATGTGCAATTGAAAAAAAGAAAAGAAAAAGAAAGATGCAGAAGCAAAGTACCAAAAAGAAAAAAAAAAGAAAAGTAATGTGAAAAGCACCTTTACGAAAATTTAAAAAAAAAAAGAAGAAAGATTTCTATTTTTCTCAAATATATATAATTTTTTTCTATTACCTATTCTTTGTTAATCATGTCTTTAATCTATATTATGTCTTAGTGAAAGTCCTTTGTGATTTTAGGAAATTATAATTTAAAGTAAAAATTGGTGATATAGACTAAATGATGTGATAATACATAAAAATGAATAAAAATAATATTATTAGTTTGACTGACATGAGATCATATTTGTTTTTATTACTGAACTGTAGGCATTATTATTTGATTTTGGTGAGAGTGTGCGATATTATTTTTATTATTTTCTCACAATTTATGATTATTTAGAGTGATTGTTTTTATTATCGGATTTATTTCTTTTGAGAGTGTCATTCCTAATATGTGAGATTTTGGTGAGAGTATGCGATATTATTTTTATTATTTTCTCACAATTTATGATTATTTATAGTGATTGTTTTTACTATCGGATTTATTTCTTTTGAGAGTATCATTTCTAATATGTGAGATTTTAAGGTTTGATTTGTCACTCTTGAAAGTGGCTTGATTAATGTAGTTTGGATAATTAATTATTTTGCATGGGTTTTCTTAACTAATTCATGTGAGTGGCTGATATAGGAGTGATATATCTTTTGACTGGAGATAATGCTTATACTTTTATTTGATAGTTATTATTAATTTGACTGAAAACGTGAATGCAAATGCTTGGAAAAAAAAAAGACTCATTGATTTTAGTAATGATTTAATTTCTTTAGGTTATTATTGATGATGTTTGTGGGTATTATCACTGAAAACTTTCATAAGATTATAACTCATGTACTAGGACCGCCTAGGGGTTTAAAGGCTCGTTACATATACTAAATGCTATAGTGATTACCTGAGAAAGTAATCTAGTTAGATTTAAATTTTTTTTTTAATTTTAAATTTTGCTTGAGCACTAGCAAAATTTAAGTTTGGAGGTATTTGATTGACATAATTTATATACATGTTTTATCCTTTATTATATGTTGGTTAGTTATTTTTATTTATTATTTTTAGTTAATTAAATTATCTTATTGAAAAGGTAATAAATTGAATATTAAAAATAAACTATGCTTAAATAAATCAAATTAAGAAAAGTCGAAAATTATTTAGATTTATTATTAATGTGCTCATGATTGAATTGGAATTAAAACCTTATTGGGCAAGAAGAACACAGGAGGAGCAATAACAAATAAAATGGCGTGATTAAGTCAAAGTGGAAAGCAGCACAAGGGCAAATGAAATCCAAAATAAATTAAAAAAGCCAAGCTTTTTTTTTTTTTTAACACCACAGCCTCTCACTCAAAATCGCTGGATCCTCTCTCTCTCAACTTCTGACAGCTTTCACCGGCGATAAAGAGCACCGGTGAATCCCACACTTTCAATTTCGATCTCTCGGCTTCGAACGGTAGAATGATTAGTGATTCTGTCAGCTTCGATCTCTCGGTCTTTGATCTCAGTAATGGATGACTTAAGTTTATCTGAGACAAACAATTTGAGAAAGAGAAATTGGCTACTCATGGATTGTTAAAGAGGATCGAAGCCGAAGTATCCAGGGAGGCTGCCATCAAGATCTTGCCTGGGAGATGAGATGGCTGCAAACAACAGGATAAACACAAACATAAGCCACTTTTATTATCAGGCACAGGAATTAAAAAAGCTTGGCTAGGGATGACTGGAAAATTCGGATTCGGATCCACAAATATTTGGATTTGGATCCGGATCCACAAAGATTTGGATCTGGATCCGGATGCACTTACATCCAGAAATACAGATATCCGAATCCGTATTTTTTTTAATTTAATTTAATTTCAATATAATATATATATATATAAGATAAAAAGTCTAAAAGTATGAATTTATGATATTATTGTATGTTATGCATGTTGAATTTTCAATTGTTGAATTACTAATTATTGAATTATAAATTTAAAATTAGATTTTATTTGATATTATTAGGTAAATTATGAATTTATATTATTTTTTATGTTTAATTTATGTTGTGCTATCTTTAATTATGGATTATGATGTAAAATGTTATTGTATATTGTTCATGTTGAATTGTTAATTATTGAGTTATGAATTTATGATTAGATTTTATTTGGTATTATTAGATAAATTATTGAATTTATATTATTTTTATGTTTAATTTATGTTATGATATTTTTAATTGTGAATTTATAATGTTATTGTTTGTTCTTCATGTTAAATTATTAAGTATAAATTTATGATTATATTTTATTTAATATCATTATATAAAATTTTAAAATTTTAAATTATTAAAATTTAATATTTACGGATCCGAATATCTGGGATATCCACTCGAAATCTGTGCGGATATTATCGGTATCTGGATCCGC
Organism: Murraya koenigii; assembly: GCA_025617385.1. Lineage (NCBI taxonomy): Eukaryota > Viridiplantae > Streptophyta > Magnoliopsida > Sapindales > Rutaceae > Murraya > Murraya koenigii. The sequence goes on from CM046814.1 coordinate 13,586,879, forward strand.
ATATATTTTTCCAGATCCGGATGAAAAATTATTAATCCGGATGCACCCAAATCCGGATCTGGATCCGAATTTTGCCATCTCTAGGCTTGGCCGGTGGTTTAATACACTTACACACACGCACATCTCTAGGCTTGGCCGGTGGTTTAATACACTTACACACACACACAAGCCAAGCCTTTGGCTTTAGAAGAGGGCGGCAGCCACCTGAAAGAGGATAGAGGGAAGCTGCCGAGAGGAGAGAAGAATTAGAGGCAGAGCAGTAGCCATGGATCTTATTGATTTTATTGTTGTTAATTTCCTTATGTCTAATTAATTTTATTATGTTACAGTTAAGAATGATATCTTGTTCAACGAAATAAATTATTTTTATTTAATTAATTTTTTATTTGTGTGCTTTAAAATTTATAATTTTTATTTCACATGGTTGATTGAATATTATGAAATTTTTTCACTGATTCTGTCATATATTATTGATTGTTAGGATTAATATTTGACTAAACATATTATAATGTTTATATATGATTATCTTTGATTTTGTGTCTTTTATTAAATTATTTACACAGATTGCTTAGGAAAACTTTGACTCTTTATTATTTAATATTATTTACATAGGATAATTAATAAATTAGATATCATACTATTAAGTAGAAATAGAACCTACATAAGATTAATTTTAAATTTTGGGTAGACATAGATTGATTGGTAATTAAATAATTGTTAACTTGAACAGTGGTGGATTTTAAAACTTTGGTAGCTTTAATCTCTTAAATTCTTATGTTAATTTATTTATTTTTATTATAATTACATCTTTAGTTTTAATTTCTTCAAACAAAATATTTTCTTTTCAATTAAGGTAGAGTTATAATTAGATTAGATTAAATTTGGATTATCAGCAATCTTTGTAGGTTCACCCTCGTTATTTATAATCTATACTTCAATAGATTCGTACGCTTGTGAGTGCATTAAAATTTGCACAACAATTATAGAAGTAATTTTTTTAGTTTTTTTACTTAATCTAAAAAGTATGAATGAGATTATTAAAAGACAATCTCAAAAATAACCAATCTAATTAGCTTATTTTCATCCTTGCCAAAATAAAAATTATTTATTATTATTATTATCTATCTCTAAAACTTGTGATAATATAATAATGGATTATAATTGTTTTTAACTATATATTTTCTTCAAATTTATGATATTTACCTTTATAAATTTTTATGAATTTTTTTCATATAAAACATCACAAATTATAATAAAATTGATTAATATGTTCTAATTTTGAAAAATAAAAGGGTTTTATTCACTAGAATATAATTTATGCTGTGATAAAATACTATCTAATTGATATTCTTTGAGACATTTACTATTTATGTAACATTGAAATTTTGTAAGGGCAAAAGTATAAAAGTATTGGTTTTTAGAATTTTTAAGTTAAAAAAATAAACGATTTAGTACTTATTCTAAAAAATTCAGACAAAAGCAAACATGTTGTTTAGATTTTGACATTCTGCTTTATTTAGAATTCAGATTAATTTAAGTTTATTCAGATTTCAAGTAAAAAAAGAAAAAAAAAAAAACCTAATTCTATGATGAAGCAAGACTGCCTGATGAATATACTGTTGGGATTATGTGCTCTTTAAAGTATATTAATTTATTTATTTATGATAAATACATTTTCTAATTAATAAAATATTTGAGACATTTTTTCAGACATCTTAATTGCATAAATATTTTGAATAAGGTCCATTTCATCATATTATATATATTTATTTTATCATTATATGAATTCACAGAAGACATAAATATAAATTATCTTATGATTAAATAAATTGAGTTCACAGTTGATAAATAGAGTTGGACGCTCTATTTATGTTTAGACTGTAGTAAATTCATTGAATGATTTGTCTTAATCGTATATGAATTTACTGATCTAATTTAACTATGTTGAACTGAATTACATATAAGATTTAATTAACCATGGAGTATCTATCAGACTTATTAAATCTCATAGGCATTGATTTTATTGCAATCTCAATATTGAGTTAATTATAGTTTCATGTTTATGATTGTTATTCCATTTGAGTTACCAATGGGCGCAACATACATTTATAGTCAAGATTACCCAGTATCTTGGTGGGAGCAATTATGAGCAGTGAGATTATATATTAACAATATAGAATTTGTACAACACATCTCTTGATGGGTTTTCGGTACTTGATCATAGAATTCTCTGGCCAGAGTGTGCCAACATAATTAGTATGTTGAAATTGATCATTAGAGAAAGCCAGTAAGTGTCAAGAAACAAGATGTAATTAAATTTATTGGATAGTTGAGACATCAATTTAATTAGCGATGTGGCACAAATGATTGTTCAGTAAAGAAATCAATGTGGCATGGGTCGAATTATTATACGAGAACACTATCCTAGATAGCATATAATTATGGAGGTCAGTTCCAATCTTATAGTGGAGTAAATTTAGAATTAAATAATTGGGTTAGTTTAATTACATGCCTAATTATTATAGCCACTATTGTATGTACCCATGTGATCCCAAGGTTAGCTCATTTAATTGATTGCACCACTATTGGATTAATAAGCAAGATAACTAGCTATTCGGGTTAGAAGCCTAAACATATTATTTGGTGGGAGACTCCAATTAATATACTTGTGTATAAGGGGCCTTGTGTTATTTGACAAGATGGTCGCCTATAACTATAACAAGTGTAACGCCAAAAGCTTTTATGTTTTTATCTTATTTTAATTTAACTCAATTATTTTGATTTAATAGAATTAAAAAAAGAGATAAATAAGGAGTTTAGGGTTTTCCACCACTACAACATAAAAAGGCTCTTTTCTCCACAAAAGAAAAGAGAGAAGCCATAATACAAAAAAGAAAAGAGAATTTTTTTTCTCTAACTTTGAGAGAAAAATATTTTCTTGCTAGTTGCTTTCAATAGTGAAAAAGGTGCTCACACTGTCACACATCAGTACAGTTCAAACTAGAGTCATAATCTAGAAGATCATTGGTGACAGATCGTGATCTAGAGGCAAGGTAGTCATAAATCGTGAATTGGGAACCTTAATTACTACAATGAAAAAATAAAGGTACGATTTCGAAGTTATGGTAATTCTATATATTGTATGAGAAAGCGATCCTATTATTTCTGCTGTAAAATTATTTTAAAACCAACATATACGTACGCACTTAGAATTTTTTTCAAAAAAGAATTAAGTACCTACATCAAGCGAGGTATTTGATTCACTTTGAAAAGCTTCTTTTAACTTTTAGCTCTGAAAATAAATCTAAACCATATATATTGAAAATTTATCACGTTTTAAAGGAGACACAATTATTTTTTAAAACTTTTTCACAATTGTAATTTTTTAAATTAAACAAAAATCCGAACAATATTTAAAATTTTTTCAAATAACAAATATATTCGTATTTGAAGAAATAGCTTGATCTACTAAGTACATAAAATAATTAATTCTAAAAAAATTTATGAGAAAATTCTCTCTTCACTGATATTTTCATTAAATTTATTTTTTAAAATTGCGTATTTTCATTTTATTTCAGTTCTATTTCCACACTTACAATTATTTTAGCTAAAATCATAACAGACATGAACCAATTTTCTCTATAATTTTCATTGAAGGAAACAGGACATTTAAGTTTATCTATAGCAATATCAATATGCATATCGTTTTTTTTTTTTTTTGCAAGATTTCAACTCAATTTTTCACGTGTTGTTGAAATAAGAGGGACTGCAAACACCTTGATATTAATTCTAAGGTCCTTATTACCTTACATAATAAGGTAACAAACATCATAGATTTGACAAGCATTCCCAGTTCTCCATAACTTCTATTAGTGTTACCTTATTTTTTCACAGCCGTTAGATTTTTATACTCGAAATCTAACCTTGTTATTTACTGATGTTTGTCACTTTATTACGTAAGGCAACAAAACCTTAATTCTAAATCTACTCAAAGGAGAGGAACATATATGTGAGCGTGTGGGAGATCAAAACAAAACATAAGAGAGAAAACTTTTTTCTCTTCCTTTTGCGGCTGCCACTCCATTTATCTTTGTCTCTAGGTTTTATTTTTGTTTTTTCGTATAATACCTTAACCCAAACGAGAGAATGTTTGCTCGTTTTACACTTACGTTTTAGTCTTGCCTATCGAGTAAGCATGAAAACCTATATTCCTGGAAATTTATTTTCTTCCTTATTATTATTATTATTATTTTGAATACTCTTCCTTTCTTAACTACGAAAGAATTAAAATTTTTTCCAATGCCGTAAGTCACCACCCAAATGATTGAGGGTTTTGACATGATAATCAAGATCACACTTGTTGGTTACTCAAAATGAATCAACTTACAGACTTTGAGTCTATCATTCTGTCATGATTAATTAATTTGATAGCATCTTAATTAAATTATTTTCTCAATAAATCCAGTTCAATGCATCAAGCCTTATGCACTAGCACAATAATCCAGGCTGGAATCACTTAGGTCTTCAAATTGTTCATTCAAAAGAATTGAATTTTTCAGGTTTGGTTCGGTTTTACCCACCCTTAATAGCCACTTGGCATTTCTTTAATTTATAACATTTTTTTCGTATGGTTTTCAGATTTGAAATTTTAAACCAAATACTGAACTGGAATATTTTTGGTTTTATACCGAATTAGAATATTCATTTTTTTCCTAAGAAAAAAAATACCAAACCAACCCCTAAAAAACTAAACTGAATTAGTAATTTTTTTAGTCCAGTTTAGTTCTACCCACCCGTAGGAAGACCATTTTTTTAATGAGATATCAAAGTGGATGATTGATTCATTCTACACTATAAATAATTATAGAAAATCTTTTGATAATACGGATTTCTATTTCTCAATGATATCATACAATTAAGATACTTGGTTGAATCAGCTGAAAACATTTCATAGAAGCTCATTGAAATATTCCTTTATAAAGCAATCCACACAGAATTCCAACCTTTTTATTCTCCAATTTTTTATTTTTAAGTCCATTTTTAGGCCAATTTTGACATTTTCCAAGGCTTTTTGGATGAAATCCAAATTTTACATCGGTTTACTAATCCGAGCATTTGAAATTTACAAATTGAGGATTTCACTAGTAAAACACACATAAAAGAAATAAAAATAAATAATTCTTAAAATTACTTAGGATTTACAAATATGAGAAACCTGAATGAGTTATCGTCATTATAAATGTAAAATGATAGTGTTAATCATTATTAATTAAATGTACAATTTTTATTTTTAATCAAAGGCAATTGTTGATTCTAATTATGGTTGGTAGGAAGAGGTCGGTTTTTTTTTTTTCCAAAGAAATTTAACTTATGAGTTCAGAAGAAGCGCTTATGGGGTCTATTTTTCTCTAGGGAGCTAACGAGACTCTAACTAGGTAGTGACAAGAGTGGAGTTTTTTTCGTTTGATGATTCCCACAATCTTTACACCCAACTGTGCACTATGTATGCTAATATTGATTTGGTTATGCAGAAGTGCTCTAGTAAAAGATGCATGTGAGGAGTATGATGGAGCTAGATCCTTTGAAGTTCAGGCATGTCGATCTAATTGAGTTTAGGTAGTTTGTCACTAGTCTAAGACTTAACATTGAAGAGGGGATTAGGCCAAACCTACACAAGTTGGTTGGAAACTGGAGTCGTTTTCCTGATGAGCCCAATGCAGGGCAAAATCAATTGATGTTGTGCCACTTCCATTAGGCTTACTCTCGTAGTATGGGATGCAAGGGTACTTCATAAGGTCGTAACCTCTCGTCCTATGAGAGTTGGTATAAGAGCCGCATTTGCCATCTCTTAAAGCCCTTTCTTAGTAAACTCACTAAATACTCCAATGTCGCACTATGTAGGTCCCCACCTTTTGCATAGCAAGATTAGACAAGCGGGATGAATATGTAGGTTCACCCCAAGTGTTTACTCCAAGCCAAATGGTGCATGAACGGGGGTCCTCCTCTAAAATCGAAAACTAACAAGTAGGGAGTTCATGAGTAAGATTGTGCAAGACAATCTTCATGCTTTCATACAGTGTGGAGGTGCACACTTGCGAGGCATACTCTTCATGCACGAGGACGTGCTGAAGGGATAAAATCAGGATTTTCTTAATTTTTCACAAAAACCTTTTAGGATCGATCTCATACAATATATAAGAATTAAGTAATCTACAAATTCGTACCTTGATGTTTTGAGAAGATGAATCAATTAAAAGTTGTAGCTCCGTCTCTAAACAATCTTCCAAGCTATGACTCAACATCGATCAATACTGGAAGTATGAGCGTTTGTTTCACCACTTCCAATCGCAACTGGCTTCTTTTAGATGTCTTCTGTATTTTTCTCAAAAGCCCTGTAATTCTCTTCTCTACTGTTTTAAGAGAAAAATATCTATTTTTATAATATCTTATGAAAAACCTTAGTATGTTAGGATTAGGATTCCTATGTAAAATAAGATTCCTTTTTAAATTTAAATATTTAAATTAAATACTATCTCTCCACTTACGTAAAAGTGAAGAGAATGTATAACTAACTAGGGGACCACCTTATAAAATATCACAAGCCACCTTTTACACTTGAATATAACATACTAGGCCTTAAAAAATATTATAATTATGATTTTCACTTAATACGCAAGTTTTCTTGCTTTTGGGTCTAGTGATGGTGTTATCAATTAAATAAGCTAACCCATGGATCATTTAGGAACATACAATAGTGGCTACAATAATTAAATTTGTAATTAAACAAATATAATTATTTAATTTCAATTCTACTCCACTATAAGATTGGAATTGACCTCCATAATTGTATGCTCGAATAATAATTTGCCCAAGCCACATTGATTTCTTTGCTGCACAATCATTTGTACCATATCGTTAATCTAAATTGATATCTCAACTGGCCAATCAATTTAATTACATTTTGTTCCTTGATACTTACTGGTTTTCTCTAATGATCATTTTCAACATACTTATTTATGTTGACACACTCTGGCCAGAGAATTCTATAATCAAGTACTGAAAACCTATCAAGAGATGTGTCGTACAAATTCTGTATTGTTAATCTATAATTTTAATATTTGTAATTACTCCCACCAAGATACCGGGTAATCTTGACTACATGTGTATATCGTGCCCATTAGTAACTCAAATGAGATAACAACTACAATCATGAAATTATAACTAACTCAAGATTAAGATTACAGTAAATCAATGCCTATGAGATTTAATAAGTCTAACAGTTATTACTAGGTTAATTAAATTTCATATATGATCCAGTTCAATGTAGTCATACTACATCAATAAATTCATATATGATTAAGACAAATCATTCAATGAATTTATTACAGTCTATACCTAAATAAAGTGCCCAAATTTATTTATCAACTACGAACTTAATTTATTTAATCATAAGATAACTTGTATTTATGTATTCTGCAAATCCACATGGTGATCACATAAATACATATATTATGATTAAATGGACTTTACTCAAAATATTAATGCAATTTAAGATATCTGAATAAATACCTCAAATATTTTATTAATCAGAAAATCAATATGTTTTTAAAAGCACATAATCCCAACACGTGCATGGTCATTACCGTAGGAGAATGTCATGGTTCGTAATTATGACACCCAACTATGGTCTATATATGCTAATATCGATTTGGTTGTGTTGATTATACAAGAAATGCTCTAGTAGAAGGTGCTTGTAGGGAGTATAATGAAGTTAGACCCCCTTGAGTTTAGGGAGGTTGACCTTAATTGAGTTTTTAGGAAGTTTATCGCTAGTAAAGTACTTAATATTGAAGAGGGGACTATGCTATTCCTATACAAACTAATCCAAAACTAGATCCATTCTCCCAATGATGTCAAGGTAGGGTAAAACCAATCGATATTATGCTACTTCCACTAAGCTTCTTCATAGTATGGGATGCGGAATGACAAATGTGGTCGTAACCTCTCGTCCCATAACATATAGTTGGGGTCCTTAAGGCTCTCTATTTTTGTACATGCTCACTCTTGGAGACTGGTTTAGGGAATAATTATATGTATTGTTAAAATTTACCTAAACAACTATGATTAGAAAGTGGTTTCATAACACAATTTAGTTGTGGCTCCTGTTCAGTGGTAGCTAATTTATTGCGATCAGGTTGGTTTAAACTAAATGTGTATGCTATTGTGGATAAGGCAAAAGATCGGAGGATCTTAGGGTTGTGGTTCGTAATACTTTGGGTAAAGCTGTAAAAATAAGTGCACATGAGATATCTTAATTTACAGACACTACTTTCATCAACGATTAATGCCCGTAACATGCTAGAGCTCCATTTGGAATCCCCTGTATCTATCCTCCAACTCTTCTCAATTCCACCAAAAAAAGCATACTTGTTTATTAAAACCACCACGAAATACTGTAAACCACTGTAATTATTTTTAAAAAAGTTTACTCTCGTTAAAAGTGGAGTAGAGGAATTAAAACAAACAGAAACAAAATCTTTTATTGTTCTCTCCATTGCCAAACAAAATTAAAGATCTAGTTGTAAGTTGGTTAAGGACAAAAAGACTGTTGAAAGTTCAATCAGTCTAAATTTAGCAATCAAATTATCATCAATGTGATAGGAATTGACATTTATTTAATGATAGATATTTTTGTCATCACCTAAATAATAAGGTTAATATTACCTATCATAATATTTAATTACTTCCCACTATAATAAAAAAAAAAGAAAAGAAAAGAAAAGTTAATCATACAAATTCACAGTAGATCAGGCTAATCCTCATGCCACGACAACAATATATGCTAAATTGCCAATAATACACAATAACTGCAGGAATAAAAGTGAAAAATTCAAATTAAAGGAGTTAAATACTTAGAAGTTTAATTAAAAATACAATGTATTTATGAGGATAATTCAATTGATTCGACAATTAATGTGAAATCAATAGATAATGAGATTAAGGTGAAAAATTTAAATTAAAGGAGTTAAATACTGTAGAAATTGAGGTGAAAAATTCATATTAAAGAAGTTAAATACTTAAAATTTTAATTAAAAATGCAATGTGTTTATGAGCGTAATTCAATTGATTTGACCATTAATGTAGAATCAATGGGTCAAGAGATCAATTTCTCAACAATTTTGAAAGTAGGAGTTATTTGGGATGAGAATTTCACCAAGCTACGTGTTACAAGGATTGTCTCTTTTTCGATTGGACTAAGGTTAGGCTTCATTGAAATTTGGGCTTAGTAATTTGCAATCTGCCTTATTTTACTGTGTGATCTGAAAAGAGAGGTCCAACAACGTATTCAAGTATTAATATGACCTCAATAAGCTTTTATTGCAACTTTGAGTATGGCCGTTGTTTTGTTGAGTAGAGGATTTGAGTTTAAACAATAATGGTACCGAATGTGGAAGTAATATGGGAGTGGAGTATAGTAGTAAATATTATAGAACCAGTAACTTGATATTAAATGTTATAGGCTTCTTATAAACCAAAAAGTGTAATTAAGAAAAATATGAAAAAAAAAGAATATTTTAGGAGAATGAATATGAAAATGTGTTTGGAAACTGTTTTAGAAAATGTTTCTTAAAATGAATCTAGCATATTTATAAAAGGATTTTGAAAAATTTTTCATAAATGTTTTAGAAGAATACTGAAAATATTTTTTTGAAAATTACTTCCCTTCGAGAAATGTTTTCAAACTGAATCTAAAAAATGATTTTTTAGATAAAAATTGATTTTGAAAATGCTCTTTAACTTATTTCTAATTCTATCTTGGATTACGTAACTAAAAAAATAGATCTCTTAAATGAATTGTGAAGTATAAGCTTCATTTATCCCTTTGCATTTATTTATATGCATGTTTGTATTAAGTTTCAAGCATGCTTAGCCATTTAAGGTGGTGCCTGCTTCACCATTATGAACAAAATGCATTTAACTATGGGGCCTGCTTATTGACTTTTAACAATTCTCACATTTGGAGAACGACGAATCCACATCATCCTTTATGCTTTTCCATTATTATGCTCCTTATGTTTTAGCTAGGCTATATAAGGATCTACTTAATACAAATTTGTTAGCATTAATTGACTTAGTAAAAACATCAATTAGGTTGCATTTAATATTACGCACGCTTTGTTCATGCATTAAATCCTTTGGCGAGCATTCATTTCACATTGTGAACCATTTGCATTCAATTGTAGTGCATGCTTGCCAAAGTGAGACTCTTTACCCACTAGTTATCTACTAACTTATTGAATTTTAATACAAAAGTAAATAAATAGTTTATGCATATGAATTAGTATGTATGTATGTTTATGGTTTAGTATCTTAAGTTAGACATTTTTTTTAATAAATAATTAGTTATCCTTTAGCTTGCGTCACAGGCATTCTCTTATGGGCTAAGGTCACCCATGTAGCCTTAGCTTAGAGTTTAATATAAGTTGAGCCTCACTTTCATGTATCCGTACCTTCCAAACCATAGGCCACAGTGGCTATCCCAGTACGGTGGCTTGGGTCCACCATGAAATAGACTCTTTATGGTAATCATGTATGTGATTTAGAATTTAGTGCTTTAAACTATATGTTTGTTTTTTAAAAAAAAAAACAAAAAATTAATTCTCTTCTAGTTCATTTCGCAAGCCATTCTCTTATAAGATAAGATCCCTCGTGTGGACTTAGCTTAGAATTCAAGGGGAGTTGAGCCTCATTTTGGAGTATTTGTACATTTCAAACCATAGTCTACATCGGTTGCTTAATACAGTGGCTTAGGTCTACCGTGAAATAAGTACTTTATGGGTTGGACGGTCAACAAAAGAACAACAACAACATTAATAATATTAAAAATAAAATTAATAATAATGACATTAATAATAAAAAAATAATAAAAATACTAATAATAGTAATAGTGATAGTAGTAATAATAATAATACCAACAACAATAACATTAATAATAACAAAAAAAATTAATAATTATTATAATAACAATAATAATAATAACAGCAACATTAGTAACAACAACAATAATAATAGAGGAATTATTTGCAAACATGAACTTCTTGGAAATTTCTATGCGTATTGAAAACAGGTACCAAAATGCAAAATTTAATTGGGGCTAGAAATTTTTACAATTGATTAGTGTAAAATGGTTAGTTCGGGCAATAAGAACTTGATTCTCATCCCCATAGAAATTAAAGGTCTGTTCAGTATTGTTTTTGTATTGGCATTTTTTTAAAATAAAATAAGATTGAAAATAATATTTTGCAGTTGTTGTATTTTAAATATAATATACGTTTGATATCTTTTTTAATATCATGTATATTAAAAATAAAATAGGAATACGTGTTCAATATACATAATTGAAAATAATAAATATAGTGAGTATGTATTCAGCAGCACTATTATTAAAAATAATTTTTTTCTGAACATTTAAATTAACTTATAGTTAAAAAGTAATATATCAAGAAATATTATATTTTTAGGGTGGGAATATTTTCACACACTATTTTTGTAAATAATCTCACTTCAAGAAAATAATAACAGTGAATTCACAATTTTTTTAAAAAATACAAATCAATAAATATTTTGTACAATTAATCAATTAAATCTTTCTATTAATTTTTTTCTTAAGTTTCTTTGATCATATTTGATCATAAATTTTAATATAACTTTTATTTTACTATTTGATTATTATGATATAAAGTAACCAAATTGCCCAAATAAACATGAATTATTGTATTAATCATTTAAGTATTTAATTTTGTGACTTATAATATAATATTTTTAAATGAAATCTAAGTATTATTTTCATCACCCTTACATGTAAATGATATAAATTTGACTGCCAAATAATTTACATTAGTATTATGCCATAAAGACTATGTTAGTTTAATTAAAGTTTAATAATCATACTAATAAGTATTATTAGAAACAATGATTTGGTATAAATTAAAAAATTATTGAAGTTAAAGCAAATTCTTGGTAGTTTAACCTTATAAGAGTAAAATAATCAATTTAAATCTATGCCAAAGCAATCTTTGTAATAAAATATAATAAAAAAATCTAAATCACCAAAAAAAATAAAGATAGATTTAATAAATTAACTCTTCAAAGTTCTTTTTTATTTAAATTTTTAAAAAATAATAGCAATTTTTGTAATTATTTTTTTGAAAATGGGGTAGGTTTAAAATAATATCATCACCCTAAATTTTATTTATATAATCTCACTTAACTAAACAAATAATTCATTTAAAAAAATAAAGAGTCATTCTATGATGCCGTGATTAAAATTATGCCAGCAATACTGTAATTAAACATAAATTATGTAAATTTAACATAAAACTTGTAAATCAACATTAACTGTAAAAATAAAAAATAAATTTTAGGAATTAAACATAAGACTTATAAATAAAAGATAAAATGAGTAAATTAATATAAAATGGGTAAATTGATGTATTATTAGTAAATAAAACAAAAACTTATAAATATAATATAAAACTTGTAAATCAACATATAAATATATACTACTCCTATGACATCAATATATATTATTCCTGTGACATCAGCATATTATAACTATTGGTAGTGGATTAGTAGACAACAGAAATGTTTTACCAACTTATGGTATACGAATGATACATGTTAAAAGTATTGTAGTACAAATGATATTAGTGTCATTTAAGGGTATATGACTAATAATTTCTCTAAAATAAAAACTCATTATAATGTTTTTTACCTAACATATTTATCAATTTTTTATTTAAATTGAGTGATGATAATTTTATATTTATGTAATACATGTGATGTTTTATTAACGATAAAATTTATTTTTAAAATCATATTTAAAAAGATATTATTTTAATATTTTTCATAATTGCTGTAAGATAAAATTATTTTATATTTTTCTACACCTTCTCAACAGTAACCTTAAATGGTCTCTAAGTATAAATAAAAGTTTGAAACTATATGAAGTATGCATAAGACTCAAAATGATATTTAATTTTATTGATATATCATATATGTGTCTAGTAATATAAAAATATTTTTTTCCGAATATTTTTTTTCTTGATCTACATCAAAATAAATAATTACACTTAATTAATTTGTATAATAAATAAATATTATTATAGAAAATAAGAAGACAAATTATATAAATGTCCTAGAATAAATATAAAATTTATGGGTAAACCAATTCAATAAAACTTATACTACTTTTTTTAATATAATTCTTTTTAATTGATGAGTAATTTTTTTTAATTAAAAAAGTATGTTTTTTTGTAAATGAATGAAATCTTTTTCCCTAAAATTATGTAGAAACAAAGTTAATTTTTTAAATAATTAATAATTTTATATAAATTTACTGGTTATCCTTTATATTTATTAGTTCTATATATAATTTATAATATTTATATTTATTACAATATTGATGTCATAATTTTTAATATAACATTATAGAATTTTCTAAAAGTAAAAGAGTTTATAAAATTATATTAATACATACACAAACATACCATAAATGAGTTAGTCTTGGCATTGATAAACTTTTTTTTTTCCATTGTTATGGATTTTACACTATAATTATGATAAATATTACAGCACTTATAATTTGAAAAAAAAAAACCTATTAACTATCAAACTATTAAAAATATATTTGTTTTAACATAATATGTTAGCCGTGATAAAATCCATAATAACTACTACAATCTGTGGCTAAATTTTCCTCTACCCCATCTAAACTTAAAAATATTAAATTATTGCTAGGATAATTTTTTTTTTTATAAATCTTTTTTTTTCAATAAACAACCACACACGTTTAAGATTAAAAAAATAAAATTTTCTTATCTCTCATTTCTTTTCTATTTCTCTCGCCCTTTATCTTTCTTTTTTCAGTTTCTTTATCATTATTGCGATAATAATAATGTTACTAATGATTGAACTCAGCTTGAGGAGTCAAATCCAACAAAAATGGCGTTGGATTTGAACTTGAATAAGAACAAATCGCAACTGAATTAATTCTTGAGAGTGATCTCAACACAGTCGATGAAAAGGTTTTTAACTTTTTGTTGTGGTTCAAATAATAAAGCAATTTTTTTTTTTTTATGATTCAAATAATAAAGCAACATTGGGAGATGGTTCATCAAGATAATAAGAAAGAAGGGCAAAAAATTCGAAAAAAAAAAGAAGGGATTTTAGAGAATTGAAAGTAGCAGCAGCAAAACATAAAGAGTATGGTAAGTGGAAAGAGAAGTTTGTGTTAATTTAGTTTGAAAAGAGAAATAAGGAATATATGATTGAATGCTTTATTTGGTTTGGTGGGCATTCAGTTCAGATTGGACCGAACCGAATCAAAATTAAATTTTTTTTTTAATTTTTAATATAATTTGGTTCAGTTTGATTTTAAAAACAGAACGGATTTAATTAACGAATCCGATCAATTTCGTAAATTCGAAACCGATCGGTTTAATTTTAAAAAAATAAAAAAACAAAGACAGCACACAACACAGAGACAGTACTACACAGTTACACAATACGAATTTTATAAACCCAAATTTCCAATCACAAATCCGATCCCAAATGTACAATTTCATAAACAGTTAAACACAAATACAGTAATACACAACACAAAGTTACAAACCCAAATCGATCCGGCGAACAGCCTCGATCGTTACCAGCATAGGCCAGCGCCCAACGCCACCAGCCAGCACAGCCCAGTGCCACGATCCACGCCAGCGCCAGCGCCGCGGTCCACGAGCCAGCGAGCGCGATCCATGAGCCAGCGAGCGCCCCAGCGCCACGATCCGTTGCTGTCCACTCACCGTCGCACCACTCACGGTAATTCCTCTACCTCATCTCACTGTCCATTCATGCATCTTGCCTTTTTTTGTTTTTTTGTCATTTGGCTGTTTGTGTGTGCTGTGTAAGTGTGTATTGTGGAGTACTGGAGTGTGTATTGCATTTAACGTGTCTTTTTTTTTTTTAATATTTTGTTTTACGTGTTTAATGTTTATGAATGTATGAATATATATAGGCAGATCTGTACTTTGCACAACAATTTATGTTGACGCAGTGATGTGTTTAATGTTTGACTTTCTTGTGTTTAGTTAAAACAGTGATATATATACCACATTTAGTACTACGTTTATGTTTACGATGACTTATTTTTAATAGTGGTTAAATTTATTGTATTATTCTTAATTTATCTTTCTATCTTTTTTATTCTATTTTTAAAATCTTTTAAAATTTTAATTATATGTTTATATAAATTTAAATGACTATCATATTTATAAAGATTTATGTATTATAGATTAGATCGTACATTTATAATTATTTATTTTTTTCGAGACATTGACTACATTTTTTTTCTATTATTTAATATAATTATTTAAACTATCCTCCCAACTAAGGTACATTCTATCTAAACTTTTGCGAAGATATTGTAATCTAGATTCAATATTTTGAATAAAAAAATTCATATTATTATTATTATTATTTATTATGGATGATTTTATTTCATATTATTAATTTTGCACTTATCTCGAATTATTTTAAGACTTGTTATGATTGATTCTATTAAAGTTATTCTGTTTTATTTCTCAAAAGTATCAAATATTTCATGTTCATTTTCAATGTTTATCATTTTCATATTTCTATATCAAAGTTTTTTAAGATTTAAATGAGTAATCACAGAAGTTGCATGATTGACTTTATATTTTTTACTAAAGTCTAAATTATCAATAGTATCTATAAACTTAATAATAGATCTTTTCATATTTTATGAATTTTGAGCTACTTTTATCATCTTATATTTCATAAAATTTTAAAAATAATCAATGCCCAACATGCTTCCGTTTGTTCTGTTTGTTGTTAACTATAAGATGATGGTTTAAGATTATAATCTAGTGTGTTATCTTTAGGAATTCTGAGATAAACGTGTTAATTGCCTCTAACCATAGAGAGGTTCACGATTAATACTGTCATAACTCTACACATCTGACAAAATCACTTCGTCGAATATTCCATGCGATCCAACGCAACACACTGCCCCATAGCTTAAAAAGATTTGCCTGTGTGATTTACTTGAAAGTGTCTCTAGAAGAGTGCTTAGTAATATGGAATCTTCTTGATTTAGCACAAGTATTGGCATGTAGGTTTCTTGATATATTTTAAAAATATATAAGATATATAATAAATAATAATTTCACTCAAAGAGTTTTTATTTATTTTATCATTGAAATGTTTATAAGAGAATACAAATGAGAGTTGTTCTGAGAGATTAGGGATGAGATGAAATCGATGTTCCTTTCTCTTATGTATTTTTATTTATATACTTGAAGAGATAATGTTAACTCTCTTTTACATGACACTTGTTATATGGTTGAAGTATATCCTTGATCTCTTGGAGATAAGGTGACCCATCTCCTTTTATCTGTTGTTTTCTTTTTTCTCCTCGTGATAAAGAGCTCTTATTTCTTGGGATAAAGATTTTGATAAGTTTTGTCCTTTCTCTTCGATTTTTTTCTGAATTATTGATACCAGCATCTTTTATCTTTTGAAGCGGTTCATGTTCTGTCACATTCCTATTATCAGTTCTTCATCTACTGATATATCTTCACTGGAGCATTCTTTGGATTTTTCATAGTAAAAGCCACAAGATAACTGATGCTTTAGCACTTTACATATCTCGTGGTGTGTTGGCAAGTTGATTCCACAAGATTTTCATATATCATCTTTTTCTTTTTCTTTTCTTTTTCTTTATTTCTTGCTTTGTTCAAATACTTTCTTTTTTACTCATAGAAAAAATTATATGTTATTTTGTGGTTTCGTGGAGCCACACTTTTTCTCTGTTGATCCTTTCAAGCTGTTCATAGAAGACTTTCATCCCAATTGCTCTTTTGCTGCTGAAAGCTGTAGGTTAAAAAAAATCAGGATTATAATCATTATAAACCTGATCTAAATCAACTATTGGACTAATTTTCTTGCTCCTAATTCCAACTTGAATTATGTGTTGAACTGGATATCACTTGTTATCACAATATTCAGGACAAGTAGTGAGAAATTTAATAAAAAAATTTTCTTTTATTTTACTTATCCTTTTGAGGTCAATCACAACTTCTTTTATCTTTTTGGGGAAGTAATTCTAATTTCTTATAATCATCATTAACATAGAGGAGCTTAAGAAAACCATATTCAAATATATCTTTTATTACTTTATGATCACTTTTTAAAATGAAATTAATCATTGGATATAACCCTGAATGTTCTAGTATTATAGCCTGACTAGGACGGATACCATAGGCCAATTTACCAACTCTTTTATACTCATAAGCGTAGTCATATGAAGCCATCGAAATTTGACTGTTTGCTAAGAGCTTTAGGAACTTTTTCCTTTTAGATATCGATATTTTAAATCATGAATTGTGAGAAAGTTCTTTAGATAGGTGATCTTTGAATTTTGTGAAGAACTTTGGGCAATCTGACCCGAAGTTGATCCTTGAAATGGACATTTTTTAGTATTTTGCTAATGTATTCTTCTGAAGTTTGTACCTCTGGATCATTTTGTAAAGTTTTGTCTAGACAAAGTTTACTCAATTCTTCATTGGCTTCATCAATCATGGCAAAACCATCATAAATCATTCCATTGCCTTTAAGAAGCAATTCTTGACCTTCTGAGCACATCGCTATGCCCTTGATTATTTGGGACATCCATTGAATTCTCTGTTGAGGAAATCTGCTATACAATTGTTAGATCCTTTAATATACTCAATTTTGAAATCGTATTCAGTAAATAACTGCTGCCATCTAATTAATCTTTTATATTGTGGTAAATTAGGTAATTTGTTAAATATAAATCCTTTGACTTGAGTATTATCAGATATAACTTTAAATTTCTTTGGTAATAAAAAGAAAGTGAATTTAGATATTTTATTTTTAATAGTTAACAATTTTTTCATTATTATGATAATTATTTTCTGCGGATTTAAATATTCCGCTGGTATATTTACAGTTCTTTTCTTGATCCGTTTTAAATACTGCTCTCCAGTGATTATCGAACGTATCAGTTTCAAGAATTAAATTATCATTGGTTGTAGAAATCCTAGTCTATGTAGGATTTTTGCATTTGTCTTTTTATCTTTTAACAACCTTGGTATGAAGGTATTCCCAAGATTTTATATTATTCTTTTTTAATAATCTTTGTAAATGTTGTCTTTCTTTTGCTAAATTTTCTACAAATCTTTCAGTATAATTAAGACATCCTAGAAATCTTTGAATTTATTTTTTAGATTCTAATTTATCTGGAAATAAATATATTTTTTCAGAAATATGAAGTTGCATCTCTATTCCTGTTTCATCAATAATTAACCCTAGAAATTCTATTTTTGATTTAATCATTTCAGTTTTCTTTTTAAAAAGTAATATTCCATGTTTCTTGCATTTTTCTATAAAAGAAACTAAATGATTAATATGATCTACTTCATTATTTGAAAATATTAATATATCATCTACATAAACAATGTAAAATTCATGAAATTCTTTAAAGATTATCATCATTCTTTGAAATATTTGTGGTGCTTTCTTTAATTCAAAAAGCATAACTATCCATTCATATTGTCCTTTAGGTGCACTAAAGGCAGTAAGTAATATACTATCTTCTTCAAGTTTAATTTACCAAAATATGAATTTGAAATTAAATTTGTTAAATATCTTTTTGTTAATTATAGAAGTAATTAATGTATCTTTATTCAAATTAGGTATATTTACTTAACTCTTTATAGTTAATAACGATATGAGCTTTTCCTCGCATAATCTTTGCTTGGTTCCTAACCATAAAAGCTGGACTGCTATATGGACTTTTAGATTCTCTAATAATTTTGAGATCTAAGAGTTCTTTAATTTGTTTATCGAATTCTAATCTATCTTATTGGTCATATTTCATTGGCTTAACTCTTATGATTACGTTTGAATATTCTAATTCAATTTTAGCATAGGTTTTATCAACTTCCCATAATTGAATTAGATTTTTACCAAAGTTTTTATCTAGTTTTTCTAATTAATTTTTATATTAAAATCATCACGCTGGCTGCTTTGAAAGTGTAATTTCGAGTTGTTCGCCTAATGGGATTATAAATCCTAGGTTTTGTAATAGAATGATTACATGGTGTTTTAAGAGTAATTGTTTCGTTAGTCATTATATAAATGAATTGACGAAGAAAATTAACCGCTAAAAGTATATCTGCTCTCATATAGGCATAAGACCATAATATTGGTATACTTAATATATAATCGTTAATTTGAATCAAGGTTTTTATTCTACATATTCCTAGAGAAATTTTTTTTTTATTTATTCCATGCCCTGTTAAAGGTTTACAATCTTTCAAATAAGATTTTGGATAAGTTCTTGAATTAACTAGACTAACTCCTGAATCAGTATCAATAAAGGATGGAACCACAAGCTTATGTTCATAATATGGTATAATCACTTTTATATATACTATAAAAGAATTGATATATTTTGATAGTGTTTGTTTTATTCCTTCAATTGTTATGGATTTTTCTCTATCTCCGATGCAGTAAAGAGAAAAATTCTCAAGGAAGTTTATCCCTACTAACAAATGACTTATTTATGTTTCATATTTTGGTTTTATAAAAAAAGGAAAGATAAATTCTATTTCTTTAATCTTTAGTGTATCTCATAATATTGACTTACAATTTTTTTTTCTATTAAATCCTATATATATGTGGTTTAATTAAATTTTTTTTCTAAATATTTAATTATTTTGGAGTCCACATAAGATTTTGTAACTTTTGTATCTAAAATGGCAAAAGTTTCATGCCAAATTTTCCCATTGTTGTATTCCATCTTTATTTTTAAATTTTGATTATTTTTCTTGACTGTTGCCAAACTAGATGGTTACATATAGTAAAATTTTGAGTTCTATTCAACTCTAAATCCGTTTTAGGTATAGAGGATGATCTACTCTCTCATATAATTATTCTACCTTCTGGTGTATATTTTATATGTTTAGAGCTATTTCTTCTAATCAGAGTAGGTTGAATACTTAAATTCAATTTTCATTCTTCTAATAAATTAATTTCGCTTAATATTTTAGAAGATTGTATTTTTCCAACTTTACTAAAAGATTTGTCTATTTTAATAATTTCTTTATCAAATATTTCTATGTTAGCAAAATTTATCAATGCATATTCTATGGCTTATGTTCTGCTATATGAATATGATCATCATGTATTATATCAAAATATTTGAAATTATAACTTAAGGTTAAAGTCTTGTTTATATTTCGGATATATTTTAAATATTAACTTTTTATAACTTAGATTTCCTTTTATTATTTTAAGGAGTGCATGTTTTCGATCTTTTATCCTATTATCTAGTACAGTTAAATTTACTAGACTATCAATTCCTTCTCTAAAATGAGCTTTTATCATAATTTTGATTCCTCCAATATGAACATATCTAATTTTAGACCTATCACTAGATCTAATTTTATCGATCTTTTATTCTATATATGATTTTAATAACAAATGTATATTTGTATTTCATCGTTATTACCTAATTTCGACTGATTCTTCTCTTATAGTAACACCGAAATACATTATATTTCTTCTTTTGATCATGTTAGCAATTCCTTGTGCTAATTTATTGACCGAAGTCATAGATATTTTTAGTTTTTTTATTAATCTTAAGGCATTGTTTTTATCAAATATTAATTCTCTATTAAAAGAACATTATTCTTATAGTTTTTCATCTTGATATAAATATTTGTTATCTATTTCTTCTATACTCATTCTGAACTAAAACTACTTACAGTCTTGTCAGATAGATAATATGTTATCATTGTCACTAATATCTTCGTTATCAATGATTAATTCCAATTCATTGAGATTTTAAAATAATTTAATACTTAATTTATTTTTCTTTGGATATTCATTTGCATAATATTCTTCTTTATTAGATAGCTCGCATTTACATTTTTTAGGTGTTTTTATCTTTGATTTATTTTTCTTGAAAAATTTTTTCTTATATTTATTTTTCTTATAATACTTTTTATTTGTTTTAAAGAATTTCTTTGTTTTGAATTTTTTCTTATGTTTGTAGGTTTTATCTTAACAACTAAATCTTGGTGATTCTTCTAACTTTGAACAACATAATCCTCGATTTTACTTTTTCATCAATCTTCTATCCCTTATTTCATAACACCATTAATTTATCATATTTCGTACAAACCTGATTCTATTATCTAGAGTAGCAGTGTTTGTACTATCTTCGTATTTTTTAATATATTCTTGCATAAATTTTTTACCCCATGGGTCTGGGATCTTTGCAAAATATAAATTATTAAAATACATTATTGTATTATCTTATTCACGAAATTCACATTTATAATATAATTCTTTAAAGCTACTGGTGTAAGTTTCTAAGTACCAAATATTAAGGATCTCAAGCCTAGCTAGTTTCATCATATTTTCCATCATTTTTCTTTCGAATTCTTGTTGAAAATCGATTTCCCAATCTTCTCCTAAAAATTCTCTTCTTATCTCACATTCAAACTTGATATAGGATTTCATTTTCATTAGGATTATCCCTGTATAATATCCTATTTTTTTTATTATTATTTAATCCCATAAACCATTGCGCTATAATTCCTGTAAATGAAGTTTTAAGGACTCTATAGCTATATAAAACAATCTATATCTAACCATATCCCATCATTGTTGATTGACATTTCTTTATATTCTTTTAGAGTTTTATACTCTCTTTCAGGTTTGCTAGCCTTAAAATTTTGACTTTGTTATCGTTCATATGTTGGTATTTATTCTTTAGTATAAGAGCTCTATTGCTAGATTCACTTTGTTTAAAAACTCTTTGACTTTGTTATTGTTTATATGTTGGTATCTATTCTTTAGCACAAGAAGTTCTAATGCTAGATTCACTTTGTTTAAAGACTCTTAACTTTATTTTATTCATCTTTAGATGTTTGATTCTTTTTTCTCTGTCTTGTAAATTAATAAATAAATCATCATCTACAACTATTTCAGAAGATTCTTCATCTCTATCAGAGAGTTCTTTTAATCAATTATTAGTGTGTTCACTTAGTATTATTAAATTTATCAATTTTCGTTTCTTTTCATTTTATTAAATATTGGCCTTATTATAAGCTGAATTTCAATATTTTTATTTTTATTGTGATATATTATTGTATCTTGCAGGATTTTATTTTGTTCTTAAATTATCATAAGTAATTATTCTATGTTATTATTAATTTTTTGGACTTCAATTTTTTTGAAGCTTCCCATAAATATTTATAGTAAATTTATTTCCTACTTGCTAAATAATTTTGTCAATCATATTTAATTGTATTTCAATATTATTTAATCTTATATCTATTAAATTTTTATTTATTATATTTATGATTTCCGGTTTTAAAATATCTTGATTCTTAATTTTGAAGTCTTATATTATTTGTTTAACTTGACAAAATTCTTAACTTATTTGATCTCCTAATCTTTTGATTTGATTTATATTTTCATTATTGAAATCTTTAATCTCAAGTATTTTATAATACATTCTATATAATTTATAGTTAGGTTGAGATTACCTAGTCTATTCAATAAGTATAGAGAAATTCAATTTAACTAATTATTTTCCCACATATCGAAATCATCAATAATGTCAAAAGGTTAAAATCTTCCATAAATAAATCTTCTATTTCTATAACTAGAAGGTGGAAACCTACTAATTTCTATGTTTTTATGAAATTACTAGTAGTTCGGGTAATTCATAATACCATCTGCATAGTATTTCATTACATTCCATTAAATATTTATGATATATAAGGTCTCTTATTTATTTAGGCATATGATTTTTCTCTAAGTCTTTATTTATTAGGTAGAGTTTATACAGAAATAAATATTTATATCCTAATAGCATATTAGAGTGTTGATTGTTACTTCTGATCTTTTTATTGATTCAATTATATTTTTCTCTTTATTTAACAGATAAAAATCTATTATAAACTATCACAAGATCATCATGCTTATCTTCAACATGATTAATATTTTATTATTTCCAAGAAAAATTATTCATAGAAACTTCTATTCTTATTTTATCCAATAAAATTAGATTTATGTTTAAATTTGATTTTTTATTAGTATGAGCTTTTCAATTATGAACTTATAAGCTTTTGATAAATATAACTGCTTTAACAGTTTAATATCTAAAATTTAAATTCTTCTTTTAAAAGAATAATATTGCATATGTATAGTAATATTATTCATCATCGTATGATTATTAATCATTAAATGATTTTTAAAATCTCCTATTACATAGACAATAGATTCCATTTTTAATTTTTTGAACAAAAAACTTGGCTCCGATACTAATTTGTGGAAATCCAAATACCCGAGACAAATAAAAGGTGACAAAAAGTATAAATGATTAATCTTTAATCTTTTAGAAAATATTTATAATTTTGAGGAATTAAAGTGCACAATTTTATGCTGTGTTGTGCTATTTGTGGTAAGAATGTCTTTTTTTCATTTTTAATGTGTTTAATATACAAATGGCGCATGGATCGATTTGCTTCGTCATTTTCTATTTGTTGATGGAGACGGAGAATTGGAGATGGTTTTAAATTTTAATTCAACAATTTATATTTGTTCTTATTTACTTGGATTAGCTTCTTAACTTATAAATTGTTTTAATTTGTTTATTTTTAGCTATTTTTTGCTTTGACCCAAACTATTGATCCAACCCGTAATAGTAACTCGAACCAAATTTCATAACTCAAACCGTTTAGCAAGCCTAACCGAATTACAACTCGAACCTGAACCGAAACCAAATCAAATTTCAAACTGAATTGAAATGATTTTTCAACCCAAACAAATTGAATTCTCGAACCCAAATGAGTTTCAAACCGAATGGAAAATCGAACAAACCGAACTATAAACCGAAACACTCACCCTTAATTAAAGGATTAAATCACTTTTTTTTTTTAAAGAAACGCCCAAAATAGCTAAAAGTTATTACTTTTATTTTCTTTTTTTTTTTAAGAAGAGTTATTACCTAAACCGTGACTAATTAATTTGTGGGCTAGGAATTACATTTTTTGTATCATGTTTTTTAAAACCGATACCCAATCCTTACTCTACTTAAATTTTAAAAACAAAAACATAAAAAAAAACTCCCGAAAAAAAATACCAAACAAGTTTGTATTATATTATTTGATTAAAAAATATATGGTTTCACATATTTCATTATCAAATTTTCTTTTATTTTAACAAATAAAACAACATCAATTATTCATATTCCTCAATTCCACATGTAAACACAATAAATTTCTTGAATTTTCAACATACTAAGCACCCTTTTAACGATCTCCACTTATTTGCTTCTGTATCTTGTCCCTCTCCTATGTAAAACCATGGATTATTATTTGCATTAAAACAATTTTTCATATTTTTTTTGTTAATTTCTTTTTAAGTTAAGGCAATTATTGATTTTATGTGAGCTTTGCTTCGATTATATATGGCTACTTTGTTATTATTGCTCTCTAATTCCTCAAAATCAATATTAGTGCTCTATTTTTTGATTGACCAATAATATATAAATAAAATTTAGAATTTTAGTATCTATTCTTTTTAAGAAAATTATTACTTGAATACCCTTAAATTATCTTGTTATAAAACATATTACAACATTTTGAGACCGTATCACTCGTCCATCTAAAGTTGACAAAATATATTTGTCATCCACTAAATAGGTATTGTTTGAATATTACTAATATTGTAGTAAATTAACGATTATTTCCTTGAAACTCAAATTAAGGTAAAAGGAAATTAACATTCGGTATACCCTTAAATTATCATGCTATCAAATATACTACAGTACTTTTAGTCTGTATCATTCTCCACCCAAAATTGATAAAATATATTTACCATCTAGTAAATCGTTCGTTGCCATTTGAATGTAATGACATTAAAGAGGTAATCTAGTAGTTTAATACAGAAAAAATATCTCTTAATAAATTAAAAATCAAAAGGAATCTCAAGATCTAATTGTTTACACATGTCTAAATAATAAGTAACATAAAGAACCCTATCTTTGGCACCCGTCCTATGAGTCTTTGTATGCTTGTAAAAATACTTCAACTTATAAAGCTTACATCCAAGCATTTGTACTAAAAGCAAAAACAGCCAATTAATTGATTTCTTCTTCTCAGGAATTGGCTTCACGCAATTGCTTTATCCACAAAGTTTACAATTCTGAAGATTATGGTTCATCTAAATAGCCAACGACTGGTGGCTTTAACTTGCAGTTGCGATTATCAGATCTAGTAGATATTGTGGTGAGTGTAGTAGTGGCGGCATGAAGGTCAACTTGCGGTGGTGGAGGCAGATCAGAGTAGTAAAACTTGCAGTTTTGAGGGTTGTTTATGCTGTGGTTTATAGCAGTGGATAAGAACGGTGGTTGGTTGAGTGGTGAAGGCTGTAGATGGCAAATATTAGGGCGGCGGCTCGTGGGTTTGATAACAGATGGTAGCAAATTAAATTTTGTTAACTTTAAGTGGATGAGTGATATATACTAAAAGCATTATCGTATATTTGACAATAGGAAAATTTAAAGGTATACAAGTGATAATTTTTTTTAATTAAATAAGAGATATTATTTCTATATTAAAAGACCAGATTTCCC
This sequence comes from Murraya koenigii, assembly GCA_025617385.1. NCBI lineage: Eukaryota > Viridiplantae > Streptophyta > Magnoliopsida > Sapindales > Rutaceae > Murraya > Murraya koenigii. The sequence goes on from CM046814.1 coordinate 13,612,629, forward strand.
ATCCGACATCATCACATTCAGACAGTAGCTAATGATTTAGCAAATTGCAGATACATTTTATCAATTTTGAGTAGACGAATGATACAGTCTAAAAGTATTGCAGGATATTTAATAATTAAGGGTATACGAGTGATAAAATTCCTTGTTTTTTAAAAGACATTTATCTACCAATCTTTCGGGCTTTTTTAAAAATTTACAAATACATTTTTTTGGTAGAATTTCACCTAAAGTTAACAACATTTTTTTATTTGTCTACTGTCGTCTTAACGCTGTTAGAACCTTGCTGACCATAGGGCTAAAATTATCATTTTACCCGAATAACAAAAATGATGCCATTCAAACACAATTAAAATAGAGAAAAATGGGCAAGTATCTACCAACCATTTGATCTTTCAAACTTTTTCAAAAATACTTTAACAAATTTTTTTACTCATCCGCTGTCATCTTAACTCTATTAGATACTTGACACAACTGAAAAATGGTAGATTATTCTCAAATATAAGAATTTTTAGTTATAATATAACTCGATGAATTTAGGGTCGAACCAAAAGAAAATAAAAATATATTAGTAAATTATTAAATGAAAATAATTATGGAAAAAGAAGTTAAGAAGAAATAGTTTAAATAAAAAAAATGTTAATATTTCGGATTCACTATTGGTATTCAAATAATAATAATAATATTATCTCATGTTTATATATATTTTTTATTGTTTACTAGTTTGAAAATTATGTCTCAGTTCTTAATGAATCACATTATAAATAAATATAGGGATTAAGTATATAATGTGTCACACCTGTATTGGAGTGTTCCTACTCCCTTATTAATTTGCTGATATTAGGTTTGAACACCCACATAAATCTGACAAGATCTAGATCTATAAATTCTAATTACTCTATAGATAAATATAGGGATTAACTACATAATATGCCACAACTGTATAAGAATGTTTCCACTATCGTATTGGAGTGTTTTCACCACTGTATTGGCATGATTTCGATATTAGTTTGTCGATATTAGGTTTAAACACCCACATAAATCTAAAGGGATATAGATTTATAAATTCTAATGACTCTATGGATAAATATAGGGATTAACTGCACGACTAAAAAATTACAAATTATTCCCGAGTATAAGAATATTTAGTTATGATATAATTCAGTGAGGTCGAGGTTGAACCATGGGGAATTAGTATTTTCTACTATTGTATTGTTTGTCGATATTAGGTCTAGACATCTACATAAATTCTAAGAAGATCTAGATCTATAAATTCTAATTACTCTATGGATAAAAATATAAATTAACTATACATTAATGTGCTACAATTGTATTGCAGTATTCTCACTATTGTATTGGAGTATTCTCACTACTGTATTGGCGTGTGAACATTATGTTTAAATACTCACATAGATCCAAGAGAATCTAAATTTATAAATAAATAAGGAATAAAAATAATTGGTAGAAAATACAAATTCCAAACATATAATTAGGGCAAAACAATCCATGGACAAATGAAAAATATTGTTAACTTTAGATAAATTTTATATATAAAAAAAGATATTTTTAAAAAAGTTTAAAAGATAAAATGGTCCGTAAATAAATTAATTTTTTAAAATTGTGTTAGAACTCAGCCATTCGTATATAAAATTCGTGATTGAAAGAAGAGTAGAACATAAGGGTTGGCAGAATCAAACCAGAATTGGAAAAAATTTCATTCGGTTAAGTTGTTTTAGGTTTCAGTTCGATATTTTTTTAGTAAAAAGGGGATACATAAATACTGAACCGAATTTTCGGTTCGGTTTTCGGATTACGAATTATAAAATCGGTCTGAACCGATTATAAGGGCATTTCCATAATTCTATATAAAATATATATACACACTACACACACATGCCATCCCATTCACGATTTCAACTTTCAAGCAAACCCTAACCTGGCTGTTTGCTACTGTGCTACCTGCAACCCTGCACAACTCGTAACTGCTGCCTCTTAAAAATCACGGCTTTGTAACTTAATCTCAACCTATCGGTGTCAGTGCTATCTATTCTTTACTACCTGTTTTGGGAATACCGAGCAGCCCTGCTCGAGGACAAACCAATAGAACAGAAGACCTGATCACTAGCACGAAGACACCCTTTCTCAGTGTCAAAGCTGGTCGAGGTTAAGTGTTCTAAAGCTAGTCGGGCTCAGATATTCCCATCCTGCTCGAGTAAGGTCACAAATATCCCTAACCACCAAGCGAGTCGTAGTCGTGTTATGAATAGTACCATGAACAGGAAGAGACCGGAGCTCAAGTAGAGCAAACCTAAACATGGCAGCCCTGCACCCTGACAACTTGTCACGACGATCGATAACTGACAGGCACCCTACGTCATTCGGTTTCGTCACTGTTACCGATGACCGGCGTATGCCTCCACAATATCATCATTTTACACAAACCTACACGGAATCATTTTTAATCACGATAACCCATAACCGTTTGACATCCCGCACCCCTAGGTTGTGTTGCAGTAACCCATAGCTGTCAGAAAGACTTAGGCGTAATTAATGCAGGGGATGGCTCCCAAGTAAGGGTGGCGAGAAAAAGGTGAGACATATATATCAGACAAATGGTGAGGTAAAGGGATTCTGAATTCTTCTTCTTCCTTATCTTTTTTTAACCTTCTATTTTCCTGTTTTCTTAGATTAATAAAGAACTTAAGAAAGAATCAACCTGATTACTGATTTGAGCGTCGGAGGGTTTTCGCCGAAAAAATACCCGGTGACCCCTGATACTTTTTTTGTGCAAACAGATTGGAGGACACCACAGCTTCAGTGAACGAAAAAATGTAGGAATCAGCCGAAAATCCTGCTTGATCAACCAGCAATCAGAAGACAATACCATTTTTTGGGAACGACTAGAAAACTGCATCAACATTTTGGCCTTGTCTGTGGGGATCACTTTAAAAAGCCTGAATTCCCAGTACATTCCAAAAAGCGACGTGACAATAAGAGGAAAAAGTAGAAGAGGAGTGAGTCCCGAATAATCGGTGACTCTAAGGAAGGCGGCCAATGAGGCCCCAGATAGAGAAATGCAAGAAAGGATAGACCGGATGGAAAAGCAGATGGAGACACTAAAGACCATCCTATAGGAGCTTAGGGACGGACAGAGGAGAGCAAGCAACGACATTACTGAATCTAGTCATGGGAATGCTCCCACTGGGGGGAACATAGGAGATGGAGCCCAGAGACAGAAAGTACAGAACGCTGTTGAAAGAGAGGAGACGAACCTGGAAAGGAGATGAACCTGAAGGAAAGAGAGTCAAGACAGCACTTGCAAGACACGGCACCTCCTTCCCGTGCGGAGGAGTTGGAGGGGGAGGAGCGCAGGCTGGCACAGGTTGTTGAGGACCTTTGGGGAAACGGGAAAGCACCAAGTTGGAGGATCATGCAGGACAACGAATCCTCACTTTCAGCGAAAATCATGGGAGTCACAATCCCCAGGGATTTTCGTTTTCCTGACTTAAAGTTTTCGAGGAAGAGTGACCCGCTTGTGCACATAGAGCGTTTCAATGACATGACCGGAGTGTAGGGCTTGTCAGCAGTCTAAAAATGCAGAGCCTTCCCCCTTACTTTGGAAAGGAGAGCGAGGGAATGGTACCGCATGTTACCACAGGGGAGTATTCAGAGCTTTGAGCAGATGTGCAAGCATTTTGCGGAGCAATTTTAGGGGGCAGTAGCTCCCAAAAATGACATGATAGAATTAGTTGAGATCAGGCAGAAGGAGGGGGAGTCCCTCCGAGAGTTCATCAAGAAGTACCACTGGGCTGTCTTAGATCTCGGGGCATTAAATCACCCTCAGGCGTTGATAGGATTGAAGGAGGGGGTGAAGATGAGAAGACCCTGGTACAACTTGCGGAGTCCCTCGATTCGCTCATACTCCGATGCCTACAAATAAATGAAGATGGACATTGTCATCGATGAAGAAAAAGCAGCAAAGATAAGGAGCGAGCAAAGCATCGGGGCTCGTCGACTTCTAGAGGAATAAGGGACCGAGTTGCTCCCTACAACCCGTACCAGAGGGCTCCCTAGCCACGGTTGAGTATCGCTCCACTCTGCAGATCCCCAAGCAGGGACCACAGGGATTACCGGTAATATAGTGGCAACCCGCCCCGTAACCCCCCTATGAATCTGCCCACATAGAGCAACAACAGAGCTGACCGCCCATTGCCTCCACATGAGGGAAACGTTCCCCGGGACAGGACCATGCAGATGATTGACCAAAGTCCTACCTACAGGCAATACACACCTTTGAAGTTGTCACTCAAAGAAATGTTCCATGTTGTAGAGGAACGAGGCCTGTTGTGTTTCCCGACACCGATGTCCAAACCAGCAAATAGGAGGGACAGGAGCAGGTTCTGCCGATTCCACAACGATCATGGTTACTCAACATCTCAATGCCGTGACCTAAAGAATCTGATGGAGGATATGGTAAGAAACCGGTACTTAGACGAATTCATTGAAGGAGGGCACCCAGTAGTCAAGTGGCAACAAGTAGAGGATGGTCAAGCCTGTGATATAGACCGCGAGCCACTTGCTGTGAGGGTGATAGCAGGAGGGCCGACAATGGCAGGGAATTCAAACAGAGCCAGGAAGAGTTACAACAGATATGTCTCTACTAATCGGGAGGTTTTGCTCATCGTGCCTGCCGCGAAGAAACCAGAGTTCGACAAGTTCAAATTATGTGGATGGAGGAGGATAAGAAGGGGGTCCTATACCCCCACGAGAATGCCCTGGTTATAAAGGCAAGTGTTGCAAGCAGGGAGCTCAGCCAGATTTTGGTGGACTCGAGAAGCTCAATGGAGATTCTCTTCAAGTCCACCCTCGATAAGATGGGAATAGCAGATGTGAGGCTCGAGAACACGAGCACATCTCTGAAAGGATTCGGTGGGGGAAGGCTGACCCTTTTAGAGATTGTCAATCTGCCAGTGACCATGGGCTCGAATCCCTTTGAGAAGAATATGATGTTGGTCTTTATGGTTGTGGACGAGGTTAGCCATTACCAGGCAATATTGGGAAGGCCCTTTGTGAGGATCAGTTAGTAGGTGATGTCCACCCACTACTTGGCACTGAAATACCGCGTGAATAGAGCAGTAGGGGTTGTTAAGGGCGATCAGCGGATCGCAAGAAGCGGCTATACCACAGCGGCTAAGAAGGCGATGCAAGTGACGTCGGTAGATGCCAAGGACGTTGCTAGATGCCAGGGGTGAGTCAAAGAAAGGGAGACAAGAGCCCGTTGAGAAGTTGGAGGAGATTTTGATAAGACCAGACGACCAGGAGAAGAAGGTTAAGATCGGCTCAAGCATAAGCGAACAGCTGAGGAGAAGTCTTGTCGAGTGCTTGCGAGCACATTGTGACATGTTCGCCTGGTCACATGAGGACATGCCAGGGATTGACCCGAAGGTGGTGTGCCACAAACTAGCAATGAGAAGGGATGCTAAGCCAGTTAAGCAGAGGTGGAGGTGCGTCAACCAGGAAAGATATGACGCCATGAACATCGAAATGGAGAAGCTCTTAAAGGCAGGATTCATAAGGGAAGTTAATTACCCTGAGTGGATCTCGAACGTGGTGCTGGTGAAGAATGCAAGTGAGAAATGGAGGATGTGTGTGGATTTCACATATTTGAATAAAACCTGTCCAAAGGACAGTTTCCCATTGCCAAAGATAGACCAGTTGGTTGACTCAACTGTCGGACATGGTCTGCTCAGCTTCATGGATGCATTTTTTGGCTACAACCAAATCCCCATGTTTGGGCCAGACGAGGAGTGCACGGCCTTCATCACCAATTAGGGTCTGCTCTGCTATAAGGTTATGCCCTTCGACTTGAAAAACGTGGGAGCAACATATCAGAGGTTGGTAAACAAGATCTTTAAACCACTAATTAGCCGCACAATGGAAGTATATGTCGACAACATGATCATTAAGTCCAAGGATGCAGAAGAGCATGTCAAGCATCTGGAAGAGACCTTCACGCTCTTGAGGGAGTATCGAATAAAGCTTAACCCCGAGAAGTGTGCCTTTAGAGTTGGCTCAGGGAAATTCTTGGGTTTCATGGTCAGTAACAGGGGAATTGAGGCCAACCCGGAGAAGATAAGAGTGGTAGTAGACATGAAGTCCCCGCCCTCTCTCAAGGAGATATAGAGCCTCACGGGTAAGCTGGCGTCCCTGAATAGGTTCATCTCCCAGGCAAAAGATAAATGCCACGTCTTCTTCCAGGAGATGAAAAAGGGGAGGAAGACGAAGTGGACACTAGAATGTGAGGTGGCATTCCAGTAGCTGAAGGAGTACTTGTTGAATGCCCCGTTGCTATCAACACCGCGAACAGGAGAAGTCCTCTACCTGTACTTGGCTGTGTTACAATGAGCAACAAGTTCAGTTTTGATAAGGGAAGAGTCAGGGGTACAACACCCCGTGTATTACACCAGCAGAGCTTTCTTAGAGGCAAAGACTCGGTATCCACAGGTAGAGAAATGGGCACTTGCATTGGTAACAGCAGCTCGGAAGTTGAGACCTTATTTCCAAGCACACTCAGTAGTGGTCTTGATGAACCAACCACTTAGACAAATCTTGCACAAACCAGAGATCTTGGGTCGGCTGGTAAAATGGTCAATAGAGCTTAGCAAGTTTGACATTAGCTACCAACCTCGGACAATAATTAGAGCACAAGCTCTGGCAGACTTTGTGGCTGAGAGCACAAAACCAAATAAAGGAACAGACAACGAACAAGCAGCGGGGGAACATGCTCCGGGCAAGGTATGGATAATCATAGTGGATGGATCATGTGGAGACCAAGGAGCGGGAGCGGGAGTAGTGCTTCTCAGCCCTGAGGGAGTGGAAATACAATATGTCGTGAAGCTCAAGTTTAAGGCCACTAATAACCAGGCTGAGTACGGGCCGTCATTGCAGGATTAAAACTTGCGTTAGTGGTCAAAGCGGAGGACGAGAAAAGTCCGAACGGATTCCCAGTTAGTGGCCAACCACCTCAATGAAAGTTTCCAAGTAAAGGGCGAGAAGATGAAGGCCTACCTTCGGAAGGTGAGGCAATTAGTTGGGAAGTTTTGAGCGGTAGAAGTGGAACAGATTGCAAGAGGAGAAAACTTTCAAGCGGATATGATAGCCCGGATGGCCACTGTGTCAGACCCCAAAATGCCCAAGTTGATCCCTGTGGAGATCAGGACCAGCTTGAGTATCGAACAGGAAGACGTGGTGATGAACGTGACCTCGAGCAGCACCTAGATGGATCCAATTATCTCTTACCTCAAGGAAGGGACAATACCTGCCGATAAGAAGCATGCAAGAAAGTTGAGGTGTCAGGCAGCGAGGTATGCACTGATCGACGGGGTATTGTACAGACGGGGATACACCTTGCCACTGTTACGCTGCTTGGACAAGGAAGAAGCTGACTATGTGCTCAAGGAAGTGCACGAGGGGATTTGTGGGAACCACTCTGGTGCAAGGTCCTTAGTTTTCAAAGTCTTGAGGTAAGGATACTTCTGTCCCTGATTGCACCAAGACGCACAAGAAAAGACCAGAAGCTGCAGGAATTGCCAAAGTTACAGAAATTTCATAGCTCAGCCACCAGAGAACCTCGCTGTAATGAACTCACCGTGGCCATTTGCTCAATAGGGGATTGATCTGATCGAACCACTACCAAAGGGAAGAGCATCTGCAACATATGCCCTGGTGGCAATTGATTATTTTACTAAATGGGTGGAAGTGGAAGCTTTGAACTACATTACAGAAAGAAAAACCACTGACTTTATTTGGAGAAATGTGATTTGCAGGTATGAACAGTAAGACGACACCCCTGCTTGGTGTCAAAGCTGGTCGAGGTCAAGTGTTCTAAAGCCAATCGGGCACGGATATTCCTATCCTTCACGAGTAAGGTCACAAAGATCCCCAACTACCGAGCGAGTCCTGGTCGTGTTATAAACAATACCATGAACAGAAAGAGACTGGAGCTCGAGTAGAGCAAACCTAAGCATGGCAGCCCCGCACCCTGACAACTTGTCACGAAAATCGATAACTGACAGGCACTCCCAAGCCATTGGGTTTCGTCACTGTTAACGATGACAGGCGCATGCCTCCACAATATCATCATTGTACACCACCTACATGGCATCATTTTTAATCACGGTAACCTATAATTGTCTGACATCCCGCACCCCTAGGTTGTGTTGCAATAACCCATAGCTGTCAGAAAGACTTAGGCGCAATTAATGCAGGGGATGGCTCCCAAGTAAGGGTGGCGAGAAAAAGGTGAGACATATATATCAGACAAATGGTGAGGTAAAGGGATTCTGAATTCTTCTTCTTCCTTATCTCTTTTCAATCTTCTATTTTTCGGTTTTCTCAGATTAATAGAGAACTTAAAAAAGAATCAACCCGATTACTGACTTGAGCGTTGGAGGGTTTTCATCGGAGAAACACCCGCCGACCCCTGATACTTTTTCTGTAGATACAGATTGTAGATACCCGAGCAACCAGGGACCAGAAGACAACACCACTCTTTGGGAGCGACCAGAAAACCGCATCAACACTACCATTGCTGCTGATTCTTTAATCTTTACTGCCTCTCTATTTTGATAGCCATCTCATCGTCTCCACTCTCCAGTCCTTTGCTACTATCCCTACCGAGCTGCCATTGTACTGCTGCTGCGATAGCGACTTCCAATTTGTTGCCGCTGCCATTAGTTCCAAAGGTCAGTGATACTACCATTAAGATATTAGTTAAGCAAGGAAAAAGCAACTTATTCTGCTTTTGGAGCCAAACATAGAAATAAAATAATGAATTCTCAAGTGAAAATTGAATAAGTGAACACGTTAGTTTTTGTTTGAATGCATGTGGGGCTAAATAAATTTTACCTGGTATTTAATTTGAGGGAAGTTGTTCAAAGTCTTCTTGATCAAGCTCAATGATCCTAATCATCTGTTGCGAAGTAGATTGGAATATTGCCCCTTTTAGGCATAATTCTATTTGTTATGAATATCGGAATATGCTTTGTGCCACAAGTTTGATTTGTAGTAATAAGAGATAAAAACTTTTAATGCGTAAAAAATTAAACAGAATCTCTAAGTTGTTGTTGTTGTTGTTGTTGTTATTATTTTGTGAGAAATTTTCCTGTCTTATCTCATTTTGTACATATTTTTTAATATTTTTTTTGTCGGGTAAAAGCCATTAAGAAATCACATTGATTGAATATGATTATGTTGTTGCACTTTCAAATTTGAATGTTTTCATTTTTATACCCACTTTGTAAATTATTTTATTTTTATTTATTGTACATTGATTATAGTAGGTTTTGTATGCAGGTTGAAAGAAAATAAAAATGATTTAGAAGAGATTAGGAAAGACAATTTCCAGGAGGATGTTCGGAACGAAAAAAGCAACAAGTGTTTGAGATCAAACGTGTGGGCATTATTTCAAAGCTACCGGGAGGAAAAAAGGCAAAGTGTAACTATTGTAAGAAGGAGTATGTATATGAAAATAGTAAAGAAACTTCTGGCTTGAGAACTCATTTGCAAGTAAGATGTCCTGTGAATAAAAAACATGAAGCTTGAAAATGATGAAAATCAATACTCTTTAACTCATGAAAATCTATGTGTTGGTGATGCTAAGCTTGTTTTTGTAAGTTGTAGTAAAGGCATGTAGGAAGGCACTTGTAAAGATGATTATTAAAGATGAGTTGCCATTTAGGTTTGTGGAGGCTGAGGGGTTTTTGGAGTTTATGGCTACTTATTGTCCAAAGTTTGATGTGCCGTTGCGGAGGACAATAACAAGGGATATTCTTCAATTATATGAGAATGTAAAGATGTTGTTGAAAAGTATGTTTAGTGCAAATCGTTAAAGGGTATGTATCACTACTGATACTTGGATGTCAATTCAGATGTGTAATTACATGGTGATAACAGCCAATTTTATTGACAAAAAATAGGGATTGCATAAAAGAATACTTAGTTTTACGTTTGCACCTATTTTAAGTCATAAAGGAGCGGCCATTAGAAAGTTCATTGAGAAATGTATGATTGGTTGGGCTATTGAAAGTTTTTTCATAATTACTATGGATAATGCAAGTGCTAATGAAAAAGCAATCACTTATTTGAAGAAAAAGTTGGGAAATTGGAGTCAAGACTTGTTGGTTTTAAGTGGTTTTATTTGCATGTAAGATGTTCAGCACATATAATAAATTTGATTGTGAAGGATGGGTTGGATGTGATGAAGACATCTATAGATAATGTTCACAATGCAGTGAAATATATTAGATCTTCCCCATCGAGGTTACAAAAATTCAAAGCTTGTGTTGATGCGGAAAAACTCTCATACAATGGGTTTATGGTGTTAGATGTTCTGACTAGATAGAATTTAACATTCTTAATGTTAAGATTGGCATTGAAATTTGAAAAAGCATTTGTTAGGCTAAAAGATAAAGATGGGCATTATTTTAATTGGTTCGGAGTAGACAGATAAGATGAGAACAAAAAATTCAGGGTGAGGCCATCGATGGAAGATGATTGGGACAATGCCAGAAGGTTAGTCAAATTTCTCTTAGTTTTTTATGATATGACCTTGAAATTTAGTAGTCTAAGTTTGTGATTGCTAATATGTATTTGAATGAGATGTTGAAAGTTCATATCTATTTGAAGTCTCTTGATGATGATGATGATGATGTTTTGTTGAGTTGCATGGTTAAATGTATGATAACAAAATTTGACAAATATTGAGGTGATAATTTAGAAAAAGTCAACATGTTGTTGATATTAGCAGTAATGCTTGATCCTCAATGTAAAATGAACTTTATTATATGGTGTTTCAATAGTTTATATGACACCAAGAAGCTTGATGAGTTGTTTAATAGCCTTAAAGAGTTGTTGATGAAGCTTTATCAAAGCTGCAGTTATGGTGATCCAAACAGTGTTGCTAAGACTAGTTGCATGGTTTAGAATATTGGGATTAGTGAGTGTGCTGGCTCTAGTTCTTTTGATACTTTTGCATAATATAAAAAGATGAAAATAAGTACACAAGATGAATATGATGGACAAAATGAGGTTGAAAGATACTTGTCGGATAATAATGAATGATTTAACAATGATACTAGTTGTTGATGGTATATTTTGATTAATACAGTAATAATTGATGAAGTTATAGACAGTACAGGTCTTTAATATGTATGAACATGTATTAAAAGTGAGAAAAATAATTTGAAATAAATATGAATCTGATCTAAATTGAAAACTAAATCGATCCAATTAAAAAACTAAAATTAATAAACAAATCGAAATCGAAAATCGAACCGATATCAATTCCAACCATCTCATCGGTTTCGGTTTGATTTTTATTTTTTTCAAATGATTTTCAATTTTCTTTTTATTTTTAATCCGAGCTAAAATTGATAATTTATTTTGAAATCAAACCGAAATAACGTGCACCGCTGGTAGAAGATAGTGATATGTGATGAGGTATGAATTAGCACAAGTAACACGTGGATGAGACAGGCCAAAAGTGGAGATGCATCATTCAATTCAAGTGCACGACAAAATATCTTAATAACCAAATTTGGGAATTGGGACATGAATATAATAATTAAAAGGTGAAAGCAATGTGTGTGGATGAGCATTTGAATTAGGAGACATACACGTGATTCATCATCTTTGTCAACTTGTCACTTTCTCCCCATTGCACACAAATTTTTTGCAGGCCCAGGTCCTAAATGACGCGTTATTGTTTCTCTTCTTTCTCTCTCTAAATTATATTGGATCCGTATGTAATACAGATACAGCTGTTTTTATTATTTTTTAAATTCCGCACATTACCGGTCACCGGTTTCCTCATTTTAATTGGCTAAATGGCAAATATTAAAAGGCAACTATCCTTCAGCGCTCCCTTATTTTAGGTAAATATAAAGATAATGAATTTCAAATTAGAAAACTATGAAAGACCCCCTAAACTTAAAAAAAATATACATATTCTTTTTAATCATGGAAAATATAGTTAATATATTTAACTTATGTACTAATGAATAAAATATAATAAAATAAATTAATTAGATTAATGTATTTAAATAAAATTAATTTATTATTTTCTTAATATTACATTATAAATTTAATGATATTTTGCTTTAAAAAAATGTACCTTTTGTACTAATGAGAATAAATATTTAAATATTGTAAATTAAAAAAATTATATATTAATTAAACTATTTTTAATATACATTATAAATGTAATGATGTTTTACTTAAAAAGCTACCAAAACAATTTTATCAACTTTTAATGGCATTACAATCCAAGTATCTAACTGATAATGAAACTGATTTATTTTTAAATATTTAAAAGAAATCAATCAAAGTATCCCAATTTCCACAATACATATACAGGGACTTAAATCTTTACCAGCTAAAATAAGGGCAATGTTTATCCAACTATCAAATAACTATCACACCAAGCATTGTAATTGCCCCTCAAATGTTGTTACTATTATTAGTGGCTAATATTAATATGTTTTATATATACCGTCTAAAAAAAATCATATATTAGCAAATATAAAGCATCTAGTATTTGATATTGTTAAATAAAACTTACAAACAATCACTTATGCAAATTAATTCATACAAACTTATGTGAAATTAATTACCTTATTTAATCATTTTTGCTATATTAATTTTTTTAAACATTAATCATATTCATAATGGTTCATAACATGGATAATTACAATTTGAATGCAACTAATATTGTATAATATTATATTATATTTAAAGTTATATAATTTAAGCATAACAATTACATTTCTAAATTTAATCAAATTATTTGATTAATACTGCACTGGATGGTTAGTTGATTTGTATACTGAATGATGTGCAATTGTCACAAAATTAGTTCAATCTTACATTGATATCTATATCTTTTGAAATTAAGTTAATTTATATAACAACTAAAAATAATAAAATTATATAAAAAAAATAAAAATAATAAAATTATGTAAAAATATTAACAATCTTAAATTTTATATCTATTTTTTAAAAAATTAAATTAAATTATATTTTTGGTAAAACACTAAAAATAATTAGGTTTCATTTAGGCGAGTAAAACTACCGCAAGATGAAACACAATTACATTTTTTTTTTTCACTTTACGACTTTTTAATTTTTTTCCCAAATTTTTATTAAAAATATAAATACATTGCATTCTTCCATTGTTTGAAACCCTAACTGGTCAACTCAAACATCAGTGACAACCATTGTAAATGCTCAACAAAAAGGAAAACAAGCGGCCACCACGAGTTTTTGCTCCTAAAGTTTGTAAATAGGGTTGGCCATATCCGGACCGGTCCGAACTTTTAAAAATTCAGATATTCTAATACCTGGTCCGGACTTATTTTCAGTCCGAGTTTTTTCCGAGCTTTTTAAGCCCGGATTTTATATATATAAATTTAAAATTTTTATATTTATAAATATATTTTTATTTATTTTATAATTTTAAAAATTATTTTAATAAAATTAAACATGAAATATAAACTTTAAATATTTAAATTTTTAAATATATTGAATAAATGTATAAAAAATATAATTATTTAAAATAAAATATTTTTTTATAATATTTTTTTTATAAAATCTGGGTTCCGAGCTGGATTTTGAATTTTTCAAGTGATATCCAGACCCGGCTCGGATTGATCTCAATACCAGACCTGTATCACCCGGGTCCGGGCCGGATCCGAGCCGGGCGGATATTTTTGCCATCCCTATTTGTAAATCTCTCTTTTCCTTTTGTCTTTCTCACGACAGACTATAGTCTTCTAGATCCCTCATCTTTTCACCTTCATTAATCTCCCAAAATCAATCAATAAAAAAGATGTTGTCTTTTGAACACTTACAATTCAAGGTAAATGAACAAGCTTTGTATTTTATATTCAAAATATGTGCTAAAGCTTTTTCCATAAAAAAATTCATAAATTCAATTCCCTTTTTTTGAACTTGTCTTATTAGGGTTTAGAAATTAACTTTAATTTTTTTATATTTTGAATCGTCAATTAGATTTTTCAATACAATTTTTTTTTTTTTTGCATGTTTTATGGGTTTGTTCTAAATGGATTGGCAAGGGAGAAAACTGACAGACCATCTAATGCAGATATTGCTCGTGCCATCTTCTCAAGTGGTTGGATCGAAGTCCAAGTGAGGCTGATGAGTGATGAGTGGCCTAAGCTTAAGCTTTTGTTGTCCAATTCGAAAAAACAAATCTGCTAAGAATATAGTAAAGGTAAATTTTTTAAAAGTAATAATAAAGGTAATTTATTAACTGACATTATTAGGGTAATTTGGTCATGCTTTTATTTGATGAAATAGATGAACTATGCCTTTATTGGAAGAAATATAAAAATTTGGTCCAAATGTTTAGTTAATTAAAATTAAAGAAGAATTGCATCTGGTGGACAATAAACTGACGTGATAACATTTATACATTTTTTAAAGTTGTGAAATTCAGTAATGAAATCCAATTAAATAGCATTGAATTTCTTTACTTCTAAAGAATTCATAAAATTAAGGTCCATGTATTATGCTTCCTTTCGTTTTTTCCTAAACTAAATGGAAGTGAATGCATGTATAATGTTGATTTCTTCAGCAATTTTATTTCTTTTTACTGTTTCATGCTCGAAAAATGAAAAAAAAGACTAAAAGCGCATTGATTTGAATTGTTTTTCTTCTGTTGTGGTATTCATATTCCTATAATTTCAAGTACCTTTTTTTTTTAATACAGGAAACTATTGCTTAAGATACTATAACTGATATTTACAAATCATATTACGATTGAGACTAATTTACATTTTTGTTTGAGGCACTGTTCAGATTTGAACCCTTATTAATATATCAGACTATGATGGGACTAATTTACATTTTCGTATTAAGCACTGCTCAAATTTGAACCATTTCTAATATTCGAGAGATGTCTACTTCTCACCCTTGGTAAAGAAACAGACTGTCTTTACTTACTAGTTAAGAAAAAAAATAACCCAAAATATGCTTGTGAGGTTTTGAACTGTTGCCCTCTATTTTGGAGGACAATAACTGTAACCAAGCTTTTTGGTTTGGCGGCTTTCATTTTAAATGTTTTGATAATTAGTAATCTGATCATTTTTAACTTGAACATAATGTTTGGGAATTTCGAAAATCCATAAGAATTGTGGAAACTATAATAAACAAACAAACAAATAAATAAATAAATAAGTTTCGTATTTTGAATGCATTTCATTACATGAACATTTCTATGTACAAGCAAATTTTTACCAGTTTTTTTATAGGTGCTTATTTTCTATTGCATTTTGTAAGTTTTTCATATAGATGTTATTTCATGATATATGTAGTTCATGCAGTCGTGGATCAGTAATCCTGGAAATTTTTTATCCCATTAATTTTGGATGTATTCTCCTCTTTCAAAACAACAAATGAATTTCAAGTTTCTTGAATTGCTATGATATTTTGATTTGGTGCATGAATGTTGTGGTTTCTAAGTCACTATATTACCATTAGATGTTATGCAAAGGCGATGATAGGGAATTATGAGTCTTGGTTGGTCGATTGCTCGTTAACTGAGCACTAGTTTTGCGTACAATCCATTTCTGAAAAACAAATAAGTTTTCTTCTGACAAATTATTCTTGAACAATTAATAGGTAAAGAGAAATTAGATTTTGAAGAGCTATTTTCAGAATTCTTTTATATTAGCTTAAAGAAATAGTAGCAATAAATGGGTAATATTGATTTATATTAGATTTCTGGAAAATGAATGTATACGGAAATTATGAAGGAATTGATCATTACACATAATATAACCTGTGTGTATGCTTTTATGTTTTTTAATAATTACAATAAAAGTAGTTTATTAACAGACATTATTAAGGTAAATTGGTGATGTTTGTACTTCTAAAGAATTCTTAAAATTAATGTCTCGTGTTCTGCCTTTTTTTCATTTGTTTCCTAAACTAAATGCAGCTGTAATATTGATTTATATACCAGTTTTATTCTCTTTTCAGTGTTTAACGCTAGAAAAATAAAGAAAAAGCTAAAATTATTTCGATCTGAGTTCCCAAAACCACCCCTCCGGGTTAGAAGATAGTGATCTGTGATGAGGTATGAATTAGCACAAGAAACACGTGGATGAGACAGGCCAAAAGTGGAGATGGATCATTCCATTAAAGTTCATGACAAAATATCTTTAATAACCAAATTTGGGAATTGGGACATGAATACGTAATTAAAAGGTAAAAGCAATGTGCGTCGATGAGCATTTGAATTAGGAGACATACACGTGATTCATCATCTTTGTCAACTTGTCACTTTCTCCCTCTTGCACACAAAATTTTTGCAGGCTCCACGTCCTAAATGACGCGTTATTGTTTCTCTTCTTTCTCTCTCTAAATCATGTTGGATCCGTATGTAATACGGATACAGCTGTTTTTATTATTTTTTAAATTCCGCACATTACCGGTCACCGGTTTCCTCATTTTAATTGGCTAAATGGCAAATATTAAAAGGAAACTATCATTCAGCGCTCCCTTATTTTAGGTAAATATAAAGATAATGAATTTCAAATTAGAAAACTATGAAAGACCCCCTCAACTTAAAAAAAAAAATACATATTCTTTTAATTCATGGAAAATATAATTAATATATTTAACATATCTACTAATGGATAAATATAATAAAATAAATTAATTGGATTAATGTATTTAAATAAAATTAATTATATTATTTTCTTAATATTACATTATAAATTTAATGATATTTTGCTTTAAAAAAATGTACCTTTTGTACTAATGAGAATAAATCTTTAAATATAGTAAATTAAAAAAATTATATATTAATTAAACTATTTTTAATATACATTATAAATGTAATGATGTTTTATTTAAAAAGCTACCAAAACAATTTTATCAACTTTTAATGGCATTACAATCCAAGTATCTAACTAATAATGAAACCGATTTATTTTTAAATATTTAAAAGAAAACAATCAAAGTATCCCAATTTCCACAATACATATACAGGGACTAAAATCTTTACCAACTAAAATAAGGGCAATGTTTATCCAACTATCAAATTACTATCACACCAAGCATTGTAATTGCCCCTCAAATGTTGTTACTATTATTAGTGGCTAATATTAATATGTTTTATATATTACTAGTTTTGCTTACAATCCATTTCTGAACAACAAACAAGTTTTTTTCTGAAAAATTATTCTTGAACAATAAATAGGTAAAGAGAAATTAGATTTTGAAGAGCTATTTTCAGAATTCTTTTATATTTGCTTAATTTTATCACTAATCTACTTTGAAGAAAATAGTAGTAATAAATGGGTAATATTGGTTTATATTAGATTTCTGGAAAATGAATGTATACGGAAATTATGAAGGAATTGATCATTACACATAATATAACCTGTGTGTATGCTTTTATTTTTTTTTTAACAATTATAGTAAAAGTAGTTTATTAACAGACATTGTTAAGGTAATTTGGTGATGTTTGTACTTCTAAAGAATTCTTAAAATTAATGTCTCGTGTTCTGCCTTTTTTTCATTTGTTTCCTAAACTAAATGCAGCTGTAATATTGATTTATATACCAGTTTTATTTTCTTTCCAGTGTTTAACGCTAGACAAATAAAGAAAAAGCTAAAATTATTTCGATTTGAGTCCTCCCCATTTTGGTATTGATATTACTACCATTTTAAATGATATGGAAATTAGTAATGTAGATTTTTTACATGCTCAGAGTACCTGAACCTAGTGTCGTGGAATGCCTGCCAAATTATAAGAATTATGAAAACTACATTAAATATACAAGCAAATGAACAAATAAACAAGGTTTAGATTTTGAATGCATTTTTACTTACAATAACAAATCTATATGTTGATGAATTTTTGCCAGTTCTTTTTACATACTTGGTTTCTATTATATTTTGTGAGTTTTTTATATTAGATGCTATTTGATGATTTATATTATTCATGCAATCAATTTTGTTCTTGTATATTGTAGATGTATTCGCCTCTTTATCTTCCAAAGAACACTCTGTCGTTAAATTAAAATTGACATAAAGATTGCATAGAACAAGTATGCTAGTTCGACAATAATTTTTATGCTTTACTATTGTTGTTAAAAAATTTCTTTAAAAAAATATGATGTTAAAAATTAATATATAGTTTTGTGTTTATTTCATATTAAAGTTTGATTTTTTTTTTTGGTTGAAAACAAAATTTATTTGATTCTACCCAAGAATTTGGGACATGCATTAAAAATTATGAATATTATTTATTTTTTCCCAACCTTGTTTTCTAATATCATTTTTTCTTTTTGCATGCAGAGACCTTTGAAATATTGCAGCATTTGAAGTCTAGCTTTTGGAAGCTGTAAATTGATTTAGTTTTGTATTCGTTTTGTTTTATGTTAAACATTTTAATAATATTTTCTCCCAAGCTTGTAAAAAATTCTTATAAACCTGTTTAGATGAATGAAAATTTTGATTTTTTTTTTAATTTTTAGTGCACTAACTAAATTAATAGTAGATTATAATTTTATTTACAAATAAATGCCAACAAACCATTTTTAAAAAAATAATAAATTAAACATGCCTAAATCATAATCATAATGTTGTTACTATACGATTAGATTTTCATAATGCCATATATTAATCATAATTAATATTGAAAAAATATTTTAGTTATGTCCTGAAAAATTAAAAACTTATTTTGTAAATTGAAAATGATATTGATGTTTAAAATAGAATGATACTTGGTAAAAAATGTTGTTAACAAATTATAATTATTTAAATGATAAATGAGCATAAATGTGAAGAAAAGTCAAAATCTCAAGTATAAATAATCAAATCTCCAGAAGTGATGAATATGATTCCAACCAAAAAATTATATTTCAACATCCTAAGTTTTGTAACTTTTGTAACTTATAGAAATCAATTGTATTATCAAAATGTTAATAATATCTTAGTAATCTAAAATAGTACAAAAATAGCATTGGACATATATACATTCTTATTATATTTCATGTGGCATGATATTAATAATAATAACTGTAGTAATATTAAAAATAAATAATAATATTAGAGAAATACAAAAAAAAATAATATTACCTATAATAGCATGAATTTTTTTATGGAAGTGATGAGAAATTAAAGAAACTATTTTGAAACGAAAATAGAGTAGTGAAAATTTTATATGAATTAAATGTTTTTTTATTAAATTTATTTTAAAGATAAATAATTAGAATTAATTGAAATGATATAATGGGCTATCCAACGAGAAAAAAAAAATGGAGATGTTTCAACAAAAATAGATTAAATAAGCTTAAATTTTATAAGTTAAAACATTTTTGTAAATTAACTTATATTGTCATAGCTTTAAAACATAGCAATTGCAATCATTCTTACCTATTATTTATTTATTTACCGCTAAAGTTATGAAAAGTTAAAGCAATTAATTTGAAAAGTAAAAAGAAAGATGAAAATAAATGCATAAATTTATTTTAAATATAACTAAATACAATTAATTAAAATGATTAAATGAGAATATAAATATTAAAAGCTCAAGTATACATAAAATCAAGTTCAAAAGATCTCATTAAATAGTGAAAAAGAAAAAGAAATGGACTTAGATTATGGATCCAAAATGTTGAAAATAATAAAAGGTGGCAGTAAAAATTTTCAGTATTATGTGGTAATTTAATATTTGTTAAAATAGTAAGGGGTCAAATATAATTCATCCCATTATTATTTTAAAAAAATTATATTATTATTAGTTAAAAAATGGACTTGGAACATGTACTTATAGTGTTGGAATATAATGAAAATAGTAGGAACATAAAACATTATAAGGTGTAAAAGAGTAGGAACAATTTAACCTAAAAGTAGAAATAATTTACTAAAAAATTATAATGAAAAATAGGAATTTATAAAGTAAACTTGGAGCATCACCTAAAATATTGAAATACATTTAAATGAGTAGGAATATGTAACCAAAAAATTACGGAAATAGGTAAGAATTGTTTAACGAAAAATAGGGATATAAAAAATAAACTTGAAATATTTACCAAAAAAATTGGAACTTAATGCAAAGAGTGGAATATAGAATAAAAAAATGATAGGAAAAGTTTAACCCAAAAGTTGAAACAACTTAGCAAGAATATAAAAAAATGAATTTGAAACATCTATAAAAAACATTACAATTTAATAAAAAGAGTATGAATATAAAACCAAAATATGGTAAAAAAAAAGTTGGAGAGGTTAATTTAAAAATTATAATAACTAATAAAGAAATTGATAAATTCTAATGAGAAGTAGAGACCTTAAAAACAAACTTGAAAATCCACCTAAAATATTGAAATTCAGTAAAAGAAAGGAAATTATCTTTGCACCACTTTTTTTTGTCATATATACATTTAATTATTTTTAAATTTTGATATATTCTTTAGACCATATTTTTTTCTAAACTTGTATCAATCAACTACTTTTATATTAAAAATAACCATTTTACCCCTAAATGAATTAAAATACTATTTTGTTCTAAAAAATTTTAAAAAATAAAAATTATAATTACAAGAATACCTCTAAATTTAATAAAATAAATAAATTAAAAATCTAAGATGTTAATTTTTTATAATTATAATTCATTTAAAAGTTACCATGTTAATTTTTTAATTATAATTTCATTTGATTCTTGTAATTAAATTAAATATATGGAAGTTTATAAAAATAAACATGAAGAGAAGAACTCCCTATAATTATTATAAATTTCTTATAATTAAATTAAGAAAATTTTCAATACAAATTAAATGAAATTATAATTACAAAAAATTAAAATAATAATTTTTAAATAAAATTATAATTATAAAAAAATTAACATGTGGATTTATTATTTATTTGTTTTATTAAATTTAAGGTAATCTTGTAATTATAATTTTTATTTTTTAAAATTTTGTAGAATAAAATAGTATTTTAATTTATTTAGGAGTAAAATAGTCATTTTATAGTGTAAAAGTAGTTGATTGATACAAGTTTAAAAATAAAGGTAGTCCAAGGGACATGTCAAAATTTTACGGTGGTTGGATGTATATATAATAAAAGAAAGGTAGTGTAATGATAATTTTCCTAAAAGAATAAGAATATAAAACCAAAAAGTGGTTGGAATATCAATTGAAGAGCTTAACCCAAAAGTTGTAATTACTTAGAATAATATGATAAATTCCAACGATAAATAGGGATTTAGAAAATGAGCTTAAAACATCCATGCCAACTGTTGTAATTCAGTAAAAAGAGTAGGAATATTGAACTAAAAAATGGTGGTAACAATAGTTAAAGAACTTAATCTAAAAGTAGTAAGTACTTATAAATAATCTAATAAATTTTAACAGTAAGTAGAGATATAGAAAATAAAATTGAAACATTCACATAAAATATTAGAATTCAATTAAAAGAATAAGAATGTAGAATACAAAAGTAGTAGAAAAAAGAGTTGAACAACTTAACCAAAAAATAACAATGACTTACAAAAAATTTGATAAATTACAACAATAAGAAGGAATTTAAAAAACGAACTTGAAACATCCACGTAAAATGAGGAATTCAGTGAAAAGAGAAGGAATGTATAGCCAAAAAAATGATGGAAACAAGATTAAAAGAGCTTCACCTAAAAGTTGAAATAAGTTACCTAGAACTTCATAAATTCCAATGAGAAAAAGGAATCTAAATACTCAACTTGATATATCCACCTAAAATATTGGAATTCAATAAAAAGTAAAAGAATATAGAACCAAAAAGTGGTGAGAATATAAGTTGAAAAAGTTAACCCAAAAGTTGAAATAATTTATTAAGAATTTGATAAATTTAAATGGAAAGTAGGGATCTAAAAGTAAAACTTGATATATTCACTCAAAATATTAGAATTCAATAAAAAGAGTAGGAATATAGAATCAAAAAGTGGTGGAAAAATAAGTTGGAATAACTTAGCAAAAACTAGATAAATTATAACATAATATAGAGATATAAAAAATAAACTTAAAATATATACCAAAAAAGTTAGAATTTAATGAATAGAGTGGAAATATAGAATCCAAAACTGGTAAGGAAATGAGTTGAAATAATTTACCAAAATTTAGATAAATAATAATTAAAATAATAAAATTAATAAATTTCAAATAATGGTGACATTAATGACAATAATATCAATAAAAATTAAAATGATTAAAATAATATATTTTAATAACAATAATATTAATATAATAATAATGACATTAATAAATAATAATAATAACAGTTAAAATTCTTTTTAAATTTCATTTTATCCCAAAAAATGACTTATATGTAAAACTTTGTAACTTCTAATTCCTATTTAATTTTACATAAAATATAAGATAGTGTAGTGTAATTAGTAATTATACTAAAAAAAAGAAAAGACAAAAGTTAGTGATATATTGCAACGGTTGCAATATAGTTTCGTCTAATTTATTTTGGTTCACTACAGCCAAAAAAGGTAAAAAATTGAATAATTTATGATTTTTTAAGAAAAAAATTGTTACCAATTGTATATAATGATTGTAAGTTAGTTACTTTCTTAATACGATGAGTCAACCTACCATGCAGTATAAAACGCTTGCATGCAACCAGTACAACATGTTTCTAACCGGTTAATATAATAAAATTTTACATTTTTATTTGTTTTAAATGTGAACAAATTATCAAAAATAGGAATTAAAAAGTCAACTTGAAATATGTAATATAAATATTAGAATGTGACAAAATAAGTAGGAATATAACTATCTTGTGACATATTTATAGTATTTTTATAGTTTCCATATTTATAGTATTTTTATGGTTTCTTGTACTATTTATAAATTTAAAATCATTATAATTTTTTTTGTCATTTGTTCACATTTAAAACAAATAAAAATGTAAATTTTGTTATATTAACTGGTTAAAAACCTGTTGTACTAGTTGCATGCAAGCGTTGTATCAGATACAATGCTGCATGGTAGGTTGACTTTGAGCAAGTAACTAACTTAGAATCATTATATACAACTGGTTACAATTTTTTTCTTAAAAAAATCATAAATTATTCAATTTTTTACCCTTTTTTGTTGTGCTGAACCAAAATAAATTGGATGAAACTATGTTACAACGGTTGCAATATACCACTAACTTTTATCTTTTTTTTTTTTAGTTTAATTATACTACACTATCTTATATTTTATGTAAAATTAAATAGGTACTAGAAGTTACAAAGTTTTACATATAAGTCATTTTTTGGGATAAAATGAAATTTAAAAAGAATTTTGACTGTTATTATTATTATTTATTAATTTCATTATTATTATATTAATATTATTTTTATTAAAATATATTATTTTAATTATTATTATTACTATCATTAATATCGTTATTATTTAATATTAATATTATTATTGTCATTAATGTCATTATTATTATTAAAATATGTTAAATTTATTATTATAAATAATAATAATATTAAAATTTTATTGATTTTATTATTTTAATTGTTATATTTTTTTATTGTCATCATCATCATCATTATTATTATTAAAATTTATTAATTTCGTTGTTTTAATTAATATTACTGTCATTATTACTATTTTGCCTTAGTTGAGGCATTAAATATATTTTTATTATATTTTTATTTTTATTATAATAAATACAAATAAATTATATTATAATATTATTTTATTATATCATATTACATTTATATATTAATAATTAATATACAAATTATAATTTAATATAATTAATAATATATTTAAATAATGCTAGTTTAATTTTAATATAAAAGTAATATAATACAGTTTAATACTAAATGTTGTACAATATTATTATAATATACAGCAAATGACCAAAAGTTTATACTATCACAATAAAACTTAAGCAACCACTCTACATTTAAAAGAGTATCTAAAAACTAATAAATTTACTATTCAATTATTTTTCAATAAAAAATAATTATAAATTATCATTACAATAAGATTAACAACCCCAAATATCCACGAAAAAAAAAATCTCATGAAACCTAAAGCTCAAAAGCTTTTGATCTGTTCTTGAAAAAATAATAAATAAATTATTCTTTGTTTATCTTTCTATAACTTTGTTAGGTTACATTTAGAAATTTAGAAAATTAAAATGGATTCCTTAAATATCAAGGGTAATATTGGTATTTTATAAGTAAACTAACATATTGTATGTACAAACAAACTAACATGTCAACTAATACTAAAAACAGTAATGCAGTAAAAAGTGTTATAACCTAATGATCAAATAATAAAGTGTTATGACCTAATACATTTTACAAGTTTTTTATATTGAAATTTAACAATTTTTTATTTTATAATTTTTTGAATATTGAAAAGTTAATAACCCATATTTTTAATACATATTCAATTTATTTATTCTATATTAAATATATATTATATAAAAAATATTTTTTACATTTATCGATTTTTCATGTGTTCAAAAAATTTTATGTAATATTATGTTGTTATCCTTGCATCATCATTTATTTTTATAGTCAAATTAGTTCGATGGATTAAACTTTAAAATTTAAAACAACATGAGCTATATAAGTAAATATTTAAAAAATTTTAGCTTTTATGATTTTGTAATAAATTGTAGGGACTGTAGTGTTAATAACCAATTGAACATATCAGAGCCATTCAACAGTTTAGCCATTAGGGAATTATGACCTTAAGGGAGGTGGCCAATGAGGCCCGGGATAGAGAAGTACAAGAAAGGATGGACCGGATGGACAAGCAGATGGAGACGCTGACGTCCATCCTATAGGAGCTTAATGACGGACAGAGAAAAGCAAGCAATGATGTCCCTGAATTCAGCTGCGGGAACGTTCCCACTGGGGGAAATGTAGGAGATAAAGCCCAGAGGCAGAAAGCATAGAACGTTGCAGGAAGGAAGGAGACGAACCTGGAGGAGAGAGAGTCCTGACAACACTTGCAAGACATGACACCTACTTCCCTTGCGGAGGAGTTGGAAGGGGAGGTGCGCAGACTGGCACAGGTCGTTGAGGACCTCCGGAGAAACGGGAAAGCCCCGAGTTGGAGGATCATGTTGGACAACGAGTCCTCACTTTCAGTAGAAATCATGGGTGTCACGATCCCTAGAGATTTCTATTTCCCCGACTTGAAGTTCTCGGGGAAGAGTGACCCACTGGCGCACATAGAACATTACAACGACATGACCGGATTGCAGGGCTTGACAATAGCCCAAAGGTGTAGAGCTTTCCCGCTGACTTTGGAGGGGAGAGCGAGAGAATGGTACTGCAAGTTACCGCGAGAGAGTATTCTGAGCTTCGAACAAATGTGTATAGAGTTCGCGGAGCAAATCCAGGGGGCGGTAGCCCCGAAGATGATTTGATGGAATTAGTGGAGATAAAGCAGAAGGAGGGGGAGTCCCTTCGAGAATTCGTCAAGACATACTACTGGGCAGTCTTGGATCTCGGGGCATTCAATCACCCCTAGGCTTTAAGGGGGATGAAGGAAGGGGTGAAGATAGGAAGACCCTGGTACAACTTACGGAGCCCCTCGATTCGCTCATACTCTAATGCATACGAAGAAATGAAGATGGACATAGTCATCAAGGAGGAAAAAGCCGCGAAGTTAAGGAGCGAGCAGAGCAGCGGAGTGAAACGGAATGAGAAAAGGGGGCCTGCTTGGGGCTCGTCTACTTTTAGGGATACAAGGGACCGGGTTACTCCCTATAACCCCTACCAGAGGGCCCCCCAACAGCGAGTGGCTCCTGCTCTACTTTGCCGCTCTACTTTGCAGGTCCCCAAGCAGGGACCGCAGGGATTATCAGTAATACAGCGGCAACCCACCTCATAATCACCTTACAAATTGGCCCTTGCAGAGCAACAACAAAGCTGACCGCCTTTTGCCCCCACGCTAGGGAAACTTTCCCTGAGATAGGGCGGTACAAACGGTTGACTAGAGCCTCGTTTACTTGCAATACACCCCGTTGAAGGTATAACTTAAGGAGATGTTTCAAGTTGTAGAGGAACGAGGGTTGTTGTGCTCCCCGACACCGATGTCCAAGCCAGCAAACAGGAGGGACAGAAGCAGGTTTTGTCGTTTCCACAGCGATCATCGCCACTCAACGTCCCAGTGCTGTGACCTAAGAAACTTGGTTAGAAACTGGTACTTGGGACGAGTTCATTGAGGGAGAACACCTGATAGTCGAGCAGAAACAGGCAGGGGATGGCCAAGCCTGTGATATGGATCGTGAACCACCTGCTGTGAGGGTTATAGCAGGAGGGCCCATGATGATGGGAAATTCAAACAGAGCCCGGAAGAACTACAGCAGATACGCCTCTGCTAGTCGGGAATTTCTGCTCATTGTGCCCACCACAATGAGAGCCAAAATTCGACATGTGCCAATCATGTGGACGGAGGAGGATGAAGAAGGGGTCCTATACCCCCTAGAGGACGCCTTGGTTATCAGGGCGAATATCGCCAACAGAGAGCTCAACCGGAGGTTGGTGGATTCGGGAAGTTCAGTGGACATTCTCTTCAAATCCACCCTCGAAAATATGGGGATAGCAGATGTGAGGCTCGAGCAGACGAGCACCTCTCTGAAAGGATTCGGTAGGGAAAGGCTAACCCCTTTAGAGATTGTCAACTTGCCAGTGACCATGGGCTTCGAAGCTTTTTGAGAAGAACATGATGTTGGATTTCGTGGTTGTGGACAAAGTTAGCCCGTACCAGGCAATATTGGGGAGGCCTTTCATGAGGATTAACCAATTGGTGATGTCCACTCACTATATGGCCCTAAAGTATCACGTGAATGGAGCAGTGGCAGTTGTCAAGGGCGATCAGAGGGTCGCGAGAAGCTACTATGCCACAGGGGTAAAGGAAGCGATGCAAGTGACATCGCTGGACACGAGGGGTGAGTCAAAGAAGGGGAGGCAAGAGCTCGCTAGGCTGGCAGTAAGAAGAGACGCGAAGCTGGTCGAGCAGAAGAGGAGGTGCATCAATCAAGAGAGGTATGAGGCCATGAACAATGCGGTGGAGAAGCTGTTGAAGGCAAGATTCATAAGGGAAGTCAACTACCTGAATGGATCTTAAACATGGTACTAGTAAAGAAGGCGAGTGAGAAATGGAGAATGTGTGTAGACTTCACCGATTTGAATAAAGCCTGTCCAAAAAATAGCTTCTCATTGCCAAAGATAGACTAGCTGGTTGACTTCACAGCAGGACATGGTCTGCTCAGCTTCATGGATGCTTTCTCAGGTTACAACCAAATCCCTATGTATGAGCCAGACGAGGAGTGCACGGCCTTCATCACCAACCAGGGTCTATTTTGCTATAAGGTCATGCCCTTCAGCCTGAAGAACGCGAGGGCAATATACCAGAGATTGGTGAACAAGATTTTCAAGCCTTTGTTCGGCCACATGATGGAGGTTTATGTGGACGACATGATCACCAAATCCAGGGATGCAAAAGAACATGTCAAACATCTAGAAGAGACCTTCGTGCTCTTGAGGGATTATCGGATGAAGTTTAACCTTGAGAAGTGCGCCTTTGGAGTGGGTTTTAGAAAATACTTGGGTTTCATGGTCAGTAACAGGGGAATTGAGGTCAACCCAGAGAATATAAGAGTAGTGATAGACATGAAGTTCCCACGCACCCTCAAGGAAATACAGAGCCTCACAGGTAAGCTGGCATCCCTCAGCAGATTCATCTCTTGAGCAACAGACAAATGCCATGCCTTCTTCCAGGAGATGAGAAAAATGAGAAAGACGAAATGGACACCAGAATGTGAAGCGGCATTCTAACAACTGAAGGAATTCTTGCTGAAAGCCCCGTTACTATCAACACCGCGAGCAGGAGAAGTTCTATACTTGTATTTGGCGGTGTCACAATGGGTAACGAGCTCGGTCCTAATAAGGAAGAGTCAGGGTTACAACACCCCGTATATTATACGAGCAGAGCTTTGCTGGAGACGGAGACTTAGTATCCACCGGTGGAGAAGTAGGCACTCGCACTGGTAACAGCTGCTTGAAAGTTGAGGCCTTATTTCTAGGCACACTCGATAGTGGTCTTAACGAACCAACCACTTAGACAGATCCTGCACAAGACAGAAACTTCGAGCCGGCTGGTAAAGTGGTCAATAGAGCTCAGCGAGTTTGACATCAGCTACCACCCCGAACAACAATTAGAGCACAAGCCTTGGCAGACTTTCTAGGTAAGATGTGGACGGTTACAGTGGATGGGTCATGTGGAGATTAAGGAGCGGGAACAGGAGTAGTGCTTCTTAGTCTTAAAGGGGTGGAAGTACAATATGCCGTAAAGCTGTAGTTTAAGGCCACCAATAACCAGGCTGAGTACGAGGCTGTAATTGCAGAACTGAAGCTCGCGTTAGTAGTGAAGGTCTGGACAGATTCTCAGCTGGTGGCAAACCACCTCAACGAAAGTTTTCAAGCAAAAGGCAAGAAGATGGAGGCTTACCTTCGAAAGGTAAGATAGTTAATTGGGAAGTTTCGAGCGGTAGAGGTGGAACAGATTGCAAGGGGAGAAAACTTTTGGGCATATATGATAGCACGAATGGCTGCTGTATCTGACCCTAAGATACCCAGGTCCATTCCAGTGGAGATCAGGACCTGCTCGAGTATCAACCAGGAAGACGAGGTGATGAGCTTGTCCTCGAGCAGCACCTGGATGGATCCAATTATCTTTTATCTCAAGAAAGGGACATTGCCTGCCGATAAGAAGCAGGCGAGGAACTTGAGATGCCAAGCAGCGAGGTATACACTGATCGACAGGGTATTGTACAGGCGAGGATATTCCCTGCCACTGTTACGCTATTTGGACAAAGAGGAAGCTGATTACGTCCTCAGAGAGATACACGAAGGGATTTGCGGAAATTATTCTGGCACAAGATCTTTAGCCTTTAAAGCCTTAAGGCAAAGGTATTTCTGGCTTTGGATGCATCAGGACACATAAGAAAAGACCAAGGGGTGCAAGAATTGTCAAAACTTTGCTAACCACATAGCTCAACCGCCCGAGAACCTCGCAGTAATGAATTCACCATGGCCATTTTATTAATGAGGAATTGACCTAATCGGACCAATGCCAAAAGGGAGAGCATCTGCAATACATGTCATGGTGGCAATCGATTATTTCACTAAATGGGTTGAAGTGGAAGCTTTAAGCAGTATTACAGAAAGATAAACCACTGACTTTATTTGGAGAAATGTGATTTGCAGGTACGGGATCCCCCACGCAGTGGTTACAAACAACGGGAGGCAGTTCGATAACAACAAGTTCAGAGACAGCTGCAGAAATATGGGGATAGAACTGAAGTTCTACTCGCCATCACACCCACAAGAAAATGGGCAAGTGGAGGCCGCAAACAAAACTATAAAGCGTCTCCTGAAGACCAGACTGGGTGAGCAGAAGGGAGCTTCGGTCGACGAGCTGCCTGGTATTTTTGGGCTTATAGGACCACACACAAAACCACCAGGGGAGAGACACCGTTATCCTTGGCATTTGGGAATGAAGAAATGATCCCAGTAGAGATAGAGATAGGCACATATATGATAGAGCACTTCGATGAGGAGCAGAACGACGAGTAGATGTGTGCAAATTTGGATCTGCTGGAGGAGAAAAGGGAAAGATCAGCAATGAAGATGGCAGAATACCAGCAGAGAGTAGCCCGCTACTACAACTAGAACGTGCACATCCACTGATTCTAGGTAGGAGACTGGGTACTTAGAAGAGTAAACCAGAGCACTAAAGATTTCAGGCAAGGGGTATTGGGCCCTTATCCGGATGGATGAGAAGTTAAAAGGCCATGGAATGAACAACATTTAGTAAAATATTTCCAATAAGTTCTTTTGTATTACAAGCATTAGTGTTCAGTTTCCTCCACACTAGAAATGTGTAAGATCTTGTACATGAATAAAAGCAAGAAAAATACTTCCAAATTTAATCAATCCCATGTGAGCAGATTAAAGCTTATGAAAACAAATAAAAACTAGGGCCGTAAGTCTCAAAGCCTAACCTAAGTGCCTAGTATAAGCCAAGTGAAGGCTCAAGCAACCTAAGCTCGCGCAGAAAAGATAAAGGTCGTAAGTCTCAAAGCCTAACCTAAGGTGAGACGGTGTCAAGCATAAGCCAGAAAGGCTTAAGCAAGCTCACTAAGAAATGCAAAGGCCATAAGTCTCAAAGTCTAACCTAAGGCGAGAAGGTGCCAAGCATAAGCTAGAAAGGCTCGAGCAAGCTCTCAAAGAAAAGCTAGAGCCGTAAGTCTTAAAGCCTAAACTTAAGGCGAGACGAAGTGCCTAGCATAAGCCAAGTGAAGGCTCGAGCAAGATGAGCTCGAGGAGAAAAGCTAAAGGCTGTAAGTCTAAAAGCCTAAGCTAAGGCAAGACGAAGTGCCTAACATAAGCCAAATGAAGGCTCGAGCAAGATAAGCTCGTGAAGAAAAGCTAAAGGCCATAAGTCTTAAAGCCTAACCTAAGGCGAGAAGATGCCAAGCATAAGCTAGAAAGGCTCGAGCAAGCTCTCAAAGAAAAGCAAGAGCCGTAAGTTTCAAAGCCTAAACTTTAGGTGAGACGAAGTGCCTAGCATAAGCCAAGTGAAAGCTCGAGCAAGATGAGCTCGTGAAGAAAAGCTAAAGGCCGTAACTCTCAAAGCTTAACCTAAGGCGAGACGAAGTGCCTAGCATAAGCCAAGTGAAGGCTCGAACAAGATAAGCTCGCGAAGGAAAGCTAAAGGTTGTAAGTCTCAAATCCTAACCTAAGGCGAGACAATGCCAAGCATAAGCTAGAAAAGGCTCGAGCAAGATAAGCTCTCGAAGAAATGCAAAGGCCATAAGTCTTAAAGCTTAACTTAAGGCGAGACGGTGCCAAGCATAAGTCAGAAAAGGCTTGAGCAAGATAAACTCGCGAAGAAAAGCTAAAGGCCGTAATTCTCAAAGTCCCTAAGGCAAAACGGTGCCAAGCATAAGCCAGAAAAGGCTCGAGCAAGATAAACTTGCAAAAAAAAGCTAAAGGCCATAAGTCTCAAAGCCTAACCTAAGGCGAGACGGTGCCAAGCATAAGCCAGAAAAGGCTCAAGCAAGATAAGCTCTCAAAGAAATGCAAAGTCCATAAGTCTCAAAGCCTAACCTAAGGCGAGACGGTGCTAAGCATAAGACAGAAAAGGCTCTAGTAAGATAAGCTCTCGAAGAAATGCAAAGGCCATAAGTCTCAAAGCCTAACTTAAGGCGAGACAGTGCCGAGCATAAACCAAAAGTGCCTCGAGCAGGATAAGCTCGTGAAGAAAGATTGAAGTCCATAGGCCTCAAACCCTAGTTTAAGATGAGACGAAGAGCCAGACACGGTCAGGACGAGCTCGAGCACAACAAGCTCGCCAAGAAAGATACCACGGCCTCAGATCTTAAAGTCTGTCCGGGTTAAGGTAAAACAGCCAAAATTCATAAGGGATTAGTCCAATTGATCACATTTTGGCAAGATGAGCAGAAGCAAACTATAGTCACAATTATATGGGAAATGCTCAAAGCCTTCTGGAAATTTACTCCACAGAGAATCTTGGAACGGATTAAAAGTACAAAGGCAAAGTGATAAATATGTGTTCTTTATTTCATTGCCAAAGTTATAATTACAAAAAAAAAAAAAGTTCAAAGCCAATTAAGGGGCTTGAGCAGTTGGGCTAGCAGGTGGGGTAGGGGCTTCAGAAGAGGAAGCAGCTTGAAGATCCTTCTCGGCAACGAGAGCAACTCGGGCATCAGTGGTGGGAGGAGCAGCATCCCCAGGCTTTACAGCGTGGACTTCCACCTCAGCAGAAGGACCCCGTGGTTCCTGGCTCCAAGCATCCTGCTTGTTCATGTACGAATCCACGCCCGCCTCGAGCTTAGACATATCCAGCTCAGGGTATTCCTTGCCCCAAACGGACATGATACATTTGTAGCAGAATGTCAGCCCTCTGTTATATTCCTTTGTGAGCTGATTCCCCAAGGAGTCCACCTTAAGCTAAAGACGAGAAGTTTCCGCCTCCATAGTCCTCTCGAAAGCAAACCTCTGCACATCGAGGTCTTTGCGGGCGTTTACAAGCTCATCCCGAACCGTGGACATCTCTCTCCCGAGCTGGGAAGCCTTGGACTCCACTATGGCAGCTTTCTCCTCGAAGGTGGAGATGTCAGAATGAAGCTTTGCAACCTCCTCCTCTTTCTGCTCGAGCGTCTGCCTCAAGCCCTGATTATCAGCCCTAATCTACCTCTTGAGGTTCACAACCTTGGCCTTGAAGGCAATGGAGGCAGCAGTAGCCTGACACGAGAGGCGTTGTAAGATATTAGTTAGCTCCCTAATGCTGGAGGACTCCAGCTCTTCCACGAAGCTCTTCCCCACGTGCTTGGTGAAATCTCTGACGTAGAGCACAGCAAAGTTAGATCACTGCTCCTGAGAGCATCCCGATCTGGATCTGGCAGGGATGACAGCTCTCGGGCTTCTCTGAAGAGCTTCCTCGGCTGCTCGCTCACTCTCCCGAACAGGAGGAATAGCCCTGATTGGCGAGGCAGTGAGGTCGACTCTAGACCTCTTGGCTTGAGCAGAGGAGCTGCTCGGTCTGTCGACCGTGCTCGAGCGTTTTTTCAAGCGAGCGAGGATACCGCTCATGTCTTCTTCCTCGGAAGCTAGAACGAACTCGACAAAGTTATGGTGAGTCAGCAACTCTCTGCACGAGCTCGCGTTGTC
Organism: Murraya koenigii; assembly: GCA_025617385.1. Taxonomy (NCBI): domain Eukaryota; kingdom Viridiplantae; phylum Streptophyta; class Magnoliopsida; order Sapindales; family Rutaceae; genus Murraya; species Murraya koenigii. The sequence continues at coordinate 13,645,426 of CM046814.1, forward strand.
CAAGGCAGTGTTAATGTGCGCCTGCAGCTCCTCCCTAACCTAGTATGACACACTCCATGAGACTGTAAAAGACCAGTAAAAATAATAAGAAATAGTAAGCAGAAAACATGATGAGCAGCAGACGACCTAGATTACAAAAGCGAGAAGGAATTTAAGCAACCTCCTCGGTGGCAGAGGCTGTTCGCCCCCAGTTCCCTCCAGCAAAGAAGAATTTACCCTTCCAGTTTCCACCGAAGGTAGGGAGGTCAGTAATGGGTTTCTTGCCCTTCAGGCTGGAAGTGAAGTAGTACCAGCCCTCGTCCTTTGGGCTGCTCTTCAACTAGTAGAGATGCTTTATTTCATCTACCGTCGGCTTGCCCAAATTACACCACCTCCATAGGATGTATAGCCCCGATAGAACCCTCCACCTGTTCGGGTTCAATTGCCCCGGTGCCAGACGCAATTGAGATAGGACTCAGGCAAAATAGGGTTGTAGGGGCAGCCTAACGCCCCACCTAAAACATTTTAGATAGAGGGTGAAATACCCTCGATGAGGGCGGCTAGGGGTGTTATTTTTGCGAGAGAGACGTAGATCAACACTGGTAGGGATGTGGTACATAGCCCTAAGCCAATCTAAATCATGGTGTGTGGTCTCATACCTCATATTGTCAGTGGCAAACGACTCGGCCTCCAACCTTTGGCCGGCCCTTTGCCTTTGTTGCTGCCGAGTTTCCCCTACAGCCTTGACCTCTTCAGGACTCGGGTCTCTCACCAGGACCTCCCTGCTGGCCTCAGAGTTACTCGAAGAAGATGATTCTTCAAGGGACATCCGGCTGGGTTGCTGAGTGGCTGATATTTTTTCCTAGAGACACAGCCTACCAAGTGGGAAACAAAACTCAAAAAACAAAAAGAACGAGAACGAGGAGAAGAAGTCAAAGAAATTATACCTGATACTGATATGAAGAAGGCAGGTGACGATAATGGCAACGAAGAAGATGGATTTCGCTGATGGGCAGTAGTTTTTAGTTCAAAGTAAAGAATAAAAATGAAAAAGGGCACAACAGTGAAATTAAGGGTTTATAAATGGGAAGGCAAGTCATGCCAACAGACGGCACGTTACTCAAGGGGACGCGACTGTTCAAATAACCGCCTCTTCAAAATTCAAATGAGCGGTCCAAATCAGCCCACGCATCTCGCATTAAATGTATAAAAGGGGAACCAGCCCAAACAAGAAGTTTCTAGTCTTATCTCGTTTCACTTTCAAGACTAGAAACTAGAGGACTGGTGTTTGGAGAATGCCGAGCAGGCCCGCTCGAGGACCATCTAGCCAGGGTAGAAGACCTGATCTCCAGCACAAAGACACCCCTGCTCGGTGTCAAAGCTGGTCGAGGTCAAGTGTTCCAAGGCTAGTCGAGCTCTGATCTTCCCCATCCTACTCGGGTAAAAGAGACCCCCGATCACCGAGCAAGACTTGGTTGCATTATGGGAAGCACCATGAACAAAGGAAAACCGAAGCTCGAGTAGAGTAGACCTAAGCATGGCGATCCCTTCTTCGACAACTTGTCACAATGATCGATGACTGACAGGCACCCCCACGCCGTGGGGTTTCATCACTGTTATCGATGACTGGCGCACGCCTCCATAGTGTCATCATTATACACGGACCTGCACGACATCATAATTTGATCATGGAAACCCATAGCCGCCTCACATCCCGTACCCCCAGGTTGTGCCGCAGCAACCCATCGTTGTCAGAAAGACGTAGGCGCAATTAATGCAAGGGATGGCTCCCAAGCAAAAGGGGCGGGAAAACAGTGGGGATAAATACTAGACGAGGGACAAGGTAAAAGGACTTTTTTTTTTTCCAACTCCACTTTTTCTATCCAGATTCTAATTTGCTCTTCTCTCCAAACCCCCATTTTTCTGGAAAGGACTTTTTTTTTTATTCCAACTACAATTTTTCCATCAAGATTCTAGTTTGCTCTTCTCTCCGAACCCCTATTTTTCCAGTCCCTCGGACTAAGAGGGATTCCAAAAGAATCAACCCGTTTACTGACTTGAGTGTCAGAGGGTTTTCGCTGGAAAAACACTTGGCGACCCCTGACACTATTTCTGTGGATGCAAGTCGAAAGACATCACCTCTCTAGTAAACGGAGAAAGGCATGAACCAGTAGAAAATCCTATTCGAACAACCAGCAAGCAGAAGACAACAACATCACTTGGAAGCGAGCAGAAAACCGCATCAACATAAGTTAAAGAAAATAATTCCTCGACAAAAATCATTCCTTACAAGCTTACAAAAAATAGCTCATCAGCGTGATTATTCCCTATAAGCTTAAGAAAAATAATTCCCCAACATGAATTACTCCGTATAAGCTAAAGGAAATAATTCCCCAGTAAAATTATTCCGTAAGAGCTAAAAAAAAAATAATTCCTCAGTAAGAATTATTCCTTATAAGCTAAAGGATAATAACACCCTATTAAGAATTATTCCTCATAAGCTAATGAAAAATAATTCCCGAACAAAAATTTTTCGATAAACATAAGGAAATTACTCCTTCGGAAAAATAATCACCCGCGAAAGGGAGTTTTAATAAATCCCTACTAAAAGAATTTTTTAAAGGAATGATATTCCCCAGCAATACTAATTCCTCATAAAAAAATAATTTCCTACTCACCAATGATTCCGAAAACACTTAAATTCTCCAAATGAGAAAAATAACAATTCAAAATAATAAACATCCAAAGATTACGGAAAGTTTTGAAGCAACATATGTATATATCTTTCTTTATGAAAAAGAATTGTACCATATCCCAAGCCCTATGGCAACATGTATACATACAGGATCCAAATACAAAAACTAAAACAAGAATATAAAACTTACACGAGAGATTCCCACTCTCAATAGTTTCGATGAACCAAAAACAAAGTGAAATTCTAATTGTGTAACCCAAGAGTGGGGTGAATTGTATATATTAAAAATTTTGCAAATTAACACGCAAATCAATTCAACCTAATTTTATTGAGAACTTTTATAAATTTAAATTAAGGCAAACAATAAATAAAGAGATAGGGAAAAGAGAAAGTAAACTTAAGAGCTTTTACGTGGTTCGGTAAACTTCGCCTACGTCCATGTCTTTAAGCAAACTATGCTTAAGGATTTCACTATCCAAGCCTCCTATGACTTCAACTTCTTATAATTGATTTCTAAGGTGTCAATGAAACTTTACAATTTTATTTTACTCCCACACACCTTTTCCTAAGTGTTTCCAACACTTACAATCTCACAATTTTGATGGAGAATTAAAATATTACAACAAAACTCTCTTATAGAGTAGATGTACAAATGGTAGCGCAAATATAACCCTATATATGTTTATTACCAAATTAAGTGCTCAAGAGAGGTAGCATGACTATATATAGCTAAAAATAATTAGGGAATGTTCTGAAAATGAGTTTGAATTGAGTTTATATATTTTGAACTTTCAAACTAGATGTTATTAACTTTTTTGAAAAAGAACAGGTTAACCACTTGAAATAGCTGGTTAGTCGCTTATGTTACCATTGGAGAGATTTTCAAAATTTGGCATGCAACTGGTTAGTCGCCAACACATCCGCCTTCGCTACTAACTCCAACTTAAAAAAAAAGAAATGCACCATAGATAGTTAGCCCATTAGACCAGCAGGTTAATAGCTATCTTTCTGGATTTGATTTTTCAAAGTTGTTCTTCAAGCGGCTAGCCTCTTGCTAGTAAGTAGTTAATCGGTAACTTTCTGTTTTCAATTCAAGGTTTTATTAAATTAGAATTTAGGCCCCCAAAGTAGTTTTTGAAATTATACGATGGCCTGATTAATTTAAAATATTTTCAAAGAGATCCATTTCCAGAATTTCAAAATATCATTTATGGATATTAAAATTCAAATATTTTCAATGCAGTCCACAACATCCATTTTGATGAAATCATTTTTCTTGTAAACATAAATCCTTGGTTTATAAAAATCAATGATTTGTTTAGCAATTATGAAGTTTAAACAATTCCAAACCAGCACAACTCCATCAATCCAATATATATATATATATATATATTGGTAATAATAAACATTCCAAAAATACTAGTTTTAAAGACAATTCAAAACAAAATGTATATCCAAAAGACATCAAATAGCCAAAATTTTGAAAAAATAAATGCATACGAGAAACAATGCAGTGCATAAACCATAAGAGAGAGGCCAAAAATAAAATAAAATATTGAGGAGGATGGGTAGGCTGAGATGACAATAACGATCCTGAAAAAATGCCGTAATAATTGAAAATGAGCTGTTGACAATCAAGAATCTGTTGTTGCTGTGCTTGAAAGAGCAGCTTCTGTTGTTCAATAAGATGGTGCTATTCAGACTAAAAAGGGCAAACTAGGACTGAAGCTCAGCCTGTTAGTTGGACATGGCGTGGACTTCAGTCAATAGCCGCTGCATTGGATCCTCAGAAGAAGAAAATGATAGAGCATCGGCAGGAGGAATAGAAGTAGAAGGTGGATCACGAGAAAGACAAGACGCTCTTTGCAAGTAAATGTGGAGGTCAGGAAATTGATCGGGTGGCATCACATCATAAAAGTTCTGGTCATCCGTAGGAGCCATCTCAGTGGGTTTGTTTTTCATTTTCTGATTCTTAGTCCACTAGCTATAGTTAAGATCCTAAGTAAATCCTAGACTAGTAATATCTCCTCTCCCACAACTTTGAATTCATCAAGACATGGTTCAAAGATAGGAACATTAAAATGCCTAAGAATTCGGGTAATTATACTACTGAATAGAAGAAATCAGATTTTAATTCCTGAGGTCCTAAGCAAATGCTGAAGGATAATATATTCCACATTTATTTTCCTACCCAAAAGAATGCTATCCAATAGACCAACATCTAAACAGGAGACCTTATCAAAATGCCTAATCCTAAGGCTAATGATGTGCTGTATAATGTTATGTAGGACTCTAATTTGAAATGGTAACTTTTGAGCTTTAAAAGGGGCGTTGCAGAAATATTCTGATAAATTAGATCTCCTACAAATATTGGGAACAACATTTACAATAGAGTAATAAGATTGTTTAATTTTATGCCTACATGAGTAAACATGGCACCCTTCATTGAAAGTTCTAAAAAATCTATTTAACTCCTCTACATCAAATTCAATTCGAGCCCTACCTACATTGTGATAATCCTATTGGGAACATTTGCAGCAATCAACATATTCGAATAGAAGACTTTCTTTAAACTAGGATATATTGGTTCTCCAAGCGTCAATACATTCTTCCAACGTATTTTAATAAGTAATCCCTAAGAGTTTTACCACAAATTGATAAATGCTCTAAAAAAGTAAGTTTAATAAAATAGGATGGAATAATCAACCTTGTCATGAACTGGTTTTAATAGTGTTTCCGTAAAGGTTGGTTGGAGAAGTGAGTTTGGAAGAACTCCCGAGCATTTTTATCGGGTTCCTTTCTCTTTCGGGATGGTTGTTTGCTCTTCATCATGGTCAAGAGTACTCAAATTCAAGTTCAAGAATTTTCATGAGAAAAAGATGAATTTGAATTGGTTGAAGTGTTCCTATGAGTGATTTGAGTGACAGTATTCAGTTTTATCTAAAATAGGCTAGAAAATGGTTAAAATGGAGGTTAGAAATAGGTTACCCAGGTTTAAAGTATTTGGAATTTTTGAAAAGTTATGATGATTTTTTGTTTTAAGGATAAAATAATGAAGATTGATTTGTTAAAAGAATGATTTGGAAGTGTTATTTTAGAAAGAAATTTGGCAGAAAACAAAGGATTTTAGAGAGAAAGGGAGAGATGAGGGAACGGTTTTAAAGAGAGAAGCAGCTGGCTACGTGAATCAGAGAAAGAAGAAGACGAATAAGGTTTTGATCGCTTCCTCGCCCAGAATTCCAGAGACTTAGTGGTTAGCCATTAGCTTTAAGCTAGCTAGTCGGTTAGTCTTTACCTCAGCATTTTAAGCTCTGCTACTTAAGCATCTATTTGCTTATACCTAGTGGTTAGCCGATTCCCTTGAATTATGCATAATTTTATTTTTTAGCCAATTTTTAAACAATTCCGAGATCATTTCGTGATTTCGAAATCATTTCAAATGCCATTTTTAGTGCATAAAACATCATAAACACTTCAAAACATAAAATCAAGAGATCATCCATCAATCAAATGCATATAACCAAGCACATTTGTAAACAAAAACCAATGAAAAACCTAATGAGAAAATATCATAATTCCAAGCTCGTGTCTAATTTTTGAAAATTGTTCTTCACATAAAGGCTTTGTAAAAATATCAGCAAGTTACTTTTCAGTAAAGACAAATTCTAATGTAATACTACCTTTTTAAATATGACCACGTAAGAAATGATGCCTAATTTCAATAGGCTTAGTCCTAGAATGCTTAATGGAATTTTTTGACAAATTGATTACACTTGTGTTATCACACTTGATAGGATTATGATCAAGATTAATCCAAGAATCTCTAAGTGTTTGTTTCATCCAAATGGCATGAGCACAACATCTTTCAATGACAATATATTCAGCTTTCGTATTTGAAAGTGAGTGTCCTAGGAAATGACATGTTCTACTAGTACTCTTTTTATGAATTTTATAACTAGTAAAATCGGCATCTAAGTAGCATATTAAGTCTATATTAGTGCCCCTAAGATACTGAAGTCCTAAATCAACAGTTCCACTCAAATAATGAAAAGTTCTTTTAACACCAAGCAAGTGATACTCTTCAGGACATGATTGAAATATAGCACACAAGCATATACTAAATATAATATCAGATCTATCGGTGGTTAAATAAAGAAATGAATCGATCATATATTCATATTTCTTGATATTGACTTCTTTACCTTTTTTTATCTTTGTCTAGCTTTGAGTAATGTGCTCATTGGAGTTTCTTTAATTTTTTATTCTTTAAGGCCAATTTTTTTTAACATATCTCTTATGTACTTAGCTTGGTTGATGAAGAAATTCTATTGTCTTGCTTGATTTGAAGTATGAGGAAATACTTTAACTCACTCATCATGCTCATTTTGAATTCTATACTCATGCATGTTGAAAACTCCTTACATAAAGATTCATTAGTAGATCCAAATATAATGTCAACAACATAAATTCGAACAATCTATATATCTTGACCCTTATGTTTGACAAAGAGAGTGGTATCGACTTTTTCTATAGAAAAATCAGTTTTTAAAAGAAATTTACTAAGTTTATCATACCATACTTTAGGTGTTTGTTTCAAACCATATAAAGCTTTAGACAATTTATAAGTGGTCAAGAAATTTCTTCATTTTAAAATATGGGGATTGTTTCATATACACTTGTTCTATTATATAACTATTTAGAAAAGCACTATTGACATCCATTTGATATAAAATAAAATCTCTATAATATACAAGTTCTAATAGCATCCTAATTGACTCTGATATAGCTATTGGAGTAAGCCTTTTGTTAAAATCAATACCTTCTTATTGGTTTTATCCTTGAGCTACTAATCTAGCTTTATTTTCTACAATCACTCCAGACTCATCTATTTTATTCATAAACACTTTAGTCCCTATAATAGATTGATGTTCAAGTTTAGGAACTAACTCTCACACATTATTCTTTTAAAATTGATACAACAACTCTTGTATTGCCATAATCCACGATTTATCATTTTTAGCATCCAAAAATAATTTTGGTTCAATCTGAGATATATATACAATATACTCACATGTGATTCTTATGAATGATCTAGTAGTAATGCGACGTGAAGGATCTTTTAATATTAAGTCTTTTAGATGAGATGAGACATACCTTTACTCCTTAGGGAGTGTTTGAGAAATACTAGTGTTTTGCTTTATATTAAGTTGTTCTCCTTATTGTTCCTCTTGATTTTCACTATGAGGACCTTTTTGCTTTTCTGCAGCTGATTCTTCATATAGTTGTTCTTTATCCTCTTTTTTCAGTTCCTGTATCATCATCAATTAGAATTTTCTTCATTGATTCTTTTACAACCAAAATTCTTTTGTTATAAACTCTATACACTTTGCTTGAGTTTGAATACCCAGGAAAGATACCAACATCAGATTTAGGATCAAATTTTCCTAAATTTTCTTTTGTATTTAAAACGAAACATTTACAACAAAAAATTTGAAAATAACTGATGTTAAGTTTTTTTATCTTTCTAAATCTCATACGAAGTTTTGTTGAGAGATGACCGAATTAACCCACAATTTAAAACATAACAGTCAGTTTTAACGGCTTTAGCCCAAAAATATTTTGGCAATAAATTCTCATTTAGCATAGTCCTAGCCACTTCTTGAATTGTTATATTCTTTCTCTTAATAACTCCATTTTATTATGGAGTCCTAGGTGATAAGAACTGAGGTTCAATGCCTAGATTATTACAAAAGCTTTTAAAAGCATAATTTTCAAATTCCCTACCACGATCAATTCTAATGCATGAAATAACATATTCTTTTTCATTTTGAACTCTTATACAAAAGGTTTTAAGAACATCATCTTTACTAACCAAAAATAAAATCCAAGTAAATCTTGATGGCCATTGTTTGGACTTTAGAGGTTTGAGGAGCAGAGCAGAGTGAGATATGAAGATAGCAAAATGATAAGGGACCGTGGCAAGTAAAGAGAGGTAGTACTATACAATATGGATTTCATAATAACTGAAAGATAATGGTGTAATTTGATTGACAGTATTACCCTTCCTCTTTATGTAATTTGCAAAAGAAAAGAAACTAAAAACATAAAGGGGCATTTCAAGAATTAAACTCGAGACCTCTCGCACCCAAAGCGAGAATCGTACCACTAGACCAAATGCCCACTTTAGTTTGATTTGTGTCATCTTCAGGATTAACAAATATTCAATGTATTTATATAGAACCATTTTTAAAGAAATGCTTTATTAGAGAAAAGCACATGCTAATAACACAACTGAAAAGCTTTCCTACAATTAAATTACAATCCAAAAACCAAAGAATAATAATCATAATGATAAAGAAAGAAAGAAAATTACATCAAAACATTTTTTTTTACCATTAGAGAAGATAATACAAAGATAATACAAAGCACATGCTAAATGCGATTGTTCATAAAATTTACATATTCTTATAAGGTGATGCTTATGATAATTCAATTTAAACAGGAGAATGCATGTGATCTTTTCTCCTTAATGCATGGGTTGAAGAAGTTTTGAAGTAGAAATATAGATTTTGTCTTTAAAAGATATTTTGACTTGTTTTCCAAAATGATATGCATTACATGCTCTATCTTTTTCAAAATTGATTTTAGGAAGATCTTTTACTAAATCATTTTTGGAAATCTTTGATACTAAGTCCATGCTTGCATAACCTAGACTTATATGCCATAAACAACTGTCATCATGTATAGCTAAAAGACATTTATCATACGTTAATGCACTATCTATATCAATGGTATACACATTACCATATATATTTTTAATAAACACAATTTGGCTATCACATGCATTCTTAATAACACATCTTATTTTAATAAAAATAACTCTATAACCCTTATTATATAATTAACTAATACTAATCAAGTTGTGTTTCAAGTTTTCAATAAAGTATATAATTTCAATAAAAGTAGAAGAAGCTTTATTATTATTATCAATTCCAAGAATCTTTCCTTTTAAATTGTCTCTAAAGGAAACATCCCTACTATTTTCGATCTTGGTAAAACTTGAGAACCAATAATAGTTCATTGTCATATGCCTTAAGCATCTACAAGCCAAGTACTATTTATTCTTCTTCTTCTTTGATTTCTATAGAGAAAATCTCAAGTTTTAGGTACTCAAATTTTTTAGGTTATTGAGAGTTAGTAATAGTTCCTTACATTTTACTCTATAATATGCATTTCTTTTAACATGATATCTATACTTCATATGACCATTTTGGTTGCAATAATAACATATAATTGATCATTAATAAAAGTACTCTTTGCAAAGTAATTCTTGTAAAATTTCTGTTTCAAGTTTGTCTTATAGCTAATGCCTACTTTGTCAAATACATATTTTTGTGAATTAAGCAAGTTATCCAATATCTTTTATCTATTTGTAAACATTAAGACAACATTACTAAGTTCAATATTCTTTTTCTTGAGCATCTTATTTTTCTTTTTGAAATCATCTACATGTGATTCTAAATGCTCATGTGAAATGCTAGGTTTCTCATTTGATAATGCAACTATATTATACAATATTTTATTCTCTACTTCTAAGCATGTAATCTTTGCATTTAGAGATTTATTTTCATTTGAAAGCTCTACATTATCTTTTTACAACATGCATTCTTTTTACCAATTTCCATTTAGATATTCATGTAGATGATTTGAAAAAGGAAAATGAAATTCCCAAGAAAAGAATATTAAATGATTCTTTTTAGTTGTCATGAGAGCTAGATTTGACATTTCTTGTTATTCTTCATCATCATCACTTGTTGCTTCATCGCTATCATTCTATGTTGCTACTATTGCCTTATTCTTCAGCTTATTGAGAAGAAGACACTCCTATCGTATGTGTTCAGATTTATTGCATTCATAACAAGTGATTGGCTTCTTCTTCTCTTTTTGGTTCTTATAGTTTCTGAATCTTCACCGTTCACTATTTTTTTTTTTGAAGAATTTTCTAAACCTCCTCGCTATTATAGCCATATCTTCCTCCTCTAGCTTACTATTTTTATCATTTTCATATTTTGAGGCTTTGAGTGCAATGCTTTTCTTCTTCTTTTCCTTACTGTCTTTTTCTATTACCAAGTTTCCCTCATAAGAAATAAGAGAACCAATCGAATCATCAATAAACAAGGTATTTAAATATTTAGCTTCCTCAATGACAATTTTCTTAAGTCTCCATTCAGTTAGTAATGACCTAATAATCTTTTTGACCTTTTTGGTATTTGAAAAGGTTTTTCCTAGGCTTCTAATGTGTTCACAATATCTGTGAACCTAGTATACAGGGAATAAACGCTTTCATTTTGTTCCATTTGAAACAATTCATATTGTCTATTATATATATTAATCTTAGACTCTTTGACTTGGTTGTACTCTCTTAGACAACTTCAAGTTTGTTCTAAGTTTCCTGAACACTTTCACAACTAGACACTCTATGAAATTCTTTCTTATCAATAGCACAAAATAAACCATTTATTGTCTTATAATTTAAGGATACCTATTTCTTTTCTATTTCACTCCATTGACTCAATGGTTTGGGAGTATTTTCCCCTTTTTCATTTTTGGTAACGAACATAAATGGATAATCATTAACAATTTTCTAAATTTCGTAATATAAAGCCTTTAAATAGGATTGGCCTTCCCTAAGCGTGGAATCATTTTGGGTTTCCATTGATCTTTAACTCTAAACAGTTAGGTCTAAAATAGAGCATCTTGCTTTGATACTAAATGAAATTCTAAGTGTATAACCCAAGAATTAGGTGAATTGGACATATTTAAAATTATGCAAATTAACAACGCAAATCAATTCAAACTAATTGTATTGAGTATTTTGATAAATGTAAATTCAGGCAAACAATAGATAAAGAGATAGGGAAAAGAGAAAGCTAACTCTAGAGTTTTTACGTGGTTCAGAAAACTCCTCCTAAGTCCATGCCTCCAAGTAAACTATACTTGAGAATTTCACTATCCAAGCCTTCTAAGGCTTCAACTTTTTACAATTGACTTATAAGGTGTTAATGAATCTTTACAATGGTGTTTTACTTACACACACATTTTACCAAGTGTTTCACATACCTATAATCTCACAATTTTGATAGAGAATTCAAATATTACAACAAAACTCTTTTATAGAGTAGATGTACAAATGATAACACAAATATAACTTAATATATGTGAATTAACAAATTGAAAGCTCAAGAGAGGTAGTATGCTCTGGATATAGCTAAAAAATAATCAGGAAGTGTTTTTAAAATGATTTTGAATTGAGTTTATATATTTTAAACTTTCAAACTAGCCGTTATTAACATTCCTAGAGAAGAGCCAGTTGACCTCTAAAAATAGCCAGTTAGCCGCTTATAATACCATTAGAGAGATTTTTAAAATTTGTCATGCAACTGGCTATTCCCCAACAAGCATCCGACTAGTCACTAACTCTTTGGAATTGAAAAACAGAAATGCACCATAGGTGGTTAGTCCCTTGAAACAGCAGTTTGATTTTTCAAACTTGTTTCTCAGGCGGTTAGCCTCTTGCTAGTAAGTAGTTAACCACTAACTTTCTGCCTTCAATTCAAGGTTTTATGAAACTAGAATTTAACCCCAAAATATTTTTTAAAATTATACTATGATCCAATTAATTTAAAACGTTTTCAAAGAGTTCTATTTTCATAATTTCAAAATATCATTTATAAATTTCAAAATTCAAATCTTTTCAATGTAGTCCATAACATCCATTTTGATAAAATCATTTTTCTTATAAATATAAATCCTTGGTTAATGAAACTTAATGATTTGTTTAGAAATTATGAAGTTTATCTTAAGCTTTTAAGATGCTAAAACATGCATACATCAATTTATACTAGCTTAGCTATAATTATACAAATAAATTGCTCTAGCTAGTACTCTTTTTATAGATCGTCTTCGAGCGTACTGTTGTTTGTGATTGAGCGTGATTCCTCTTGCATAAAATTTTTCTTTAAAAAACATGTGATATAATAAAGCATGAATTAATTATAGTCTCTCTTTACATGTGATTTATTATCATCAAAATTAAAGTTTATATAACATTTTAGGACAACACAAAGGCTATTTAATAAAAAGTTCTTACTATATAGGGCCTACACGGAATGTTTTTCAAGGAAATAAAAAAAGCAAAGACAAATAACCAAGTCACAAGGCTTTATCTTCATCACATGTAGAAGTGCTAGCAAAAGGACACCCCTCATCACTATCTTCTGGATCTAGCTCAGAAACCACCTTCTCCTATAATCGTCTTTATCATCAGCAGCAATAATCCCATCTTTTCCATTTAAGACAATTAAAGAGATATCTTTGCTAAGATGATCACTACTAGAAAAATGACCTTTAGTGATACTAAAATAGTGTCACTAATTACTTTTAGTGACACTTATTAATAGTGTTAGTGATCTGGGAGTCAGAAAAATACTGACACTTAAATGTGGTGTCAGGAATTACTATTACTATAGTATTACAGATTTTATGACACTATAGTGTCAATAATTACTATTACTATAGTATCACGAGTTAGTAATATTAGTAAAACAATCACCCTAATGAAACTGATACTTTATGATACATTTTAGTATCAATGACTTTTATTAGTTATTATTGTCATTTTAAGTTTTGTCAATCTAATGATATTATTTAAAAAAGAAAATTAGTAAACTGCTAAAATGAACAATTATATATAAAATTTCTAACAAAACATTATGGCTCTTTTGTTTGGCTTTCTTCACCAAACAATCTTAAAAGAGTTTGCTACTTAATTGCATACACACCCCAAATCATATGGGTTCTTTAACAAAACACCATTACTTTCATACACAAACAAATCGAGCTCTCCATTTACAAATTTAAGGAAGATTAAAATATTAAAAAAAAGAATAAAGATCATCCACATCGATAACGTGACAATAAAGCGTAGTTAACTCAACTCGGTTGTCGGCATCTTTCTACATTATAATTCATAAAAATGCTCTTGATCTTTCTTCAAAATCTTGCTTTATCTGCTATGGAAGTGAGGGTGTGCATGGGACCGATGTGGTCAAGGTGTTTGGTTATGACTTTTACTCGATCGCGAAGTTGATTGCAAGAAGATATGCTTGCTCTTCAATTTCCAAACTTCAATACAGTTTATAGCACTCATGAATCGGTGCGACCTGCTGCAGTTCCTATTGCGATGAATGCATTGCCTGCTTGTGCTTGCAGCTTCTGTCGTAGCAAAAGCATTGCTGCTTTTGGCCTTGTTGATTTCTGCAAGGACGGAAGAAAAGGAAAGAAAATTCAATAGATAGATACCATGCATTAATGAACAAAAGCAATAATTTGAAGCGCATGGACTAAGCTTCATCTCAAATAGCTTCCCATAGATATCATGTATATGAAAAATGACTTAAAACTAAAACTAGCTTCGATGAAAGTTTCTTTTAGGTGTAAATTAGAAAAGAAAAAAAGGGCAATGATTTTTCACTCACGGATGCACCTCAAAGCTAGCCCCGATCCTGTTGGAGCACCTGCAGTTCGACAAAAGGAAAAATAAGTAAAAAACATTTAACAATAGCGACCAAAAATAATAATAAGATAGAATAAAGTAGCTATGTTTCCAACCAACAATCAAATTAAAAATAATAATAATAAGATAGAGTAAAGTAGCTGCAGCTTTTGTCGCTACACACAGCAAGCGAGGAACTGCAGACAAGCAACTGCATTTATCGCGAGTAGAAGTCGCACCGATTCAGAGTGCTATAGCTGCTAGTGCTGCAGCTTCCTATCGCTGCAATCGCAATCGCTTCTTGTTCTACAAGCAGCAGCAATTGCATACTCGCCGTCGTGCTTTCCTTGTCAATATTGAGGTAGTGCTACTCGTAAAATTTTCTTTACTCTCAATCCTCGGTGCAACTAATGTTGCAGCAGCTGAAACCGCAACTCATCGCTTGTGCTGCAATGCAGCAGAATCGCTAGTGTTGCAGCAAGAGCAATCTGCAGACTATCGCTTGTCTGCAGCAGCGAGCAACTGCCTTAACAACATCAAAGGGCTGGTGCATACTGCTGAAAATTAAAATTTTCCAGCACCAGTATTGTAACTTTGAAAAAATCATAAAATTCATGCTTTAAGAATTTTTGAACATGAAACATATCCGCCTGAAAGCTCGGAAATCTAGTTTAAAACAATATAATTAGTTTCACATGAGTCTAGGTAAATCAAATGATATTCAGTGTAATATCCACATTGCTCCAGCATCTCAGGATTACTAACAACATCCAAAGGTTTTACAATTTCACATATGATCTTGACTTAAATCAATATTAACAATTTTAGAGGGATTGAAAACTAATAGAATACAAACAACATAAATATGCAACATTTTTCTTCCAAACATCACCTTTGCACTCACCTATCGCTCCTGTGAGTATTATCCAAAGCCAAGAATCCAACACGCCGTCAGAAGAATTTGCAGCGCCAACTTCGAATAATTCTCTTGTCCGCACTAGCAGATAACACAATCTGCCTCATCGCATCCCAAGAACTCCCATAGCAATGAAGAAACTACAGAGTCATGCAGTTGATCTAATTCTTCTAAGTCGGTTTCAGTAAATCTCGCCTAACGTGTCACTTTCGACCACCTCAAGATCAAACAAGCTCGAGACATTTGCTCAAGTCAATAGGATTTCAGCATCATATTAAGATACTCTAACAGAGTAATGCTAGTTAAAGCTAAAATAGCAAATAATCCGCCAATCTCAAGCTCTATTTACAGCTACATTCAAATTCCAGCCAATTCAAGTGTCACATCAAAATCGACAACAAAAATGTTTACTAGTCACTGCAAATCTATTATTTCACACATATCATAATATCTAATATTTACTAGTCACTGCAAATAGAAAAACAAGACCTCATCCACGACTTTGTGAAAGTACTTGAGTTGCCTTATTGAAATACTCCTTGGCCTCATCCCGGTCGGAGTCAAAAAGCATGAGAAGTATGAGCATTTCCCAAACACCACAATGTGTCGTGTCTGCTGGGTGTAACCATCAATGCCTCCTCCAGCTTTGAAATTGCATCTGGCACATCTGGCACATCATTAAATTATCTTTTGTTACTCTTCGGAAAAGCAAGCAATCAAAAATAAAATATCATCCAATCGCTGGACTCTTTAGCATCTAGTTTGTACAGCAACATGAACAGAATACACCAGAACAAATTCGATGTCAAACAATTGCAGCAATGAATGAACCAATCAACATACCAACCATAAAGTCACAACATCTACGGACAAAAGATTGAACCCATTCTCTTCTCTTCTCTCTTCTCTTTTCACATACTTTCCCAACGATCCAAACATACAACAAACACAATGCAAAAACACCCCACCCCCGTAAATTCATCTTCGAAATTGATAGCGATTCTTCGTTCATCGATCACACATCGACTTCCACATACATAATCAAAATTCAAAACAAACAAATGAATCGTTACCTCATCCTTGAGGCTCTTATCAATTTCTGGAGATTCGAACGCGATTTTCAATATCATTACTCCGAGACTCTTCTTCTCTATCAAAAACAAACACTAATGAACTCCAATTTTGAAACAAAAAAAATTATATTAAAAAAAATAAAAAATAATAATAATAAAAACAAATTTTACCTTCAGATCAAAACAGAGATGAAAACAGAAACACAAAATCTTGAGTCAAGTAATTTCTAGCATAAATTCTAAAAATCGAACCAAAATGAAGCTCACGGTGTGTTTATTGGCGCGAGTAGTATGAGAAATACGAGCGCGATCGTCTCTGATACGAAAGCAACTGAAGAAACAGCCCATGGCTCGAAACGGTGACGTCTAGGAACCTCACTACCGATCTGCAAACACGACCGATTTCTCGATGATTCAGAAGTCTAGGAACCTCACTTCCTCTCGAAACGGTGACGTCCCACCGCCTTGCTGGACCACCAACGAAACCCTAGCCATCATCAACGCCTACTGTGCCAAGTGGCTCTCTCTCAATCGCGGCAACCTCAGCACCTCCGATTGGGATGCCGTCTCCTCCGCCGTCTCCTCCGCCGTAACCGAATCCACTCCCGGAGTTAGAGAGATCGAGCATTTCCTCCGACGGGAAAAGCATTGAGAGATGGGTGAGAGTCAGAGAGATCGAGCATTTAGGTTTTTTTATCTTTTTGTTATTATATTTTTGTTTTTTAAGTCTTTAAAACAAACAAATTAAGTGAATTCAATATGGCTCAATGGTCTGCGTTTCGAATGTTAAAATTTTAAACTCTAAAAGTCTCAAGTTCGAGTTGCAACTAAAACAATTATTAATAATTTATTTTTTATCTTTGATACTTTAGTGTCAATAATTATTGATGTTTAATTTACTAACACACTAGTATCAATAACTTCTAATACCTACTTGTTAATAGGTGCATTTGTTCACAATTACTGATACTTTTTGCTAAGTGTCAGTAAATATCATTTTTCTAGCAATGGATGCAACAACCAACTAGGTTTATAACCAACTTACTTATCAAATTCCCGAGGCTTAATGTTATTTCTATAATGGCCGCCAAGCCACTCAGTGAGAATAAAATGTCATATATGCATTAGATGCTTGATCAAATACTTTCACCACAATAGAAAATTTTTTCTCGGTAACACTGTGATATTCTTACCCCTTAGCCAACTCTTGCTTCCTCTTCCTCAAAAGAAGTAACTCAGAATGCTACATGTCAAGATTACAATGCAAATCTCAAATTTCATATTCTGCCTCTCTCACTTTCCCCTCCATCTCAGCAACTCGAAAGTTATTTTCCACGTTGCCAGTATTATCACATTTCAACTTAGACTACAATCTTCTGAAAGACTCACGAACCCCTTGTTGTCATTCTTAAAATGTTGTATTTCTATGATCTTCAGTTCCGTACAAATATATGAGTTAAGTATGGTTGCATTTTCCTTCATATATTGCTGCACACAAAGTGCAAAGTGATCCCTTACAGCCACCTTAGGCTTATAGCCAATGAGATTTTTCACCTCTAATAAATTTCCGATAATAGTTGCATCCAATGATAATGGGAGAAAATTGTACCAGAGGATTCTCTAACCTTGGATGTAACAAAATTTCGGGCGTCACTGCTGCTTTAAAAGCTTATTGCCCCTTGGCCAAATGACCCTCAACCTTCTATTTCTCAGAAGAAGGACATTCCATCAATAAAATGCACTCCTCCATATCCTTTCCAGTAGAGATGGATCCATGATGATATATCAGAAGAGTAAGATATATCCTAACCAATATTGGAAATATCCGTTCAAGACAAAATATAAGGAAAATAAATAACTTTCCTACTAAAGATTAAAATTTGCTAAAAAAAAAAAAAGGGGAAGCAGGAATACCACTAGTAAGGCTCGTCGAGGAATGAATTCAAAAATTTGATTTTATATTGTTTGGCGCACAGTTCTTTAGGGGAGCTGCCTTACCCTTCGGATAAAGAAGCTTTGGAATTTTAGACTTGCATATTAATCAATGCAAGGAAGATGAAATTATAAAATAACAACAGAATGAACCAAATATATATATTAAAAAAAAAAGAGAGCAGGAAGAGTAATTTTGTTATCTTGATCCATTAATGTTAGATTAGTGGCAGAAACAACTGTATTTCCCACAGAAGTACCCATAGTAGTGGTAGTTGCTTCCTTCATAACCGAACCTTGCTTCTCCCACTCAACATCCTTCGAAGGAGAAATTTCGCTAAGGAAAGGAGCTACACAATTGAAACAATGTATGGAATTATATGTGAGTAATGAAGAGATCAATAACAAAGGGACAAAGTAGTAAAAGATTCTCATGTTTATCACTTTTCCATTCTACCCAGTACAAGTATTACTATTCTTCCTTTTAATGGAAATGATTCCTTATTAGAACTCCCCTTAGACAGAGCTTCTTTACCGCCATGATCAGAGGCTTCTTTTATCACTAATCCTTTGGTTGACCCAAAAAAAGTACTCACCATGATCCCTTGGAAATCACAAAAATATTCAAAATATCCCAAAAAAAAAAAGCAACACAAACAAGATCACGAAAATTTATATACCATCAAATTCTAAACCCTCAGAGTCAGTCAAAAGTATGTCTTTGCCTGATTATTTCTTTTGAGCGTCCATCAAAGAACCAAGTTTCCTCACCAACGTCGAAAAGTCTCCCCGTATGCAAACTAATATTCCTATGCTTTCGGCCATGAATCTTGCAGGGAGAATTAACTATTTTTTCTCTTTCCCCAAATAAGGTCACTTTTTTAGCAACAATACCTTTTTTCCCATGTCAATCCCTAGCAGCCTCACTTACTTTGCTCGCTTGCCTTTTGGTAGGAACCTTCATTTTAAAATTTTCTTACTTCTTCTCATTCTTCCTTGGGATATATAATTCTATAGATCCATACTTTCCACAAATCGGTCAAAGGAAATCCTCTCTACTCTAGGAGGAACCATACTGCTATAACACACAAAAAAAAAAAAAAAAGAGAAAAGAGAAAAACCAGAATGCCAACAAAAAAAAAAAAAGGGAATTGTGTTCAAACCAAAAGGGTATTTAAAAAAAAAAAAGAAAAGAGAAAAACTGAGAGAAAGAAAGCAAAAATGTTAAAAAAAAAAAGTTGAGAAAATGTGTATGAAAAACCAAAATAATATGAGGAGAAGAAAAATAAAATTGTGAGAAAAGAGAAAAAGAGAAGTTGTAGAGAAAGTGAAAAGAAAAGCAATGAAGAAGAATAAAAAAGAAGAAAGAAAGGCGGCCACCTAAGGGAGATAAAATGATTATTTAAAACAAAACCCACAAAAAAAAAAAAAGTTAAAAGGCTAGGTAGCAAGTTATAAGCTAAATCAGAAAGAAAATGTACAAGGTAACCACTTCAGCATGTCATGAAAAACCAAAATAATATGAGGAGAGGAAAAACAAAATTGTGAGGAAAGAGAAAAAGAGAAGTTGTAGAGAAAGTGAAAACAAAAGCAATGAAGAAGAATAAAATAGAAGAAAGAAAGGCGGCTATCTAAGGGAGATAAAATGACTATTTAAAACAAAACCCAAAAACAAAAAAAAACAAGTTAAAAGGCTAGGTAGCAAGTTATAAGCTAAATTAGAAAAAAAATGTACAAGGTAACCACTTTAGCATGTCATGAAAAACCAAAATAATATGAAGAGAGGAAAAACAAAATTGTGAGAAAAGAAAAAAAGAGAAGTTGTAGAGAAAGCAAAAAGAAAAGCAATGAAGAAGAATAAAAAAGAAGAAAGAAAGGCGGCCACGGAGATAAAATGATTATTAAAAACAAAACCAAAAAAAAAAAAAACAAGTTAAAATGCTTGGTAGCAAGTTATAAGCTAAATTAGAAAAAAAAAATGTACGAGGTAACCACTTCAGCATGTCATAAAATAAAGTTGAAAATATTTTTGTGTAGTGTGCAGATTAGCACATTACGTATAATAATAAAAAAAAAGGAAACAAATTCAAAATATCTTTTCAAAAGCTCAATCAAATCAAATCTTGATCATTTAATTTAAAGAAAAAAGTGATGAATCCTATGACCCTAAAAAATATTTCAAAAAAATAGTAAATGTCACAGAACCAACACTTTTTGAATAAAATATTTTTTTAAAAAAAACAATATACTTGTGGGGAGAGTGGTGTAGGTGCCATACTTTAAAGGTTCCAAACTATGCCACGTGCCCATAAGGAAAAAAAAAAAACTATTGTGGGGAAATAACATCCAATCTATTCTAAGGAAATAACACCGAAGAAAAAAAATTCCCCGAGAGCCTATGAAAATGACAAAAGGGGGAAAACTAGTACTGACCTCAAATTCCATAGTCTAAAGAAACCACAGCCAAATAAATAAGTGTAAGGAAATGCATAGATACTGAATAAATATGTTTTGTTCCCTACGATCAAATATACATCCGCGTGCATAATAACATTGGGTGACACACGTCATCAGAAAGATAGATGAAGGAAAAACCCTAAACGCTTTCCACCTATTATCCATAAATAAAATCACCTCTATGAGGAATGAGTCATTTAGCCAAAAAGATCATTGTTCATTCTAGAGAGAGCAAACTAAACTTCTTCATTTGTCTTCTTTCTTTAAACTTCAATCAAACATTAATTTGGGTGTCAGAGTTCCTTTTTTAGGCACCATCTCTCTGGATTGAAGATTAATGAACATTAAAAGTTCTCCACAAACTACAAATATGTGTGAAGGTAAAATTTCAGCCCCTTCAATTATTTTTATTGATTGTTTCAAACTTGTGAATTTCTTCCTCAATATAGAAAATTTTAAAATCAAATTAGTTAAGAAAAAAAGTAGTTGGAGTGGGATAAGAATGACCATGGATTAGAACTTTTACACTTTTTTAATGATACATTTGATTGAATTGCTAGGATTTGGGAAGATTTTGGTCATTGTTATTGTGTAAATTTTATTGAACTCACAAACACACAAATCTATTATAGTATAGATTAATGGTGATTAGAATCAATCCCATAAGGAGGTGGATTTCAATTATGTAAAGTTATTATTATTATTTTTTATGAGCTTGTAGTGAATGTTTTAGTATATTTTTTCCTAAAATTTAAATTAAAATGACGAGAATAAATTGGGGATTAAACAATGCAATGAAGTGTTTAAGTCTTAGGATTTACACTCAACATTTTACCGCGGGCATAATATTCCTCTTTAGTTCAAATTAATTTATGAAAAGGTATTTCTACTCCTAACAAGCCTAACTTTAATAAATATGATATCAAGTGCTCATTATACTGGAAAAAATAATCTTATGTTAAATGTGGTATCAATAACACGTAGTGATTTGTAATAATAATCCAACTATCGACAAGATGGCAAGACTGTCCACTAATTAACCTAGATGAATATTCTATCAACATTGAGTAAAGATAAACCATAGAAATTAAAGAAAAATTTTTCTCTAATAAATCTAGTGTAAAGTGCTCACCATACTAAATAGTAATAATCTTACACTATAGTGACAGTATACCAGTGTAAAACCTAAACAAGATTATTACTATCTGTCAACTATAAGACAAAAAAATTTAAATAAATTAGAGAAAGTGAAAATAAACTTACTAAAGTCAGCTCATGGATCATGTTGAGGCTTCACCTTCAACCCAAACTTAATACTAAATTAGCTACTCATCTTATATCTAAGGGCAAAATTAGAATTTTATTAAATGTATAGAAAAATACAAGATAGAGAAGGAATTACATAAAATGGAGCTTAGAAATGGATAGAAAGGTGTCAAATTAAGGGGGTAGTACCCTATTTATAGATGCAACGAGTAAATGATGTTCATTGAAAGAAAATAATTTGGACGCATAGGATTACACCACATGGCACTCTTATATTGGTTAGAACACGTCACAAAGTTCTTATTATGTGTATATATATGTATGTTATGTGCGTTTTTCAGTCTACTAATCGCTGCCACATCATCAGTCAACGCCAAAGTCAATATATATGATTCAGTGCATTGCATGTATAGTAAGCTCATTTCTCGATCCAATAGTCTTCTGCCACATCATCCGTCAATTACAAATCATTAGTCAACATCACATTTGAGGTCAACGCCACATCAGTAGGGCCTACTAAAATCTTAAAATTATAATTTTATTTTTTTTGTCCTTCATAAGATTTTCAGCAGTTCTGAATTAAAAAATGTTGTCTGTTTTATTGTCCGACATCTCATTTATTGTGGAATGGCCAAACTACTCCTAAAATACATAAAGTACTCCAATTATGACAAAATATATATAAACATATACAATCAAAATTCAAGGGATTTAAAATACATAAAACTAGAGATGTTAATGAGACTTGCAGTGTAAAATGATGATTTTACCCTTTATAAATATACACTCTCTTGCACTTAACACAACCCCAACCAGCTTATTGCTAGACTCTAGCAAATTAAGTGATAAAAAAAATTCAAACACACAATGATTTATTTTTTTAAGGCAATTATGTTTGCTTCTTCAATTAGATTAATAACAATAATCCAAGTATAAGCATTATCTCGAGCCTAAAGAGATATCATTCTCATATTCACCATCCACACAAATCAGTCAAGTAAACATATGCAAACTGATCAATTATCAAAGCTACATTAATTAAACCACTTTTAAGAGTGACATATTAAACACCAAAATCTCACAGGTCAGAGTGACACTCTCAAAAGAAAATAAACCCAATAAAAACAGTCACTATAAAAATGATAAATTGAGAGAAATTAATGGAAGACAATATCATACACTCTCACCAAGAATAATACCTACAACTTAGAAAATAATATAATCTCAAGTTAAATGAAATGCTATTCAAACCAATTTATTCATTTTTATCTATCATTGTATCATTTTAGCCCATATTACTAGCTTATACTTTAGACTATAGTTCCCTAAAATTAAGAAGGTCTTTTATTAGGATGTAACAAAGGTTAAGGACATGACTAACAAAGAAAGGATAATAGAAAAAAAAATATTGTTTAAGAAAACGATAGAGATCTTTTAGAAATTGTAAGATGCATTTGACTTATCTGTTTATTTATTTATTTTTTCTTATTTTTTCAATTGCACATAATTTTTCTTTATTTTTATTTTTATTTTTCGTATATATATATATATATGTGTGTGTGTGTGTGTGTGTGTGTGTGTGTGTGTGTGTGTGTTACACTACTTTTCTGAATAAAATAATCATCTAAATTTTTCTCAAACATGAGTAAGTGATGAAACACGTAAGATGTAGAGTGCTACTCCAAATTGGAGTGGAACAGGATGATAAGTGTTTGGGTAATATCGGGTAGGTCCACTCGAGGCCACTCCAGCTCGAGTAAAACGCCCCAAGGTCAATCAAGCTCGAGCAGAAGACTCGACCGCTGGCACGAAGACGGCCTTACTAGCGTCAAAGCTGGTCAAGTTCGGGAAGTCAGGACGGGTCGAGCCCCGAGCCCTTTTGCCTCCTCGAGGTCTTCAAGGCTCGGCCCGTCAAAGATGGTCAAGGTCAAAGAGCTCAAAGGCTGGTCGAGACCCGAGCTCACTTTTCTGCTCGAGGTCTTCAAGTCCTCCGAGCACAACTTAATCACGCCAGTCATAGCATAGAGGAAATGCAGGACCCAGATACAGCCGGTTCGAGACAGTCCGACCCGTTCCTCCAGAGACTCGGCACAGCTTTCGATGCCTGATCAATGTCCCACGTGGCATAGTGTAGTTACTGTTACGGATGGCCGGCACATGCCCCCACAGTGTCATCATTCCTTGCACACACGCCCGACATCATGATCTGACCACGTGAACCATACCCACTAGACGATCGCACATCCCCAGGGAATATCAAGCTAATCCCGGCTGTCAGAGGGACCCAGATACCACCGACGCGAGAACGGATGGTCTCGGAGAGAAAAGGCGGGAAAAATGGAGAATAAAAGGAAATGGACGGGTAAGTTGCAGGGGTTCTGAAATTTTGCACAGGTTCTTCTTCTTCTTCTTCCTCTTCTCCACTTTGATTTTTCCGGGAGATTTATTATTACGAAAGAAGGGCAAAAATACCTCTTCCATTCTTTCGATCTCTCTAACTAAGAGGGATATAAAAAGAACAACCCGATTACTGACTTGAGCGTCGGAGGATTTTCGTTGGAACAACACCCGACGACCCCTGACCCTGTTTTCTGTAAGTATAGGTCCGGAAGACTTCCGTTCCGGTAAAGACGGAGCAATCGAAATTGGAAAGTAGACCTGCTCGAGCTCGCCGCGAGCAGAAGGTTTCGACACTATTTGAGGGCACGCAAAAAAACAACATCAACATTTTTAGCGCCGTCTGTGGGGATCAGATCAAAAAGCCTGATTTCCCAACACATTCAGGAGACACAACGCAACAATAAGAGGAAACAGCAGAAGAGGAGTAAGTCCAGAGGAGTCGGTGACTTTGAGGGAAGTGGCTAATGAGGCTCAGAACAAAAAGATCCAGGAGAGAATGGATCGGATGGAGAAACAAATGGAGATGCTGACCTCCATATTACAAGAACTCAGGGATGGACAGAGGAAAGCATGTAATGACGTCCCTAAATCCAGCAGTAGGAACGCCCCCGTCAGGGAGCAAGCGGGAGACGAAGCCCAGAGGCTGAGAATACCAAATGTTGCTGGGAGGGAGGAGACGAACATAGAGGAAAGGGGGTCCCATCAGCATTTGTAGGATACAACACCAACCTCCCGCGCAGAGGAGTTAGAGGGGGAAGTGCGCAGGTTGGCACAAGTTGTAGAGGACCTTCGGGGAAACGGAAAAAGCCCAAGTTGGAGGATAATGCTGGACAACGAGTCCCCACTCTCGACGGAGATCATGGACGTCACGATTCCACGTGACTTCCGCTTCCCGGATTTGAAGTTTTCAGGGAAGAGTGATCCGCTTGTGCATATAGAGCGGTTCAACGACGTGACAGGAGTACAGGGCCTGTCAGCAGCCCAAAGATGCAAGGCCTTCCCACTCACTCTTGAGGGAAGGGCAAGAGAGTGGTACCGCAGGCTACCACGGGGAAGCATCCAAAGCTTTGAGCAGATGTGCAGAGAGTTTACAGAGCAGTTTCGGGGTGCAGTGACCCCCGAAGATGATATGATGGAGTTGTCAGAGATAAGGCAGAGGGAGGGAGAACCCCTCTGGGAGTTTGTCAAGAGGTACCACAGATTAGTTTTAGATCTTGGTGCATTTAATCAACCCCAAGCATTGAGGGGGTTGAAGGACGGAGTCAAAATGGGGAGACCGTGGTATAACTTACGGAGCCCTTCGATCTGTTCATATTCAGATGCGTATGAGCAGGTGAAAATGGACATGGTCATTGAAGAGGAAAAGGCTGCGAAGTTAAGAAGTGAACAGGGCAGTGGAATGAAAAGGAAGGAAAAAAGAGGTCCTGCCCGAGGGACGTTAGCTTCAAAAGTGATGAGGGACCGGGCTCCTCCCTACAACCCTTACAAGAGAGCTCCTCAGCCACGGATGATTCCCGTGCCACCCCGCAGGTCTCCAGGATAGGATCACAGGGAGTACAGGCATCACGACGACCACCCATCCCGCAACTAACCCCCAAGCAGACCTACGTTGAACCACAACAGAGCAGACCATCTGTTACCACCCCCACCAAGAAGTTTCCCAAGGGATCGGGCAATACAGGTGGTGGAGCAGAGCCCTGCCTACGGGTAATACACGAAGTTGAAGGTGCCTCTCGAAGAGATACTCCAAGTGGCAGAAGAAAGAGGACTGTTGAGCCCCCCAACACCAATGACTAAACCGGTCGGTAAACTTAATAGGGGACGGTTTTGTCGCTTACACGGTGACCACGGTCACTCCACGTCACAGTGCCAAGATTTGAAGAACCAAGTGGAGGATCTGGTTAGGAATCGATATTTGGATGAGTTCATTGAAGGAGGACATCCGGTGGTCGAGCAGCAACTAGAGGAGGATGACCGAGACTATGACATGGAGCTAGAGCCACTGGCTACAAGAGTGATATCGGGAGGACCCTCTATGGCAGGGAGCTCGAACAGAGCTCAGAAAAATTATTGCAGATACGCTGCTGCCGGTAGAGAAGTCCTGTTCGCTGCCCCCACTGCGAAAAAGGCCAAGGTTCGACAGGTACCCATCATGTGGACGGTGGAGGACGAGGAGGAGGTGCTATACCCCACGAGGATGCCTTGGTCGTGAAGGCAAACGTCGCTAATAAGGAAGTTGACCGAATACTGGTGGACTCGGGAAGCTCGGTGGACATTCTCTTTAAGTCAACACTCGAGGATTTGGGAATAGCAGGTGCGAGCCTCGAGCAGACGAACACTTCCTTGAAAGGGTTTGGGGGAGGAAAACTGATCCCCCTAGGAATCATTAAGTTGGCTGTGACTATGGGCTCGAGGCCTTTTGAAAAGAATATGATGTTGGACTTCGTGGTAGTGGACGAAGTCAGCCCCTACCAAGCAATATTGGGGAGGCCTTTTATGGGAATCAGCCAGTCGGTGTTATCCACCCATTACCTAGCCCTGAAGTACCGAGTGAATGGGGCTGTAGGAGTAGTTAAGGGCAACTAGAGGGTTGCGATGAGCTGTTACGCTGTAGCAGCAAAAGAAACCATACAAATAACGTCATTAGACTCGAGGGGAGAGTCGAAGAATGGCAGACAGGAGCCCGCTGAAGAATTAGAGGAAGTTGGAATACGACCAAACGAGCCCGAGAAGAAAGTTCGGATCGGCTCGGCCAATAGCGAGGAGCGGAAGAGGAGTCTAGTCGAGTGCCTGCGAGCACATTCTGATGTGTTCGCTTGGACACATGAGGACATGCCCGGGATCGACCCCGAAGTGGCATGTCACAGGTTGGCGATAAGGAAGAGCGCTCTAAGCCAGTAAGGCTGAAGAAGAGGTGCGTCAACTAGGGGAGGTACCAGGCCATAAATTGCGAGGTGGAGAAGCTGCTTAAGGCAGGATTCATAAGGGAAGTCTCCTACCCCGAGTGGATCTCGAATGTGGTGTTGGTGAAGAAAGCAAATGGGAAATAGAGAATGTGTGTGGACTTCATGGATGTAAATAAAGTCTGTCCAAAAGATAGCTTCCCGCTGCCAAAGATAGACCAGTTGGTGGACTCCACGGCGGGATATGGATTGCTTAGCTTCATGGATGCCTTCTCAGACTATAACCAAATTCCCATGCACAGGCCAGACGAGGAGTGCACGGCCTTCATCACCAATCAGGGTCTATTTTGCTACAAGGTTATGCCTTTCGGTCTGAAGTATGCAAGGCCGACATACCAGAGGTTGGTGAATAAAGTCTTCGAGCCATTAATTGGTCGAACAATGGAGGTATATGTGGATGACATGATCACCAAGTCAAAGGATGCGGGGGAACATGTAAGGCATTTAGAGGAAACCTTTGCACTCTTAAGGAAGTATCGGATGAAGCTAAATCCTAAGAAATGTGCCTTCGGAGTTGATTCGAGAAAATTCTTAGGCTTCATGGTCAGCCATAGAGGGATCGAGGCAAATACAGAAAAGATAAGAGCGGTGGTGGAGATGAAGTCTCCACGTACCCTGAAGGAGATGCAGAGCCTTATGGGCAAACTGGCATCCCTCAATAGGTTCATATCCCGGGCCATAGATAAATGCCAAGTCTTATTCTAGGAGATGAGAAAAGGCAGGAAGAAAAAATGGACACCAGAATGCGAAGCGGCATTCCAACAGTTGAAGGAGTACTTGCTAAGAGCCCTTTTGCTGTCCACGCCTCGAGCAGGGGAGGTTCTGTTCCTGTATTTGACTGTGTCCCAATGGGCAAAGAGCTCGGTCCTGGTGAGAGAAGAATCAGGTGTGCAATACCCCGTCTATTACACGAGCAGAGCTTTGTTGGGGGGCTGAAACTCGATACCCACCAATGGAAAGATGGGCATTGGCCCTGGTGACTGCAGCTAGAAAACTGAGGCCTTACTTCTAAGCACACTCGGTGACAGTGTTAACAAACCAACCACTCAAGCAGACTCTGCACAAGCCAGAGACTTGTGAAAGGTTGGTAAAATGGTCAGTAGAGCTCAGTGAGTTCGACATCTGCTACCAACACCGAACAGCCATAAAAGCTCAGTCCTTAGCTGATTTCGTGGTCGAGTGCACTGCAAGGGATGAAGAGACAGAGAGCGAGCACCCACCAGATTCTTCGGCCTCGACCAACGCGTGGATAGTCACGGTAGATGGGTCCTGTGGGGATCAGGGAGTAGGGGCAGGAGTTGTGCTCCTCAGTCCTGAAGAGGCAGAGATGCAATATGCCGTGAAGCTGGAATTCAAAGTCACAAACAACCAGGCCGAGTATGAAGTTGTAATTGCGGGATTGAAGCTCGCCTCGGTAGTGAAAGCGGAAGAGATAAAGCTTCGAACAGATTCACAGCTGGTAGCGAACCACCTCGATGAAAGCTTCCAAGCAAAGGGCGAGAAGATGGAAGCTTACCTGCGGAAGGTGAAGCAGCCAATAAAGAGCTTCCGAGCAGTCGAGGTGGAGCAAATCGCAAGGGAAAGGAATTTTTGAGCTGATATGATAGCTCGCATGGCCACCACATTCGACCCCAAGATACCAAAATCCATCCCATTAGAAGTCAAAACCTGCTCGAGCATCGAGCAGGAGGATGAGGTGATGGGTTTATCATCGAGCAGCACTTGGATGGAACCAATCGTCTCTTACCTCAAGGAAGGAGTGCTGCCTGCCGGTAAGAAGCAAGCAAGGAAGCTGAAATGTAAAGTGGCCAGGTACACTCTGATCGATGGGGTCCTGTACAGAAGGGGGTACACTCTCCAACTGTTGCGGTGTTTAGACCAGGAGGAAGCTGATTATTTTCTCCGAGAGATACACGAAGGGATTTACGAAAACCACTCAGGCGCGAGGTATTTGGCTTTCAAGGCCTTGAGGCAGGGATACTTTTGACCCCGCATGCACCAAGATGCACAAGAGAAGACCAGGAGCTGCAGGAGTTGCCAAAGCTTTGCCAACTATATGACTCAGCCTCCAGAGAACCTCACGGTGATTAATTCACCGTGGCCATTTGCTCAATGGGGGATCGACTTGATCGGGCCGTTGTCTAGGGGGAAGGCATCTGCTACTCACGCTATAGTAGCAATCGATTATTTCACCAAATAGGTTGAAGTGGGAGAATTGAGCAGTATCACAGAAGGTAAAACCACTGACTTCATTTGGAAAATGTGATTTGTAGGTATGGGATTCCCCATGCATTGGTCACTAACAACGGGAGACAGTTTGTCAACAATAAGTTCAGAGACTTCTGCCAAAACCTGGGATAGAGTTGAAGTTTTGTTCTCCCTCACACCCGCAGGCCAATGGACAAGTGGAGGCCGCGAACAAGACTATAAAACATCTCCTGAAGACCAGACTCGGCGAGCAGAAAGGAGCCTGGGTGGATTAGCTGCCTAGCGTCTTGTGGGCTTATAGAACCACACACAAAACGGCCACAGGAGAGACCCCATTCTCCTTGGCGTTTGGGCATGAGGCAGTTGTTCCTGCTGAAGTAGGAATGGGGACGCACCGAACAAAGCAGTTCAACGAGGAGCAAAACAATGAGCAGATGTGTACAGGCTTGGACTTGCTGGAGCAGAAGAGGGAAAGGATCACTGCAAAGATCGAAGAGTACCAGCAGAAAGTGGCTCCTTATTACAACCGGAATGTGCACATCCGCCGGTTCTGAGTGGGGGATTGGGTACTCAGAAAAGTCAATCAGAACACGAAGGACCCCAGGCAAGGTGTGTTAGGGCCGAATTGGGAAGGTCCTTATCGAGTCACTCAAATAGTCAGACCAGGAGATACCGGCTAACTCATCCCGATGGACGAGAAGTCAAGAGGCCATGGAACGCACAACTCCTGATGAAATACTTCCAGTAAGTTTCCTTGTGTTGTAAGAATTAATGTATAATTCCTTCTTAAGTAGGGATGTGTAGAAACTTGAATGTGTGTAACAGTAAGAAAAATATTTGTAATATTAATTCAAGTTGAAGCCAACAAGCACTCGAAGAGAACGCAAAGGCCAGATGTCCTAAAGCCTAGCATAAGCCGGGACATTGCCAAGCGTGAGCCAATTGCAAGCTCGAGTAGGATAAGCTCGCAAAGAAGTCCCGAAGCCTACCTTAAGGCAGGACGGTGCCAAGCTTGAGCCAATTGCAGGCTCAAGCAGGATAAGCTCACAAAGAAGAATGCAAAGGCCAGAAGTCCCGAAGCCTAGCTTAAAGCGGGGCGATGCCAAGCGTGAGCCAATTGCAGGCTCAAGCAAGAGAAGCTCACAAAGATTAACACAAAGGCCAGAACTCTCAAGGTCTAGCTTAAGGCGGGACGGTGCCAAGAGTGAGCCAATTATAGGCTCGAGCAAGAGAAGCTCGCAAAGAAGAACGCAAAGGCCAGAAGTCCCAAGGCCTAGCTTAAGGCGGGACGGTGCCAAGCGTGAGCCAATTGCAGGCTCGAGCAAAAGAAGCTCGCAAAGAAGAACGCAAAGGCCAGAAGTCTCAAAGCCTAGCTTAAGGCGGAACGGTGCCAAGCGTGAGCCAATTGCAGGCTCGAGTGGGATAAGCTCGCAAAGAAGTCCCGAAGCCTACCTTAAGGCAGGACGGTGCCAAGCGTGAGCCAATTGCAGGCTCGAGCAAGAGAAGCTCGCAAAGAAGAACGCAAAGGCCAGAAGTCCCAAGGCCTAGCTTAAGGCGGGACGGTACCAAGCGTGAGCCAATTGCAGGCTCGACCAAGAGAAGCTCGAAAAGAAGAACGCAAAGGCCAGAAGTCCCAAGACCTAGCTTAAGGCGGGACGGTACCAAGCGTGAGCCAATTACAGGCTCGAGCAAGAGAAGCTCGCAAAGAAGAATGCAAAGGCCAGAAGTCCCAACGCCTAGCTTAAGGCGGGACGGTGCCAACCGTGAACCAATTGCAAGCTCGAGCAAGAGAAGCTCGCAAAGAAGAACGCAAAGGCCAGAAGTCCCAAGGCCTAGCTTAAGGCAGGAAGATGCCAAGCGTAAGCCAATTGCAGGCTCGAGCAAAAGAAGCTCGCAAAGAAGAACGCAAAGGCCAGAAGTCCCAAAGCCTAGCTTAAGGCGGAACGGTGCCAAGCGTGAGCCAATTGCAGGCTCCAGCAGGATAAGCTCACAAAGAAGAACGCAAAGGCCAGAAGTCCCAGAGCCTAGCTTAAGGTGGGACAGTGTTAAGCGTGAACCAATTGCAGGCTCGAGCAAGAGAAGCTCGCAAAGAAGAACGCAAAGGCCAGAAGTCCCAAGGCCTAGCTTAAGGCGGGACGGTACCAAGCGTGAGCCAATTGCAAGCTCGAGCAGGGTAAGCTCGCAAAGAAGAACGCAAAGGCCAGAAGTCCCAGAGCCTAGCTTAAGGCAGGACGGTACCAAGCGTGAGCCAATTACAGGCTCGGGTAGGATAAGCTCGCAAAGAAGAATGCGTAAGCCAGAAATCCCAAAGCCTAGTTTAAGGCGGGACGATGCTAAACGAGATCCAACCGCAGGCTCGAGCAAGAAAATCTCGAGGAGAAAACGCTAAAGTTAAACATGAGCCAATGTCAGGCTCGAGCTGAATGAGCTCTCAAAATGAACAGCTACCGAGCACAAGCCAAACATCGGCACTAGTGGACTGAGCCCACAAAGATAAACGGAAAGCTTTCAGCCTAGGTCAAGGCAAGGCTTTGCCACACATAAGTCAAAAGACGATACAAGCATTAATAACTTGGGGGAGAAAAAATAAAGGCCCAACACTTATAAAATTTTTACTTGGCAAGTGCACGGAGTCAATCTCATGCATAAATGTTAAACGCAAGTTTATACACACAGACACAGAAGTAAGTTGCTCAAAGTATGCTCTTTATTCATTCATTGAGGATTACAATAAATAAATAAAAAAGAGAAGCAAATCAAGCTTTTGGGGGATCATGGGTAGCAGGGGCATCAGCAGCAGCAGCAGAAGGATTAACAGCAGCAGGAGGAGCATCAGCAGTAGGAGGGGTGTCAGTAGCAGCAGCAAGAGCAGCTTCTCTAGGCTCGGTAGGGACCTCAGATGGGGAGGCTCTCGACCCTTGAATTGGGATATCATGCTCGCGCATGTACTCGGCCACACCTGCCTCGACCTTATCCGGGTCCACCTCAGGATGCTCCTTACGCAAGGCATACACGAGGCGATTAGGCTGAAAGCCACTCCTTCGTTGTACTCGACCGTGAGTCGGGCCTTCAAAGAGTCCACCTTCTTCCGGAGGCGAGAAGCAACATCCTCCATGGACTTCTCGAGGGAGAACCTTTGCACGTCCAAGTCTTTCCGAGCGTGGAGTAACTCTTCGTGGACAACTGTTAGCTCCCTCTTGAACTGAAGAGCCCGCGAGTCTGACTTTGCTGCCTTCCCCTCGAACGTGGAATTCTTCTCTCGAAGCTTCGCATTCTCCTCGTCCTTCTGCTCAAGACTCTGCTTCAAGCTCTGAATCTCTGCTCGAAGCTTCCGCTGTGAATCCTGAGTCCTGGTTCTGAATCTGGTGGCAATGGCAGCAGTACGAGAAGAGAGGCGGTGGAAAGTGCCAACCAGCTACTCATCACCATAGGACTCCAGGCTGTCCAGGAACCTATCCTCCATCTGCCCGACAAAGTCCTTGACGTAGGGTTCAGCACGGCTGGCCCGATCTTGCTCCTGCAGGCCTTCGGATTGAGACTGGGCTGAGGCTGCAGTCCTCGGACGCCTGTGAGGTGGACCCTCTTCTGCTCGCTCTACCTCTTGAGCAGGAGGGGAAGCTCGAAGTGGTGAAATGGGGGCATCAGCTGGGGGCCTTTTCGCTAAAGAGCTGCTCGCGTCTCCTGAGGTCCCTACAGGCCTCTGCATCATACCGAGCACTCCCCTCATCTCTTCCCCTAGTATCAGGCCAAACTCCACAAAGTTGTGTGCCGTGAGTAGCTCCCTACACGAGCTCGCATTGTCAAGGGCTGTGTTGACGCGTGCTCGAAGCTCTTCCCCGATCCTATATGATGCACTTCAAGACATTGCAGAAACCACCTGAGTAAAATAGTAAGAACAAATGCGAGCAGGGAAACTAAAATAAAAATTCATTGGACAGGTGAACGACCTGGAGTGCAAAAATGCCATGGAATCGGAGGGATCCCCTCAGAAAGAAGTGCAGTATGCCCCCATTCTCCCCCAACAAAGAAAAATTTACCCTTACAGTTGCCATTAGAAGTAGGGAGATCAGTTATAGGCTTTTTACCCTTCAGGCTGGAGGTGAGGTAGTATCAGCCAGCATCCTTCGGGCTGCACTCCAACTGGTATAGATGCTTTATTTCCTCTACCGAGGGCTCGCCCATGTCGCAGGACTAACCGAATTCTTTACAAAACTTGGGCAAAATAAGGCTGGATAGGCAGGCTGACCCTCCATTTAAAGCACTCCATATAGAAGGTGGTATACCCCTGAGGGGGACGGCTGGAAATGTCACCCTTGCCTGGTACCCGCAAATCCACATTGTCTGGTATATGGTAGGTTTCACACCTCATGAGGTCAATGGGGTACCCCCTACCCTCTGACCGTCGGCTGACCCTTTCCCCCTGATGCGGCTGGAATCTCTCACTGGGATTATACTAAGGGGTTCTACGTCACTTGAGGAAGACGATTCCTCAGGTGACATCCTACGAGGTCATTGGGTATTCGACATTGTCTCCTAGAGTTACTGTCTACTCGGTTGGAATCAGAAACCCAGATGAAGGAAGAACAGAACGGAGACAAGAGAAAAGAGAGAGATTTATACCTGAGTAAAGAAAGAGGTTTATACGGCCGGAAATCACTTTGACGCAGAAGAGGAAGATGAATAAACACTTACAAGTGGATTAATTTTTGGGTTTGAGTAAAAATGAGCAATAGGAAGCACAGTGAAGAAATCGAGGGTTTTTAAAAGGGGAAAGTGTCTCTTAAGCTGACGGCGCACATCTCGAGGGACACGACTGTTCGAGTAACGTCTCTTTAAAATTCGAACGAACGGCCAGGATCCATCCACGTGTCCCGCATTAAATGCGAAATGATGGAAGCAAAAGACAGTTAGAAGACATGGGGAAATGGAAAAGGCAGAGAAGCCGGCCCAGTACTAAAAGTTTCCAGTCTTATCTCGTTTCACTCCAAAGACTAGAAACTGGGGGACTGGTGTTTGGGTAATATCGAGTAGGTCCCTTCGAGGCCACTCCAGCTCGAGTAAAACACCCCAAGGTCAATCCAGTTCGAGAAGAAGACCCGACTGCTGGCACGAAGACAGCCTTACTAGGCATCAAAGCTAGTCAAGGTCGGGAAGTCCAAGATGGGTCGAGCCCCGAGCCCTTCTGCCTGCTCGAAGTCTTCAAGGCTCGGCCCGTCAAAGATGGTCAAGGTCGAGGAGCTCAAAGGCTGGTCGAGACCCGAGTTCACTTTTCTGCTCGAGGTCTTCAAGTCCTCTGAGCACAACTTAATCACGCCAGTCATAGCATAGATGAAATGCAGGACCCAGATACAGCCGGTTCAGGACAGTCCGACCCGTTCCTCTAGAGACTCGGCACAGCTTTCGATGCCTGATCAATGCCCCACGCAGCATGGTGTCGTTACTGTTACCGATGGCCGTCACATGCCCCCACAGTGTCATCAGTCCTTGTGCACACGCCCGACATCATGATCTGACCATGTGAACCGTACCCACCAGACGGTAGCACATCCCTAGGGAATATCACGCTAATCCCGGCTGTCAGAGGGACCCAGACACCACCGACGCGGGAACGGATGGTCTCGGAGAGAAAGAGCGGGATAAATAGAGAATAAAAGGAAACGGACAAGCAAGTTGCAGGGGTTTCGAAATTTTGCACAGATTCTTCTTCTTCTTCTTCCCCTTCTACACTTTGATTTTTCTGGGAGATTTATTATTACGAAAGGAGGGCAAAAATACCCCTTCCATTCTTCCGGTCTTTCTAACTAAGAGGGATATAAAAAGAACAACCCGATTACTGACTTGAGCGTCGGAGGGTTTTCGCCGGAACAATACCCAGTGACCCCTGACCCTTTTTTCTGTGAGTATAGGTCCGGGAGACTTCCGTTCCGGTAAAGACGGAGGAATCAAAATTGGAAAGCAGACTTGCTCGAGCTCGAGCTCACCGCGAGCAGAAGGTTTCGACACTATTTGAGGGCACGCAGAAAACAGAGATCAACAATAAGTTAATAAAGTTTTTTTTTTTAACTATGCTCAAACGGATTAACTATAGACATTTCACAAAAGGGATGGTTGGAAAAGACTCAAACAGGTCGAAAACGGCATTTCTATAATCTTTTAGAGTTCTACATAGTCTTCTATATCTACTAGTTCGATGGGCTTTTAGATGTAGCAAACAAATTTTTTTCTAAAGTTTGACTTAAAGAAACATATAGAGATCATGTATAGTAGATTACTAAGTTGTATGAAGAATGGGTAAAAATAGTTACTCTTCAAGAAAAATGATAGGCTAAAAAATTTACTTGAATTTATTATGACATGTGTATTTCTTTAAGAAACTCAACCAATTTTACTCGTCAAATCGCTCAATTCACATTTACCAATATCATAATGTTGAGTAGCAAACATAGTGTAACATAACTTAAGTCTAAAGATAATACAAATACTAGAATTTGAAAGGAAGCATGTCATCCAATGTCAAAAGATCACACAAAATACCCTAATTTTTTTAATGACATTTATCCCCAAACCTATTATAAATATAAAAAATATGCATGTAGAAAGGTGAAAATCATGTTAGAAATATTGAATATTTAATCCAATATTGTTGGATTCTTGGACTTATATGTTAATAATTATGTATTGCAGACTGTTATATAAGGTTAACACTAATTAAAAGTGATCTAACTAGGTTTTCGATAATTTAGGCTTTAATGTATCTAATAGGGTGTGGCTTTAATGTGTAGAGACCTAATAGTATTCTAATTCTATGATGGGCAGAATTAGGAATACTTAGTGACAACAGGAAATGTTTTCTATATAAATAGTTATAGTTCCCAGTTCACACTTATCTTTCTATTCTTTGTGGTATCCCATCACCAGAAAGAGAGTATAGAGAAATTAAATGGCTTTCTAGGATATATGTGTTGATATGGAAGCCAACCACATGACCCTAAAAAATAATTCAGTGTTATGGATTCAGGTGTGCTTCCGCATAATTTTATTATTGATTCTTATTGATACAACTTGAATGTTCCTCGGTTTTAAGGTGATGGATTTCACCAACATAATTTAATTATTCTAACAAGTGGTATTAGAGCCTCTTCATATTGAATCATTGAGAATCAATTTTATTTTTTATTAATTATTAAAAATTTGGTGTTCTCAAATATAGAATAATTAAATTTGAAAATAAATTGTAGTTGATATTTAGAATAATTAAAATTAAAGAAATTCATAATTAAGAAAAATAACTATTTCAGCTACCTAATTTTAGTTTTTAAGGTATAACGTTTTGTGGCTAATGGTTGCCATTGCTGTTAAGATTCATGGCTAAGGTGTCACTATCAAATTCATGGCCATCATGCAGCTGTTTGGCGATACGATAGTAAAGAATAGGACTATGCACAGTTGAGCTATGATACGTTACTGGTGCATAATTTGCATATTGGCACGTGTGGCTCATGCTGCTGGCATTCTATTTGCACTGCTATAGTTCGTTGTTGTGCTGAAGAGGAAAAGTAACAGTGCGGTGGTACAACCACTCAAAAAATTAAAAAAAAGGGGTTAGGCGCTGCTATTAAGTCACGCCAACAGCCAAGTCGTGTTAATCAGGCTGTGGCATATAGCTTTAGAGTAGTGGCCATGGCTATTGTATAAGGAAGAAGAAGCATTTACCTACTGCTTGTAGAAGAAAAAACAATAATAATAATAATAAAAGAAACAGGTTAGGGTTTCATTAGGATGCTGCTCGGGTGACCCAATCTGGTCTGACCCTAATCCGATTAGAAATGATTTGAGATTGGTTTAGGACCCGAACTAGTCAATGATTCACTGGTCAATAGTCAATTGTTGACCATTGACTTTGATCTAATTTTTTATTTTTTTATTTTTGGGTAATTTTTAGTATAATTTTAAATTCGAATAGTGGCATATTTATATATTTTTTTAAGATAAATTAATTAAAGGTAAATATCTCTATGTTGTGGCTATGGGGGTAGGGGCTGTCGCCGCCTGATAGAGGCAAAAGCCAGGGCCAGGGCCATCGAAGCTATCTGCGTCGAGTGTATTGATGGAAAGAGGAGGGTCGACGAAGTTGAATACCAGCACAAAAATAAAAATAGAAAGAGTCGTGCCATTCAAAATAGAATTCTTCTAAGATCCATTGCTCAATTTTACATGCTCTGCTCCCAAAATGCAAAGAGACTTGCAAGGGCAGATCCGGGTTGGTTGCTTTAATTAAGATAAATTAATTAAAGCAACATGTCATCAAAGTGACCTCTTTTGTGAAAATTAATTAGTTTTGAAATATAAACAGTTATGTGTATGTAATTTATGTAAATATTGATCGGCCTAAAGAAATATTCATATTTGATAGAGTTACATGTGCATTTGCGCTAATAAACACATGATGATTATTTAATTCTACATGTGAATAATAAATCGGTCCAAAGGAAGATTTGTTATTTAACATGTTCTAATTATCAGTTTTTGATAACTATACCATGATATCACTTATAAGTTAATATTTTATCCAAAGATAAAACACTAATGAAATGCTCGGTATCTTGAGATGGAGTCTACATTTATTTCAATTTATTTTTGTTTTAAAATTAATTAGAGCTCATTTTGTTTGTTTATTGTTTTCTGATTCAATTACGACTTCTGCAAATATTACAGCCAACATCAATTCTATTCCTATGCTATATGACTCTAATTTCAAGTCTTGGAAAGAGAACATCTTAATAGTTCTCGCAGTCATGAATCTCGACTTTGCATTAAAGGTTGATTATTCCCCACTTACAAATGAGAGTAAATGATGATTATAAAGAAGGCCATTCCGGTAGCATTCAGGGACTCTATTTCTACAAAATAACTAACGTTAAAAAGTTCCTTGTAGAATTTGAAAAGAGATTTGTCAAAAATGAAATGGAAGATATATAAGTACACTCTTGACAAATCTAGTTTCAATGAGGTATAAGAGCAAGGACAAGGGCAAGAAGAGGAAGAAAGATAATGAAGCTATAGATACAGTACCTTAAAGAAACAACAAAAGAAACTAGGTAATCCAGAAAGCAATAGTTGTTTCTTTTATGGAGCTGAAGAGCATGGTTTGGTTTGTTCTAAGGTTAATTTAACTTCGGTACCTAGGCACACGTGGTAGATGGATTCAGGTGCAACCACTCACATCAATTTGTCTATGCAGGGTTGCCTATATTACTGAAACCCAGTGATAGTGAAAGATACATCTATATGGGGGATTGCAAAATAATAAAAGTTAAAGCAATTGGAAAATTTAGATTCTTTTTTAAGACTGATTTATTTGGAACTCGATGAAACATTTATTGTTCTGTCTCTTAGATGAAATTTGTATTAATTTTTACTTTGGACAAATTTGGTTATTTTTGTTTATTTAGAAATGAAAAATTTAGTTTGTTTTATTATTCAAAATTGGATGATTCTGGTTCTTTGTATAATCTATATTTAATTGATACAGTTACTTTATTTAATGAATTCCTGCAAATAAATACACAAGGTATAAAGAGAAAATTAACCAATGAGAATTTGGTTGCCTTATGGCACAGAAGATTAGGTATCTCCAGATAGAGAATAGAGAGAATTGTGTCAGACCAAATTATCGACCCCTTAGATTTTATAGATTTTAATATTTGTGCTAACTATATAAAAGGGAAACAAACTAATAAAAGAATATTTGAAGTCAACAAGACTTTGGACTTCTTAGAACTTCTACATACAGACATTTGTGGGATATTCCCTATAGTTGCTTGGAATGGTCAACAATATTTTATGACGTTCATCAACGATTTTTGATGGTTATATATATCTCCTTAATGAAAAACCATAGTCCTTGGATATGTTCAAAAATTTTATTGCTGAAGTTGAGAACAACCCAACAAAATATTGAAAAGCATCAGATATGATCGTGGTGGTGAGTACTAGAGTAGATATGACGGTTCCAGTGAACAACGTCCAAGACCATTTGCTAAGTTCCTAGAAAAATGCAGTATCATCCCACAATATACTATGCCAGACTTACCCAATATGAATGGTGTTGTTAAAAGACAAAATAGAATGCTTAAAGACATAGTAAGGAGTATGGTTTGTTATTTTACTTTACTTGAATCATTATACGGAGAAGCACTTAAGACTGTAACATATATCCTAAATGGGGTTTCAACTAAAGCAACTACCAAAACCCCTTATAAACTTTGAACAGGTAAAAAGCCTAGTCAAAAGCATTTGCATGTTTAGGGATGTCCAGTTGAGGCAAGGCTTTATAGGCCTAATGAGAAGAAATTAGACTCTAGAACGATGAGTAACTATTTTATTAGATACTTTGAATGATCCATGAGTATAAGTTTTATAATCCCACGACTAAATTGATTTTCAAGTAAGAAAATATGCGATTCTTTGAGGACATCGAGTTTTTTGGAGGGAGATATAGTTAGGGACATCGTTTTTAAAGAGGAATATGTTAATATTTACACGTGTTATTAGTATTGATCAGGGTCTCATTCCTAACTTTATTCAAAACACAACAAATCAATACAATATTGGAGAAGCCCTTATACAAGATATTGTTCTAGAAGAACAAACTTTACCACCTTAAGAACCTATGCCATTAAAGAGATCCACTAAAGAAAAGAGAAGTACAGTGCCAGATGACTACATTGTATTTCTTCAAGAACATGAGGTGGACATTGGAGTGATGGAAAATGATCCAATCAATTTCCATCAAGCTAGGACAAGTCTAATTCTCATAAGTGAATTGATGCCATGAATGAGGAAATAAAGTCCATGAAGGATAATGACATATTGATCTTGTCCCATTACCAGAAGATGCAATTCCCATTGGTTGCAAATGGCTATTTAAAACCAAGAGGTGTTCGAAAGGCAATGTGGAGAGGTACAAAGCGCGTCTTATCGCAAAGAGCTTTATACAAAAAGAAAGCATCGACTATAAAGAGACTTTTTCTCTGGTATCTTCGAAAAACTCTTTCAGGATTATAATAGCATTGGTAGTGCATTTCAATCTTGAATTATATCAAATTGATGTAAAGACAGCGTTTCTTAATGATGACATTGATGAGGCAATCTCATCAAATTAAATGAGGTTTAGTATCTTTCTTAGAAAAAAAATGTTTAAGCCTCACACATCTGAATAGATTAAAAACTT
This sequence comes from Murraya koenigii, assembly GCA_025617385.1. NCBI lineage: Eukaryota > Viridiplantae > Streptophyta > Magnoliopsida > Sapindales > Rutaceae > Murraya > Murraya koenigii. The sequence continues at coordinate 13,686,102 of CM046814.1, forward strand.
GTACCCTATTAAATTAGCTCTAAACTCGTCTAAAGAAAATATAACAGCAAGCAACTTTTTCTCTGCAGTGGAATAATTGAGTTGAGCAACATTAAGTTCTATTGGCATAATATATTACATAAGACAACCCATTTAGACGTTGACCTAAAACAACCCCAATTGCATAATCGGAGGCATTGCATATGATCTCAAATGGAAGATTCCAGTTGGCTAGTCGGATAATAGGTGCTGAAGTAAGTAAGGCTTTTAGCTTCTTAAAAGCATGAAGACAATCACAAAAAGGTATCTTTGTTAATTAAGTTGCATAAACGTTTAGAAATTTTACTAAAATATTTGATGAATTGATGGTAAAATCTTACATGACCAAAAAATAATCGAATTTCTTTCACAGTGCGTGGTTGCTAATAACTATAAATCAAATATACTTTTGACTTATCTTCATTAATTCCATTGTATGATATAATGTGTCCAAGAACTATTATTTTTTTAACTATAAAATGACATTTTTCCTAATTTAAATCAAAGTTCTTTTCTTTGCACCTAATTAAAACTATAGACAAGTAGTGTAAACACTTATCGAAACTATACCTAAAACTAAAAAATCATCTATAAATACCTCTAAAAAATGCTCTACCATGTCAGAAAAATACTCATTATGCATCGTTGAAAAGTAGCAGATGCATTACATAACCTAATAGCCATATCACGATAAATGAATGTTCCAAAAGTGTTTGGTCTATAAAAGGAAGAGTAAAGTAATCTTTCATAGTAATAATATTTAACTTCCAGTAGTCAAGACAAACAGTCATCCATGAACTATTAGAAATTAGAAAAATGACTCCCACATCTAAAAGCTTAATTACTTCTGCTCTAACAACCCCTTTTATATTAGGATTTAGCATTCTTTGTGCATCATTTATAAGTTTGGCATTCTCTTCTAAGTGAATCATGTTCATGCACACTAACAGACTTATCCTTTTAATGTCTATACTAGACCACCTTATTTCTTCTTTATGTTCTTTGAGAACTCTAATAAGCCTACCTTCCTATTCATTATCTAAGTTAAATGCTCTAATAGCAGGCAAGGTTTCAGAAGGTCCTAAAAATACATATTTCAATGAATCTGTTAATGATTTTATATCCAACTTTGGTAGTTTTTCTATAGAATGGAGAGGTGTAGACTCAAAGAGTGGAAGATGTTCTACATTAGATTTTTGGTACAGAATTTACTTCACTAAGCATGTTATCCTCTTTTATGCTCAGGTAAGAGTGAACTAGACACTTTCTGAATAGGTCACCCCGATAAAAATGTATACCTTAAATGTTTTTCAAAAACTTATTTTATCATAAAAAAAAACTCTGGTTTTTACTTTAATAATTATTGAACTCTCATATGCATTATTCTTTGATTCCTCAAGTTCATTCAATTATAATTTACACATATTACAAGCATCATCAAGATTTGAATTAAAAGCATTAATAGTCCAAAATGATTTACGCTCAAGTTCAACTAGTAAATGGCAAGTTTACCATAAACCAAATGATAGGATTAAATTTTTTTGATGTCTTAAACATAGAATGGAAAGCTCAAAGTGCATCAATAAGTCTAAGAGACCAATCTTTATGGTTCAGATTAACCACCTTTTTTAAATTTTATTTTATTTTTCTATTTACTAATTCAACTTGATCATTTGTTTGAATATGATAAAAGGTAGTAACTTTATGTATAATTCTATATGTTTTCATTATAGACTAAAATTACTTATTACAAAAATACTTATTTGCATCACTAATAATGGCTTGAGGAATTCCAAATCTACTCCAAAGATTTTCTTTTAGAAAGTGGATCATAGTTTTTACGATCATTGTGCTAATAAGAAATTGTTCAATCTATTTTGAGAAATAGTTAATAACAACCAAGATAAACACAAATCTAAATGATGGTAGAGAAAGAGGCCCATAAAATCTTTCCCCAACAATAAAAAATTTCAATGATAAGAATAGTTAAAGGCATCATGTTTTGCTTTAAAATAAACCCCAAAGTTTGACAATTCTCATATGTTTATAAACCCATGTGAATCTTTAAATAATGTGGGCCTATAGAATCCACACTATAAGTTTTTACAACTGTTTTCTTTGAAAAAAATGGTCACCACATGCTTCAAAATGGCAAAATTGAATGACACTATTTACTTACTCTTCATATATGCATCTGAATGGTACTTGAATAGGTAAAGACTATTGTGGTAAAAATATTTAACCTCTGCTAAGAGTTTCTTCCTATCTTAATAGCTCTAATCAGATGGCATTTCTCTTGTCGTACGAAAATTAATAATGTTAGCATACCAAGGCACATCATGTATTAAAAAAAAAATCATTAGGGAAAGAATCATTCATGAGTATTGTATCCAGTAAAGGCTCATTTGTAAGACTTGATAGGTGTTCTGCAATAATATTTTTGGCACCCTTTTTGTCCTTGATTGTGAGGTTGAATTTTTTGAGCAGCAAAATCCACCTAGTTAATCTTGGTTTGCATGATCAGAAAAACAATAGTTAATGAACCAATTAAATATGATCAAAATTTATCTAATGCAAATATTACAGTAAAAGTGGTGGTATAATTCATTTGAGCACTATTTAGAGTTCAACTTGTGTAATAAATAACAACATCACACATTAGTTCAAAAGGTAAAACCCAATTAGGGGTTTGCATTATAAAGACTGATGTTAAAAGACTAATTATCATTTTAAAGGCTGTCTGACAATCAACAGCACAATCGAATGATGTGCCTTTTACTAAGAGGTTGTAAAATGGTTTGGATATGGCACTAAAGTCTTTTATAAACCTCCTATAAAACTCGACATGCCTTAAAAAGGAACAAACTTCCTTAATTGTCTTTGATGAAGGTAATTTTGACTTGACTTCAACTTTGTCTTTATCAATTTCAATTCCATTAGAAGATATGACACGGCCTAAGACTATTCTAGAACTGGTCACAAAATTACTTTTTTTTTCAGTTTAAAACAAGTCATTTTTCTTTGGACCTTTTTAAAAATCTTTTTAAGTTATTAAGACACTTATTAAAAGAGTTTCCAACTATAATTAAATCATCCATAAAGACCACTAAACAATTTTCAACCACATTACTAAAAATACTTAGCATGCATCTTTGAAAAGTTGTGAAGCATTACAGAGTCCAAAAGGCATTCTCTTAAATTCAAATGTTCCAAATAGGCATGTGAATGTATTGTTTTCTTGGTCTTCTAAGGCTACTGTTGCTCTATATGTTTATGTACTATTATAGGTATCAGTGTACAAATAGATACAACAAATAATATAATGATAAGTATCCAAATTATCTCCATAGGGATTGATGTTATCATATTTACTACAACAATCTTATCAGTGCGGTATTAGGACTTTACTAAAACGAAACTAAAACAAATAATGTACTTAGAAATCTAATGAAACTAATTGTGCAATAAACAAAATGCAGTTAAGAAATTAAATTAAGGTCAAACACACGAGGAGGCTCAATAACAAATGGGTAGTTGGGTCTTAAACTTACTTATTATTTGACTATTTATCAATTACGGTACAATTACTATAGTATCAACTATAGCATTGGGCAGAATCCTAATGCATCCTCAGTCATCGCCTATTGGATAACTTATATTTAAAAGCAATATAACAGTAACCAGTTGTTAAGCCAACATCTAAATATAGAATTACACATTCTAGGTTCTATTACTCCTACAAGATAAATCCCTATATCTAGGTCATCACTAATTTTAGATCAAGCATAACCCTATTCAAATCGAAATAAACTCAATTTAGGAAACCCAACCTAAAACCATGTATTGTCTTGATTTGTTTCATTAAGTCATACCCATTTTAGGCTCCTTCTTAGCTAGTATCTATTAAATGGGTGATCAACCAAAATAGAGAATTGGAATAAGTAAAATTAAAATAAAATACTATAATAGATTCTAAACAACACACATATAGCAATCAATTAATTATTAAGATTGTTTAACCCCCAACTGCATAAAAGTATAGTTTATGATGAATGTAAAAATGACAACAACACACATTTCTAATATTAAATTCATTCTCAAAGAAAAATAAAAACAGTCAAAAATAGAAATCGCAATTCCAAGTTTAGAACTCTTTTTTTTTACTTGCGATCACTCTTCCTTCCTTACTAAAACTCTCTGCTACAGCAATGAGACCTCTTATTTCCTCGTCTTTTTCTTTCTTTTCTTGTTATTGTGTGTAGTCAATCTCTATTTTTTTTTCTCCTATATGCTCTTATATCTTGGGATTAGAACAACCAAAAGCATATAGCTACATGTCACCTTTTAATAAACTAGAACTGCATAAATTTTTGTCCTATTTGTCACCATTTTATTTTATTGTGACAGTGACAGGGTAGTAATGGCTACAGCAAGTTCTGTCAATTAACAGTCTATGTCAGTCTGTGTCAGTCTTCTATTTGCATGCTCCTAAGTTGCTGCAACAATTTTTATAGAATCATCTCTACTTCAGATTTGATTTATTCCATTTACAAATAAGTTCTTTGTCATTCTTTGTAATTTTACTGCCGTAGCGATTATCCCTACAGTTTGAGCTATTTGGTTACCTATAATGATGCTCTTAATTAGAGCACGTAATGATCTAAAACATTAATTTATTAAAACTAAACCTAAATGGATGCTTATGTAAAATATAATCCAAAATTAGATAAAAACACATCATTCACTCTCTAAGTAATACTAATTTAAGTCTAGAAATGTCATGATAACTCTCTCAATAATTTGGTCTGAAAATGGAAAGGAAAAATGGTCCTTCCCAGTTGTATAATTTAAATTTTTGTAGTTATGTAGATGCACTAATTATATGGGAATCGTGTTGGGATTAACTTATCTTTTTCATTTTTAACAATAGTTATCTTAGATTTCTTCGGTACTACTTTTATTAGACTTATCCATTTACTATTAGAAATATGGTAGATAATTCCCACGTCTAGTAGTTCAAGGACATTATTTTTTAATCACTTCTATCATATGAGGGTTTAGGCTTCTTTGTGGTTGGCGGGTTGTTTTGGCATTTTTATCTAAGTGTATTCTGTATGTACAAATTAAAGAATTAATGCCCTTTATGTCTTTTAAGGTCTAACCAATTATAGTTTTATGTCTTTTAAGAATAGCCAATAACTTACCTTCTTACTTGCTTGCGAGATGAAAAGAGATTCTAGTGGATAAGTTAGCCAATTTCCAAAGTACACAAACTTTAATTCTTCTGATAAAGGCTTCAATTGAAGCTTTGGTGCATTTTCTTCCTATTTCTCTTTAAGTTGTCTTATATTTTCACAATTTAATTGGCCATTGTTATTTTTAGGCACCTGTATAAAATCAAATATAAAGCATATGTTAGCTGTATTACAATCTAATTTTTTACTTGATACAAATGAACTAGCAAAATAAATTTTCATAGTCCATAAAATCCTCATCTTGAATGTGTTCTAATGTTATATTACTGAACGATAGATTCATCACTCTATTCTTGCAATTAATCGAAGCATTAGTAGTAGCTAAAAAAGATCAACCTAATATAACAAGAATTTTCTTGTACTAATTAGCAATAGACTTAATTTCCAGAAAGATATAATTCATATGATAAATGAATTCATTGACTTTGACTAACACATCCTCAATAATTCCTTTTGGTACCTTAATCTGTAGGCAAGTAAAAAAAGGGTAAAAGTTAGTTTTAACTCTTTAAAATTAAGTTGTCGATACAATGAGTATGTAAGTATATTGATATTAGCATTAAGATCAAGTAAAGTATATACAATTTTATAGTCTCCAATAATATAAGAGATAATTGAACAACTTGTATTTCAAAGTATTATTAGCTGATAGAATTAAACTTATATGTTTTACTAGAAAAGATTTCTTTTGTTCCTTATATGTCTATTTCAACAGTGCACAGATCTTTAAGAAATTTAGCATAAAAAGGTATTTCTTTAGTGCATAGATTTTTCATAAATTTAGTATAAGAATATACTTATTTAATGACGTATAACAAAGAAATATTTACCTTTACCTATTTGAAAACTTTATAAATCATAGAATATTGCATTGATTTCTTTGCCTCAGCTACTACTTGAGGTAATATGGTACATGAAGAGTTTTAGTTATCACTTCATTGGGTAAAGGTTCATCAACCCCTTCTTTTTTGAAATTGACTATTTACTAATTTCACAAGGATCAAAAAAGTGTTTTTCGACAACTTCACCTCCATTAATGATTATAACCAATTTAACTTGGCTCATGTTCTAGTTTCATGTACTACCCAATTGCAGGTTTTGTTGCTCTTAGGATTTAGTTCTTATTAAAAAGAAAACTTACTTTTTTTCATGAATGGTGAGAATTTATACAAGTTTAGAGAAACATTTTTCAAATTGTTCAATGTTTACATGGTATAGCTATTGATGGACTCTTATTTTTTAATGAAAGAATGTAATATATCTTCAAAAAATTTTCTTATTGTTGGGATATAAGTTAAGAAACTCTAGGAGTTTTGATATTCTTATGTGTATGAGAGGATGGTTTTGAAGTTTGTACATGATTGTCATTTCTCCAACTAAAATTTGGGTGTTTTCTCCAATATAGTTATAGGTCAAAGAGTATGGATTAGGATTCAGCCTCTTGAAATTGTTTATGGCATTTGTTTGTTGGTGCAAATTTTCTTTCAGAGATAGTAAAGTCAAACAATCTTATGTAGATTTATCAATTGAACTGCAAATGTAACTTGTAATATCTTAAGCATATCAATCTTTTTGGACTCTAATACTTCAACTTTTCTAGCTACATATGCAAATTTGGCTTTAATCAATAGGTTTACTTGATAAATCATAAGAACTGGTAATTTCATGCATCCCCTACTATAAAGTCAAGATAATCTTATGCAAATTCATGAATTTTATCACTAAAATCACCATTACACATTATTTCAACAACCTATTTACTTGGGATGTTAGTCCCTCATAAAAATATGATACTAACTTCCATATTTTAAAACCATGATATGGGAAAATATTAAGTAATTCCTTACACTTATCCCAACATTGGTAAAGATTCACTTTTAATTTTTTAGTGAAAATAGTGATTTCTCTTCTGAGAAAATTTTTTATGTGGGGCTGGAAAGAATGTTATAAAAAATTGTGCTTGCATGTCATCCAAAGTTTTTTTAGATCCTGACCTAAGATTACTTAGCCACTTTTTAGCTTTTTCCTTTAGTAAGAAAGGTAAACTTACGAAATTCTAAGAGCACAACCCAAGAGGGGGATGAATTAAGTATTTAAAAATTCCGCAATTAAAAAGAAATAACAATTTAAACTAATTTTATAAGCAATTTAAAAATATATAAATTGATACAATGAAGAAAATAAAGTGATAACGGAAAAGAAAGCAAACACGAGATTTTTATGTAGTTCGGTAAATTATGCTTACATCTACGCCTCTAAGCAATTCGAGCTTGAGAATTCCACTAATCAAGCCTCACAACCCAAGACTTCAAAATATATACAATTGACTTCCACTGTGTCAATTAACCTTCATAATTTCGAGATAAATTCCTCACTTATTTTTCAAGTATTTCTTGTATTTACAACCACTCAATTTTTCATATTTGAAAGATGACTACAAAAAAATACACGCTTCCAACTTAATGTAAGCAAATGATAACCTAAATTAGTGTATGTGTACAAGATTCAAGTTTAGAGCGCTTTTGAATGCTAATAAAGATTGCCAAGATTGCTCAGCCAGATTTTGCAATAGTATTTTTCCCACCTATTTATAGATAAAGTCATAAAACTAGTCATTATTGACTTTTGTCATTACCGGTTTAATACTTGAAGTGACCATTGTAACTGAAATTTGAAACTTTTGAATAATCCATTTACCTCTTATTGGTAATCGATTTGCTATTTAATTCCAAAGAGCTAATATTATATAACTAGCCCCCAAGGCCGTAGTCGGGTTGGCTGCCATAGTCGGTTCTAGATTCGTAGCGACCCGGGTTCGAGTCTTGGGGGTGGGGAGGGGGTAAAAAACTCTTTGGGCTTGCCCACCCCCCTCCCCTTTAAAAAAAAATATATATATATATATATATATAACTAGTTTACTGCTTGTTGGTAACCGATATGCTGTTTGATTCCAAATAGCTAATTTTATGTAACCAATTTACCGCTTATTAGTAACCGATTTATTGCTTATTAGTAACCAGTATGCCATTTTATTCCAGAGAGTTAATTTCATATAACTTATTTGCTGCTTGATGATACTAATTTGCCATTTGTGGCCAGAGAGATATCCTAATGTAACCGGCTTATCATTTTCGTTTAGCAGTATGCCGCTTACGTCCAAAAGCTAATCTTATCTTAATTGACTTGCCATTTAAATGCTAGCAATTTACTGCTTAACACATGAATGAATTTTATCTGAAAAACTTTTGCTAGAGCTCACTTATACTTAGAATTTGAAATAGTGTCCACATGATAGAGTTTTCCTTTAGAAAATACTTTTAAGAAATTTGAAAAATCAACATCCATTCTCTTGTCTTAAAAAATAATAATGTGTATTTTCTATTCTACTAAGACACGTAGTTTGTTATCATCAAAATCGAAATGCTATATAGCCGTATAGGTTAAAAATCTCATTTTTCTTTTATGATGACAAAACATGTTATGTATTTTGACTTTTTATAAAGACTCCCCTTAATGTATACATATGTTTAAAAAAATAGATTTAGCAACTTTAAATTTTTACAGCTCTCACAATTTTTAAAGCCCCCCCTGTAAATACAAATGTGTTCCATAAAACATTTTCAACAAAAACACTCCAAAATTTTCAATATATTCAATTCATTACCTGCCGTTCATTATCAGAAAGACCAAATTCAAGTTGTAAATATACTCCTCCTATCAATTATTAAAATCTCAAGACAAGCATTAATAAGCATAGATTTAAAAAAAAAAAAGTAATCAATGTCAAAAATATCCATAAAACCAAATAGGTAATTAATACTCATAACGCCCAAAACATAATATCAATATCAAATATTGCAATGAAATTAAATGAAGATGTTAGTATGTCTAATATAAGAGGTCAAGCAGAATATAAAAGCTACTGAGCTATTGGTGGTAGTGGAAATGGATAAGGAACGCTTAGGTGCTCAAAAAGACGTCTTTGCCCATCGAGTAACTACTGCTACTACTAAAAGAGACATTGATGCTCCTCGAGAATATGGTGTTGAAAACTGGTCACTGCACAGAGAGTGTCTGAACCTCATCCACAAGTTACAAATGTGTAATGTCTGAACCTCATCCATAAGTTACTAATGTTTAACCTCTTTAGAAGCATAAGTCTCGGAGGAAGGACAATAGAAGAAGATGCATAAGACCATGCATTGATGGTGACAAGTTAGGATGTTTACCTGGCCTCGTGGACGTAAGAAGAAATCAGGTAATTGATCGAGGGGTATACTAGTGTAGAGAGGAAGGTCATTACTGGGTGCAACCAATGTAAACTTGTTCCTAATAACCTTCACCTATTCCCTATTTTGCCAATCAAATCCTAAATTATCGATGGTGTCATCTCCTATAGCCTTGGTAAGATCAAATCTAGATTTATCAATAAGCACTCTAAAGTACTTAAGTATCCTAGTAACAAGGTTACCTTATAGAAGGGAACGTTCAACCATGGTAGGGATACTAAGCATATAACGAATGATTGTATACCCAAGGTTAATTGGTCGACCTCTAAGAATACAATCTATAAAGGCTACATTAATATAGGATATCTAATCTGCACTCCTCGACCTACAATATAGGGTATGTTTGGGATTGAGGTTGGGCAGCTGTAGCTTTTAAGCTGCAGCATTAAAGTGTTTGGTAAACACTAGCTGCTGTAGCTTTTAAGCTATATAAGTTATGTTAATATGATTTTTCACTTGTATAATGTAAATCTATTATGTTTTAAATAATTTTTTTAAAATTATTATTTAAAAATTATATTTAATACATATTATTAACTTTTATTTTATAATTACAGCTTTTTTTCTACAGCAGCTGTAGCTTAAAAGCTACAGCACCTCAATCCCAAACATACGCATAGTCTGAAAAATGCGATGCAAAATATGTGATTGCATATATAAACTTTGGGCATGGAGATAGATGTTAGACACATCAGCAAATAAAACAACACGCTTACATATGTTTCTAACCACTTGAACGTGAGAATAATTAGAAAAATAAAAGGCTTTTCTAACTAAATATATCTCAAGGCTAGTATCTAGAGTTCTAGGAGAGTATTTATGTCAGCTCTACCAAACTCTATGGAAACTCCACAAACATTGGTGATTACTCAATTCTGTTTCTCAGTAAAGATATCCATGTTCGAGTAAAACACCTTCACTAACTTTTGATACACATTCTCCACAAATACAATTTTATTCACCCAACTAGCTTTTTCAAATAATTCCAATAAATTTATATTATTAATTCTAGGAATATGTAAGCAATTTACCTTAACATAGGTGGCAGGAAGTATCTACGAGTCATGAATTTAAGAAATAAATGGTTGGTCAAGCGCTTATCTGGAAAGAACATCGACTCCAAATTAGGATACTCCATATCATCTCTATCATGTCATGGATATTTAGGTTTAGGAACAGGTTCCTTTCTCTTTCCGTTTCTGGTTTGGCTCCTTGAACTACATATAATTGCTCAAAAATGGTATTTTGGAAAGAAGTGAATGTTGAGAGGAAATAAATTGATTAAATTGAAAGGAATGATATTTGAAAGTGAGGTACAGGTTTAGTTTGATCAAAATTGACTAAAAATGGATCAAATTGAATAGAGAAGTTTCGGTCAAAAACCGAGGTTAGGATTAAGGGGATTTAAGCTTCGGTCAAAAACTAAGAAATGATTTCCTCAGCTGAATTTGGTAAGAAAATTTAAGAAAATAGAAGATTTAAGGGTATGAGAGAGAGGCGCAGTCAGTTTGAGAGAGAGTAAAAAATGACTTAGCGAAAAGATGAAGGCAAAACCCTAGAGTGACTTAAAACGCAAATCCAGCTTACCGTTTTCTATAAATGGCATATCATTTAACTTCAATGAGTAAGAATAGCACAAACGGCTTACCATTTGTCATAAGCAGCATACCGTTTCAACACAGCAATCATTCAGTCTCCAAGCGGTGAACCGCTTGACCTTAAATGGTTGACCGATTGCTCTGTATTGCGCATACAAATTTATTTTTTGCTGAATCTTGATCTATTTCAAATTATTTTGTGATTCAAAATTTTCAATAAGCCATTTATTACATTAAACATGATGAAGATCATTTTCAAAATAGATATAAAATCAATTTCAAAATAGATATAAAGGCATAAAATCATACAAGTTAGTAGCACCAATCTCATAAATAGAAATGTTAAGTCAAAATTTCATAATCCCAAGTTCATAATGGATTTTGGTAAATTGCTCTTCACGGAGGTGTTTTGTGAAAATATCGGCTAGTTATTTTTTTATAGATATAAACTCTAATGTAATATCCCCCTTTTGAACTTGTTCTCCTAAAATATGATGATTAATTTCTATACGCTTGGTCCTATAGTGTTCAATGAGATTATTTGACAAGTTTATAGCACTAATGTTATCACACTTAATAGAAATATGATTAAGGTTGACCCACAATCTCTAAAGGTTAGTTTCATCTAAATGGCTTGAGTACAACAACTACTAACAGCTATATATTCAGCTTCGGTAGTTGAAAGTGCCACCAAATTTTGCTTTTTACTAAACCATGAAATAAGTGAATTTCCTAAGAAATGACGAGTGCCACTAGTACTCTTTATACCTAAATGTTTTAGGAAATGACAAGTGTCACTAGTACTATTTCTATTTATTTTATAACCAGCAAAATCAGTATCCGAGGAATATGTTAAATCATATGTGTTTCTCTAAAATACTAATGAACTAGATTAATAGTTCTACTCAAATATCAAAAAATTGTTTTGATAGTAAGAAAATGAGACTATTTAGGACATGATTGAAATCTTACACATAAACATACACAAAACATGATATCAGGTCTACTTTGATACATTTTAAGGTCAACCTCTTTACATTTTTCATTCTTACCAAACTTAATTGATTCACCCATTAAAGTGTTTTTAGTTTTTGAGTTGTCAATCCCAAACCTTTTAATTAGATCTTTCACGTACTTAGCTTGATTAATGAAGATTCCTTCATTATTTTACTTGATTTGAAGTCCAAGGAAATATTTTGTTTCTTCTATCATGCTCATTTCAAATTCTTTACTCATATAAGATGAAAATTCCTTGTACAAAGCCTCGTTGGTAAAACTAAATACAATATCATCAACATAAATTTGCACTACAAGTATATATTAGTTTTTTGTTTTTGACATAGAGTGTAGTGTCCATTTTACCCATTGAAAAACTATTTTTTAAAAGAAACTTGCTAAACCTATCATACCATGCTCTTGGTGTTTGCTTTTAAGTTGACCTAAATGGTCAGTCTGTCTTTTGATTTTGATGATAACAAACTACGTGACATGGGTAAAAGAGAAAATGTTATATTTTACAATCTTACTAGCTCTTAAAAGTAAAAATTATTCATATGAAGCTCAATACACTCAATGTTAATGGCTAAAACTCATCAAGTCAAAAACAAATGTTAATGGTACTAGCTTAGGTGATTTCTCTTGTTATATTTCTTGTAAAGCTACTATGATTAAATATATGCATGATTAAGCATTTAAAATCACAAATCATTTTTCATGGTATTTTAAATAAATCATTATTTTCATAATATAAAGGTTTTATACTTTTAAGAAAAATGATTTTATGAAATTGATTATTTTCAAGTTTATGGACTAAATTGAAAAATATTTGAGAACTTTAATATTAATAAGTATTGTTTGAAATTCTAGAAATGAACCTATTAGAGAAGTTTTATAAAGTTTTATATTATAGTGTAATTTTAGAAAGTTTTGGGGTAAAACTATAGTTTTTAAAAAACGGCTGACCGTTTCACTATAATGACTAACAGATAATTTTATGAGAGTTTCTACAATGAAATGGTTAACCTATAATTTTAAACAACGATCCAATTTCACAAAAATTTCAAATTATTTTTTAACAGTAACTTGCCATAATAGTCAAATGGTAATCCGTTTCAAAGTAAGTGACGATCTGATAACTCTTATAAAATCAATAACGGCTATTTTTCTAGCTCAAACTATAAAAAGCCAAATCAAACTCATTTCAAACATGTTCTTCAATCATTATCAACTTAAACTCGTTCATGCAAATCATCTTGAGCTTTCATTTACTTATTCATATACATTGATTTATCACTGAGTTATAACTTGTCAATATACACTTGGGAAAGTGCAAATCTTTGTAAACTTCATTTCAATATCAAAAATTGAGTGATTGTAAGTATGGACACTTAGAAAAAAAGATGTATGCTCATCTCGTATTGTAAAGGCTTATTGACACCTTGGAAGTCAATTGTAAATATTTTCAAGCCTTGGGTTGTAAAGTTGGTTAGTGAAATCCTCAAGCTTTGTTTGCTTGGAGGCGTGGATGTAGGCGGGATGCCGAACCACATAAAATTATCATATTTCTTTCTCTACCCTTAACTTTTTAAACTTACTTCTTGTTCAAATTATTATTATTATTATTGGTTATGGTAGGTGTTGGTTTTGAATTGTTGTGTTGTTACTGACGAAATTTTTAAAACCCAATTCACACCCCTCTTTAAGTTGTCTAGCTAGAATTTCACATATAATGCTTTAGGTAATTTATAAACATGATTTAGATACTTTTTGTTTTCAACACTAGGAGATTCTTTCGCATACACTTCTTCCATAATGAAACCATTTAACAATGCACTCTTAATATCCATTCTATATAAAATGAAATCTTTATGACATGCAAATGCTAAAAGCATCCTAATAGATTCTAATCTAACTAATGGAGCAAAAATTTCATTAAAATTGATTCCTTCTTATTAGTTGTATCCTTGAGCTACTAATCTAGTTTTATTCCTTACAACCACACCAGATTCATCCATTTTATTCTTAAACACCCATTTAGTGCCTATTACAGGTTGATGTTCTGGTTTAGGAACTAATTTCCACACATTATTTCTCTTAAATTGATTTAACTCCTTTTATATGGCCATAATCTAAGATTTATCATTTTCTACATAAGTAAAGGATTTTAGTTCAATTTAAGATACGAATACAGTATGCTTACATGTATTTCTAAAGGATGATCTAGTAATTATACCACGTGAAGGATTTCCTAAGATCAAATCTTTTGGATGAGAAGAAATATACCTTCATTCCTTGAGGAGTACTTAAGAAATTTACCATTTTGTTCTGAGTCGTGTTGTTCATTTTGATTCTTATATGAATAATTATTTTGTTTTTCAGCAGAGGATTCTTCTTGTTGTAGATCTTCATTCTTTTTCTCTGTACCTACATTATCATTAACTAGAACTTTCTCCGTAAATGAGGGGTTAGATCATCCAATATGCATACATAGATTCTTCTAAAACCAAAGTCCTTTTATTATCAACTCTAGTAGTTTTGTTTGAGATTGAATACCCATAAAAGATACCAATATCATATTTAGAATAAAACATTTACATCTAAAAACTTTAAAATAGCTGATATTAGGTCTTCTATCATTCTAAAACTCATAGGGAGTCTTGTTGAGAGATGGCCTAATTAACACACAATTTAAAATATAACACGCAGTGTTAATGGCTTTAACCCAAAATTAATTTGACAATGAGTTTTCATTTAACATAATTCTAGCTATTTATTCAATAGTCCTATTATTTCTCTCAACAACTCTATTTTTTTGTAGAGTGCTAGGTAATAAAAACTGATGTTCTATGCCAAAATCATTATGAAAAATATCAAATGCATGATTTTCAAATTCTCTATCATGATTACATCTAATGCAAGAAATAACATACCCTTTTTCATTTTGAATAATGAAAAATGAAAAATGGTAGAAGAGTTTATACTGACATTTCTTATTCCAAATATTTTTCCTTTTGAGTTGTCCCCAAATGATATATTTCTGCTATTTTCAGTTTCGGTGAAACTTGAGAACCAAGAGTAGTCACTGGTCAAATGTCTTAAGAAACCGTTATGTAAGTACCATTTATTCCTTTACTTCTTTGATCTGTAATCAAATTAATCAAATGATTCATCTCCAATTGTCATAAATTCCAAGTTCGACACCTCTTTTGATTGTTCTTCACCAATTAATTCTTCATCATTATCATCCTACATTGCTACCATAGCCTTCTTCTTGAGTTTATTGAAAAGTGGATATTCATATTTAAAATGATCAGGCTTCTTGCACTCAAAACAAATAATTGCTTTTTTCCTCCCTTTATGATTCTTGATGTTTTTGAACTTCCTCTGTTCACTTGGTTTCTTAAGAACCCTCTAAATTTTCTAGCAATTATTGTGATAACTTCATCTTTAAACTCGCTTTCTTCATCACTTTCAACTCTAGAAGCTTTCGAAGCAATGATCTTCTTCTTCTTGTCTTCATCTTCCTTTTCAATGACTAAATCTTCTTCATAGGAAATAAATGAGCTAATTAAATCATCAATAGACAAAGTATTTAAATCATTAACTTCATCAATGGCTGTTCTCTTAAGTCCCTCTTCTTTTAGTAAAGATCTAATAATTGTCTTCACCTTTTAACTATTTGAGAAAGTCTTTTCTAGGGCTCGTAGAGTGTTTACAATATTCATAAATCTAGTATACATGAAATATATACTCTCATTTTGTTCTATTTTATACAACTTTATTGCCTACTGTATCTACTGCTTTTAGAATCCTTAATATGATTTGTTCGTTCATAAACAACTTCAAGTAACTTTCATATTTCATAAGCATTTTCACAACTAGAAGCTCTATGAATTTTTTTCTTATCAAAGGCGCAAAATAGAACATTCATAGCTTTGGAATTGAGAGACTTTTTTCTTTTCCGATTCATTCAATGTACTAGAGGGTTTTAGAATTTCTTTAGTTTCTTACTTTTTTATTACAGGCGTAAAAGGACCATCATTCATAACTTTCCATATCTTATAATCTAAAGCTTGCAAATAAATTCTCATTCTAGTTTTCTAATAAAAATAATCATTTCTATAAAAAAAATTGAAGGCCTAGTTATAGATTGGCCTTCTGTAAAGGTTGAATCATTTTGAGTTGTCATATATCTTTTACTCTAGATGATTAAATCCTAAAAAGAGTACTTCACTCTTATACCAAATAAAATTCTAAGTGCGCAGCCTAAGAAAGGTTTGAATTAGGTATTTAAAAATTAGGCAAATAAAAAGAAATTACAATTTACACTAATTTCACAAGAAATTTCAAAATATGTAAATTGATGCAATGAATAAAATAAAGAGATAAGAGAAAAGAAAGTAAGCATGAGATTTTTACGTAGTTCAGCAATAATTTTCTTTACCTTTTCTCTATTTGAGAAAGTCTTTCCTAAGGCTCTTAGAGTGTTTACAATATCCGTGAATCTAGCATGCATGGAATTTATACTCTCATTTTATTCCATTTGGAACAACTCTTATTGCCTAGTGTATCTACTAATTTTAGACTCTTTAAACTAATTTTTTCATTTATAAACAACTTCAAGTTTCTTTTATATTTCATAAGCATTTTCACAACTTGAAACTCTATGAAATTCTTTCTTATCTAAGGCATAAAACAGAGCATTTATAACTTTGGAATTGAGAGAAATTTTTCTCTTTTCCGATTCACTCCATTAACTAGAGGTTTTTAGAATTACTTCTCATTCTTCATTTTTTAGTACAGGTGTAAAAACACCATCATTCATAACTTCCCATATCTTATAATCTAAAGCTTGCAAATAAATTCTTATTCTAGTTTTCTAATAAAATAATTATTTTGGGTTGCCATGGATCTTTAACTCTAAATGATTAAGTCTTAAAAAGAGTACCTCACTCTGATACCAAATGAATTCTAAGTGTACAACCTAAGATGGGGGTTAATTAGGTATTTAAAAATTATAAAATTAAAGAAATTACAATTTAAACTAATTTCACAAGGAAATTAAAAATATGTAAATTGATGCAATGAATAAAATAAAGCGATTAGGAAAAAGAAAGCAAACACGAGATTTTTATGCGGTTCGATAAAGTTTGCCTACATCTATGCCTTTAGGCAATCTGAGCTTTAGAATTTTACTAACCAAGCCTTACAACCCAATGCTTTAAAACATATACAGTAGACTTCCAAGATGTCAATCAATCTTCACAATTTCCCAAGTGTTTCTCACATTTACAACCACTTAATTTTTTATATTTTAAAGATGATTACAAAGAAATAAATGCTCCCAACTTAATGTAAGCAAATGGTAACCCCAATGAGTGTATGTGTACAAGATTAAAACTTAGAGCACTTTTGAATACTAATAAATATTGCCAAGATTGTTCAGCCAGACTTTAGAATAGTATTTTTCTCAGTCATTTATAGATAGAATCATAAAACTAGCCGTTATTGATTTTTTGGTCATAACTGGTTTACTACTTACACTTTAACCGATTTCATACTTGGCTCTGTAGTAGTTGCTATTTGAAATTTTTGAATGATCAACTTACTGCTTTTTAGTAACAAGTTTGCCGTTTGATTCTAGAAAGCTAATTTTATATAACTGATTTACCGCTTGTTGGTAACCAGCATGCCATTTGATTCCAAAAAGTTAATTTTATATAGGTGGTTTACTGCTTATTGGTATCCGATATACTATTTGATTCCCAAGAGCTAATTTTATGTAATTAGCTTGCCAGTTGATGCTACTGATTTTTTATTTGTGTCTAGAGAGCTATCTTGATGTAACCAATCTGCTGTTTTTCTTTAGCGGTACACCATTTTTCTTTAGCGGTATGCCGCTTGTGTCTAGAAGCTAATCTTACTTTAATCAGCTTTCCGTTTAAACAGTAGGTTTACCATTTAAGCACAAAAATTAATTTTATCTGAAAAAAAAAATTACTAAAGCTCACTTATTGATATATAATGACCTAAACTTGCATTACTTAGAGAGTAAATACTATAGTTTTATTATATTCTAATTACATTTTGCATGTGCATATATTTAATTGTAGTTGTAATAAAATGATGTGTTGAAACAATTTCATGCCCTGATTTTGTGTATAATTATAGATGACCCAAAAGCTTATGCATTGATAAGGGATGCTATAGAAGGATGACACAATGCTGTAGCAACGAACTTGTAGAAAATGACAAAAAATTGGTCGCACGTGAACAAAATCAAGTTTGAATCAGGAAAAATACTGGAAGAATTAATGCAGTAATCCAAGAGAAAAACATACAGACAAAAACTATCCAACCTGTTCAACTTGTCACGCGTTAGCTGACAGTCCCTGCAACAGCCATTACTGTGCTGCCATTGTTAGCAGCAAACAAAACAATAGTAAGCAGCACATAAAATATCATGTGATCTTAGGTTACTAAAAGATGACAAGTATTTAATTTCCTTTTAGGGTTACTCTAAATTCAAGATATAAAAGAGCTTATTTTGACGAAACACATCATCCACTATCATCTTTAACCAACCTTCATTATCATCTTTAATCACCACCTCCATTGTTAATCATCAACCAATCCTTATCATTATCTTTACAATATCCACTCTCATCCATTATCATCCATAACTATCACTCACAACACATCAAAGGAGAATTTTCAAGGCTATAATAAAAGGATTTCATGGAAAAGAAAAAGGAACTTAAAGACATCAAGAGTGACACTTAGGTCTTTTTTGTATCTCTTCCTTATTCTCATATTTTGTTTATTATATTCTCTCTTTGATGATATATTTGATCACATACTCTTGTATTGTTTATGTTTTAAAGCTCATCATGAGCTAAACTTTTAAGTAGTTGGTTTTTAAATGAACTTGATGGTTGTTTGACTTATATATATGTGTGTGTGTGTGTGTGTGTGTGTGTGTTGCTTTTTATTTGTCATAGTATTTTATCTTGGTTTTATTTATTGTAAATCTCTATTTCAGCTGACCACCCATTTAGTAGATATAAGATAGGAAGTTACCTAAAAAAAGTCTGACCTAGTAGAACTAGTCAAGATAATATATGCTCTTTTTTAGGTTTCCAAGTGGAGTTAATCTTGATTGAACCTCATCATAAAGGAAGTTGTGAATAAAGAGATCATCAAATGGCTTAATGTTGAAATCATTTACTCAATTTCAGATAGTTCATGAATGAGTCTAGTACAATGTGTTCTAATGAAAAGTAGAGTGACAGTTGTAGCAAATGAGAAGAATGAGCACATTCCCACAATAACAGTAACTAGATGGAGAGTATGATGAAAACTAAATAAAGCTATAAAGAATTATCGTTTTCCATTTTCTTTTATAGATTAGATACTAAACAGACTTACTAGATATGAGTTTTATTATTTCTTGGATGGATACTTAGGCTACAACCAAATTGCTATAGCACTAGAAGATCAAGAAAAGACAACATTCACTTGTCTATATAGAACATTTACTTTGAAGAGGATGTCATTTAGATTGTATAATGCTCTAGTAACTTTTCAGAGATGTATGATGTCCATTTTTTTAGACATGGTTGAGCATACACTTGAGGCATTTATAGATGATTTTTTAATTTTTGGGGAATCATATGATCATTGTTTTCATAATTTAGAAAATGTGTTTAGATGATGTAAGAAGACAAACTTAGTGTTGAATTGGAAAAGATGTCATTTTATAATACAAAAAAGGATATTTTTAGGCCATATGATCTCTAGAAAATGGATAAAGGTGAATAAGGCAAAAATAAAGGTGATTAATAAGCTTCCACCACATACTTCAAGTAAAAGTATAAAAAGTTTCTTAAGGTATGCTGGATTCTATAGAAGGTTTATTAAGGATTTTTCCAAAATTTCAAAATCCTTATGCATACTGATGGAGCATGATAGATCTTTTCATTTTGATGAAGATTGCTTGAAAGCCTTTGTTGCATTGAAGAAAACACTTGTTACAACATTAGTTATTATAGCACCAGATTGAAGTATGCCTTTTGAGTTAATGAGTGATGCTGGTGACCACTTTGTTGGAGTAGTACTAGGGCAGAACAAAGAAAAGATTTTCCATTCCATTTATTATGCAAATAAGACCTTAGCTGACGCATAACTTAACTACACCATCACTAGAAAGGAGTTATGGTAGTTGCTTTTGTATTTGACAAATTCAAAGCCTATTTACTTGGTACCAAAATGATTGTTTACTCATATCATTAAGCCATAAAGTACTTGATTTCAAAGAAGGATGCCAAACCAAAGCTAATTAAGTGGATTCTTTTGTTATAAGAGTTTGATTTGGAGATCAAAAATAGGAAAAGGACTAAGAATCAAATAGTAGACCATCTTTCAAGAGTAGAAATAAATGCAAGTACTCTAACCAAGCAAGACATCACATAAACATTTCTTGATCAGTAGTTATTGATGTTAGAGTATGCACGATGTTGCAGTAGTCTGGATTTCCCTAGTATGCAGATTTTTGTAATTATCTAGTGGATTGTTACTACTAGACTTGAATTACCAGTAGAATAAGAGATTTCTCTATAATGTCAAAAGCTATCAATAAGATAAACCTTACTTACACAAGATGTGTTCAAATTATATGACTAGAATATGTGTTCTTAATGAAAAAATTTTAAGCATTTTGTAGCCTTGCCATGCTGTAACGTATGGTGGACATTTTAGAGAACACAGGACAGGAGAAAAAGTTATTTAATTAGGTTTTTACTGGCCTTCTATCTTTAGAGATGCTTATGAATTTGTTAAGTGTTGTGATAGATGTCAAAAAACAAAGAATATTTCTCAAAAGCATGAGATGCCATTAACCAACATCTTGAAAGTTGAACTTTTTTATATATTGGGAATATACTTTATGAGACCATTCCCACAATCATTTAAAAATTTATACATCTTAGTTGCTATGGACTTTATGTCCAAATGGGTAGAAATTGCATCGTTACCAACAAATGATGGCAAGACAATGGTAAAGTTTCTTCACATGAATATTTTTTCAAGATTTGGCACTCCCAAGATCCATTATCAATGATGAAGGAACACATTTTTACAATAGAATGTTTATTGCAACATTGGCTAAATATGTGATCAAGCATAAGATTGCTATAATATATCATCCACATATAAGTGGGCAAGCAGAATTGTTTAACATAGAGACAAAAAGGATTTTTAAGAAAATGGAGAATTATACTAGAAGGGATTTGTCTACTAGAATAGATGATTTCTTATGGGCCTACAAAATCACTTACAAGACACCACTTAGCATGACTCCACATAGAATTATTTATGGCAAAGCTTGTCATTTGCCATTGGAACTAGAGTGTAAAGCATATTGAGCAGTGAAATAATTGAATATGGATATAAATGCTGCAGCAAAGCAGAGGTTGTTATGGCATTGTAAGCTAGATGAGTTAAGGTTATTCTACTATGACAATGCAACAATCTATAAGGAGAAAACCAAACAATTGCATGACAAGTAAATCTAGAAAATGAGCTCATTCAGGGTTAACAAGTCTTGTTTTACAACTCAATACTAAAGTTTTTCCTTAGAAAATTGAAATCTAGATGATCAGGGCCTTTTAAACTCTTAGATTTTATCCTCATGGGACTGTTAATCGTCAAGATGAAAGGACAAGCCAATAATTTAATGTTAATGGGCAAAGAGTAAAGCATTACATGGGAGCTGTTATGAACAATCCAAAGGAGGATATTTTCTTAAAGGATCCAACTTGATCAAAATGGAAGGTCAAGCTGAATGACTTAAAATCAAGCGATGCTTTGGGAAGCAACCTAATAAGGGGAGTGAAATTTAAATTTTTAAGCACTTAGTTTGTTTTAAATTTAATTTTTGTCGTTATTAAGTTATTCTTTTATCTTTTTAATTGATTTATATATTCTAATTTAAGTTTTATGTTTTCTTGTTTTAATAAAAAATTATGAGCAAAAGATATGAATGTAAAACTTGGTTGGGCAGAAAAACTTAACAGTGTCAATGCTGCAGCATAAGAGAAGAAGGATGGTACATTTGATGGCTTTTGGTACACAACATTTATGCTACAACAATTTATCTATTGTTACAGCAGTTATGTCAATAAAATTTCAGCTATCAGTTTTAAATGGTAAAATTTGAATTATTACTGTTACTGACTGTTAAATTGACAATAGCAGGATGGTAATGTCCAAATTTTAAAGAGGGATGAAATCTCTTTATTTCCAGTAACCAAAATCCTTCCCTCTTAAATTCCTCTCTCACTATAAATTATGACCATCACTGTCTAATAATTCACTAAATAATCTCCATTCTTCAACTTAAAATTTTTTGCAAACATTCTCTCTCTCTAATCCCAATTTTCCAAACACACTAAACTCAGTGCAATGCTAGAGAATGCTAAAATTTAAGATAAGGACTAGAAGATTGAAAGATCTCAAGCATTTTTATAGTTATAAAGTCGAGGAAAAGTATGAAGACTTCATTGAACCTCGCAAGATCCTAAAAAAGAAGGGCTTTCAATTTCCAAAGCAACCAACAAGAGTAATTAGTACGATTTTTAATACTGCAGCAAAGCTAGGATAAGTCAAATTTTGTACTCACCCTCAAGGCATAATGCTGCTAATTGTTAAGGAGTTCTACTCCAATATGCTACCGTAGGACCACATAAATATCTTGTGAGGCAAGTTCAAATCCTTTTAGACTCTAAAGTAATAAATGCTTTTTATGATTTACCCCTTGCCATAGATTGTGAGTAAAATAGATTGGTTGAAACTATGAACGTAAAGAAGTGGAATGGAGTGTTCAAGGCCTTGACTGTAGAAAGCAATGAATGGGTAAATGGAAAAGGAAAGGTAGTTAATAGGATTGATTTGAAACCTATTGTCAAAGTATGGGTAAAATTTCTAAAATCTAGATTGATGCCTACCTCACACACTACCACCGTGTCCCAAGAGAGGCTCATACTGTTGTATGCTATAATGGAGGGGTTTTAAAATTGATATTAGGAAGATTATAGAAAAGGAAATTAAAGAGTGTGCTATGAAAAAACAAAAGTCTACTTCCTTATTGTTTCCATCTCTCATCACAAGCATTTATAAGTTCTTTAAAGTAAAAATAGCTGCAAGTGATAAGAAAATCAAGAATGAAGGTGTTCTTACTACTAGAACCATTGAGAGAACTACAGAGAATCTATAGCTGCATTAACTCCAAAACATCCTACTGCAACTATACCAAAGAAGGCTTCAGAAATTGAGAAGATGCAGCAAAAATTGAGTACAAGCATCAATGCATGTGTAAAAGCACAGAGGGAAAAGAATCAAAGATTCTAGAGTTACTTATTGCATCAAGAGTCTAAAAAATATCAATTTACAGTATTCGTGAAGAGAAAGAACAAAGTTTTTTTCCTGAGTCCATGCTGCAATAATTTAACTTTCAAAAAATAGCAAGGATTACTCCAGCAAAAGAGCCAGTAGCAGAGGAAGAAGAAGAAAGTGAAGAAGAAACAGAAGAAGAATAAGAAAAAAAAAAAGAAGAAAGTGAAAATAAAGAAAATGAAGAAGAGACAACATAAGCTACCAATTATGACTCTTAAGAGCAAAGGGAATGACAAAATTCTTATTGATAAGGAGTCAACAACAAAATAGCAAGAGGACTTTGAAGTAGCAATTGCTAAAGTAATCAATAGAATAATAAGAATAGGAAAACAAAAGAGCAGCCTGCAGGAACTCATTGATAGCATCACTGTTGAAGAGGTTGTAACAACACCAGCTCCAGAAAAGAAAACTCTTACAAAGTCTCCCAAAACTACTCCTATGTTATCTAATAAGCGAAAAGAGGCATAACCCTCTGGAAGCGCTACAACATCGCAAGCACCCAAAGAACCAGAGCCCAAGAAAGTAAAGACCGATAGGCCCACAGTTCAAGAAGTTGCTAGAACCCCAAGAACCAGTCTAACCAAGAAAACGAACAAGTCAACTGTTGCAAACACAGGTTCACCAAGGCAAAGCTTGAGGAGTGGAAAAATTATGCATGACAGTGCTCTTATTCTAGTAAAGTACATATATTTTTGTAATGTCATACTCTGGTCATGATAATTTTGTAGTGCTTGGTTATTAGTAGTGTGGTTAGGTACTCCAAATTTAAAAACTTACTAATAATATAAATAATTACTATAGAGTAAGTAAAGATTGATCCCACGAAATTATCAACTCTAAAACAAATACTTAAATAATAAAAAAAAAATTGAAACTAAAAATATAAAAGGGTTTATGAATTTTTAATTAAAAGATAAGAAATAAAGAAACTAAGACTACGAAGATAATTTAATAGAAACTTTAATTAAATGAAAAAATAATAATAATGAAAAATTTGAGCAAAGGATGATTCAGCACACCAAATATGCACATAATATATATCAATTCTACCATCAGTTTTCATTGAAACTATCAACCGTATACAACAATAAATTCTCTTAATCTCTATCTTTCCTTAATGTGTCGTTAAACAAAATAAGTCATTTATCTAATCTCTAACCATTAAATAATTTAAAACAATATTTAATGTAAGTATTTTAATCTAACAATGAAATTTATTCAAGTCCTATCTAATTTTTCACTCAAATAAGTTAAGAATAAAACCATAATCATTAATTATAGAAGAAATAAATAATTTTAATTAAATAAATTGAATAATAGAAATTAAATATTAATTATATATTATGTTTAACTTTCGAATTCACCCTCAACTAAATAAAAAAATTAACCTAACATAATTGAATTAAAAATAAAAAAAATTAATAAAATCAATCGTAAAGATTAATCTAAACAATTGACTTTGCTTCAATTTAACTCCTTTCTACTTCCTTTTTTTTTTTCCTCTTCCTGCAACTGCACAATCTCTGTGCATTTCTCCTTCTGGTAGCTTCAACCATGTGCGGCTCTCTTATTCGCCAAAGCCAATGCTTGGCTTTTATAATGCATAATCACTAAACTAGCTAAAGGTTGAACTTTAGTTTGTCTTTTTCCTTTTTTGTCCATATGCAGAAGCTTAAATGATTGGCCCATGATTTCCTAAAGCCGAACGATTTTATTTTCCTCTCTGATGTGCAACCTTATTATGGAAAGAAATTAATAATGGCCCATTTAATTTGCTTTATAATCGGTCCATCAAGCATAAATTTAGTGACTTCAATTCTTTTTTATCTTGATTACTTTAAGCAGATTTTTTTTTAAATATTTTGATTTAATTTTTCTTTAATATCATAATATATTTAAAATAATAAAATATAAAAATAAAGATAAAAATCAACATAATAATATATAATTTAATAAAATAAATAAATTAAAAATTAACTAAAATAATTATTATTTTTAAGACTAAAAGTAAGAAAAAGATAGAGATATTAATAGTAAATATATATAGAAAATATGTACTTATCTATTATCTCCTGTGATCTTAGAAGTTGACAACATATACGTCAATCATGTCTAAAAGAAGTGAATGTGATTTAATATTTAATCTACCTCTGACTATGTGAAACTAACATTTCATACAATGCTGATGATGTGTGTGTGACCTTGTTAGATTAGGTTATAAAGATGATGCCCAAACAAATGAGTAATATGCGAGATACTAGATTAAAATTACAAGAATAAAAATAATTAAAAAGCTGAAAATTAAATTTGCAAGTAAAACAAATGGACAAGACAAGAATTATACAAAAAATAAATAAAAATAAATAAACTGAATAAAAAAGGAAAAATTGAATGTGGAATATAAATGAAAATTACTAAAAAATAAATAAAAAGAAAAACACAAAAAAAGTGGAATATAAATGAAAATTACTAAAAAATAAATAAAAAGAAAAACACAAAAAAAATGATGGGAACTAAAATAAGATTAAAGGAAGAGAAAAATGAAGGAATAAAATACTTGCCTAGAGCATGGACCTTTTTTTTTTAATAACTTTCAAAATTTATCAATCAATTAAGTAATTAATTCAAATTTTGGGCCTTAATTATAATTTTAAAATTCCTTATCCATGTTTATTTTGTTCATAAAATCCAAAAGTTCAAGGGTACATCATAATTTATAGGTCCAATTATCAATTAGAGGTGAAATTTTGGTTCAAAGACTGATTTGTAAGGAATTTAAGGTAAAAATGAAGTTAGTGACAAGTTTTACGGACAACATGGGAATTTTAAGAGAAAGAAGAAGCTAACTGAAGTATTACGTAAAATTTGTAAAACGTTTGCAAAACTCACACCTAAAACTCCACAGCCGCAAAATCTTGACTTGATCAAGTGTGGATATTTATATGATATTTTGGTAAACTTGCAACCACAACCTTTGGATGAGCTTTATTGAAACAATCCAAGGATCTAAAATCGCCACCTCTGTTATACATTATGGAATGTTGGATTCAACATAATTAATGGGTATAAATGAATTTAAATTGGAGCCCTCCATTGGATCTTTTGTAAAGGTGGTAGAACTAATAATTAATATGTGTTAAATCTAGTGCAATGAGGTACATGTGAGTTCAAACATAAAGCATGATCTCACCCATTCAAAATTAATGTTGGATTGGAGGGCTAACAATTCTTCTAAAGGTTTCTAAGTCACCACGGTCCAAATTTCATGTCCCTTTTTTAATCCAAGCACCATAAATTTAGAGATATTCCTATAAAATATAAAAATTATACTTAAAAATAAATAAAAATAGATAATTCCTAAAACCGGTTAAGAATTTGTAAATGTGATGAAATTGTTAATGTTGTACTACAAGTAAAAAATGATAATTTTAACTTTTATTAAATGTACGTTTTTAGTGTTAATCAATGAGTATCATCGTTTCATCATAAGAATGGACTATAAGATAATCCCCACAAGAGGATACCCCCACAGTAATCCAAATAGGTTTTATACAATTCAAATGTCCCTTTCAACTTAGATCTTGGGATCTGGTATTCCTTCATAAAAACCTTTTATTTTTATGGGTTTTCATTTAAAATAAAAAAAAATAAATATAACACCTATTAAAAGTTAGAAAGTAAATAGTGAGAAGAAAAAAAACAATAATTAAATATAAAATCGCACCATTAAAAGAAATTATACAAATGATAAAAAAAAATTACAATAAAGGATATGTATAGGTAGTTGTGATAGTAGTGAAATACTAGCTAAACAACCTAAGAGTGGCTGAATTGGGTATTTAAAAACTTATGCTATTAACAACACAAATCAATTCAAGTTAATTCCTCAAGCAATGATAAATATAAACTCAGATAATAAATAAATAAAGAGATGGGGGATAGAAAGAACAGACATAAGGGTTTTTATGTGGTTCGTCCAACCACGCCTATGTCCACACCTCTAAGCTCACCAGGCTTCAGAATTTTACTAAGCAAGCCTCTAAGGCTTAAATAACAATTAACTTTCAAAGTGTCAATCAACTTTTAAAATAAGAGATTATCCACAATTCCTTAACTTATCTGTATCACAACACTTACAACCACTCGACTTAATTCTACAATATGGTTTATAAAATATTTTCTTTCACACACACAATATGTGTTTACAATTGAACGCCAAAGTGTGTTTCAATAAAATAATTATAAATTTAAAGCTCAAGAACAATTATATACTCAGTAGCAAGCTAAAATATAACTTTTGATATTCGTTTTGTTTGAATCTAATTAATTTTTTTGTTGTTGAAACTGAAAACTAGCCGTTATATACCTTTTGAGTCTTAACAGTTTGCCATTAACTTGTTGTCAGATCACCGTTTTGACTTATGCAGGTTACTGTTGGGCTGTAACTCAAATAGTCGGTTAGCTGTTTGCAATTGTCGATTAGTCCTTAACTTATTTGTTAGCCGTTTTCAAGTTGTCGGATCACTGTTAATATTCATCAAAATACGTTGCTCTCTGGACCAAGTCAGTGAACTGCTAACTTTATTGTCTACTAGCCATTAACTTATCGGTTAGACATTTGGAAGTTATCGAATTACCGTTAATATTCATTAAGATGTGTCGCTCTTTGTATCTTATTAGCGACTTGCTAACTTTGTTGTCTGTTAACTAATTTTCTACAGTGCTAAATAGTTTTACTACAGTGATAGCTGTCTAAAATTTATAATTTTGTCCCAATCCTTCCAAAACTATATAAAAGCTCAAAAACTTTTGAAAACTATGTTGTGTGTTAAAAATATTATACACATTTCAAATAAGTTCATAATCTTAAAAACGACTAACTTAATAAAATTATTATTTTCTTTAAATATAAAACATTTATATTATGAAAATAATAATTTATTTAAAATATCATGAAAAATATCTTAAGCTTTTAAAAGTCTAATCATGCATACATTTAATCATACTAGCTTTACAAGAAATATAATAATAAAGATCATCTAAGTTAGTGAGATTGTAAAATATATACATTGTCTATTTTACCCTTGACACACAATTTGTTATCATTAAAATCAAATAATGTATGATCTTATAGGTCAACAATCTCTCCTTTTTTGAAGATGACAAATACTCTGTATTTTTCATTTTTAACCAAAAAATTTAAACTCCCCCAAAGTATATGACATACATGATTCATAAACAACATATGCAACAAATTAAAATTACCTATAAATATGTCATAAAATATCAAATATACTTCAAAATGTATTTATTTCTGCCCTTTTTGATATCGTTAAAAGTTAAACAATAAACCATTTCCTCCTATCAATTTTCAAAAGGGAAGTAATGCATGTTATTAACCATACAAACTTTATAATTAATAATCACAATTTAGAAATCATGACAACTAAGCTCATTTAAGGTCCAATGTGAAATAATCTAATATATGACAATATTAGAAAGTATGTGTATTTCTCTTATGTGTATTTCTCTCCCTTTCAATATCACTTAAAGCAAGTATAAAATGCACATTCAACAATTTGTCAAAAAGTTCAAAACAAAAAAATGCATTCATTCACCAATCATAGATATTCATAAGACCAACTTCATCAAGTGGAGTATAATCATCAAAGCACATCATGTATTTTAAAACTTCATAATAACTCCCTCTAAGTATGTGCATGTGTTAAAAAAATGGATTAATAAGTTTCAAATTTTAAAAGCTCCCCCTACAAATTGAATAACTCAATACTCGATTCTACATTTTAAAAGTAATACATTCAATTCAATATGTCCTCGTTCATCATTAAAAGTTGAGCAAAGAAAATGCATAAATAATCATAATCACCACTATATGCCAACTTATGAATGAATGATGATATAAACTCTCCCTTGAGCATGTCCTCCAATTTCATACATTGATATAGTTGTGAATATCTCAAAGCTATATGAAAGCTATATGAATGCATGAAAGATGACGATAGATAATTATGAAGATAAAATCAATGATCATATAATTATCAAAATCAAAGATCATACAATTATCAAAATCAAACAAATCCGTCATAATAAGTTAGCATGCTATCATCATATATATCCATCCATCAAGATAATGCATTCAATATTATACACAATGATAATTCAATCATATAAACAAAAGAAAAATTAATGCATAGTGAAATAATTAGTAATCATAAATCATAATGATAATATAATCATGAAAACATACATACATGCTTTCACAATTTTAAGCTATTATCCATCCATTATAATCTACTCAACATAATCAACAGCAATATGCTAATGCACTCAATGTTATGATATCACAAGATAGCTATGAAACATTTACTGAGAATAAATTAAATGACCATGACTTATAATCAATAAATTAAGAATTCCTACCAAAACGAATAAATCATGTCGCCTTATTATTTTCTTCTTACATCATGATCAAGTGACTTCCTTCATAAGTTTTTATCAAGGAACTCTCCACCATTTCTTAAATATGGTACCTACAAAAATATTCAAGTTGTGCCCTTTGGTACCCAAACATCCTTGGGTTGTTTAATGTTAGTAATGGTTCATTTTAGAACCCAAACACACTTTATTCCATAACAAGCATTTCTCTTAACAGGACATCTATAACCATTTTTATTACAATAATGGCATACAATTTGATCATTATTTGAGTTACTTGTTATAAAGTAATTCTTATAACATTTTTGTTTCAAATTTGGCTTATAGCTAATTCTTCCTTTGTCAAATACACATTTTTGTGAACTAAGCAAATTGTCCAATATATTTTGCCCATTAGTGAATTTTAAAGCAACATCACTAAGTTCATTATTAATTTTATTGAGCACCTCATTTTTCTTTTTCAAATCATCTACATGTGATTCTACATGCTCATATAATATGCTAGATTTCTCATTTGACGAAGCAATTTTATCATGAAAAGATTTGTTCTCCAATTATAGGCATGTAATCTTAACACTTAAAGATTTATTCTAATTTGTGAGCTCTATCATTTTCTTTTTAAGACATGCATTCTTTTTACCTATTCTTATCTAGTCATGATGCAATTTTTTTTAAATAACCCCTATAAATATTTTTATAGGGACTCGAACCCTTGCTCTCAACATTGTGAGTGCAATAGTTCTCCCACTAGGCTATAAGCCCATTGGTTATCTAGTCATTATGCAATTATTTAAAAGAATCAAGTAGTTTATCATAGCTGAGAGATACCTTATCAAGTTCATCAAATGATTCATCCCCAAATGCCATAAGAGCTAGGTTTGACATTTCACGAGCTTGCTCTTCATCATAGATTCTTCATCACTATGATCATATGTTGCCATCATTGCTTTCTTTTTTTATTTTTTATAGTTAAGTATAGGGCATTCCGTTCGGATATGTTCAGGTTTCTTGCAAATAATTGCCTCATTCTTTCTTTTCTCCATTTTAAAGTTTTCTCTCATGAGATTATTAAAGTTTCTTCTCTTGATTTGCTTCTTGAAGATCCTTCTAAACTTTTTAACAATCGTTCCAACACCTTCATCTTCGAAATCACTCCCATCATCATCACTTCTAACATGGAAAATTTGAATGCAAAGCTTTTCTTCACTTTAGTTCTCTTTTTAACTGTCAAGTCTTCCTTATAAGAAATAAGAGAACTAATCAAATTATCAATAGGTAAAGCATATAAATACTTAGGTTCTTCTATGGCAATTCTCTTTGGTCTCCACTCTTTTAGTAAGGATCTAATAATCTTCTTCTCTTTTTCACTATTTGTAAAAGTCTTTCTTAGTGCTTCAAGTGAATTCATAATATCGATGAATCTAATGTACATATCATGGATACTCTTATATGACTCCATTTTAAACAACTCATATTACCTAGTGAATTTACTAATTGTATACTCTTTAACTTGGTTTATACCCTCATAAACAACTTCAATTTTATTCCAAATTGCCTGAGCAGTAGAACAACTTGAAACTCTTTCTTATCTAGCATATAAAATAAAGCATTCATAGCTTCAAAATTTAGGATACTTTTCTCTTTTCTGACTCATTTCATTCATGTGACGGTTTGGAGATGTCTTCCCCTTGTTCATTTTTAGTACTAGATATGAATGAACCATTATAAATAATTTTCCAAATTTCGTAATTTAAGGCTTGCAAATAAATTCTCATCCTAGTTTTTCAATATGGGTAATCATTACTATCAAAAAATAGAGGTTTAGTGGTAGATTGTTCTTTCTTAAACATGGAATAATTTTGGTTTGCCATTGATCTTTAACTCTAAAAGGTCAAGTCACACAAGAGCACCTTGCTCTGATACCAATTGAAATAGTAGCTAAACAACCTAAGAGAAGGTAAATTGAGTATTTAAAAACTTATGCTATTAACAACACAAATCAACTCAAGCTAATTCTCTAAGCAATGATAAATATAAATTCAGATAATAAATAAATAAAGAGATAAGGGTTAGAGAGGACAAACATAAGGATTTTTATGTGGTTCGACCAACTGTGTTTACGTCCACGCCTCCAAGCTCACCGAGCTTGAGGATTTCACTAAGCGAGCCTCCAAGACTTCAACAATGCTTACAATTGATTTCCAAGGTATTAATAAACCTTTACAACAAGAGATTATCTACAATCTCTTAATCCAAGTGTATCCCAACGCTTACAACCTCTCAACTTAATTTTACAAAATGATTTCTCACAAACACACAATAAGTGTTTACAATTGAAAGCCCAAAATGTGTCAATAACATAATTATAAATTAAAGCTCAAGAACAATTGTATACTAAGTAGCAAGCTCAAATATATCTTCTGAGATTCATTTTGTTTGAATCTAATTGAGCCTTTTTGTAATTGGAGCAGAAAATTAATCGTTATAGACTTTTTGAGTCTCAACGATTTACCGTTAACCTGTTATCAGATCACTATTTTGACATAAGCAAGTTACTGTTGGGCTATAATTCAAATAGTCGGTTAGCTGTTTGCAATTTTCGGTTAGCTATTTGTAATTATCGGTTAGCCGTTAACTTGTCGATTAGACGTTTTCAAGTTTTCGGAATACCGTTAATATTCATCAGAATGTGTTGCTCTATAGACCATGTCAGCGACCTGCTAACTTTATTGTTGGCTAGCCATTAACTTATCGGTTAGCCGTTTGCAAGTTGTTGGATCACCGTTAATATTCATCAAGATGTGTCGCTCTCTAAACCTTATATGCAACCTGCGAATTTTGTTGTCGATTAGTTGTTTTGTTATAGTGGCAAATAGTTTCACTACAGTGATAACTTTCTAAAATTTATAATTTTGCCCCATTCCTTCTCAAACTATATTAAAGCCTTAAAAATTTTGGAAACTACACTATGGCCTAAAAATATTATACATATTTTCAAATAATTATTTTTTAAATATAAAACATTTATATTATGAAAAAAATATTTATTTAAAATTTCATGAAAAATATCTTGATCTTTTAAAAGTCTAATCATGTATATATTTAATTATACTAGCTTTACAAGAAATATAATAATAAAGATCATCTAAGCTAGTGAGATTATAAAATATATGCATTTTTTATTTTAACCATAACATATAATTTGTTTTATCAAAATCAAATATTGTATGACTGTATAGGTCAACAAGTGGCCACATCTTCTTCTAGTTTTACATCTAGAAACAACTTGAACTCCCTCTATCCTCGGATCGAGAATAGGCTTCCCATTTAGTTTTCTTATAAACTGACAAACGTAGGTCGTTTAAAGCCAGATTTCGGAGACTGTAACATACACATTCTTTCTGGAATAATAGACATAACTAGATAATTACTCTCTATACATATCCATTGGGATGCATTTCATGAGTCGCAAGGATATTATCCAACAACTCTTTATTCAAGTTATCCTGAATGAATTGAATCTTTTCTTCCCTGTTATCAGACATCATTCCTAAAGATGTACAAGAACGCCTGTTGCAATTTGTTCAGACACACTTATGACAGGAAACTTAAAGTCGTTGGGCTATTCATTTTCTTAAATAGCTTCTTTTCTCGCAATCAGGCATGTAGAAAATAATTTTAAGAGGTAACTCATCTGCTAATCGTACGTTGACTATGATTAACCAATAAATGTCAATAGGGATGTTATTCCTCATAAGCAATCGCATCCATTTGGACCGAGCTTTACAAATTATAAAGAGAGCATTCTGAGGTAGTGAAAGAAATTGTTTGTGAAGTTTTGCAAGAATTACATTTTTATCCGTAATTTTCGCTTAAAAATAACAATTATTGTGGGAAACTGAAGTAACTAACTTTAATAGTCATAGAGTACAATTATCCACTACTTATCTGGCATAACAAATTAAAGCACACACAAAGAAAATCAGTTCTATAAGATCAAGTAAAACGTGAAAGTGAACAAAACCGAATAAAAATACACAATGTAAAGAAAATGAGTATAATAAAAAAACTTTAATCACATTCTTCCTCTTATTGAATTTACCTTAAATTCCAATTGGATTTCATATATATCTCCCTCCATTTCCTTGAACTATCTTTCTAGGTCCTCAACATGGGACACTAACACTGGTGGCCGTAGATCCCAAACAAGATGTGTTTAATAGATTTCTATCATGCCTTTTAGGTGAGATTTTAGACGTAAAAGTATTTCAAGAGGACTCAAGAGACTCTATCTAATTAAGGCAATGACTAAAAGTGATAAAAGAAAACACAATGGTTAAGTGAACACACTTGCGCAAAATCCAAAATGACATATTACACAATTTCAAATGACAAATTAATAAATGTCAAAAGGTTAATTCAGTCAATAAATATGAAAAGACAACTTAATTATGATTTGGTGGGTCACCTTATGTCAAAAGGTTTCTCAAAATGTGCTTATTATGAAAGGCTTCCATCCCCTTCTTTGAAAGGCTTCCATCCCTTTCTTAGAATCCTTAGCATTTTTGTCGTTGTAAATTTTCTTAAGTTATGCCCGCTGTAATCTTTTTTTCAAACCACTAAGGGTAAATAATACCTTTATTTTTTTATTTGTCATCAAAAGAGGATGAGATGATTTCTAAAAATGTGCTTTCTTCTCCCAAGGAAAAGTGTCGAGTGAGGTTTCAGCTAGAGCTTCAGTGATGATTCTGATGATGGGATGAAATTTTCCCTAATGGTATCAGTTGTTCTTCCTTTGACTTCCATTTATTGGTATTCATGGATGGTGATGAATCGAGTAAGGTATTAACCTCATCAAAAATCAAACCAAAGTGAGTTAACCATTCTAGTAAACCAAGAACAAGTTCTATCTATTAGAGAAAATATAAACAATCTAAGTTTAACATCTTCTTATAAAAAAGTTTTAATTTTTAAAACTTTGGTAAACAGCATAAAAGTCATTGGATCTTCATTTTCTAGGCCATGGAATGATGGAAAACAATTTAACATATTAGGTTTTAACTCAAAACTCCTACCAACTGCATTTGGTTATTTTATGCATGTCATGCTTAAATTAACTAATGGAGTGAAATAATATTTTAAATGGCATCTTTTGTTGTGCTTCTTGTTATTATTGCAAAGCCATGCCAATTTTATCGTCAATTTTAGCCCTTAATACAATTTGTCTATGTGGGCGAAGTGTCTATTTTAGTTCAAGGTCTATATGCTCTAGATTATGTAACAGTGACCTTCGACCATGCATACAAAGAACACAAAAAAATGAAATTAAAAACAAACCTAATGAAAAGAAATCATAAATTACGATATTAACCTTATTACGCTGTTACACATTATTACAAAAACACACTTAAAACCTACACACAAAGTTATTTACACATTATTTACTAAGAAAATTAACTCAACAAATTAAAATTACTTGACTTCATGGCAATAGAACCAAAAATATATTGTGCAAAGTTTATTAAATTCACTAACGCGTGAATCTATTGTAGTATAGATTAATGGGTGACGAGCTTCCAAGGAGGTTGATTTCAATTGTGTAGGGTTAATTTCCTAATTAAGTAATTGGATTTGTTGTGAAGGTTTTGATATATTTTATCCTAAAATTTAAAATAAAATTATAAGAATAAGTTAAAAATGAAACTAGGTTAATGAAGAGCTTGAGGCTCTAGATCCACACTCAATACTGTACTATGAGCTTAATGTTCTTTAGTGCCAATTAAATCTTGAGAGAGAATTTACACTCTTTATAACCCTCACTCTAATAAATATAGTGTCAAGCATTCATTGTGCTAGAGGGTAACGATCCTCTATTAAGTGTAGTGTCAAGAACACATTGTAACAATCTTTCTATCGACAATGTGACAAGACCGTCTATTAAATAACTTAAATTCACTCTCCATCGATATTGAGTCAAGACGACCCATAAATACTAGAGCGGAGTCTCTTTGTAATAAATATAGTGCTAAGTGCTCATCATACTAGACAATAATAATCTTTTACTAGAAGTTGGTATAACTAATGTATACTTAGGCAAGATATACTCTCTATCGACAATGAGTCAAAATAACCACATAAATCAGAGAGAGAGAGAGAGATGAAAAGTAAATCAACTAAGTTAAGCCCATGGAACATGTTGAGGCTTCAACTTTAACTCAAGCTTAAAACTAAATATGCTACTCATAATTAGACTAGGGGTAAAATGGTAATTTTATTGAAATACTTAGAAAATACAAGGTAAAGAGGGAATTAGACAAAATAGAGCACAATTTGGATTCAGGACTGTCAAATTAAGCCCTTATTTGTAGATACAACTAATAAATTATGACCATCAAATGAAAATAATTCGGACGCTCAAGATTGCGCCATGTGGCAAGCTCTGATTTGCTGGAATACGTCATCAGTCAATGCCACATCATCAGTCATTGCCACATCATTGGTCAATACCATATCATCCATCGATCAATACCACGCTATCAATTTTCGGTCCAATAAGATACTGCCACGTCAACGGTCAATACCACATAACAATCAATGCCTATTGAGCCCTATTAAATTAGCATACATCCATACTTGATTCAGACCTCTATAAATGCAATCGAAGTTCATTTTTATCCCCATTTTTTTTGTTCCTTAGGTTTTTAGGGCTTCTAAATCTATTCATGATGTCGATGTCGTCATCTAGGACCCCCAATATGACAAAAAGTATAATTTTAGTCTTTATACTCTTCCTAAGGTTTTTAACTATTCTCAGTCCAAAAACATAATCTATTTTGTTGTTCGATTTCTCATTTATAAGGTTGGCAAATTTTTACGAACCCAATCTAGATCTAGACAATCCCGAAAGATTCGAGTGGGGTTGAACCCGGACCAAATACATGAAAAATGCATAATCCGGCAGCCTTTTTTAAAATCTAGAAATATTTGGGTCTGGTTCCAGTTTTAGCTGAACCTGAATTTCTGAAACTAGGACCCAAAATACTTTTATTTAATTTATTAACTAATTAATTTTTATTATTAAAGATAAATATAAAAGAAAAAAGTTTTAAAAATAAAATAAATTCACACCAGCCACCACCTCTTTTCCTTATCCTCAACATCAATTCAATTCATTATCAATAGCAACAACAATTTAAATCATACTCAACATCAATTTAAATCATCATCAAATTCATCATCGATCATCATTAAAAGCAACAACCAAGCTCTACCGCCATCGAATTCGATATTATCTCTCATCCCTCGTCTCATTTGATCTCATCTCTCTTATGTTCATGGATGCTGAATCTCAAACTTTGCTCGCCGCTCTCATGGCTACCGCCTTTTGGACTTGCTGGTACCTCAGCAGACATATTAAAAAATCATTAATCCCTTCTCGTCGGCGCTTCGGTAATTATTTAATTTTTATTGTTGTGCATAGTCAAATGCAATATTTTAAAACATAATATGGATGTAATTGTAAATTTTATTATCGAAGTAAACAAATTTAGTTTATATCCTATGAATTTGTTATACCTTTCACTATTTTTGCAAATTCTAGAGGGCCAAAAGTGGCTTGCCCGAAAACTTAATCATTCTGGCCTCCATCCAATTATTTGGGTTTAAAACCCGCAATCTGGAAACCTGAATTTTTTTAGGTTAAATCCATACCGGACCCAGAGTTAAATAATTTAAGTTTTTATCTATATCAAAAAAGGTGAATTGTCATCCAAATTCGAAACTGGAAAGGGCACCCAGACCCAGATTTTGTCATCCCTACTCGTTTATCATGAAATAATCATAATACCCCTAAATAGATAAGATACTTAAATTATAACAAAATACACACAATCAAAGTTAAGGACTTAATTATATAAAGTTAAGGATGTTAGTAAGAGTTAGAATGCAAAATAATAATTTTACCTTTTTATAAATATGCACTCTCCAACATTCAACATATACCTACCTTTGAAGGGTTTCTCTCAAAGTCTGGGTTCAGGCCGGGTTTGGACTTGTCCAGAACCAGCTCGGAACAATAAAACAGCTGCCGAGACCTGAGTGTATACCTGTATTTTTCACATGCTGGCTTGGTCAAGTCCGACACCTCTCGGGCATGGGTTTTTAATCTGAGCTTTTCATGCATGTGAATTGAATTAAAACAAAAAAAAAACCCTGTGTTAGATTGTTTCAACATCTTAACTAAATTATTTCAATCCACTTTGCAAATTTTACGTAAATAACATATAAAAATTATTTCAATCTATTATCTACTACCTAAATTCGTTCAATCTCTAACCTAAATTTAACAGCACAATAATCATCAAATAAATTTAAATAAATATAACATCCAATATATTATAAGTTCATAAGTATAATACCAATTACTAACATAACATATGAAAATCTCAAAATATCTAACAACAAGTAAATAACAACTTCATGTCATGCTGCTCGTGATTGTGCCCCATCATGATCACCTAAAATTACCTCCTTCCTAGCAAAAATTTCATCTTCCGAAACTCCACCTAACAACAAAAATGACATATTAAGATTCAAAAGCGTTTTAAGCAAACAAATACTATTATAATATAATTTAAACAACTTTATACCTCGAGAAGTATAAGCCCAAATCTAATTTTGAGCACACATTAAGGATTCTAAAATGTCAAGATGAAGTTTACTATGATGTGGACTCAAAAATCTACCCTCGATACTAAAAGCTGACTTAAAGACAATAGTAGATATAGGAATGGCTAAAATATCCTTAGCCAACTCACCCAAAATAGGATGTTGGCTTGTATACATCTTCCAAAAAGTTAAAATATCAAAGTTCTGAGCAGCATCCAACAATTCCTCATCTAAATATCTATCCAACTCTCACTTAGTTACCTTAATACGCTTATTTTGGCTTCAAATTGTTTCAAATTCATCTATATCCCAATACTTATTCGAATTCGAAGAAGATTACGAATGAACCATTTTTTATCTAACATCCTACCCACTACTCAAAACCATAGCCTTTAATTCATATTCCTTCACTAAATCATAACAAAGCCTATGTGCACATTTAATGTGCTCATCTGCTGTATCACTATTGATCTTTGGAAAATAAAAATTAATCAACAAAATCTTATATCTTAAGTCAAGTATAACAGCCACAATTAACATCAAATAAATTTCATTTCAATATTTTTCAAATTTCCAGCTACTTTATTAGTCATAATACTAATATCAAGGTTATTAGAGGTGCGCCACCCATTAATTGACATTTTCATTTTACATATCAATAGAAAAAACAAATTAACAATAGGGTATTTTGTTCTCGAAAACATCTTCATTAACATGTCAAATGATTTCAAATGCTCCACCATTATGGCTGCTAAATCCTAATCATTATTACTTGGCAAGTTCTTATATTGAGGCTCAGGCTATTGCAACGGAGAAAAAACACTTCTATACATCAATGTTACTTCAAGCATGGCATAAATACAGTTCCAATGAGTTAAACAATCTTACATCAATTTTTTTTTTACAATTAATTTGCAATTGTACAGTAGCTAGCTCAAAAGTTTCAGCTCTTTTTAGTGTTTGTGTCCAGAAATAGCTGCTCTCCCTAATCTTTCCAACCTCATTTTCTATAACTTTCAACCCATCCTGCACAACCAAGTTTAATATATGAGCAGTACATCTCATATAAAAAAAATTTACCATTAGAAATTAAGGTACCAGTATCAAACCTTAACAGTAATTTCTCCACTCTCGCATCATTAGTGGTACAATTATCCAATGACATTGAAGATAGCTTTCTAACCACATTCCGATCTAGTAGACATTTAACTAACTAATTAGAAAGGACATTAACAATATGGGAGCTCGAAACATAGATAAACCTATCAACTATTCAAGTGTCAGTATTAAATACACAAACTTAAAATATTATCACAATTTAAACTTAAGAAAATCTCATTCTTCAAAGTATTTCTACTCATTGGCTTAACTACAGGGTTGGCATGTGCCATCATTTCTCTAAAGCCTTTATATTCTACAAATCTAATTGGAAGCTCATGCATTATCACCATTTTCGTGATCAAACTCCACAAAACATTTTGATCGAAACTATCGTAGCCAATGTCACAAGTTTCATCTTCTTTTTTAATCACTTTGAGACTTCCCTTAAGTGCTACATCTATTTTAGGTTAATATCTTTCAAAACAAGATTCCATGTGTCTATTCAAACTCATAGTCCATAATTGGTATTTAGCCTCTAAAATTGCATTACAATGCATGCACATTGCCTTTTGTTATCCATTAGCAATTACTTTTATACAGTCCTCCCAAACTTTAGAGAATTTCTTATTCTTTCGAGTGCTTTTCACCCCTTTCTTTCCCTTCTTATCATTCGCGGTCGACTCCATAATTTTCTCAACCCCATCCTCATTATCAATGCCATCCTCAACATTATGGGATAAATTTAGAGCACTTGATAAATTGATTTCTACATTGTCTGACATCGTATTGTTATTTATTACAGAAACAATAATAAATAATTATAAATAATTACTCAAATTACATAGTTATAGATATTATGTAATAAATTAACTTAAAAGCAACCTAAATGCTAAACTTAGCTCCTATTAATAAAAAAATCGTACAAATTAATAATTATAAATATTATGTAACAAATTAACTTAAAAGCAACCTAAATGTTATATTCAACTCCTATTGATAAAAAATATAATCTTACGAATTACATAATTATAAATATTATGTAAAAAAATTAATTTAAAAGCAACCTAAATGTTAAATTCATCTCCTATTAATAAAAAAAATAATCATACAAATTACATAATTATAAATATAATGTAACAAATTAACTTAAAAGCAACCTAAAGCATATACATAACACCTAATAATAATAATAATAATTTTATCTTCTTTTTTTTCAAAAAAGCTAGAAAAAGTCAATACCTCGTGGCTATGATGGCGGAGCTTCAGCTAAGAAAAACGATGGAAACTATGGTTGTGCTTTGTGAGAAGTGGAAGAGCTATGCTTGGTAATGGTTGTGCTTTGTGATGGCTCTGCTTTGTAAGTAGTGAGACTGTGAGAAGAGCTGACCGAGGGAGGTTCCTGCTTCATGGAGGTGTGGCTGTGCTTGGTGATGGTTGTGCTTTGTGAGAAGTGAGAAGAGTCGACCAAGGGAGGTTCGTGCCTCGTGGAGGTTCTGTTATGCTTAGAGTGTTGGAGAGTTGGAGGTGCGGCAATGGCTTGTTTCAATGTGTTTCAATGTGTTTAGAACTTTAGATTATGGGTTTACTATTTAGGGCAATGTTTATTAGTATTTATATTTTTCTTTTTTTTTTTTTACTTATTAAAAATCTTAGCACAATTTGGGTTCTAGGTATTTGGTGCCATGACCAAACCCGTGCCCGGAAATTTTCAATACCCAAATCTGCCTTAATAATACAAAACCCATACCACATTCATCGGGTCTAGTCTGGATCTGATCTGGATGGGTATTTTTACCACCTCTACTCTCACTAGACACTTTAGTACACAATGCACTCTTTGGCATATGAGACATTCTTTATTGCTAGCATTTAGTCCTTCCAACATTTTCCTCTTTGAAAATATCCTTGTACAATTCTTGCAACTTTCCAAGGTATGGACATTCATTGTCCTTTTATTTTCCTTGGCACACACAATTTACCCAAATTTAATTTAGTTTGTATAGTTTTAAGCTCTGCCATAGCTTCTTTGAGCTTGTGGACTTCTTGGTATAGTCTTGTGAGACTTGCCAACAACAAGATGAACTCATCATCTGCCTTTAGCCACTTTGTCCGCCAATAAGATAATGTTGGCTCTACTCAACCCAATTTGAGTCCATCATTTCATAATCCCAACTTTTTTAAGTTTGTAGGGAAAAATACATTATGTACAATATAAGAGAAACAAATTGTAAAATAATCAAATCACAAATTGAGACTATAATATAACAAATATTACAGCTGAAATATTAATTACATCAACGAAACGACAACATAAAATAAGACAAATGAATATGATGCAAATCGAGACTTATGTGATAACATAGTTTCCTTGATACAAATTTGCTTATTATTGTTGGATGCTTTAAGATACAACGGTGATGAATAGCTTTAAGAAACAATTGTTAGATGCTTTAAGATTTGAGCAACATCAATAGCTCTAGTAGACTACTAGGTTATTCCACAGTGAACTTCCATCCTATCTAAAGTCTACGAAAATGGATGTATGTACGATAAAAGAAGAATTGAATATTATCTAAATCTATTTTTTTATTTATTAGATCTTTCTGGACATTTTGTATGTCTTTAACTCTCCTTGTCACTCCTTTAAAACGAAAAAGAATGCTAATATATAGAATTCTATTAGGGGCATTTTCGTTTATAAATTTGACTATTTTTAATTCTATAACTGAAACATTTAATTTCATATTAAAAGTCAAATTTAATTAACAGCTACAATTTCAAAATAAATTTTGAATTTAATTAGCAGTTACAAATAATAAATTCTAAAATTAATTACATAATTAATTCTAAATTTAACTAGATGTTACAATCTCTGTAACTCATGTTTTTACTCAATGTAATCTATGGGTATACTTTCAGTGTCAATTTTGCATTCACAATGTAATCTATGGGTATACTTTCAGTGTCAATTTTGCATTCATCATAACATCATACAAATGCATCATTTTAAAGTAATCATAGAGGAGTTTTTTTAAAAAAATATTGAGTTAAAGTAACAGTTGTATCGTTTTTTGAATACTGATTACTTTAAAATGATACAATTGTTAGATGCTAGCATCATACCACAAACAACCCTTACAATACCAATGAATTACAAGCCCATTAACAATAAAATATAAGGTTTAAATAATGAAAACTTGATTTCCAACACCCATGAAAATCAAATTCTTATTTGTTTAATCCAAAAATATATAAATTCCACATATTCTATTCAT
Source organism: Murraya koenigii (assembly GCA_025617385.1). Lineage (NCBI taxonomy): Eukaryota > Viridiplantae > Streptophyta > Magnoliopsida > Sapindales > Rutaceae > Murraya > Murraya koenigii. The sequence continues at coordinate 13,729,211 of CM046814.1, forward strand.
ATTGTTACTTCTATTTTATCAAATAAATATCATCAATTATTCCTTAAATACTATAGGTCATTCCCATTTTAATACCAATTCCCTAATCCAAGACGAAAACTCCGTGTTCACAACTATACGACGGCAACAAATCACCGAACTTTCAAGGGCATTATTGACCATCAAGATCAAACCCTTAATTTTAATTAAAAAAAAAAAACAAAACAAAACACAAATCCCGTTTGGTTTCTCTTATTTAGCTGTGAGGGGTCTTCTTCCATCACGCCTCATCAGGTTCATAATCTCATATTCTCTTTTAGGAAAAAATCAAAATCAAAATTCACCCTTGGGGTTTGGTTTTCGTTATTTTTATTTCATAAAATTCTTTCTCGATGGCTTCTGATAATTTGACCGACAAGAATCTTGTTTTCAGAAAACTTAAAGCTAAATCGGAAAACAAGGTATTTTTTCTTTTAAAAGTTAATTATTTATTTCATTTTCTGGTTTGATGTATGGATCTGATTCAGATCTACGCTATTTGTTATCGGATCTAGAATTTGATGTATTATATTGTTTTGTTTTTAGATGTGTTTTGATTGTAATGCTAAGAACCCGACGTGGGCCTCCGTGACTTACGGGATCTTTCTCTGCATCGATTGCTCTGCCGTTCACCGTAGTCTCGGTGTCCACATCAGCTTCGTTAGGTTATGTTTTTATTTTAATTTATTGGCATAAATGTTTTCGCTTTTAATTTTATATACAATTGCCTATTATTCACGTTTCTTTTTGTGTAGAGAAGGCTTTATACTTTTCATGTACTGATTTTTCATATATTTTTATCCATTAATGCATTTGTTGAAACATCTATGGATGAATTGCTAGAATAAATTTGCGGATCAAAATTCTGTGACATGTATTAAGATGGAGGCACATGGACAGATCGTTTGGTCAAGAAATGTGATCATTTATTCTTTTTAATAATCTATCGGATTTTCAGAATACCACTAGAGATTAGCAAAGATGTAATTTTCTTGTGGTCTTGTTGGCTTTGTATTCACATTACTAGCTGTTAAGATGTTGATATCTATTAAACCTCGTTATATCTTTTGTAAGCAATTGCACCCTTGTTATGATATTGGGGAAGAAGCTGCCAATTTTTCAGAAATAGTTTCGATGGCGTGTCATTTGCAGTAAGGGCAAATTAAAGAATACTGCAGTTTGTACTTTCAAACCTTATATAGTAATTACAAATCTCCCATAGGTTCATGTTCCTTTCACATATCATTATCCTCATTTAAGCTCAACCTGTAGTGACAGTATTAAGGTGACAGTATTAAGGTGTCATTTGCAGTAAGGGCAAATTAAAGAATACTGCAGTTTGTACTTTCAAACCTTATATCGTAATTACAAATCTCCCATAGGTTCATGTTCCTTTCACATATCATTATCCTCATTTAAGCTCAACCTGTAGTGACATTATTAAGGTGTCAATCGTTGTATCAGACCTGAAACTTTTTTCAAATCTACTTGTTTTGTGCAAGTCAGTCAGCTTTTTTTTGCTGCCCTTGTATTTTCAGTTAATTGCAAAGCTTACCCTGTTGTTATCTTTTTTGGTACTCTAATTGTCTGTGGACTGATATTTATCTTAGAAAGAAAAGCATCCTAGATAAAAGCTTATATCACAAGAAACCCCAGATAAGTTGATAGAGATTCATGTGGTTTAAAAGTAGGTAGTGGGTATTCAAGGTGGAATCATAACTTCATGTAAATTGTTTGAGGTGGCGTGCATTTGTTCTGTCCAATCTAGGTTCTTGATTTCTTGCAGCTACAAAATGCTTTTTTGGCTCGTACGGTTATCCAGCTAATAGGATTGTTTCTATAAGCTGTCTCTCATCGTTTCTTGGGTAATGGGGAACATATGTGATCTTTAACTTAAAAAGCTTGAAACTAGACGATTATTGTGATTAAAAGCAATATAACTGGTTTAACATTGGTAAAGATAACTCCGTCAGGTTTCTGATCCCTTGAAATTTATTTATGGTTGTTAGTATTCTGAGCGACTGTTATCCATGCTTCATTGTTGATTATATGGTGGTAACTCACCTTTAAATCTTTTTTGTTTTCCTCATTTGTGGATAAGTTGGTTTCACTGTCTAAAGTGTAGCGATGAAGCTTTGCAAGGAAACCTTTCATCTTTTTCTTTTCTTTTCTTCTCCAATTTTCAATGCATTCCGTGTTCAATTTGGATGTCTCCTCTCCCAAAGAAGTTCTCCATGTTAAGATGTTTCTGGATAATAGAAATCTAAGTGCTTGTGATCTATGCTTCATTTACGACCTGCAATCTGCCTTTGATATTTCTTCTTTCATTTGTCTATTTATTTATGGTTGCTACTTGTGTGGGTGTTTTATTTAACGATTACATATTGTTGGTGTCTGAATGTAAGTTGCATAGTGAAACTATTGGAGGCAGCTCCTTGATCTTTTGTCTTTTGAATGCTTCTCTACCTTATATTGATCACTACTTGCCTCCTTTGGAACTGATATATATATATATATATATATATATATGTATGTATGCTTACAAATTGAGCCTTGCGACATGCAATAGTACTTTTCCGTTGAATTTTAATTTTAGGGTAAAAGGATAATGTCGTAAAATCTTTTATTATTATCAAGATGTATAATCTAAAGATGAGGGAGTATCTCCCTATGTGTTTGTGTGTGCATGTCTTTTTGGTTGCATAACGGATGAACACAAATTTACTTTTGGTGTTGACAATCATGCTAGATTTTTCGTTTTCTTAGTCTTCATTTCTGATTAGCATGAGGGGGTGCAATGTCTTCATGTTATTTGTTTTATCATGGCAAAGTCACATCCTCTTTTGTCTAGTGATCAACAACCACCACTAAATGTTTGGCTTTTCATGAATGAAATGCATCTTCCCCGCTTATATTTTCGCCGTATTCTCCCAATTCTTGGTCTACGTCTACATTATTGATTAAGTAAATTTGGATTATTGGTTAATAAGATTTGGAACGACACCGATATTCAAATTGGTATCTTGCCTTGCTCACTAACTCTTATCTACTTACACCCCGAATTCTTTCTGTTGAAATCCTAAATTTAAAAAGATAAATAAATAAAATAAAATCTCATTTGATGGGATGCTAGACTATTTTGTATAGATACAAAGACAAAAGGGCCCATACTGCAATCTTTTTCTATTTGCAAGGATCCCATCGGAGCGCCTTCTACTTCTAATAGGACATGGATTAGATCAAAATCATTCTCAACTAGTCCAGAAGAAGTGATCCCCTTTCTTCTATCGAGTCCGGGTAAAGATCAAAGGTCTTGAGCGACTGATCCTGCAGAACAACTCAAAAGATAAAGAAGTATCGTCTAAAAACATATCTTTCCGTTGCACCGGTACTAAGTACTCAAGGAAACAAAATCCGTAAATTTATTTATGATTCGGGTTTTTAGCACGGTTAAATTTTTTTTGTAGGTTGAATATTAATCATTATTGATAATCTTGGGGTTGTTTATGTGGCTTTGGTTCATATCTGCACGAAATCATTGTCATTTATATCATATATTTCTTAGATTTTATTGACTACAATGAAATATAAACACATTGTAGAGGCACCTTGAATTATGAAATTAGTTTGAAATCATATTGTTATGTTTTTCAAAGACGTTCTCTGGATTTCCTTTTGGGTTCCCTCCTGCCCTCTTCTTAGCTGCCTCTTCTTATACATTAGAGGGAGGAGGGGTCCCCAGTAAGGGAAGTACTCTTCCCATTCAAGAAGATTTATTACTCCCCTGCTGTGGGAGCTTGAGGGGGGCATCTAGAATAAGAGGTTTAACCCCCAAGTAGTCTCTAAAATAGATATCTTGTTTTTAGGATGGCTCATATGTTACTCTTTTCAGACTGAAAGTAAGGACAGTATTAATGAGGGGGAGGGGTACCTGGGAATTGGGATCTACATGCTCTTGTGATTTGATTATTTTCAGGTTCACTTTGATAGGTTTGAACTTTGTGAACACTAGCTTTTATTTAAAGAGAAGAGGCATAATTGGTTAAAATAGATAAGCTACTATATTTGCTTTCTGTTCTGTTATAAAATCTAGTCATGTTTAATCTTGACCATCCCGAGCAAGAAAATTTACATTTTCAGTCATACATTTATATGCAATTCATATTTAATTACTCAAAAATAAATTTTTAAAAAAAGTTTTAGTATTTTAAAATCCAGTCATGTTTAATCTTGACCATCCCGAGCAAGAAAAATTACATACAGTCATACATTTGTATGCAATTCATATTTAATTATTCCTATTTTAACCTAGAATAACTGTATCTTTTCTGAATTTTTGCTCTAGAGGATTTACTTTTTCTTTTAACATGCCTGGCATGTAGTTTCGAAATGTCTTGTGTGTCATATGGATGAAACGAGATTGTTTAGCAAATTTATTTTCTAAAGCTGAATTTTTCTTCCTTTTCATATAGGTCAACAAATTTAGACTCGTGGAGTGCTGAGCAGTTGAAAATGATGATCTATGGAGGAAACAACCGTGCACAAGTTTTCTTTAAGCAGCATGGATGGACAGATGGAGGCAAAATTGAGGCTAAGTATACTTCAAGAGCTGCTGAATTATACAAGCAGATTCTTGCAAAAGAAGTTGCTAAAAGTATGGCAGAAGAGGCAGGCTTACCATCATCACCTGTTGCATCTCAGCTGGCACAAGCAGCTAATGCGCTTCCAGATGTTAAGATTCAGGAGGCTCTCAAAGAAAATTATCAAGGAAGGCAAGAAACTCAAGATGCTCCTGCTTCGCCAAAAGTTTCTCATACAGTTCTTACCAGTACTGTCAAAAAACCACTTGGTGCAAAGAAATCAGGGAAGACTGGGGGGCTAGGTGCTCGAAAGCTAACTTCAAAGGTAGATTTCATTCTTTCCTGTGTTCATTTTGATTGTATGTAGATGTATGTTAAAAGTTATCTTGGACTGAAATTTTCTATTTTGAGGTTCATTTCTGTTGAAATGCCTTTTTTAAGCAAAACATTTTGATTAATGCAGCCAAGTGAAAGTTTATATGAGCAGAAGCCTGAAGAACCTTCTGTCCCTGTTTCTTCCTCAACCAGCAACACCTCATCAGTTAGTTCATCTTTTGCATCTCGCTTTGAGTATGTGGATAATGTCCAACCTTCTGAGTTGAGTTCTGGTGGCCCACAAGTGCTTAGCCATGTAGCTCCACCAAAGTCGTCAAGCTTCTTTGCTGATTTTGGAATGGACAATGGTTTTCAAAAGAAGTCCAGCTCCTCAAAAGTACAAGTAAGCTATTTGGCCAGGCAGAGTTAACTAGATTAATGCAACTTAGGCTGCATAGGGTAGCTTCCATGTAGACCTTATTATCAACTTGTAGGCTTTTGAAACTCTAGTCCAGAAATGCAAGTAGGACTTTCTTGCTTTGATTGAGTCCAGGGAAAAATACTTGACAGACATGTCAATCTGAAAATTCCTATTAGGCAGACACAGAAGTATAAGGAATACTGTAATACACATTATATGCACTCATGATAAATTTCTGATCCTATGTATTAAAGTTACCTTTAGATATTTTTTGTTCTCTCTCTTAAATAACTTGGATTTTGCTAATGTCTCAAACATGAGTCCAATGGCTGTAGGAGATGTGCCATTGTCATAACCTCTGTAAAAATGTCATAGTTTTCTTGATAGTTGAGTTGTGGCTTATTGTGTTGCATTTATCACTTAAATGATGGATGTTTTAGCTCAAAGTTGATGTTGGTTTGGCATCAGAACATGTTAAATTTGGAATAGTGTTCTGCACAAGCTTGGTTAAGTTGCTGAATATACTATGGAAAAAGGATTTTGAAATATATATTCATAAGTGCTTTTTGGAGTAAGTTTAAAATTTGTATTCGGGTGGTCCACATCTTTATGAAATCATTCTGGGTTTATAACATTTAGAAATATGAAGCAGCATGACAGGTTTTAGTGCTTTTGGTGCTTTTTCATTTTGGTGTGTGGATGTCCAACTATTTGTACAAGAGTTGCTAAAAGACAAAAAAAAATTCATGGCATTGATTGTGCAACAAATTTTGTATTTTTAGCAACTCTGTGTAAAGAGTTTGATGCTGGCACTGCACCTGAGATTTCCATACACACACTTCAGCATCCTGACATGGATGTGGCGCTTTCTTCTAATTGCATACTAATATTTTCAGATTCAAGAAACTGATGAAGCGAGGAAGAAGTTCTCTAATGCAAAATCTATTTCATCATCCCAATTTTTTGGGGATCAGAACAACGCTACTGACATGGATACTCAAGTTTCTTTGCAAAAGTTCTCAGTATGGGCCCTTCCTTACGCAGACTTACTTGGCAAATTTTGTTTAGTGATATTTTGTTTCAAGTGAATATTTTCTGGATGTGCTTATGTTTCTTCCATGTGTTATCCTAGACCTTACTTTAATCACAAATTGCTGACTTGGTAATGCACATTAGTTGTCAATTTTTTATTATTATTAAAGTAAAACCTCTCTGTAGTCATATTGTTGGGGCCAACTAATTTTATTACTATAAGAAGGGCATAACTTAGTTGGGGTTTAGTGGAAAAATTGTTATTTTGACTTAGTTATCCTTAGTGTAAGTAATATAGAGGTGTAGATACATTAATATTCCATGAAGCTCTAAACATGCTTGAGAAGCTAGAAACATTTTGGCTTCAACAAGAAAGTGTAATAGTCAGTTATTATACGTACTTGCAAGTTCAAAGATGTGGTAGCAACTCTAAAGAATAAATCATTGTATCAAACAATCTTAAAAAAGTATTTTATTCTATATTAAATCTTTAATGTAACATGTATATTTTTACAATATATAAATAATTATTATTATGTGGAGGCAAGTTACGTAAGATGGGATATAGAAAACTTATAATTTATTACAATGTAGAGTTTATTCTTATTTATAAATGGCTCAAATTGGTATCAAATTTTTTTTCTTTGACTGCATGGAAGTTATTCTCATATAGAGTATTACTAAAGAGAGGTTTTACTGTATTATTATTATGCGAAGTGTTGTGGGAAAGGGCTGTTTGAAGTGTGTTGGTAGGAAATGAATGAACAATATGGATCAAGGCTGCCCTCCGTTGGTTTCTAGAACTAAGGTTATTATATTTATTTGCTAGTATGGATCAAGGCTGTCATCATTTGGTTTCTAAAACTAAGTTTACTATTTTATTTGCAAAACTTGCATTTTACAACAATAAATAAATCAAGTTGAAGCACTACATTTTCTCGACCTGATTATTTTTAAAAGAATTTTGTAACTAGACCCTAGACCTTGTCTAAGTTATTTTTTGGTTTCTAGAACTAAGGTTATTATATTTATTTGCAAAACTTGCTTTTCAGCCTTGATGTACCTGTATAATTATATATTAGCTTTTATTGTCAATATTATTATTATTGAATTATTTAGTAATTGCTCTCTAAGGGCCTTGTGAAATGGAGTTTGTAGAATGGTGATAATGTTATTCGTTATTTCTAGGGTTCAACGTCAATTTCTAGTGCTGATCTATTTGGTCACGATGCTGACAATGCCTCCCTTGATCTTGCTGCTAGTGACCTCATCAATAGACTCTCATTCCAGGTGCTTTGAAATATTGTGATATTCATAAATTGCTGTTACTAAAACTAAATATTGTGATGAGGCTTAGTGTCTTAAGTATTGAATATTGCTCATTTTTATCTATAATTTTCTTTCTTTGCAATTCTCTTCATTTCATTTTCAAGGCACAACAAGATATCTCTTCCCTGAAGAACATTGCGGGAGAGACTGGAAAGAAACTTAGCTCCTTGGCGTCAAGTCTGATAACAGATTTTCAAGACAGAATACTTTAGAATATGTGTCAGAGTTTGTTACATTTACCAGCCAACTTCTTGTGTAGGAAATGTAAAATAAGTTTGATCATACAATTCTTTCAGAAGACAAATAAAATATCAGAACTCTCCAGGCATACTGCCGACTGAGCTTTTTGTTATGGTTTCAGCAGTGTTTTGTTTTGAGACTAGTTTTATGTGCCTTCAATTTGGTGAATCAATTAAATTTTATGTACCTTTCGTTGTAAACCAAGGAACACATACTAATATATATAAATATAATATTGTCATGTTGCATTGCGGCCTGGGTATTTTGTTAAAACAGCGTGCGTATTATGTACTTTCTGGCTTGGCAATTTTGTTGTAGCCCAAAGTGAGTAAGGCTTTTAGACCTTAGATATGGAAAAATCGACCGGGCCGGGTTACTCCAAAAATCTCCAAGTAACTCCAAATCTCCAACACTCACATACACACATATCACATAAATATATGTAAAGTTTTTTTGTAACCTCTTTTGTGGATAATAAAATCACATATTGGTCATATTGTTCTTTTCTTCTCTCTAGTATTCTTATAAACCTCTTTGCTTAGCTAACTTAAGAAGTTTATTAGGTTTACTTAGTAAATTTATGCCAGAAGTTGTCTAAATGTCGCATGGGTTGCTGACGGGATGCGCAGCAACCCGTACAACACTTAAACAACTTCTAACACAAAGTTGCTAAGTAAACCTAATGAACTTCTCAACTTAGCTAAATAAAGAGGCTTACAAAAATGCTAGAGAAAAGAAAAAAGCAATATGGCCAATTTGTGATTTTATTATTCATAAAGAAGGTTACAAGAGACACATATTTGTATGATATGTGTGTGTGTGTGGGTGTTTTAAATATTGGAGATTTTAGAGATTCGTGGAGATTTTTGGAGATGTCTAGATTGGTGAGTGCTTACCCTTATTCATAGTGTGGATCTCCTAGTTCTAGAGTTATCTATACAAGTTATACAATTCAATTCGTACAAGTAACTATCTAGATAAGGATAAGGTTATAGATAGGGATAAGAATAAAATAGTGATAAGGATAAGAACTTTTTATTTTTTAAAATAATGGGATTATTTGAACTTATTAATTAATTCTTTATACTCTTTTTAGTTAAGAATTTTATATATAAATAATTTTGAAAAAAGTTATTTAATTAATCTTTTTTTTTTCATAAATTTTCGTCAATTTATTCAAATAAATTCTTTTAACTATAAATAATTGATATCACTAACTAAGAAAAATAAAATTCAGTTTAAAAAGTATGAAATAAAGATCATGATATATTAAGAAAAACTAAAAGAATGAATTCAAACGGAAGTGAAATTGAGCATATAGTTTGTAAAATATAACAGTAGAGAGAGGGAATATATAATAGTAAGGTAGGGAGAGAAAGATATTAGTGACAGATAATTTTGAAATTTTTAAAAAGGGGTGTAGAGAGGAATTTTGAGGGTTCAAATAGTCTCACCCCTTTTTTTAAAAAATAAAACTATGAATTAGAATAATAAATTAAAATTTAAAAAAAGAAAGCTAAATCCCTAATTTATATATAAATAATAATTCAAAAAACCTAAAATTATAATATTAAACACTCTTAAGCGTTAATTAATTAAGAGAGTGCTTGAATTAAAGAATCCAATATTAAATAAATTAACTCTATAAACTTTTATTTGTTTTATTTATTATTTTATTTTGAAATATCATTTTTAATTTATTGTTGATTATACAGCTTATTAACTAATTTCAAGTTCACAAAAATTTAAAAAATTGAAAAGATAAGTGAAAGCTTAGGCCCGACTCAAGCTCGACCCTTATACTTCTCTAATGGGCTTGGGCCTGTACTTGGAAAAACCCAGCCCAAGCCTGCATTTTGTCATCCCTAGTCAAGACTAGGTGCAGCAGAACCATTATTCACTTAAGCTTTGTTGAGGCTTAGGGATGGCAATAATACCCATAAACGTGCCAAAACCCGTCTGCTAAAACTCGTCCGTTATAAATAATTTTGCGGGTTATGGATGAGTTTAGTATTAAAAATTGAAACCCGCACTAAGTTGCAAGTGGGTTTGATAATAATAACTAAATATTCGATGAATACCCATATAAATATCCACCAAACCCGCAGTTTTTTTCAAATATTTTTAATTTAATTTTAATTAAAAATAAAATTAAATCTAAAAATATATAAATTAAATAATTATAAACATGTCCCGTGTAGTGTGTGTATGTTGCAACTCATAACCTAACCTAAACTCCTAAAGGAAACGTAAATTATTTCCTATTATAATTTTGTATGGACTATTATTTGTTAACTTATTGCATAAATTATTTTATTATTATAATTTGTTCTTTGAATTAATATTTTTAATCTTAGTTATTATTGTAGGAATCATGTTGGATGGGTGTAAATGATGGTGAATAAAATGCAGATCATTACTCTTGAAACTTGTGTTGAATAAAAATGTGAAATAATGATTGTTATTTAACTTAATGCATGAATTATTTGTGGTTTTTTTTATGTTTAAATTTAAGAATTTGTGTTGGATTGATGTTGAAATTTTAAATTTTCATTTACATTGATTAAATTTAGAATTAAGTATGTTACGTGGAATTTTAGATTATTAATATAAATTAATATATTGAATATTTGTGATATTAAATATAAAAACCCACAAAAAATCTACCGAGTATCATTACGGGTTTCGTAATTGTTAAAACCAACAATGGGTGGATATTCTTAAAGCATTAAAACCCGCAAGTAGTGCACATGTGTGTTTAGTAATTTAAATTTTGTGCGGGTACGAGTTTGGTAATAACAGCCCCGTGTGAGCACTGTCTATTGTCATTCCTATTTGAGCTAGCCTTTTCCATGCCTAATTTTCATTTACTAAATATTATTTTAATAGTTAAAAAAAAAGAGTGGAGCTTTTAACAATCCTCTAAAATTTTTATAACACTCCTTTTAAATTTTATTTTTTAAAAAACTGTTAGTTTAATTGATAAAATATAAATCTTGTTGTAAAACTTTATCCTAAAAGGAATTTTTTTTAAGTTTTTATTTAAAAATTGATACAATTAATAAAAATCTTAAATTATTTTACTTTTATTATATAATTTTTATTTTCATAACTCTGAAATCATATAATTTTTTTTTTTAAAAAAAATATTTTTAATTAAAATTTAAAATAAAACTATAAATGATAAAATGGAATAAATGTAAAATTTTGTTAAAAGAATAATTTATTCAAGTATTATATTGAGTTCCCTTTTAAAATAAAAAACAATTAATTTGTTTTTGGCTATTTAGATCATTTCTATTAAAAATAAATTTATGAGCAATTTAAAGGGGAGGTCAAAAGACCTTCTCAAAGAAAATAAAAATCTTTAAAAGTTTTCATAACTCTTTTGGATTTTACATTAATTGAGTTTATTAAAAAATTCAAATATAGGTTTGAGATTTAGAAGGATGGCAATGGGGAGGGAAGGGGAGGGTACCAACATCCCTGTACCCTTCCCCAATATTTTGCCTAGTCCTGGTCAAACAATTTTGACGGAATCTCCATCCCCGATCTTTGAATAACTGATAAGTTTTAATTTTTGTATTTAATTTAATCATATTAAAATAAAAAATTGAAATAAAAGTAAAGTTTGACAATATATCTTACATTAAAATTAATTCAATGCAAAAGTCACAATATTAAATACAAATGATCAGAATAATTATTTTCATCTTCATTAATCTTCATAATCATGTAATAAAAAGAAAGAGAAAAACAAATAAAAACAAAAACTTTTGGGCCAACAAGATCTATTTGGCCTTGTTAATGTTTGGAATTGAAATTTAGGATTATAATTAAGGCCCAAAAATTTAACAATATAAATATTTTGATATTTATTGTTCATACCAATATTTAATATTTTACAATTTAAATTTTATTATCTATTCACTAATAATTTTAGAAAAATAAAATAAAAATAAAAATAGAAAAATGGGGAAATAGAGAGGGGATGTGGATTTTACCTCATCCACATCCCTTCCCTAAATAAGAAGTTGGATAAACAAAAATCATCACATCCCCTTTCTAAAAAAGAATTGGGTATAAAATCGTCCACATATTTTCCCCGAATGGAGAAAATTTTCAAGAGTCATTGTATTGTGGGGATTTCTACCATCCTTAAATATTCACAATTAAGCTCGAGCTTTCGAAATAACCTTGGGCTTTGCCCATTTATTTTGTCATCCCCGGAAAGGTTGAAGAAATATTGTGAAGTTAGACCTTTTTATACATTTTTAAAATTTTCATAAAACCCTTTCTTATTGAAATTACTTAAACATTCAAATATGAATTAATTCATTTTTTGCTTTGAATTAAAATTTAATTAAATACTTAAATAAATAATGACAATATGCAACTAAGGTCATTTTAGTAACTTAAAATAATCTATTTTGATTTTAAGACAAAGTAAACTCATCAATGATAATACTACTCATTCTGATTCTGATTCATACAAATAAAATAAAGGAAAATTATCAGTCATATATCCTTAAATGTCATCAATATTATTTTTACTACAATACTTTTAATATGTATAATTCGTATACCCTAAGTTGACAAAAGACATATGTCGTCCACCATACCGTTTGCTACCATTAAGAAGTTAATAGAATTTTAGTAAAACGATGATTTTGCCCTTTAAACAAATAAATAAGAAGCCGTGATAAAAAACAGCATGTCATTTTCTTTCAATGAAATGTATTGTTTTTTGGACGACATGTCGTTTAACTGAATATAAGCGTATGACATGTCGTTTTACTAAAAAAATAAATGTATGACATGTCGTTTCACTAGAATATAATTGTATGATATGTCGTCTTATTTGAGTGAAATAACAAACTTTTACAGACATGTCTGTTAACTGAAATGCTGAAGGATGACATGTCATTTTTCCAGACGATATGTCGTTTGATTACCCAAAAAACCAGGAAAATAAAAAGAAACACGCACAACACACATGACCGAATCTCTTGTTCTCTTTTTTTCTTATTCTCTTTATACACACGCACACAACAAAAAAAGCACAGGGAAAGCTAATAGCATACTTATACGGTAATTTTTCTTGAAGAGATTCTTAGTCATATAAATTAAGAGACTACCTCTACGTCTGCCGTGCTATCTCTAGGGTTGGCAAAAATTCGGGCTGAATATTATATATATAAAATTTAAAATTTTATATTTATAAATATATTTTTATTTATTTTATTATTTTTAAATTTATTTTAATAAAAATAAATTTAAATTTATTTTTTCTAGGATTTTTAAGCTCAAATTTTATAATATAAAATTTAAATTTTTATATTTATGAATATATTTTTATTTATTTTTATAATTTTAAATTTATTTTAATAAAATTAAACATGAAATATGAACTTTAAATATTTAAATTTTTAAATATATTGCATAAATGTATAAAAAAAATGTAATTATTTAAAATAAATTTCAAGTAATTATTTTAATAATAAAACTATATGTCATCCAATAACTTTCAAGTTAAATGATATGTCATTAATTAATGTTCAATATAAACGACATGTCGTCTGAAAAAACGTTGTTATTTCCCTTATATGAGACGACATATGATACAAATATATTACAGTATAACAACATGTTATATAGTAATATTTCAGTAAAACAACATGTCGTCTGTAAATTAATATATTTTACTTAAAAAAGACAATATGTCGTTTTTTATAGTAGCTTCTCCTATGTTAAAAGACCATCCTACTGTTATGACATCAATATATTCTAACGGTTAATAACGGATTGGTGGACGGCAGAAGTGTTTTACCAACTTAGGGTATACGAATGATACATATTAAAAATATTGTAATACAAATTATATTGGTAACATTTAAGGGTATATGACTGATAATTTTTTTTAAATAAATTTATTCTTATTCACATTCTTTATTCCAATTTCAGTCTATTTTGATTACTGATTAATAAATACGTTATTAGGATTAAGTATTGGTCAGATAACGAAAAATTCAACTCAACCTAACCTATAGTTAATTAATATTGTTAGTAAAAAATATAAGAAGAATTTACGATATTTATTTGCATCCTTTATCAATACAAATTACATTTTTATTTTGACCATTATACGTGAAATACTAACTGATCAACTCAAGAGGGGGTGAATTGAAATTTTAAAAATAGTGCTAAATTAAATTAAACATAATTCAATCAAATCAATGAAATTCGAAATAATAAAGCTAAAGTACAATATAGTAAAAGAGGATAAGGGATAGAGAAATGCAAACATAAGATTTTTACGTGGTTCGACCACACGTGTCTATGTCCACATCTTTAAGCTCACCGGACTTAAAGATTTCACTAAGCACGTCTTCAAGGCTTCAACAACATTTACACTTAACTTCTAAGGTGTTAATGAAACTTTACAACAAGAGATTATCTCAATTCTCTTAATCTAAGTGTTTCCCAATACTTACAATTATTCGACTATGATTTTACAATAAAAATTACAAAAGATTTCCTCACACACACAATATGTATTTACAATTAAAAGGTCAAAGTGTATTTTAATAAAATAATTTATGTTTAAAGCTCAAGAATAATTATATGCTCAGTAACAAGCTCAAATATAACTCTTAAAATCCATCATGTTTGAATTTAATTGAGTATTTTTATAATTAGAGCTGAAAAGTAGCCGTTATAAATTTTTTGAGTCTTAATGGTTGACCATTAACTTATTGTCAGATCACTGTTTTGACTTAAACAAGTTACTATTAAGCCAAATTTTACATAATCGGTTAGTTATTTACCCATTGTCAGTTAGCCGTTAGTTTCTAGAAATTAGACTTTAACTCAACTCGATAATGGTTAGCCATTTTTTTCCTTATCGGTTAGCCTTTGTTTCCAAAGACTAAACTTCAATTCTACTCAATAATGGTTACCCGTTTACATGTTATCAATTAGCTGTTTGCTATAGTGAATTTTTTTAAAATTATCATTTACCCCCAAAATTTTAGGAATCTTACTATAGCCTAAAATCTTTACAAATCATTTCAAATAAGTCCAATATTAGAATTTCAAATAATACTTGTTAATTTCAAAGTTCTCAAATCTTTTTCAATTTAATCTATAAATTTGAAAATAACTAATTTCATAAAATCATTTTTCCTTTTAGTATAAACCTGTATATTAATGATTTATTTACAATGTCATGGAAAATAAATTGAGCTTTTAAATACTTAAACATACATATATTTAATAATATTAATTTTATAAGAAATATAATATTAAAGATCATCTAAGTTAGTGAGATTGTAAAATATATGTATTTTTTATTTTACCTATGACAGATAGTTTGTTATCATCAAAATTAAATACTGTATAACTGTATAAGTTTACAATACATTGTCATAACAATTCTTGAATTAAATTTATTAACTGGTTAGTTTTTTATTATTATTTTAAACATTATTTATCTGTTGGAGTAGGATGACAAGAAGAGTTAAAATTACAAGTTATTTTATTACATTTGAGTCATAAATACCGCACAAGAGGAGGGTTTAATATATGCTAAATAATAGAAAAAAATTGATAATTAAATAGTTAAAAAATAAAAGAAGTTTATTTGAGAGATTTGACAAAGTAAATATAAAATAAAAATTGGAATAATGAAGGAATTGTTTAACTTTTTATAATATAAATAAATGAAAAAAAATAAAAAAATTCAAAAGAGTTGTTTATGTTAGGAAATAATTATTTTGCCGTTCCGAAAATCATGGAAAAGATACCAATTTCCTAATTCTGAAGGTGCCAAGGGACTTTCGCAATTTCAGTTGTACCGTCTCTACTCGATCAGCCTATATCACTTAAAATTTAACACAGCAAAGCAAGATAAAGCAAAAAAATGGCGGCTGTGTTTTCCCTCTCATTTCAAAAACATTCCCAAAACCTCTTCCCGCTTCTTTTTTGATTTTGTTCTTTTCAATTCAATTCGATATTAGTTCTTCCACCACAACAAATACAAAACCAAAACCTCCCCAAAATTCAGATCCAACTCACAAAATCAAATATTGCAAAAGACAACCGATCGATTACAATATTCTAATGGAGACCCGTTCCAAAACCCTAGATGACGAAACTGACCCTGTTTTTGCTCGTGAAATTGTTGATGAAAAAACCCTAGATCCATCTGGGTCGTCACCCAAAACCCTAGATGACCATCTCCATCCTTCAAATCACTCATTGACATTGACTGATCTCGATGAAGATCAAGATCAAAACATTGACGACGATGATGACTACGAAGAAATTTATAAGGATATAAAGCCTATAAGCAATTCGTACGGACGATATAATTGGGGGTCATTCTCGCTCTCTCAAATTAAACCTACTGGAGTGGTTTGTTTTTCAATTTTTTTTTGTAATTAATTTCAATTTATGCTTGTTTTTAAGAAATTTATATGTTGTTTACTGGCTTTTATTTTTGCAGGGTGCGGGGCTTGAGAACTTAGGAAACACATGCTTTATTAATGTTATTTTGCAATGCTTTACTCATACTGTGCCTCTTGTTCAAGCTCTTCGTTCTTTCCATCATCCCAAGCCCTGTGATGGTAAATTACTTTCTTTTTGGGTTTATTATACATTAATGTTAGTAATATGTTATCTTGTTAATGTGATTTAGATTTTAAGGAAGTTGCAAATTTTTAGGTGCTACCGCAGGATTTTGTGTTATCTGTGCTCTTAGAGACCACATTGAGCTATCATTAGTTTCTTCAGGAAAAGTTCTCTCTCCGCAGAAACTTGTTGACAATTTAAACTGTATCCTTTTCAAACACACTTTGATTTTCATAAATATTTGATATTTAGAAGGGCTCTTATTTTGATTAGTTCTTCCTGATCAATTGCAATCCTTAACTTATATGTATAATTAGATATTTCATCATTTTTTCAAAGATATCAGCAAGAAGATGCTCATGAATTCCTGCAATGCTTATTAGATAGACTTGAAAGTTGTTGTTTGGATTCTAAGACAAATGATGAGAGTTTGTCTTCTCAAGAAGATAACATAGTGCAGCTGGTTTTTGGTGGTCGTCTCGTTAGCAAAGTATGAAATGTCTCAGTATCTTGATCTTCAGCTTTATTGAATGTTTTTATTAATTTCTTTTATTGTTTCTTTTAAATCCTGGTGTCTGCTTTTCAGTTGCAATGCTGCAATTGTGGCAGTTGTTCTGATACTTATGAGCCATTGATTGATCTGAGTTTGGAGATTGAAGATGTGGGATCCCTTGAAAGTGCACTTGAGTCCTTTACTAAGCTGGAAAAGATTGAAGACACAGAGACAAAGTTTACTTGTGAGAACTGTAAGGAACAAGTGTCAGTGGAGAAGCAACTTATGCTGGACAAGGTCCCTTCAGTTGCAGCATTCCATTTGAAGAGATTCAAGACTGATGGATCCCATGTTGTAAAGATTGACAAGCATGTGGAGTTCCCTCTAGAGCTTGACCTAAAGCCTTACACCAGTGATGGTCAAAACAGTGATGTGAGTCAATCATCATCAATTTATTACTTATTACTTTTATAACTTTAGGTAGTGTTCGTATATGTTTATGTAAAATGTTAACATTACTCTAGTTTGTCTTCAATGAACATTATATTTTGTCTCTCTTTAGTATAAGACTGATTAACCAGTTCTTCTGTGCTGATCAATTACAACAGGTGGAGTTAAAATATTGTTTGTATGCAATTGTGGAGCACACTGGATCTTCTCCTACTTTTGGGCATTACTTTAGTTACATACGCTCCTCTCCAGATTCATGGAACAGGCTAAATGATTCAAGGGTAATTGTCCTCATAAGTGTTTGGTTTTGGTTACATAACAATAGAATAGTGAACTAGAATTTGAGTTGTGTATTTATTTTTCTTTTTCCTTGTCTAAATTTTGTAGCTGTTTGTTGTGATTGTGTATTAATTTGGCATTAAAATTTCTCTGTGCAAGCTTTAAAGAACTTTATCGGTTTTCTTACAAGTGTCTTTGAGATATAGGAGAAACTGTCGTTCTGAGGTGATTTGCTTTTGATGAATAATGGTTATTCCGGTTTAGATTTCAGTGGCCAATTGAACTGCAGTATGCCAAATTAATGTTTGGATCTGTGTATTGTTCATGACTTGTTGATGAAAATTATGTTCAGCTGCCTTTGCATTTGTATTTTAAAAATGGTTGTTGGAATATCATATTTAATTGCCTTTAAGTAGTAGTTAATGGATAATATGCAATTCTTTTGGGATGTTATCCTAGATAACTTGCTATTTGAGTTTTTTGAGTGTAGAATTACGTTCTTATTGTTCCTTCTGTAATTCTGCCCTCTGTTGACTGTTCGATTTTTCTTTTAAACAATTTGAATATGGTTGCTCAATTCCAGATTAATGATCTGAAATTTTTCATTTCTTATGAAATTTTAGCGCATTCCTTTGTGTTTGTTTTTTATTTTGTAGGTCACTAGGGTTGAGGAAGAATTTGTGCTTTCTCAGGATGCCTACATTCTGTTCTATGCCAAGCAGGGTACTGAATGGATTTCAAGTTTGGTAGAAGCTGAAAAGATATGCATGGATGCTGACATTTCAAATTCATCTCCCAAGTCAGTCCTTGATAATGTGGAAAATGATTATACATCCTGTTCTGGTGTAGCAAATGCAGAGAGTTGCGAGGCTGATGAACCCAGTGATTCTGCTGGGGATCGTTCCACCAAGTTCTCTTGTCAATTAAGATCCAAAGATCTGGAGGTTAATGAAATTAGGGATACCGTAAACGGAATGTCTGCATGTTTTACCTTGGCATCATGCCGGAATGTCGCAGAACTTGAGACTAGAGGAGATGATATTCCTATGGTTGATAATGCTTCCAGGCCGCTTTCGGCCAGTGATTTTTATGGAGTTTTCTGTAATAAGAAAGTAAATAAGTTAACCTCTATTGAGGAAGATAACTGCAATCAGGGTGTTGAAAAGGTTAAAATCATTGATGGTTTCCATCCTTTGACACCACCTAGATCTCCTAGTCCTGATGTCTATTCTGGCAAGCCTTCAGGTAAGAAATATACTCAATCTGTTGTTTTTTATTTTTTCTGTATGAAAGGATGAAGTGTAACTAACATGTAGTGTGTTTGCAATTTATCAGAAACCTATCAGGTCCCACGTGAGCATCTGAAATTGGAGAGTAAGGGTGCTTCTAAAAGACAATTGGAGAGGGATGGCAAGGATTTAGAAAGACAGGAAGCTGTTCGATGCATTAAGAAGACAATGACTGGTGAAAGGTATGCCAAACTTATGGCTGCTGTAAATGATGGTTCCTTGAACAAGAATAGAAGATTCAAATCATCTCCATGTAAAAGGTTCAGCCCAACTAGGGTGCGCCGCAAACACAACCATGGATCAGTCATGCGTCGTGTGGCAATATGATGTTTAACAGTTTTGATGTTTTGCTCTTCCTAGTAATATATTTTTAAGTTTGTCACTTCTATGCTTCATTCTTGTTAAGGACTGAGCTATCGTGCCTGGAAACGAAGGTAAATGATCTCCATGTTAATACTTTCCATTAGAAAAATGTAAAGTTTTCTTGATACATACTTGGCTGTAGGGGTTTTTGGGAATTGGATTTTGCGGATTGGGCATCAATTTATATTTGATCAACGATTCTGCATATTATAATTTTTTAATTTAATTTAAATATTTGTGTATTTAATGCGAATTTGATTTAATTCATATTCAATCTATTATTTTTAAATTGGTGTGCGGATTAAAAATTTTTAATTTTATTTAATTTAAGAATTAATTAAATAAAAAAATAATTTAAATAAATTATTTATTTAAATAAAATTATAACAATACATTTAATGTTTTAAAATATAACACATCCAAAAAAATTTCATTTCTTTAAATTAATATATAAAAATTAACTCTTAATAACATTATATTTGTTATGTTAATGTAATTATATTTCTTATTGATTGAATCTTTACAGATGAAGTAAATTGAGTGGATTAGATTAGATTTTGAACACCTTTATTTGACTGAAATGTATTTGAAATTTGTTTAAATTGGCAATGCGGAATACATTAAGGGTGAAAATTAAGCTAAAGAGGTCATGCAAAAGTTTTTAGTGATTTGTAATTAGTTTGTAATTAATTTGTAATTAATTTTTATTCTTATGACCAATTGATTGCAAATCTGAGAGATAGGGACTGAAAAATTACAAATTGATTTGGATGAGGAACATAATGGCTGTCTAATTAACTAGTTTGTAAATAGATAAAGTGAAACAGATTTTCTATCGTTAAAATTCAAAGTAACTAGTTTGTAAAAGATAAAGTGAAAAATATTTGCTATCGTTAAAATTCAAGTTATCAAGTATCTGAATTTTACACTGCCCTAGACTCTAGATCATTTTGTAACAACTTGATTTGGGTGGACATTACTATCCTCTGCAATTTGTCACTAGCGTGTTATTGCTGTACCATTTGTCCTGCTACGTTACTTGTGATGCTTTCTGCATTACAAATAATTTGGATTAAACTAAGGGAGAATCTTAGAACTTAGAATGGCATTAATTCAGAGCTTGGCACATCGAACATAGCTCAAGAAAAGCCTTTGATTTTGTCACAAACACTAGGCCCCTTCTTCGTTTGTATCAAAAGCTTCAAGAAACTACCTATAAGAATTGAAAGAGCTATAAACATATCCCTTCGTTGCTGAACATATTTGCAGGGGCAAAATAGAGTCTCTTCATCACCCTTCAGCTAGAAATATGGTTGTTAATTACACAACGCCTTGGCCTTTTTGGAGAAACAAGAGATCACTAGCCGATGACCTTAGGTTTTTGCGCGAATCACCTAGTTCTAGCTCTGGCTTCGGCTCAGCAAACTCTGCTAAACATGTGGTCATAGTCATGGATGGACTTGAGGATTTCACCTTGGAGCCACTTGAGTGGGCACTTGAAAATATTGCTCCTGCCGGCTGCACTGTCACTCTCTTGGGTCTCATGCCTTGGCTTAACATACCTTGTAAGTATCAGTACCTTCAACTGCATATGCTAGTTTTACAAGTTAAGATCACTATGCCCTTGCTAAAGGGGATTTTTTTTACCATCACAAGAAGAAACTGGTTGAGAACTTCCTCTAGCTTCCTTTTTCGGAAGAGAGTGGTTGGTCCCTGCAAAAGGCACTCCAACGCTCATGTTAGGCTCTGATGAAGAAAGTGTGTAGAAGAAAAATCTTTCTTGAATGCTCACAATTCAAACCAGAGAGTCCCCTTTCAGTCAGCCTTATGCATTTATTTACAGGCATGTCTCTGTTGATGTGGGATTGAATCTAATACCATCTGTCCACATCATCATATCGATATTGGCCCCTTTTATTTTTGTCACGAGTCACTAGTCATACCTACCATCACCACGTACGGGTATTTTACCCAGTCACATGATGCTAGTTCCGTATGTTCCAGTTTTGAAATCGTTTTATGTTCCTTTGTTGCTTTATCATCCGGACTTTAGCAGACAGTGGCTTAGTGTGAGCTGTCCTGCTGTAGGGCACTTACTATCATTTATATTACATAGTAAAAAATTCGACAAATTATTATATAATGTGTCTCATTAGATTCAGCTTCTACAAGTTACCCAACGAATTATATATATATATATATATATATATATATATATATATATAAGCATAACATATGCTTGCTGTCTCTAGTATCTTCAAAGACATGGCGAGATGTTTGGATGCTGGAATTCGAAGACTTGGATATTGCTAAAGAGAAAAATTCCGAGTGGAAGAGTGATTGCAAATATTTAAAACTTCAAACTGTGGCGGACATATGCAACAGCTATGGGGTACAATATATGAACCTTAATTAGCCTCTTCTATTATAATTTTCTTGTATCTAGAGCTAGATATCTAGCTTATAGTTTTTGCAAACATGTGAAAAATGAAATGCAGGTTTTGCCACAAAAGGAAGTTGTTATGGGATATCCTCCAAGACTATTAGTTGTTGAGAGAATCATTAGCCTTCATGCCACATGGGTAGTTTTTGATAGGTATTGATGTTGAGGCCAATTGCAACTACAAAAAAAAAAAAAAAAAATCATTTTTGATTTAGGATTAGTTATTACTAATAAATTATTAGTTAATTAATTAATTAGTTTTGCAATGTACAGTGACAAGTATCATAAAAAGAACAGAGAATTCTACGTGGAAAAAATTCCATGTAATATGGTGATGATGAATGAAGAAGGAAGCTTTGACATGATCAAACGTTGGCCAATGATTGATATTATTAATGGAGACAGCAGTGGCGGTATTCCAGGAGAATCGCCAACCTCTTTGGTGCCTACTCCACAACTCATGATTTCTCAAAGATTGAAGGTAATATTAGAGGAGCCTAAAACTGAAACTGAGAAAGATGATCAAGATTAGCAGTAATTAAGTTCTTAATCCATACAGGTTATTATATGATTTCTTATTCTTCCCCCTCCACTTCAAATATTTGTTCTGTAACCAAAAAAACCGGTGGCTTAGGTCTTTGCTTGCTTTTGGCAATTGTATAACTTGAGCTTTGGGATATTATATTTGGGTTGGTTACTTTCTAATACATATCTTTTGTAAAGTAATAATTTTTCTAGAATATTGATATGAGTAGGGTTGGTAAAAAAACTTGGATTGAGCTTAATTATAGTCTAAAAAATAAAAAAGTCCGTATAGAGTGGGCTTGGTTAAGAGTTAAGCACAGATTTTTTAATTTATAAATAAAAAATAAATAAAATTAAAAAAAGAAAAGCTAAAAATAATTAGACTAATATATTTTATTAGTATTTGTGATTTATTATATTGTATTATTAATATTTTGTGTATAATTTTATTATTTATTGAATAATTTTAATTAATTCTTTTTTACATTATAAAAAATTTATTTTAAAATTAATGGAAAATCTAAGCCCAACCTATCTAAACTTAAAAGGACTTTTAAAGGACTTAAGCTTATTAATAATAATGTGGGCTTGGGCTTAGGCTCGCTTTTTGCCAACCCTAGATATGAGCGCATTTATAAATAATGTATAATTGAGATTTAATTTACACATATATTTTTTATTTAACAACCTCCAATCACAATCTTGTAAAATAATTATTAACACAAGAAAGGTTTCCACTTAATTTTTGAAAGTTTATCTATTATATCTCAGGCCTGAATCAGAATGGGATATTATTATTCAACACTGATATTCATACCACAATAAGTACCACACTTAGGAGCAATTTGCAATGTTTGTTAAATTTCTTATGTTATTGTTAATTTTGAATAACTGGACAGTTTGCTCTTCCATCTTTTCTGCATATATTTTTAAAACATTTTAAAATTTTTAACTATATTTTTATATAAATCTAGATGATTATCATATTCATAAAGATCTATGAATTCTAAATTGGATCCTGCATTTGCTATTATTTGTCTTTATTGAGATATTGACCAAATTTTTTCTTCTAACATATATATATATATAATCTACCATATGTTGCTTTCTGTTACAGAAGGCAGTTGGCAAGTCAGCACATATTTATCTTTTAATGAGGGTTTCGAAGTCAGAAATCTTTTGTTTTACAAAATTATTTTGAAGTTGACTTTTAATTCTTTGTAAATTTAAATCATTTTTCAAACAAACCAAATTTTTTGTTTTGTTTTAAGGAGGGTACCAATGTGGTTCTAATAAACAAAACATGCTTTAATAATGTTTAAATTCCTTGTCTTTGGCTTTTCAATGAAAGGAAAAACAAGTTCTTTATTCTTGGCTTTAAATGATATATATCATAATTGACAGTATAAGGAGTAATGAGGTTTATAAATGGTGTTCCTAGAATGACAACATGATATATATCATTTGTCAGTAGGAATGAAGTTTTGAATTTAAAACCACCATTATAAAGAGAGGCATCAACTTTAGATTTGATTTTCAGTTTTGAATTGTTTGCTACCGATAGTCTCTCATTTGTTTTCTTATGAAAATATTTTGGGACAATATTCTCTTTAATACAATTCAAATCAGCACCAGTGTCAAAAAGGGCAATGGTGTCAATCTCAAAGTCTTTTGAAAGAAATGATTTTGATTAAATATGTTCTTATCGTAATTTACTTTAGAACAAATAAAAATTCATCGGGTACAGACTCGATGTTTTCAAGGCTTTGATCTTTTTTATTACCATCATCAGATTCTGGTTCTTTATCAGAATCCTCCTGTAATTTTCTTTGTAAAAGAAGTTGAATTGTTTCAGAATCACTCTTCTATTTTTCTTTCAACTCTCTTATTTCAGCTTTAATGTCATTGATCTCTTTTTGAAGATCTTGAATATTAGAAGTTGACTTCTTTGTTTTCTTTTTATCTAGGATTTCAGTAAGATCATATGTGTTCTTTTTAAGAAGAGGGGCTTTAGATGTTTCAGCTTTATCTCTTAGTTCTAAGGTCTTTAGAAGTTTATCCAGATACTCTCTTTGGAGAGCAGGATCAGAGATGTGTTTGACTAACTCAAGAAAAGTTTCTTGTTCTTTAGTCAACACATTGACTTTCTTTAAATAAGAATTAGTTTTAGTAGAGCTACTGTATTCTGATTCAGAATCAGAGTCTGCTAGTTCATCAATTTGTAAAGGCTCACTGTCTCCTGTCATAGAAGACTCAGAGCTGGATGATTCAATTAGTAAAGGAGTTAACTTTGATAATACTTGCTCCTCGAGGTCGAGCTCGCGAAGTTTTCTGCTCATACGACAATATTGTGCAGTATGGACTTTTTTATTACACTTGAAACAAGTAGTTTCTTTATAATTGAAAGGGGCTCTAGGTTTGGATTTATCCCTAGAGGACCTTTTCTTCTTATATGGCCTTGAAGGCTTCTTATAATAAGGTTTTCTATAGTCTTTGAAAGGCTTTTTATCTCTCCTCGACTTGTAATGTCTTTTATAAGGTTTGGAAGAACACTTACCATTACAGTATTTAGAGGAAGAAACTTTAAAAGGATCATAATTGAACTACTTACAGAAGCCGCCCAATTCTTATTTAGATATTTTAAGCTCCCACTTTAGTCTTTTTTGGAGTTTTAAATCTTGACAAATCTTTAACCTTCCTTATTGACATAACTGACAAGTTCACCGTAGGTGAGATTGTCATAAGGAATCTGGTTATCATATAAGGCTTTAATGGAGTTTCTAACCTTTTCACCCAAGAGGGTTGGTAACCCTACAAGGAACTTTTCTTTCCAAGTGATATGATTTGCATCATCTCTCATAAAGAGCCTGGTGATGAAGGTAGATTTATATTCTTGGAAATCACTATGTTTCTTGCATCTCAAGTTATAAAATAACTCAGCATTTTTATCTCTTAGGTGAGAAGGATCACCTATAAAATGAAGGGAAACTGTAACTATCAGGGTAGCTACAACATCTTGAATAAGCTCATTTAGTTCATCACAGATGGGTGCTCCATACTCATCTGTTTGGATTGCATTGAGAATATCAGATTGTTGCTGTTTAGTGAGAAGATGATCCCCCCAACCTTTAAGCTGACCTGTAAACCCAGCTATCAAAATTTCTGTAATGGCTTTATCAGAAGTTTCTAATTAGGTTTTATAAGCGTTGGCTGCCATGATCATCTGTTGCAACAACCCAAGAATGTTATATTCAGACATTCCATCTATGTTCCATTCATAGACAGAAGATGCATTAAACCTTGATCGGTTTAAAGTACTTGGTCTGTTATCTATAGCCAAATCTGGTGGTGATCTGACTTTGGGAAGAGATAATTCCCAATGTATTTTATTTGCTTTAGGAAGGGGTTCCTCTTTAAATGCTTCTATTTCAGAAGAGGCAATAGAAGACTGATCATAATCCAGTACACCAATCTTGCTAGATTGTGCACCTAGAGGTAACACTCACCTCTCCTGCAAGTATTCAACCTTTACACAGACTTCTAACCTAGACGCTCTAAACTATAGAACACTATCCTCCCCTTGGCTCTGATACCAGTAGGGAAATAGGACCGAAGGATGATAGTGAAGACAAGAAAATAAATAAAATTCAATTTTAATAAAACTTTAAATAATTGTTAGGTACGTGGCGTTGTTAAACCAGTTGATCGTAGATTCAACTACGCTTTGAGATCAGATTTGACTTAGAACAGATCTGGATTCTACACAACGGGTGTCCAGCCGATATACCATTCTGAATTTAAAAATAAAATCTCTAAGACAAAATAAAGACTTTAAAACAGAATCCTATGCAACCCTAGGCAACATAGGCTTCAAACACAGTACCAAGGTCTAGATCAGAGATTTGGTGCTCTGAATGGAAGGAGGGAGAAAAGAAATACAACCGAGGGGAGATATCCGGTCTCTATGCCTCAGAGGCTAAGTAGCAGGTTTTATGGCAGATCTGATATAGATCAGTCTGCAGATCATGTATAAACTTTAAAATTTAAAACATATACCCTTAGATCTATGCTTTAAAATAAATAAATGCTTTAAATTATTATACATAACTTTAAATATTTTAAATGCTTTATATTAAACTAAAATTGAATGCTTACATTTAGAAATGGAAGCTTAAGAGCTTTAAAGAAAAATTACAGAAGAAAAGAAAAGGAAAATCAGAAGACAGGAAAATTTTCCTCAAAGTCTTCTGTTCATGTTCCTCGAGAGAGAGAGAAAGAGAGAAGAAAAGAGAACAAAATTGTAAAAGAGAATTCTAAGGAGTCTACAGTCTTCCTCCAGAATTTATACACAAAATTTTTAAACTGTTCATTTTAAGTCATGGCAGCGTCCTGTAGTGATGGATCGTGCAATCGTAGCACGGCTTGTAGCTTTAAAATAAGATTTTATTGCTGGGAGCTCGAGCACATATGACGAGCAGGCTTTGAATCCTCGAGCATGAGCAAAAATTTCGAGCTGGGAGCTCGAGCACATATGACGAGTAGGCTTTGAACCTCGAGCACGAGCAGGAATTTCGAGCTTGAGCAGGCTTTTACACCGAGCAAGAGCAGGCTTAAACTTGATCATGAGCAAGCTTGCATCTTGTTCTTTTAAAAGTAATTACAACTGAAATTATTTATTACAAATATATCTTTACAAGCTTCAACATTAACACTGAGGCTTTTACAAGTGCAAAAGAAAATAAATACATACAGAATATTAATAATTTATACATACAACTAAAAATTTCACTTTTTTTTTTTTGCTTTGCTTTACATCAATAATACAAATATTACAAACTAAAATTTATTTTTGGGGCTTTATTGTAGATAGGATACCGAAGCAGTCGTCCTCGTTATCATTCCCAAGGGAAATAAACGGCTCTTCGTCACCTGACGAGCTGGATACGTTTGGTGAGCTCGCAACAGAAGGCTGAGATATTGATTCTAACAACTGTTGCATTATTTTAAAATAATCATCCTCGGATTTAGCTGAGGCGAGCAGAGATTGAGCTTGAGACTTTTGGGCTTGAAAGGTAGCTTGAGCTTTGGACTGCTCGATACTTGGCCTTAGGAGGCCTTTTGACAAGAGCCAATTCTGAACGATATGTTCAGAAAGTTTTGTCTTCTCATCAAATTTTGACCACCATTTAAATTTAAAGGTTATTTGTAAAACAAGTTGGGCATCTTGAGTGTGGTACTGAAGGTTCCACATCCAAACCCATGGAAGATAGAAATTTGTACAAAAATAGAGAAAAGGAGAAAACCTTTTCTCTAACTCAGAAGGGGTATAATGTGCTTTAAAAAGGTCCAGACAATTTTTAGCATTGGGTGTTAGAATTTTTGGACAAGGTCCAAAGTAGTTGCACCATTGTTGGAACCAATTTGGAAGGCTTTGGAAGGTTATTTTTGGGTTAAAGAAAAATAACCAGGAATGGGTCTTTTTAGAGTTTTGTAAGAAAAATGTGTTAAACCAAGCCTATTAGTAGTCCCAATATGAGAAGGACCGGCAGTGGTTTAAACAGGTTTCAAAACTGGTGGGAAAAAAATTTAAAATTGTGGAGTAAATCACCCCACTTCTTTGGACTCAGAACCTTTAAAATTGTGGTAGTAGAGTATGCCGACTCAGAATGAGACTCACTAAGAAAGAAGTGTTTAAACTTGACAGACTCAGTGTACTCAAGGATGGCTTGATAGTAAGGCTGAGGTTTTGTTAAATCCCATAGTTTGAAAAACCAGCCTTTGGGAAAAAACTTTGAAAGAGCTTGAAATGGATCAGTATGATAAAACACATCTTCTATTGTTAAAACGTTTTGGTGATAGGCTTTACTAAACTAATCCGACTTTTGAGAAAGCTTTTGTTGTGAAACAACAATCTTTGAAGAAGAGCATTTTTGAGAAATAACAGCTTTAGAAGAAGAAGATTTTACAATTCCTTTAGAAATAGATTTTTCTTTCTCAGGAACTTGAGAAAAGGCTTTAGTCTGAGAAAGATTTTGTAAAGCTTAACTTTGTAAAGCAAGAAGGAGCTCGGGAGATTTAGAGTGGTACCCTATGTCTTATGTGTTATATTAACTACTCATGTTTGAAAATAATTTATATGATAATTTTATTTTAAAAAATAGTGCAATACACACACACACACACACACACACACACACACACACACACACACACACACAAAATTTAAAAAATAATAAAAGAGAAAAATGATGTGCAATTGAAAAAAAAGAAGAAATAAATAAAAAATAAATAAATAAACAAATAAGTGAATTGCACTTTATAATTTCTAAAAGATCTCTATCTTTTATTTCAAACAATATTTTATTTTTTCTATTATCCCTTCTTTGTTCGCCATGTCTCTAACCTATATTATATCATAATAAAAGTCATTCTTGATTTTAGGGAACTATGTCTAAAGTAGAAGCTAGTAATATAATCTAAAATGACATAGTGATACATAAAAATGAATAAATTAGTTCGATTAAAATTTTCTTTGACTTGAGATCATATTATTTTCTAAAGTGTGGGCATTATTCTTAGCGAGAGTATATGATATTGTCTTCCATTAATTTCTATCAATTTATCAATTCTTGGAGTGACTGTTTTTATTATTATTTTTTTTAGAGAGACACTTTGACAAGTGAGATTTTAGAGTTTGACATGTCACTCTTGAAAGTATCTTAATTAATGTTACTTTAATAATCTATTAGTTTGTATATGTTTACTTAACTGACTCGTGTAAATGGTTGATATGAGAGTGATAACTATTTAGACTAGAGATAATGTTTATACTTTTATTTTATTATTATCATTAATCTAATTAAAGAAGTAAATATAATTGCCTTGAAAAAGATCATTATGTGTATGTTTTAGTAATTTATGTATTTCAGAGGTGTTTTGGTCATTTCACAATAAACGAGAAGTTAGATAGAAAAACAAATAGCATTTTTTAACTCTAAACAACTAAAAATCCTAGGAAAAATATAAAGGGCAAAATCATAATTTTAAGATTTTGATGGGCCCAACTGACATGGCATTGACTGTTAATGTGGTGTTGACCGATGATATGGTATTGACGAATGACGTGGCAGAAGACTATTGAATCAAAAAATGAGCTTACAATATATGAAATTCATTGAATCATATATGTTGTCTTTGACGTTGACCGATGACGTGGTGGCATATTAGTGGACTAAAAAATTAGTATACCGTACATGCATATGCATAGAATAACAACCCTGGTGACGTGTTCCATCCAATCTGAGAGTGTCACGTGGTGCAATCCAGCGCGTCTAAATTGTTTTCATCGGATAACCTTGATTTATTCGTTATATCTATAAATAGGGGGCTACCCCCTAATTTGACACACCTAAATCCATTTATGAGCTTGATTTTATGCAATTCCTCCTCTATATTGTATTTTCTATGTATTTTAATAAAATTCCTATTTTACCTTCAGTTATAAAATAAGTAGTTAATTTAATTTCAAGCTTTGGCTCAAAGTGAAGCCTCAACACAATCTATGGACTTAATTTGGTAAGTTTATTTTCACTATATTAATTTGTTTAAATTTTTTTAATTTATTGTTGACAGATATATTGGCTCCCTACTGTATGATTATTACACTAATATAAATTTTACACCGTGCCAAATAGTAATAATCTTGTCTAGATTTTACACTGATATACTGACTCCCTATTGCATAATTATTACTATTTTGGCACGTGAGCATTTTATACTAGATTTATTGAAGAAAAACTTCCCTCTAATTTCTGTGGTAGGTCTTGACTTAGTGTTGACAGAAAATTCACATAAGTTAATTAGTGGATAGTCTTGCCACCTTGTCGTCAGTTGGATTATTATTACCTGGCACAACGTGTTTTTGATACCACATTTAACATAAGGTTATTTTTCCTTGTACAATAAGCACTCGATACCATATTTATTAGAGTTAGACTTATGAGAAGTGGAAATATCTACTCTAAAATTAATTGGAACTAAAAATAAATATTAAGCCCATGGTGGAATATTGAGTGTGAATCCTAACACTCAAACACTTCATTACATTGTTTAATCTCCAATTTATTCCTATCACTTTAATTTAAATTTTAGGATAAAACTTACTAAAACCTTCACCAGAAGCCCATAAATAATAATAATAATAATAATAATAATAATAATAATAATAATAATAATAATAAATTTACACAATTGAAATTTACCTCCTTGTAGAATCAACACTCGTCACCATTAATCTATAGATTTGTGCATTGCAAGTTCAACAAAATTTTCACAACACAGGGCTCTCCTCCTTCAGGGCTTTCCTCTTGAGGCTCTTTCTCATTTGCTTTTTCCATGGACTTTCTAGTACATCTCATTCTAGTAAAGTACTCTTTGAAACACCCATTGATTATCAATGCCTCTATATCTTCCCGTAATTAAAAACACTCAGCAGTACTATGACAAGTTTTCGTAGAACTCACAAAACTTTAAACTTCTCTTCATATTAGAGTATTTCTTCATTGTCCTAGAAGGCCTCAAGAAACCATTGTCTCAGATGTGATAAAAATATGTTCTGCAGATTTGTTCAAATGGTAGTATGAATCATACTATGACTTCTCGAATGGCTCCTCTTGTTGATGCAGTTTTTCCCGCGTGCCTTCAAACAGTATTCTGAACCTTCTGCTCGCGACTTTCTGCAGTACTCGTAATCCTCTGCCCGCGTGCCTTCAAACAGTGCCTCGAACCTTCTGCTCGCAGCCAGCTCGAGCTCGAGTAGGATTGCCTCCTTCGTCCTGTTCCACTGTCTTTTCCAGAACGGAGATCTCCCGGACCTGTACTCACAGAAAATAGGGTCAGGGGTAGCCGGACGTGTTCCGGCGAAAACCCTCCGACGCTCAAGTCAGTAATCGGGTTGTTCTTTTTGGTATCTCCCTTAGTGAGAGAGACCAGAAAGATGAAAGGGATATTTTTCGCCCTCCCTTTTTGAATGAATATGTAGTTATTCAGAGGATCTAGATAAGAGAAATCAGAATAGGAAGAACCTGTATATGCTTTTGTAACCCTTGTGAATGAAAATTTCCAACCCTTGTAACGTACCCGTTCGTTTCCTTTTATACTCCATTTTTCCCGCTCTTACTCTCCCGACCGTCCATTCCCGCGCTTGAGGTGTCTGGGTCCCTCTGACAGCCGGGATTGGCGTAATATTCCCTGGGGATACGCGGCAGTCTCCTTAACCCGGTTCACGTGGTCAGATCACCATGTCGGGCATGTGCGCTAGGAATGATGACACCGTGGGGGCATGTGCCGACCATCGGCAATAGTATCACCACCATACCACGTGGGGCCCTGATCAGACATTAAAAGGTGTGCCAGGATTCTGAGAAAACGGGTCGGGCTGCCCTGAGCCGGGTCTTACATTCCATTCGTCCCATGACTGGCGCAACCCAGTTGTGCTCGGGGACTTACCTTCTGCAAGCAGGAAAGGAGTGCTCGGTTCTCGACCTTGACCAGCTATGACCGGGAGAGACGACCTCGAGCAGGCAAGAGAGCTCGGAGCTTGGATGGCTCTGAATTCCTCGACCTTGACCAGCTTTGACGTCTAGTGAGATCATCTTCGTGCCAGTGGTCGGGACTTCTGCTCGAGCTAGGCTGTCCTCGGGGTATTTTATTCGAGCTGGAAGGGCCTCGAGAAGACCTGCCCGATATTACCCAAACACCTCTCCCTCACGGTGTTCTACCTGAAGCAACAGGATGATTCTAGTCACTTACTGACGATGAAATCCTTGACCCACCCTTTGGACGGCTGAGGTGCCTTACTGGAGTGTAGCTCTAGTTTCTAGGGGTATTTCTTGCTCTTTATTACATTAAGCTTGTCCTTCTGAAGCTGGAGCTGACATTCGTCTTCATACTCAATCTACTACAAAACTCTTGCCTTGGCCTCCCCATATGTCAGTGTTCGACCTTCTGAAATGACCTCCATAGTGTCTCTCCTCGAATATTCTTTGTGAAATGAGTCAAATGTCCTTTTATGCCTAAAGGCTCTAGTGCGAAGGACCTCTTGGTGGAAACATTTGACAAAAACGATCAATGATTTTTTCTTACCTTGCTTGATGAAAGCTAGCTTGGAGAAAGACTTCTCCTTATGAGACGCATAGCATAACTCCTTAATGAACTCAGAGAGTAGTTGATCAATGCTAGCTATGCTCCCTAGTTTCAGAGACCGAAACTAAGATTTTGTTGGGCCCATGAGAGTGTGTGTAAATATACGTCACATGGCCTTCTCCCCAAGTCTTTTAATGAGCATCTAATCTCGGTATAACTCAGCATGCTCAGTGTGGTCGGCGGAACCCCTATATTGTGGAATATGAGGCATATTGAAGTCAGTTAAGAGAATTGCTTGGCGAATTTTCATGGCGAATGGCGATTGACACACAATTGGCGCTTGATCCCTTGGGATAGAGTTATCTTTCTTGGAGAGTTTTCGCACCTAGTCCTCCAAGAATGACATCTTGTCCAGAATTTCCTGATGTATCCTCTGATTTCTGGAGGAATCTAAGCTTATCCTATAAATCTTCAACTGGTTGTTTGCCACGCTTTCAGCTCCTACTACCACTAGATCAACCATTTGCAATGGATCTTTTATCTTTGGAGTAAGCGGGCTGTGCTTTTGATCTAGTTGTGGTGAGGTTGAGCTATTTGCTTGCTTCGAGTGCCTTTAGGAGTTGGACAACAAGCTTTTCACCTAGCGCTTGTGTGGTGGCTTGTTTGCTGGGGCCACCATATGGGTGTTGAGCTTACAAATCAATGGGGCGACAGATCTTATTAGCAAACTTATCAAAGTGCCTCTAAGTGATAAACTCATTACCACTATGAATACCAATTGAGGTTTTTATGGATTTTCCCTTGTCCGTTTGGGTCATCTTCTTTGCAATTTCAGTGGTGGGCTCATTTTTAGAGTCATCATCTTGTTCAACCATAGTAAAATTATCATTGAAGAAATGATCATCTTTCAACTTGCTTTAAATATAAAAAAAAAAATAATAATGTGGCACACATTGTGGAACTTTTGGTTGCATTCCCCTCCAAGATGGTGCCAAGTTGTTTTAGCTTGATTTTGGGTGGACCAAACTAAAATAATATAAGTGGGTTAAAGAAATAATCGAGGGATGTGGGGTTGTCTAATTATGTTTGAGGTGTTCTCTCGTAAGATGAATGAGGTTAGATGGGCGAGTTGAGTGGTTGATGAAAAGGGAAACGAAGATGGGACGAAAATGAGGGTAATGGCCACCAAACATGAGCTAAATATGTCTTGCAAAACAGAGCCAAATACTGACATTCGAGGTTGAGCCGGTACTAGTCGACAATTATACTCCAATGCTCGAGTTAGATTTTGAGTGATACGTGGTAGTCTTGTGGACCACAATGGTGAAACATGCACTAAGGAAGAAGATGCATGCGTAATTGTTGAGTGATGAAAATTTATTATCGTTTGAAAGCGTTTCTTGAGCTTTTATAGAGGGTGCTGAGGGTTGTTTTTGTAATTTTAGAAATGTGGCACTCAATTAATGATTGTTTTTCCCTCAAGTGAGGATATATGAGTAATTACGCTTGTGATTCCAAGATGCTGACTTGGCTTGGGAGGAAAGAAACCTCCTGCCACCCTTTTGCCTTCAACATGGGCATGTAACAGTAGCTCCTGCAAGTATTTATAATATAATATTATATTTGGTGTAGTATACACTATATTATATATAATATTATTTTATCTTAAAAATAAAATAAAATTAATTTTTTTAACTTATTAATATTTTAATGTTGTATTATGAATTTTTGAATTAGTTATTAAAAAATTATTTTTATATATTAACATTTATAATATAATATAGTATTTTTATAGACTACTTATTATAATATAAATTATGTTATATTATAATATAATATTAAATTTTATATTTAATTGCAAATTAAGTTATATTTATTAATGTGGAAGATAATTTTTAATTTAAATTTATTTTTAAAGTAAATAATAAATTATTAAATAATTGAAATATCTTTTACATATTTAAACTAAAAAATAAAATAATTTTATGTAATAAAAGTAAAATAATGTATTATCATTTATCTATTAAATATTTAGGTTTATAAATATTTTATGTTTTATATTATTATTTAAATTAAATTTATGATAAATTATTAAATAATAAAAGTAAAATAATTAAAATTTAATTAAATAATATTTTATGTAATACAGTTTAAACTGTCTCCCATTGGATTATTTTTTGTTCCTTTCATTGCATTATCATCTTTTAAATGCAGTGTAATATAGCTAGAAATTATAATTGAACATGAATTAGCATAAAAATTGTATTTTAATATAATACGATGCAATATAATACAAGTTAAAATACGCATCCCAAATGTCTATTTCGTAATTGGTTTTAGTTTTAAATGATGGGATTTTACTAGTTTTAATCCGATCCATGTTTGGGCCATTTTAGGATAAAACAAAAAGCAAACAAAAAATAAGGATAAAACAAAGAGTGGTGCTAGTAGCTCTTCAAAAACCTTATAAAACCCCCTCTATTAAATGGACCGATTAAAATTATCAAGTATTACATTACTTCTAAATGAACTCTTTTTTAATTCCACACCTTCAATTTTATTTCTTATTAGACCTATGAATGTGTCTCCTTCTAAAAATTCAAGAGTAGCTACAAATAATTTTCGTATATTTAACTAGTATTCTACAAACATTAATGGAATTTAACTAATTAATTCTCTTAATTTTAAATCTGCTCTCTTTTTCAGCATTAATAAACTTTTCATTTTACTACAAAATATCTTTCTTTTAAGAGATCAAAACTTATCGTTCTTTAAAGTAACTTAAGCTAATTCACTAGAGTTCGTAATAAAACTAAATGTGATATTCTA
Source organism: Murraya koenigii (assembly GCA_025617385.1). Lineage (NCBI taxonomy): Eukaryota > Viridiplantae > Streptophyta > Magnoliopsida > Sapindales > Rutaceae > Murraya > Murraya koenigii. The sequence continues at coordinate 13,764,591 of CM046814.1, forward strand.
GTTTTAGCTTCGTTTACATTGTAGTAGTTTTAATTAAAGAACTCTCGCAAGGATTTTGTTAATATTATCTCTCTTGCACTATCCATTTTTCTCTCCAACCTATTGTTCTGTATTTTTATTCTTTATAAATTGCAATTTAATTTCTACTCTATTGAAGGCAAAAATTTTGGTTCCTTCGATTTTGTAGTGGCGGCTCTTTAAAACTGGAATTTTGTTTGTTCTCGACGGCTTCAACGAATACATTATTTATTTATTTATTACTTTCAATTAAAAAAACAAAAAAAAAAATGATGGTAAAGGTAAAAACTTATTGAATAGCAATAATGTTACATGTCTTAAATTTTTTATTCTAAATAACTATCTTAAATGATGTGGTATTTATCAATTAGTTGGTAAAATTAAAGTGAATTAATTATATTATCTTATTAACTATTTAATGAATGTCACATCATTCAAAATAGTTATTTGGGATAAACAATTTGAAATATATAACATTACTCATTAAATGATAAGATTATTAAAAAATTTGGGATATATAACATTACTCATTGAATGATAAGGTTATTCTTTCCCACAGAAAAAAAAAATAGTAAAATTATTAAAGGGATGCAATTTCAAGTTTGAATCAACTTAATCGAATTTCGAATGATTCAAGAGTGAATTTCAAATTATTCAAGAGTGAGTAAATGAAAATAAAAATGATTAAAATAGAATCTGAACTTTCGATTGGCTTCAAATTCGAAATGTTTGAAATCAAAAGCTAATAATAGTTTTTTTAGCTAAGAAAAGTTAACAATAGTTGATTGAGCAAAATATTAATTTCGAAGGAAGTGTCTTCCGACTATTATTACGTTTCAATTACTCAATTTCACTCCTCAATAACAATTAGTGAAGTCATGGGTGTATATCTCTCGTCTTAATTTGTGAGTAGGACAAATATCCCTCCAATATTTAGGATGGAGATCTAATCTGCACCATAATAAAACCCCAATAGGTGTATTATGTAAATATTAATAGACTTTTAATTGGATAATACATATCAGTGATTCAAAAAAAAAAAAAAAAGAACAATTTTTCAAAATTTTTGTGTTCATAGTCTTGTTGCAGCCAAATGATGCTGCAATAGTTTCTAGAATAATTTCTAATTACAACTAATGATAACAATCTTTGAATTGTTTCAACACCACTTTTTTTGTCCCATGGGACTGCTGTAAAATTGTATCGTTTATTGAATGTAATAATAATAATAATAATAAAGATTAATCCACATAATATAAACAATCTCCAGGCAAAAATAGCCATTATTATGGAAATAGCACTTGCACATTTCGATTTACAGAGTCAATCTTCTAACTGGGAGATGATACTGACCAAAACTTGATAGCCCTGGCACATATCAGAAAGAAGACAGTACTCATTCTTAGCATGGTATGTCGCCATTAAACCTGCATTTATATGTACAAAACTTAAAAAGGCAATAATAATAAAAATTAAAATAAAGAAATAAGATCTTCATGATTGATTTATCAAATATTTAGTCACTTGAAACCCCTACGTCAGCAAGTCTGTTGATTAATATTCTATTCATTTATATGGTTTATAAGATTTCAGTTGTCCAAAATCTTCTGATATTATTTATCTAAGTAGTCACTTGAATCCTCTACATCAGCAAGTCTATTGATTAATATTATATCCATTTATATGGTTCATAAGATTTCAGTTGTCCAAAATCTTCTGATATTATTTATCTAAGTAGTCACTTGAATCCTCTACATCAGCAAGTCTATTGATTAATATTATATCCATTTATATCCATTTATATGCCCAAAATATTCTGATATTACAATCAAGGAGACCCTAAATTATGTTCCCGTTTAATCTTCTTAACAGGCTGCGGAGTCCGGAGGGAGTTAAATTGAATCCACAAGTCCAAAATAGAAAAGGATTTCAGTTGCTATTCAACATTATGAGAAGGAATACAATTAAACGATTCTAGGAAGATCAAAGCAAACTGATTCCAATTACACTTGTTGACTAGTTCATTTCTTGCTAATTGTAGTAAGCAAAATTTCATTTTGTACATGTAAATCATTGTAACTACTTATGGTCATCCAGAACCCCCCTCCCCCCGAGTACTCCAATCCATAAATTTCTCAATATATCATTGATACTCCCGGATTAACAAAGCAATTCACCTCATTGTTGTCAAGTTCTAAATTCTGATATCATGTCTTTAAGTTTGGAAGGATGGAATTAGAGCGAAGCATGACGTGAGAACATGACTATCCAGAATAGTGTAGGAACTATGATTGCAATTCTATTAGTTGAGGTGAAAATCAGATTACCATAACAAACTATGATCAACCAGGTTTTCTAGATTAAGGTCTTAAAAAGAGAAAAAATGAAAACTTGTAAATTGTAGTGGTGGCATACCGTAGCCTGCAGTTTGAACATCAAAACCTTCATCCTACCACCAAATGCAAGAAGTAAAAGTTAGAGATATCAACTAAACAAATGCAGATAAAGGAAAGGTCAGACATAGAAAAAAAACATATATCTCACTTGAAGCTCTCGAATGAGAGGCAACGTCCCAGTGATTGAGTAAGGATTTGCATGCCCAACTACCTCTTCAGTAGCCTTACACAAGACGTGAAAGCCACGAGAATCAAGGTTACAAGCAACTCCATTATTAGCCTCATTAAAAGTCAATGTGAGGCTGCCAAAAGAAAACCACAAAACCAGTTTAAGCATCATAGCTTCAGACAAAAAATGGAGACAGATACCTAAGCATAATTAGTACACCAAAAGTGCAATTTCTATAACATAGCCATCTGAAGTCTGGATATAACCGCAGCTAAATTCTTATTTAATAAAGAAAACAGGTTAGAGATAAATTTATATATGCTCAGATAGAATATACATTTCAATTTCCCAAATTTTATTTTAAATGTCTTTGCCACCTTAAAGGAAGTATTCTAACATCGTCCCTGTCAAAGGTAGGGTAACGAAGAGAGAGGACATACCTTCCCCTCATGTTTTCGTCAGGCAGAATATATTTTGAAACTGGACCTCGTGTCTCCAGCTTCTCTATGTTCTCGTTTATGTCATCCACATATTCTTGTAGTTTCTTCATTACATCAGTCACACTGCAATAGAGCATCAAAACATCTAATGTGAGAAACTACTAACTGGTTATTTGTGTCAAAACAAAAATTTTTAGGTTTTTCAGAAGTTTAAAAAAAAAAAAATCGCAAGAACAGGAGGGCACTGGCTTACTTGTAGAATGGACTTAACCTGCACAGAGAGAGGAGAGCAAAACAAAGCAAAGTGAGACATACTTTACATCATTTTGTTTCAAACTATATGAAATCTAACAGAAAAATTATGACCTGACATCTCCTGAAACTGTACATTCATCAGGAATCTGATTGATCCCACCTCCGGGATCTAAAACAAAGAAGCTGATTCAGAAATAAAAGCATAGCTTCTTTTCCAAAATATTTTAGAACTTTAGATCAAAACTTACAACTCCATTGGGTTGGTTTCATTGTTGATGGTGTTGCAAATCCATACACCTGCTCCTTTGGATGAGGTGGAAAGTCTTTGTAAAACCGAGTCTGGATTTCTTTAAGTGCTTCCATGGCTAGCTCCAAAGCATTTATTGCCTGGTGATATTCAATGACAACAATAAGGTTAACATATAAGCTTCAGCTTGTGTCATTTTAGATTTTATATTGTGATACAAATTTTCTTAGATATTTTCTTAGCATATAACTCATCTCCTATGAATAAACTTTATTTATATATTACAATAACACACATTAACACTATGCTTTGTGTTAATGTGACTGAATACGCAAAACAGTATCCTGTTATCTATGATGCTTATGAAGTGCTACATCTTCATCTTAAAATATAAGGAAATTATCACTACACCACCTTTTTTTTGTCATATGTATATCTAACCACTATAAAATTTTGACATGTTCTTTAGACCACCTTTGTTTTTGAACTTGTATCAATCAACTACTTTCACACTATAAAACGATTATTTTACCCCTAAATAAATTCAAAGACTATTTTATTCTAAAAAATTTTCAAAAATAAAAAATTATAATTACAAGATTGCCATAAATTTAGTAAAACAAATAAATCTAAAAATCCAAATATATTAATTTTTTATAATAATAATTTCATTTAAGAATTATCATTTTAATTTTTTGTAATTATAATTTCATTTAATTTGTATAGAGAAGTTTCTTAAGTTTAATTATAAGAAAGTCTATAATAACTATAGGGAGTTTTTCTCTTCACGTTAATTTTTGTAAATTTCCATATACTTAATTTAATTACAAGAATTAAATGAAATTATAATTACAAAAAATTTAAAAAATTAACATGATAATTTTTAAATATATTATAAATATAAAAAATTAACATCTTAGATTTTATTTATTTATTTATTTTATTAAATTTAGGGGTAATCTTATGATTATAATTTTTATTTTTAAAAAATTTTTAGAATAAAATAGCATTTTAATTCATTTAGGGTGAAAATAATTATTTTCAATGTCAAAGTGGTTAATTAATACAAGTTTATAAACAAAGGTGATCCAAATAATATGCCAAAATTTTGTGGTGGTTAGATATACATATGACAAAAGAAAGGTGGTACAGAGATAATTTTCCTAAAATATAACAGTCCATAAGAATCTAGTAAATGCTGAGAGCAAAATACAAGAATTGTCCTCAAAATTGAGCAAAAAACTCTAAATTAATATCAGATCATCAATTTTGTGAAAAACTACATGTAACATAAATTTGAACCAAAGCCCACAACAGACCCAATGTGATTGAACAACTAGTAGTTATAATTACGTTTCAAGAATAAATTCTTCCAAAATGTCTTTGCAGTCAATTTTATGTACACATCCCCAAGAAGGAAAGTGCTTCCCAACTATAGTAATAATATTTTGTTTTTGTCATGCTTGTCCAAGGGTCATAAGCGACATCCTAAGGTACATAAACACTTCAGGCGTTTGGGAAGAAAATGAAATACAATTAAGAAATGTTAGTAGCACTAGTAGTGCTTATTAAGGAAAGAAAGTGGATCATTGCATTTCTCATAAAGCATATCGAGTGTTTTCTCGTGTAGAATAGAGTAGCACTTGAAAATTAAAAATTAAAATAAGTAAATGCTTTCTAAATACTTCTAAAAAAATATAAATTGTAATTTATGTAAATAAATAATTTATAATTCTTTTAGTTTCTATTTTCTCTATGTTCTATTTTAGAAATTGAAAGTCTTAACAGTGATAGTTGACTACCATAAGAAGCCATTTGCCCAATGACTGCATTGATCAGTGTTGACAACATATGACGATGGTCAACACTGTCAATGGTGCCGTTACTTTTTGTATTAATTAATATATAATTATGGAAAGTTTAACCCAAAAAAAAGAAAGGAATAATATCATAATAAATCTATTTAATTATCTCCTCTCAAAAAACATATCCATTCAATTATCTGAAAGTACTTATTGGTTAATAAGTAAACACCATACATTGAATTAAAAGCAAATTAAAAGGCTTTTCACAATTGATTGCCAAAACACTTGTGCTTTATTTAAAACCACTAATAACATAAGGGCTACAGGGTGAAGTGCTCTATGAAAAGAACTCACAAACAGATGCTTACAACGAAAACCAAAAGCACCAAGCAAGTATAATGGAACATTTTATAATTTCATGGAAGAAATTATTAAACTTCCTCTAATAGAAACCTACAAGAAGGAAATCTGAAAAGAGGATTTAAGACCATACCTTATGTGGCAAACCACTGTGAAAAAGCTTTCCAGTCACATGAAGTTTCCAAGGTATCATACCACCAGTACCAATGCAAGGTTGTTTATCTGCTGTGTCAATCCAGTAACTGGGGACAGAAAATTACATCAAAACATCAAGCTTTGGTTTCTTATCCTAGCAAGAAAACAACAAATTTATCTAACTCCAAAACCCATCATAGATATACATCATGTATATTGCTTTCTCTACTATATCAAAAAGGTCAATTACTTACAGCGGACCTCCCTTCAGCATATTAAGTAGCCCATCTTTCACGAGTGCATCCACGCCAACCCCTGTTATGGCAGAGTTCTCTTCACTAGCTATGAAGACCGCAATCACAGTTGACTTCAATTTGGGTTTTGACTCCCCCAACTTCCTCATTAGTTCAGTCACAAGGGCAACATGTCCCAAACAATCAGTTGTGCCACGGCCACGAAGTTTTTCCCCCTCGATGCTCAATGAAAAAGGATCAAATTCCTGCAAATGCAATACCATATGACACATTACAATCATGATCATACTTCATCCCGTTATATAACATGATTATGTGACAACATTACAGTTCCATAATGAAAAGTTTAAACAATCCAAAAGAAATTAATTTGTTTAAATTGAGAGCAATTTAAAAATAAAAAAGAAGACAAGAAAAGTATAGTGATCCACACCATTACACTGACATATAACTAACCAACATTAACTCAAAAAAATCACGGAGTATTAGAAGGGCAAAAATTCCAGATTGTAACTACACAAACTTACCAATTGCCAACTGTTGAAACCAATTCAATAACCGAGAAAATATGTAAAGCCAAAACTGAATGAACTCAAAGAAAAAATCATTGCCAGAAAACAAAAAAAGCCTATGAGAACTTACATAGATTGTAAGCAACTTAAGCAGGTGATTAATTTAATTCAATCAAATTTTCTTTTTTGGAAACAAAAGTGAATATTTAAGCAGGTGTTTCCATTATAGAGATGTTCAAACACAACTCTGCTTCCACAATCAACAGACCTTAAAAGAATCGTCACTATCATACTAACATCGCTGGGACTGACAAGAACAACTGAGATTATACACTCAACACAAACTTAGCATTTCAAAGTTTTAAAACGTGTCATCACCAAGTATCGTGCATTAAGTCTAATAATTGGCGCTATGGAAACTCCACAAATTAACAAAATTGTGACAGTCATCCCTAATCTCTATCATTCTCTTCTGTGTACGCTCTTTTCATCGGTAGTAGTATGAATAGGAAATCCCACTAATAAAGCATCAACCCTGAAAGGACCCATAGTTGCGATAATCACAAATTCACTCAAGGGTGCAAAATCGCACATAGGAGTCTCAAAATAGTACAACAAAAGGTAAATCCTAATCCCATGTTCCTGACTAAATTCATGACTAGCAACATATTGTAACTACAGACCACATATTTATTTTAATTTCAATGTTAAGTCAATCCAAATCAAATCCTCGAAAGAGAAATGCAAGGGAAATTTATTCACAAAACATATACACGAAAGTAAAACCATCTCAATGACAAAATCTGAACTTATAAACACAATTCAATTCAAACAAATGCAATCAAGAAAGGGAAACAAACCCAATCATTAGGATTAGCGGTGACAACATCCATATGCATGCCAACAAATGACAAGATCTTTCCATGCTCAGTTCCAGGATACTCCACAATAAGATTTCCTCTGCCCGGAAAATATGTGACATGATTAATAACCAAAGGTCCTCCTCCAGTTTTGGTGCTCAAGGGAAGGAGAGCATCCAATAAATGCTTGACCACCCTATCCTCCTCAGGGATTAACTCAGGTGGGTTATTTTGCAGGTATCTGGACTCTCCAATTAGCTTTGAAAGAAGATTAACGTAGGAAGCCTTGTTGAGAGTGCCCAGAGTTTCCTTCACCACTGAAGAAGCCATTGCCAAACACGGGAAGCGACGAAGCCTTGCAAATGTCGTGTCGTTTTGAGGGGTTTTGCGTTTGGAGGCCACTACTCATCGCACACAGAAACAGTAATAGAATGGTGGGGCTCGCATGACGTGTGAGAGGAGTAAATTACAACAAACTGTAATTTTGTGGTAAATTCTTGCTTTTTGGGTTTGGTAAAAGTGGTACAACTATTTTACTGCATGGAACGATTTTTGTTTAAATAACTTTAAACACGCTCTAGGTTAGAATGTGCAAATGTAATCCGATATACTCAATTCCTTCTGTTTATAATAATTTAATTCGTAAAAATTTGATCATTGGATTGAATATAAATTAAAAATTTAAAATTTTTTTATTAATAAATTAAATATGAATTTATTTTTATAAATTCATAAATATTTACAAATTTAAACAAAATTTATTTTATTAAAAATAAAATCTATAAATATGAAGATAATATTTACTAATAAATAAATTAAAATATATTTACATATTTTTATTAACACCATAATATATTTTATTCAATTATAATATAAAATATTTTTTTTATAAATATAATTTATAAAATTTAAAATAAAATAAAAAAAATCGACTCATGACACAAAGTGACTAATTCGTAAACAAAACCCTAAACTTCTGCCGTCGTACGACACCCTTGCTGTGGATTTGACATAAATTATATCTCATCTTGATAAAGCTAAACGCACAGCATTTTATGAGACAGTGAGAGTAAATATTTATTAATTATTTTTTATTTAATTCAGGTTAAAATTGAAATATAAATTGGAGGTGAATATTTTTATCATAAAGTTTTAACTTTTTTTTTTAGATTTAAATTTATAATTTTAGTTAACTTTTATGTACTGATTTAAACAATTGAGATATTTTTCTTTTGGTGTTATATTTTAAAATTTTTAATGTATTATTCTAATTTTATTTAAATAATTAATAAATTTAAATCTTATTTAATTTTAATTTTGATCATTAGCTTATCTTAATTTTATATTACATTTTTTATTTAATTAGCTCACAAAATTAAAATAATTTATTCAGCAAAATAGTGGATTAGATATAATTTATGTCAAATCCACATCTTATCCGTAAGCATATGAATTATATTTTAATTAAATTTTATTAATCTATAGATTAGATATGATTAAAAATTTATAATCCATAAATTGTAGATTAAATATGGATTGATATTTAATCCAAAAAATCTTATCCGCGAACAGCCCTGCTCTTAGCATAATCACTAATCCACTTGTCTCTAAATGTCACATATGATAAAGAGTAATGATATGTAAATTCTTATACAAATTGTAAATTGGTACTAATAGAAATTTCATTTTAAATTTAAATGAGTCGAGTTTTGGTGTAGAATATATAGAGACGCATTTAACAATTTAAAAAATATATTTGAATCGATTGCTTTTTTATTTAAAGGAATCCCTACTGTTCCCATAATGAAACGAATAAGGATTTGATTGATTGAATGAAAATTTTATATTGCATATAAGATAAATTTATTTTATATTTTATTCAACCAATTATATTTTATCACATTATTACTATAAGAGTCTTGTTATAATATTTATTATTAAAAGTAAGGGCCGTAGTTCTTTGTGCGTGAAGATGGTCATAGCCCATCCAAATTTTGGTAAATATTTATTGTTTTTATTTACAAATCTGCCTTCATAAAATTGTCACAGCTAATTCCACTAAATTCCAACAGCATTATTTTAAAAATTATCTATTATTTTCCCCAATTTCTTTCTATCTTATTTTAGAAATCTCTTTCTTTGAAACAAACTTGTGAAGGCAAGAAATTTATTTATTTTTTTAAATCATCATAAATAGGGGGTTAAGTAAGACTCCTACATGTTATTTACCTATTATTTTAGAATAGATAATAAAAAATACAAATAGAGGGTGGCACAAACCAAAATTTCCAAGTGAAAAAAAATAAATTAAGGTATAGCCCGTAAGAAATATAATAAAAATAACCAATGCACTCGGCTATAATATTTGTTTCAATACTTGCGACCGGCGAGTAATTTGAGGATGATAGCCTATCATGGTTGGTGGGACATGGGAAAGGCTAGTGGGAACACACATGGGGAACCCAAATCAAGTGATGCCGAAAGTGGCTTGTGTGCATGTGGAGCAAAATCATGGCTGCCGCACGCGTGGAGACTTTTGGGCTGGCCTTGGCTGGATGCATGCGTAGTTTTTTTACCTTGACTGAATTCGGTGGTGGTTGCATGCATGGGAAGCTGATATTCAGTGGCTCTCGACAGCGGCAACTGGAGGTGTGCACTGTCCCCAGTGCATGCGTGTGATTTTCATGGGATTTTTTTGGTGCGTGATGGTTGTTTATGTGGGTGGCGATTACGGCTGACCGGAGTTAGCCAAGATGGCTGTATCTTGAACTGGTTCTTGAGTCAAATGGACATGGGGCATGGGCTGGCTTTGATGTTACACAGGGGCTGTGAAGGCTGGATCTTGTGGAGTGCATAAACTGCGTGCATCTCTCGAACGGTCATGTGTAGCTTGCGTTGGCTACGGACTAAATAAAAGCTGGTAGTTGTTTGGATTGTGATGGAGTCATATGATGGTGATGAAGTCTTGGTTCGGTTTGATGGTGATGAAGGCTTGGTTCGATTTAAAGGTGATGATGGTGAAGGGAAATAAAATTAGGTTTTTCAATTTTTTAATTAAAACCTTTTAGGACCGATCTCATACAACATATAAGAATTAAGTAATCTAGAAATTCATACCTTGATGTTTTGAGAAAATGAACAATTGAGAGTTATAGATCCGCCTCCAAACGATCTTCCAGGTTATGACTCAAGTTTGATCAACACCTGGACGTGTGGGCTCTGCTTCACCACTCCCAATTGCAACTGGCTCCTCTTAGATGTCTTCTTTATTTTTCTTAGAATCCCGGGTTCTCCTCTTCTTTTTTCAATTTAAGAGTATAAAGCCTCTTTTATAATATCTTATGAAAACCCTAAGTATGTTAGGATTAGGATTTCTATTTAAAATAGAATTCCTCTTTAACTATCTCTACTTACCTAAAAGTGGAAGGAATGTGTAATAAACTAGGAGACCACCTGTAAAACATTACAAGCCCCCATTTACACTTTTAATATAACATACTAGGCCTTAACAAATACTATAATTATAATTTTCATCTAATATGCCGCTTTTTCTTGCTTTGAGTCCAGATGATGGTGTTGTCAATTAAATGAGCTAACCCTGGGATCATTTGGGAACATACTAATAGTGACTACAATAATTAAATTTGTAATTAAACAAATATAATTATTTAATTCCAATTCTACTCTACTATAAGATTGAACCGACCTCCATAATTGTATGCTCGAATATAATTCGCCTAAGCCACATTGATTTCTTTATCGCACAATTCTTTGTACCACATCGTTAATTTAAATTGATATCTCAACTCGTCCAATCAATTTAATTACATCTTTTCCTTGATACTTACTCGGTTTCTCTAATGATCATTTTCAACATACTTATTTATGTTGAGACACTCTGCCGGAGAATTCTATGATCAAGTACTGGAAATCCATCAAGAGATGTGTCGTACAAATTCTATATTGTTAATCTACAATTTCAATACTTGTAATTGCTCCCACCAAGATACCGGGTAATCTATACTACATGTGTATGTCATGCCCATTGGTAACTCAAATGAAATAACAAAAACAATCATGAAATCATAACTAACTCAAGATTAAGATTACAGTAAATCAATGCCTATGAGATTTAATAAGTCTGACAGTTATTACTAGGTTAATTAAATCTCATATGTGATCCAGATTCAATGTAGACAACTACATCAATAAATTCATACATGATTAAGACAAATCACTCAATGAATTTATTACAGCTCTATACTTAAATAAAGTGCCCAACTTTATTTATCAACTGCGAACTTAATTTATTTAATCATAAGATAACTTGTATTTATGTCTTCTGCGAATCCACATGGTGATCGCATAAATACATATAATATGATTAAATGGACTTTGCTCAAATTATTAATGCAATTCAAAATATCCGAATAAATATTTGAAATATTTTATTAATAAGAAAATCAATATGCTTTAAAGAGCACATAATCCCAACAATCTCCCACTAGCTCTCAAAGCATATCCGCAAATTGCACATGCTTGTAGGACTCTAAGTGTAGGTTATAACCTTTCTACACTATATCCATATGAGATAATACTTCCTCTTAATGTGTTTTTGTTTCTTGTGGTTTCTTGGTTCTTTTGATTGAGCCATCGCACCATTATTATCAAAAGTAATTTAAGTGGTGCACTTGCAGCAGATACCACCTTAAGATCTCGAAGGAACTTCATGAGCCATACCGCTTCTTTTGCAGCCTCACGATGTAGCCAGCATATGAAGCTTCGTTATGGAGTCTCGTGATACAAGATTATTTCACACTCCTCCAATCGATAGCTCCACTTCCTAATGTAAACACATAACCGTAAGTAGACTTTCTAGAATCATTATCCGGCATAAAGTCGAATCAAGATAACCCACTGGAGTAAGTTCATCACCGGATACACAAGCATATAATCCTTAGTTCTTTTCGTGATACTTCATTATGTGCTTGACAATAGTCCAGATGTTTAGGTTCGGGATTAGATTGATATCTCGCTAACCATCCTAATCGCAAAACATGTGTCCGGTCTAGTGCAAAGCATGGCATACATGAGACTTTCCACGCCTTCGCGTAAGGAACTCGCCTCATGTTCTCTATCTCCTCAGCAATTTTAGGTAATGAACCTTAGAGGATATAATTCCATGTCTGAATGGTAACAAACCAATTTTGGAATTTACCATGCTAAATCTAGCCAATATCTTATCGATATAGACCACTTGAGATAAAGCTATCGCTTTATTCTTCCGGTCTCAGTAGCAACTTGATACCAAGAATATAACTAGCTTCTCCTAGATCTTTCATATTAAATTGTTTTGCTAGCCAACTCTTTATAATAGTCAATACTCCTACATTGTTTCCGATGAAGAGAATCTCCATAAAGAATTAGGAAGGCTACAGATTTTCCCTGAATTCTCTTGTACACACATGGTTCATTAATATTATGAATGAATCCAAACGATTTTATCGCTTGATCAAATCTGATGTTCCATGACTGGGATGCTTGCTTCAATCCATAGATGGATCTTTGCAACTTGCATACCAAGTGTTCTTGGCCTTTTTGTATGAATCCATCTGGTTGCTGCATAAAGATGTCTTCTTCAAGATGCCCATTAAGAAAGGCAATCTTGACATCCATTTGCCAAATTTCATAATTTAGCACTGCAGCAATAGAGAGTAGAATTCTGATAGATTTAAGCATAGCAACCAGAGAAAACGTTTCTTCATAATCGATTCCCTTTTTTTGAGTGAACCCTTTGGCTACTAATCTTAATTTTTCAATTAAAATCTTTTAAGATCGATCTTATATAACATATAAGAATTAAGTAATGTAGAAATTCGTACCTTGATATTTTGAAAAGATGAATCAATTGAAACTTGTGGCTCTGTCTCCAAATGATCTTCCAAGCTATGACTGAAGATCGATTAACACTGGACGTATGGACGTCTGTTTCACCACTCCCAATTACAATTAGTTTTTTTTAGATGTCTTCTATATTTTTCCCAAAAGCCCTGAAATTCTCTTATCTCGTGTTTTATAAGAAAAATACCCGTTTTACAATATCTTTTGAAAAATCCTAGTATATTAGGATTATGATTCCTATCCAAAATAGGATTTTTTTTTTTAATTTAAATATTATCTCTCCACTAGAGAATGTGTAACTAATTAGGGGGACCGCCTTGTAAAATATCACAAGTCCCCTTTTACACTTAAATATAACATGTTATGCCTTAACAAATATTATAATTATGATTTTCACCTAATACGCCAGTTTTCTTGCTTTTGAGTCCAGTGATGGTGTTGTCAATTAAATGATCTAATCCGGGGATCATTTGGGAACATACAATAATGGTACAATAATTAAATTTGTAATTAAACAACTATAATTATTTAATTCCAATTCTACTCCACTATACGATTGGAACTGACCTCCATAATTGTATGCTCGAATAATAATTCGCTCAAGCCACATTGATTTCTTTACTGCACAATCTTTTGTACCACATCGTTAATTTAAATTGATAACTCAATTGTCTAATCAATTTAATTACATCTTGTTTCTTGATACTTACTGGTTTTCTCTAATGATCATTTTCAACAAACTTATTTATGTTGACACAGTCTAGACAAAGAATTCTATGATCAAGTACTGAAAACCTATCAACAGATGTGTCGTACAAATTTTGTATTGTTAATCTATAATTTCAATACTTGTAATTTCTCCAACCAAGATACCGGGTAATCTTAACTACATTGGTATGTCGTGTTTATTGGTAACTCAAATCCCATTGGTATGTCGTGCCCATTGGTAACTCAAGATTAAGATTACAGTAAATCAATGTCCATGAGATTTAATAAGTCTGAAAGTTATTCATAGGTTAATTAAATCTCATATGTGATCCAGTTCAATGAGTCATACTACATTAATAAATTCATACATGATTAAGACAAATGACTCAATGAATTTATTACAGTCTATACCTAAATAAAGTGCTCAACTTTATTTATCAACTGCGAACTTAATTTATTTAAGCATAAGATAACTTGTATTTATGCCTTATGCAAATCCACATGGTGATCGTATAAATACATATAATAGGATTAAATGGACTTTACTCAAAATATTAATGCAATTAAAGATATTTGAATAAATACTTTAAATATTTTATTAATCAGAAAATCAATATGCTTTAAAGAGCACATAATCCCAACAATCTCCCACTAGCTCTCAAAGCATATCTGGCATATTGCATATGCTGTAAGACTCTAAGTGTTGGTGATAACCTTTCTATATTATTCCCTTATGAGATGATACTTCCTCTCAATGTATTTTTGTTTCTTGTGGTTTCTTGGTTCTTTTAATTGAGCCACTGCACCACTATTATCATAAAATAATTTAAGTGGTGTACTTGCAGCAGATACCACCTCAAGATCTTGAAGGAACTTGCGGAGCCATACAGCTTCTTTTGCAGCTTTAGATGCAGCCACATATTCAGCTTCTGTTGTGAAGTCTGCGATACAGTATTGTTTCACACTCCTCCAACTAATAGCTCCACTTCTTAATGTAAACACATAGCCAGAAGTAGACTTTCTAGAATCCTTATCTGACATAAAATAAGAATCAGTATAACCCACTGGAATAAGTTCATCACCAGAATACATAAGCATATAATCCTTAGTTCTTTTCAGATACTTCATTATGTGCTTGACAGCAGTCCAGTGTTCAGTTCTAAGATTAGATTGATATCCACTAACCATCCCAACCGCAAAACATATGTCTGGTCTAGTGCAAAGTATGACATACATAAGAATTCCCACAGCTTCTGCGTAGGGAACTCGTCTCATTTTTTCTATCTCCTTAGAAGTTTTAGGTGATTAATCCTTAGAGAATAAAATTCCATGTCTGAATGGTAACAAACCACTCTTGGAATTTACCATGCTAAATCTAGCCAATATCTTATCGATATAGACCACTTGAGACAAAGCTATCGTTTTATTCTTCCGGTCTCATAGTAACTTGATACCAATAATATAACTATCTTCTCCCAGATCTTTTATATCAAATTGTTTTGCTAGCCAACTCTTTATTGTAGTCATTACTCCTACATCATTTTCGATAAGGAGAATATCATTTACATAAAGAATTAGGAAGGCTACAGATTTTTTCTGAATTTTCTCATATACACATGGTTTATCAATATTCTGAATAAATTCAAACGATTTTATTGCTTGATCAAATCTGATGTTCCATGACTGGGATGCTTGTTTCAATCCATAGATGGATCTTTATAACTTGCAAATCAAGTGTTCTTGGCCTTTTTTATATAAATCCATCTGGTTGCTACATAAAGATGTCTTCTTCAAGATGTCCATTAAGAAAGGCTGTCTTGACATCCATTTGCCAAATTTCGTAATCTAGCACTGCAGCAATAGAGAGCAGAATTTTGATGGATTTAAGCATAACAACCAGAGAAAATGTTTCCTAATAATCAATTCCCTCATTTTGAGTTAACCCTTCGGCTACTAATCTTACTTTAAGTGTTTTCATCCTTCTGTTTACTCCTTTTTTCCTCTTATAGATCCACTTGCATCCAATGGGTTTTACCCCATTTGGTGTCTCTACAAGTTCCCAAATTTTATTAGAATACATAGATTACATTTCTTGATTCATAGCCCTTTTCCAATGTTCAACATCACTATCTATTAGAGCTTCATTGTAACTAGTGAGATTTTATACATGTTCATCTGAGATAGCTGTATAGGTTTCTCTCAATAACATGTATCTTGTTTGGTAATCTAGTTACCCTCCCACTACGATGAGGTTCAAAAAGTGATGATTATTCAGGGATAATCATTTGTTAATTATTCTTACTCTTTTCTATGTTTATTATATTTCTATGTTTATTATACATAAATAGAAAACTAAGCATCAATTTGATTTCTTTATGATTTCTCTAGTTTTACCTTACTCATAGATTATAAGTCATTTATATAGTCTTTTGCAAGTAAAGTATAGTGTATATTTACAAATACATTCCTATCTCGAGGTTTATAAATTAGACTTTCCTTTATTCCTTTAGGATACCTAAAACATGCAAACTTTTGAACATGAATCCATCTTTTCTACCTATAATTTTAGTATAAATACTAGTGAATCTCAAACTATAGATGTGTCACAAATTAAGTTTGCGAAATTTCCATAATTCCATGGAGTATTAGGCAGCGATATAGATGAAATTAGGTTCAATAGTCTATGCAGTTTCAAATACTGGTATCTAGAATAAAAAAGGTAAATGATAAATTACTAGGCATATATCTTGTTTTATCCAAAAGAATCTTGTTTCTCCATATAATGACACTATTATGTCACAATGTTCATTATATATGGGAGTTTATCCTATTTTACAACCAAACGGACTTTGAATTCTCTAGAAAGATATTTTTTACTTTGATCAGATCGAAGCTCTTTTATGTTCTTGTCTAATTGCTTTTTTGTCTTATCCATGTACTCTTTTAAATTTTAAAAAGCTACGGAATCATGACACATTTAGACAAATATAAATGCGATGAATATTCATCAATCAGATTGATAGAATACTCATAACCTATTCTAACATGCAAACTAATTAGTCCACATACATTAGTATGCACTAATCCACACAATACAATATTACGCTTTCTTTTAGCTCAAAATGAGCTACCTTGTCATATTACTATTCTAAATAAGATTTGTAGAGTATCAATGATCAACCTCAGTAGGTCAGGAATGACCTATTATTAATCATTCTCATGAAATGTTATTATAGTTTATATGATTTAAGCATAAATATTAGAGGTGCTTTTGATTTAGAAGAAACATTTCTTTTTTTAGATAAATGCATATACTCTTTATCATTATATCTTTCTTTGAATAGATCAATAGACTTATATGATATTAATTGTCTTTGTAAAGTATCAAAATAAATTATTAACAGAGGATCCAAAAATAACAGTGCACTCCTGTTTATTAAAAACAAGCCACCGAAATTAAATTCCTCTAATGTTTGGAACACAAAGATAAATATCAAAACTTAAAGTCTCATAAAATTGATATAGTCTTTTTAGCTGACATAAACTAGCATCATTCTCTACTGCAGTTTAAAGCCTTCTTCACTTAATCTCTCGGTTTCCTGAAAACCAAATAAATGAATTTACAAATAAAATTAGTTATCTCAGAATCCACTATTGCATTAATCAATAGAAATTGAACTAATTAGGAAGTTTAAAGATTTCCTATACCTGATTTTAATAATCTTAGGACAATCTTTCTTCCGATGACCCTTCTGTCCACACTTGAAGCACTTAACTTTTGACTTACTATCTTTTCTAGTAGACAGTTTTCTTATCCCGAATTTCTTCTACTTATTCTCTTCTTTTGAGTTAAGCTTTAAAGAAAATTCTTTTTTAGGAAGTTTCTTGCTATGATAATATTCTTCTATAGCATATAGTTCGTACATCAATTAAACTAAGGTCATATCTTTATTACTTAAGATATAGCTGACCTTAAACTCTCTGAATGTATCAGATAAAGATTCAATCACCATGTTAATCTTTGTTTTATTATTGATCTCAACACCATGAATCTGAACTTCATTCAAATAGTCGAACTTCATTCAAATATTCGAACTTCATTCGAATACTCCATCATTTTGAGGATATGATCACGAACTCTTGTATCATTTTCCATCTTGGTGTCTGTGACACATTTTAATGCTGCTTCTCTGGTAGAATCAGTATTTTGTCCAAACATCTGATGGAGACTAGCCAATATTTCAGTGGCTGTTTCCATGCTTCGAAGTTTGTTCTGTAGTTCCATAGAAATCGAAGCCAATAGATAGCGTTTAGCCATTTTGTTAGCTTCGCACCATTTCTCATAAGACTCCCTCTGATTTCTATAATCGTATAACGTTGGTATTGGAGGGCATTGCTGGGTTAGAACATATTTGCAGTCTTTAGCAATGAGAATATTAAATAGATGCGTTTCCAATCTAAGTAATTTTCACCAGTGAATTCATTTATAACCAGGATAATTAATAGTAGATTGATGGAAGAAATTTTCTAAAAATAAAATATGATGGAAGACATTTTCTAAAAAATAAAACATACATGCATAAATACATTGATATAACATTTAAAATAATAATCTTAAAATGTAAAAAATCGTAAATGCATCTTATTTTATTGTAACGATAATCTAGTATTGTTTTAGCAAGCTATCCGTTGGGAAAGTCATGCCGCCACTTACCAGACCCAATTAACCATTAGATTATTTACTTTCATGTCGTAATATGATAAATAACTATCGTTATCTTTTAGGGCCAAAATTTTGTTAATAGAGCTTCGTTAAGAAGGTTAATAACAAATTTTGTTAGTGTATAACCATTGCTTTAATATATGTATTTCTCATATCATATAGCCACCGTTAGGGTGATCAACAGATTGAAAACTATTTCGATCTTATCTTTTAAGAAATTCATCAAATAAAATGTCTAATATATATACCCTCTATAGGAAGCATCACCGTATCATGAAGTCGAGGTATATATATAATTTTATTATTAAACTAACAATGGAGCCCGTGGGAAAATTATCTTGAATCTTCCCTCTCCCATTCAATATTTTAAAGTTGGTTTTTTCTTTTAAAACATACATATATTGTTAATTGCATGCTTCCTATAATATTATCTAAGTGATATCTTATATTTTCAAGCATTTGCAAATTTCAAACAATATACATGAATTCATGTTATATGAATGACATATATCATTATACATAGAGTGACACTACCTATTTTATATGACATGTTATTATGGTATGTTAACATCCAAAACATAATATATAGAAAATTAAATGATCTCAATTCGTGGTTTTCCTAAAATAAAAAAATATTAGCCCTAAACCTAATCTTCATTGGGCTTGGCTAATATGAGTTTTAAATTTATTATTTGTCCAAATTTTTTATTTTAAAGAAAATAAAATAAAATTTTAAGTAAAAATTTTGGATAAAAAATAAACTTAATTTGTTAAACTATATCCATGCATTTTAATCCATTAAGCTCAAATTTTATTAGACTTAAAACTAGGATTTACCAAGCCCAAAACCGTTTCTTAGGGATGGCAAAAAAGCCCGGCCCTGATTTTAGCCCGATTAGCCCGGCCCTAATTTTTAGGGCTTGGGCCCGAATTTAAGGGCTCGGGCTTGGGCTCGGGCTTATACATATCAAGCCCTTTAAATTCGGGCCAGGGCTCGGCTTTATATAGCCCGGCCCTGACTTTAAAAAAAAAAATTAAATGTATGTCCATAAGTATTTGAGTAATTTTTTTTCTTCATGTTGGATTGTGAATTGTCATTTTTAAACTAAAGAACTTCTTGTTTAAATTGTGTAATAGAATTATGTGTTTTTATTTGTTTGTTAAATTAATGAACTCTTTAGTTGGATTATTGAATTAAATTGTGTTTTTATTTGAATTAGATCTAATTTTTGTTTGTATTTAATTATTTATATAATTTATGGTAAAGATGTTGATTAGAATAATTTTTATATTTATGTTATTTTAATAAGGTTTTAAAGTTTTTAAATATTAATATATTATGATATTTTAAATTGAAATTGTTTAAATATTAAAAAAAAATTGATCTGGCTCGGATAAAGCCCGAGCCCGGCCCTGACCCTATTAGGGCCGGGCCTGGCCTGACCCTGACCCTATTAGGGCCGGGCCTGGCCCGACCCTAATTTTGAACATTCGGGCTTTTATAGGGCTCGGGCTTATGTTTGTAATGTCGGGCTCGGGCTCGGGCTTGGCCAAGCCCTGTCTCGGCCCGGCCCATTGCCATCCCTACTGTTTCTAGACTTAAATGCATAATAGTATACCAAATTTGCCCAAACTGAAAAAATTACCGAAATTAGGGGACTGAGTGATAATTACCACTCAAAAACCCTAATTTCATATTTTCTTCTCAAGCCTCCATCACCAAAATGCAGCAGCTGCCGTTTGTCTTTTCTCCAGTGAGCACTCACCGCAGTCAAGCTGGAAATGCGCCACACCGGACAGCCGCCTGCTGCTGCTGCCTGCTGTTCTAGCCACGCGCCTCGTAAGCTGCGTCCACTTGTTGCTTGCTGCCAGCGTCTTGTAGTGAGGCTCGCTGCATAGCAGCCGCAGCGGTCTGCTCGCTCTCGGTGTTGTTGGCTTCGTGCGTGCTGTGCGTTCTTGCTAGGCATCTGTCCCCCTTTTTTTTAATTTTCTATAAATTTTTGTTACAGATTCCTAACGCCAATGGCTTAAAAAAATTCTTAAAATATAAAATTAAATCAAAAGAGAAACATGGTGATAATAGACCACCCCTTTTGTTACAAATCCAAAACAAAAATACAGACAAATGTCTAACCATGAATTGAGACAATCCAAACATGCTTTATTCATATATTAACAAATAATATATATCTAAATAAATTGTGCCACTCTAATACATAATGAACAAGATAGATTTCTTAAAAAATCCTTATATATTATTATGAGATGACTCTGATACCAATTAAAGGGATAAAATTATGGTTTTCTTAATTTTTCAATTAAAACCTTTTAGGACCGATCTTATACAACATATAAGAATTAAGTAATCTAGAAATTCGTACCTTGATATTTTGAGAAGATGAATCAATTGAAAGTTGTGGCTCCGTCTCCAAATGATCTTCCAGGCTATGACTCAAGATCGATTAACACTGGACGTATGGGCATCTGTTTCACCACTCCCAATTGCAACTGACTTCTCTTAGATGTCTTCTGAATTTTTTGTCAAAAACCCTAGAATTCTCTTCTCTCATGTTTTATGAGAAAAATACCTATTTTATAATATCTTATGAAAAACTCTAGTATGTTAGGATTAGGATTCCTATTTAAAATAGGATTCTTTTTTTAAAATTAAATATTATCTTTCTACTTATGTAAAAGTGGAGAGAATGCGTAGCTAACTCGGAACCACCTTGTAAAATATCTCAAGCCCTCTTTTACACTTGAATATAACATACTAGGCCTTAAAAAATATTATAATTATAATTTTCACCTAATATACTAGTTTTTTTGCCTTTGGGTCCAGTGATGGTGTTGTCAATTAAATGAGTTAATCTGGGGATCATTTGGGAACATACAATAGTGACTACCATAATTAAATTTGTAATTAAACAAATATAATTATTTAATTCCAATTCTACTTCACTATAAGATTTGAACTGACCTCCATAATTGTTTGCTCGAATAATAATTCGCTCAAGCCACATTGATTTCTTTACTGCACAATCCTTTGTACCACATCGTTAATTTAAATTGATATCTTAACTGTTCAATCAATTTAATTACATCTTGTTCCTTGATACTTACTGGTTTTCTTTAATGATCATTTTTAACATACTTGTTTATGTTGACACACTCTGGCCAGAGAATTTTATGATCAAGTAATGAAAACCCATTAAGAGATGTGTTGTACAAATTCTGTATTATTAATCTATAATTTCAATACTCGTAATTGCTCCCACCAAGATACCGGGTAATCTTGACTACATTGGTATGTCATGCCCATTGGTAACTCAAATGAAATAACAACTACAATCATGAAATTATAACAAACTCAAGATTAAGATTACAGTAAATCAATGCCCATGAGATTTAATAAGTCTGATAGTTATTACCAGGTTAATTAAATTTCATATGTGATCTAGTTCAATGTAGTCATACTACATCAATAAATTCATACATGATTAAGACAAATCACTCAATGAATTTATTACAGTCTATAACTAAATAAAATGCCCAACTTTATTTATGAACTGCGAACTTAATTTATTTAATCATAAGATAACTTGTATTTATGTCTTCTGCAAATCCACATGGTAATCGTATAAATACATGATTAAATAGACTTTACTTAAAATATTAATGCAATTTAAGACATTTAAATAAATACCTCAAATATTTTATTAATTAGAAAATCAATATGCTTTAAAGAGCACATAATCCCAATAGGTGGTTGTTGGGGTTGGATTGCTAGCAATTGACTCTTGTACTTTGAGCAAGTTCGCCTTTTAGATCTCCTAGGAGGAAGGGTTTCATTTCCGGAAATAAGAGGAATAGCTGGTGGTGGCTGGCTGCCATAACCATTAGCTGGGATGTCATGACAACCAGCTTATTAGCATGTTTGTAAAATTATTGGTGCAGTTGCAAAAAAACAATATTAGGAAATTTATCACTTATTTATCCTTTTTTTTTATAATAAAAAGTCATGCTTTCATTGATTAAAAGAAGAAATAAACACATGACTTCTAATGGCACATTATCTATCGATGCAACAGGTTCTTTCCATCTTAAGGCCCTCTTAGCTAAGGAGTGGGCATTAGCATTGCAGATTATAAGAGTGCATTGTATATGAACATTTTGAAAATTGTTTGGGAAATAAAGATCAAGCCTGCTCGAGGCCAAGCAAGACAAAACAGAAGCCCTGACCGCTAGCGCAAAAACACCCCTACTCGGTTTCAAAGCTGGTCGGAGTCAAGTGTTCAAAGCTGGTCGAGGTCAACTGATGGTTAGAAAGAGCAGGAATGTCCATGACCATCAAGCGAGCCCTGATCGCGTTATGGGCAACACTAAGAAAAGGAAGGGACCAAAGCTCGAGCAGAGCTAAACCCAAGTATAGTAGCCCTACATCTGTAGTTCAGGATGGTGGACGATTCTCTCTAAGAAAAAGAGAGTAGCCGCCAGACGCCCTCATACCATAAAGTCTCATCATGACGATCGATAACTGACAGGCACCCCACGCCTTAGAGCTTTATCACTGTGATTGATAACCGTCACATACCCCCACAACATCAATATTTCGTCACTGTGACCCAAAACTGTCATACATCCCCACATCTCTAAGTTTTGTCATTGTAACTCATAGCCGACAGACATCCCCATACCCCTAAGTTCTGTCATTGTGACCCATAGTTGTCAGAAAGACACAGACACAATGAATTCAGAGGATGGCGCCAGAGTAAGGTCCCAAGGAAAAAAGGAGATAAATATCTAACAAAGAGTGTGGGAAGGGGATTCGATTCCTTTCTTTTTTTAACTTTCTATTTTTTGGTTTTTCTCTGATTAAGAGAGAACTTAAAAGAATCAACCCGATTACTGACAGGAACGTTGGAGGGTTTTTACCGGAAAAACCCCTGGCGACCTCTGATATTTTCTCTGTAAATATAGGTCAGAAGGTACCATCGTAACAGCTGATAGAGGAACACAAAAACCAGCCAAAAATCCTGCTCGAGGAGGAAGCAACCAGAAAATGGTACCAATATTTTGGAGCGACCAGAAAACAGTATCAATATTTTGGCGCCTTCTGTGGGGATCAGTTCAAAAAGCCAGAGTTTGTAGCACACTCCAGAAACGATGTGACAATGAAAGGTAATAGTCGAAGAAGAGTAAGTCCCGAAGAATCGGTGACTCTGAGGGAAGGGGCCAACGAGACCCGAAATAGCGAGATAAAAGAGAGGATGGACCGGATGGAGAAGCAGATGGAAACACTGACGTCCATCCTACAAGAACTCAAGGATGGATAGAGGAGAGCATGCAATGACGTTCTCGAATCGAGTCGTGGGAATGCTCCCATTGGGGAGGACGTGGGAATTGGAGCCCAAAGGCAGAGAGTACATAACGCAGTTGGAAAGGAGGAGGCAAACCTAGAGGAGAGAGAGAGAAGACAGCACTTACAGGACACGGCACAAGAACATTTGCCAGTTGCTCTGCAGTATCCTTCTTGTGCGGAAGAGCTGGAGGGAGAGGTCCGCAGGCTGGTTCATGTCGTTGAGAATATCAGGGGACATGAGAAAACCTTGAGTTGGAGGATTATGCTAGACAATGAGTCCTTACTCTCAGTAGAGATCATGAGTGTTACAATCCCCAGGGATTTCCATTTTCCTGACTTAAAGTTTTCAAGGAAGAGTGATCCGTTGGTGCACATTGAGCTCTTCAATGATATAACTGAAGTTCAAGGTTTGACGGCAGCCCAAAGATGTAGAGCCTTCCCACTTACCTTGGAAGGGCAAGCGCGAGAATGGTGCCGCAAGTTACCACATGGAAGCATTTAGAGCTTCGAGCAGATGTGCACGGAATTTGCAGAGCAGTTCCGTGGGGTAGTGGCTCCCGACGACGATATTATGGAGCTGGTTGAGATCAAATAGAGGGATGGGGAGTCCCTCCGAGAGTTCGTCAAGAGGTATCCTCGGGGCATTCAATCATGCCCAGACGTTGAGAGGATTAAAAGAGGGGGTGAGGATGGGAAGGCCTTGGTGAAATTTACAAAGTCCCTCGATCTGCTCATATTCTGATGCATACGAGTAGATGAAGAGGGATATCATGATTAAGGAGGAAAAAGTAGCGAAGTTGAGGAGCGAGCAAATCAGTGGAGCAAAACGTACGGAGAAAGAGGGGCCTGCTCAGGGTTCGTCAACCTCCAGAGGGGCAAGGAATCGAGCTGCTCTTGACAACCATTACTAGAGGGCCCCCCAACTGCGAATGGGTCACTCTCTACTCCGCAGGTCTTCGAGTAGGGACCAGAGGGATTACTATCAATTCAATGGTAACCCACCCCGTAATCCCATTATGGATCGGTCTGTGCAGAGCCACAACAGAATTGACTGTCCGCTGCCTTCACACACGGGCAACTTTCTTAAGGATAGGACTATGCAGATGATTGATCAAAGTCCTACCTATATGTAGTACATTCCTCTGAAGGTGTCACTAGAGGAGATGTTCCATGTCGTGGAGAAACGAGGCCTGCTGTATTCCTTGACACCAATGTCGAAATCGACGAATAGGAGGGACAAGAGCAGGTTTTGTAGATTCCACAATGATCATGGCCATTCAACATCTCAGTACCGTGATCTAAAGAAACTGGTGGAGGATTTAATGATAAACCGGTACCTGGATGAATTCATTGATGGGGGACACCCAGTGGTAGAGTAGCAACAGGCAGAGGATGACCAGGCTTGTGACATGGACCGTGAATAGCCTACTGTGAGGGTAATAGTAGGAGGGCCGACGATGGTAGGAGACTCGAATAGAGCAAGGAAAAAATATAGCAGATATGCTTCTGCTAATCGGGAGGTCCTGCTCAATATGCCTGCCGCAAAGAGAGCCAGAACCAGACAAGTCCCGATCATGTGGATGGAGGAAGACGAGGAAGGGGTCCTATATCCCCACGAAGATGCACAAGTTATAAAGGCAAATGTTGCAAACAGGGAGCTCAATCGGAGGTGGACTTAGGAAGTTCAGTAGGCATTCTCTTTAAGTCCACCCTAAATGAGATGGGAATAGCGAACGGATCGTGTGGGGATCAAGAAGCACGAGCAGGAGTGGTTCTGCTTAGCCCAAAAGGAGCAGAAATTCAATATACCGTGAAGCTTGAGTTTAAAGCCACAAGTAACCAGGATGAGTGCGAGGCCGTCATTGCAGGGCTAAAACTTGCGTTAGTGGTGAAGGCATAGGAAGTGAAAATCCGAACAGATTTCCAATTAGTGGCAAATCACCTCAATGAAAGCTTCCAAGCGAAAGGCGAGAAGATGGAGGTGCTGCCAGGCTTCAATTGTTGTGTCAAGTTGTCGGGAGGAGGGGTCATCTTGTTTAAGTCGGCTCTGCTTGAGCCTTGATTCCCTCGGTGTTTTTGACGATGTGACTGGATCATACTCGGAGGTTCGAGGATCTCAATCAGGAAGAGAAGGTCAAAGCTCGACCAGCTCTGGAGTACTTGACCTCGACCAACTTTGATACCTACTGAGGGCATATTCGTGCCAGGGGTCAGGTCTTCTGCTTTGGTTGGGTTGACCTCAAGGGGGACTGCTCGGTATTACCCAAACACTAGTCCCCCAGTTTCTAGTCTTTTAAAGTGAAACGAGATAAGACTGGAAACTTCTTGTTCAAGCAGGTTTCGCCACCCTTTTTACCTTCTCATGCTGAGCTGTTCGCCTTTTCCGTCACCTCATATTTAATGCAGGATGCGTGGGCAGATCTAGGCTGTTCGTTTGAATTTTGAAGAGGCGGTTATTTGAACAGTCGCATCCCTTGAGTAGCGTGCCATCTATTGACATAACTTGCTTTCCCCTTTATAAATCCCTAATTTCTTTACTGTTCTTATTGTTTCCAATCTTTACTTAAACCAGAATCAGCCGCCTGCAAGTGTTTTTCACCTCCCTTTCTGCCGTCGTCGAATCTATCTCAGGTATAAACTCTTCTCACTCTTCTCGTTCTTGTTCTTTCTATTTTCTGGGTTTCTGGTTCCCATTTGGTGGATTATATCCCTAGGAAAAATGTCAGACACTCAGCAACCCCGTTGGATGTCCCCTGAAGAGTCATCTTCTTCGAGTGACTCCGAGACCAATAGGGGGTTCTAGTGAGAGACCCAAGCCCCGAAGGGGTTGAGGTTGTGGGAGAGGCCCGGTTGTAACAAGGGCAGACGGCCTGCCAGAGGTTAGAGGCTAAGTTGTTTACTATTGACAATATGAGGTGTGAGACTTCATATCAAGACCTAGACTGGCTTAGGGATATATACCACATTCTGGCCAGTGTGGATCTGCGTCTACCTTGCAAAAGTGACACGCCCAACCGTCTTTCTCGGAGGTATGTCACCCTTTATTTAGAATGCTTCAGATAGGGCATTAGGTTGTACCTTAAACCATATTTTGTCCGGGTCCTATCCAGACTGCGTCTAGCTCCGGGGCAGCTGAACCCAAATGGGTGGAGGGTTCTGTCAGGGCTGTATATTTTGTGGGGATGGTGTAACTTGGGTGAGCCATCGGTAGATGAGATAAAGCATCTCTACTAGTTGATGAGCAGTCCAAAAGACGCAGGCTGGTATTACCTCACCTCTAGTTTGAAGGGAAAGAAACCCATCATTGACCTCCCCACCCCTTGTAGCAATTGGAAGGGAAAATTCTTCTTTGCCGTGGGAGATTGGGGGCGAGCAGCTTCTGCCACTGAGGGGGTTCCTCCAATTCCCTCTCGTTTTTGCACCCTAGGTCATTTGCTGCTCATTGCATTTCTTACTTTAGCTTTTTTGCTCGCACTTTTCTCAATATTTTCTCCTGGTTATTGTTGTAGTATCTTGGAGCGCATCCTACCAGGTTAGGGAGGAGCTTCAAACGAATGTCAATACTGCTCTAGACAACGCGAGCTCGTGTCGGGAGCTATTCACACTTCACAACCTTGTCGAGTTTAGTCTTGTTCCGGGGAAAGAAATGAGTGGCATCATTTCTCAACTGAAGAGGTCTTTCAGCACAGCAGAACATCCGAGCAGCTCCTCTGCTCCACCAAAGCGGCCTAGAGTTGATCCTACTGCCTCGCCAGCTAGGGCTGCTGCTTCTACTCGAGAAGGTGAGCAGTCAGCAGAAGGGGCAACCCGAAGGGGCTCGAGAGCTGTAGTTCTAGCCAGGTCTCAAACCTGACATTCTCAGGAGCAGCAACAACCCAGTGTTACCAACCCCTATGTCAGGGATTTTCAAGGCATATGGAAGAGAAACTCGTGGAGGAGTTGAAGGCTGCCAGTATTAGCGAGTTGGCCAAATGTTCTAGCGCCTCTCTTGCCATGCTACGGCTGCTGCTACTGGCTTTAAGACCAAGGCCATGGACTCCGAGAGGAAGATCAGGGCTGATAATCAGAGCTTGAGGCAGAGGCTCGAGCAGAAAGATGAGGAAGCAGCCAAGCTCCTTACTGAGATCTCCACCTTCGAGGAGAAGACAGCTCTAGCTGAATCCAAGGCACTCTAACTTGAGAAGGAGTTGTCCGTGGTCCGAGATAAGCTGGTGAATGCTCGAAAGGACCTCGACGTGTAGAGGTTTGCCTTTGAGAGGGCCCTGGAGGTAGAGGCTTCTCGTCTCCAGCATAAAGTAGACTCCTTGGAGAGCTAGCTCGCGGAGGAGTACAACAAGGGAGTGACCTTCGGCTACGAATGCCTCATGTCTGTCTTGGGCAAGGAATACCCTGAATTGGATATGTCCAAACTCGAGGCGGGTGTGGATGCTTATATTAGCGAGCAGGATGCTCGAGCTCAGGAGCCAAGGGATCCTCCTGCTCAGGATGCTGCAAGGTCAAGAGAAGTCGCTCCTCCAACCATCGAGACCCCACTCACTGCCGCCGACTCAAGTTGCCCTGCTTCTCCGAGGCCCCAGCTCTCACCGCTAGCCTAATCGCTTCTAGCCACTTGAGTGGCTTTATTGTACTTTTTTTTTTTTTTATTTGTAATCTTTGATGAAGAAATGAAGAACATATGTTCGTTACCTTGCCTTTATGCTTTTATTTTTGTTCCAGAATTCTCTGTGAGGTAGACTTTAACAGATTTTAGGCCTTTACTTTTCTTCTTTGAGCCTGTTCTCCTCGAGCCTTCATTCGGCTTATGCTTGGCACCGTCTTGCCTTAGGTTAGGCTTTGAGACTTCTGGCCTTTGCATTTCTTCATTGAGCTTATTCTGCTAAAGCCTGCATTTGGCTCACGCTTGGCACCGTCTCGCCTTAAGCTAGGCTTTGAGACTTCTGGCCTTTGCGTTTCTTTATTGAGCTTATTCTGCTCGAGCCTGCATTTGGCTCACGCTTGGCACCGTCTCGCCTTAAGCTAGGCTTTGAGACTTCTGGCCTTTGCGTTTCTTCATTGAGCTTATTTTGCTCGAGCTTGCATTTGGCTCACGCTTGGCACCGTCTCGCCTTAAGCTAGACTTTGAGACTTATGGCCTTTGCATTTTTTCATTGAGCTTATTCTGCTCGAGCCTGCATTTGACCCACTCTTGGCACTGTCTCGCCTTAACCTAGGCTTTTAGACTTACGGCCTTTACATTATTATACGCGTCAACTTGCTCATATCGATTTAATATCAGAAGTATCTTTCTTACTTTTATTCTTGTACAAGGTTTTACACACTTCTATTTTTGGAAAAAAACTAAATATCATTACTCACGCTACAAGGAGACTTACTCGAAATACTGCATCAAATGCTGTGCGTTCCATGGCCTTTTGACTTTTCGTCCATTTGGGTAGGTTAACCTGTACGCTCCCGGACTAGCTATTTGAGAGACCCTATAAGGACCTTCCTAGTTCGGGCCCAACACTCATTGCCTGGGGTCTTTGGTATTCTAATTCACCCTCCTAAGTACCCAATCCACCACCTGGAATCGGTGGATGTGAACGTTCTAGTTGTAATAGCGAGCCACCCTCTGCTGGTATTCCGCTATCTTTGCCGCGGACCTTTCCCTTTTCTCTTCCAGCACGTCTAAATTTGTACAGATCTGCTCATCATTTTGCTCCTCGTTAAAGTGTTTCGTCTGATGCGTGCCCATCCCTATCTCTACTGGGATTACTGCTTCGTGTCCGAATGTCAAAGAGAAAGGTGTTTTCCCCGTGGTGGTTTTGTATGTGGTCGTATAAGCCCACAAGATACCGGGTTGCTCGTCAACCTAACTCCCTTCTGCTCGCCCAGCCTGGTCTTCAGGAGGCGCTTTATAGTCTTGTTCGCAGCCTTCACTTGGCCATTAGCCTATGGGTGTGATGTCGGGCAGAACTTTAGTTCTATCCCCATGTTCTTGCAGAAGTCCCTGAACTTATTGTTGTTGAATTGCCTCCCATTGTCTGTGACCAAAGCGTGGGGGATCTCGTACCTGTAAATCACATTTCTCTAAATAAAATCAGTGGTCTTGCTTTCTGTAATACTGCTTAAATCTTCCACTTCAACCCATTTGGTGAAATAATCAATTGCCACCACTGCGTGTGTTGCAGATGCTCTTCCTTTTAGCAGTGGCCCGATTAAGTCGATCCCCCATTAAGCAAATGGCCATAGTGAGTTCGGGCGGCTGAGCCATGTAGTTGGCGAAGCTTTGAAAATTCTTGCAGCTTTTGGTTTTTTCTTACGCATCCTGGTGCATCCAGGGCGAGAAGTACCCATGCCTTAAGGCCTTAAAAGCCAGAGACCTCACGCCAGAATGGTTCCCACAAATCTCTTCGTGTATTTCCCTAAGGACATAGTCAGCTTCCTCTTTGCCGGGACATCGCAGTAGTGGCAAGGTGTATCCTCGCCTGTACAATACCCCATCGATCAGTGTGTACCTAGCCATTTGACACTTTAGCTTCCTTGCCAGCTTCTTGTCAGTAGGCAACGTTCCTTCCTTGAGATAAGAGACAATTGGATCCATCCAGGTGCTGTTCGATGTTAAGCTCATTACCTCATCCTCTTGCTCAACACTCGAGCAGGTCCTGATCTCCAATGGGATAGACTTGGGCATTTTGGGGTCGGATATAGTGGCCATTTACGCTATCATATCCGCTCGAAAGTTTTCTCCCCTTGCGATCAGTTTCACTTCTACCACTTGGAATTTCCCTTCTAAATGTCTTACTTTCCGAAGGTAAGCTTCCATCTTCTCGTCCTTCACTTAGAAGCTTTCATTGAGGTGGTTTGCCGCCAGCTGAGAGTCTGTTAGGAGTTTTACTTCTTCCACCTTTACTACCAAAGCGAGCTTCAGTCCTCTAATTATGGCCTTGTACTCAGCCTTGTTATTAGTAGCCTTAAACTCGAGCTTCACGGCATATTTCACTTCTACCCCTTCAGGGCTAAGAAGTACCACTCCTGCTCCTGCTCCTGCTCCTTGGTCCCCACATGACCCATCCACTGTAACCATTCATGCTTTACCCGGGGCCGGGGAGCCTGCTGGGTGCTCGCTGTCCATTTTTTTATTTATCTCCATACACTCGACCACAAAGTCTGCTAGGGCCTGCGCCCGGATTGTTGTTCAGGGCTGGTAGCTGATGTCAAACTCACTGAGCTCTATCAACCATTTCACCAACTTGCCAGAAGTCCCTGGTTTGTGCAGGATCTGCCTAAGCGGCTAGTTCGTCAAGACTGCCACCGAGTGTACTTGAAAGTAAGGTCTCAGCTTCCAGGCTGCTGTTACCAGGGTCAGTGCCCACCTCTCCATTAGCAAATACCTAGTCTCTGCTCTGAAAAAAGCTCTGCTCGTGTAATATACGAGGTACTGCACCCCCGACTCTTCCCTTACCAAGACTGAGCTAGTTGCCCATTATGACACCGCCAAATACAAGTACAGAGCTTCTCTTGCTCGTGGTGTTAACAGTAGTGGGGCTTTCAGCAAGTATTCTTTTAACTGTTGGAACGCTGCTTCACATTTCGGTGTCCATTTTGTCTTTCTCCCTTTTCTCATTTCCTGGAATAAGACGCGGCACTTGTCTGTTGCTCGAGAGATGAATCTATTGAGGGATGTCAGTTTTCCAGCGACGATTTGTATTTCCTTGAGGGTGCGCGAGGACTTTATGTCTATCACTGCTCTTATCGTCTCCGGGTTGGCCTCGATTCCCTTGTTACTGACCATAAAGCCCAAGAATTTTCCCTAGCCAACTCCAAAGGCACACTTCTCTAGATTAAGCTTCATCCGATATTTTCTTAAGAGCGCGAAAGTCTCTTCCAAGTGCTTCACATGCTCCTCCGCGTCCTTGGATTTAGTGATCATATCGTCCACATAAACTTCCATCGTATGGCCGATCAGCGGCTTGAAAATCTTGTTCACCAGTCTCTGGTATGTTGCCCCCGCGTTTTTCAAGCCGAAGGGCATGACCTTGTAACAAAATAGGCCCTGGTTGGTGATGAAGGCCGTGCATTCCTTATCCGGCTCGTACATTGGGATCTGGTTGTAGCCCGAGAAGGCATCCATGAAGCTGAGCAGGCCGTGTCCTGCTGTGGAGTCCACAAACATTTTCTATTTCCCACTTGCCTTTTTTACCAGCACCACATTCGAGATTCATTCAAGGTAGGTGACTTCCCTTATGAATCCTGCCTTCAGCAGCTTCTCTACTTCTCAGTTTATAGCCTCATACCTCACCTGGCTGACGCACCTACTCTTTTGCCTTACCGGCTTCACGTCTTTCTTTATCGCCAGCCAGTAGCACGCCACTTCCAGGTCGATCTCGGGCATATCTTTATATGTCTAGGCGAACACATTAGAGTGTGCTCGTAAACACTCCACTAGATGTTCCCTCAATGGCCCGCTAATGCCCGAGCCAATCCTAACCTTCTTCTCATGGTCGTCTAGTCTTATCCCGATTTTTTCAAGCTCTTCAGTGGGCTCCTACCTTCCATTTTTCGACTCTCCCCTCGAGTCCAACGATGTCACTTGCATTGCTTCCTTTGCTGCCACAACACCGACTGGCTAATCCTCATGAAGGGCCTTCCTAGTATCGCTTGGTAGGGGCTGACTTCATCCACCACCACGAAGTCTAGCATCATATTCTTCTCAAAGCGCTTTGAACTTATAGTCACAGCCAATTTAATGATCCCCAGAGGGGTTAGCCTTCCCTCCCCCCCCAAACCCCTTCAAAGAGGTGTTCGTCTGCTCGAGCATTACATCCGCTATTCCCAAATCATCGAGTGTGGACCTGAAGAGAATGTCCACCAAACTTCCCGAATCCACCAGTATTTGGTTGATCTCCTTATTGGCAACATTTGCTTTCACAACCAAAGCATCCTCATGGGGGTACAACACCCCCTCCTCGTCTTCCTCCGTCCACATGATGGACACTTGCCGCACCTTAGTTCTCTTTGCAGCAGGCACGACGAGTAGGACTTTCCGGCCAGCAGAGGCGTATCTACTGTAGTTCTTTCGAGCCCTGTTTGAATTTCTTACCATCGTAGGCCCCCCCGCTATGACCCTTGTAGCAGGTGGTTCAGGATCCATGCCACAGGCTCGGTCATCTTCTGTTCACTGCTGCTCGACTACCGGATGTCCTCTTTCAATAAATTCGTCCAAGTACTGGTTTCTAACTAAGTCTTCCACCTGGTTCTTCAAATCTCGGCACTACGATGTCGAGTGGCCGTAGTCGCTGTGGAATCGGCAGAACCGGCCCATGTCCCTACTACTGGCTGGCTTAGACATTGGTGTCGGGGAACAGAGCAGCCCTCGTTCCTCCACAACTTGGAACATTTCCTCAAGCGACACCTTCAGTAGGGTGTATTGTCTGTATGCAGGGCTCTGATCAACCATCTGCACCACCCTATCCTGAATCAAACTTCCCGGGTGCAGGGGTAATGGGCGGTAGGCTCTGCTGTTGTTCTGCATGGGCCGGGTTGTGGGCAGATTGTGAGGTGGGTTGCCGCCATACTACCGATACTCCCTGCGGTCCCGACTCAGGGACTCGCGAGGTGGAGTGAGAGCCACTCGCGGTTGGGGAGCCCTCTAGTAGGGGTTATAAGGAGCAACCCGTTTCCTTATTGCTCTAGAAGTTGGTGTTCCCCGAACAGGCCCTCCTTTCTCTTTCCGCTTCGTTCCATTGCTCTGTTCGCTTCTCAATTTCGCAGCTTTTTCTTCCTCAATAACCATATCCATCTTCACCTGTTCATATGGGTCGGAGTACGAACGGATCGAGGGACTTCGCAAGTTGTCCATGGCCTTCCCATCTTGATCCCATCTTTCAGCCCCCTTAGTGCCTGGGGGTGGTTGAATGGCCCAAGATCTAGGACTGACCGATGGTATCTTTTGACAAACTCTCAGAGGGACTCTCCCTCCCTCTGTTTTACCTCTGCTAATTCCATCATGTCATCTTCGGGGGCCATCGCCCCCCGAAACTGCTCTGCGAATTCCCTGCACATTTGTTCGAAGCTCAAAATACTTTCCCGTGGTAGTTTACAGTACCACTCTCTCGCCCTCCCTTCCAAAGTAAGCGGGAAGGCCCTGCATCTTTGGGCGGCTGTTAGGCCCTGTACTCCGGTCATGTCATTGAAACGCTCTATGTGTACCAGCAGGTCACTCTTCCTAGAGAACTTCAAGTCAGGGAAGTGGAAATCCCGACTGATTGTGACGCCCATGATTTTCGCTGAGAGTAGGGACTCACTGTCCAACATTATCCTCCAACTCGGGGCTTTTCCGTTTTCCCGGAGGTCCTTTACAACCTGCGCCAACCTGCGCACCTCTCCTTTCAATTCCTCCGCGCGGGAAGTAGGTGCCGTGTCTTGCAAGTGTTGGCAGGATTCCCTTTCCTCTAAGTTCGTCTCCTCCTTTCCAGTAATATTTTGTGCTTTTGCCTCTGGGCTTCATCTCCCACATGTTCCTGGGCAAGGGCGTTCCCGAGGCTGGACTCAAGGACTTCATTGCTTGCTTTCCTCTGTCCATCCCTGAGTTCCTGCAAGACGGACGTCAGCGTCTCCATCTGTCTCTCCATCCGGTCCATTCTTTCTTAGATTTCCCTATCTCGGGCCTCATTGGCCACTTCCCTTAGAGTCACCGATTCTTCCAGGCTTACTCCTCTCCTGGTATTTCCTCTTATCGTTGTGTCATTTTTTGAATGTATCAGGAAGTCAGGCTTTTTGAACTGATCCCTGCAAACGGCGCCAAAATGTTGATGCGGTTTTCTGCTCGAGCAGGATTCCTCATTAACTCCTCGCCTTCTCGGGGTTTCCGGTGTTTTCCAATGAAACCCTCCGATGCTCAAGTCAGTAATCTGGTTGATTCTTTTGGTATCCCTCTTAGTTTGAGAGACTAGAAAAGATAGGGCGTTTGAATGGTAAAAGTGATAGAGAGAGTCTCAGTTTTTGGTGGTTTTGTTGGAGTTAAAATGTTTCAGATTTTTAAGAAGGAAAATATGGTAAGGAAGAAGAAAGTCCCAAAGGTTCAAAAGAAAAAGAAAGGAATCCCCTAACCTTGTCCCTCGGCTGATATTTATCCTCTTGTTTTCCCGCTCTTGTTTGCCTGGACAGCCGCCCTCCACATTAATTGTGCCTGGGCCCTTCTGACAGTTGGGGTTGCTGCGGCATGCCCTGGGGACGTGGGATGTCAAGCGGGTATGGATTCCCCTGACCCAATGATGGTACCGTGCACGCGTGTATGAAATGATGACATTGTGGAGGCATGCGCCGGCCATCAGTAACAGTGATGAAGCCCTACGGCGTGCGGTGCCTGCCTGGCATCGATCGTCGTGTCAAGTTGTCGAGAAGAGGAGTCATCCTGTTTAAGTTGGCCCTGCTCGAACCTTGATTCCCTCGGTGTTTTTGACGATGTGACTGGATCCTGCTCGGATGTTCGAGGATCTCGATTAGGAAGAGAAGGTTAGGGCTTGACCAGCCTTGGAGCACTTGACCTCGACCAGCTTTGATACCTAGCAAGGGCATCTTCGTGCCAGCGGTCAGATCTTTTGCTCTGTCTGGGTTGACCTTGAGTGGTTCTGCTCGGTATTACCCAAACAACAACAACAAAAATAAAATTTAGGCATCCTTTCATTTAGAATTACCATTGGGATATCTTCACCCCCTTCTTGCTTTATCTCTATTATCTTCTCCATTGGTTTTGTAATATCAATCGAAATCTTGGCCTCGAAAATCTTCACCTAAGCAGTTTTCTACTTCATTAGTTTTAACTACTTTGACCTTCCTAATTAATTCCCCTAGCGCTTGTATAGTCTCTTCTCTATACATACTGAAGGCACATTTCTGATATGTACCCAAAACAAAGTGTGGTAAAGACTTATTGTTTGATGCCTCAAATTCCTACTGGCTCGGATAGGACAATTAGGGCTCTAGCAAAGTTTAAATTCCTGAGGTTTAGAGCATCAAGAAAAGATTATTCAAGTAAAATTTTACTATTTATTTAAAAAGTCATATTAATATTTAAAACTTTAAAAACTATTCTAATTAAAAATTTTCAAATAAAAAATATTTATCTCTCTTCAAATTTTTTGAATAATTTTTTCTTTTTTTAATTTATATTTTATTATTTTTATTAGACAAAGAAGTGTTTTTAGTAATATTTATTTTTTAAAAAAATATTATTTAATTAAAATAATATTAACTTATTTCTATTTAAAAAATTTTAGATAATGACATATTTTCATTCTCTTATTTATCATCGATAAATAAATATATATTTAAAAAATAAAATTAATAAAACTTTTTTAAATACTCTTATAGTGGGACATGCTTGCTGCAGAGCTATTCTTATACCTTTTTCTATTCACCCACCCGTATAAGCATAATTTTCCCTACCAACAATGAGCAGCGCGTTTTTCTCCATTCATCTTCAGTCTGCCACTAAAATCAATTTTGTCTTTTCCTCTTTTAGTTTAATTGCTTTACCCCTGTTAATGAGCTCTCCCTTGTCTATACCGGAAGTCCATTATCTCTTCTCCGTTTTTAATGCTCTCACGTAGGAATGGCAAAAATACCCGTCCGGCCCAGATCCGGCCCAGACTCGGGGTGATGCGGGCAGGTAATACCCAGCTCGGAGATCAATTCGGGCCGGATCCGGGTATCACTTGAGAAATTCGAAACTCAGTCCGCAACCCGTATTTTATAAAAAGAAATATTATAAAAAATATTTTATTTTAAATAATTACATTTTTTTATATATTTATTCAATATATTTAAATATTTAAATATTTAAAGTTTATATTTCATGTTTAATTTTATTAAAATAATTTTTAAAATTATAAAATAAAAATATATTTATAAATATAAAAATTTAAAATTTATATATATAAAATCCGGGCTTAAAAAGCCTGGAAAAAACCCGGCCCGTAATAAGTCCGGGTATGGTATTAGAATACCCGGGTTTTTAAAAGTCCGGGCCAGGTCCGGGTATGGCAATACCCAGACCCGGCC
Organism: Murraya koenigii; assembly: GCA_025617385.1. Taxonomy (NCBI): domain Eukaryota; kingdom Viridiplantae; phylum Streptophyta; class Magnoliopsida; order Sapindales; family Rutaceae; genus Murraya; species Murraya koenigii. The sequence continues at coordinate 13,801,780 of CM046814.1, forward strand.
CGGACTTTTGCCAACCCTACCCCCGGGAATGAGATATTTTGACTATCACTCTTATCTAATCTCTCTCATCTGTTAAATATCTCTAAAACAGAAAGAACCACTACACCCAACTTATGGCTGAAAAAAATCTACTACTACTATCATCCTTTTTTTTTAATACTAATATATATAATTATTACTCATATTATATCAAATATTACAATTAGTATTTACAATTAAATTATATAATTGAGAAATTGAGATCTCATGTGCATTGATATCAAATATTAACATTATCTATATTTCTTTTAAACCCTCTTTAATATTTGAGTAATGTCTATTCCACTCACATTTTATAAGAGAGAAAACTGTTACACTCAATTATTTTATAATTAAGAGGAGACTGAAAATAACCTTCATAATATTTTTATAGACACTTGTGTAAGAAAAAATGACTCTTCTACTAGGCCAAAGGCCTAATGATTCTCCTACTACCATTCTTGGTTTTCTTTCACACAGATAAAAGCTAATAAAGAGACAAAAAAGATGCCTCAAGTTCAAAAGAAGAATACAAACATCACTTATTTAGCTTTTGATTCTTTAGAATTGATCATTTTTCTTGTCAAAGGAGCTTTGTTCACAAGATATTTCTCAAAAACCAAAAGTACTAGTTTATTTAACGGTAGAATTTAGGCCTTATTTGTTATTTTGGTTGGGTATTTATAATTTAACACTAAAGTGCTTGGTAATTTGAAAAGTTAATTTTATTCCCTACTTGTGCTATGGAAAACCTATAAAATATTACAATTTTTTATTACTTTCCTCAAAATTATTATTTAAGTCATTTATAACCTAATTTTCTTTTTTACAAAATCAATTTTTAATTTTTAAGAGAAAAGATAATCGTCAATCAACAAGTGAGATTTTATGTAATGTTCATGATCGTAAACTAGATGAGCAACGTGCACTTAAGTCTTAAAGATTTGAACCTCAAAGTGACATGAAACGTAATCCAATGTTACATAAATCTATATAGACATAACCCGTTAACAAACAAGAAGATGTTCTGCGAGTGTATATCAACACGGGTCTATATCAATTGAAGTTACGAGAGTATTCACCCTCATTAGGTGGAGCATAAGATCTTCGACTTAAACACTCATGATTTAGTTTTGCAGGCTTGAGTATTCTAAAGAAACAGTTGTTTTTCTTTTTTTTTTTAATAATATAAAATCAAATTATCTTAGATTTACCACTGAAGTTTAGAAGTTGTGAACAACTAATGATGGTAAAAGATGTTCGTTTTTGCATCAAGAAGGAAGATCTCCTCTACATTATATTTTTCTTATGCTAATCAATGCTCCAGCCATTGTAAAATATATTTCACCCAATTTCCAAAAGAGCTTTTGAGTATTATTACCAATAGAGTGCGATATAAGATTCATGAGGTACTTGGTGATGCAAAATTTTGCCCTTTTTTTTTTTTTTTATGAAGCACAAGATGAATCTAAAAAAAGCATTTTGAAAAATGTTAGATTGTTATGAATTAGTAAGAGAATTGTTTTCTAAAGTTGCGAGTGTGAAAGAAATTAGTGCACCAACTATTGCGAAAAAAATACGTAATGTCCTTACAAGTTATAATTCACCACAAGAAAACGGGACTTTCGTGGCAAAAAACAGTCCCAGCAAATAAAATTCGGTCTCAAATACCCTTTTGCGGCCAAAACTCATTAATTTACTGTGAAATAAAGGGAGCCGCAATAAATTTCTCCGCAAGAAGTTTAGAACATTTGCAACCAATTTATGCCCCTGCAAAAACAATTTGGAGGGAACTTTGCAGATAAATAAAAAAAATTAGGTCCTTCTCGCTGCCACTTTATATAGCCCTGTAAATAAATTTAGAACATGATATACATTTGCAGTCATTTTAATTGCCAAATTCTTACCTTGCAAATAATAAATAAGAGCTTATTTCCAATCCCCCTAAATGGGAGTGGAGTTTGTATACTAAAAAAAATTAATTTTTGCTTGAAATGGTACTAAACACAATCAAATATAATATGATTAAACTAATTATTTCTCGTACTAAACAAAAGATAGTATAATTATTATACCACCTGCATCATATCCAATCTTATGATAAAATTAAAAAAAAAAAGTATTTTTCATCCAAATGCATCAAATAGCCCTTTAGAATGTGATCAATTTAACTTGAATGAACAAAAAAAAAATGAATAAACGAGTTATATAAAAAATATATATATTAGAGAAACATGATAATTAAATATATTAAACGATAACAACAACGAGCAAACGGTTCCATATACAAAATCCAAAAATACAAGGCCTAAGAACAAAACGTACTTTGTTTTCAAATTTTCAGTAAAATTATCACATCTTCCATTCAAAGTAATACCAGTTCTACGTTACATTTTAAAATCGATTTCACCCTCAAGCATAAACAAAACACACAATACTAGAAAAATGAGCTTTACTAACATCAATTTAGTGTTAGTATTTACTTTTACTGACACTTGTTAATTATGTCAGTAATGCTCAAGCCAGAATATACTGACACTAATTTTTAGTGTTAGTGATTTTCGTGTCAATAATTAGTGTCACTATAATATCACCAAAATAATAACATCATAATATTAGTATTTAATGATACTATTTACATGTCAGTAATTTATGTCACTATAGTATCATAAAAATAATGACACAATAGTGATAGTGTTTAATGATATTATTTACATATCATTGATTTATGTTAATACAATATCAAGAATTTTAAATATTTAATGTCAATATTTATTAATTTTATGCTGCTTTTGGTTAATAGTATATTTTAATTCTAATTATATTTTTTCCTATCTGTTTTACAATAAAAAAACTCAAAATATATTAAATATATCAAATCTCGCAACATAATTCACATAATAAACATCACAAATACATCACTTAAATTAACATAATTCAGCTACACCACTATTTGGAAAAGAAAAACGTAAGTACCAAATTAAGTTTTTAATCAGTTCTAAACAACAAAGTCACTAAATATCCATTACGTGACTTCATTTTTTTCCATGAATATAGTTCATTTGAATTAACAAGCACAATAATGTCACTAAATATTGATACATGACTTCTTCTTTTTTCCCACCTGCAAGTACATAAAATCAATTAGTACACCACAAAAAATAAGTCTTGGATATTTGAAATAAAAAATAATCATTAATTACTCATATGTTATATCACAATTGTAGGCTGTAATTAACTTGGAAACATATGTAGCCTATTGATCACTAAGTCACAAGAGCTCTTTTATGGGATACTCATCAATTCCCTTAAACTTTAATTTCAAAACAACAAGCTATTCACCAAAAATCAAATTGCAAACTACTTAATTATCATTCACTTAAATGTATTCATGTAATAACAACTCGAAACACTATATGCACTACAAATGAACTCCAACAATATTACTTTTCATCTAAAATTATACAAGCAAGCACTAAATATCTTCAAGACCATGCCAATAAAAGGAAAGAATTTCAACAGTGTGTTGATCTACATTATTTTATCACTTACTACTTTTTACTCAACTTACATGGTAATGTTTAAATCCGAAGAAATTTTTGAACCTCTTTAATGCAAATATGGATGTAGATACAAAACCTTAGTCGGGATATCTCCATCCAAGTAAAATATAAGTAGCAATATTGTAGCATATCCCCACCAACAACTTTGTAGTATACCCATTATTATAAGTGCCTTTACTTACAACATATAAAATACAATATAAAAAAGATAACAATCAAGAGGCACACTTTAGGCGTAACATATGAATTTTGTTTTATTTATTTATGTAAATAATTAAATCAAGAGGGGTCTAAATGATAATCATGAGGGGGTCTAGTTGATATTTTGTGGGTGTTTTAAATAGGGAAACCTGGTAAATTTCATATTGAAACCAATAGAGAGAGAAAGGAGAGAACCATTGACCCGTTTTGACCTGACCCGAACCCACGAACCCAACCCACCGGTTTCTTCTATTTCTGGCCACTTTACCAGCCGAGCAAGGTGTCAAACGAAAGGTTGTGAGCCGGTCGTCCACCCCCACACGTTCTTGCCACCGGAAACTCTGCGGAACGCCGCTGGTGAAGCTCGAAACTTCTGCGGGTTTGCGCGGAGCCGCCGATTTTGGACGTCTTTGGCGGCGCCACCAGTTGGAAAAGGTTCCTCACTTCACCATCTTCCATTCTCGACTAGTCACCAGCACGAGGAGGCCGATTTGCCGCCGACTGATCACCCCGAAGTGCTACGGCTTCACGGCCTCGATCTGGTGCCACCACCGCACGTGGGATGTCACCACCGGCACCGTTGAACTCACCTCGACGAGAAGTGTCTAGTCCGAGCTTCCCCACCGCCGTTGGGTGAATTCTGGTCAACGTTGACCGTAGGGCATTTTGATAATTTCATAATTCCTAACTTTGAGGATGTTTTTGTAGTCTGAATTGAGGATAAATTTGTAATTTTATGATGTTGAGGGTAAGTTAGTAAATTATAAAATTGAGGGTAGGATAATTTAGGATTTTATTATTAAATTACAAATACAGGATTAATACGGTAAGCCAGGAAAATTTAGAGTTGTAATATTCGAACGAATATTTATTTTAAGTGTTATTTTTGTGACATTAGTTCGAATTATAATTATGGGAAATAATTATATCATTTCTGTAAATAGATGGATCTGCGGACTAGAATCTACCTGCGGACTTGGGTGATAGCCGAGTCTAAGTTTGTCACTGTGAGTAGAATATAATAAAACTATTTGCGTACGTTATTTTTATAACGTAAAGCTTGTTCGTGAAATGAATATTTAAAGTATTTTTATTAAATGGTTCTCCAAAATAAATGTTTATTATGTATAAATATTTTGTTAAGTTATATTTATTCATTTATGCTCCGTATCGATTTTAAAATAGTAAAAGAGGTGCTTGATTCAAAGTGTTTATACATTGATTTCGAGAATAATTTAAAGTGTTTATATATGGACTTCGAGCATGATTTAGAATGTTTTTATATATGGATTTTGAGAATGATTTAGAATGTTTATACATATGGATTTTGAGCATGATTTCAAGTATATACATACATACATACATACATACATACATACATATATATATATATATATATATTTGTTGATTTCGAGCATGATTTAAAGTTTTAAGCAAATATGCATTCCCTCTAGATGAGATGAGATAGTAGGCCTTTCGGGCCCGTCTGAACACACATATAGGCTTTGGGCCATGTTTTTGGGGGCTTTTTCCCTTTGGGGGCATATGCATACAGACAGATATTGAGATATAAGACCGGGTGGTCCGAACACGATGTCGCCAGATAGCGCATCATAGCACGTCTGTTGAGATCCGGGTATGGGTTATACTGATAAGCATGAGATAGTATGTCCTTTTGTCTATCCGTGTAGCGCTAGACATGATGATACCCAGATAGTACATCATTACCGTCCGTTGAGGTCCGGATATGACTAGATTCTCCCCTGGGTATTTGCTTAAGGATATTTGTATTACTTAGTATTTGATATTTCAGCATGAGATGATATTTCAATATAAGATGTTTTTCTTGATTTTGTGGCAGTATCAATTAGATTTATGTTCAAAATATAATTGAAATGAAAAGAATTTTTACATAAAAATATTTTTTTGAGAAAAGTAATTATACAAGTGATACATTTATTTTTATCAGTATTTTATGTTTCAAAAGCTACTATCCACTTACTGAGCTCACTGAGTTTTATACTCATCCTATTTTATTATAATTTTCCCCCCCAGGAGATTACAGGTACAACAGTTAACCCAGCAGCTGTACATATTTTGGAGTCATTTTGGCCACGTGAGGTTTGATAGAGGGCGTAGAATAATTATTTTTCTTTTGGTTAATGTATAATTATCCTATTTTGGAATTATACTAGGGATGTGATATAAGGATTATGAAACGTGTGTAATATTGGATAGATTACTGGATGAGACTGGTTGAAGTATTTTGATATATAATACATTATTTGGGAGTGCTTGTGTTGTAATTGCAGGTTTGGGGAATGTTATGTGTTTAGGGGAGGTTCTGCCAAAATTTCGGTAGAATTCTCATTAATAAGATGATTTTTAATATTTGAGTTCAGTTTCTTAAGATAGGTCACCTCTGGGTATGGGCGGGTCGTCTCAGTTGGTATCAGAGCATGGTTTTAGATTTTGTAGACTTTACTTGTTTAGGAAGAATAAGTTTATAATTTTGATAAGGAGGAATTCATATTTTGTAGGCACCATCATGAATCGTCGTAGTGGCAGACGTGGCCATGGCTCTGCTCGTACACAATTAGTAGCTGGATTGACTCCTAATGTTGTACCTGTGGGGGAAAGTGAAGTTATTATGGGTATATTATCTATCTTTGGCTGCGAAGCACATATTCTTATTGATCCTGAATCTACACATTCTTTTATTTCCCGTATGTTTGCTAAACAAGTAGAGCAAGAGCTTGAACCACTAGATTGTGACTTAGTTGTTAGTACACCTACAGGAGAGTCACTTCTTGCCAAGAGTGTGTATCGGAATTGTGTGATTAGAATGGGTGAGCATGAATTTGAGACGAATTTAATTGTTATAGATATTCAGGATTTCGATGCTATTTTGGGTATGGATTGGCTTGCATCTCATTATGCTACGGTGGATTGTTTCACGACGGAAGTTGTGTTTAATAAGCCAGGGGAAACTGTAGTGAAATTTAGTGGGGAGCGCAAAATTTTACCCTCATGTGTCATATCCGCCATTAATGCAAGACAGTTGATTAGAAAAGGATGTTCAGCTTACTTAGCATATGTGGTGGACATAAAAGTTCAAGAGTTGAAATTGGAGGATATTCCAATAGTCCAAGAGTTCCCAGATGTATTTGTAGATGAACTGCTGCGGATGCCACCTAATAGGGAGATTGAGTTTTCTATCGACTTAATTCCTGGAACATCTCCTATATCTATAGCACCGTACAGGATGGCTCTAGCAGAATTGAAGGAACTTAAGGTTCAATTACAGGAATTAGTGGATAAAGAGTTTATTAGGCCTAGTATTTCTCCTTGGGGAGCTCCAGTTTTGTTTGTTAAGAAGAAGGACGGTACCTTTAGACTCTGTATTGACTATCAGTAGTTGAACAAGGTTACAATACGTAATAAGTATATACTTCCGCGTATGGATGAATTATGTGACCAACTATAGGGGGCTAAGGTATTTTCTAAGATCGACTTGTGATCAAGATATCATCAGCTTAGAATTAAAGAAGACGATATTCCTAAAACAGCATTCAGAACCCGATATAGACATTACGAGTTTTTGGTGATGTCGTTTGGGTTCACTAATGCCCCAACAGCTTTTATGGATCTCATGAATAGGGTGTTTCACCAGTATTTATATCGATTCGTAATTGTGTTCATCGATGATATTTGTGTGTATTCCCAAAATGAAGAAGGGCATGCTGATCACTTGCGGATGGTTCTGCAAACTTTGAGATAAAAATAGCTTTATTCCAAGTTTAGTAAGTGCGAGTTCTGGTTGGACAGAGTGACATTTTTGGGCCACATGATATCAACTGAGGGCATTTATGTCGATCCCCAAAAGATTGAAGCAGTTTTGAAATGGGAACAACCTACAAATGTCATAGAGGTTCAGAGTTTCCTTGGTTTGGCAGAGTACTATCCTCGATTTGTAGAGGGATTCTATAAGATTGCCACTCTGCTATTAACTAGAAAGAATGCCAAGTTCCAGTGGAATGATGATTGTGAAAAGAATTTTCAAGAACTCAAGACACGTCATACCTCAACACCAGTTCTTATTCTTCTATCGGGTAAGGAAGAGTTTGTGGTATACAGTGATGCCTCCAGCCAAGAGTTGGGTTGTGTGCTAATTCAATATGAGAAAGTAGTGGCTTATGCTTCTAGACAACTTAAAAAGTATGAACAAATTACCCAACACATAGCCTAGAGCTGGCAGAGGTGGTGTTTGCACTCAAAATATGGAGACATTATTTATATGGGATAACTTTTCAAATTTTCACTAATCATAAAAGTCTCAAGTATTTGTTTACTCAGAAAGACTTAAATCTGAGACAAAGAAGATGGATGGAGCTAATTAAGGATTATGAATGCACTATTGATTATCATTCAGACAAAGCGAATGTGGTGGCTGACGCATTGAGTACTAAATCTTCTGGTTCTATGGCTCATATGTGAGTGGCCAGTATACCTCTGTTGATAGAGCTGAGATCTTTGGGAGTTGAGTTGGATGCCGATAACTGCGGAGCTTTGATAGCTAATTTTCAAGTTAGGCTGACTTTTATTGACAAAGTCCATCGGATGCAAGCACAGGATCCCAGTTAATGAAGTTGATAGAGGATGTGCAAAAAGGTTTATAAAACAATTTCATGGTAAGAGATGATAGAGTTTTAGTCATGGGTAATAGACTGTGTGTACCGAATATTGAGGAGCTAAAGAGGGAGATCATGGAAGAACCTCATTGTTCAGCCTATATAATGCATCCTGGAAGTACGAAGACGTACCATACCTTAAGGGACCATTACTGGTGGCAAGGCATGAAAAGAGAGATTGCAGAATTTGTTTCTCGATGTTTTGTTTGTCAGCAGGTTAAAGCTGAACATCAGAGATCTGTAGGGTATTCCCAGCTGCTTCCTATATCCCGAGTGGAAATAGTAGCATATTACTATAGACTTTGCATCGAGACTTCATTGTACCCAGCGTGGATACGACAGCATTTGGGTGGTTGTAGATCGACTTACAAAATCTGCTCATTTTCTACCATTCAAAACCACCTATTCAATGGATAAGTTGGGGAGTATTTATGTGGCTGAGATAGTTTGTCTTCACGGAGTACCGGTATCTATTGTTTCAGATAGAGATTCTCGGTTTACTTCAAAATTCTGGACTAGCTTGCAAAATGCTTTAGGTATGAAGATGAATTTTAGTACAGCTTTTCATCCTCAGACTGATGGCCTGTCAGAACGTACCATTCAAACTTTGGAGGATATGCTGCGAGCAAGTGTTATGGAAATCAAGGGTAATTGGGACATTTATTTACCTTTTATAGAATTTGCGTACAACAACAGTTATCAAGCAAGCATAAAGATGGCTCTATATGAGGCTTTGTATGGATGGAAATGCAGAACTCTAGTATGTTGGGATGAAGTTGATGAGCGGAAGTTGTTTGGCCCAAGATTGGTTCAGGATACTAACGAGCGGGTACAACTTATTCGGGATAGATAAAAAGTGGCTCAAGATAGACAGAAAAGCTATGCGGATAAGCGTAGGCGGGAATTGGAATTCAATGTTGGTGATAGAGTGTTCTTACGAATATCTCCTTAGAAAGGAGTACTTCGCTTTGGGAAGCGTGGGAAGCTCAATCCACGTTACATTGGTCCATATGAAATCGTAGAGCGTATTGGTCCATTGGCTTATCGATTAGCTCTACCACTTGAGTTGTCTAGAATCAATAATGTGTTTCATGTTTCGATGCTCCGAAAGTACATGTATGATCTGAGTCATGTTTTATCGAAACAACCGATTCAACTAAATAAGGATTTGACTTACAATGAGGAGCCAGTTGAGATACTAGAGGGAAAACACAAAGTGTTGCGTTTGAAAACCATTCCTTTGGTAAAAGTGCTGTGGAGGAATCACTCAAAGGAAGAGGCTACCTAGGAATTTGAGGACTTGATGTGAGCTCAATACCCTCATTTGTTTCTACCTGGTACGTAAATTTCGAGGACGAAACTTTTATAAATGGGGAGGATTGTAACAAATGAATTTTGTTTTATTTATTTATGTAGAGGGGTCTAAGTGATAATCATGAGGGGGGTCTAGTTGATATTTTATGGATGTTTTTAAAGAGGGAAATCGGGTAAATTTTGGATTGAAACCGAGAGAGAGAGAGAGGAGAGAACCTATTGACCCGTTTTGACCCGACCCAAACCCACGAACCTGACCCGCCGATTTCTTCCATTTCTCACCGCTTCACCAACCGAGCAAGGTGTCAAACAAAAGGTTGTGAGCCGGCCATCCACCCTCCACACATTCTTGCCACCGAAAACCCGCAGAAATCCATCGGTGAAGCTCGAAACATCCGCGGGTTTGCGCGGACAATTGTCGTCGATTCTGGCTGTATTTGGCCACGCCACCGGTTGGAAAAGGTTCCTCACTTCACCATCTTCCATTCTCGACCAGTCACCGACACCGAGGAGGCTGATTTGCAGCCGACCGATCACCACGAAGTGCCATCGCAGCGGGTGGGAGGTCACCACCGGCACCATTGAACTCACCTCGATGAGAAGTGTCCAGCCCGAGCTTCCCCACCATCGTTGGGTGAATTCTGGTCAACGTTGACTGTAGGGGCATTTTGGTAATTTTACATATAGAGGGTAATTTTGGAATTTCTAGCTTTGAGGATTTTTTGCAGTCTGAATTGAGGATAAATTAGTAATTTTCTAATGTTGAGGGTAAATTAGTAAATTACGAAATTGAGGGTGGGATAATTTTGAATTTTATTAGTAAATTACGAATACAAGATTAATACGGTAAGCCGGAAAATTTTAGAGTTATAATATTTGAACGAATATTTATTTTAAGCGTTATTTTTGTGACATTAGTTCAAATAATAATTATGGGAAGTAATTATATCATTTCTGTAAAATAGGTGGATCTACGGACAAGAATCTACCTGCGGACTTGGGTATAGTCGAGTCTGAGTTTGTCACTGTGAGTGGAATATATTAAAACTATTTACGTATGTTATTTTTATATAGTAAAGCTTGTTCGTGAAATGAATATTTAAAGTATTTTTATTAAATGGTTCTACGAAATAAATGTTTATTATGTATAAGTATATTTATGCTCCGTATCGATTTTAAAATGATAATAAATGGATTTTGAGCATGATTTCAAGTATATATATATATATATATGTGTGTGTGTGTGTGTGTGTTGCTTTTGAGCATGATTTAAAGTTTTAAGCAAATACTCATTCCCTTCAGATGAGATGAGATAATAGGCCTTTGGGGCCCGTCAGAACACATATATAGGCTTTGGGCCGTGTGTTTGGGGGCATATGCATGCAGACAGATATTAAGATATAAGACCGGGTGGTCCGGACATGATATCACCAGATAGCGCATCATAGCACGTCAGTTGATATCCGGGTATGAGTTATGCTGATAAGCATGAGATAGTACGTCCTTTCGTCTATCCGTATAGCTCCGGGCATGATGATACCCAGATAGTACATCATTACCGTTCGTTGAGGTCCGAATATGACTAGATTATCCCCTAGATATTTGTATTACTCAGTATTTGATATTTCAGCATGACATGATATTTCAATATGAAATGTTTTTCTTGATTTTGTGACAGTATCAATTATATTTATGTTCAAAATATGATTGAAATGAAAGGAATTTTTACATGAAAATATTTGTTTGAGAAAAGTAATTATACAAGTGATACATTTATTTTTGTCAGTATTTTATGTTTCAAAAGCTACTATCCACTCACTTAGCTCACTGAGTTTTATATTCACCATATTTTATTATAATTTTCCCTCCCAGGAGATTATAGGTACAACAGTTAACCCAGCAGCTGTACATATTTTGGAGACATTTTGGCCACGTGAGGTTGTTAGAGGACGTAGAATAATCATTTTTCTTTTGGTTAATGTATAATTTTCCTATTTTGGGATTATACTAGGGATGTGATACAAGGATTATGAAACGTGTGTAATATTGGATATGTTACTGGATGAGACTAGTTGAAGTAGTTTGATATATAATACATTATTTGGGAGTGCTTGTGTTGTAATTGAAAGTTTGGTGAATGTTATATGTTTAGGGGATTTTTTGCCAAAATTTCAGTAGAATTCTCATTAATAAGATGATTTTTAATATTTGAGTTCAGTTTCTTAAGATAGATTGCCTTTGGGAATGGGGCGAGTCATCTCATTAGGCCTAAGATTCAACGTTTTTTTAAGCTGATTCTTTCACAACGCATTAAAACAATATGATTCAGTATTGTAAATATTATTTTCAATACTCAAATTATTTTTTAGAACATTCACATTTGTAAAAATATCTTGAATGTATTTCATCATGTAGTAACCACATTCAAAGCTACTAGGTTGTATCGGACACTACAAAATAAAAATTATGTACTTTTTTCTGAAGTAAGCAATGATTATTTAGGTTTGTCTCATTTTTACCTGGACAAGAATCCATTGAACATTGGCCTTTGTATCGGACTTTAAAAATTGATGTACTACAAGGAAGACATAACAAATGTTAGTAAATAGTTAACGTAAAAAAGAAAAAGAAAATAATATGATCAAAGATATCAATTATGAACTAAACCGATTCATAATCTGTATCATATCTTCTAAGGGATCAAGATAATAGATTGTACATCTCACTATATCAATTGCAAATAATACCAAATGGCCGCTAAACAAAAGAAAAATATTTGAAGACATTTATTGCAAGTAAAAATATTTTACACAATTAATTTACTAAATAAAGAATATGTTTAGTAGATGAAAAAGATTATATCTAGAGTTATATGGAAATATGAAGACTTATTCTAACTTTGCCAGGCCCAGAAGTTTTGAAATGTATTGAGATCTCTCATTGAAGTTGACCTTTGTTCGATGTAACTTCTCAACAAGCCCAAAGTAAACTGGCTTGACACTTCCACTATTCTCCATCTCAATCATAGAGAAAAGAAACATATATAAAGTAAATTTAAATAAAAGAAAACAAAATAAGAATAAAGTACACAAGTTTAATCAAGCATAATGTTACGGGCCGCATGATTCCAGCCCAAAAATGGCCCAAGGAATGAGCCAAGATGTGCTAGCTTGGCCCGATTCTAGAACATTCTGCAAAATTCGAGCAACTAGCACACTTGTACATAACACTGGAACTCTCTAGATTTTGGCACATGTGTATAGAATTCTCTAGGCCATAGAATGCTCTAGAGTTAGCCAAGCTTCCCTATAAATATGGGTGAGCTCTAGGCATTTGAATCATCAAGCATCCAAGCATCAAGCATCAAACACTTGTAAGCTCTCTTGTAAGCTTTCTTTCGATTAATACAATTTCCGCATTTGGCTACATTGCTCGCTAGCTCTTCCTTCTCTTTAGCATTTCGGGAACCTCTTGGCTTAGCTATTGAGAAGCGTAAAGGCTTACTTAGCAACATCCCGACTAAGGTTGTCTAAGTGCCGCACGGGTTTGCTGCGCAAAACTCCCATCCCATGACAAGTGGTATCAGAGCTAAGGGTTGCACACACGCATTCCAGCAGCAATGGCCAACCTCCCAACCTCAAGCGTGACACAAGAGAGCGCTCATGGTGTGGAGATCATCCCGGAACCAAGCCGGGGCCGCAATGAAACTCGCGGGCAGGCCAAGACTCGTGGCAAGTCTAAGGCCGCTTCGATAGATGCTTTGGAGCCTCGCATGGCTACGCTTGAAACAACAATGTCCGCCGCTCAGGACTCCCTTAAAACTTTGGAGGAAAGGGTTGACGGTCCCGAGGGTGAATACGCCGAATTCACAATGGCAACGAAGGCCCTCATCCAAGACCAAGCCAACACCCTTCTAGGAGAATTTCAAGAATTTCATGAGGACTTGATGAAACTCCGCAACATCGTGCAAGATGAGCTGCGCGCTGTCCACGCGGAAGTGGAGGAAGTACGCTCGGACTGGGCATGGCACAAGTGCACACTCTCTTCTAGCCCGGCCTCTACAAGCACAAGTGATACGCGGCGCATAGATGTGCCAAAGCCCGACACCTACGATGGCACACGGAACGCAACCATCGTGGACAAATTTCTCTTTGGGCTAGATCAATACTTCGACGCTATGGGTGTTCGAGACGAGGCATCGAAAGTGGGCACTGCACCCACATTCCTACGAGGCGCTGCACAACTATGGTGGCGTCGCAAGCATGGCGAAATGGGCAAAGGCATCTGCGCCATCCACACATGGACAGATTTTAAGCAAGAACTCTGAAAGCAATTTGCCCCAAGCAACGCCGAGAAAGAGGCGAGAGCACGCCTACATCGCCTCAAGCAAACGGGTATTGTACGCGAGTACATCAACGAGTTCACTACCCTAATGCTCGAGATCAGCGACATGTCCGACAAGGACTCCCTCTTCTACTTTCAAGATGGCCTCAAGGATTGGGCCAAAACGGAACTCGATAGGCATGGCGTCCAAATACTTGACGACGCCATTGCCATTGCGGAGTCACTGCACGAGTACTCCACCCAATCCAAGGAGAAAAGGCCTAACCAAGGCAAAGGTAGGGGAGAGAGTCGCAAGGACAAAGGCCACAATTGCAAGGATTGGGGGCAGAAAAAGCCTCCAAGCGGCAAGAGCGAGCGAGCAAGCAAAGTCGGAAGGCAAGAAGGAAGCTCCGAAGTCCCGCAGCCCATGTTTCATATGCAACGGGCCTCATTGGGTACGCGACTGTCCGGAGAAAAAGTCGCTGAATGCCCTCGCTGCCCAGCTCAAGAGCAACTGCACACCATCGACGGAAGAACCCCGACCCAGCATAGGTTCTATCCAACGTCTTGGCGCACTTGATAGCCCACAAATGGCACTCAAGAAAGGGCTGATGTACGTTAGCGCAAGGATAAACGGACACACCGTTCGCGCATTGCTGGATATGGGAGCCACACATAATTTCGTATCCGAGGATAAGGCCAAGCGCCTAGGCCTCAAGACTACGAGAGTAGGAGGCACAATGAAGGCGGTGAACTCACCTGCCAAGCCCATTGCGGGCTTCGCACAAGGAGTACATGTTGCACTTGGCGCATGGAGCGGAAAGCTCAATTTCTCGATCGTGCCCATGGATGACTTCAAGATGGTCCTTGGCATGGAATTTTTCGACCAAGTCCATGCCTTCCCACTTCCAGCCACTAACTCCCTAAGCATCCTCTATGGGAGTAAGGCGTGCATGGTTCCTACGGAGAGAGGCAAGTCCGAGGAGAAGACACTCTCCGCCATGCACTTCAAGAAAGGTTTCAAGAAGGACCCAAGCTTCTTGGTCTCCATCTGGGAGCTCAACGAGGGAGAAAACTCCGTAAATGCTCAAAGCCAAGTCCCTCCATCCATACAATCCGTCCTCGAGGAGTTCAAGGACGTGATGCCTCCTCAACTTCAGTAGAAGCTTCCACCTAGACGAGAGGTGGATCATCAAATCAAGTTGGAACAAGGTTTAAAGCCTCCAACCTTGGCGCCCTACTGCATGGCGCCCCTTGAGCTCGAAGAGTTGTGGAAACAACTCGCGGATTTACTGGATGCAGGCTATGTTCGCCCATCCAAAGCCCCATTCGGTGCACCGGTCCTTTTCCAAAAGAAAAAGGATGGATCGCTGCGGATGTGCATCGATTATCGAGCGCTCAACAAGATCACTATCAAGAACAAGTACACAATACCCTTGATAGCGGATCTTTTCGACCAGCTTGGCAACGCAAGGTATTTCACCAAACTCGACTTGCGCTTCGGGTACTATCAAGTGCACATTGCCGAAAGAGATGAGCCCAAAACAGTATGCGTCACAAGGTATAGATCTTTCAAGTTCTTAGTTATGCCTTTTGGTCTAACGAATGCACCGGCTACGTTCTGCACTCTCATGAATAAAGTGCTGCAACCATTCCTCGACCGCTTCGTGGTCGTGTACTTGGACGACATAGTGGTGTATAGCACCACGCTTGAGGAGCATGCTAAGCATTTACGACAAGTGTTCCAAATACTTCGGGAGAATGAGCTCTACCTCAAGATGGAGAAGTGCTCATTCGCGCAAGAGGAGGTAGAGTTCCTCGGACACAAAATATCAGCCGGCAAGCTAATGATGGAGAACTCGAAGGTGAAGGCCTTACTCGAGTGGGAGCCTCCCACAAAGGTACCCGAGCTTCGCTCATTCCTTGGCTAGTGAATTACTACCACCGATTTATTCAAGGCTACTTAGCCAAGGCGGCACCCTTGACGGATTTGCTCAAGAAGAATCGAACATGGCATTGGTCCGACTTCGCCATTGGCGGAGTCCTTATGCAAGAAGGCCACCCCATAGCGTTCGAGAGTCGAAAGCTTAATGACACGGAACGCTGCTATATGGTTCAAGAGAAGGAGATGATAGCCATCATCCATTGCCTAAGAGTGTGGCGAAATTACTTGCTTGGCTCACACTTCACCATCATGACGGACAACGTAGCCACAAGCTACTTCCAAACACAAAAGAAGTTGAGCCCCAAGAAAGCACGGTGGTAGGATTTCCTTGCAGAATTCGATTATAGGCTCGAGTAAAAGCCAGGCAAAGCCAACGTCGTTGCGGACGCACTAAGCCACAAAGCAGAATTGGCCACACTTAGTGCGAGCCAACCGAAGTCCGACCTTGTCTCACGCATCAAGGAAGGCCTCCAACAAGACCCATTGGCAAAGGACTTGCTGGAAAAGGTCCTCGAAGGAAAGACAAGGAGATTTTGGCAAGAAGAGGGCATCTTCCTCACCAAGGGAGATCGGCTATTTGTGCCAAGGTGGGGAAGCTTACGCAAATAGGTAATCAAGGAGTGCCACGACTCCAAGTGGGTTGATCACCTCGGAATAGAGCGCACCACCGCACTAGTCCAAGCCTCATATTTTTTGCCAAACATGTGGGACGACATCGAGGCATATATGCGGACATGTCTTGTGTGTCAACAAGACAAGATTGATCATCAATTGCCTGCAGGATTGTTGGAGCCCCTCCCCTTAGCATCAAGGCCGTGGGAGAGCGTCTCCATGGATTTCATTACGGCCTTACCCAAGTCCGAAGGTTGCGGCAGCATCATGGTCATGGTAGACCGTTACAGCAAGTATGCAACGTTCATTGCCGCACCCGAAGATTGCAAGGTGGATGAAGCAGCCCATCTCTTCATCAAACACATAGTGAAGCTTTGGGGTGTTCCAAGAAGCAATGTGAGTGATCGAGACCCACGCTTCACTAGAAAATTTTGGACGGAGCTCTTCAAGATGTTGAGGACGGACCTCAAGTTCTCAACAAGCTTCCATCCACAAACGGATGGACAGACCGAGCGCATTAATGGCCTCCTCGATATGTACTTGAGGCATTATGTGAGCGCTCACCAGCGAGATTGGGCAAAGTTGCTTGATGTCGCCCAATTTTCTTACAATCTCCAGTGGAGTGAGGCTACCGGCAAGAGTCCATTCGAGATCATCACGGGATTCCAGCGCATGACCCCTAATGCCATAGCCTCAACATACGGAGGAAAGAGCCCCATGGCACATAAGCTTGCCCGCGAATGGCATGAAGAAGCGGACATCACCCGAGCATACCTCGACAAGGCCGCGAGGAAAATGAAAAAGTGGGCTGATACCCGGAGACAGCACGTTGAATACAAGGAAGGAGGTCGAGTCATGATCAAGCTCCTGCCCCAACAATTCAAGACACTTCGCAAAGTCCACAAGGGGTTAGTGAGGCGCTACGAAGGACCTTCCGCATTGTCCGACGTGTGGGCAACGTCTCGTATCAACTAGAGCTTCCACCAAGGCTCAAGATTCTTCCAGTTTTCCATGTGAGTCTTCTCAAGCCATATCACGAAGACATGGAAGAACCAACACGTGGAGAATCAAAGCGTGCCCCAACAGCGGTTGTTACTGCGTTCAACACGCCGGGCGTGTTCCGGCGAAAACCCTCCGATGCTCAAGTCAGTAATCGGGTTGTTATTTTTGGTATCTCCCTTAGTGAAGGAGACCGAAAAGATGAAAGGGGTATTATTTCGCCCCCCCTTTTTGGATAAGTATGGTGTTTTTTCAGAAAGTTTAGATAAGAGAAATTAGAAAAGAACCTGTATCAACTTACGGATTCTTTCTTAATCAGATTTTCCAACCCCTTTGCGGATCAATTTCTTCAACCCCTTTGTGGATTCAATTCTTCCAACCCCTTTGCGGATCAATTTCTTCAACCCCTTTGCGGATTCAATTCTTCCAACCCTTGTAACATTCCCCTTCGTTTCCTTTTATACTCCATTTTTCCCGCTCTTTCCATTTCCGGGCAGTCCACTCCCACGTTAGTGGTATCCGGGTCCCTCCGACGATACGGGATTGGCGGAATATTCCTAGGGATGAGCGGCTGTCCCTTAACCCGATTCAGTGGCCGGATCACTATGTCAGGCGTAGCGCTTAAAATGATGATACCTTGAGGCATGTGCTGCCATCGACAACGATGATCACCACCATACCATGTGGGCACCGTCACGACATAAAAGGTGTGCCAGGATTATGAGAAAATGGGTCGGGTTTCCCTGGACCGGGTCTTACATTCCCTTCGTCCCATGACTGGCGCAACCCAGTTGTGCTCGGGGACCTACATTCTGCGAGCAGGAAAGGTGTGCTCGGTTTCGACCTTGACCAGCTTTGACCGAAACCGGTGACCTCGAGCATACGAGGAGTGTTCGGGGCTCGAGCGGCTTTGAATTCCTCGACCTTGACCAGCTTTGACCTGGAGAGCTGCTCGGGCCAGGCTGTCCTCGGGGTGTTTTATTCGAGCTGGAGGGTCCTCGAGGAGACCTGCCCGATATTACCCAAACACCAACCCCGGCTTCTAGTCTTTCGAGTGAGCGAGATAAGACTGAAACTCGAGAATGATGGGTCGACTCGCGCCTTTACGCTCCCCACGCTTCACGCTTGTCTCCCACTTAGGCTTTGGGACCTTTGGCCAAGGATTTCTTCTTGAACTTCGCTCGGCCTCGCAATCGACCTAGGCTTCTTCCGTCACTCCCGCTCGGCCTCGCAATTGACCTAAGCATGGCACCGTCCCGCCTAAGACTTAAGCTTTGGGACTTCGGCCGAGGAGCTCTTCTCGATCTTCTATTCGGCCTTTAATTGACCGGAGCTTCTCATACTCCCGCCGGGCCTCGCAATTGACCCAAGCATGGCACCGTCCCTCCTAAGACTTAGGCTTTGGGACTTCTGGCCAAGGAGCTCTTCTTGATCTTCTACTCGAGCCTTTTACTTGACCGGGGCTTCTTCATACTCCTGCTCGGGCCTGCAATTGACCCAAGCATGGCACCGTCCCGCCTAAGACTTAGGGTTTGGGACTTCGGCCAAGGAGCTCTTCTTGACTTCTCCCGCTCGGGCCTTTAATCGACCCAAACGCCTTCCGAATCTCTACTCCCGCCGAGCCCTGCAATTGACCCAAGCGTCTTCTAGTGTTATACTCGCCTCGGCCTCGCAATTGACCCAAGCATGGCACCGTCCCGCCTAAGACTTAGGCTTTGGGACTTATGGCCAAGGAGCTTTTCTTGACTTCTCCTGCTCGGGCCTTTTAATTGACCCAAACGTCTTCTGAATCTCTACTCCTGCTCGGGCCTGCAATTGACCCAAGCGTCTTCTAGTGTTATACTCCTGCTCGGGCCTGCAATTGACCCAAGCATGACACCGTCCCGCCTAAGACTTAGGCTTTGGGACTTCTGGCCAAGGAGCTCTTCTGAAACTTCTCCCGCTCGGGCCTTTTAATTGACCCAAACATCTTCTTGAATCTCTACTCCTGCTCAGGCCTGCAATTGACCCAAGCGTCTTCTTGTTATACTCCTGCCGGGCCTTGCAATTGACCCAAGCATGGCACCGTCCCGCCTAAGACTTTGGCTTTGGGACTTATGGCCAAGGAGCTCTTCTTGACTTCTCCCGCCGGCCTTTTAATTGACCTAAACGCCTTCCGAATCTCCACTCCCGCCGGGCCCGCAATTGACCCAAGCGTCTTCGGTGTTATACTCCCGCCGGGCCTGCAATTGACCCAAGCATGGCACCGTCCCGCCTAAGACTTAGGCTTTGGGACTTATGGCCAAGGAGATCTTCTTGACTTCTCCTGCTCGGGCCTTTTAATTGACCCAAACGTCATCTGAATCTCTTCTCCTGCTCGGGCCTGCAATTGACCCAAGCGTCTTCTGGTGTTATACTCCCGCTCGGCCTGCAATTGACCTAAGCATGGCAACCGTCCCGCCTAAGACTTAGGCTTTGGGACTTATGGCCAAGGAGCTCTTCTTGACTTCTCCCGCTCGGGCCTCGCAATTGACCCAAGCATGGCAATCGTCTCCGCCTAAGACTTAGGCTTTGGGACTCGTGGCCAAAGAGCTCCTCTTGACTTCTCCCGCTCGGGCCTTTTAATTGACCCAAACGTGTTCTGAATCTCTACTCCTGCTCGGGCCTGCAATTGATCTAAGCATGGCACCGTCCCGCCTAAGACTTAAGCTTTGGGACTTCTGGCCGAGGAGCTCTTCTTGATCTTCTGTTCGGCCTTTAATTGACCTGAGCTTCTTCATACTCCCGCCGGCCTCGCAATTGACCCAAGCATGGCACCGTCCCGCCTAAGACTTAGGCTTTGGGACTTCTGGCCAAGGAGCTCTTCTTGATCTTCTACTCGGGCCTTTTAATTGACCGGAGCTTCTTCATACTCCTGCTCGGGCCTGCAATTGACCCAAGCATGGCACCGTCCCGCCTAAGAATAAGGCTTTGGGACTTCTGGCCAAGGAGCTCTTCTGTAACTTCTCCCGCTCGGGCCTTTTAATTGACCCAAATGTCTTCTTGAATCTCTACTCCTGCTCGGCTCGCAATCGACGCAAGCTGCCTTCTTGTTATACTCCCGCCGGGCTCGCAATTGACCCAAGCATGGCAACCGTCCCGCCTAAGACTTTGGCTTTGGGACTTATGGCCAAGGAGCTCTTCTTGACTTCTCCCGCTCGGCCTTTTAATCGACCTAAACGCCTTCTCGATCTCCACTCCCGCCGGGCCCGCAATTGACCCAAGCGTCTTCGGTGTTATACTCCCGCCGGCCTGCAATTGACCCAAGCATGGCACCGTCCCGCCCAAGACTTAGGCTTTGGGACTTATGGCCAAGGAGATCTTCTTGACTTCTCCCGCCGGCCTTTTAATCGACCCAAACGTCATCCGAATCTCTACTCCCGCCGGGCCTCGCAATTGACCCAAGCTGCCTTCGGTGTTATACTCCCGCCGGCCTCGCAATTGACCCAAGCATGGCAACCGTCCCACCTAAGACTTAGGCTTTGGGACTTATGGCCAAGGAGCTCTTCTTGACTTCTCCTGCTCGGGCCTGCAATTGACCCAAGCATGGCACCGTCCCGCCTAAGACTTAGGCTTTGGGACTTGTGGCCAAAGAGCTCCTCTTGACTTCTCCTGCTCGGGCCTTTTAATTGACCCAAACGTGTTCTGAATCTCTACTCCTGCTCGGGCCTGCAATTGATCTAAGCATGGCACCGTCCCGCCTAAGACTTAAGCTTTGGGACTTCTGGCCGAGGAGCTTTTCTTGATCTTCTGTTCGGGCCTTTTAATTGACCGGAGCTTCTTCATACTCCTGCTCGGGCCTGCAATTGACCCAAGCATGGCACCGTCCCGCCTAAGACTTAGGCTTGGGACTTCCGCCAAGGAGCTCTTCTCGATCTTCTACTCGGCCTTTTAATTGACTGGAGCTTCTTCATACTCCTGCTCGGGCATGCAATTGACCCAAGCATGGCACCGTCCCGCCTAAGAATAAGGCTTTGGGACTTCTGGCCAAGGAGCTCTTCTTGACTTCTTCTACTCGGGCCTTTTAATTGACGGGAGCTTCTTCATACTCCTGCTCGGGCCTGCAATTGACCCAAGCATGGCACCGTCCCGCCTAAGAATAAGGCTTTGGGACTTCTGGCCAAGGAGCTCTTCTTGATCTTCTACTCGGGCCTTTTAATTGACCGGAGCTTCTTCATACTCCCGCTCGGCCTCGCACTGACCCAAGCATGGCACCGTCCCGCCTAAGACTTAGGCTTTGGGACTTCTGGCCAAGGAGCTCTTCTTGATCTTCTACTCGGGCCTTTTAATTGACGGGAGCTTCTTCATACTCCTGCTCGGGCCTGCAATTGACCCAAGCATGGCACCGTCCCGCCTAAGAATAAGGCTTTGGGACTTCTGGCCAAGGAGCTCTTCTTGATCTTCTACTCGGGCCTTTTAATTGACCGGAGCTTCTTCATACTCCTGCTCGGGCCTGCAATTGACCCAAGCATGGCACCGTCCCGCCTAAGACTTAGGCTTTGGGACTTCGGCCAGAAGCTCTTCCGAAACATCTCCCGCTCGAGCCTTTTAATCGACCCAAATGTCTTCGAATCTCTACTCCTACTCGGGCCCGCAATCGACCCAAGCGCCTTCTTGTTATACTCCCGCTCGGCCTCGCAATTGACCCAGTATGGCAATCGTCCCGCCTAAGACTTAGGCTTTGGGACTTATGGCCAAGGAGCTTTTCTTGACTTCTCCTGCTCGGGCCTTTTAATTGACCCAAACATCTTCTTGTTATACTCCTGCTCGGGCCTGCAATTTACCCAAGCATGGCACCGTCCCGCCTAAGACTTAGGCTTTGGGACTTCTGGCCAAGAAGCTCTTCTGAAACTTCTCCCGCTCGGGCCTTTTAATTGACCCAAATGTCTTCTTGAATCTCTACTCCTACTCGGGCCTGCAATTGACCCAAGCGTCTTCTTGTTATACTCCTGCTCGGGCCTGCATTGACCCAAGTATGGCAACCGTCCCGCCTAAGACTTAGAGCTTTGGGACTTATGGCCAAGGAGCTTTTCTTGACTTCTCCCGCTCGGGCCTTTTAATCGACCCAAACATCTTCTTGTTATACTCCCGCCGGGCCCGCACTTTACCTAAGCATGGCACCGTCCCGCCTAAGACTTAGGCTTTGGGACTTGTGGCCAAGGAGATCTTCTTGACTTCTCCTGCTCGGGCCTTTTAATTGACCCAAACGTCTTCTGAATCTCTACTCCTGCTCGGGCCTGCAATTGACCCAAGCGTCTTCTAGTGTTATACTCCTGCTCGGGCCTGCAATTGACCCAATCATGACACCGTCCCACCTAAGACTTAGGCTTTGGGACTTATGGCCAAGGAGCTCTTCTTGACTTCTCCCGCCGGGCCTCGCACTGACCCAAGCATGGCACTCGTCCCGCCTAAGACTTAGGCTTTGGGACTCTGTGGCCAAAGAGCTCCTCTTGACTTCTCCTCGCCGGCCTTTTAATCGACCCAAACGTGTTCTGAATCTCTACTCCCGCCGGGCCTCGCAATTGATCTAAGCATGGCACCGTCCCGCCTAAGACTTAAGCTTTGGGACTTCTGGCCGATGAGCTCTTCTTGATCTTCTGTTCGGGCCTTTTAATTGACCGGAGCTTCTTCATACTCCCCGCTCGGGCCTCGCAATTGACCCAAGCATGGCACCGTCCCGCCTAAGACTTAGGCTTGGGACTTCCGCCAAGGATCTCTTCTCGATCTTCTACTCTGGCCTTTTAATTGACCTGGAGCTTCTTCATACTCCCGCCGGCCTCGCACTGACCCAAGCATGGCACCGTCCCGCCTAAGACTTAGGCTTTGGGACTTCTGGCCAAGGAGCTCTTCTTGATCTTCTACTCGGGCCTTTTAATTG
This sequence comes from Murraya koenigii, assembly GCA_025617385.1. Taxonomy (NCBI): domain Eukaryota; kingdom Viridiplantae; phylum Streptophyta; class Magnoliopsida; order Sapindales; family Rutaceae; genus Murraya; species Murraya koenigii. The sequence goes on from CM046814.1 coordinate 13,825,342, forward strand.
ACCGGAGCTTCTTCATACTCATGCTCGGCCTCGCACTGACCCAAGCATGGCAACCGTCCCGCCTAAGAATAAGGCTTTGGGACTTCTGGCCAAGGAGCTCTTCTTGATCTTCTACTCGGTCCTTTTAATTGACCGGAGCTTCTTCATACTCCCCGCCGGGCCTCGCATTGACCCAAGCATGGCAACCGTCCCGCCTAAGACTTAGGCTTTGGGACTTCCGCCAAGAAGCTCTTCCGAAACTTCTCCCGCTCGGCCTTTTAATTGACCCAAATGTCTTCGAATCTCTACTCCTACTCGGCCTCGCAATCGACCCAAGCTGCCTTCTTGTTATACTCCCGCCGGCCCTGCACTGACCCAGTATGGCACCGTCCCGCCTAAGACTTAGGCTTGGGACTTATGGCCAAGGAGCTTTTCTTGACTTCTCCCGCTCGGCCTTTAATCGACCCAAACATCTTCTTGTTATACTCCCGCTCGGCCCTGCAATTGACTCAAGCATGGCAACCGTCCCGCCTAAGACTTAGGCTTTGGGACTTATGGCCAAGGAGATCTTCTTGACTTCTCCCGCTCGGCCTTTTAATCGACCCAAACGCCTTCTCGAATCTCTACTCCCGCCGGGCCTCGCAATTGACCCAAGCTGCCTTCTAATGTTATACTCCCTGCCGGGCCCGCAATTGACCCAATCATGACACCGTCCCGCCTAAGACTTAGGCTTGGGACTTATGGCCAAGGAGCTCTTCTTGACTTCTCCCGCCGGCCTTTTAATCGACCCAAACGCCTTCTTGTTATACTCCCGCTCGGCCTCGCAATCGACCCAAGCATGGCAACCGTCCCGCCCAAGACTTAGGCTTTGGGACTCATGGCCAAAGAGCTCTTCTTGGCTTCTCCCGCTCGGCCTTTAATCGACCCAAACGCCTTCCGAATCTCTACTCCTGCTCGGGCCTGCAATCGACCCAAGCGCCTTCCGTGTTATACTCCCGCCGGCCCGCAATTGACCAAAGCATGGCACCGTCCCGCCCAAGACTTAGGCTTTGGGACTTATGGCCAAGGAGCTCTTCTTGACTTCTCCCGCTCGGGCCTTTTAATCGACCCAAACATCTTCTTGTTATACTCCCGCTCGGCCCGCACTCGACCCAAGCATGGCACCGTCCCGCCTAAGACTTAGGCTTCTGGGACTTGGGCCAAGGAGATCTTCTTGACTTCTCCCGCCTGGCCTTTTAATCGACCCAAACGCCTTCCTCGAATCTCTACTCCCGCCGGCCTCGCAATTGACCCAAGCTGCCTTCTAGTGTTATACTCCCGCCTGGCCTCGCAATTGACCCAATCATGACACCGTCCCGCCTAAGATTTAGGCTTGGGACTTCCGCCAAGGAGCTCTTCTGAACTTCTCCCGCCGGCCTTTTAATCGACCCAAACATCTTCTGAATCTCTACTCCCGCTCAGCCCTGCAATCGACCCAAGCTGCCTTCTTGTTATACTCCCGCCGGCCTCGCAATTGACCCAAGCATGGCACCGTCCCGCCTAAGACTTAGGCTTGGGACTTATGGCCAAGGAGCTCTTCTTGAATTCTCCCGCCGAGCCTTTAATCGACCCAAACGCCTCTCGATCTCTACTCCCGCCTGGCCTCGCAATTGACCCAAGCTGCCTTCCGTGTTATACTCCCGCCGGCCTCGCACTGACCCAAGCATGGCAACCGTCCCGCCTAAGACTTAGGCTTGGGACTTATGGCCAAGGAGATCTTCTTGATTTCTCCTCGCCTGGCCTTTAATCGACCCAAACGCCTTCCGAATCTCTACTCCCGCCTGGCCCGCAATTGACCAAAGCATGGCACCGTCCCGCCTAAGACTTAGGCTTGGGACTTACGGCCAAGGAGCTCTTCTTGACTTCTCCCGCTCGGCCTTTTAATCGACCCAAACGCCTTCTTGTTATACTCCCGCCGGCCCTGCACTCGACCTAAGCATGGCACCGTCCCGCCTAAGGCTTAGGCTTGGGACTTCAGGCCAAAGAGCTCTTCTTGACTTCTCCCGCTCGGCCTTTTAATCGACCCAAACGCCTTCCTGATCTCTACTCCCGCCGGGCCTCGCAATTGACCCAAGCTGCCTTCAGTGTTATACTCCCGCCGGCCTCGCAATCGACCCAAGCATGGCACCGTCCTCGCATAAGACTTAGGCTTGGGACTCTACGGCCAAGGAGATCTTCTTGACTTCTCCCGCCGGCCTTTAATCGACCCAAACGCCATCTCGATCTCTACTCCCGCCGGCCTCGCACTGACCCAAGCATGGCAACCGTCCCACCCAAGACTTAGGCTTGGGACTTACGGCCAAGGAGCTCTTCTTGACTTCTCCCGCTCGGCCTTTAATCGACCCAAACGCCTTCTTGTTATACTCCCGCCGGCCTCGCAATTGACCCAAGCATGGCAATCGTCCCGACTAAGACTTAGGCTTTGGGACTCATGGCCAAAGAGCTCTTCTCGACTTCTTCTACTCCTGGCCTTTAATCGACTTGAGCTTCTTCATACTCCCGCCGGCCTCGAATCGACCCAAGATGGCAACCGTCCCGCCTAAGAATAAGGCTTGGGACCTCCGCCAAGGAGCTCTTCTTGATCTTCTACTCTGGCCTTTAATTGACCTGAGCTTCTTCATACTCCCGCCGGCCCTGCACTGACCCAAGCATGGCAACCGTCCCGCCCAAGACTTAGGCTTGGGACTTCCGCCAAGGAGCTCTTCTCAGAACTTCTCCCGCCGGCCTTTAATCGACCCAAATGTCTTCTGAATCTCTACTCCCGCCGGGCCCGCAATCGACCCAAGCTGCCTTCTTGTTATACTCCCGCCGGCCCGCAATCAACCAAGCATGGCAACCGTCCCGCCTAAGACTTAGGCTTGGGACTTACGACCAAGGAGCTTTTCTTGACTTCTCCCGCCTGGCCTTTAATCGACCCAAACGCCTTCTTGTTATACTCCCGCTCGGGCCTCGCACTGACCCAAGCATGGCAACCGTCCCGCCCAAGACTTAGGCTTGAGACTCATGGCCGAGGAGATCTTCTTGACTTCTCCCGCCTGGCCTTTAATCGACCCAAACGCCTTCCGAATCTCTACTCCCGCCGGGCCCGCAATTGACCCAAGCTGCCTTCTAGTGTTATACTCCCGCCGGCCCCGCAATCGACCCAAGCATGACAACCGTCCCGCCCAAGACTTAGGCTTGGGACTTCCGGCAAAGGAGTTCTTCCGAACTTCTCCCACTCTGGCCTTTTAATCGACCCAAACGCCTTCGTAATCTCTACTCCCGCCAGCCTCGCACTGACCCAAGCATGGCAATCGTCCCGCCCAAGACTTAGGCTTGGGACTTCCGCCAAGGAGCTCTTCTCGATCTTCTACTCGGCCTTTAATTGACCTGAGCTTCTTCATACTCCCGCCGGCCTCGCAATCGACCCAAGCATGGCAACCGTCCCGCCTAAGACAAGGCTTGGGACTTCCGGCCAAGGAGCTCTTCTCGACTTCTTCCACTCTGGCCTTTAATTGACCGGAGCTTCTTCATACTCCCGCCGGCCTCGCAATTGACCCAAGCATGGCAACCGTCCCGCCTAAGAATAAGGCTTGGGACTTCCGCCAAGGAGCTCTTCTCGATCTTCTACTCTGGCCTTTAATTGACCTGAGCTTCTTCATACTCCCGCCGGGCCCTGCACTGACCCAAGCATGGCACCGTCCCGCCTAAGACTTAGGCTTTGGGACTTCCGGCCAAGGAGCTCTTCTCGATCTTCTACTCGAGCCTTTAATTGACCTGAGCTTCTTCATACTCCCGCCGGCCCTGCACTGACCCAAGCATGGCAATCGTCCCGCCCAAGACATAGGCTTGGGACTTCCGACCAAGGAGCTCTTCTGATCTTCTACTCTGCCTTTAATTGACCTGAGCTTCTTCATACTCCCGCCGGCCCTGCAATCTGACCCAAGCATGGCAACCGTCCCGCCTAAGACTTAGGCTTGGGACTTCCGCCAAGAAGCTCTTCCTGAAACATCTCCCGCCTGGCCTTTAATCGACCCAAATGTCTTCGAATCTCTACTCCCACTCGGCCCGCAATCGACCCAAGCTGCCTTCTTGTTATACTCCCGCCGGGCCCCGCATTGACCCAGCATGGCAATCGTCCCGCCTAAGACTTAGGCTTGGGACTTCATGCCAAGGAGCTCTTCTTGACTTCTCCCGCTCGGCCTTTAATCGACCCAAACATCTTCTTGTTATACTCCCGCCGGCCCCGCACTCACCCAAGCATGGCAACCGTCCCGCCCAAGACTTAGGCTTGGGACTTCCGCCAAGGAGCTCTTCCTGAACTTCTCCCGCTCGGCCTTTTAATCGACCCAAATGTCTTCTGAATCTCTACTCCCACTCGGGCCTCGCAATCGACCCAAGCTGCCTTCTTGTTATACTCCCGCCGGCCTCGCAATCGACCCAAGCATGGCACCGTCCCGCCTAAGACTTAGGCTTTGGGACTCTATGGCCAAGGAGCTTTTCTTGACTTCTCCCGCCTCGGCCTTTTAATCGACCCAAACATCTTCTTGTTATACTCCCGCCTGGCCTCGCACTTACCTAAGCATGGCACCGTCCCGCCTAAGACTTAGGCTTGGGACTCATGGCCAAGGAGATCTTCTTGACTTCTCCCGCTCGGCCTTTTAATCGACCCAAACGCCTTCTCGAATCTCTACTCCCGCCGGGCCTGCAATCGACCCAAGCGCCTTCTAGTGTTATACTCCCGCCGGGCCTCGCAATCGACCCAATCATGACACCGTCCCACCCAAGACTTAGGCTTTGGGACTCTACGGCCAAGGAGCTCTTCTTGACTTCTCCCGCCTCGGCCCTGCACTGACCCAAGATGGCACCGTCCCGCCTAAGACTTAGGCTTGGGACTCTGGCCAAAGAGCTCTCTCGACTTCTCCCGCCGGCCTTTTAATCGACCCAAACGTGTTCTCGAATCTCTACTCCCGCCGGGCCTCGCAATTGATCTAAGCATGGCACCGTCCCGCCTAAGACTTAAGCTCTGGGACTTCCGGCCACGAGCTCTTCTCGATCTTCTGCTCGGCCTTTAATTGACCTGAGCTTCTTCATACTCCCGCCGGCCTCGCAATTGACCCAAGCATGGCATCGTCCCCGCCTAAGACTTAGCTTGGGACTTCGGCCAAGGATCTCTTCTGATCTTCTACTCCGGCCTTTTAATTGACCTGAGCTTCTTCATACTCCCGCCTGGCCCCGCAATCGACCCAAGCATGGCAATCGTCCCGCCCAAGACTTAGGCTTGGGACTCCGCCAAGGAGCTCTTCTCGATCTTCTACTCCGGCCTTTTAATTGACCTGGAGCTTCTCATACTCATGCTCGGCCCTGCACTGACCCAAGCATGGCAACCGTCCCGCCTAAGAATAAGGCTCTGGGACTTCCGCCAAGGAGCTCTTCTTGATCTTCTACTCGGTCCTTTAATCGACCTGAGCTTCTTCATACTCCCGCCGGCCTCGCAATTGACCCAAGCATGGCAATCGTCCCGCCCAAGACTTAGGCTTGGGACTTCCGCCAAGAAGCTCTTCTCGAACTTCTCCCGCCTGGCCTTTAATCGACCCAAATGTCTTCGAATCTCTACTCCCGCTCGGCCTCGCAATCGACCCAAGCGCCTTCTTGTTATACTCCCGCCGGCCCTGCACTGACCCAAGCATGGCAACCGTCCCGCCCTAAGACTTAGGCTTGGGACTTACGGCCAAGGAGCTCTTCTTGACTTCCCCGCCTGGCCTTTTAATCGACCCAAACATCTTCTTGTTATACTCCCGCCGGCCTCGCACTGACCCAAGCATGGCAACCGTCCCGCCTAAGACTTAGGCTTGGGACTCATGGCCAAGGAGATCTTCTTGACTTCTCCCGCCTGGCCTTTAATCGACCCAAACGCCTTCCTGATCTCTACTCCCGCCGGGCCTCGCAATTGACCCAAGCTGCCTTCTAATGTTATACTCCCGCCGGCCTCGCAATTGACCCAATCATGACACCGTCCCGCCTAAGACTCTAGGCTTGGGACTCTACGGCCAAGGAGCTCTTCTTGACTTCTCCCGCCTGGCCTTTAATCGACCCAAACGCCTTCTTGTTATACTCCCGCCGGCCTCGCACTGACCCAAGCATGGCAACCGTCCCGCCTAAGACTTAGGCTTGGGACTTGCGGCCAAAGAGCTCTTCTTGACTTCTCCCGCCTGGCCTTTAATCGACCCAAACGCCTTCCGAATCTCTACTCCCGCTCGGCCCCGCAATCGACCCAAGCGCCTTCCGTGTTATACTCCCGCCGGCCTCGCACTGACTCAAGCATGGCACCGTCCCGCCTAAGACTTAGGCTTGGGACTCTATGGCCAAGGAGCTCTTCTTGACTTCTCCCGCCTCGGCCTTTTAATCGACCCAAACATCTTCTTGTTATACTCCCGCCTGGCCCGCACTGACCCAAGCATGGCAACCGTCCCGCCTAAGACTTAGGCTTTGGGACTCTGGGCCAAGGAGCTCTTCTTGACTTCTCCCGCTCGGCCTTTAATCGACCCAAACGCCTTCCTGAATCTCTACTCCCGCCGGGCCTCGCAATCGACCCAAGCTGCCTTCTAGTGTTATACTCCCGCCGGCCTCGCAATCGACCCAAGCATGACACCGTCCCGCCTAAGACTTAGGCTTGGGACTTCCGCCAAGGAGCTCTTCTCGAACTTCTCCCGCCGGCCTTTTAATCGACCCAAACATCTTCTGAATCTCTACTCCCGCTCAGCCTCGCAATCGACCCAAGCTGCCTTCTTGTTATACTCCCGCCGGCCTCGCACTGACCCAAGCATGGCACCGTCCCGCCCAAGACTTAGGCTTGGGACTCTATGGCCAAGGAGCTCTTCTTGACTTCTCCCGCTCGGCCTTTAATCGACCCAAACGCCTTCCTGATCTCTACTCCCGCCGGGCCCGCAACTGACCCAAGCTGCCTTCAGGTTATACTCCCGCCGGCCCGCACTGACCCAAGCATGGCACCGTCCCGCCCAAGACTTAGGCTTCGAGACTCATGGCCAAGGAGCTCTTCTTGACTTCTCCCGCCGGCCTTTAATCGACCCAAACGCCTTCTCGAATCTCTACTCCCGCCGGGCCTCGCACTGACCCAAGCGCCTTCGTGTTATACTCCCGCCGGCCTCGCACTGACCCAAGCATGGCAATCGTCCCGCCCAAGACTTAGGCTTTGAGACTCATGGCCAAGGAGCTCTTCTGACTTCTCCCGCCTGGCCTTTAATTGACCCAAACGCCTTCTGATCTCTACTCCCGCCGGCCCGCAATTGACCCAAGCTGCCTTCCGTGTTATACTCCCGCCGGCCCGCAATCGACCCAAGCATGGCAACCGTCCCGCCTAAGACTTAGGCTTGGGACTCTACGGCCAAGGAGATCTTCTTGACTTCTCCCGCCCGGCCTTTAATCGACCCAAACGCCTTCCTCGATCTCTACTCCCCGCCTCGGCCCCGCGAATCTGACCAAAGCATGGCAACCGTCCCGCCTAAGACTTAGGCTTGGGACTTATGGCCAAGGAGCTCTTCTTGACTTCTCCCGCCTAGCCTTTAATCGACCCAAACGCCTTCTTGTTATACTCCCGCCGGCCTCGCACTGACCCAAGCATGGCAACCGTCCCGCCTAAGACTTAGGCTTGGGACTCATGGCCAAAGAGCTCTTCTTGACTTCTCCCGCCTGGCCTTTAATCGACCCAAACGCCTTCTCGATCTCTACTCCCGCCGGCCTCGCAATCGACCCAAGCTGCCTTCCGTGTTATACTCCCGCCGGCCTCGCACTGACCCAAGCATGGCAACCGTCCCGCATAAGACTTAGGCTTGGGACTTATGGCCAAGGAGATCTTCTGACTTCTCCCGCCGGCCTTTTAATCGACCCAAACGCCATCTCGATCTCTACTCCCGCCGGCCCGCACTGACCCAAGCATGGCAATCGTCCCGACTAAGACTTAGGCTTGGGACTCTGGCCAAAGAGCTCTTCTCGACTCTTCTACTCTGGCCTTTAATTGACCTGAGCTTCTTCATACTCCCGCCGGCCTCGCACTGACCCAAGCATGGCACCGTCCCGCCTAAGACTTAGGCTTGGGACTTCCGCCAAGGAGCTCTTCTGATCTTCTACTCGGCCTTTAATTGACCCGAGCTTCTTCATACTCCCGCCGGGCCTCGCACTGACCCAAGCATGGCAACCGTCCCGCCTAAGACTTAGGCTTGGGACTCTCCGCCAAGGAGCTCTTCCGAACTTCTCCCGCCTGGCCTTTTAATCGACCCAAACGTCTTCTCGAATCTCTACTCCCGCTCGGCCTCGCAATCGACCCAAGCTGCCTTCTTGTTATACTCCCGCCGGCCCTGCAATCGACCCAAGCATGGCACCGTCCCGCCTAAGACTTAGGCTTGGGACTTACGACCAAGGAGCTCTTCTTGACTTCTCCCGCTCGGCCTTTAATCGACCCAAACGCCTTCTTGTTATACTCCCGCCGGCCTCGCACTGACCCAAGCATGGCAACCGTCCCGCCCAAGACTTAGGGCTTGGGACTCATGGCCAAGGAGATCTTCTTGACTTCTCCCCGCCGGCCTTTTAATCGACCCAAACGCCTTCTCGATCTCTACTCCCGCCGGGCCTCGCAATTGACCCAAGCTGCCTTCTAGTGTTATACTCCCGCCGGCCTCGCACTGACCCAAGCATGACACCGTCCCGCCTAAGACTTAGGCTTGGGACTTCCGGCAAAGGAGTTCTTCTTGAACTTCTCCCGCCTGGCCTTTTAATCGACCCAAACATCTTCTGAATCTCTACTCCCGCCAGCCCGCAATCGACCCAAGCTGCCTTCTTGTTATACTCCCGCCGGCCCCGCACTGACCCAAGCATGGCACCGTCCCGCCTAAGACTTAGGCTTTGGGACTTATGGCCAAGGAGCTCTTCTTGACTTCTCCCGCTCGGCCTTTTAATCGACCCAAACGCCTTCGAATCTCTACTCCCGCCGGCCTGCAATTGACCCAAGCTGCCTCAGTGTTATACTCCCGCCGGCCCGCAATTGACCCAAGCATGGCACCGTCCCGCCTAAGACTTAGGCTTGGGACTTCATGGCCAAGGAGATCTTCTTGATTTCTCCCGCCGGCCTTTAATTGACCCAAACGCCATCTCGAATCTCTATTCCCGCCGGGCTCGCAATTGACCCAAGCTGCCTTCCGTGTTATACTCCCGCCGGCCTCGCACTGACCAAAGCATGGCAATCGTCCCGCCTAAGACTTAGGCTTTGAGACTTATGGCCAAGGAGCTCTTCTTGACTTCTCCCGCCTGGCCTTTTAATCGACCCAAACGCCTTCTTGTTATACTCCCGCCGGGCCTCGCACTGACCCAAGCATGGCAACCGTCCCGCCTAAGACTTAGGCTTTGGGACTTCGGCCAAAGAGCTCTTCTTGACTTCTCCCGCTCGGCCTTTTAATTGACCCAAACGCCTTCCTGAATCTCTACTCCCGCCGGGCCTGCAATTGACCCAAGCTGCCTTCTAGTGTTATACTCCCGCTCGGCCCTGCACTGACCCAAGCATGACACCGTCCCGCCTAAGACTTAGGCTTTGGGACTTCCGGCAAAGGAGCTCTTCCTGAACTTCTCCCGCTCGGGCCTTTTAATCGACCCAAACATCTTCTGAATCTCTACTCCCGCCAGCTCGCAATCGACCCAAGCTGCCTTCTTGTCATACTCCCGCCGGCCTGCAATTGACCCAAGCATGGCAACCGTCCCGCCTAAGACTTAGGCTTCGGGACTTATGGCCAAGGAGCTCTTCTTGACTTCTCCCGCCTCGGCCTTTAATTGACCCAAACGCCTTCGAATCTCTACTCCCGCCGGCCTGCACTGACCCAAGCGCCTTCGTGTTATACTCCGCCGGCCTCGCAATCGACCCAAGCATGGCATCGTCCCGCCTAAGACTTAGGCTTGGGACTTACGGCCAAGGAGATCTTCTTGACTTCTCCCGCCGGCCTTTTAATCGACCCAAACGCCTTCTCGAATCTCTACTCCCGCCGGGCCTCGCAATTGACCCAAGCTGCCTTCTAGTGTTATACTCCCGCCGGGCCTCGCAATTGACCCAAGCATGACACCGTCCCGCCTAAGACTTAGGCTTGGGACTTCCGCCAAGGAGCTCTTCTCGAACTTCTCCCGCTCTGGCCTTTTAATTGACCCAAACATCTTCTTGAATCTCTACTCCTGCCAGCCTCGAATCGACCCAAGCTGCCTTCTTGTTATACTCCCGCCGGCCCGCACTGACCCAAGCATGGCATCGTCCCGCCTAAGACTTAGGCTCTGGGACTTATGGCCAAGGAGCTCTTCTTGACTTCTCCCGCTCGGCCTTTTAATCGACCCAAACGCCTTCGAATCTCTACTCCCGCTCAGCTCAGAATTGACCCAAGCGCCTTCCTGTGTTATACTCCCGCCGGGCCCTGCACTGACCCAAGCATGGCAACCGTCCCGCCTAAGACTTAGGCTTGGGACTTACGGCCAAGGAGATCTTCTTGACTTCTCCCGCCTGGCCTTTTAATCGACCCAAACGCCATCTCGAATCTCTACTCCCGCCGGGCCTCGCACTGACCCAAGCGCCTTCGTGTTATACTCCCGCCGGCCTCGAATTGACCAAAGCATGGCAATCGTCCCGCCTAAGACTTAGGCTTGAGACTTACGGCCAAGGAGCTCTTCTTGACTTCTCCCGCTCGGCCTTTAATCGACCCAAACGCCTTCTTGTTATACTCCCGCCTGGCCTCGCAACTGACCCAAGCATGGCAACCGTCCCGCCTAAGACTTAGGCTTGGGACTTATGGCCAAAGAGCTCTTCTTGACTTCTCCTGCCGGCCTTTTAATCGACCCAAACGCCTTCCGAATCTCTACTCCCGCCGGGCCTCGCAATTGACCCAAGCTGCCTTCTAGTGTTATACTCCCGCCGGGCCCTGCAATTGACCCAAGCATGACAATCGTCCCGCCTAAGACTTAGGCTTGGGACTTCCGGCCAAGGAGCTCTTCTCGAACTTCTCCCGCCTGGCCTTTTAATTGACCCAAACATCTTCTGAATCTCTACTCCCGCCGAGCTCGCAATTGACCCAAGCGCCTTCTTGTCATACTCCCGCCGGCCTGCAATCGACCCAAGCATGGCACCGTCCCGCCTAAGACTTAGGCTTGGGACTCATGGCCAAGGAGCTCTTCTTGACTTCTCCCGCCGGCCTTTTAATTGACCCAAACGCCTTCTGATCTCTACTCCCGCCGGGCCTCGCACTGACCCAAGCTGCCTTCAGTGTTATACTCCCGCCGGCCTCGCACTGACCTAAGCATGGCACCGTCCCGCCCAAGACTTAGGCTTTGGGACTTACGGCCAAGGAGATCTTCTTGATTTCTCCCGCCTGGCCTTTAATCGACCCAAACGCCTATCTCGAATCTCTACTCCCGCCTGGCCTGCAATCGACCCAAGCTGCCTTCGTGTTATACTCCCGCCGGCCTCGCACTGACCCAAGCATGGCACCGTCCCGCCTAAGACTTAGGCTTTGGGACTTATGGCCAAGGAGCTCTTCTTGACTTCTCCCGCTCGGCCTTTTAATCGACCCAAACGCCTTCTGAATCTCTACTCCCGCCGGGCCTCGCAATCGACCCAAGCTGCCTTCCGTGTTATACTCCCGCCGGCCTCGCACTGACCCAAGCATGGCACCGTCCCGCCTAAGACGTAGGCTTGGGACTTATGGCCAAGGAGCTCTTCTTGACTTCTCCCGCCTGGCCTTTAATCGACCCAAGCGCCTTCGATGTTATACTCCCGCCGGGCCTCGCACTGACCCAAGCATGGCACCGTCCCGCCTAAGACTTAGGCTTGGGACTCATGGCCAAAGAGCTCTTCTTGACTTCTCCCGCCTGGCCTTTTAATCGACCCAAACGCCTTCGAATCTCTACTCCCGCCTGGCCTCGCAATTGACCCAAGCTGCCTCGTGTTATACTCCCGCCGGCCTCGCAATTGACCCAAGCATGGCATCGTCCCGCCTAAGACTTAGGCTTTGGGACTTACGGCCAAGGAGATCTTCTTGATTTCTCCCGCTCGGCCTTTAATCGACCCAAACGCCTTCGAATCTCACTCCCGTCAGCCTCGAATTGACCCAAGCGCCTTCTGTTATACTCCCGCCGGCCCGCAATCGACCTAAGCATGGCACCGTCCCGCCTAAGACTTAGGCTTGGGACTTACGGCCATGGAGATCTTCTTGACTTCTCCTGCTCGGCCTTTTAATCGACCCAAACGTCATCTCGATCTCTACTCCCTGCCGGCCTCGCAATCGACCCAAGCTGCCTTCGTGTTATACTCCCGCCGGCCCGCACTGACCCAAGCATGGCACCGTCCCGCCTAAGACTTAGGCTTTGAGACTTCATGGCCAAGGAGCTCTTCTTGACTTCTCCCGCTCGGCCTTTTAATCGACCCAAACGCCTTCTTGTTATACTCCCGCCGGGCCTCGCACTGACCCAAGCATGGCAACCGTCCCGCCTAAGACTTAGGCTTCGGACTCATGGCCAAAGAGCTCTTCTTGACTTCTCCCGCCTGGCCTTTTAATCGACCCAAACGCCTTCCGAATCTCTACTCCCGCCGGGCCTGCAATTGACCCAAGCGCCTTCTAGTGTTATACTCCCGCCGGCCCCGCAATTGACCCAAGCATGACACCGTCCCGCCTAAGACTTAGGCTTGGGACTTCCGGCAAAGGAGCTCTTCCGAACTTCTCCCGCCTGGCCTTTTAATCGACCCAAACATCTTCTCGAATCTCTACTCCCGCCAGCCCGCAATCGACCCAAGCTGCCTTCTTGTTATACTCCCGCCGGGCCTGCAATCGACCCAAGCATGGCACCGTCCCGCCTAAGACTTAGGCTTGGGACTTACGGCCAAGGAGCTCTTCTTGACTTCTCCTGCTCTGGTCCTTTTAATCGACCCAAACGCCTTCGAATCTCTACTCCCGCCTGGGCCCGCAATTGACCCAAGCTGCCTTCGTGTTATACTCCCGCCGGCCTCGCAATTGACCTAAGCATGGCACCGTCCCGCCTAAGACTTAGGCTTGGGACTCTACGGCCAAGGAGATCTTCTTGATTTCTCCCGCCTGGCCTTTAATTGACCCAAACGTCATCTCGAATCTCTACTCCCCGCCTGGCCCTGCACTGACCAAAGCATGGCACCGTCCCGCCTAAGACTTAGGCTTGGGACTTATGGCCAAGGAGCTCTTCTTGACTTCTCCCGCTCGGCCTTTAATCGACCCAAACGCCTTCTTGTTATACTCCCGCCGGCCTCGCACTGACCCAAGCATGGCAACCGTCCCGCCTAAGACTTAGGCTTTGGGACTTGTGGCCAAAGAGCTCTTCTTGACTTCTCCCGCCTGGCCTTTAATCGACCCAAACGCCTTCTCAATCTCTACTCCCGCCGGGCCTCGCAATTGACCCAAGCTGCCTTCCGTGTTATACTCCCGCCGGGCCTCGCACTGACCCAAGCATGGCACTCGTCCCGCATAAGACTTAGGCTTTGGGACTTATGGCCAAGGAGATCTTCTTGACTTCTCCCGCTCGGCCTTTTAATCGACCCAAACGTCTATCTCGATCTCTACTCCCGCCGGCCCTGCACTGACCCAAGCATGGCACCGTCCCGCCTAAGACTTAGGCTTGGGACTCCGCCAAGGAGCTCTTCTCGATCTTCTACTCGGGCCTTTAATTGACCTGAGCTTCTTCATACTCCCGCCGGGCCTCGCAATCGACCCAAGCATGGCATCGTCCCGCCTAAGACTTAGACTTCTGGGACTCTCGCCAAGGAGCTCTTCTCGATCTTCTACTCGAACCTTTAATTGACCTGAGCTTCTTCATACTCCCGCCGGGCCTCGCAATCGACCCAAGCATGGCAACCGTCCCGCCTAAGACTTAGGCTTTGGGACTCTCGGCCAAGGAGCTCTTCTCGAAACTTCTCCCGCCTGGGCTTTTAATCGACCCAAACGCCTTCTTGAATCTCTACTCCCGCCGGGCTTGCAATCGACCCAAGCTGCCTTCTTGTTATACTCCCGCCGGCCTCGCACTGACCCAAGCATGGCACCGTCCCGCCTAAGACTTAGGCTTCGAGACTCTACGGCCAAGGAGCTCTTCTTGACTTCTCCCGCCTGGCCTTTTAATCGACCCAAACGCCTTCTTGTTATACTCCCGCCTGGCCTCGCACTGACCCAAGCATGGCAACCGTCCCGCCTAAGACTTAGGCTTGGGACTCATGGCCAAAGAGCTCTTCTTGACTTCTCCCTGCCGGCCTTTAATCGACCCAAACGCCTTCTCGAATCTCTACTCCCGCCGGGCCTCGCAATTGACCCAAGCTGCCTTCTAGTGTTATACTCCCGCCGGCCTCGCAATTGACCCAAGCATGACAATCGTCCCGCCTAAGACTTAGGCTTGGGACTTCCGGCAAAGGAGCTCTTCTGAACTTCTCCCGCCTGGCCTTTAATCGACCCAAACATCTTCTGAATCTCTACTCTGCTCAGCCCCGCAATCGACCCAAGCTGCCTTCTTGTTATACTCCCCGCCGGCCCTGCAATTGACCCAAGCATGACACCGTCCCGCCTAAGACTTAGGCTTGGGACTTATGGCCAAGGAGCTCTTCTTGACTTCTCCCGCCTCGGCCTTTTAATCGACCCAAACGCCTTCGAATCTCTACTCCCGCCGGCCCGCACTGACCCAAGCGCCTTCGTGTTATACTCCCGCCGGCCCTGCACTGACCCAAGCATGGCACCGTCCCGCCTAAGACTTAGGCTTGGGACTTACGGCCAAGGAGCTCTTCTTGACTTCTCCCGCTCGGCCTTTTAATCGACCCAAACGCCTTCTTGTTATACTCCCCGCCGGGCCTCGCACTGACCCAAGCATGGCACCGTCCCGCCTAAGACTTAGGCTTGGGACTTCAGGCCAAAGAGCTCTTCTTGACTTCTCCTCGCTCGGCCTTTTAATCGACCCAAACGCCTTCGTAATCTCTACTCCCGCCGGCTCTGAATTGACCCAAGCTGCCTTCTGTTATACTCCCGCCGGCCCTGCACTGACCTAAGCATGGCACCGTCCCGCCTAAGACTTAGGCTTGGGACTTACGGCCAAGGAGATCTTCTTGATTTCTCCCGCCTGGCCTTTAATCGACCCAAACGCCATCTCGAATCTCTACTCCCGCTCGGACCTGCAATCGACCCAAGCGCCTTCCGTGTTATACTCCCGCCGGCCCGCAATCGACCCAAGCATGGCACCGTCCCGCCTAAGACTTAGGCTTCGAGACTTCATGGCCAAGGAGCTCTTCTTGACTTCTCCCGCCTGGCCTTTAATCGACCCAAACGCCTTCTTGTTATACTCCCGCCTGGCCTCGCACTGACCTAAGCATGGCAACCGTCCCGCCTAAGACTTAGGCTTTGGGACTCATGGCCAAAGAGCTCTTCTTGACTTCTCCTCGCCTGGCCTTTAATCGAACCAAACGCCTTCTCGATCTCTACTCCCGCCGGCCTCGCAATCGACCCAAGCGCCTTCTAGTGTTATACTCCCGCCGGCCCCGCAATTGACCTAAGCATGACACCGTCCCGCCTAAGACTTAGGCTTGGGACTTCCGCAAAGGAGCTCTTCCGAACTTCTCCCGCCTGGCCTTTAATCGACCCAAACATCTTCTGAATCTCTACTTCGCTCAGCCCCGCAATCGACCCAAGCTGCCTTCTTGTTATACTCCCGCCGGCCCTGCAACTGACCCAAGCATGACACCGTCCCGCCTAAGACTTAGGCTTGGGACTTACGGCCAAGGAGCTCTTCTTGACTTCTCCCGCTCTGGCCTTTTAATCGACCCAAACGCCTTCGAATCTCTACTCCTCGCCGGCCTCGCAATCGACCCAAGCTGCCTTCGTGTTATACTCCCGCCGGCCCGCACTGACCCAAGCATGGCACCGTCCCGCCTAAGACTTAGGCTTGGGACTTCATGGCCAAGGAGCTCTTCTTGACTTCTCCCGCCTGGCCTTTTAATCGACCCAAACGCCTTCTTGATTATACTCCCGCCTGGCCTCGCAATCTGACCCAAGCATGGCACCGTCCCGCCCAAGGCTTAGGCTTGGGACTCATGGCCAAAGAGCTCTTCTTGACTTCTCCCGCCTGGCCTTTAATCGACCCAAACGCCTTCGAATCTCTACTCCCGCTGGCCTCGAATTGACCCAAGCGCCTTCCTGTTATACTCCCGCCGGCCCCGCACTGACCTAAGCATGGCACCGTCTCCGCCTAAGACTTAGGCTTGGGACTCTACGGCCAAGGAGATCTTCTTGATTTCTCCCGCTCGGCCTTTTAATTGACCCAAACGCCATCCTGAATCTCTACTCCCGCCTGGCCTCGCAATCGACCCAAGCTGCCTTCGTGTTATACTCCCGCCGGCCCGCAATTGACCAAAGCATGGCAACCGTCCCGCCTAAGACTTCAGGCTCTGAGACTTACGGCCAAGGAGCTCTTCTTGACTTCTCCCGCCTGGCCTTTAATCGACCCAAACGCCTTCTTGTTATACTCCCGCCGGCCCGCACTGACCCAAGCATGGCAACCGTCCCGCCTAAGACTTAGGCTTGGGACTTCAGGCCAAAGAGCTCTTCTTGACTTCTCCCGCCTCGGCCTTTAATTGACCCAAACGCCTTCTCGAATCTCTACTCCCGCCGGCCTCGCAATTGACCCAAGCTGCCTTCTAGTGTTATACTCCCGCCGGCCTGCAATTGACCCAAGCATGACACCGTCCCGCCTCAAGACTTAGGCTTTGGGACTTCCGCAAAGGAGCTCTTCCGAACTTCTCCCGCCGGCCTTTTAATTGACCCAAACATCTTCTTGAATCTCTACTCCCGCTCAGCCTCGCAATCGACCCAAGCTGCCTTCTTGTTATACTCCCGCCGGCCTCGCAATTGACCCAAGCATGGCACCGTCCCGCCTAAGACTTAGGCTTCGGGACTTACGGCCAAGGAGCTCTTCTTGACTTCTCCCGCTCTGGCCTTTTAATCGACCCAAACGCCTTCGAATCTCTACTCCCGCCGGGCCCTGCACTGACCCAAGCGCCTTCCGTGTTATACTCCCGCCGGCCTCGCATTGACCCAAGCATGGCACCGTCCCGCCTAAGACTTAGGCTTTGGGACTTACGGCCAAGGAGATCTTCTTGATTTCTCCCGCCGGCCTTTAATCGACCCAAACGCCATCTCGAATCTCTACTCCCGCCGGGCCTCGCAACTGACCAAAGCATGGCACCGTCCCGCCTAAGACTTAGGCTTGGGACTTATGGCCAAGGAGCTCTTCTTGACTTCTCCCGCCTGGCCTTTAATCGACCCAAACGCCTTCTTGTTATACTCCCGCCGGCCTCGCAATTGACCCAAGCATGGCACCGTCCCGCCTAAGGCTTAGGCTTGGGACTTGTGGCCAAAGAGCTCTTCTTGACTTCTCCCGCCGGCCTTTAATCGACCCAAACGCCTTCGAATCTCTACTCCCGCCGGCCCGCAATCGACCCAAGCGCCTTCAGTGTTATACTCCCGCCGGCCTCGCACTGACCCAAGCATGGCACCGTCCCGCATAAGACTTAGGCTTGGGACTTACGGCCAAGGAGATCTTCTTGACTTCTCCCGCCGGCCTTTTAATCGACCCAAACGCCATCTCGAATCTCTACTCCCGCCGGGCCTCGCAACTGACCCAAGCATGGCAACCGTCCCGCCTAAGACTTAGGCTTGGGACTTCCGCCAAGGAGCTCTTCTTGATCTTCTACTCGGCCTTTAATTGACCTGAGCTTCTTCATACTCCCGCCGGGCCTCGCACTGACCCAAGCATGGCATCGTCCCGCCCTAAGACTTAGACTTTGGGACTTCCGCCAAGGAGCTCTTCTTGATCTTCTACTCGAACCTTTAATTGACCTGAGCTTCTTCATACTCCCGCCGGGCCTCGCACTGACCCAAGCATGGCATCGTCCCGCCTAAGACTTAGACTTCGGGACTTCCGCCAAGGAGCTCTTCTTGATCTTCTACTCGAACCTTTTAATTGACCTGAGCTTCTTCATACTCCCGCCGGCCTCGCACTGACCCAAGCATGGCACCGTCCCGCCTAAGACTTAGGCTTCGAGACTTCCGCCAAGGAGCTCTTCTGAAACTTCTCCCGCCGGGCTTTTAATTGACCCAAACGCCTTCTCGAATCTCTACTCCCGCCGGGCTTGCAATCGACCCAAGCCGCCTTCTTGTTATACTCCCGCCGGCCCGCAATTGACCCAAGCATGGCAACCGTCCCGCCTAAGACTTAGGCTCTGAGACTTATGGCCAAGGATCTCTTCTTGACTTCTCCCGCTCGGCCTTTTAATCGACCCAAACGCCTTCTTGTTATACTCCCGCCGGGCCTCGCACTGACCTAAGCATGGCAACCGTCCCGCCTAAGACTTAGGCTTCGGACTCATGGCCAAAGAGCTCTTCTTGACTTCTCCCGCCTGGCCTTTAATCGACCCAAACGCCTTCCGAATCTCTACTCCCGCCGGCCTCGCAATTGACCCAAGCTGCCTTCTAGTGTTATACTCCCGCCGGCCTGCAATTGACCCAAGCATGACACCGTCCCGCCTAAGACTTAGGCTTGGGACTTCCGCAAAGGAGCTCTTCTCGAACTTCTCCCGCCGGCCTTTTAATTGACCCAAACATCTTCTTGAATCTCTACTCCGCTCAGCCTCGCAATCGACCCAAGCTGCCTTCTTGTTATACTCCCGCCGGCCTCGCAATTGACCCAAGCATGACACCGTCCCGCCTAAGACTTAGGCTTTGGGACTTATGGCCAAGGAGCTCTTCTTGACTTCTCCCGCCTCGGTCCTTTTAATTGACCCAAACGCCTTCGAATCTCTACTCCGCCTGGCCTCGCACTGACCCAAGCCTCGTGTTATACTCCGCCTGCACTGACCCAAGCATGGCACCGTCCCGCCTAAGACTTAGGCTTTGGGACTTACGGCCAAGGAGATCTTCTTGATTTCTCCCGCCGGCCTTTTAATCGACCCAAATGTCATCTCGAACCTCTACTCCCGCCGGGCCTCGCAATTGACCCAAGCGCCTTCCGTGTTATACTCCCGCCGGCCTCGCACTGACCAAAGCATGGCAACCGTCCCGCCTAAGACTTAGGCTTGGGACTTACGGCCAAGGAGCTCTTCTTGACTTCTCCCGCCGGCCTTTTAATCGACCCAAACGCCTTCTTGTTATACTCCCGCCGGCCCTGCACTGACCCAAGCATGGCACCGTCCCGCCTAAGGCTTAGGCTTGGGACTCGTGGCCAAAGAGCTCTTCTTGACTTCTCCCGCTCGGCCTTTAATCGACCCAAACGCCTTCCGAATCTCTACTCCCGCCGGGCCTCGCAACTGACCCAAGCGCCTTCCGTGTTATACTCCTTCCTGGCCCTGCACTGACCCAAGCATGGCACCGTCCCGCATAAGACTTAGGCTTGGGACTTATGGCCAAGGAGATCTTCTGACTTCTCCCGCCGGGCCTTTTAATCGACCCAAACGTCATCTCGAATCTCTACTCCCGCCGGCCCTGCACTGACCCAAGATGGCAACCGTCCCGCCTAAGACTTAGGCTTGGGACTTCCGCCAAGGAACTCTTCTTGATCTTCTACTCGGCCTTTTAATTGACCTGAGCTTCTTCATACTCCCGCCGGCCTCGCACTGACCCAAGCATGGCATCGTCCCGCCTAAGACTTAGACTTTGGGACTCTCGCCAAGGAGCTCTTCTTGATCTTCTACTCGAACCTTTAATCGACCGGAGCTTCTTCATACTCCCGCCGGCCCCGCACTGACCCAAGCATGGCAACCGTCCCGCCCAAGACTTAGGCTTGGGACTTCCGCCAAGGAGCTCTTATGAAACTTCTCCCGCCGGGCTTTTAATTGACCCAAACGCCTTCTTGAATCTCTACTCCCGCTCGGCTTGCAATCGACCCAAGCTGCCTTCTTGTTATACTCCCGCCCGGCCTACAATCGACCCAAGCATGGCACCGTCCCGCCTAAGACTTAGGCTTCGAGACTTATGGCCAAGGAGCTCTTCTTGACTTCTCCCGCTCGGCCTTTAATCGACCCAAACGCCTTCTTGTTATACTCCCGCCGGCCTCGCAACTGACCTAAGCATGGCAACCGTCCCGCCTAAGACTTAGGCTCTGGGACTCGTGGCCAAAGAGCTCTTCTTGACTTCTCCCGCTCGGCCTTTTAATCGACCCAAACGCCTTCTCGATCTCTACTCCCGCCGGGCCTCGCAATTGACCCAAGCTGCCTTCTAGTAGTTATACTCCCGCCGGGCCTCGCAATTGACCCAAGCATGACACCGTCCCGCCTAAGACTTAGGCTTTGGGACTTCCGCAAAGGAGCTCTTCCGAACTTCTCCCGCCTGGCCTTTTAATTGACCCAAACATCTTCTCGAATCTCTACTCGCTCAGCCTCGCAATCGACCCAAGCTGCCTTCTTGTTATACTCCCGCCGGCCTCGCAATTGACCCAAGCATGGCACCGTCCCGCCTAAGACTTCAGGCTTTGGGACTTATGGCCAAGGAGCTCTTCTTGACTTCTCCCGCTCTGGTCCTTTTAATCGACCCAAACGCCTTCGTAATCTCTACTCCCGCCGGGCCTCGCAATTGACCCAAGCGCCTTCGTGTTATACTTCCGCCGGCCTCGCACTGACCCAAGCATGGCACCGTCCCGCCCAAGACTTAAGCTTGGGACTTACGGCCAAGGAGATCTTCTTGATTTCTCCCGCCGGCCTTTAATCGACCCAAACGCCATCTCGAATCTCTACTCCCGCCGGCCTCGCAATTGACCCAAGCGCCTTCCGTGTTATACTCCCGCCGGGCCTCGCACTGACCAAAGCATGGCACCGTCCCGCCTAAGACTTAGGCTTGGGACTTATGGCCAAGGAGCTCTTCTTGACTTCTCCCGCTCGGCCTTTTAATCGACCCAAACGCCTTCTTGTTATACTCCCGCCGGGCCCGCAACTGACCCAAGCATGGCACCGTCCCGCCTAAGACTTAGGCTTTGGGACTCGTGGCCAAAGAGCTCTTCTTGACTTCTCCCGCTCGGCCTTTTAATTGACCCAAACGCCTTCCGAATCTCTACTCCCGCCGGGCCCGCAACTGGCCCAAGCGTCTTCTAGTGTTATACTCCCGCCGGCCTCGCACTGACCCAAGCATGGCACCGTCCCGCATAAGACTTAGGCTTGGGACTTATGGCCAAGGAGATCTTCTCGACTTCTCCTCGCCGGCCTTTTAATTGACCCAAACGTCATCTCGAATCTCTACTCCCGCCGGGCCTGCACTGACCCAAGCATGGCAACCGTCCCAACCCTAAGACTTAGGCTTTGGGACTTCCGCCAAGGAGCTCTTCTTGATCTTCTACTCGGCCTTTAATTGACCGAGCTTCTTCATACTCCCGCCGGGCCCGCACTGACCCAAGCATGGCATCGTCCCGCCTAAGACTTAGACTTTGGGACTTCCGCCAAGGAGCTCTTCTCGATCTTCTACTCGAACCTTTAATTGACCGGAGCTTTTCATACTCCCGCCGGGCCTCGCACTGACCCAAGCATGGCAACCGTCCCGCCCAAGACTTAGGCTTGGGACTTCCGCCAAGGAGCTCTTCTCAAACTTCTCCCGCCGGGCTTTTAATTGACCCAAACGCCTTCTGAATCTCTACTCCCGCCGGGCTTGCAATCGACCCAAGCGCCTTCTTGTTATACTCCCGCCGGCCCTGCACTGACCTAAGCTTGGCACCGTCCCGCCTAATGACTTAGGCTTGGGACTTCCGCCAAGGAGTTCTTCTTGATTTTCCGCTCGGCCTTTTAATTGACCGGAGTTTCTTCCGATGTTACTCCCGCCTCCGGTCTTCAATTGACCCGAAGCTTGGCACCGTCCCGCCTAATGACTTAGGCCTCGGGACTTCCGCCAAGGAGTTCTTCTTGAACTTCGCCGAGCCTTTAATTGACCCGAGCTTCTTCCGATATTACTCCCGCCTCGGTCTTCAATTGACTGAAGCTTAGCATCGTCCCGCCTAATGACTTAGGCTTTGGGACTTCCGCCAAGGAGTTCTTTTGATTTTTGCCTTTCATCTTGAACTTACATCATGAATGCTTTTTCCTATTCTTACATACATTTATACTTTTACATATCCCATCTTGGGACGAAATCTTACATTAGCATTTTATAATACAAGGGACTTAATGGATATACTTCCTCGGAGTTGTGCGCTCCACTGCCTCTGACTTCTCGTCCGTCTCGACGAGCCACCCAGACGCCTCCCGGTCCCGCCTATTCCTCGCTTTGCGCTTTTTCTTCTTCGATTATCAAATCCAGCCACCGCTCATACGCATCCGAATACGAACGGATCGAAGGACTCCAGAGTTATACCATGGTCTCCCATCCCGATCCCATCCTTTAATCCTCTCGTAGCTCGGGGTGGTTAAACGCACCAAGATCTAAAACCGCCTATGGTATCTTTTGATAAATTCCTGAGGGACTCTCCTCTCTCTCGCCTTACTTCTCGACTACCCATCATGTCATCCTGAATTGTTCTCGCGAACTCCCCGCACATCTGCTAAAAGCTCAAGATGCTTCCCGTAGGAGTCTCATGCAGTACCAATCTCTTGCCCTTCCCTCCAGGGCGAGTGGAAGGCCCCAGATCTTCGAGTCGCCGACAATCCTTGCACCCCGCCATGTCGCTGAACCGCTCTATGTGCACTAATGGATCATTTTTTCCCGAAAATTTCAGATCCGGAAGCGAAAGTCACGTGGATCGTGACACCCATGATCTCCGCTGAGAGTGGATATTCGTTGTCCAAAGATTATTCGCCACTTGGACTCTTTCCGCTCCTCAAGATCTTCCACAACTTAGTGCCAACTCACAGACCTCTCCCTCCAACTCCTCCGCACGAGAGGTCGAGGTCAGATCCTACAAACGCCGACGAGACCCTCTTTCTTCAATGTTTGTTTCTTCCTCACCGCAACATTTGGTGCCCTAGGTCTGGGCTTCGCCTCCCACATTTTCCCGAACACGAGCATTCCTCTACTGGACTCCGGACATCATTACATGCTTTTCTCTCGTCTCCTCCCCGAGTTCTTGCAAAAGGGAAGTCGAGTCTCCATCTCGCTTTCCATCCGATCCATTCTTTCCCGGATCTCCCTACTCGGGCCTCATTGGCCACTTCTCTCAAAGTTACCGATTCTTCCGGACTTACTCCTCTTCTACTGCTTCCTCATCGCTACGCTATGTGTCTTGAATGTATTAGGAAATCAGGCTTTTGTGCCGATCCCCACGCACGGCGCCAAAAGATGTTGATGCGCTTTTTCCGCGTGCCTCAACAAGTGCTTCGAACCTTCAAACAATGGCTTTCCAACAGCTCGAGCAGGATCTGTTCGAACCTTCCGTCATGGCTTCAAACAATGGTCTCGATCCTTCTGCTCGTGATAAGCTCGATCTCGAGCAGGATTACCTCCTTCGTCCCTGCTCACTGCCTTCTTCGTAATCTGAGATCTCCCGGTCCTGCACTCACGTAAAATAGGGTCGTGGTCGCCAGGCGTGTTCCAAATGAAACCCTTCGACGCTTAAGTCAAGAATCGGGTTGTTCTTTTGGTATCTCCTTAGTGAAGGAGACCGAAAGATGAAAGGGTATTATTTCGCCCCTTTTGGATAAGTATGGTGTTTTTCGTAAAGTTCAGATAAGAGAAATTAGAAAGAACCTATATCAACTTACTGATTCTTTCTCAATCGGCTCCAACCCTTCATGGATCAATTTCTTCAACCCCTCATGGATTCAATTCTTCCAACCCCTTTGCGGATCAATTTCTTCAACCCCTTTGGGATTTCAATTCTTCCAACCCTTGTAACGCTCCCTTCGCTTCCTTTGATACTCTATTTTTCCCGCTCTTTCCATTTCCAGTCGTCCACTCCCACGCTAGTGGTATCCGGTTCCTCCGACAACCGGATTGGCGAATATTCCCTGTGGATGAGCGACTGTCCCCTTAACCCGATTCACGTGGCCGATCACCATGCTCAGGCGTAGCGCTAGAAATGATGATACCTTGAGGCATGTGTCGACCATCGGCAACAAGATCACCACCATACCATGTGGGGCCCCGGTCAGACATTAAAAGGTGTGCCAAGATTCTGAGAAAACGGGTCGGGTTGCCCTGGACCGGGTCTTACATTCCCTTCGTCCCATGACTGGCGCAACCCAGTTGTGCTCGGGGACCTACATTCTGCGAGCAAGAAAGGTGTGCTCGGTTTCGACCTTGACCAACTTTGACCGAAACCGGTGACCTCGAGCATGCGAGGAGTGTTCGGGGCTCGAGCGGCTCTGAATTCCTCGACCTTGACCAGCTTTGATCTGGAGAGTCGCTCGGCCAGTCGTCCTCGGGTGTTTTATTCGAGCTGGAGGGGCCTCGAGGAGACCTGCCCGATATTACCCAAACAAAATGTAATTTAATTTAAATATTTATTTATTTATTTTGGGCATTGCCCCGTAGCCCATTTGCTCATGTAACATATTTCACTTGCATAATTAACATTCCAAGAGACCCAATTTTAAGATCTGCCCATGAAGCAATATTTGGCACATGGCACAACTTCATTGTAATTCAAATAAATGCACCTGACACAACTTTAGTATCATTCAAATCAAGAGAACAAATAAAGAATAAATTAAATATTAAATAAAAAGAATAACACAATATTCAGCCACTATGCTATACAAAATAGAAATAACAAACAATGTTGGTTTTGCTACCACTGTACCATAATATATTTTCAACTTTGGCTGCTACTGTACTGTAGACCTGTCATTCTTTCCTTCACACTAATAATTGAGCTTTTTAATTTGTGATTATTGATAATTGAAAGATGTAAACCAGATCCTAAGCAATTAGTGTTCCTTTTCATTTTCTATGATCTTGTGGAATGTTGCATGTGCAGAGTTAAAAAGAAAGAATTTTGAATTGAACAGAGTTATTATGTTCATATTACCCAAACAATCACATCCTAATAAAAAAGATAGAAGCTAAAATTCAAATTCAAATTTCAATACATTCAAAATCAGCTAATTTCTTAAGCAAATTTAACCTTTGGACAACAGGTGAGTGAAAATATGAAAAAATAAGAAGAAAACCACGAAGTCAAATTACAATTAAATAAACAAAAAAAGATATCGGAAAGAAAACCCACCAGGATTTCTACTGGTTGAATTTTTCAGCATGTGTAACAACCTAGAAAATTAAAATTAAAAAAATATTAATCATAAATGAAAATAAAACAAGGTAGCCTATTAATTAAATTAATAAAAAAAAATGTTAAAGCTTTAGCCAAGGTAGCCCGTCTACTCTTAAAATCATTGCCAACCTCCTATGTAGTTCTTTTTTTGGACTTAACTCATTAGGGAGAACGGGGTTACGTCACCCCTTGTCAATGGGTTTTTAGTTTTTCGGCCAGTAGAAGCACAAGAGGTTGAGTTGAAGAAAAAGCCATTCTATAGCAAGCAATCAAGGTTTTAGTTCATTTTTTTGATTTGGGAAAAAGCAATCAAGGTACCTATTTATTAAAAGTGTCATCAAGGTTTCAACGGCTGCATTTACAAGCCGGCATAATGTCGGGCCTCAATGCCCGCCATTATGGGTTTAGCCATATTGTGAAAATCAAAATCTATATCACTCTTTATATAACTTGTATTTTAATTCTATGCTTTTATATTGTGTTTCTCTTGCTTTATATAACTATGCTGCCTTGAATTTTATTGGGTTTCAAAGAGAAACAAAACAGATTCTATGTGTTTTATGATTTTAAGTCATGATTTTTGATGGATAGAAATAGATTCTGATGTATGCATATAGGCTAGTGTCACTATTACAAAAAAAAGTTTTATTGACATTTAGTTTACTACACTTTTAATAAATAGGTATCAAACGTTGTTGATACTAGTGTGTCAGTAAATTAAACATCAAATTTCATTGACATTAAAGTACCAAATGTTAAAAAAATTCATTAAAATTTGTTTTAATTCCAACTTGAACTTAAAACTTCTAAAACATAAATTTTTAACATTTAAAACATTAACCATTAGACCTTATAAAATTGAGATACAAGTAATATTTTAAAAAATCAAAAACATAAACGTAATAACGAAAACAAAACATAACCCAAACTTTGGCAATTTTTCCCATTTCACTATCGACATCTCTAACTTTAATTGTATCGCTATGAATTCAACAGTTATCATTGAGCTTGCTACTGAGTATATAATCTATCTTGAACTTTAAACTTGTCATTTTTTTCGTTAAATTACATTTTGAGCTTTCATTTGTAAACATATATATTGTGTGAGGGAAAGTTATTTGTAATCCTTATTGTAAAATCAAAGTTGAGTGATTGTAAGTGTGATAAATACTTAAGTTAAAAGATTTGGGATAATCTCTTGTTGTAAAGGTTGATTGACACCTTGAAAGTCAATTGTAAGTATCTTTGAAGGCTTGGAGGCAAGTTTAGTGGAATCCTTAAGCCCGACGAGCTTGGAGGCATGGATGTAAATATAGTTAGCAGAACTACTTAAAAATCTCTGTGTTTGAATCTCTTCTCTTTACACTCTTTATATTTTGAATTGCTTTATTTATGTGTTATTGGTTTGAATTTAATTTATAATTACATTAATTTTTGTTCAAGCACCGTACAATTTTTCAGAAACCTAATTCACCTCCCTCTTGAGTTGCAAAGCAATATTTCATTTGGTATTAGAGAATGTTATATTGTTAGACTTAATATTCTAAAAGTAAAAGATTTAAGGCAACCCTAAATGATTCCACATTCAGGGAAGGACAGTTCATATTGGAAAACTAGGATGAGAATTTATTTGTAGATCTTATATTAAGAAATAGGAAAAATTGTTAATGATGGTCTTTTCATGCCAACTACTAAAAACAAAAAAAGGTAAAGATATTCCTAAAGCCTTTTTTCATTGAAGTGAATTAAAAAAGAAAAAGTTGTCTTTAAACTTCAAAGTAAAGACTGTTCTGTTTTATGCTCTAAATAAAAAGAATTTTATAGAGTTTCTGGTTGTAAAAGTGCTCATGAAATTTAGAATAAACTTGAAGTTATCTATAAAGGTACAAACCACGTCAATGAGTCTAAGATTAGTAGATATACTAGAAAATATAAATTGTTCCAAATGGAATAAAATGAAAGTGTTCATTCCATGGATACTACGTTTACGAACATAGTAAATATATTAAGAGCTCTAGGAAAAATCTTTTCAAATAGCGAGAAGGTAAAGAAAATTATTAGTTCTGTGCCAAAAGAATGAAGACATGAGAGAATTGCTCTTGAGGAAACAAATGATTTAAATACTTTATCTGTTGATGATTTAATTGGCTCACTCATTCCTTATGAAAAAGATTTGGCAGCAGAAAAAGGTGATAATGACAAAAAGAAAAAGAGCACTGCTCTTAGAGCTTCAAAACTAGAAAGTGATGAGGAAAGAAAATTTGAAGATGAAGATATGGCAATGATTGCCAAAAAATTTAGAAAATTCTTCAAGAAATCAAATGAGTGAAGAAAGTTCAGAAACTTTAATAATCGAAAAGAGAAGAATGAAGTAATCACATGTTATAAATGCAAGAAGCCTGGACACATATGATTAGAGTTTCCTCTCCTCACCAAGCTTAAGAAGAGAACCATGGTGGCAACTTGGGATGATAGCGATGAGGACACCTCAGATGAAGAGCAATCACATGAAGTGTAACCTGGTACTTATGGTAATAAAAGAGAAGAAATTAATGGGGTAAATGATCTTCCTACTTATAATGAGTTATTTATTATGTGATCTAAGTATGTGAATGTGTGATTGATTTGGTTGTTTTTTAGTTTTATATGATAGATGATATGTGTATTCATGTTTTATGCATTTAATAGCTTATTGAAAAATTTTGAATTACAAAATGATTTAAGATTGATCAAGTTTTAAGCAAAAAATAAATTGATATGTAACATACAGAGTAATCGGCTAATCGCTTAAGGTAATTGTTCTATTGTTTATAGGCAAAATACATTTTATGCATAAACAGCATACCGCTTATGGCTAACCAGGGAGCCATTTTCATCATTTTTACTCTTTGGACATAAACAGTCTACCATTTACAATAATCGGTAAGTCTTTGCATTAAAGCTACTCACTAGAGATCAATGGTAAGAAGCTTGAGGAATTAGTAACCCATTTAAGTCTTTTAAACATCATGGAACAACCGAGATGCCAGTTATGGGTAAGCAAGATAGTACGATAAAAGTAACTGTAGCCATTATTATTCCTCATTCAATAAATTGCTTTCTCTCTCTTTCTAGAAACCGCTAGTCCCTCTTACTCTAATCCCTCATATTCTTCCATTTCAACACCAAATCTAGTTAGAAAATCATTATTCTTAATTCCTAGATCACTAAAACATAATTCAAACCTATTTTTAATATCCAAATAAAAAATTCCAAAATCCAAATCCAAATCCAAATCTAGGTTTTCACTCAAAATTTTTCACTCCAATTTGATTTATTTTTAGTTGTTTTTTGATTCAATTGAACCTGTACATCGCTTCCAAACATCATTTTTGTGCTTCAATCGGCTTATGTTCCCTCAAATCAAAACTTTTACCCAAACTCAATTTTTGAACAAAAATGTCAACTTCAAGAACTAAGGCTGACAAGGGCAATAGAAAGGTTAATGATCCTCAACCTAAAAGGAAGAGAATTGATGGAGGAAACATAAACCAAGCTACTTTCGAGTTGCGGCACTTTATAAAAAAGAGCCTTGCCAAGTAATTCTACCTGAAATTTATAACTCGAATGGTGGTTCCTCCCTTTTATGTTGGACTAGATTTCATTTGCACTCTTATAATTAATAATCATATTTTAGTTCAATTGCTAGAAAAAGTAAGTTGGATAAATGCTATGATGATTGAGAATAATATGTATTCAAACTTGGTTAAAGTATTTTATTCCAATATGGATGCCTCCGTGGCAAAATGAAACTATGTCATTACTCAGGTTGGGGCAGTAGCTATAAAATTTGGGGTTAGTAAGCTAAATGAAATACTAGGAACTCCAAATGATGGACTAGAGATTTATTCCACTAGGAAAGCCCCTTATTTTTCTAATTACTCTCACATTGAAGCATTTCATAACATTTGTAGGCATATAGACTTATTCGATGAAGTGTGTATTATTCATCTCCATACTCAATTCTTGTGTCTACAGTCTCGAGTTTTGCTTTGTATTCTCCAAGTTATTGTTATTCCTAGGTCACGGCATGCGTGAGGTTGCTCACAATGATGTTGCCTTAATTAATTGTATTCTTAAGCGTCATCTTGTAAATTTTGGGTACACGCTTGTTCATCACATGCTTGTTCATTACATGAAAAGGCCGCAACTTGCATCAAGTGACTATCGTCCACTTAATGACATCATACCCACTGATTAGTTATCTGACTTCTTCTTACCTCTCCGGAGTTAGTGTCGCACACTAGAGATATAACCATCATTTCCACTCTCTACTAAACCTCCTCCAGAGCCTACTACATCTGAAACAATCACTCTTTAGAATCTGATGGATGAGGTTTGGATGCTCTCTGTCTAGCAGACTAGGTTTTAGTAGCATATTCTTAACGAGCATTAGCTTTTCTTTCAACAGCAGCAGTAGCTTCTTGATGGGCAGAGACGTCTCTTCAAGCATTTTAGTGTTTCCTATCCATTTCCACCTTTATCACCACCACCTCAGTAGCATTTTTTTTTTATATATTCTGCTTGCATTAGAAACATCAATTTCATAACATTTCATCTTTTGTTATTTACTTTATGAGTTGTTATGAGTTGTTACGCTTAATTGTTTGTGTTATGATTATTTTGGGCATTGTTGTGATTCATTGCTTATGTTCAGAATGATAGAGAGAGCATGTTGATGTTGGTGTTTTTTATGATGAACGGGGAGATATATTCGATGTATTTTGCAAATGTTGACATATGTAGTTTGAAGTGTTCACATATTGTTATGGAAAGATTGCATTTGTGCAGGAGGAGCTCTTCAAATATATATATATATATATATATATATATATATATATATTGGAGATAATGCATATGTGCAAGGGAAGCCTTTTAAAATTTTTGAAAACATTTTGATATTGGATGGTAATACTTTGTGTAGACAGTAAAATAATAACATAACTATAAAGAATAACTTAAATTCAACAAGTGTCTATCTCGTTATTTATGAAAACTAACTAGGCTATCCGCCAAGTCATTGAGGCAAAAGCAGCTTCTCGGTTTCAACATCTCACCAGACCTCATGTCATAAATAAACCGAACACAAACAAAATATCGAACAATCATAAAACTTAATATAGAATAAGAAATCAATTTATAGTAAGGAGTTTTGAGGAATGAGGAATTCAGTAATCAATCTTGCCGAATCAAATTTCCAAGTCCTCGGTGTATATCTCAAGGTTTTCCAAATTATATGATAATATCCCAAAGAAATGAAAATGGCTACAAAATAATCGAAGAACCTTCTCATGTCACTACATTCACGGTGCTTTTGCAGTAACAAAATTTCAATAATGTTGTTGTAGTTATCCGTGTTTTACCGGATATATTCGTCTGCAGAAAACACCTACTTTGCAAATTTTTTTTCCGTATCAAGACAAATTATTGGTACTTATCAAACAGAAATTGTGAAAATAGTCAGCCAAAATACAGCATGACAAAAGTAACCCCAGCTGAAAGAAGAATGCTATGTTTCCAACCAACAATCAAATTAAAAAAAAAAATAAGATAGAATAAAGTAGCTGCAGTTGTTGCTGCTACACCACAAGCAGCAGGAACTGCAGCACAAGCAGCTGCAGTTGTTGCTGCTACACCACAAGCAACGAATCGCATTTATCGTAGTAGGAACTGCAGCAGGTCGCACCAGCTATGAGTGCTATAGTCGCTAGTCTGCAGTTCTACTGCCGCAATCGCAATCGCTTCTTGTTCTACAATGACGAAGAATTGCAGCACTGCTGCTGTTCTTTCCTTGTCAATATTGAGGTAGTGCTACTGTAAAATTTTCTTTATTCTCAATCCTCAGTGTAACTAATGTTGCAGCAGCAGAAACTGCAGCTCATCGCTTGTATCTGCAACGAATCGTCTTAACAACATCAAAGGGCGGTGCATACTTGCTGAAAATTAAAATTTTCCAAGCACCAAGATCAGTAACTTTGAAAAATCATAACAATTCATGCTTTAAGACTTTTTGAACATGAAACATATCAGCTGAAAGCTCGGAAATCTAGTTTAAAACAATATAATTAGTTTCACATGAGTCTAGGTAAATCAAATGATATTCAGTGTAATATCCACACTCGCTCCAACGATCTCGGGATTACTAACAACATCCAAAGGTTTTGCAATTTCACATATGATCTTGACTTAAATCAATATTAACAATTTTAGAGGGATTGAAAACTAATAGAATACAAACAACATAAATATGCAACATTTTTCTTCCAAACATCACCTTTGCACTCACCTCTCGCTCCTGTGAGTATTATCCAAAGCCAAGAATCCAACACGCCGTCAGAAGAATTTGCAGTGCCAACTTCGAATAATTCTCTTGTCTGCACCAGCAGATAACACAATCTGCCTCGCTGCATCCCAAGAACTCCCATAGCAATGAAGAAACTACAGAGCTGCAGTTGATCTAATTCTTCTAAGTCGGTTTCGTAAATCTCTGCCAACGTGTCACTTTCAGCCACCTCAGCATCAAACAAGATCAGCACATTTGCTCAAGTCAATAGGATTTCAGCATCATATTAAGATACTCTAATAGAGTAATGCTAGTTAAAGCTAAAATAGCAAATAATCCGCCAATCTCAAGCTCTATTTACAGCTACATTCAAATTCCAGCCAATTCAAGTGTCACATCAAAATCGACAACAAAAATGTTTACTAGTCACTGTAAATCTATTATTTCACACATATCATAATATCTAATATTTACTAGTCAACTGCAAATAGAAAAACAAGACCTCATCCACAGCTTGCTGAAAGTACTGAGTTGCCTTATTGAAATACTCCTTGGCCTCATCCCGGTCGGAGTCAAAAAGCATGAGAAGTATGAGCATTTCCCAAACACCACAATGTGTCGTGTCTGCTGGTGTAACCATCAATGCCTCCTCCAGACTTTGAAATTGCATCCGCACATCATTAAATTATCTTTTGTTACTCTTCGAAAAGCAAGCAATCAAAAATAAAATATCATCCAATCATTGGACTCTTTAACATCTAGTTTGTACAAAGAACATGAACAGGATACACCGTAATGCAGTTCGATGTCAAACAATTGCAGCAATGAATGAACCAATCAACATACCAACCATAAAGCCACAACATCTACGGACAAAAGATTGAACCCATTCACTTCTCTTCTCTTCTTCTCTTTTCACATACTTTCCCAGAGCATCCAAACATACAACAAACACAATGCAAAAACACCCCCACCCCCGTAAATTCATCTCCGAAATTGATAGCGATTGTCGTTCAGTCGATCACACATCAGCTTCCACATACATAATCAAAATTCAAAACAAACAAATGAATCGTTACCTCATTCTTGAGGCTCTTATCAATTTCTGGAGATTCCAAATGCTGATTTTCAATATCATTACTCTAGCACTCTTCTTTCTCTATAAAAAAACAAACACAAATGAACTCCAATTTTGAAACAAAAAAATTATATTCAAAAAAATTAAAAAATAATAATAATAAAAACAAATTTTACCTTCAGATCAAAACAGAGATGAAAACAGAAACACAAAATCTTAAGTCAAGTAATTTCTAGCATAAATTCTAAAAATCGAACCAAAATGAAGCTCACGGTGTGTTTATTGGCCCGAGTAGTATGAGAAATACGAGTGCGATCGTCTCTGATACGAAAGCAACCAAAGAAACAGCCCATGGCTCTCGAAACGGTGACGTCTAGGAACCTCACTACCGATCTGCAAACATGACCAATTTCTCAATGATTCAGACGTCTAGGAACCTCACTACCGATCTGCAAACACGACCAATTTCTCGATGATTCAGACGTCTAGGAACCTCACTTCCTCTCGAAACGGTGACGTCCCACCGCCTTGCTGGACCACCAACGAAACCCTAGCCATCAACAACGCCTACTGTGCCAAGTGGCTCTCTCTCAATCGTGGCAACCTCAGCACCTCCGATTGGGATGCCGTCTCCTCCGCCGTCTCCGAATCCACTCCCGGAGTTAGAGAGATCAAGCATTTCCTCCGATAGGGAAAGCATTGAGAGATGGGTGAGAGAGTTAAAGAGATCGAGCATTTAGGTTTTTTTTATCTTTTTGTTATTATATTTTTGTTTTTTAAATCTTTAAAACAAACAAATTAAGTGAATTCAATATAGTTCAATGGCCTGCGTTTCAAATGTTAAAATTTTAAACTCTAGAAGTCTCAATTCGAGTTGCAACTAAAATAATTATTAATAAATTTTTTTTTTATTTCTGATACTTTAGTGTCAGTGATTATTGATGTTTAATTTACTAACACACTAGTATTAATAACTTCTAATACCTACTTGTTAATAGGTGCATTTGTTCACAATTACTGATACTTTTTGCTAAGTGTCAGTAAACTAAGTGTCAGTAAATGTCATTTTTCTAGTAGTGACTAGAGCTAACCAGCATCCTACTTAAACAAACGGCAGATCAGTCATGTGAAATAAGTTCTTTAGAATCAAATGGAAAATCAAATAATACTAAGCGGCAAACCCGTTATGTGAAATGAGCTCTCTAGAATAAAACGGCATATCAATTATCCATAAAATGCAAGCTTGTTATTTAAAAAGTGAAATGGTGGCTACAATGGAAACTTGAAACAGCAAACCAGTTATGACAAACTACAAGTCGGTCATGTGCAAAAAGTTAATAATGGCTAGTTTTCAACTCCAACAATAAAAAAGAGCAATTATATTCAAATAATAACGAATTCAATAATTATCATTGAGCTTGTTACTGTATATACAATCTCTCTTGAGCTTTAAACTTGTCATTGTTTTCATTAAATCACACTTTGGGCTTTCATTTGTAAAAATATATATTTTGTGAGGGAGATTTCTTTGTAATCCTAATTATAAAATCAAAATTAAGTAATTGAAAGTGTAGGAAACACTTAGACTAAGAGATTTATGATAATCTCTTTTTATAACGGTTGATTGACACCTTGAAAATTAATTTTAAGCATCTGTGAAGCCTTAGGGCTTGTTTAGTAGAATCCTTAAGCTCAGTGATCTTAGAGGCATGGACGTAGAAAAGGTTGGCCGAACCATATAAAAATCTTAAAATCTTTGTATTTCATTTTCTTCTCCCTACACTTTTTTATATTTTGAATTGTTTTATTTATGTGTTGTTAGTTTGAATTTATTTTGTAATTACATTATTTTTTATTCAAGCACTGTAAAATTTTTTAGATACCCAATTCACCCCCATCTTAGGTTGTATAGCTAGTATTTCACATGTTAGTATGTTTATGTCATTTAAATCACGAATGAAATGATATAATTATTCACCGGAAGCACATTTTATATCTTCTCCTTCCCACTAATCATTTGCCTTAGTGTTTATTTATTTGTTTATAAGTTTACTGCAGTTTCAAACTTTGCCGCTGCTTTCTATAGATTGCAACTCTAAATTTAATTAGGTTACATATTTTAGATGTTAAAAGCTCTGATACTTGTAATATTGGTACTTAGTTTGATCATGTTATGATTTTAGGATGTTCTAACTTTCAGTTAAATTCTAAGTTTTTAAAGAATTTTTATAATGCTTAGTTTGATTGTCATTTTTCCATAAATAATAAACCTAGTACAAAAAGATTGTTCTTGTCATTTTTCCATAAATATGATGCATAGCCTTAAAAACATTCTCTCATTTTAACCTAAAGATGACATCTAGCCATAACTATTATACACTCACTTTACCACTAGTCTCCACTATATAAATATATTATTCACCCATATTTAGGGCTCTCCTATCATCTCATCTTATCATCTCCTTGCCTTCTCTTCTTTCTTCTCTCTCTCACACACTCTACTCTTCTCTTCAACTTTTAGATCATCACCAGCTTCTTTATATTTAGAGGTTATTTCTATTCTCTACCTTCATCATATTCTCCACCATGTTATCACTCTCCAAATCTTTATTCATCATCTTCATTTTTATCAACATCAAACATCTTTATATAGCTATCGAGTTTATATTATTCATCTTGTATAATATAAAATCTCATGTAATCTCTTATTTATACATATACATTGGATTGGTGACAACTTCTCCCATGGGCGTAGGCCAAAGGTCAAATCCCTTAAATGCTGTGTGTTCCTTATATTTATGCTCGTTTTGTTATATTTTCCATTTGAGATCCAGATTGTATTTCACATATGAGCGTACCTGGGATACTCCAATTAAACTAAATATTTTATGAGGCCTCTTGAGCTATCTCTATTTACTATTTGTTTAAATCATATTTGAGCTGGATCCGATGAGCGGCACCCAGTTAGTTTGAATTGAAAATTTGGTGAAAACAATAATAAATTATAATGAACAATGTCATTAACAATGATCTCGGGACGAAGAACTATTGGTTGGATAAGCGCATTGAAAATTGAAGATAAATTCATTAACGTGTGCTTGTATCTTTGTCGAACCAAGAGAACTTAGCCAGTGCACTACGTGAACCATCAAGGAGAATGCATAACATAAGCAAGCAATTAGACCTATGCCTAGTACATGTATATAAGAAATCGTACTATGGTTATAACTTTGCAAAAACATCTTAATAATGACCATAGAATATGTAACAAGCAACGCAACCCGGTTCTACTTGACCAAGCCCCTTGCTCGTTCAAGGAGGGAGTTTGCTTTACCCAACTCCCTTTTTAATAACAAGACAGAAAGAGTCACTCTTCACGGTCTTCGATAGGAAGGGGAAAATCCCCAAATTGCCACAGACAATGTGTCATTGGAGAGGATGAAATGGTTTAGGCTCGCGGTAGGGAGCTCCCAGACACATACGCACGCATAACTTGTAGTTGTAGAGCACTTCTTTACTACCAGCACACTTAATTTTTGTACCTCTAATATCTCTTAAATATAACTATCAAAGAATACATATAAACTTGCTTGGGATAGAGCACTAGGAAGTTAAGAAATGCAACAAGTATATGAAGTCAAAAATCAATTATTAGTTATTGAATACCTATGAAGCTGAAATCAAAGTTCGCCTACTACACTGTCATTACATGTATTATCCAGCTTTCTAAGATATTTAAAAGTCAACAAACAATTACAAGTTTAAACTCACATAATTTGAAAATAAAAAGAGAAAAAATATCTAATATGAAACGAAATTGTCATTCTGCGACACCTAAGAAAAATCACTAAATAAACAAGTTACAGTCATGAATAACAAGTAGAATTTTAATTAATTCATAGCTTAACTAGCGTAAATCACTAATTAACCACATTAACTAACCTTAACAAGAGCTATCCCAAGATAAGTAAGATCTGATTTCATATAGGTACTAAGTGTATCATACTCATTTAAATAAGATTATCTATTTTAAATATTAATTTGTTATATACGGCGGAGTATTTTTACATTTATTGCTGAAATTAGTTTCGCATTAAAGATACATTTGTCCCAACTGTATTATATTATATGTATTACATAATTTAATATAAGTTATATTGTATTACACTGCATTGTATTAATATAGTATTATATTAATGTTGTACAATATTTGTTGTTATATTATAAATTATAAATTATTACTTATTCTATATTCAGTGTTATATTGTATTGCATTGTACTGTATCAATTTTTTTGGTAATTAATTTATATTATGATTTGGGAAAAAAATATTTATTAGTACTTAGAAAAAAATTAAATTAAAAGTCTTAAATTTTTTAATTTTTTTTGCATCAATTCATTTTAGTAAAAATGTAAAAAATGTTATAATTTTTTTGAACATATGTAAAACTTATAAATTCTAAATCTACAATTTTCAATAGCATAACATTTGCTTTTTAAGCATTTCTCAAATGTATACCTTGTGAAATAAAGATCCAAATTATTAAATTCAGTCAAATAACCTCTAAAAAAATACCACAACATAAACAAATAGATGAATAGTGACAACATAAACAAATAGATGAATAGTGATCTTTACAATAAAGATGGCAATATAAAAATTTACATATACTACAACTGAACAACATACTAAAAAATCACTCAATAAAATGAACAAAACAATGTAACAAACTCCTTGTCTAACAATGAAAAAAAATTTCACAAGTTTTTTTTTTTTTTTAAGAAAATTATAATCTTTCACTAAGGAAATTTATAAGATCCATGACAGGCATAAATCCTTAGCTATATTGATGCCAAACCATAGAGCCTCAGGCTCTGTTTTGTAAAAGACTCGTCTAGAAACTCAATTCTATTCACCGCTTCCCCCTAACTCTCCTCATGAGTTTCGAATCACAACATTTAAGTCTGCAACAACTACAGAAACTCTTATAGCTACATCCACATCCTAAGTTACATACTCTGGATTGTATAGCATTGAAGAAGAAAAGCTTGACTTGAACTACTCTATAAGACTCTAGGAAAGGTTTCAACTCTCTCCATAATTCTTTTTTGCTCTGCAACACGATAATCATAGTAAAAGCTATTACTTGCCAATACGTTTCCAGTATGCCTTAATTCTTCTTGTAACTAATACACTTGACATGATGTCTAAAGAGATTTCTAAAGATCACATGATCTTCAGCTATAATATTATTGAACATCCACATTTATACAAATTATCCTGGTTTCCCAATAGAAAAAAGCCCAACTATCCAAGTTACAACTTTGAACATTAAATAAATACAATGGAAAAAAAAATGAAAAGATCAAACACTTACATTAAAGCTCCAACTATTGGGATTATGTGCTCTTTAAAGCATATTAGTTTATTTATTTATGATAAATACATTTTCTGATTAATAAAATATTTGAGACATTTTTTCAGATATTTTAATTGCATAAATATTTTGAATAATGTCCATTTAATCATATTATATGTATTTATGTCATCATCATATGGATTC
Source organism: Murraya koenigii (assembly GCA_025617385.1). NCBI lineage: Eukaryota > Viridiplantae > Streptophyta > Magnoliopsida > Sapindales > Rutaceae > Murraya > Murraya koenigii. Next base: position 13,863,578 of record CM046814.1, read on the forward strand.
ACAGAAGACATAAATACAAGTTATCTTATGATTAAATAAATTGAGTTCACAATTGATAAACAGAGTTGGGCGCTCTATTTATGTTTAGACTGTAGTAAATTCATTGAATGATTTGTCTTAATCGTGTATGAATTTACTGATGTAGTTTGACTATGTTGAACTGGATCACATATGAGATTTAATTAACCTTGAAGTAATTGTTAGACTTATTAAATCTCATAGGCATTGATTTTATTGCAATCTCAATCTTAAGTTAATTATAGTTTCATGTTTATGATTATTATTCCATTTGAGTTACCAATGGACGTGACATACATTTGTAGTTAAGATTACCCGGCATCTTAGTGGGAGCAATTATGAGCAGTGAGATTATAGATTAACAATATAGAATTTGTACAACACATCTCTTGATGGGTTTCAGTACTTGATCATAGAATTCTCTGGCTAGAGTGTGTCAACATAATTAGTATGTTGAAATTAATTATTAGAGAAAGCCAGTAAGTGTCAACGAACAAGATGTAATTAAATTGATTGGACAGTTGAGATATCAATTTAATTAGCAATGTGGTACAAAGGATTGTTCAGTAAAGAAATCAATGTGGCATGAGTCAAATTATTATTCGAGAACACCATCCTAGATAGCATACAATTATGGAGGTCAATTCCAATCTTATAGTGGAGTAGATTTGGAATTAAATAATTGGGCTAGTTTAATTACATGCCTAGTTATTATAGCCACTATTGTATGTACCCATATGATCCCCGAGTTAGCTCATTTAATTGACTGCACCACTACTGGATTAATAAGCAAGATAACTAGCTATTTGGGTTAAAAGCCTAAATATATTATTTGGTAGGAGGCTCCAATTAATATACTTGTGTATAAGAGGCATTGTGTTATTTTACAAGGTGGTCCCCTATAACTATAACAAGTATAACGCCAAAAGCTTTTGAGTTTTTATCTTATTTTAATTTAAATCAATTATTTTGATTTAATAGAATTAAAAAAATGAGATAAATAAAGAGCCTAGGGTTTTCCACCACTACAATATAAAAAGATTTTTTTCTCCACAAAAGAAGAGAAAGAAGCCATAATACAAAAAAGAAAAGAGAATTTTTCTCTCAGACTTTGAGAGAAAAATATTTTCTTGCTAGTTGCTTTTAGTAGTGAAAAAGGTGCCCACACATCAAGTGCAGATCAAACTTGAGTGATAATCTGGAAGATCATTGGTGACAAATCGTGATTTAGAGGAGAGGTGGTGATAGATCGTGACTTGGGAGACTTAATTACTACAACGAAAAAGCAAAGGTACGATTTCAGGATTATGGTAATTCTATATATTGTATGAGAAAGCGATCCTATTATTTCTGCCGTAAAATTATTTTAAAACCAACAATTAGCATCAGAGCGATCTCATATTAATATATATAATTACTATATGAAATCAATTTCTTGTATTATATGTATTAGATGAGTGGCACTAATTTTATATATTTTATTATGTAATGAATACATATAATGAGCATGTTAATGGTTGTTTCAATTCATGGTTAATTTTTTGGATTTGTAACAAGAGAGATGGTCAATTTTCACCATGTTTCTCTCTTGATTATTTTATTTTATTGTCCTTGGTTTCTTTTTTTTGTAAGCCATTAATGGGTATAAGAATTCTTGTAAATATTATTTTGTTATAAAATAGTATAGAAATCAAGAAGAGAAGAAAAATCAAGAAAAGAAGAAAATTGTTTTGTGGCAAAGCAAAGTTTGTGCTCCTCGCAGTAAAAAAGGATGGGTGTCTTTTTTATTTTTTCATTAGACACCCTATACTTTAGTAATTTATGTCTTTTGGCATAATATTGGAGACTTTTGCTGGAAAGAAAAATATGGAATTAGGGTTTTGGGTTTTTATCTCATGGCATCCTAAGGTTTCACTAATTTATAATTCAGTCAAAATATTTGAGTTTTGAGCTGAAAAATTCAAATTTATTTATATTGAATCCAAGCCTAATGTCGGTTGTCGATTGGATAATATAAATAAAAATTTGATAAGCTCAATAATAATTATTTGTCCAAATTTATTTATATTGGTCCTAAGCCCATTTTAGAATTTTAAAATTGGGTCATATAAATGAAAATTTTGGTAGATCAATAATTAAATTTATTTGGCTCAATAATTTTTGAAAATAAATGGCCAAATTTATTTTAAAAAATTGAACCAATAGTAAATTTAAAAACCCAAAAGTCTCCAAGCCAATAGTTATAAACATGAGCAACTACAAGGAAGGAAAAGAAAAAAAAATGTGGACATTGACTTGAAGCCCAATAGATATTAGGCTTGTAGATTAAGTCAATTTTTTAGGAAAACTATGAATTGAGATTATTTAAGTGCTTTTAATCTTTATGCTATGTTTGGATGATAATATGCCATGACAACATGTCATATATAATAGGTAGTGTCACTCTATGCATAATAATACATGACATTTATAAATTATAAATCTAGAGATATATATATTATTTAATACTTGCATGTTTTTAATAATATTAGATTTCATCTAGATAATATTATTTTAGGAAGAATGTAATTAACAATATAAAACATAATATGTGTATTGTTTAAAAAGAAAAAACCAACTTTAAAATATTGAGTGGGAGAGGAAAAATTTAAGATAATTTTTCCACGGGCTCCATTGTTAGTTCAATAATAAAATTATATATATACCTCAACTTCATGATACAATGATGCTCCATACGGAGAGTATATATATTAGATATTTTATTTGATGACTTCTTTAAAAATAAGATCGAAATATTGTTCAATCTGTCCCTAATGGTGGCTATATGATTTGAATGAAACGTAGATTGAAACAATGGTTATACACTCAACCAAAATTTGTTATTAACCTTCCTAACGAAGCTCTGTTAACAAATTTTGGCCCTAAAATTTTGACGATAATTATTTATCATGTTTTGACATGAAAGTAGATAATCTAATAGTTAATTAGGTCTAGTAATTGGAGGCATGACTTCCCCAACGGATAGCTTGTCAAAGTAGTACTAGATTATCGTTACAATAAAATAAAATGCATTTATGGTTTTTTACATTTTAAGTTTTATTGTGAATATTACTTGTTTCAATATATTTACGCATCTATGTTTTATTTTTCAGAAAATGTCTTCCCTAAGCCCACTCACTATTATTCTGAGTCAAAATAAACTCACTGGCGAGAACTATATAGATTGGAAAAGAAATATATTTATAGTCCTGACTGCTGAAAATTACAAATATGTCTTAACCCAGCCATGCCCTCTTGAACCTGTAGATGATGCTAGTAGAAATTAGAGGAGGCTTTATGAGAAATGGCAAAAAGCTAATGAAATGGAAAAATGCTACATATTAGCCTCGGTTTATAATATTCTGCAGACCAAACATCAGAATATGGAGACAGCCACTGAAATTATGGAAAGTCTTCAACAGATGTTTGGGCGGAGTACTCGTTCTGCGAGACAAGCAGCACTGAAAGGTGTTATGAACTCCTAGATGGGAAAGGGCACAAAAGTTTGTGATCATGTCCTGAAAATAATGGACTATTTGAATGAGGCTGAGATTTAGGGTGCACAAATTGATGATAACTCAAAAATTGACATGGTGCTAGAATCTCTACCTAAAACATTCAAGGAGTTTAAGGTCAACTATAACATGAATAAAAGAAACATAAACTTAACAGAATTAATGAACAAACTTCATTCAGCTGAAGAGATTTATCTTGCTAAAAAATCTCAAGGAAGCATTAGCCTTACTAAAAAAGGTATTTTTTCTATGCCTAAGTAAAAAGGCAAAGGTAAAAAGAAGAAAGCTGGGAATAAGAAACCGTCTACTAAGAAATATGGCAAGTCAAAAGTCAAGTGCTTCAAGTGTGGACAAAAAGGTCATTGGAAAAATGATTGCCCTAAGATTGTGAATTCAGATATGAGAAATCTTTTAGTCATAGAGGCCAGTTTAGTTCAGAATCCTATTGACACCTAGGTCTTTGCTTATAGAGCAACTAATCATATTTGTAATTCACTTTTTTGGTTTCAGAAAACCAGGAAACTAAGTGTAGGAAGTGTCAAGCTGCAGTTAGGGACGGGCCAATTCGTGTCAGCAGAGAAGACTGGATCTGTTTTATTATCTTTTAATAATGAGACTTCAGTTTTGAATAATTATCTTTATGTTCCAGACATTAAGAGGGTATGTTGTAAACTTTAGTTCCTCTGTTTCTATTTTTAAAAATAATAGAATAATATGTTCTGGTACATTGGAAGATAATTTATGTCATATAAGTCCTTTGATCCATTCTATGCATGACACAGTGATTAAAAATAATGAGCATATATAATTATTTAAGAAAAGAAAGTTTTCTACCAACCAATGTCACCTCTGGCATTTGCTCTTGGGTCATATAAACCTAAGTAGGATACAGAGAATGATTAAATATGGGCTTATAAGTCTATTGGAAAATGAATCATTGCCACTCTGTAAATCTTGTTTAGAAGGAAAAATGAAAAAAAAGACCTTTTTCAGCCAAAGGAATACCTGCAACCGTACCACTTGAATTGGTACATACAGATGTATGTGGACCAAGCAATGTACAAGCTCAAGATGGTTATGAGTATTTCATCACTTTCACTGATGATTATTCAAGATGCAGTTATGTTTATCTAATGCGTCATAAGTCAGAAGCCCTTGAAAAATTCAAAGAATATAGGGCTGAGAAAGAAAAGCAATTAGGTAAGAACATAAAGAAACTTCGATCCGATCGAGGTGATGAATATCTCTTAGGAGAGTTCAAATAGTATTTGGTTGAAAATGAGATTATATCTCAATTAACAGCCCTAGGAACACCACAAAAAAAAATGATGTGGCGTAAAGAATAAATATAACTCTTTTGGATATGGTGAGATCTATGCTTAGTTATTCCATATTGCCTATCTCATTTTGGGGACTACCGTTAGAAACTGCAACATAACTATTGAACTTAGTTCCATCTAAATCAGTGCCTAAAAACCGAATAGAATTATGGTTAGGTCGCAAACCAAGTTTGAAACATATCCATATTTGGGGTTCACCAGCACATGTGCTAAAACCAAAGGCAGATAAAATAGACTCTCATTCTGAGGTTTGTATATTTTTTGTCGTAAAGGAATAAGGGGAGGTTTATTTTATAGGCCTCAAGACAGAAAAGTGATTGTGAGTACACATTTCACTTCTCTTGAGGAAGACTATATGAATAACTTCAAACCTAAGAGTAAGGCAATACTGGAAGAATTATTAGGAAATCATGTTGATGCTCAAATTTCATCACCTGTTATTGAACAAGGAGAAGAGAAACAACATGAAGATTATAACACTATCCCTGAACAGCAACCACCTATAGAACCTCATCGTAGTGGGAGGGTAACTAGATTATCAGTAAGGTACATGTTACTGGGAGAAACTTATGCAGCTATCTCAGATAGACAAGTACATAATCCTACTAACTACAACGAAGCCCTATTAGATGGAGATGCTAAACTATGGAAAAATGTTATGAACCAATAAATGGAATCTATATATTCCAATAAAGTCTGGAAACTTGTAGAGGCACCAAACGGGTAGTGGAAACATTTAAAGCAATATTAGTAGCCAAGGGTATACTCAGAAAGAGGGAATCGATTATAAGGAAACCTTTTCACCGGTTGCTATGCTTAAATCCATCAGAATTTTAGTCTCCATTACTGCAGTGCTAGATTATGAAGTTTGGCAAATGGATGTCAAGACTGCATTTCTTAATGGATATCTTGAAGAAGACATCTATATGTAGCGACTAGATGGGTTCATTAAAAAAGGCTAAGAACATATAGTGTATAAATTGCAAAGATCTATTTATAGATTAAAGCAAGTATCCCAGTCATGGAACATCAGATTTGATCAAACGGTTAAAACGTTTGGTTTCATATAAAATATTGATGAACCGTGTGTGTACAAGAAAATTCTGGTTCTTTATATAGATGACATTCTTTTAATTGCAAACGATATAGGAGTATTATCATCAATAAAGAATTGGTCGGCTAAACAATTTGATATGAAAGACCTATGAGAGGCTAATTTTATTCTTGGTATCAAATTACTTTCAGGCCGGAAGAATAAAACTTTAGCCTTATCCCAAACTGCTTATATTGATAAGATACTAGCTAGATTTAGCATGAAAAATTCTAATACTGGTTTGTTACCATTCAGACATGGAATTATACTCTCTAAGGATCAGTCACCTAAGACACTTGAAGAAAGAGAAAAAATGAGGCGAGTTCCTTATGCAGAAGCTGTGGGAAGTCTCATGTATGTCATGCTATGTCCTAGACCAGACATCTGTTTTGCAGTAGGGATGGTCAGTAGATATCAATCTAATCATGGTCCTGAACACTAGACTGCAGTCAATCATATAATTAAGTATCTGAAAAGAACTAAGAATTCTAGTGATGATCTCATTCATATCGATTCTAACTTTATGTCAGATAAATATTTTAGAAAATTAACTTCTGATTATGTGTTTACATTAGGAAGTGGAGTTAGGAGTTGGAGGAGTGTAAAACAAAGTTATATCGCAGACTCTACAACAAGAGCTGAATATGTGGCTGCATCTGAAGCTGTTAAAGAAGTTGTTTGGCTCCGTAAGTTCCTACAAGATCTTGTGGTGGTACTCGCAGCAGCTGCACCTCTTAAATTATTTTGTAATAATAGTGGTACAGTAGCTCAGTCTAAGGGACCAAGAAACTACAAGAAGCAAAAGCATATAGAAAGAAAATACCATCTCATAAGAGAAATACTGCAGAGAGGTGATATAAAGGTTACCCAGATTACATTAGAACAAAACCTGGCAGATCCTTTTATAAAGGCCATACCTAGGAGACCTTTTAAACTATACATAGAATGTATGGGTATGAGTGAGTTGCCACATATGCTTTGAGAGCTAGTAAGAAATTGTTGGGATTATGTGCTCTTTAAAGCATATTCATTTATTTCTTTATGATAAACACATTTTCTGGTTAATAAAATATTTGAGACATTTTTTCAGACATCTTAATTGCATAAATATTTTGAATAAGGTCCATTTAATCATATTATATGTATTTATGTGATCATCATATGGATTCACAGAAGACATAAATATAAGTTATCTTATGATTAAATAAATTGAGTTGACAGTTGATAAATAGAGTTGTGTGCGCTATTTATGTTTAGACTGTAGTAAATTCATTGAATGATTTGTCTTAATCATATATGAATTTACGGATGTAGTTTGACCATGTTGAACTGGATCACATATGAGATTTAATTAACCTTTGAGTAATTGTCAGACTTATTAAATCTCATAGGCATTGATTTTATTGAAATCTCAATCTTGAGTTAATTATAGTTTCATGTTTATGATTGTTGTTCCATTTGAGTTACCAATAGGCACGACATACATTTATAGTCAAGATTACCCAGTATATTGGTGGTAGCAATTATGATATAGAATTTGTGCAACACATCTCTTGATGGGTTTTCAGTATTTGATCATATAATTCTCTGGCCAGAGTGTGTCAACATAATTAGTATGTTGAAATTGATCATTAGATAAAGCCAGTAAGTGTCAAGGAACAAGATATAATTAAATTGATTGGATAGTTGAGATATCAATTTAATTAGCGATGTGGTACAAAGGATTGTTCAGTAAAGAAATCAATGTTTTTTGGGTTGAATTATTATTCGAGGACACTATCCTTGATAGCATACAATTATGGAGGTCAGTTCCAATCTTATAGTGGAGTAGATTTGGAATTAAATAATTAGGCTAGTTTAATTACATGCCTAATTATTATAGCCACTATCTTCTGTACTCATATGATCCTTGGGTTTGCTCATTTAATTGATTGCACCACTACTTGACTAATAAGTAAGATAACTAGCTATTTGGGTTAAAAGTCTAAATATATTATTTGATGGGAGGGTCCAATTAATATACTTGTTTATAAGGGGCATTGTGTTATTTTACAAGGTGACCCCTATAACTATAATAAGTATAACGCCAAAAGCTTTTGGGTTTTTATTTTATTTTAATTTAAATAAATTATTTTGATTTAATAGAATTAAAAAAAGAGATAAATAAAGAGCCTAGGGTTTTCCATCATTACAATATAAAAAGGCTTTTTTCTCCACAAAAGAAAAGAGAGAAGTCATAATACAAAAAAAGAAAAGAGAATTTTTCTCTCTGACTTTGAGAGAAAATATTTTCTTGCTAGTTGCTTTTAGTAGTGAAAAAGGTACCCACACATCAAGTGCAGATCAAACTTGAGCATAATCTGCAAGATCATTAGTGACAGATCGTGATTTAGAGGAGAGGTGATGATAGATCGTGACTTGGGAGCCTTAATTACTACAACGAAAAAGCAAAGATACGATTTCAAGATTATGATAATTCTATATATTGTATGAGAAAGCGATCATATTATTTCCACTGTAAAATTATTTTAAAACCAACACCAACAGAGCCAAGCCCAATATGAAATGGGACAATACATGCCACAACCCTTTAAATAAACACCATAATAGAAAATTGGGGAAGCATTAAGTTTATTTATTTATTTTTTCTTTAAGTTTCAATACTAAGAAATCAACAAGTTTTCTAACTATAAATATAATTGACAATTCAAAATTCAAGCTTGATATTTTTTGCATCAATCGGCACAAGTAATATAATGTAGAATAGAGTATTATTCCACAAAGATTATACATGTTATTAGCTACCAAAATTTTTCTAATCCTTATTTATTTAAACAATCATATAAGCGAATTTAGATTAAAATTAAAATAAATAAAGCAACTAAAAATTACCAAGAGATTAAAACACTAGGACATTAGACTTCACCATAACTAATCTAATTTAATCTTTCGTCTATGTTATTAAAGATTATTACCCATGTTAGGAGTGAATTTTCTTAACTATTCAATATCCTAGCGACTAATATAAAAAATATCCTAACATATTAATCCATTATATCGTTCAGTTTTATCTAATAATTTTCATAGAGCTTAATAAATCTTCGCACATTTAAAACACCATTCATTACATAGAGTAAAAACACAAAAATCACCTCTCAATTTCATTGTGTATCCTCAAATCATTCAAATATTGGCAAGATATTTCAAAGCATTTAACACAATAATGAACACTCAATTATGGAATATTAAACTAAAAATAACTTAGATTTATGGAATTAAATATTTGTGGTTAAGATACATCATAGCCCTAGCAAAAAAAAAAAAAAATTTCTTGAGAATGTAAAGAAAATTCATAAATTTAATTAAAAACATTCAAACAAAACCATTGAGAAAGAATAGAAAAACTTAATTCTGTCTTTGATTGGCCTTCCTTCCTCTTGGTATCTCTCGTGCAGCTACTGCTTCTCTTTTTTCTCCTTTTTTCTTATTTAGCTTTGTGGCTTCGCTTCTCTGTATAATACTCTAAATCTTTAACTCAAAAGGGTTAAAACAAACAATAACACTACACATCCCAAATTTTTTATCTCAAATAATTATCTGATATGACATTTATCAATTGGTTGGTAAACTAATATAATTAATTTCACTTTAAGTTTATCAATCAATTGATAAATGTCATATCATTTGATATAATTGTTTGAGATGAAAAATTTGATATACGTAGCATTACTCTAATAAATCCAAGCCAAGCCGCCAACTTCAAGCCCATGCATGCACGTTGAGCCCACCAAATTTCATTTTAAGCTAAAGCTTATGCCAAATTCTTTTAATTTCCACCGCCTTCCTTATGTTATGATCCAATTCCATTGACTTCTAGTGCTCCACGTGAATGCATGTATGATTTTTAATTTAATTACATCTTCCTCATTTGTTTTAATTTATTTTTTTTTATTTTTTAACTCTTTTAAATAGATTTTTTTCGAATATTCTGATTTAATTTATTTTTTAGCTCTTTTTACTAAGATATTACCTATATAAATAAAAAATAAAATTAAGATAATAATTAATATAATAAAATAAAAATTAAGAACAAAACTAAGCTAAGAAATATTAAAACACATATAAGATATAGGTACATCAAGATTCAAAACTTAAGATTCAGAAATCAATTTCAAATTAGCAGAATAATCAACCATTCAAATGAATCCCAAATTGATTTAAGATTCAATAACTAAGACCTAACACTAACGTGTTGCTTGATGATTGAGTGGTGAAGGGCAGGCAAGCAGGGTGCTGGTGAAGTTGTGGGTGGATGTGGTGTTGCGTGACACGGAGAAGGTGGATCAATAGCTGTAGACTCTGGTGTTGAGCATCAATGTGAAGGCGCAATGGTAGTGCACTCCGTGATGGCATCGAGTGGTTGTGTTGTGCTATATTATGGCATTAGTGATGAAGGAAAAGTTAAGTATTTTTTTTCTTTTGTGGGTAGGTGTTGCATTTGATAAAAATAACATGAGAGATTTTATTTTATTTTAATTTTTATCTTTTGATCATGCATAAAACCCGAACTCCACGGGGGTTTCATTAATGCGTGATTTACAGCATTACAATAGTGATATTATGCGCTTAATTTTTCGGCAACCATAATAATGTATTAGTCTAATGCTATACGGGTAGGGGTGGGCATTGGCTTATTTTTTGTTGGAGTCGAAATTTTTTAATCGATTCGGTGCCCATTTTTAGAAAACTAAAAAAGTTTAAAAAAAATAACACTAAACCAAAACCAACGGATTTGGCTTGATTTTCAGTTCTAAACCTGATAAAAAATTAAATAAAATAATTAACTACAGTAATCTTATCTCTTTTTGATTTCATTATTGTTTTCATGATTTTTGTTACAACAAGTCAAAAACAACAAAAATTAAACATCCAGGCAAGTTTTTACACCACCAAAGTTTAACAAGTCAATATGAACTTTTAAAAAAAAATGCAATGAAACGTGGATGATGAAGTCATGAAGCAATGGTGAACAAAGAGCATAATTGCAAACATGAGGTGTCGGCGCAAGCTGGTGGTGTTCGCTAACAATGAATTATGGTAGTGGGTTAAACTTTTAAGATTGAAGCAGTGTTCGTTTTTGTATCTGAAATCTGAATAGGTCTGAATATATATGTGTGAAAAATATATTTGTTTTTTATTATTTGACGTATGAATATAAGTGGTAAGTTTTTTGTTTTTATAAGCTCAAAACATCTTAATTCTAATATTTTTACACTTATGACCTTGAAAATGTTATATATATTTTAAGTTTAAATAAGTATATATTTACAATGTTTTTTAGTACAATAGTCTTTATATGTTATAAATGTTTATAAGGTAAGTATTTGATATATAATTTATGAAAAACAATTTCGATAAAATTATTTTTTACAATTTAACATAATATTTATGTAACATATGCATTTTTTTGATTATGTATGCTATTATTTAAAACAAAAGAGGGTATATTTGTTATTATGTATGTATAAGGAGATGGAAATAGGGGGAAAACAAAAGAGAAGCATCGAGAGAGAGAGTGGAACCGACCCAAATTTTTTGACCCGGTCATAACTTCTTTTTCCGGCCACCTCACCGGCCGATCAAGGTATGAAATGGAAGCTTGTGATTTGGATGTCAACCTTCACACATCTGTGCTGTCGGAAATCACTCGAAATGCCGCCGACAAAGCTTAAAACTCCGCAGGTTTGTCACGTGCGAGCGTCGCCGATTCCATCCATCTTTGGCCACGCCACCGGTCGAAAAAGGTTCCCCACTTCACCATCCTCCTTGCCCGACCAGCCACAGCCACTGAGGAGGCCGATTTACCGCCAATCGACCACTCGAAGAATCGCGACTGAGAAAGCTCAACCCAGCGCCACCGCCGGCCGTCGGAGCTCACCACCACCACCTTTGCACTCAGGGTAGTCAGTAGGAGCTCGTCTGACAATCTCGATCGCTGTTGGTTGATGTTGACTTCGGGTATGTTTGGAATTGAGGTTGGGCAGCTGTAGCTTTTAAGCTGCAGCACTAAAGTGTTTGGTAAACACTAACTTCTGTAGCTTTTAAGTTATATTAACTATGTTAATATGATTTTTTACTTGTATGATGTAAAATCTATTATGTTTTTAATAATTTTATTAAAATTATTATTTAAAAATTATATTTATTATATATTATTAAATTTTATTTTATAATTACACCTTTTTTTCCACAACAGCTTAAAAGCTACAGCACCTCAATCCCAAACATACCCTTCAGTTGATTCGGGAAGGACATTTTGGTAATTTTAAATGTTCGGGGTGCTTAAGTAATTTCAAAAATTTAATTGTTTGTTCATTTACGAATTTGAGTGTTGTCGACAAGTATAATTTCAGATTTTATTAGTAAATTACGGATACAGGTTTAGTACGGTAAGCTGAGAGGCTTGAGAGTTGAGATGTCTTGACGAATATTTACTTTAAGCTTTATTTTGTGACGTTAGTTTGAATTATAAACATGGGAAGTATTTATATCATTTCTTTGACATAGGAGGAACTGCGGGCTAAAATCTATCTACGGACTTAGGCGATAACCGAGTCTGGGCTTTATCACTGTGAGTTGAATATATTAAATCTATTTGTGTACGTTATTTTTTATAGTAAAGCTTGTTTGTGAAATAAGTACTTTAATTGTTTTTATTTAACGGTTCTCTGAAATAAATGTTTTATGCATATGAATACTTTGTTAAGCTATACATATATTCATTTATGTTCCCTATCGACTTTGAATTTGTAAAAGAGATGATTGATTTCGAGCATGATTTAAAGTGTATATATGTTGATTTCAAGCATGATTTAAAGTGTATATATCTTAACTCCGAGCATGATTTAAATTTTATATATGTGTATATAAGTTATGAAAAATCTTGAAGCAAATACCCATTCCTTCCAGAAACAAGAGATGAGATATGAGATACAGATAATATAATATGAGATAAGATGAGATAATAGGCCTTTGGTGCCTGTCTGAACACACATAAAGGTTTTGGGTCGTGTGTTTGAGCGCTTTCGCCTTTTGAGGGCATATGCTTGTAGACAGATATTGAGACATGATGAGACTTAAAACCGGGTGGTCCAAACACGATGTCGCCAGATAGCGCATCATTGTACGTCCGTTGAGATCTGGATATGAATTATGATAAGAAGTATGAGAACGTCCACGTCTATCCGTGTAGCCCGGGAGTATGATAGTACCCAGATAGTACATCATTGCACGTTCTCTTAGGTTCGGATATGGCGAGATTATTTCCCCAGGTATTTGTTTAAAGATAGTTGTATTATTTAGTATTTGATATTTTAATATGAGATGCTTTTCTTGATTTCGTGGTAGTATCAATTATATTTATGTTCAGTATATGATTGAAATGCAATGAACTACTTACATTAACATAATTAATTGAGAAAATTATCTATACAAGCAATGCATTTATTTTTGTAAGTATTTTATGTTTCAAACACTACTATCCACTCACTGAGCTCATTGAGTTTTATGCTCATTCTATTTTATTATACTTCCCCTTTAAGAGATTACAGGTACAACCGTTGACCCAACAACTGTACATACTTGGGATTCTTTTTGGCCACGTGATGGTGTCAGAAGACATAGATGATTTTTTTAGTTAGTGTATATAATCATCCCATTTTAGAATTATAATAGAGTTGTGACATAAGAATTAGGAAATGTGTATATAGGTTGACCTGATTTATGGTATAATATTCTTTTGATACCCTAAAACTATTTTGAGAGTACTATTGGATATTTTACTCGATGAGACTGGTTAAAGTAGTGAGATGCATATTAAATTATTTTGGGAGTGCTTGTGTTATAATTGTAGGTTTGAAAATGTTATATCTTTAGGGGAGGCTCTGCCAAAATTTTTTATAGAATTATCATTAATAAGATTTTTAATAGTTGAGTTATGCTGCTTGAGATAAGCTCACCTCTAGAGATGGGGCGGGTCATTTTAGTTAGTATTAGAGCATGGTTTTAGATTCTGTAGACTTTACTTGTTTAGAAATAATAAGTTTATAATTTTTATAACGAGGAATTCATATTTTGTAGCCACCATCATGATTTGTCGTCGTAGTAGACGTGGCTGTGGCCGTACGCGGCCAATAACTGGGTTGACTCCTGGTGTTGTACCTGTAGGGGTAGGTGAACCTTTAAATGAGAGAGCTGTGGAATCTTTGATGCATGGGGCTGCACAACAAGCGCTTGGAAACGACCCAAACATTGAGCAGTCAAATTATAACTATAGCCATACAAAATCATGCTCATTTACAGGTTGGTAGCTCTAACACTATAAAGCGCGTGAAAAGTTTAGGAGGGAGCAGCTTTAATGGTACTGGAGAGCCACCTGCGGCCGAGTCGTGGCTTGTCAAGTTAGAGCGTATTTTTGAGGTGATGAGGTGCTCATCAGAGGATAAATTAACATTTGCCACTTTTCTACTTGAGGATAGAGCTTATCACTGGTGGTAGACTATGGAATGTCAATATCATGGGCATGCTGACATTACTTGGGACATTTTCGATAAGGAATTATATACCCATTATTTTCCAATGGTGTATCAAGACATCAAGCAGAGTGAGTTCCACCGATTAGTCCAGGGTTCGATGACAGTTGAAGAGTATGAGACAAAGTTTGTGGACCTTTATCGATTTGCTACGGTTGCAGTGAGGATGAGAGAGAGAGATACAGATGATTCAATGAGGGTCTTCAATTTAAGATTCGCACCGTTGTAACTACATCAAGATACACTTAGTTTGCAAAGGTAGTTAAAGCAGCCAGGAGGGTTGAGCATAGTATTGTGGAGGGACGTAAAATTGGAGCATTGAAGCAAAAACGGAGCCAGAGCTGGACAGATAGTGGCTCTAGTAGTAGACCGCCTAAGTGAGGAAGCATTGGTGCGGGATATTTTGATGGCACTTAGAGAAGTTGGGGTATAGGCATCAGGGGAGACCCAAGACAGACTTTTAGCCATGGCTTAGCACAGCAGTTGGTGGGAAGTAATGTCAGGAGTCAGGGACATTATGACAGGAGTAAAGGGGGATATCTTGATGATCGTCCTAGGGGTGCCCTGTATAATTCATGCTCTTGTTGTGGTAGGAACCATCAGGGTCAGTGTCGAATTGGTGAGAAATTTTGTTATCTTTTTAGTCGGCCTGTACACATCAAGAGATTCTACCCTACTTTATCTCAGGGTGACAGTTCTGCACGAGGGACATCCTCTCAGCACCAACCTTACTCTAGATAGACTCAGGACCAGAGAGGTATGCAGAAAAGTAATTTTACATCGACTGGTAAGAGTCAGACGACTGCTTCAGCTCAGAAAAGTCAGCCTTGTCGACCTCATACTCAGGCTCGAATCTTTGCTTTGACACAACAGGAGGCACGTGCTACACCGAAAGTTATTATAGTTGTATTATCTATCTTTGGCTGCGAAGCACATATTCTTAATGATCTTGGATCTACACATTCTTTTGTTTCCCGTACGTTTGCTATGCATGTAGAGCGAGAGCTTAAACCACTAGATTGTGACTTAGTTGTTAGTACATCTATAGGAGAGTCACTTTTTGCTAAGGGTGTGTATCAAATTTGTGTTATTGGAATGGATGAGCATGAATTTGAGACGAATTTGATTATTATAGATATTCAAGATTTCGATGCTATCTTGGGTATGGATTGGCTTGCATCACATTATGCTATAGTAGATTGTTTCAAGAAGGAAGTTGTGTTTAAGAAGCCAGGGAAAACTGCGGTGAAATTTTATGGGGAGTGTAAAATTTTACCCTCATATGTCATTTTCGCCATTGATGCGAGACAATTGCTTAGAAAAAGATGCTCAGCTTACTTAGCATATGTGATGGACACAAAAGTTTAAGAGTTGAAATTGAAGGATATTCCAGTAGTCTAAGATTCTCATATGTATTTCCAGATGAACTGTCGGGGATGCCACCTAATAGGGAGATTGAGTTTTCTATCGACTTAGCTCCTGGAACATCTCCTATATCTAGGCATCGTATAGGATGGCTCCATCAGAATTGAAAGAACTTAAGGTTTAACTGTAAGAATTAGTAGATAAAGATTTTATTAGGCCTAGTGTTTCTCCCTGGGGAGCTCCAGTTTTGTTTGTTAAGAAGAAAGATGGTACCTTCAGACTCTGCATTGACTATCAGTAGTTGAACAAGGTTACGATACGCAATAAGTATCCATTTCCGCGTATTGACGACTTGTTTCACCAACTCCAGGGGGCTAAGATATTTTCTAAGATCAAATTATGATCGGGAAATCATCAGCTTAGAATTAAAGAGGCTGATGTCCTAAAACAGCATTCAAAACCCGATATGGACATTATGAGTTTTTAGTGATGCCGTTTGGTTGACCAATGCTACAGCAACTTTTACGGATCTCATGGGTAGGGTATTTCACCAGTATTTAGATCGATTCGTAATTGTGTTCATTGATGATATTTTGGTGTATTCCCAACATGAAGAAGAGCATGCTGATCACTTGCAGACGGTTATGCAAACGTTGAGAGAAAAATAGCTTTATGCAAAGTTTAGTACGTGCGAGTTCTGGTTGGATAGAGTGGCATTTTTAGGCCATGTGATATTAGCTGAGGGCATTTATGTCAATCCCCAAAAGATTAAAGTAGTTTTGAAATGGAAACGGCCTACAAATGCTACAGAGATTCAGAGTTTCCTTGGTTTGGCAAGGTACTTTCGTTGATTTGTAGAGGGATTCTGTAAGATTGCTACTCTGCGAACGTAGTTAACTAGAAAGATACCAAGTTTCAGTGGAATGATGATTGTGAAAAGAGTTTTCAAGAACTCAAGACACATCTTACCTCAGCACTAGCTCTTATACTTCCATCGGGCAAAGAAGGGTTTGTGGTATACAGTGGTGATTCCAGGCAAGGGTTGGGTTGTGTGCTAATGCAACGTGGGAAAGTTGTGGCTTATACTTCTAGATAACTTAAGAAGCATAAGCAAAATTACCCAACACATGACCTAGAGCTAGCAGTGGTGGTGTTTCCACTCAAAATATAGAGACATTATTTGTATGTGGTAATTTGTCAAATTTTCACTAATCATAAAAGTCTTAAGTATTTGTTTACTCAGAAAGACTTAAATTTGAGACAAAGGAGATGGATGGAACTAATTAAGGATTATGAATGCACTATTAATTATCATCCAGGGAAAGCGAATGTTGTGGCTGATGCATTGAGTAGAAAATCTTCTGGTTCTATGGCTTATATGCGAGTGGCCTGTATACCTCTGTTGATTGAGCTGAGATATTTGGGAGTCGAGTTGGATGCCAATAACTGCGGAGCTTTGATAGCCAATTTTCAAGTTAGGCTGACCTTGATTGACAAAGCCTATAGGATAGAAGCACAGGACCCCCAATTAATGAAGTTGATAGAGGATGTGCAAAAAGGTTTACAAGCTAATTTCATGGTGAAAGATGATGGAGTTTTAATCATGGATAATAGACTTTGTGTACCGGATATTGAGGAGCTAAAGAGATAGATCATGGAGGAAGCTCATTGTTCAGCCTATACGATGCATCCTAGAAGTACGAAGATGTACCATACCTTAAGGGACCATTACTGGTGGCAAAGTATGAAAAGAGAGATAGTAGATTTTGTTTCTCGATGTTTGGATTGTCAGCAGGTTAAAGCTGAACATCAGAGACCTGCAGGGTGTTATGAGCTACTTCTTATTCCTGAGTGGAAATGGGAGCATATTACTATAGACTTTGTATTGGGACTTTCGCGTACCCAACATGGACACGATAATGTTTGGTTGGTTGTGGATCGACTTACAAAATTTTTTCATTTTCTACCATTCAAAACCACCTATTCAGTGGATAAGTTAGGAAGTATTTATGTGGCTGAGATAGTTCGTCTTCACGGAGTACCGATATCTACCAGTATCTATTGTTTCAGATAGAGATTCTCAATTTACTTCGAAGTTCTGGACCAGCTTGCAAAATACTTTAGTTGAAGGAGAATTTGACTTATGAAGAGGAGCCAGTTGAGATACTAGAGGGAAAATACCAAGTGTTGCGTTTGAACCATTCTTTTGGTAAAAGTGTTGTGGAGGGATCACTCAAAGGAAGAGGCTACCTGGAAACTCAAAGACATGATGCGAGCTCAATACCCCTATTTATTTATAACTGGTGCGTAAATTTCGAGGACGAAATTTTTATAAGTGAGGAGGATTGTAACATATGCATTTTTTTTATTATGTATGCTATGATTTAAAACAAAAGGGGGTATATTTGTTATTATGTATGTACAATGAGATGGAAATGTGGGGAAAACAGAAGAGAAACATCGAGAGAGAGAGCGGAACCAACCCGAATTTTGTGACCCGGTCGTAACTTCTTTTTTTGGCCACCTCATCGGCCGAGCAAGGTATCAAACGAAAGCTTGTGAACCAGCCGTCAACCTTCACACGTCCGTGCTATCGAAAACTGCTCGGAATGCCTTCGGTTTGTCACATGCGAGCGCCGTCGATTCTGTCTTTTTTTTAACGGGCCACCAGTTGGAAAAGGTTCCCCACCTCACCATCTTCCTTTCCCGACCAACCACCGCCACTGAGAAGGCCGATTTGCTGCCAATTGATCCCTCGAAGAGTCATGGTTGAGAAGGCTCGATCCAACGCCACCGCCACCGCCACCGCCGCACGTGAGAGCTCACCACCACCTTTGGACTCAGGGCAGTCAGTAGAAGCTCGTCCGACCATCTCGACCACCGTTGGTTAATGATGACTTCTATTGACCCGGGAAGGGCATTTCGATAATTTCATAATTCAGCACAATTTTGTAATTTTTGAATGTTTGTGGTGCTTAAGTAATTGAGGAAATTTAATATTTTGTTCATTTAAGAATTTGAGGGTTGTTAACAAGTATAATTTCAGATTTTATTAGTAAATTACGGATATAAGATTAGTACGGTAAGTTGAGAGGTCTAGACGAATATTTACTTTAAGCTTTATTTTTGTGATGTTAGTTCGAATTATAAACATGGGAAGTATTTATATCGTTTCTTTGACATAGGAGGAACTGCGGGCAAAAATCTACCTACGGACTTGGGCGATAGCCGAGTCTGAGCTTTATCACTGTGAGTGGAATAAATTAAATCTATTTGTGTACGTTGTTTTAATGGTTCTTCAAAATAAATGTTTTATACGTATGAATACTTTGTTAATATATTTATATATATATTCATTTATGTTCCGTATCGACTTTGAATTTGTAAAAGAGATAACTGATTTCGAGCATCATTTAAAGTGTATATATGTTGATTTTGAGCATGATTTCAAGTGTATATATGTTGATTTCGAGCATGATTTAAAGTGTATATATCTTAACTTCGAGCATGATTTAAAGTTTATATATGTGTATATAAGTTATGAAATATCATGAAGCAAATACTCATTCCCTTCAGAAATTAGAGATAAGATATGAGATACATATAATATAAGATGAGATGAGATGAGATAGTAAGCCTTTAGGGCCCGTCTGAACACACATAAAGGTTTTGGGCCGTGTGTTTGGGCGCTTTCGCCTTTTAGGGGCATATGCATGCAGATAGATATTGAGATATGATGAGATTTAAAACCGGGTGGTCCGCATACGTTGTCGCCAGATAGCGCATCATTGCACTTTCATTGAGATCCGGATATGAATTATGATGAGAAGCCTGAGATGGCACGTCCACGTCTATCCGTGTAGCCTCGGGGCATGATAGTACCCAGATAATACATCATTGCCCATTCGTTGAGGTCCGGATATGATGAGATTATTTCCCCAGGTATTTGTTTAAAGATAGTTGTGTTATTTAGTATTTGATATTTTAATATGAGATACTTTTCTTGATTTCATAGTAGTATCAATTATATTTATATTCAGTATATGATTAAAATGCAATGAACTACTTACATTAACATAATTAATTGAGAAAATTATCTACACAAGCGATGTATTTATTTTTGTAAGTATTTTATGTTTCAAACACTACTATCCATTTACTGAGTTCACTCAGTTTTATGTTTATTTTATTTTATTATATTTTCCCCCCAGGAGATTACAGGTACAACCATTGACCCAACAGTTGTACATAGTTGGGATTCTTTTTGGCCACGTGATGGTATCAGAGGATATAGATGATTTTTTAGTTAGTGTATATAATCATCCCATTTTGGAATTATACTAGAGTTGTGACATAAGAATTAGGAAATGTGTATATAGGTTGACCTGATTTATGGTATAATATTCTTTTGATACCCTGAAACTATTTTGAGAGTACTATTGGATATTTTACTCAATGAGACTAGTTGGAGTAGTGAGATACATATTAAATTATTTTGGGAGTGCTTGTGTTATAATTGCAGGTTTGGTAATGTTATATGTTTAGGGGAGGCTCTGTCGAAATTTTTGATAAAATTCTCATTAATAAGATTTTTAATAGTTGAGTTCTGCTGCTTGAGATAGGCTCGCCTCTGGGGATAGGGCGGGTCGTTTTAATTTATGCATAAAAAATTATTATTTAATAATAAAAGAATTTGTTTAAAATTCAAATTCAATGTGTGTTAAGTATTTATTACCAAATACAATTTAAGAACAAATGAAATTTTAATATAACATCTAATAGCTACATTAAAAATAAATACATTTAATGAGGTTATTTGTGAGAAAAAAATAATGATTTTCTATTCAAACATTTTATCATTCAGATAAAAGTGAGGAAATTTTACTTTTTCCATTCAGATGAAAATGTCTTACAATAAGACTTCAGATACAAAAATAAACAAACTAAAATATCAAAACAACTAAAATTAAGCGAAATTAAGACTTCAGACAAAAAATAAATAACCCCTGAGATTTGTTAAGGGCTAGATTTTGTGATAGAAAAGCGAAACATGAGGTTTTGATTTTGGGGACTAGGGATTTGTATTAGGGAATGTAATTTGCGAGGATTTTGATTTTGGGGGCTACGGTTGGTGATTTCATTTGTGAGGGCGTGAGGGTCTTGATTTGGGGCTTCGGTTTATGTGTAGAAAAAATAAAAAATGAAGGGTTTGCATTTAGGATTAGGGGCTTTGATTTTTGTTAATAATATTATTATGGTATGTGCATGTGTACAACAGTAACATGCTCTCACATGTTCAATAATGCCATATGGCATTTTGTATATAAACAAATTCATTTATCTAGATTTTCAGTTTGGTTTTAGGATTTAAAATTTGGAATTGAAAGCCAAACCGAAATATTTAGCTATAATTTGAATATAACCTTTTAATTTTTTAAGAAAAATTACCGAATTAAAACTGAAAAAATGTAACCAAACTAGTGATTTTTTCGATTCTAATTTACATTCTAAATACATAAAATTTATGCGGGATATTGGAGAGTGGCTTTCAACAAGTTTCAGAAAATAGCAACAAAAAGTAATTTTTCATGGAGTGTAATTTTTTTGTTGAAGATTTACGATGCCAAGAATATGACAGTGCTAGTAATATGCAAGGAGCATGAAATTGATTTCAAGTATTGTTTATGCTAATTTTCCATATGCAAATTATGTTCACTATTTTTCTCATAAATTACATCTTACGTTAGTTAAAGTATCTTATGAAGTACTTGATGCATAAATTTTTCAATGATGATATATGTATCGAGCATAGTGCTGCCCGAGAGTCTTGTGAATTTGTAAAGAGATATACAATTTCATGAATTTACACCTAGATTTATTGACATTGGACTAATGAATCATTTCTTCATCCATCTTTTCTACACCTATTTTTAATTTAAAAGTTTTTACTATGCTTTTACAAAGATATAAATGATTATCATATTCATAGAAATCTATAAATTCTAAATAAATTCCTATATTTATTAATCCTTGTCTTTCTTGAGACATGGATTAAAATTTTTCTTCCAATATGTCTACGCATATATTTAATATACTTTCTCATCCAAAATATATACCATCAATACTTTCGCATAGATTTTGTAATCTAAATTCAGCATTATAAATTAAAAGTTCACGTTCACATTATTATTATTATTATTGACGTTCTTGAGTCCTGATGCTTGATTTGCATTTGACTTGAATTATTGTAAGACTAGTTAAGATAGATTCCATTAATGCTATCCTATTTTCTTCCTCAAATGTGTCAAATATTTCTTTGTTTTCTTCAAAATTTATCCATTTCATGCCTCCATACTAGTGTTTTCTTGCAATTAATAGAGCTTTAACAATAAAGCTTGTATAAATAACTTGATATTCTTGACTGAAGTCTAGATTATCAATGGCATCCAAAACTTTGTTGACTGGTCTTTAAATATTTTATGAAATTGAGTTATGATTATCATCTCATATCTTATAATATTATAAAAAACAATTAAGGCCACAACATGCTTCTACATATGCCAAAATATAGTAAGATAATTTATAGAACTAACCAGTGTACTATTCCTTAAAATTCTAGAATAGATTCACTAGTTCACTCCAGCCATAGATTAGATTATTTTTGGCACCATAATAGACATCTTGCAAAATCACCTCAACTATGGTTCAACACAGCCCCACGTGATGTAAGGTATTGTGTATTGCAATAATGGTACTTTTCGGAGGGCATAACTTTATCTACAATTATCAATTTTGGGCATATAATATACCATTTTGAAGCTTGTGACGAGATGAACAAATCAAAGCTATTCTTTCTATGCTCAAGCTAAAAATTCTCTTTTTTTCCTAGTCTCTTTTAGGTTTTAAGATTTCTTTTCTATTATTCTTGATTCTTCTATGATTTTTATCATTTTTTATACAACTCAGATTTGGATTTCGTTTTCTTTGAATTTCTTATTCAAATACGAGATTTTTATTATAGAATAATATTTTGGGTCTGCCTATTTTGGTAAATTCGTGATAGTTAGACTTGTTATAAAAGGGTTTCAAAACCCTAGCTTTTATTCTTTCTGTCTTTCAATAAAAATTTGCATTATTCAGAAACCTTTATTTCTCTATCAATAACCTTTTACATTTCTGTTTTATTACTTGGTATCATAGACGGTTCGCTTATTGTCATAGTATAATTACTAGAACAAAAGGGCAACCGTCCCAATGATAATGATCAAGGGATGCAAGAACGGTCTGCGGAGGCTACTAAGTAGGAGGGTATAGAAGCACCCTTGCAAGCAGTGGAATATGTCTATAACTAGAGATTGGTACCTACAAAGTTTTAGAATTTTTATAAATGAAGACCAAGAAAGGCGTCAACAAAAGAGTTGATCACGCAGGAGTTGTTGAAGGAGTCTAATGTGAAGAATAGAACATCAACCATGAAGCAATGCCTCAAGGCATCAATTGTGAGATAGTGCCTTAAAATCTAGATGTCGCAAGACGAATGCAGCCCTGGTGCATGAGAAATTAGAAAGTGATTATGAAGAAGATGACATAGAAGATTATGATAGGAGACGTGGGAAAAGTTCAGATTACAATATTAATATCGATATTATAGATTTTTATAGTGGGATACATGTTAAAGAATTGTTAGATTAGATATCAAACATAGAGAACTTCTTTTAGTACATAAAGATTCCCCAGGATAAGCGAGTTAAACTTAGCGTTCAAGTTGAAGGGCGCAGCATCTACGTGGTAGCCAAATGTTCAGAATCGAAGAAGAGTTACAAGAAAGTCATTGTAGGTAAGAAAATGAAAGAGTATTTCTTACCAGCAGAATTTCAGCAGTAATTACACATAAAACACCATAGTTGTAGGTAAGAAAATCGCAATGTTGATGAGTATAAAAAGGAATTTTATTGTATACACGCAAGGAATAACATAGATGAGCTAGATTTTCAGCCAGTTACAAATTTTCTTGATGGATTGAAACAAGAGCTACAAGATAAATATAGGCATAATTTAGTACATGGGTACAGTGGTTGTTAAGTCAAAGAAGTTAGAAGAACGAAAGTAATGTGCTGCTTCTAGAATCTAGCAACAATAATTCATTGGAGTGAAAATAGACCAAATAGTGTTAAGGTTGAAAACAAGCAGAAAATATGGGCTAGTAGTAGCTAGGTGCAACAACTAGTACAACAACAGCTAAGACAACAACCACCTAGGCAATAACAGTACCAACCACAAATGTAGAATAGTACATACGTGAAGCCAATGCTGAATAAATGTTTAAAGTATGGGAAACCAGGGCATCGATCGAACAAATGTTATCCTAAAAATTTAAATTTAGTGGAGGCTGAAGTTGGTGAGGCAGAGGTGAATGATGAAGAAGATGATAAAGAAGCCCTGGAGTTACAGGTGGATGAAGGAGAGATACTAAATTGCAATGTGCAGAAAATTTTATTATCGCCGAAGTTTGAAAATGATAATCAGTGTAATAAAATTTTAAGAAAACGTGGCATTATAAGTGACAAAGTGTATAACGTGATAATTGATAGTGGCAGTATTAAGAATATAATATCGAAGGCACTGGTCAATGTGATGGAGCTTTCGACAGAAAAATATCCTGCACTTTACAGAATATGATAGATAAAAATTGTGGAGGAGCGTTATTATCACAACTACATAGAGACGTGTGTAAGATTGTTCAGACGTGTCAAATTTGCTAGGAGGGCAAAAGACAAGTGCAAAATATGAGTTTATACATGTCATTACCTATTCCAAAAAATATTTGGTTGGATATGTCCATAAACTTTGTATTAGGGTTGCCACACACAAGGACAAGTCGAGATTCTATATTGGTGGTGGTGAATAGGTTTCTAAAGATGGTGCATTTTATTGCATGTACGAAAACTGAAGATATTACTTTCGTAGTACATTTATTTTTTTAAGAGGTGGTACATTTGCATGGTGTTCCAAAGCTTATCACTTCTAACAGGGACGTGAAGTTCATTAGTAAGTTTTGGTATCTTCTCTGGAAGAAGTTTAGTACACAGTTGTATTTTAGTATTGCTTTCCATCTACAGACAAATGGGTAGATGAAAGTGGTCAATCACGCTGTGTTTGTGGTGACAAGTAATGGAATTGGGAAAGTGCATTATCTCAGGTCAAATTCACTTACAACAGTATGGTGAATCGATCTAATTGTCTACACTAGTTCTTCATGCCATCTATGCGACTTGGCTATCATACCATTAGTAGCTATAATTGGAGAAAGCAAGGCAGGGAATAATATGACAGAGAAAGCTTTGAAGATTTAATCGAGATTCAAGCTTAAGCCACCAATGCAAAGTACAAGGCTGAAGGGAACAAGCATTTTTCGTAAGAAAGTGTTTGCAGAAAGTGATTTAGTGATGGCATATCCACGATGAAGTTGATTTCCTGATATTTTTACTAAATTGGGGAAGCGCAAGTATGGTCCATTTCACATGGCTAGGAAAGTTAATGATAATGCTTATGTACTTCAGCTGCTTGACAATTAGAATATTTTCCACACTTTCAACATGGCTGATTTGTTCGAATATCATCCAGTTGATAAGGAGTTATATGAGCCAAACTCAAGGATGAGTTCTTTTTTAAGTAAGGAGACTGATGTAAGGTGTTGTGTATCACAAGTAGGTTACGTTTCGGAGGGTATAACTTTGATTACATGTGTCTGCTTTGGGTATATAATATATTGTTTCGAAGCTTGCGATTAGACAAGCAAAACATAAATAGCTAAAGCTATTATGGTTCCTGCTTAAGAAGAAATGTCCCTTTCTTTTGTAGTCGCTTTTAAGTTTTTAGATTCTTTTCCTTCTAGGATTTTTACCCTTTTTTTTTTCTATAACTCATATTTCAATTCCATTTCTTTGTATTTCTTATTTTAGATAGGATAATTTTATTGAATAATATTTCAGGATTATCTATTTTGATAAATTCACGATATTTAAGTTTATTATAAAAGGGATTTAAAATCCTAACTTTTATTCATTCAGTCTTTTAATAAAAAATTACATTATTCAGAAATATTTGTTTATCTATCAATAATCTTTTATCACTATACAACACACTGCAAATTGGCCATACAGGATTGATCTGAGAGATCTCCTTGCAATTCTTTATTGAAGAGAAGTTAGTAATAAGAAGTCTTCTTTTTTTAACATAAGTATTGGCATGTAAGGTTCTTGATATTTCTTTAGAATCAAAATAAGATATATATATATAAATATGATAATTCTACTAAAAAAGAGTTTTATATATTTCATTTCTGAATTTATATAAAGAAAGAAGAGATAATACATATGAAAATGAGGGGATGCCAATGAGTGATGCCTTTTTCTTCTTGGATGATTATACTCATAGACTTAAAGAAATAAGATTTTATCTCTTTACATGATGTGTTTTGATTTTAAAGATAAGATAATTTTTTCTCAATGATAACGTGACCCCTCCTCCTTATATTATTGAAGATAGTTGTTTTTTTCTTTTTTATATGGCCAATAACTTTTACCTGACTGCTTTTTATATAAGCACTCTATTAACGCTTATCCTTTTCCTTGGATTCTCTGAATTATTGATGGTTTTAGTTGGTATCTTCTATCTTTTCAATAGTTTCTTATTACATGCCTATTATGAGCTCTTTGTATAGCGAAATATCCTCTTTGCTTGACCCTACTTTTGAAGCGCCTTACATATCTTATAACACGTCTCTTGTTTAGATTCCACCATATTTTTATAAATTGCCTTTTTATTTTTTAAGATGGCCTGGCATGCTATCACACTTTCTTTACTACTTGAGGAACAAATAATATATCTTTATGTGACATGGTAAGCCATACAATTTCTTTACATATCTTCTCAAGTTATTCATATATTACTTTCATTCTAATTACCCTTTTACTAGTGAGAGTTTTTGGCTCAAATAACTCAGGATTATAGTTATTGTAGACTTAATCTAGATCAATAATTGAATTAACTTTTTTTTTTTTTTGCTACTTTCTCTAACTTGCATCATATGCTGTGTTGGGTACCATTTATTGTTACAGTACTCTGGGCAAGCAGTAAGAAACTTGATAAAAATGGTTAGTTTTATCTTGTTTACTTCTTTTTATATGACAATAACTTTTTTTATCTTTTCTAGAAGTACTTCTAGCTCCTTGTAATTTTCATTACCATAAGTAAGGTTAATAAAACCATATTCAAACATTTCGCTTATTATTTCTGGATCGGCTCTTGGTATGAAGTTAATTCTTAGATATAACCCTGAAAGATATGGTAATATAACTTGACTAAGACAAATCTCATAGGCTAATTTACCGATTCCTTCATATTGAACTAGACTATCCACTTTTGTGTATTGAGGTTTTAAGCTCGGTAAAGAACTTTGAGAACCTTATCTCTTTATAAACTAATATTTGATATCATGAATTGTGCTCTAGATGTGTGATCCTTGAATTCTATAAAAAAATTATAGGTAATTTGCATAAATAATGTAGAATTCATGGAATAAGATTTTATGCATTCTTCTTTGAAATATTTGTGGTATATTTTTTAATTTATAGACACCACAATCCATTCATATTGTCCTCGAAGTGCATAAAGGTAGTAAGTGGTATACTTTCTTTTTCAAGTTTGATTTGCCAAAAGCCAAATTTGCAATCAAACTTGCTATATAGTTTTTATTAATTACAGAAGTAATTAATGTATCTTTATGAGATAAAAATTATCAATCAAATTTAGTATACTTATTTAACTATTTTTAATTAATAACTATAAGAGCTTTTCCTCATTTAATTTCTACATGATTCCTAACCATAAAGGTTGGACTACTTTGTGGTCTATTGAACTCTCAAATAATCTTGTGTTCTAACAGTTCTTTATTATTATTTTTTAATTTCTAGTCTATCTTCTTGTCCATATATCATAGGTTTGATTCGTATAATGACATTTGGATCTTTTAATTCAATTTTGGTATAGGTTTTGTTAACTTCCCATAATTGAATTGGGTTTTCACTAAAATTTTTATTAAATTTTTTTAAGATTTTTTCATATTCAGATATGATTGGATTGATTTTTATATTGAAATAATCACATTGGTTGCTTCAAAAATGAAATTTTTGAGTCATTTGCCTAATGGGGTTATAAATTCTTAGTGATTATATATATGAACTATGAAGGAAATTAAATCCTAAAACTACATCTGCTCGCATATGATTGTAAGACCATAAAATTAGTATGGGATAACATAATCTTCTACTTGTATCAATGTTTTAATTCTACAAGTTCCTAAAATTATTTTTTCATCATTTATCCATTGTCCTGTTAAAGGCTTATAATCTTTCTAATAAAACTTTCAATAAATTTTTGAATTAGCTAAATGAATGGCAACATTTGTCCATGAGGTTATTGAAAAAAGCAACTTTTGTGCAGTAAAATTGGAATGATCAGCAAAAGCTTTAGAAACCTCAGATCAACTTCATTCAAAAATAAAAATCAAGTTGAAAGGCAAAGTTTAATAATTTGACTCGTAGTTTCATAAAGATTTCGTGAGGTAGAAGAAAAAGACTAAAAATAGCAAGCTATGAACACTATCCTGGAAATACCTCTACTCGAACGACTTTTATTTTCGCATGATTTGAGATTCTTAAAGCACCCCAATTGTAATGCCTCTAATCAGTCCACACATAGAAATATTTCAGGAGTTCATAGGATCTGGAATCATCCAATTTGATTTAGAAATAAGAAAGATAATAATTAATCATGAATGTTAGTTCATGATGATTTTATCTCCAAATAAAACTCCACCATGATCTCTTCAATAATGGCACAAGCATTATTATTAGCTCTACCTAACCACTAAGCCATTCTTTATTAAATTGATCTTATTAATTCAATAATTTATTTAATCAATTAATTTTGAATAAATAAATAAATAGGCTATTTACTTTATTGTTTGTCTTTAACAAATTAAGCTCATTTTGATCAAATCAAATGGCTAATTGGGGGCTTGTTTTGTGACATAATATTGTACTTCTTCTTAATCCATATTAAGTCTAATATGAAGCCCAAAATTTTGTACCCAAAATTGGTCTAAAAAATTCATAATCATTTATGAATCGAAACATGTCCAATTCAGTCATTTACACGCTTGATATTAGACCTAATATTTAACTTAGGTTTTATGCTATTTATTTGTTCCTTAAACTATTTATGGAATATTAAAATTTATATCTTAAATCATATTTAAGATATATTCATTCTCTAATGAATTATTACAAGAATATCAATTTTTCTAAAATTAAGAAATTCAACTTTTCATTTTCTAGTAATTCCTTTTTTCATTTCTCTTATGTATGTGACCTTTTAGGTTCTTTGTTATAAGTGAGTAGAGCTATTTTAATGATAATTCTTTATTCATTAAAATATGATGAACTTTTTAGTTATCAATTAGAACTATTCTAATAACCTTGAGATGCATTGCCAGTACACTTTAGTAATAATTATCTTAAGGTTTTTACAAGTCACGAGTGACACCTAGCAGTATTTCATGACTATTCAAGTAACAAAAATTATTGGATCTATAGACCTTATTCCATTGTTTCTCTATGTCTTGGTCTTTTCATCATCTATGTCTAGAAAAAAAAGCATGGCTTATGGTTTAGTATATTAAGTACTTCTTTTACCTCAAAATAAGTGTTGATAAACTTGGCATGATAAATATAAGTTGAACTCCTTCAAAAATATTTCACCTTGGCCAAGGATTTATGCCAATCTATAATAACTTACATGGGACATTCTTTTTGTTAATTACAAATTAATGAATTCTATTTTGGCCATACACTTATCTCCATACATAGCCAACCATGGTAGCTACTGCTAGATATATTCCTTTATTAGGAATCAATCATTATACTTTCACATAATATTGTTGTCTGTGTATAAGACATCTATGATGCCTCAAGTCTAAAGACCATTACTAAACGTAGTGTATAAAATAATCTATAATAAGCCATTAACACTCAAGACCATATGACTTACTATTACTTGGTCAGGTTCAATAAACTTGTTCTTGTAATAAGTACCTATGTGTTTGACTTGACATCTCATGTTAATGCTATGAAACTCACCATTTATTTGAGTATCGCATACCATAAAAGAGTCATAACACATACTAGTGTTTATAGGAATATTTTACGTCCAATCATAAATCCACCACTAGGAACTATTTTAGAAGTATAGGACAAAGGATACACATTTCATATTCTTAACAAACTCGAGAATGTGTACCTTAACTATTTTACTTCTTGAACTATATCCATCAATATAATTTATAAATATTAAGAAATTTTTCATTTTATAAATTTCAAAATTTTAATTCATAACAATAATTCCCTAAAAACAAGCACTACTCGATTGGCCTTTAGGGCATATCAATAACACTAAACTGACTCCTAAACCAGTATCAATTAAAATATGGAACTATTATGGCTTATGCTTATAATATGTTATAATCACTTTTATACATACTATAAAAGGATTAGACGTATCTTAATATGATTTGTTTGATCCCATCAATTGCTATGCTGATTTATTTATATGCTATATAGTAAAGAGAGAAATTTTTAAGAAAGTTCGATCCTAATGATAAAGGACTATTTATGTTTCATGTTAAGTCTATATGAAAAAAAAGAAAGATAAATTCTATTTCTTTAATTCTTATAATATTTATTGACACCTGATTTTTTTCTTATTTGGATCGAACCAAGTGTAATAGATGGAGGTAACCTGCACACACAGTAACAAACAAGAAAATGTGAAATGGGGCTGAAGGTAGTGGACTTCAATCCAATGCTTAAGTCAATAGGGTGCTTTCTAAAGTTAAATTAAGTGAGTTTCGATTATTAGACCTAACTCTTTCATGGTAGCACACACAGTAACAAACAAGAAAATGTGAAATGGGGCTGAAGGTAGTGGACTTCAATCCAATGCTTAAGTCAATAGGGTGCTTTCTAAAGTTAAATTAAGTGAGTTTCGATTATTAGACCTAACTCTTTCATGGTAATTTTCCCTTAAGTATACATTTATAGATAAGAAAACGAAGCTTGATTCATAGAGTGGGCTTAGTGGGTGTAGTGGCCTTACAGCCAACTTTCTTACCAGTTTGTGAAGAGTTTCCATGATTCCCTCTTGGTGATTAGTGTTATCCTGACATTTTAGCTTAGTTGGCTCATGGCTTATGACTCAATCATGGTTTAAATCGAGGTCACCATGTTTCTCATCTTGAGGGTTCTTCAATTCCCACCTGATAGCCTTTATACTTAACTTTAAAGGATCTAAGTTTCCTCTTTGGAAATTCCAATTCCCTTGAGGTGGTGTCAATCATCAATAACCCCATCAATAATATTGACTAAGTGTCTTTCTTTCTTTATTATATCCTACATATGTATGTGGTTCAATTAGGATTCTTGTTTCTAAATATTAAATCATTTTGACATTTACATAAGATTTTGCAACTCCTACATCGAGGATGACAAAATTCTCATGCCATGACTTTTCATTATTACAATCAATCTTGATTTTTAGATTTTGATTATTTCATATAATTGTTGCCAATATTTCATGTGATAGTGGTATCACAAGTTAGCTACACCTAGAAAAACTTTGTGTTTTACTTAATTTTGGTTTATTTTTAGATATAGAGAATGATCTCGTACTCCATAAAATGATTTTTTTTCCTTTGGAGTATAATCTATAGAATTAGTAGTACTTCCCCTGATCATAGTAAATTGGCTACACAAATTCATCTCCCATTTGTTTGGTAAATCAAATTCCCTTAAATTCTCATGAGATTATATTTTTCCAACTTTAATGAAAAGTTTATCCGTTTCTATAAATTTTCAATTAGCAAACATTTTACTATTAGTCAAATTTATTAATGCATATTCTATAGCATATGCTATGCTATATGGATAAGATCCATCATACAATATATCAAAGTACTTAAAGTCATTACTTAAGGTTAATGTCTTGTTTATATTTCTGTTTCTAAGACTTATGAAATATTTGGGGTATGTCTTAAATATTAATTTTTTACAACTAATAAATTCTTGTATTATTCCAAGGAGTAAACATTTTCTATTTTTTATATTATTATCTAGTACAATTATATTTAATGGACTATCTATTCCATCTCTAAAATGAATTTTTATCATGATTTGGATTCCTTCTATATAAATATATCCAATCTTGGATCTATCACTAGACATTATTCTATTGATTTTATCTTTTATATCTGATTTTAATAACATGGGTATATTTGTATTTCCTCTAGAATGCATAACATCAATTGGTTTCTCTATTATAATGGCACTGAAATACATTATTTTTTTCTTGTTCATATTAGCAATTCCTTGTGCTAACTTATTGATTGACATAATAGATGTTTCCAGCGCCTTTTCATTAATCTTAATATTTTTTTTTTATCAAAGATAAATTCTTTATTAAAAGAATCTTCTTCTTTTAATTCTTTATTTTGATAACAATCCATATTATCTATTTCCTTTATACTCATTCTTAATATCAGTTACTTAGAGTTTCATTAGATAAATAATATATGCTATCATTGTCACTAATATCTTCACTATATGTGATTAGTTCCAATTCATTGAAATCTTCAAACATTTTAATGTTTGCTTTCTTTTTTTTAGGATATTCATTTGCATATTGCTTTTCTTCATTAGATAACCAACATTTACACTTTTTAGGTGCATTTGCTTTAGATTTTCCTATGAATTTATTCTTTTTGAAAAACTTTTTCTTATATTTATTTTTCTTGTAATATTTTTTTAGCGGTCTTAAAGAATTTCTTCTTTTTGAATTTTTTCTTATGTTTATAGGTTTCATTCAAACATCCAAATCTTAGAGATTCCTCTAGCTTAGGGCAACATAATCCTCTATTTTGCTTCTTCATTAATTTTTTATTTCTTACTTTAGCACACCATTGATTTTGTCTTATTTCATGCAAACCTTATTCTATTTCCAAGTGTATCAATGCTTGTACTATCTCCATGTTCTTAGCTATATTCTAGCATAATCTTTTTTTCCCATGGGTATGGAATTTTCATAAAATATAAATTGTTATAATATCCTATTACTTGTTCTTCATTGTCAAACTCAAATTTATAATATAGTTCTTCGAACCTACAAGTTTATGCTTCTAAGTAACATATATCACATATTTCAAACCTGATTAGCTTCATTATATTTTTCATCATTTTTTTCCCATTCTTTCTGAAAATTAGCTTCTCAATCTTCTCCTAAGAGTTCTCTTCTCATTGTATGTTCAATATGTTTAAGATTTGTCTTGTACTTCATTTTCATTAGGATTTTCTCTATATAATATTTTATTTTTATTTATTTTTTTCAATCCCATTTACCATAGAGCTACTATTCCTATAAACGATGTTTTAAGGAACTTTGTGCTATTATTTCTATCAAGATTATGAAATGCAAGAGTAATTTTCATATATCTTACCCAAGCGGTTATTATTTTATCTTTATCTTTAGAGCAATTTAAGTCCAACGGCACACATCATGTCTGATTAGTCTTTCTTTATACTCTTCTGGAATTTTATATTTTTTTTAGGTTTGCTAGATTTAAAATATTGACTCTTGTAGTCTTTCATAAGTTGATATTTCTTCTACAGCATAAGAAGTTTTATTGCTAAATTCATCTTGTTTATAAATCTTGGGCTTCTAATTCATTTTTAGACATTCTATTCTATTTTCTATATCTTGTAAATTTATAAGTACATCTTCCTCTTCATCAATTTAAGATTATTCATCTTTATTAGACAATTCTTTTAATCATTGCTTGAATTTTTACTCATTCTTAAGCTTATTAATTCAAGAATTACTCATTGTACTGTAATTTACTTTAGTAAAAAGAAAAATAACGAAATCCAATCTACAAAAATGAGTAATTTTTCTATGTTATTATTTATTTTTTAAACTTCAATTTTCTTGAAAGTTTCTATATATTTTTATAGCAAACTTATTACCGAGTTGCTCAAAGATTTTTTCAATCTTGTTTAGTTGAATTTCAATCTATTTAATCTCATATCTATTCTATTCATTGTATTTGTGATTTCTTTTTTGAAATTAACATTCATTCGTTAAAAAAAAAAAAAAAATTACATACAGGATTCTTGTAGAACAAAATTTCAAATTTCCTTATGAGCATCTCCCATCCAAACCTGCTCATTAACGGCCAATTTTGCCAAAAGATGAGCGGCCTCCTTGCACTCACGGGGATCATACTCCACTTGAAAACAAGTTCGATCCAATAACTCAGTGATTTCATTGATAACCCACTCAACCCCACATCAGCTAGTTATGTTTCTATTAATAAGCTTCAAACATTTGGAGCATCATTCAAAGTTGCTGGCACTAACCCCGTGTCAATAGCGAGTTCAATTCCCTTCTTTACCGCAATAACTTCCACAAACTCCACATCATTTGGACACTAGATCTATGAGCATATGCTGCCATTACTTAACCTCTAGCATTCCTGATCAGCACTCCAACTCCAGCAAATCCTTCCTTGAAACTAGTGGCAGCATCAATAATTATTTTATACACAAATTGAGGTGGAGGTTTCCGCTTGATATCTGCTCGACTCCTAGAAAGACGATCTTGCTTCTGAGGAGTGGCAGCTGCTCAGAATGAGATATATATAATATAAATTCGTCTGCTCTATTTTTCTATTTCTTGAGGACTGAGAGGGAATCTATTATCGTAGAGGTTGTTCCTAGCAAACCATATGGACCAGCAGAGGACCACCTGCCTCTCAAACTCCGCCGTTACAACTGATGCTATAAAATTGAAAGGCTAGAAAAGTCTAAGTCATATTGCTGAAACTGAAGGGTGCTTGAGACAACTTTCCTACCTTTCGAGCATTCTATGTGATTTTCTTTTTAAATAAGTTAGCAAAAGTGGGTAGAATATTGTTATATGCTCTCCGGAAGAAGATTTTTATCTTAGAAGAGCTAAGTGCCGGAGGAAGTTCCACCACAAACTTGAAGGAATATTTGGGTACTTCAAATTTATGCAACATAATAGTCACTTTAAGTTGGTAGTTGCCTCGTGTGTCGTAACTCCATATGAGTTGATTTGTAGCAGGAATTTTTGCACAAGATTTTTTAGTATACAGGTACCATACTCCTCCATGAATTGTTTTCAAATGAGCTATTTCTTCTAAGTTCTATTTTCATCAATCAGGTCAACCACCCGTGACTGTGGAGATGCGGATGGTCGGGAGAATGGTTTAAATGTGCTAGGATGAGGAAGCCACCGATGATAATAAATAAAAGTATCCTCACAATTTCCGACGCGCCACTGCGCTCCTGCTGCAATTAATTCTATGCCCATAATAAACTCCACCAAATGAAAGGTGGATTATGACCCAATTTACTCTCCATGAAATTGCTGTTAGAATAAAATTTAGCCTTAGGAAGCCTGGCAACAAGGGAATTTGGTGATGAGATAATCTGCCAGCATTGCTTTGCAACAAGAGCTCTACTGAAATAGATCAAGTCCCTGAAACCAAGACCACATTCTCTTTTAGATATACACATTTTCTGCCATGACAGCCAATAAAGTCCCCTTAAGTTTGAATTTGAGCTCTACCAGAACGTTGAAAACAACATTTGATCAAAGTTCTTGACAAAGACTTGCTGGAATTCTAAAGACACACATTGCTTACTTGCGATTGCTTTGGCCAGTGCTTTGATTAGAATTTCTTCCCCTTAATTGAGAAGAGCTTTGCCTTCCAAGTTTTAATTTTGTTGAGTACTTTTTACTATGAACCCTCGCTAAAAAATTGACGGGACTCTAATCAAATTAGACTCCAAAATCATTTTTAAATTTAGGAATTGAATGGAATTGCAACTCATTACTTAATGAAGCACGAACTTCAGTATGTGAAGACGCTACATTCAATTATGGATATTTTTATTAATAAGTCGAGAGTTGAATGCCACGAAAAAATCAGATAAATTCAAAAAATTTGTTTAATAACTAGAAAGAATTACACTCTCAATTAAATTGCATCAAAATTTCTTAATTTTCTTATTGAATACAAGTATATATATAGGTTACAAGAAATCTTGGCCACAATTATCCTAGATATTTTCTGCCATCAATCCTTAACTAAAATTGAAAACAAATCCTAATCCAAAATTAAATCAGAATCTCAATATAAACAAATAAGGAAAGAATCATAAATAAATTAGAATCATAATCTAATAAAAAAGAAAAAATAGAATCTCAATCTAATAAAAAAGAAAGTATCATAAATGACTAAACAAAATGGAAATAGTTGATTTGTTGTCTCTTATGACTAAATAAAATAAAAATAGCTGATTTGTTACTTCTTTTAAAAATGAAAATACTATTTAAAAAATAGTACTTAAATCACACATTTATTGGTCTAAATATCTTATGAGATTCATTAAATGGGCCTCCACACATTTGATTGATCCCAAATTGCTTCAATCAGTCTATTAAGTGATTCTTTGAATTTTTTCTCACGAACTCTTATGACGGGTCCGAAGAGAACTTGGATAGAATAAGAATGTCTTATTCCACGTGCTTACGTCATTCTTATACATAATCTCATCACTTTCTCCTTTAACTACTTAAAAAATAATTACTTGTTCTTACCCAACATGGAAGGCAGACCTAAGTACCACTCATAATGTGAGACAATCTGCAAGTTAAAAATATTTTGAATATTGTCCTAGCCAGTTGTTGGTGTATTTGGACTTAGAAACAAAGATGACTTCTCCAAATTAATTACTTGGCCTGAGGCTTTTGTATGTGTCTTAAAGATTTGCATTAAGTGACTGTATTCTGCTGCCTCAGCTCTTGAGATAATCTAGTTGTCAGCAATGAAAAATCACAACTACAAAATTGATTTTTTTTTTTTACAGAATGCTTCACATGATTATATGTGTTGGAGTTTTGTGATAGATATATTGATTTGCTGATGTGGTAAACATAATCGATTTCAAAATCTTAGATATCTTGAAATTTTGAATTTTTTTATAAAAGAATAGTGACAAAATTCTGTCGCAAATAGTAAGTTAAGCGATTTATGGGAGAATACTATTTAAAAGGTTTAAATAAAATTTTTCATATTAATATTTTAAAAAATATGTTTTAAATATTTTAATTTTTTTCTTGACATAATTCTATCAATGAATTTCTTTTTAAATTTTTAATTCCATATAGGCATGGAAAAATGACATAATTTTGAAAGATTTTAGTGACCTAACTAATATGAATATATGACAAAATTCTATCAAACAAAAATTTATTAGTTTAATAATTTGATGTTGCCACATCAATAAATTAAAATGATGTCATTTCATAAATTCAAATTGAGGAAAACTTGTGTACGCCGAGTGCGCCACCTAATCATACTAGAAATGTGTGTTCAACCAATAAGAATCTATCATGTAACAAGTTTAGTGGATCTTTCAAAAAACTTAGCCCCTTTACGTGAAACCTAAATAAAAGAATGTATATTTTATTTTATTTATTGAAATACACCTTTTAATATTTGTTTAACATATCCATAACATATATTTAAATTTTTAATTCTTTAACACAACTTTTAATACCTAATCTAATAAAGAAGTTTATAAATTATAAATTTATAAAGTATAATGAAAAAGTTTTTTAAAAAATTAAAGCATAAATTTGAGCTTTTATAATTAAAATATCAAATAGTGATAAAATGGGAACCCAAAAAGTGCGCCAAATTGAAATTAATAAAAATTCTTCTCTTTAATCCCCTTCTTGTTTTGGCAGGAAAAATTTATATGTACCGCCGGAATAAATTAACACAAACATTTTTAACTTGAAAGTTTAGAACCAAAGTAACAGTTCTCCCCTTCTCTCTCTGGCACTTTCCCTGCCTCCTTGGCTCTTCGTCTCTCTCTCATAAATGTTAACCTCACCATCAAAGTAACATACAATTTATTTTTCTTAATCTAGTCCTCACAAATAAGCCATTTGCTTTCATCATTTGCTAAGCAATCGTCTCCAAAATTGAAACAATGAAATTCACATAGGTAATTGAATAGTTTTGGGTTTGGGCTTTTAATTCTTCTCTCTAGATTTTTTTTTTTATTTTGTCTCTGAAATAATGTTAAAACAATATTGTTTTGTATAATTTTAGCAACGGTCCAGATGGCTCAAGATCTAATTTGATCTCAACGATTGTCTTTTTCCTCTTCTTTGGCTTTCATCATTGGTTTCTTATGTGAGCTAGCTTTTATCATTACTTTACCTTGTTCTTTGTTTATTATAAATTTACTCACGCTTTTTACATTATAATTTAAGTTCTTTGTTTACTTTTATTAAATTTATGGTATATGAAGATTTAATGATTGTTAATTTAAGTTAAAATTGAAATTTGTACACCAAGTATTTGTTATAATGCCATGTGTTATTTTCAATAGATTTTATTAACATGAGCATAAACATGATAAATTTTTTAATTTTTTTTCAAGAAGCAATTTTTGATAAAGAATAAACAACTGATTAAGAGTATTTTGATAAAATTTTCAAATTATAGCATATGATAATTTAAAAGTAATTGATTTCCTAAGAGTAAAATATCTCATGTCAAAGAAACTTATATTGTTAGCTAATTTTATGAGCTAGTTCAACAATTTACTACACAAGTAAAAAGGTTTTTTAAGTATTACATAAATATATATATTGTAATT
This sequence comes from Murraya koenigii, assembly GCA_025617385.1. Lineage (NCBI taxonomy): Eukaryota > Viridiplantae > Streptophyta > Magnoliopsida > Sapindales > Rutaceae > Murraya > Murraya koenigii. The sequence continues at coordinate 13,902,410 of CM046814.1, forward strand.
TCATCTCAAACCAAAATGCACATAAAGTGTTAGCGAAATAAGATAAAAAAGTTGTTAAGTATTACACAATAATAATTCTCATGATGAAATTAAAATAGGTTAATTGGCCCAAATATTATTTAATATTTACTTTTATAAAACCTATGCCATTAGATTCAATTGCTAAGATATTGGAAAGAATTGATGCAATTTTTTGTCATGCTTGCAGATTCAACTTGCTAAGATTTTGGTCATGCCTTCAGGTTCAAGTATTGTTGCTAATTATGTGAGCTATTGAGATTTTGGTATTGAGCATGGCTTTAGATTCAATTTGAGCAAATGTAATTGCTCCTTTTAAAGTGATGTAATTCGTTTAGGGAGAGGATTGCAGTCTCGAATGATTTATGGTTCCGAGAAAAGAAATTTTGTTTATGATAACTTGGAACAATATGTATTTAAATTTTTATGATATTAGTTGTTGATGCTGTTTTTCCCGCGTGTTTTCAAACAGTGCTTCGAGCCTCCAAATAGTGCCTCGATCCTTCAACCAGCTCGAGACTATCTACGGTATCCTCAGCTCGCTATTAGCTCGAGCTCGAGTAGGACTATCTCCTTCTTCCTGTTTCGCTGTCTTTTCCAGAACGGTGATCTTCCGAACCTGTACTAACAGAAAACAGGGTCAGGGGTCACCGGGCGTGTTCCGGCGAAAACCCTCCGACGTTCAAGTCAGTAATCGGGTTGTTCTTTTTGGTATCTCCTTTAATGAAGGAGACCGGAAAGATGAAAGGGATATTTTTCGCCCTCCCTCTTTGAATGAATAAGATGATTCCAGAGAATCTGGATCAGAGAAATTGGACTCGGAAGAACCTGTATATGCTTACGGATCCTTTTTCAATCAGATTTTCCAACCTCTTTTGTGGATCAAAGTTGCCAACCCCTGTAACGTACCCCTTCGTTTCCTTTTATACTCCGTTTTTTCCCGCTCTTTCCATTTCCAGGCCGTCCACTCCCATGTTGGTGGTGTCCGAGTCCCTCCGACAGCGGGATTGGCGTAATATTCCCTGGGATGCGTGGTCTGTCTCCTTAATCCCGCTCACGTGGCTGCACCACCATGCTCGGAGTGTGTGCTAGGAATGATGACGCCGTGGGGCATGTGCCTGGCCATCGGCAATAGTACCGCCACCATACCACGTGGGGCCCCGGTCCGACATTAAAGGTGTGCCGTGATTCCGAGAGAACGGGTCGGGCCGCCTGGCCGGGTCTTACATTCCTTTCGTCTCGTGATCGGCGCAACCCGGCTTGTGCTCTGGGACATGATCTCCAGGAAAGCGAGAGAAATGCTCAGCCTCGACCTTGACCAGCTCGACTGGAATGGGCGACCTCGAGCATATATGAGCTCGGGGCTCGAGCGGCTCTTGCCTCGACCTCGACGACTCGAGACCGAGGCATGCACTCGAGCAGTGCAAAGGAGTGCTCTGGGCTCGAGCGGCTCGGATTCCTCGACCGACCCGGAGAGACGCTCCGTGAGGTCGTCTCTGTGCAAGTAGTCGGGCCTTCTGCTCGAGCTAGGATGCCCTCGGGGTGTTTTATTCGAGCTGAAAGGGCCTCAAGAAGTCCTTGCCCGATATTACCCAAACACCAGTCCCCCAGTTTCTAGTCTTTTGAGTGAAACGAGATAAGACTGGAAACTCATTAATGATGGGCCGAATTCACGGCCCTTTACACTTCCCCACGCTTCCCATTTGTCTCCCACTTCAATCATTTCGCATGATGGCGTGGACACGTGGTTGATCCCGACCGTGCGTTTGAAATTCGAAGGACGTTACTTAAAAGGTCGTGTCCCTCGAAACGCACGCCGCCAGTTGAAGGGACGCGACCTCTTCTTTAAAAACCCCCCACTTCTTCACTGTTCCCCCTATTTGCTTACTTTTCGTTCAAACTCAGAATTAATTTGCTCTCCGCTGCTTTCCGCTGCTTACTGGTTTTCTTCTTCCTGTCAAGACGATTTCCAGCCAACCATACTTCTTTTCGTGTTCAGGTACAAGCCACTTTTTCCATTTCTTGCCACCACTCTGCTTCTTCCCCTGCACCCCGTTAGTTTATACCCTTAAGAAAATGTCAAATCCCCAACAAGCCCGTAGGATGTCGCCGGAGGATTCGTCCTCTTCTAGTGAGGCACAACCCCTTAATATAATCCCCGTGAGGGATTCTAGTCCAGAACGGGAATTACCCGCGGCTGAGACTCAGCCGCATCAAAGGGCAAGGACCAGTCAGAGGTCCGAGCGTGGGGAATACCCCATAGATAATATGAGATGTGAAACCACCCAATTGGAATTGGATAGACTTAGGGGCACTTACAACATTCCCGATAGTGTAGTTTTGAGGTTGCTGCAGGGTGAGATTCCCACCGTCTCCCAAGGGTACACGACCATATACTGGAATGCTTCAACGGGGGTTAGGCCGCCTCCAACTTTACTTTGGCCGGGTTCTGTCTAGGTTCCGTCTGCCCTGGGCAATTGAACCCGAATGGGTGGAGGGTCCTTTCCAGACTCTTTGTTTTGTGGAAACGCTATGATTTGGGTGAACCCTCGAGTGGAAAATCGACACCTTTACCACTGAAGTGCAGCTCGAAAGATGCTCGGTTGGTATTACCTTACCTCCAACTTGAAGGGTAAAAGCCCATCACCGATCTCCCGACCTCCGGTGGCAACCGGAAGAGCAAATTCTTCTTCGCTGGGGAGAGTGGGGCAAGTCGCACTCAGTAGCGAGGGGTCGCTCCATCCCGCTGATACTTTTGCACTCCGTGTCGCTTATCCGTCTTGTAGATTTTACTTTTAATTTTCCCGCCAGTGTCCGTTCTCATTACTTTGCTTTGGTCGTGTCTGCAGCCTTCCGGGTGCTTCTATTCGATTGAGGCCGCTCGAGCACGCAGTCATGATCGTTCTACAAACGCGAGCTCGTGCAGGGAGCTGTTGACGCCCCAGAACTTTTTGGAGTCCAATTTAGTACCAAGTGAAGAGATGAGCAGCACGATGCGCGAGATGTTGCATAGGCGAGTGGGGACAGCTGAAGGTGCGAGCACCTCAAAAAGACCTCGAGCAGAGTCGAGTGCTCCTCCTCCTCCTACTCGAGCTGCTTCTTCGGCTCGTCAGACCGAGCGAGTAGAGGAGGGTCCTCCTCGCAGGAGACAAAGGACTGCTGATTCAGCTCGTCCTCGAGCCGGTAATGTGCAGGAACAGAGCCGGCCTGGCCGCTCCGAGCCTTACCTGGGGACCTACAATGAGGAATTGACCAGCGGATTCCTGGATGAGATAGAGTCCTGCACTCCTGATGCACTGTTCAGAATCTTCCAGCAGCTCTCCTCCCAAGCTTTGGCAGCCGCGACCAGACTTAATGAGATAACTCAGGGTTCCCAGGAAGAACTTCGAGCAAAGGTTCAAAGCTTGGAGCAGGCTGTGAGTGAGCTGAAGGAGGAAAATCAAAACCTGCCGGACAAGAATATAAATTTCACAGAGAAGGCAGCAGTGGCCGACTCCAAGGCCTCCGAGCTTCAGAGGAGCCGACCGACACCAAGGACGAATCAAGCATGCTCGGAAGGATCCGGACACTCGAAGTCTTACTACGAGCAGCTCATCGAGGAGAAGCTCGCTCGCCTTCAAGGGCAAATTGACGCTCGAAGGTCCAACTGCCATCGAGTACAACACTCGGGCGGACTCAGTCTACGATCGCCTCATGTATGCTTTGGCAAGGCATACCCCGAGGCCGACATGTCCAAGGTCGAAGGGTATGTAGTCGAATACATGAGCAATCCTCAAGCTCACTTCGTCCGAGCTCCCAATCGCTGAGCAGAGCTCGCTCCTTCTCCTCGCGATGCCCCTCCTTCCGAGTTCCCTCATCGCCTCCTCCTGCGGATGCTCGGACTTCCTCCTCGCCGATGCCGCCGACGTCCCTCCCACTGGTGCTCGCTCTCCTCCTCGCTGCCGAGGATACTTCTTCACTGCATAACTTGGACTCTTTTTTTTTTTTTTTACATATGTAATTATTTCAACGAAATAAAAAGATACATGTTGAATGACTCTTAATGAATGCTCGTGTGCTCACGCTATTGTCTCTTATATTGAATTGACTTCGTAGACGCTTGCTAAATAAAAATTTTCTAAGTGTTGGGCTTTCTATTCTCCTTTATGCCCAAGTGTAATGCTGATTGACCTCTGCATGGTAGAGCTTCGCTTTATATTAGACTAAAAGCCTTATGTTTATTTTACAAGTTCATTTAACTTGCTCGAGCCTACATTTGGCTCTTGCTTGATACTGTCCTGCCTAGAGCTTAGGCTTAGGGACTTTTGGCCTTAGCATTATTCATGGACCTCTTTCACTCGTGATGAGCTTTTCCAGCAATCGTCCAGACTCTAGGACTTAGGCTTTGGAGTTTCGACCAAGGAGCTCATCTTGATCTTCCGCTCGGCCTTTAACCGACCCAAGCTTCTTCTGTCAGAACTCCCGCTCGGCCTCGCAATTGACCCAAGCATGGCACCGTCCCGCCTAAGACTTAGGCTTTGGGACTTCCGCCAAGGAGCTCTTCTGATCTTCCGCTCGGCCTTTTAATCGACCCGAGCTTCTTCGTCAGAACTCCCGCTCGGCCTGCAATTGACCCAAGCATGGCACCGTCCAGCCCTAAGACTTAGGCTTTGGGACTTCGGCCGTGGAGCTCTTCTCGATCTTCCGCTCGGCCTTTTAATTGACCCGAGCTTCTTCTAGCGTTACTCCTGCTCGGGCCTGCAATTGACCCAAGCATGGCACCGTCCCGCCTAAGACTTAGGCTTTGCGACTTCTGGCCACGGAGCTCTTCTTGATCTTCTGCTCGGGCATTTTAATTGACCCAAGCTTCTTCTGCTAGAACTCCTGCTCGGGCCTGCAATTGACCTAAGCATGGCACCGTCCCGCCTAAGACTTAGGCTTTGGGACTTCTGGCCAGGGAGCTCTTCTTGATCTTCTACTCGGACCTTTTAATTGAGCCGAGCTTCTTCTGGCATTACTCCTGCTCAGGCCTGCAATTGACCCAAGCATGGCACCGTCCTGCCTAAGACTTAGGCTTTGGGACTTTTGGCCACGGAGCTCTTCTAGATCTTCCGCTCGGGCCTTTAATCGACCCAAGCTTCTTCACGAACTCCCGCTCGGGCCTCGCATTGACCCAAGCATGGCACCGTCCCGCCTAAGACTTAGGCTTTGAGACTTCGCCAAGGAGCTCTTCTTGATCTTCCGCTCGGCATTTTAATTTACCCAAGCTTCTTCTGCAGTAACTCCCGCCGGGCTCGCAATTGACCTAAGCATGGCAACCGTCTCGCCTAAGACTTAGGCTTTGGGACTTCGGCCGTGGAGTCGTTCTTGATCTTCTACTCGGGCCTTTAATTGACCCGAGCTTCTTCAGCGCTACTCCCGCCAGCCTCGCAATTGACCCAAGCATGGCACCGTCCCGCCTAAGACTTAGGCTTGGGACTTCCGCCCATGAGCTCTTCTTGATCTTCTACTCGGGCCTTTAATCGACCCAAGCTTCTTCGCTATAACTCCCGCTCGGGCTCGCAATTGACCTAAGCATGGCACCGTCCCGCCTAAGACTTAGGCTTTGGGACTTCCGCCAGGAGCTCTTCTCGATCTTCCGCTCGGCATTTTAATTTACCCAAGCTTCTTCACTGTAACTCCCGCCGGGCCTCGCAATTGACCTAAGCATGGCACCGTCCCGCCTAAGACTTAGGCTTTGGGACTTCGCCGTGGAGCTCTTCTCGATCTTCCGCTCGGTCTTTTAATCGACCCGAGCTTCTTCATGTAACTCCCGCTCGGCCTCGCATTGACCCAAGCATGGCAACCGTCCCAGCCTAAGACTTAGGCTTGGGACTTTCGGCCGTGGATCTCTTCTGATCTTCCGCTCGGCCTTTAATTGACCCAAGCTTCTTCTCAGTAACTCCCTGCCGGGCCTCGCACTGACCCAAGCATGGCACCGTCCCGCCTAAGACTTAGGCTTTGGGACTTCGGCCACTGAGCTCTTCTTGCTTCCGGTCTTCATTTTGAACTTACATTATGAATGTTTTTCTTATTCTCATATACATTTATACTTTTACATATCCCATCTTGGGATGAAATCTTACATTAACACTTCACAAATACAAGGAGACTTCATCGGAAATATTTCCTCGTGAGTTAGTGCGCTCCATGGCCTCTTAACCTCTCGTCCGTCTCGGATGAGCTAGCCCAGATGCTCCTCGGTCCCGCTAATCGAGTGACTCGATAAGGGCCTTCCCAATTAGGTCTTAGTACACCTTGCCTTGGGTCCTTCGTGCTTTGGTTGACTTTCCTCAAGACCCAATCACCCACTCGAACCGCTGAATGTGTACATTTTGGTTGTAATAACGAGCCACCCTTTGTTGATATTCCGAGATTTTAGCAGCTACCTTTCTCTCTTCTCTTCCAAAGAAGTCCAAACCTGCACACATCCGCTCGTTGTTTTGCCCCTCGTCAAGTGTTCCGTCCGATGTGTCCCATTCCTATCTCAGCAGGAACCACTGCTTCGTGCCCAAACGCTAAGGAGAATGGAGACTCTCCAGTAGCTGTTTTGTGTGTGGTTCTGTAAGCCCACAAGACACTAGGCAACTCGTCCACCCAGGCTCAATTTTACTCGCCTAGTCTTGTCTTTAGGAGACGTTTTATAGTTTTATTTATGGCCTCAACTTGCCCATTGGCCTGCGGGTGTGAGGGAGAACAAAACTTCAATTCTATCCCCGTGATCTCGCGTAAGTCTCTGAACTTGCCATTATCAAACTGCCTCCCATTATCGGTGACTAACGCATGAGGGATCCTATACCTGCAAATCACATTCTTCCAAATGAAGTCAGTGGTTTTACCTTTCGTGATGCTGCTTAAGGCTCCCACTTCGACCTATTTGGTGAAGTAATCAATCGCCACTATGGCATGGGTGGCGGATGCTTCCCTTCCAGCAATGGTCCGATCAAATCAATCCCCATCGAGCAAACGGCCATGGCGAATTCATCACCGTAAGATTCTCCGGAGGCTGAGTTAAGTAGTTGGCAAAGCTCTGGCAATTCTTGCAGCTTCTTGTCTTCTCTTGAGCATCTTGATGCATGCGAGGCCAGAAATATCCTTGCCTCAAGGCCTTGAAAGCCAAGGACCTCGCGCCAGAATGATTTCCACAGACTCCCTCGTGTATCTCTCGGAGGACATAATCGGCCTCCTCTTGGTCTAAACACCGCAGCAAGGGGAGAGTGTACCCCCGCCTATATAAGACCCCATCAATGAGAGTGTACCTGGCTGCTTTGCACCTCAACTTCCTTGCCTACTTCTTATCGGCCGGTACTGTCCCTTCCTTGAGGTAAGAGATGATCGGCTCCATCCAGGTGCTGCTCGTCGATAGACTCATCACCTCGTCCTCCTGCTCGATGCTCGAGCAGGTCTTCATTTCCAAAGGGATAGCCTTTGGAAACTTGGGGTCTGATGCGGCTGCCATGCGAGCTATCATATCCGCTCGAAAATTCTTCCCGCTAGGGATCTGCTCCACCTCGACAGCTCGGAAATTCCCATTACCGCCTCGACCTTCCGAGGTATGCGTCCATCTTCTCCCTTGGCCCGAAGCTCTCGCCGAGGTGATTCGCTACCAACCGCTAGTCCTGCTCAAGCTTTACCTTTTCCGCTTTACTATCGAGGCGAGCTTCAATCCTCGCTATTACAGCCTTCAGACTCGACTCGATTATTGGTGACTTCGAATTCTAACTTCACAGCGTATTGCATCTTAGCCCCTTCTGAACTTAGGAGCATAACTCCTGCTCTTGCTCCCTGACTTCCGCAGGATCCATCTACTATGACTACCCAGGTGTTGGTCAAGGCCCGTGAGCTCAGTGTGGGCTCGCTCTCCGTCTCCTCATCCCTCGCTGCACTCGACCACGAAGTCGACCAAGGATCGTGCTTTTATGGCCGTCTGGGGCTGGTAATTAATGTCAAACTCGCTCAGCTCCACCGACCATTTTACCAGCCTTCCAGAAGTTTCAGGTTTGCACAGAGTTTGCCTAAATGGTTGGTTAGTTAGAACCATCACTGAATGTACCTGAAAATAAGGCCTCACTTTCGGTCACGTGACTGTGGCTAGTGCCCACTTCTCCATGGGTGGATACCGAGTTTCGCTTCTAAGCAACGCCTCGCTCGTGTAATAAACATGGCATCTGCACTCGATTCCTCCCTTACCGTAATCGAGCTCGTTGCCCATCGGGATACGACCAAGTATAGAAACAAGACTCTCCCGCTCGAGGTGTTGACAGAATCTGAGCTTTCAACAAATACTCTTTCAATCACTGGAACGCCGCCTCGCATTCAGAGGCCCACTTTGTCTTCCCGCCTTCTTCATTTCCTGAAGAAGACCCAAGACTTATCCGTGGCTCGAGATACGAACTCGCTGAGGGACGCCAGCTTGCCATCGACTCTATATCTCTTTGAGGTCGCATGGGACCTCATTTCCACCATCGCCCTTATCTTCTCCGGATTGGCCTCGATCCCCCTGTGACTCACCATGAAGCCTAAGAATTTTCCCGAACCCACTCCAAAAGCACATTTCTCTGGGTTTAGCTTCATTCGGTACTTTCTTAAGAGTGTGAAGGTCTCCTCTAGATGCCTTACATGTTCCTCTGCGTCTTTAGACTTGGTGATCATGTCATCTACATACACCTCCATAGTTCGACCGATCAATGGCTTGAAGACCTTGTTTACTAGCCTCTGATACGTCGCCCCTGCATTCTTTAGGCCGAAAGGCATGACCTTATAGCAGTACAGTCCCTGATTGGTGATGAAGGCTGTAAACTCCTCGTCCGGTCGGTGCATGGGAATTTGATTATATCCCGAGAATGCATCCATGAAACTGAGCAACTCGTGCCCTGCCGTAGAGTCCACTAGTTGATCTATCTTCTGTGAGTGGAAAGCTATCTTTCAGGCGTGCCTTGTTCACGCCTCGTGAAGTCAACACACATTCTCCATTTCTCGCTTGCTTTCTTCACCAACACCACATCTCGAGATCCATTCGGATAAGATACCTCCCGTATGAATCCCGCTTAGCAGCCTTCTCAACCTCGCAGCTGATGGCTTCTGCACCTCTTCCGGTTGACGATCTTCTCTTTGCCTCACCGGCTTAGCATCTCTCTGCATCGCTAGCCTGTGACACGCCACTCCTGGGTCGATTCCAGGCATATCCTCGTGCGTCCATGAAAACACATCTGTGTGTGCTCGCAGACATTCCACCAGCTTTTCCTTCAATGGCTCGCTAAGGCCCGAGCCTATTCGGACTTTCTTCCTGGGTCTCCTGCTCTCACCTCGACCTCCTCCAACTTCTCGGCCGGCTCTTGCCTTCCGTTCTTCGAGTCCCCCCTCGTATCCAACGAGGTTATCTGCATAGTCTCTTTGGCAGCTACAAAGATAGCAGCTCCTCGCTACCCTTTGGCCGCCTTTTATGACTCCTACGGCCCCATTTACTCGATATTTTAGGGCCAAGTAGTGGGTGGATAAGCACGACCGGCCGATCCTCATAAATGCCCTCCCTAGAATTGCTTGATATGGGCTGGTTTCATCTACTACCACGAAATCCAGCATCATGTTCTTCTCGAAAGGCTTCGAGCCCATGGTTACTGCCAACTTGATGATTCCTAGAGGTATCGCCTTTCCTCCCGAATCCCTTCAAGGAAGTGCTCAGATGCTCGAGGCTCGCACTGCTATTCCTAAATCCTCGAGTGTGGATTTGAAAAGAATATCTACCGAGCTCCCCGAGTCAACCAGTATTCGGTCAGCTTCCTTATTCGCTACATTGGCTTTTACCACCAGGGCATCTTCGTGGGGGTACAGCACCCCCTCCTCGTCTTCATCTGTCCACATGATTGGCACCTGCCGAACCTTGTCCTTCTTGGCAGCAAGAGCAGTGAACGAGACTTCTCACGGCAATGCAGATATCTGCAATAGTTTTTCTGGCCCTGTTGGAACTTCCGCCATCGCTGGCCCACCCGAAATTACTCTCGTGGATGGTTGCTCCGTGTCTATTTCGTAAGCCCGGTCACCTTCCTCAGGCTATTGTTCAACTACCGGGTGCCCTCCTTCTACAAACTCATCCAGGTACCGATTCCTAACTAAATCCTCCACCTGGTTTTTCAAATCACGGCACTGTGATGTGGTGTGGCCGTGATCTCCATGGAAACGGCAGAATTGCCCCCTGTTCCGCTTGCTAGCCGGTTTGGTCATCGGCGTCGGAGGGCTTAGTAGCCCTCGCTCCTCAGCCACTTGAAGTATCTCTTCAAGAGATACCTTCAGCCTCGATAATCTGCTCAGTAGCGTGGCTTTGTTCCACCACTCAGTATCGCCCTATTCCTTGGGAAACTTCTCGGTGGGGATGGCAATGAACGATCAGTTCTATTGTGGCTCACCTTAGGTCTGCTGGGTGGCTGATTGCGGGATGTGTGGCCATCATGACGCCTGTACTCTCTGTGATCCCGGCCCGGAGACCTGCGAGGTGGCAGGGGGACCATCCGTGGTGGGGGAGCTCTCTGATATGTGTTGTACAAGGCAACCCGGTCTCTTGCTGCCTTTGGAGCTTGTGTCCCTCGGGCAGGACCCCTTTTCTCCTTCCTCCTTGCTCCATCGACTTGCTCACTCCTCGCTTGGCGCTTTTTCTTCTTCGATTACCATATCCACTTTTACTCGCTCATACGCTGTCTCGAATATGAACGGATCGAAGGACTCGCAGATTATACCATGGTCTCCCATCCGGATGCCGTCCTTTAATCCTCTCAAGGCTTCGGGATGGTTGAATGCACCAAGATCTAGGACCGATCTATGGTATCTTCCGACAAACTCCTGAGGATTCCCTTCTTTCCGCCTCACTCCGACGACTCCATCATGTCATCCTCGGGGTTATCGCGCCCTGAATTGCTTCTGCGAACTCCCCGCACATCTGCTCAAAGCTCAAGATGCTTCCCGCTGGAGTCTCGCAGTACCATTCCCTCGCTCTTCCTTCCAGGTGAGTGGAAGGCCCGCGACCTCCGGTCACGACAATCCTTGCACCCCGGCCATGTCGCTGAACCACTCTATGTGCACTAACGGATCACTTTTTCCCGAGAATTTCAGATCCGGGAAGCGGAAGTCACGTGGGATCGTGACACTCATGATCTCCGCCGAGAGTGGAGATTCGTTATCCAAAGATTATTCTCCAACTGGGCTCTTTCCGCTCCCGGAGGTCTTCCACAACTTAGTGCTAACCTCACGACCTCTCCCTCCAACTCTTCCGCGAGAGGTTGGGGTCAGGTCTCTGTAAGTGCCGACGGGACCCCTTTCCTCCATGTTTGTTTCTTCCTCATCTGCAACATTCGGTGCCCTAGGTCTTGGGCTTCATCTCCTACATTTTCCCGAACTGGAGCATTTCCTCACTGGACTCCGGACATCATTACATGCTTTTCTCCGTCCTCCCCGAGTTCTTGCAATAGGGAGGTCAGAGTCTCCATCTGCTTCTCCATCCGATCCATTCTATCCTGGATCTCCCTATTCTGGGCCTCATTGGCCACTTCTCTCAAAGTCACCGATTCTTCTGGACTTACTCCTCTTCACTGCTTCCCTCATCGTCAGCGCTGTGTCTTGAGTGTATTAGGAAATCAGGCTTTTTGTGCCGATCCCCACAGACGGCGCCAAAAGATGTTGATGCTGTTTTTCCCGCGTGTTTTCAAACAGTGCTTCGAGCCTCCAAATAGTGCCTCGATCCTTCAACCAGCTCGAGACTATCTACGGTATCCTCAGCTCGCTATTAGCTCGAGCTCGAGCTCGAGTAGGACTATCTCCTTCTTCCTGTTCCGCTGTCTTTTCCAGAACGGTGATCTTCCGAACCTGTACTCACGTAAAACGAGGTCGGGGTCGCCGGCGTGTTCCGCGAAACCCTCCGACGCTCAAGTCAAGAATCGGGTTGTTCTTTTTGGTATCTCCTTTAATGAAGGAGACCAGAAAGATGAAAGGGATATTTTTCGCCCTCCCTCTTTGAATGAATAAAAGATGTTTCCAGAGAATCTGGATCAGAGAAATTGGACTCGGAAGAACCTGTATATGCTTACGGATCCTTTTTCAATTAGATTTTCCAACCTCTTTTGTGGATCAAAGTTGCCAACCCCTGTAACGTACCCCTTCGTTTCCTTTTATACTCCGTTTTTTCCCGCTCTTTCCATTTCCAGGCCGTCCACTCCCATGTTGGTGGTGTCTGGGTCCCTCTGACAGCCGGGATTGGCCCAATATTCCCTGGGGATGCGTGGCTGTCTCCTTAATCCTGTTCACGTGGCCAGACCACCATGTCGGAAGTGTGTGCTAGGAATGATAACGCCGTGGGGGCATGTGCCGGCCATCGGCAATAGTACCGCCACCATACCACGTGGGGCCCTGGTCTGACATTAAAGGTGTGCCGAGATTCCGAGAGAACGGCCTGGGCCGCCTGGCCGGGTCTTACATTCCTTTCGTCTCGTGACTGGTGCAACCCAATTGTGCTCGGGGACATGATCTCTGCGAGCAGGAGAGAAATGCTCAGCTCTCGACCTTGACCGACTCGACCGGAATGGGCGACCTCGAGCATATATGAGCTCTGGGCTCGGCGGCTCTCGTGCCTCGACCTCGACAGCTCAGATCGAGGCGATGCACCTTGAGCAGGCAAATGAGTGCTCGGGGCTCGAGCGGCTCTGGATTCCTCGACCTGACCCAAGAGAGACGTTCCGGTGAGGTCGTCTTTGTGCAAGTAGTCGGGCCTTCTGCTCGAGCTAGGATGCCCTCGGGGTGTTTTATTCGAGCTGAAAGGGCCTCGAGAAGTCCTTGCCCGATATTACCCAAACATTAGTAATATTTAATAACAGAATAATTGAACTATTTAAATTGCATCGTATTAAAATATATATACAATAATATTATACATTTTAAATTTTTTTATTCTAAATAACTATCTTAAATAATGTAGCATTAATCAATTGGTTGGTAAAATTAAAGTGGATTAATTATATTATCTTACCAACTAATTAATAAATATCACATAATTTGGGATGGTTATTTAGGATAAGAAATTTAGGATGTGTAGTATTACCAATATATGTATTGGATAAATGATTTTATTATTGAAAGGGTAGCAAAAATATGGGTTGTTGGTAATTGAAAAAAAAATTAATTACTATAAAATAAATAATAATGTTGACCCAAATTCTTGACATAAATTAGTCTAAAAAAAATTAATCTGCATAAAATGTCAGAAGCTATTAATAAACATGTATCGTTGATTTGTGACAGAATTATAATATTATGCAAGCATAAAGTTTATTTGCCACGTCAAATGCCATGTTTACAAAATGAGATGCTATGTCATTTGCCATGTTAGATGTCATGTAAGTAAAGAATTGTAACACAATTTCTTGATATAAATATTTTTTTACTAATTATTGAATTTTTTGTCACTAGATTCTTACAGGGACCTTTTCGACAGAATAAAATTATATTAGTGACATGATTTGTGACAATTATTCTGTCAAAAAAACCCAATTTTGTTGTAGTGTAATAAATGAGATATTTTAAGGCCACTCCTGCAAAAACGAGATACCATGGAGCAAATTATTATTCTCATTATGGGGTACAAGAGAAGATAAAGATTCAGCATATAAAATAAAAAGATAAGTGGAAAGATGACACCCTTGTCGCAAACCTGAGGCTAAACCACACCTCTGGCTTCACCATTGATGAGGAAAAAGTAGGTTGATGATGTGATGCATTTCATAATAAGATTCACCCACTTGTTAGAGAAACCCAACTTACGTATAATACGTTCCAAAGAGCACCACTCAGTTCTATCATATGCTTTACTAATGTCAAGTTTGAAGGCCATAAGCCAATGCTTCCCTTTCCTACTACTGTTTCAACGCAAGCACTTACTGGCAATTATCACATTATCTGCAATGTGATGTTGACGCATAAAAGCTGACTGATTAGGGGATATGATTTGGTCCAATATAAGTTCCAATCTGCTAGTAATACGCTTAGACACAATTTTGTAAATAATGTTGCATAGGCTTATAAGCCTGTATTTGCCTTTTGTTTTTTAGAATTAAGGCTACGTAATTATGATTTAGATGAGACAAATCACCATCCTTGTTAAGAATATGGAGGTAGATTGCAATGACTAACCTTCTCAAAGAGTCCCAATGCCTTGAAAAAACACCCCTGACAGTCCTCATTCGAAAAAGGTCTTCGTTAACTACTTCATTTGAGAAATCCTTCTCCAGCATTTGATTCATCTCATCACTAACATGCACATATAGATACTTCAATGACTAGAGGTTAACAAGGTAGTGAAGTAATTGTAAATTTCGTTCTCAACATTTTTAATGTCTTCCTTCCAACAATTATTCACATCCAACAATCTATCAATTAGATTTCTTTTCCTCCTCTCTGAAGCCTTCGCATGAAAATATCTAGCTTTTCTATCATCTTCATGTAACCATAGTGCCTTCGACCTCTGCCTCCAGTAAACCTCTTCATATCTAAAAGACTCATCCAGCTGCTGCTTCACTTCCTTGATAACTTTAGAAATCTCTAGTGAGACTGATTTCAACTGATTCAGCGTCATTAAAAGGGACCTCATACGACTCCTACCTTTTCCAAACTTCTTCATGCTCCATTATTGTAATTAGTCTTCAGTTATATTAGCTTTAATCATACAATTAGAGATAGGATCACAACACAACTAGGTTCACTGCTTCCTTCGCATACTTATTTAACGAGCTCACGACAATCATCATAATAGCACTAAAATTCTTCAAAATAAAAACGGTTCTGCTCAACGCCTTCGTTTTTCGACCAGCAGTGTTCCCTCTTCCAAAACTCAATTAGAACTGGAAAATGGTCAGAACCACATGCCTCAAAATGTGAAACTGTTAATCTTCCAAACATGTTTTTCCATCTTAAAGTAGCCATAAGCCTGTCTAGTTGCTCCATTATTAAATCATCATCATCTCATCCGTTAGACGATGTATAAGGGATTGTTCAGAAACCCAAATCCAACAAGTCATAGTCATGAGGAGCTTCTTGAAAATCATACATTACTGTTGAGTTGTAAAATCGACCCCTCGCTTTTTCTTCCCATCTAAGAAGAGGTTTGGGATAGCCTGTGTAATATACATGTTCTGGATAGCCATAGATGCCCGTAAATGTATATCCACCTCGTCAATATGATGATTGTACGACACTATGTCAAGATCAATTTTTGATGTCCAAAATAAGGCCAAACCACCACTAGTCCTGTTCTATTCACTGAAAGTAAACAATCAAAATGAAGTTTATATTTTAACACCTCTATATGCTTGTAAGAGAGTTTAGATTCACTGAAAAAATTATCCCTGGCTTACAACTACGGACAACTTTCTTCAATGCTCAGAGAGTTAAGGGGTTCCCAAGTCCTCGTCGTCGTTGCTGCTGGCAAGGCTGGAGTCCAGCACCTGTCTTACCATTCCATAGAGTAAGGCTAAACATTGAGGGCACACTGGAAGTGAAAAAGGTGAGACAGAGACATTAACCCTTTCGGAAGTTGCCTAATTTTATAAGAATTTGATAAAACAATAGTATCCTCTCTTAACTTTTTTTGTTTTCATCTCTTTTTATTTTTTAATAATTAATCAAATATATATATTTATTAAAAAATTAATATAACTATCACATTTTTAACTAATTATTAAAAAATAAACACAATTAAAAAAAAAATAATTGTCCTTAATAAAGACATGGCTTCTTGTTGGTTGGGCTTTATTGCCATTTCAAGCCATGATCTATGTTTTAGCTTCTACTTTTCTAGCCTTGTACTTCCATTTCTTGGGCAGGCATTGATTCCTTCTGTTTTTTAATGTGGTTTGGGCCTACTAGTTAATTGGACAAGTATAATTGGTTTGGTCCTTATTAGAAGTCGGACTATTAGCACCCTCTATTATCCTCTTAAAACCCGTTTTCTAAATACACCCTACTTAATAATTAAAAATATTACATAATTTCTATTAACACCCTTTTTAATTCCACACATAATACTACATCACTCTTTTCACTAAACAAATCCCATTCATGATATCTCTTTTCTTAATTTCTTTAGGTATTTAAACAAAAATTTCCGTCTTTTTATTAATGTTAACCGTGCATCTACTAAAGAAGATTGTGGTATATATTTTTTTTTTATAGAAAAAGATAATAGTCAATAACATTTTTTATTTATTATTTTTATGACAGGATGTCGAGGGATAGGCATTGGTTCGGTTCGATTTGGTTTTAGAATAAACTGAAAAATTCGGTTCGGTTCGAATTGAAAATTTAAAAAAACCAAAAATCATTTATGAAAAATAAAAATCGAACCGAAACTGAAAGTTCGGTTTAGTTCAGTTTCTGTTTTTCGGTTCGGTTTCGGTTTTCCAGTTTGGTTTTGGTTTTTCTGTTCGATTTCGGTTTTTTAGTTCGGTTATTCTCAACGGTTCAGTTTTTTATATTTTGAACCCTATACCTCTCATATAAATCTACAAATTTTTAATTTCATTAATCACTAATATTCATTAAAATATACTATCAAGTACTACCACCACTAAATCATTCATCATAATCAGCAGATTAACTTATACAATCCATAACTCTATACCATAAAAATAAAAAAAATATAATCAACCATAAAAGCTAGTGCAACATAAAAATTAAAAATCATCCTTACTCCCTTTTTTCACCATCTCCATTCTCCTGTAACTTTAACAACTTCCAAGTTCCAACATCCACACACTTCTTAACTTAAATCTACATAAATAAAATTAAAAATGAGTAAAATAAGCATAAATATAACTACAAAAATTATATATTAAATTTGTATAAGTGAATAAGTGATACCTATTATTCTAAAACATCACTTAATTGTCAATTGATCCTTTGTTGCTTGTGTTAGTAATGGTCTCACAAATTCTACAAAGAAATAAAATTAATGTATGAGAACAATATTTATAATAATGAACACTACGAATAAATTATTCAAATTCCAAAGTTAACAAATCATGTTATTACCTGCTTCAACAACTTCATAAAATTCAGTTTCTTGCTCAGTTGGTTCTATTATGCGATCTCCGAAAAGAGTTGATCGAAGCCAATTTTGAGTGCAAATTAAGGACTCAACTGTTTTAGGAGTCAAAGAACTCCTAAATGGGTCGAGAATGCAACTCCCAGTGCTAAATGCCAACTTCAAAGCAACGGTAGAAACTGGAATTGCCAAAATATCATTGGAAATTTGAGACAAAATTGGATATCCATGCCAATTCAAACTCCACCAATTCAAAATATCAAAATTGTCACCCATCATTTCTGTTTTATCTGACAAGTATCTTTCAACCTCATTTTGCCCACAATATCCATCTTGTATACTGACTTTCATTTTTTTATATTGTGCAAAAGGATCAAGAGAACTAGAGTCAGCACATTTACTAATTCCACTGGTTTGAACCATGCAACTAGTCTTAACAACACTGTTTGGATCACCAGAATTGTAGCTTTGATAAAGCTTCATCATTAACTTTTTAAGGCTATTACACAACTCCTCAACCTTCTTAGTTTCATACAAACTGTTAAAACACCATATAACAAAGTCTATTTTACATCGAGGATCAAGTACTGCTGCTAATATCAATAACATGTTGACCTTCTCTAAATTATCACCCCAATATTTAGTAAATTTTGTTATCATAGGCTTAACCTTGTAACTTAGCAAACATCTTCACTATCATCAAGAGACTTCAAATGAATATGAACTTTCCACATCTCATTCAAATAATTATTAGCAGTCACAAATTTAGAACTACTAAATTTCAAGGTCACATCATAAAAGATGGATAAGAATTTGACTAACCTTGTTGCATTGTCTCAATCTTCTTCCATCGGTGGCCTTGCCTTATTCTTTTTGTTCTCGCTCTCATCATCTCCGTCAACTCCGAACCAGTTAACATAATGGCCATCTTCATCTTTCAATCTATCAAATGCTTTTTTAAATTTCAATGCAGATCTCAACATTGAGAATTCACAAGCTAAAGCACTTTACCAATGGGCTTATAGCCTAGTGGGAGAACCCTTGCACTCACAATGTTGAGAGTAAGGGTTCGAGCTCCTATAAGAGTTAAAAAAAAAAAAAGCTAAAGCATTTTAATTTTCATCAATTTTAGGTTTCATTTTTTTATACACAGGACTGCGTATATTCAAATGAGTTCTTAAGTTAGAAGTTCCTTTAATACTTTTTCATGCATACTCCTTCTTACAATATCTACACTTCACTTTTATTCCTTCAGGTAGTTTCAAAAATGATTCCCAAACGTCTGATCTCAAACGTCTACCTGCTCTTTCATTTTGAACACCATCCTCCAAATTGTCTTTCATAATCTTCTCTACATCATTATTATTTTCTTCCATCTACACACAAACCTTACTGCAATCAATGTATAATAAATAAAAATAAAATAACTTACAAAGTGGGTATAATAAAAATATAAAAATAATTCTATAAATTATTAATTAATATTATTCTCATTTTACAGCAAATCAATTAATTAAATCTCAAATACCCTTCAACCCATTTTCATATTAATAATATACTCATGTAAATTTTATAATATTTTTAATAATACTTTTATTGCCTAAGAGGCTAAGAGAATTCTTGCGAATTATATATATTTCAATCTCTAATTCTCTATCCATAATAAGCCCCAACAAAATAAAAAAATTTTAAAAAATAATAATAAGATAAGTAATAATCAATAAAGTTTGATAATTTTATAATAAAATATAAATTTTTTAATTTCATTTGGAGAGTAATTTAAAAAAAAAATGACTCACAAGCGGGTTAAATGTAGCTTGGCAATAGAGTGACCATTGATATTTTGACTTTTTGTTGGCTGTTGAGAACTGAAAATCATGAAGAAGGGAAGGAAAAAGTAAAAATAAATAATTTTAAAATATATTTTTGATATTGGGTGGTTGTTTTTAATTGATGTATAGTGGTAGTTTTGTAAATTTCAATGAAGGTATTAGTATTTCCTTTTATTCTATATCAGGTTATATAGCTCGATACAACCCACTAATAAATTTGCCTTTGAAAACACCATGAGGCACAATATTTATAGTATCTAATTGTATTTTAATTACTTCTTTGATTTATATATTTTCTTAAGTATTATGTAACTTTCTTTATAATTTGTTAAAAAATATTTTATCTTGTGATAAATTTCATATTTGAAAGGGAATTTAATTTACCGCAATGTAAACAAATTTCTTACCATGGCTTCGTCCGATCTCTTTTTATACATTTTTGTGGTAAACCCTCCTTTAGGTTAAGGAATTGCGGAATTGGATCCCTTTCTATAAGATTGCTAGAATTCTCTAGTGCTACAAGGTAAGGATATGAGCTACAGTTGTGATACTTCTCTATAATGTATAAGAACATCACCTTCCCTCGTAGGTAAGATTCACCTTCCCTCGTAGGTAAGATTCATATCCTTGTAAAGTTTGAATTGTCTTTCTTATGGGTCCGCTTATAATAGTGAGCTGTATGTAATAAATCGCATTTTAATTCTTTATTCTAAAATTGAAAATTGAATGACTGTTGGATAAGAACATAAGCAATCCAACGGTGGACACATTTTGCTCTTATAACCAGTTACCGAACAATTATTAACAGGCAGTTATGACAGGTAATTTCACATAGGCACCTCACTGTCAACTGAATTTCAAAATAATCAATTCAAATTAGAAAACTATCAAACATCCCTTCAACTTTGCATGAAAAATATGCTTAAAATATGTAATTTCTAAGCAAATGAGAATAATATTTATATTAATGTAAATCATAAACTAATCATATTATTTTTTCATTAAAAATTATTTGAAATATTTTGTATTAATTTTATGATGGTACAATACAGTTCAAATGATTAAATATTTAAAAGAGAAAAACTCATAATGTAGACTCAGGAAATCACTGCTTGCTAATATAGAAAGTAAAATAACTTTCCATCCAACTGTCAGATAGTTCTCAAATAAATCTATTATTGATAATACTAAGCTATATAATTACCAATAAAATATTATAAGTACTACTAATTAATATTAATAGTACAATTAGATCATTGTATAAGGACAATATGAAATATGTAAATATTTGAATAATACTCACAAATAATCTTATGCAAATTATTTCATGCAAACTTATGTGAAATCAAGTAAATTATTGCATGTAGCATATCGTATTTATTCATTTGTGTTATATTATTTTTATGTTTACATTTATTCACTATTTTCAAGCCACAACAATTTCTATAAACATTTGTAATAGACATTTATATAAATAATATTAATATTTGATCACAAGTTAACAGTGTGATCATGATTAATGAAATTATAACACAACTTTATTATTGATGTTGTTAATAGGTATCATTGTTAGCCATTATTATTATTATTACTAAAGTCAGTTTGTCACATAAGTAAAATCTTAGTTAATTAACTTAATAAGTTAAGAAAAATGATATGCATTACCCAAATGAATTCCACGTTAGTTAACTAACCAACTAATTAACTTTTCAACTTTTGTTTCAATTGTTACGTTTGCTTTCTTGAATCTTTAATTTTCTACACAAACAATAATGTTGATGTGGTTTTCTGCGTGCTCTCAAATGGTGTCAAAACTCCTGCTCACGGGATGCTCGAGCAGGAATGCTTGCCAACCTCAATTCTCCTCTATTTACCGAAACAGCGATCTCCTCGAGCCTGTACTCACAAAAAACAAGGTTAGGGGTCGCCGGATATTTTTTCGGCGAAAACCCTCCGACACTCAAGTCAGTGATCGGGTTATTCTTTTTTGTATCCCTCTTTCTTAGAGAGATCGGAGAAATAAAATGATTTTCTGATCAAAGTGGTCGTAGCTCAAAAATGATAAAACCGTGAGAAAGAAGAAGAATCTGAAAATTCTGGAACCCCCTCAACTTACACGTCGGTTTCCTTTTATCCTTCATTTTTTCCGCTTTTTCTTCCTCCGGGGTTATCCGCTCCCGCGTTAATGGTGTCTGGGCCCCTTTGACAGCCGAGATTACTACGCCATATCCTAGGAATGCGGGATACCAGGTGGGTATGGGTTCCCATGGCCTAATTATGGTGTCGGGCATGCGCGCACGAAATCATGACACTGTGGGGGCGTGTGCTGGCCATCGGTAACAGTCACGATACCATACCACGTGGGGAATTGGCCAGGCATCGATCGTCGCGTTGAGTCGCTGGAGAGACGGGTCAGACTGTCTCGAACCGGCTGTACTTGAATCTTGCATCCACTTCGTTCCATCACTGATCGGGATAGGTCGTACCTGGGGGTTTGAAGACCTCGAGCAGAAGAAGGAGCTCGGGGCTCGACCAGTCTTGAGGTCCTCGACCTTGACCAGGTTTGACGCTTAGTAAGGCTGTCTTCGTGCCAACGGTCAAATATTCTGCTCGAGATGGGCTGACCTCGAGGTCTTTTACTCAAGCTGGATTGGCCTCGAGGAGACTTGCTTGATATTATCCAAACACTAGTCCCTTTGTTTCTAGTCTTTGGAGTGAAGCGAGATAAGACTGGAAACTTCTTGTCTGGGCTGGCTTCCCGTGTTGAGCCGTCTTCCGCTTCCATCACTTCATATTTAATGCAAGACACGTGGATGGATCTGGGCCGTGCATTTGAATTTTGAAGAGACTTTACTTGAACAGTCGCGTCTCTTGAGATGCGTGCCGTCTGCTGAAGAGATGCACTTTTCCCTTTAAAAATCCTCGAATTCTTTACTGTGCTTCCTATTGTCCATCTTTGCTCAAATCAAAATTTAATCGCTTGCAAGTGCTTCTCATCTTCTTCCTTGTCGTCGCTGCCATTTCCCATCATCAACTCTTTCTCAGGTATAAACCTTTTCTCTCTTCTCGTTTCTGTTCTATTCTTCATTTATTTCGGGTTTCCGATTCCCATCTAGTAGATTGTGTCCATAAGAAACATGTCAGACACTCAGCAACCCCGTAGAATGCTATCCGAAGAATCATCCTCTTCGAGTGACTCTTAAC
The DNA here is from genome assembly GCA_025617385.1 of Murraya koenigii. Classification (NCBI taxonomy): domain Eukaryota; kingdom Viridiplantae; phylum Streptophyta; class Magnoliopsida; order Sapindales; family Rutaceae; genus Murraya; species Murraya koenigii. The sequence goes on from CM046814.1 coordinate 13,924,559, forward strand.
CCATTAGGATGGTCCCGTAAGAGACTCAAGTCCTGAGGGGGTTTTACTTGTGGCAGAGACCCAGCCGCAACAGGGGGAAAGGGTTAGCCAAGGGTCGGAGAGTGGGTGGCTCCCCATTAATCACATGAGGTGTGAAACTTCACACCCAGACCTGGACCAGCTTAGGGACACCTACTACATACCGGCTAGTGTGGACTTGCGGGTGCCCGGTAAGGGTGACATGCCCAGCCGTCCTCCCCGAGGGTATGTCACTTTCCATATGGAGTGCTTTAGGTGGGGGGTTAAGTTGCCTCTTCAGCCTTACTTTGTTCGAATTCTGTCCAGACTTCGCTTGGCCTCGGGGCAGTTGAACCCGAATGGGTGGAGGGTCTTGTCCGATTTTTATGTGTTGTGGAGGTGGTGCAACCTGGGTGAGCCCTTGGTAGATGAGATAAAGCATCTCTACCAACTAAAAAGCAGCCTGAAGGACGCTGGCTGATACTACCTTGCCTCCAGTCTGAAAGGCAAGAAACCCATTACCGATCTCCCCACTTCTTGTGGCAACTGAAAGGGCAAGTCTTTCTTTGCCGGGGGAGATTGAGGGCAAGCTACATCTGCCTTTGAAGGGGTCCCTTTGATTCCTCGTCATTTTTGCACTCCAGATCGTCTACTGTTCAACATATTCTTACTTTGGTTTTTCTACTCACATCTTTTCTCAACCTTCTATTCTGGTTGCTACTGCAGTATCTTAGAGTGCTTCTTACAGAATTGGGGAAGAACTTCAAGTGCATGTCAACACTGCTCTCAATAACGGGAGCTCGTGCAGAGAGCTACTCACACTCCATAATTTTGCTGAGTTTGGCCTAGTTCCTCAAGAGGAGATAAGTGGTCTGAAGAGGCCTGCGAGCACCTCGGACCATATGAGCAGCTCCTCTGCTCCAACGAAGCGGCCTTGAACTGACACTGCCGCCTCGCTGATTAGGACTGCACCCTCTGTTCGAGAGTCTGAACGAGTGACAGAAGGTGCGACCCGAAGGGGTTCAAGGACTGCCACTTCATCTCGACCTCAATCAGGACGCGTACAGGAGCAGCAGCGGCCTAACATCGCCGATCCCTACCTTAAGGACTTCACCAAATAGATCGAGGAGAAGTTTGTGGAGGGGATAGAGGCTTCTAGTGCTGATGACTTAGTCAGCGTATTCCACCGCCTCTCTTCCCGCACTGCGGCTGTTGCTACCGCCTTTAAGACCAAGACTCAAGATTCTCAGAGGAAGATCAGAGCAGAAAATCAAAACTTGAAACGGAATCTTGAGCAGAAGGATGAGGAGGCAATGAAACTTCGCACAGAGATCTTCACCCTCGAGGAGAAGGTGGCCATGTCAGAGTCCAAAGCACTCCAGCTCGAGAAGGAGCTGTCTCCTGTCCGAGACGAGCTATTGAATGCTCGGAAGGACTTGGACGTACAGAGGTTCTCCTTTGAGAAGACAATGGAGATAGAGACTTCTCACCTTTAGAGGAAGGTGGACTCTCTGGAAGGCAGGCTCATAACAGAGTATAATGATGGGGTAACTTTCAGCTATGACTGCCTCATGTCTGTCTTGAGCAAGGAGCATCCCGACGTGGACATATGTAAGCTCGAGGCTGGCGTCGCGGAGTACATGCTCGAGCACGATGCCCCAAACCAAGGGTCGAGAGTCTCCCCAACTGAGGCCCCTGCAGGGACCGAAAGTCTCCCTTGCTGCTGCTGAAGTCTCTCCTGCTGCTACTGCTGCTACTGCTGCCACGAAAGGTGTTCCACTCTCTGAGGATCCAGCTCCAACTACTAGCCCCGATGTTCCAGCTAATTGAAGACTTCTTTTCTCTTTTTTTTGTACTTGTACTTTTTATTGAATAAATGAAGAACATGCATTGGATAATTTGTCCTTGTGTTTGTATATATATTTCTGCCTTGTATTTCTCTGTGAGATTTACTCCAGGCCTTTGCTAAATAAATTTTAACAACTGTTGGGCCCTTGCTTTTCTTCTCCGAGTCACTTCTGCTCGTGCCTTCTCCTGGCTTATGCATGACAGAGTTTTGCCTTAAGTTAGGCTTATAGACCTCTGTTTCTTTCATGAGATTGATCTGTTTGAGCCGATATTTGGCTCATACTTGGCCTTCGTATTTCCTTTGTGAGCTTGTTCTGCTTGAGCCTGCAATTGGCTCACGCTTGGTACCGTCTCGCTTTAAATTTGTCTTAGAGACTTCTGGCCTTTGCGTTTTCTTTGCGAGATTATCTTACTCGAGCCTGCAATTGGCTCACGCTCGGCACCATCTCGCCTTGAGCTAGGCTTAGAGACTTCTGGCCTTTGCGTTCTCTTCACGAGCTTATCTTGCTCGAGCCTGCAATAGGCTCACGCTCGGCACTGTCTCGCCTTAAGCTAGGCTTAGAGACTTCTGGCCTTTGCGTTCTCTTCGCGAGCTTATCTTGCTCGAGCCTGCAATTGGCTCACACTCGGCACTGCCTCGCCTTAAGCTAGGCTTAGAGACTTCTGGCCTTTGCATTCTCTTCGTGAGCTCATCTTGCTCGAGACTGCAATTGGCACCGTCTCGCCTTAAGCTAGGCTTAGAGACTTCTGGCCTTTGCGTTTTCTTTGGGAACTTGTTAGCTTCAACTTGCTTATATTGAATTAATATTGGAAGCATTTTTCTTGCTTTTAATCATGTTCAGGATTTTATACATCTTTATTTTGGGAAGAACTAGATATTGATGCTTACAATACAAGGGAACTTACTGGAAATACTTCATCAAATGTTGTGCATTCCACGGCCTTTTGACCTCTCGTCCATCGGGGTAGGTCAATCTGTACGCTTCCGGACCGGCTGTCTGAGAGACTCTGTAAGGACCTTCCAAATTCGGGCCTAACACACCTTGCCTGGGGTCCTTAGTGTTCTGATTGACTCTTCTAAGTACCCAATCTCCCACCTGGAATCGGCGAATGTGTACATTTTGGTTGTAATAGCGGGTCACTCTCTGCTGGTACTCTGCTATCTTTGCGGTGTCTCTTTCCCTTTTTTCTTCCAGCAAGTCCAAGCCTGCACACATATGCTCATCGTTTTGCCCTTCGTTGAAGTGTTCTGTTCAGTGTGTTCCCATTCCCATTTCGGCGGGGACAACTGTTTTATGCCCAAATTGCAAGGAGAATGGGGTTTCCCCTGTGACCGTTTTGAGTGTAGTTCTGTAAGCCCACAAGACACCAGGTAGCTCGTCAACCCAAGCTCCCTTCTGCTCGCCGAGTCTGGTTTTCAGGAGGCGTTTTGTAGTCTTGTTTGTGGCTTTTACTTGCCCGTTGGCCTATGGGTGTGATGGAGAGCAAAACTTTAGCTCTATTCCCATGTTTTTGCAGAAGTCTCTGAACTTGTTGTTGTCAAATTGTCTCCCGTTGTCCGTAACCAATGCGTGGGGAATCCCATACCTACAAATTACATTTTTCCAAATGAAGTTAGTGGTCTTGCTTTCTGTGATACTACTCAAGGCTCCCACCTCAACCCATTTGGTGAAATAATCAATTGCCACCACGGCGTGTGTCGCAGATGCTCTCTCCTTTGGTAACGGCCCGATCAGGTCGATTCCCCACTGGGCAAATGGCCATGGAGAATTCATCACTGTAAGGTTCTCGGGAGGCTGGGACATGTAGTTGGCAAAACTTTGACAACTCTTGCAGCTCTTGGTCTTCTCTTGTGCGTCTTGGTACATATGGGGCCAGAAGTATCCCTGCCTTAAGGCCTTGAAAGCCAAAGACCTTGCTCCAGAATGGTTCTCACAAATTCCTTCATGTATTTTCCGGAGGACATAATCAGCTTCCTCTTGATCTAAACACTGCAACAGTGGGAGAGTGTATCCTCGCCTGTACAATACCCCATCAACCAATGTATACCTGCTTCTTATCGGCAGGCAACTCTCTTTCCTTGAGGTAAGAAACAATTTGTTCCATCCAAGTGCTGCTTGATGATAAACTCATCACCTCGTCTTCTTGCTCGATGCTCGAGCAGGTCTTGATTTCTAGCGGGATAGACTTTGGTATTTTGGGGTCCGATGTAGCGGCTATTCGCGCTATCATGTCAGCTTGAAAATTCATCCCTCTCACGATCTGCTCCACCTTGACTGCTCAAATATTCTTTATTAGCTGCTTTACCTTCCGAAAGTAAGCCTCCATCTTCTCGCCTTTTGCTTGAAAGCTTTCGTTGAAGTGATTTGCTATTAGCTGTGAGTCTATTCGAAGCTTTACCTCTTCTGCTTTCACTACTAGGGCGAGTTTCATTCCTGTAATTACAGCCTCGTACTCGACCTGGTTGTTGGTGACTTCAAATTCTAACTTTATGGCATACTACACCTCTACCCCTTCAGGACTAAGAAGCACAACTCCTGCTCCTGCTCCTGCTCCCTGATGTCCACACGATCCATCCACCGTGATTGTCCACGTGTTGTTCGGGACAGAGGGGTCTGGTGGGTGCTCGCTATCTATCTCTTCATCCATTTCTGTGCATTCGACCACGAAGTCAGCTAAGGACTGAGGTTTTATTGCTGTTCAGGGTTGGTAGCTGATGTCGAATTCACTGAGCTCTATTGACCATTTTACCAACCTTTCGGAGGTCTTTGACTTATGCAGAGTCTGCCTGAGCGGTTGGTTCATCAAAACTGTCAACGAATGCGCTTAGAAGTAAGGTCACAGTTTTTGGGTCACCGTCACTAGGGCCAATGCCCATCTCTCCATTGGTGGATACCGAGTTTCAGCCCCCAACAAGGCTCTGCTCGTGTAATAGACGGGGTATTACACCCCTGACTCTTCTTTTACCAGAACCGAGCTCGTTGCCCATTGCGACACAGCTAAATACAAATACAAAACCTCCCCTACTCGAGGTATTGACAGCAACGGGGCTTTTAGTAGATATTCCTTCAACTGTTGGAACGTCGCCTCGCATTCCGGTGTCCATTTTGTCTTTCTCCCTTTTTTCATTTCCTGGAAGAAGATGCAGCACTTATCCGTAGCTCGGGAGAAAAACCTGTTGAGGGATGCTAGTTTTCCTGTCAGGCTTTGTATCTCCTTAAGAGTACGCTGGGACTTCATCTCCACCACTGCTCTTATCTTTTTCGGATTGGTCTCGATTCCTCTATGACTGACCATGAAGCCCAAGAATTTTCCCGAACTAACTCCAAAGGCACATTTCTCTGGATTAAGCTTCATCCCATATTTCTTTAAGAGCGCAAATGTTTCTTCTAAATGTTTTACATGCTCTTCCGGGTCCCTTGATTTAGTGATCATATTGTCCACGTAAACCTCCATTGTGCGGCCGATCAGCGGCTTGAAGACCTTGTTCACCAGTCTTTGGTAGGTTGCCCTTGCATTTTTCAGGCCGAAGGGCATGACCCTGTAGCAAAACAAGCCTTGGTTGGTGATAAAGGCTGTACACTCCTCGTCTGACCGGTGCATGGGAATTCAGTTATAGCCTGAGAAGGCATCCATGAAGCTAAGCAATCCATGCCCCGCCGTGGAATCCACCAGCTGGTTTATCTTTGGCAATGGGAAGCTATCTTTCGGGCAAGCTTTATTCACATACATGAAGTCCACACACATTCTCCATTTCCCACTGGTTTTTTTACCAAAACCACGTTTGAGATCCATTCAGGGTAGGAGACTTCCCTTATGAATCCCGCCCTCAGCAACTTCTCCACCTCACAGTCATGGCTTCATACCTTTCTTGGTTGATGCATCTCCTCTTCTGCCTCACTAGCTTGGCGTCCTTCCATATTCCCAGTCTGTGGCACGCCACCTCCGGGTCAATCCCGGGCATATCCTCATGCGTCCAAGCGAATACATCAGAGTATGCTCGCAAACACTCGACCAGATTTACCTTTAACTGCCCACTAATGTCCGAGCCGATCCGAACCCTCTTCTTGAGGTCATCTGGTATTATTCTAATTTCCTCCAGTTCCTCAGCGGGCTACTGTCTCCCGTTCTTTGACTCCCCCCTCGAGTCTAATGACGTTACCTGTATAGTTTCCTTTGCTGCCACAACGTAACAGCTCCTTGCGACCTTCTAACTGCCTTTGACAACTCCCACAACCCCATTGACTTGGTACTTCAAGGCTAAGTAGTGGGTGGACAATACTGATTGGCTGATCCTCATGAATGGCCTCCCCAATATTGCTTGGTAGGGGCTGATTTCATCCACCACCACGAAGTCTAGCATCATGTTCTTTTCAGAAGGCCTCGAGCCCATAGCCACAGCCAACTTAGTGATTCCCAAAAGGGTCAGCTTTCCTCCCCCGAACCCTTTCAGGGAAGTGTTTGTCTACTCGAGGATCACATCCGTCATTCCCAAGTTATCGAGTGTGGACTTGAAGAGAATGTCCACCGAGCTTCCCGAATCCACCAATATTCGATCGACCTCCTTATTAGCAACGTTTGCCTTCACGAACAAGGCATCCTCATGGGGGTATAGTACCCCGTCTTCATCCTCCTTTGTCCACATGATGGGCACCTACCGTACCTTAGCCTTTTTTGCAGCAGGCGCGGCGAACAGGACCTCCCGGCCAGCAGTGGCATACCTGCAATAGTTTTTCCGTGCCCTGTTTGAACTCCCTGCCATCGTGGGTCCTCTTGAGATCACTCTTGTAGCCGGTGGTTCCAGGTCCATGCCATAGGCTCGGTCATCCTTCTCTGGCTATTGCTCGACCACCGAATGGCCCCCCTCAATAAATTCATCTAAATATCAGTTTCTAACCAGGTCCTCCACCTGGTTCTTTAAATCCCGGCATTGTGACATTGAGTGGCCGTGGTCACAGTGGAAGTGGCAAAACCGTCCCCTATCTCTTCTGCCAGCTGGTTTAGCCATCGGTGTTGGATGGCTCAACAGTCCTCGCTCCTCCGCCACTTAGAATATTTCTTCGAGCAATACCCTCAGTGTTGTGTATTTTTTATAGGCGGGGCTCTACTCTACCACCTGTATTGCCCGATCCCGAGGGAAGTTTCCCGGGGGAGGGGGTAATTGACGATCGGATCTGCTGTTGTTCTGCAGAAGTCGGCTGGGTGATTGATTATGGGACATGTGGCTATCTTGTTGTCAGTATTCCCTACGGTCGTGGCCGGGGGACCCGCCAGGTGGAGCGGGAGCAACCCGATCCCTTATCATCTTGGAAGTCAATATTCCTCGGGCAGGACCTCCTTTTTCATTCCTCTTCGTTTCACGGCCCTGTTCACTTCTTAGTTTTGCAGCCTTTTCATCTTCGATAACCATGTTCATCTTCACCTGTTCGTACGCATCTAAATACGAACAGATCGATGGGCTCCTTAAATTGTACCACGGTCTTCCCATCCTAATTCCGTCCTTTAGTCCCCTCAACGCCTGAGGATGGTTGAATGCCCCAAGATCTAGAACCGACCGGTGGTATCTCTTGACAAATTCCAGGAGAGGTTCTCCCTCCCTCTGTCTTATCTCAAACAGCTCCATCATGTCATCTTCGGGGGTCACTGCGCCCTGAAATTGCTCCGCAAATTCTCTGCACATTTGTTCGAAGCTCAGAACGCTTCCCTGCAGTAGCCTGCGGTACCATTCTCTCGCCTTTCCCTCCAGCTTGAGTGGGAAGGCCCTGCATCGTTGGGCTGCCCTTAGGCCCTCTACTCTGGTCATGTTGTTGAACTATTCTATGTGCACCAGTGGGTCACTCTTCCCTAAAAACCTTAAATCTGGGAAATGAAAATCTCAGGGGATTGTTACGCTCATGATCTCTGCTGAGAGCGGGGACTCGTTGTCCAGCATTATCCTCCAACTCGGACCTTTCCCGTTTCCCCGGAGGTCTTCCACAACCTGTGCCAACCTCCGCACTTCCCCTTCCAATTCGTCCGCGCGGGAGGTGGGTGCTATGTCTTGCAAGTGCTGACGGGATCCCCTTTCCTCTAGGTTCGTCTCTTCCTTCCTGGCAACATTCAACGTCTTCGGTATTAGAGCTTCACCTCCCACCTGTTCTCGAGCGGGGATGTTCCTGCGGCTAGACTCAGGGATGTCATGGCTTGCTTTCCTCTATCCTTCCCTGAGTTCCTACAGGATGGATGTTAGTGTTTCCATTTGTTTCTCCATCCGATCCATCCTCTCCTGGATTTCCTTATTTTGGGCCTCGTTGGCCAACTCCCTCAAAGTCACCGACTCTTTTGGACTCACTCTTCTCCTGCTATTTCCCCTCATTGTTGCGTTTGTGTTTTTCGAATGTGTTGGGAAGTCAGGCTTTTTGGACTGATCCCCACAGACGGCGCCAAGATGTTCATGCAGTTTCTGCGTGCTCTCAAATGGTGTCAAAACTCCTTCTGGAGGGATGCTCGAGCAAGAACGCTTGCCAACCTTAATTCTCCTCTATTTACCGAAACACCGATCACCTCGGGCCTGTACTCACAAAAAATAAGGTCAGGGGTTGCCGGGTATTTTTCCGGTGAAAACCCTCCGACGCTCAAGTCAGTGATTGGGTTATTCTTTTTTGTATCCCTCTTTTTTAGAGAGACCGGAAAAATAAAATGATTTTCTGATCAAAGTGGCCATAGCTCAAAAACGACAAAACCGTGAGAAAGAAGAAGAATTTGAAAATTCTGGAACCCCCTCAACTTACACGTCGGTTTCCTTTTATCCTTCATTTTTCCCGCCCTTTTTTCCTCCGGGGTCATCCGCTCCCTCGTTAATAGCGTATGGGCCCCTCTGACAGCCGAGATTATTGTGCCATATCCTGGGAATGCGGGATACTAGGTGGGCATGGGTTCCCATGGCCTGATTATGGTATCGGGCATGCGCGCACGAAATGATGACACTGTAGGGGCATGTGCTGGCCATCGGTAACAGTCACGACACCATACAGCATGGGGTATTGGTCAGGCATCAATCGTCGCGTTGAGTCACTGGAGAGATGGGTCAAACTGTCTCGAACCGACTGTACTTGAATCTTGCATCCACTTGGTGCCATCGCTGATCGGGATAGGTCGTACTTGGGGGTTTGAAGACCTCGAGCAGAAGAAGGAGCTCGGGGCTTGACCAGTCCTGAGGTCCTCGACCTTGACCAGCTTTGACGCTTAGTAAGGCTGTCTTCGTGCCAGCGGTCAAATATTCTGCTCGAGATGGGCTGACCTCGAGGTCTTTTACTCGAGCTGGATTGGCCTCGAGAAGACTTGCTCGATATTATCCAAACAAATAATTTTGCTAGGTTGTCTCTCATCACTTTCCAAACAGTACAAATATTAACGGTTGTATTGGTGGCGGAAAAGTCATCACAACATATCAAAAGCAAGTTTACACGGGAGATAAGAAAGAATAAACAATAGACAAATATATATATATATATTCCTTGCCAAGGGCGCTCAACCTACAGGAACCGTTCAGGATATTTCACAGAAATCGGGGGTTTTTACAGAACTTAGTCTGAATCAAATGAAATTCTATTAAAGTATAATCTGAATGGGTTAGAATAAAAATTGATAGGAATGAGAATGAGAAATAAGTTAGATTTTAACAAATTATTGAGAAATAATTAATAAATTATTGTTATAATTATTATTTTATATTTTAATTATAGTGATTATTTAAACAAAAGTTATTATTATTAATAATATATTAATTAATAATAATAATATTTGAATAAATAATCACAATAATTAAAATATAAAATAATAATTATTAATATAACTATTATAATTAAGTAATATACTATAATTAATTAAGATAAAATAATAATTATTTAACATATTAATATATTATTAGCAATTAATTAATAAAAATACTATTAATAATAATAGTTATATTAATTAATATAATAATAATTTTAATAAATATATTAAAAATAATTAATTTTAATAATATATTAATTAATTAACTATAACAATATATTAATTATTCTGATTATTTATTCAAAAATTATTATTATTATTAATAGTTATTGTTAATAATATATTAATATACAAATTAATAATAATAATGATTATTATATTAATTAATTAATTATAATAACATATTAATTAATTAACTATAATAATATATTAATTATTGTGATTATTTATTTAAAAATTATTATTATTATTATTAATTATTGTTAATAATATATTAATATATAAATTAATAATTATTATTATTTTGTGGGAGAGAGGGCAAAATGATAGAAATGAGAGATTAGTGAATCAATCTCTCACTTTACATTCTCAAATTTGGATAGATCCCACGATTCTGATTCTGATTCCGTGCTTCAATTTTATAAAGTAAATTCAATCAATGATTCAAATTTCGAATTCCAATTACTCAATCCAAAAGATAAATACACCCTTAAAATTAAACAAAACAAAGCAAAAGCTTTTAGAAAGTAGCCATTGCTGTGGGAAGAAGTGTCACTATTAGTAACAGAGATTGTTAAGAGAGGCGCAGCTGCAACAGCAGCTGAAGATAAGAGAAAGGCATGCAATGATTACCGATCTAAGCTGCTGCTGTTGCTGGGTGTGTCTGTGCTTGGGAATACGAGCCGCACCATGCACTGACCACGACTACTCCTCAAAACCCACGTTACCATAACTTTAAGATGTTCGTATCTCGGTCGTCGATATTATTACTGATATCACTATTCATCTCTTTGTCAGGCCGAGACGCCGAGTAAATGAAAATGATGAAATTGAAAAAATATTTCGCATAAGTGGGGATTATTATTTGTTTTTAAAATTAAATCTTAAGCTCAATAATTTATTGAAAATAAAAAGACTGAAGAACAATCGTTAAGGCACATAATAAACGTTACCCTTGAGAATATAGATAAAACAAAAATTTTTAAAAAAATTAAAGAATGTAACAACTGCTGAGTTAAAGCACTAAACCAAGGCAAAACAATTTGGTGAATTTTTACGTCGGGAAATATTAGTCCCTTTACAAACAAGACTTAGAACACAAGCGGGTGCAGCATGCCACCAACTAAGCAACGGGCAACTGATGCCTAAATTAACAGAGTAACAACTGTTATAGTTCCAATAGGCATAACTACGGGTACTTAAACTTCATGGTGCGACAGAGAAGAAGACAATTTGCCCAACGGTTTTGAATACTCCAATGAAGACGAAGAGAAGGATTTGATTGGTCAGTTAAGAATTATACATGAGCCAGCTTTTAACTCTTCAGTTAATTTTTTAGTATAATGTTGGACGGATGGGTTGTCCAAGTGGGCCAACCCGATCCGACCAATGTACGAGATAACTGCTATGTAGTTACCTTACACGGTAGTTGTGGGAGAGGAATTTATTTTTCGTTCAACTTCCCAAACGTTCCCAACCATTGCTATATAAACTCCCATCTAACACAGAAAATAGTAAGAATAAAAAATAGCATAGAGAAATTTTTTTTTCTCTTCTTCTATGCTCTAATCCAAGACCATTCAGCAACCCATCTGCAAAGGCTTTTATATTGTGATTAAGATTAAGATTTTCATTTGTGATTTCTTTCCGGCCATATATGTGATCCAACATCCGATTATTTCACTACTTAATTCTGTGTTGAATTCGTGCATATGGTTGAATTTGTTTCATAAAATTATGAATTTTATATGATAATTGACTTTTATAGAATATGTGAACTGGTTGCTGTTGATTTTATGTTCTGAAGTGCTTGAATTATAGCATAAATTCTAGAGTTGATAGACATAAAAACGACCTTAGGTTTAGTTGCATGAATCATAAGAAACCATGAAACTCGAAACTCAATTTACCCATAATTTTTTATTTTGGCAACCTAACATTGTGTTAATATATCATTGGAAAGATATTTTTTAGATCTTTCCAATGATATGTAATTTGTTGAAAATGGACTTAAAATGAGAAATTTGTGACCAAAACAAAAAATCTAGTCGAATTTAGAAGAAACCCTAATTTTGGGGAAGATGAATCGATTTTTCAACAATTTTGATTTATTTTGACCTCTAGATCTTTCCAATGATATGTAATTTGTTGAAAATGGACTTAAAATGAGAAATTTATGACCAAAAAAAAAAATATAGTTGAATTTAGAAGAAACCCTAATTTTGGAGAAGATGAATCGATTTTTTAACAATTTCGATTTATTTTGACCTCTATTTAAAAATCTGAGGGCATCATTGGGTTCAGGGCGAAAAATCGAGTCAAATGATGCCAGAATCAACATCATTGGAGCTGCGTAGGTACAATCTATGGCTTGCACTGAAGCATGGGTGAAATTCATGTGCCTGGCAGTGCGTGTGGGGATGTGGTTTCAAATTAATATTTTTCATGTATCTTGCTATTCGAGACTCTGATTTGGGCGCCGTTTCGCCATGTGATTCAGAATTTAATTTTACATTTATTTTTTTAATTAAAAAAAATATTTTTTTTAGTTTTTGGGGTAAAATTTTGGAGCGAATAAATATAGTCTCATGGAGGAGCATTATATGCTAATACACATTTTGCTTTAATTGGAGCCCGAATTTTTTTTTTCACAAAAATTGGTAGAATTTAGATTGTATCTCGTGTATAGCCGTTTATTAACAATCACTATAGGAACATTATGTTCTTTGTCCTAGATGCCTGCCAATAGAAATTTATGGACTAAGAAAGACAAGTTAATGACATATAGAGCTTGGGTTGCACCCATTGATTTACTTCATAATGATAATTTATCTCATGAAAACTTATGAAGAAAATGGAGAATTATAAGATGGATCCATATCGTTCTATGTGTATAAATATAAAAGATATATATAAGGTCTTTAGCAAACTAAAATATGAAAAGCCAAACACCAAGTATATAGACTGGGATTATTATTAACGGGTCCTTATAAATTCTTTACCCAATGATAATAATACGCTTTTCTATAAAGCTCACGCATTAGAGGAGATTGAGAATAATACATATTATATGTTGAGATGTGAAATTAAGCTAATAAAGGAGCGTTGTCTTACTTCAAAGATGAGGTGAACCTTAGTGCTTAGCATTCACATGAACTTTCAGAATGGAAGACAAGACAATTAACTTGGTAGAGGGAAAAAGTTATAGTATGAGAAAACTATAAATAGGATCATTAAGAAAGAACAATTGTTTTTATTTGGAGATGCACATGAGTATAAGTTGGATGAAAGAGTCACGATCAACAAAGAATATTTTAAAAACATGTAGAAGACTCTAAGTATTAGATTGTTTTTTATTGTTTTGATGTTGTTTTTCATTTGTTGGATGGACAATATATTGCTATAAATTTATTAATGAACTTCTACATTAGCTGTTGCTAAACTCTATCTACTTTTTATGGTATCTTAGGAATTATTCTATTGAGTGGAAGTCCTAATCAAATTGAATTTAATGAATTCATAATTAGAACTGATAACTTTGCGCAATAAAATTGAATTAATGATGAAAATGATAAAGGGAAATAGATGATGATTGGAAGTTCCACAACTTTTCAATTTCACTCCCGATATTAACTTATCGTTTTTTTGGTTTATGTTTGCAATAAAATTAGCTGTTCATGTGTAATTATTGATTATGCCTTCATTGATTGAATTTTGAATCGTCTCTGTGTTAAATAAAAGTTGAGATGACATCTTCATTTAAGAACATTGTAATTAAGCTAAACAAAGGTAAGAAATTGAATGGTGTAATCATGATATTTGGCACCATAAAATTCAATACGTCTTTGAAGAGCAAGAGACCCTAAAAGTTCTTAACAACACCCTAGCTAAGCCTGAGCAAAGAAATACTAATCAACATAAGAGGGATCTTGAGGCTTATAAGGCCTAGAAAAAAAAAATAGTAATGCTCGTATAACGTTGTTGAGCAGCATGCAAAATGACCACATGTGTGGGTTTAAAATGTACAAGACTCCTTAAGAGATGTGGCTCATTCTAAAAGATAAGTTTGGTGGCACCTCGACCACTGAACTAAGAAGGTTTACGATAAAGTTCAATTCTTACCAAAAGCACCATAATTATACTATGAGGCAACATCTAAGAGAGATGTTGAACATGGCTTGCTTTAAAAGACTGATGAACAACAATTTTGGGAAATGATAAGATCTCTACCTAATACCTGAGAACACATGAAGGCGAATATGACTCACAAAAAGAATATCAAAACTTTTAATGATATTGAACATCACCTAGTTGAAAGTAGAGGACTTTGAGGCAACTAAGCTTTCTGATCGTATTTTTATAGTCGAGTCAAGTTCACCCAAAGCTTTCGGCCTCAAGCACAATAAAAGCTATAAATGTAACTAGAAGGGTAAGTGATATGATCCTAATTAGAAAAAGGAGTAGGCATACTGGTAATAAAAGAGATAAATTTAAGGCAAAATGATACAACTATAACAAGTTGGGTTACTTTATTCGTGAGTGCACTAAGCAGAAAAAGGTGAGACACAACTCCACTTTATTAGATTATACTTTATTTGCGAGTTTTGTACTCTTAAGCGAATCTCATCCTGTGTAAACTGTAGACTTATAAGCAACATACCATAAAACTCGTGATCGAGATGTATTTGTGGAGTATCGTCAAATCAATCAGGGGAATATATGGATATACGTGGGCAACAACTATAGAGTTTAGGTAAAAGGAATAGGAACCCATAAATTGACTTTGCGTGGTGGATATATTCTTTTGTTACACGATGTTCTACATTTTTTTCCCCTGTTCTTCTCGAGTTAGAATATCACTTAAAATTTTATGGTGTTTGTTTAATGATTTTCTTAAATTCAGGCCTTATTAGAACTGGACATTCGGTTAATGGTTTCATTGTATTAGATATAATGCTTGATGATACGAGTTATCATAGTAGTTGTTTTTCATATGTTACTTCTTAAAGCAATAATGAGATAGATACTATTACTTAGCATGCTAGATTATGTCACATAGGGCAAAAACAATGCATAGACTTGTAAGAGATGGCATGTTGGGCCCACTCATTAAGGTTGAATTACACATATGTGAAAATTGTTTAGTTGAAAAAATAACTAGAACACTACTTAGCAAGGGAATTATAGCTGAAAAACCATTGCAGTTAATCCACTTTGATATTTATGGTCCAATAAATCTAAGTTCTAAACATAAAGCCTTATATTTTATAATATTCATTGATGATTATTTTCATTTTAGTCATGTCTACTTGATTTCTCACAAATTAGAAACATTGGATTGCTCTAGATTATGTTTGAACATGGTAGAGAATCAACTAGATAGGAATGTTAAATTCAAGAAACTATGTACTGAGAAAAGAATAAAAAGACTATTAACTAATAATAGAACTTCGCAATAAAATGGTGTTACAAAAAGAAGAAATAGAACTTTATTGGAAATAGTTATGTCAATGATGGCACAATCAAATCTTCTAATATTCTATTGGGAGGATGTTTTGTTAACTGCTGCCTATGTACTTAATCGTGTTCTTCCAAAATAATTAGTTCTATCTTATATAAGTTATGGATAGGTAAGAAACCTGACCTATCTCATCTACAGCCATACAGCTTATATTCATAATCGTACTCTTAAGTTTGGGAAATAAAGAGCTAAGGGTAAAAAGTGTTTCTTTATTAGATACTCAGAACACTCTAAAGAATATGTGTTCATTGGTGAACATACAAGTGGAACTATAACTAAACGGGAATCATGGGATATTAGCTTTTCAGAAAGTGAATTTCCTAGCATTGGCAAAGTTGATAAGGATTTTCAATTCTATAAATGAGAAGATGCAAATGATTTTATCACTTCTAACATCGGTATTGGTACTAGTAAAGACCCTTCAAGGATTGCCACTTTGAGTGAGAGTGAAACACCGAACACTTTGATTCCAACTCGTAGAAATAATTATAGGCTAATTATTCGTCATTTTTTTGAGATTGAGGGAAAAGCTTTTATGATTGTTTCACATGATGTTGAGGAGCCAAGTTCTTTTAATGAGGCTCTTATATCATTTATTAGGGATTTGGGGATGAAAACCTCTTATATCATTTATTAGGGATTTGGGGATGAAAACAATGGAGGAAAAGATGGAGTCTATGAAAGTCAATCAGGTATGGGACTTGGTTGATCTTTCGCTTAATCATAAAGCTATAAAAAATAAAAAGGGTTCTCTGGATAAAGTATGAGGTGAATACGACAATCAAGAGATACAAAACAAGATTAGGCGCTAAAGGCTATACCCAAAGGGAGAGTATAGACTATAAAGAGGCGTTTTCTCCTGTAATAATGTTTGCTTTTATACAATTGATCGTGGCTATCATTGTAAATCTAGACCTTGATTTATATCAAATGGATGTAAAAACTGTATTTCTCATTAGAGAACTAAAAGAAGAAATTTACATGGAACAACCACAAGGTTTTATTATTAAAGGTCAATATCATAAAGTATGCAAGCTCGAAAGATCTACCTAAGGCCTTAAACAGTCTCTTAGACAATGGAACCTTAAATTCCATAAACTTATAGTTTCTTATGGCTTCAGGATGGTTGAGGAAGGTCATTGTGTGTACATTAAAGGTCTAAAGATGATTTTACGATATTGCCTTTATATATAGATAATATACTGTTGGGTGTAAATAATAAAGAATTTGTCAAAACTGTTAAAGATTGACTATACTCAAATTTTGACATGAAAGATATTGGTAAAATAATTTATATCTTAGGAGTCAAAATTTTCAAGGATCGTTCGAGAAAACTTCTGGTAATGTCATTATCACAAGAGCTTTATATTAAGAAGATCCTTAAAAGATTTAATAAGGCCAATTGTAAGCCAATGGATACCCCAATAGCCAAAGAACAATCTCTTAGTCTCAATATGTACCCCAAGACTCCTTAAGAAAAAGAAAAAATAACTAGAGTTCTTTATACAAATGCCATTGAAAATCTCGTGTACGTCATGATGTGTACAAGGTCTATTATCAATTATGCTATAGGAGTGGTGAGTAGCTACTAGTCGAATACTAGATAAAAGTATTGGAGTGTTGTCAAGAGAATTTTAACATATCTCAAAGGTACTGTAAATTATTTTTTATATTATCAAAGAGGTAGTTTGTGACTTATTGGATATTCAGATGCTGACAGGGGTGGCGATCTGGATGAGCGCAAATCGACTTCAGGCTATGCATTCTTGCTAAATAAAAGAGCAATTACATGGAAGAGCAAGAAGCAAAAATGCACGACTTTATCAATAGTAAAAGCTAAATATATTGCATGTTCTGTAGCAGTGCAAGAAGCTGTGTGGCTTAAAAGATTTGTGGAGGATGTAAAGATCAATATTAGTGCTACTAGTCCAGTAGTTGTCTATTATGACAATCAAGTTGCTATCTCTTTTTCTAAGGACGCCAAATACCATAGAAAGTCCAAACACATTTGAAATACTAACTAAGCAACTTAAGAAAGGGGGTGAATTGAGATTCTAAAAATATTGCTAAATTAAAACTCAATTAACTCTCAATAAGGCAACTAAATTCAAAATACTTAAACTTAAAGTGCAGCAAATATAAAGAGCAAGGGAAAGAGAAATGCAAACATGAGGATTTTTACGTGGTTCGGCTAACCGTGTCTATATTTATGCCTCCAAGCTCACCGGGCTTGAGGATTTCACTATGCGTGCCTCTAAGATTTCAACAACGCTTACACTTGCCTTATTAGGTATCAATGAACCTTTACAACAAGAGATTAAGCCTAATCTCTTAACCTAAGTATACTTCAACACTTACAGTTACCCAATTTTTATGTTTACAATAAAAAAGTTACAACGCCACTTCACTTATACTATAAAATCAAATACAAGATGAATACTCAAAATGTGAACAAAAATGATTATAAGAACTTAAACTTGGATTACTCTTGAATGCTCAGTGATATGTGTAGTTATTCAGTACTCATTTGAATTTAAATGAATTCTTTTATAGCTGGAGTTGAAAACTAGGTGTTATTGACTTTTTGAATATTAACGGTTCGTCATTAGCTTGTTATCGGATCACAGTTTTGACTTTGAACAAGTTATCGTTGGGCTATTTTTCAAACAGTCAGTTAGCCATTTAGAAATTTTTGGTTCGTCATTAAGCTATCGGTTAGCCGTTTACATGTTATCGGATCGCCATTAACATCAACCAGATTGTGTTGCTCTCTAGACTTTATCGGTGACTTGCTAACTTGTTGTCTGCTAGCCATTATCGTTGAACAAGATATGATGCTCTCTAAACCTTATCGTCACTCTGTTAACTTGTTGTCAATTAGCCGTTATCTTTGAACAAGATAAGATGCTCTCTAGACCTTATTGGCAGCCTGCTAACTTGTCATAGGTTAGTTGTTATCTTTGAATAAGATAAGATGCTCTCTAGACCTTATCGGCAGCCTGGTAACTTTGTTGTCTGCTAGCCGTTTAGCTATAGTGCCAAATAGTATCGCTACAGTATAACTTTCTTAAAATTATAATTTTACCTCAATTCTTTTCAAAACTATTTTGAAGCCCAAAAATAATTTTATATATTTTTAAATAAGTTCTTTTTAGAAATTTTAAACAGAATTAGAGGTTTTCAAAGTTTTCAATTTACTCTTTAAAAAAATTAAAAAGAATTTAAGCTTTAATCAATTCAAAACCATATCTGTAATCATCAAAATCATAATT
Source organism: Murraya koenigii (assembly GCA_025617385.1). Taxonomy (NCBI): domain Eukaryota; kingdom Viridiplantae; phylum Streptophyta; class Magnoliopsida; order Sapindales; family Rutaceae; genus Murraya; species Murraya koenigii. The sequence continues at coordinate 13,943,171 of CM046814.1, forward strand.
GTGAAAATTTATATATTAACAATATTGAGACTAAATACAATTTTAAAAGAGACATTTGAGAAAAAAAAGAAATAACCATACAGTATATATCTACTTATATGATGATAGTTGTTCTATTTACAAAAGCTATAATGAGGGATGTATTCGCCTCTCATGCTAGATCATTGAGGTTTTGTAGATTGTAATCTAGCATTATTAAAATGTTTTTATTTTGTTTACATCTTTGTAACATGAACTATTTTAAAATGAAATGATATTTAAAGTTCTCTTATTTCAATTTAGTTTGAGAAAGGCATAATTATACACATATAAAAGTATATCGTCAGGTTATAATTGATTTTCTTATACAAGCAGTCCCTTCAGTTGCTCTTAGAGCAAGCTGAGATGAGACAAGTAGAATAATGAATTAATGTGTTTGTTTAAGAGCCAAACATGTTATTTTATAAATTTTTCACCTTGACTAGAGTTAAGATAAGGTCGTAAATGATATTTTTCATAGACCAACTATAATGTACCCTACAATTATAGAAATTTGATTGAAACTATATATGAGATCTTATTTTGACTCTGAAAGAGAGTATTCATTTTAAGAACTCAAGTTAAACGCTATAGAAGAGGGACTAGATTAAGATCTGTTTAGTGAAATAGAAGAATGAGACATACGCCCTGAAATGAAAGATTAACTATAACGCATGTATTATACTGCACGTGCTATGTGATTAAAATAGAAAATGAGAGAATCTCCCTTTTTCCTGATTGTGTAAGTTCCATATAAATTTTTATAATTAAATCCTGGCATCTATGACTATCAAATATGTTTTTGAGATCTCAGACTGGTGCACTACTAGAAAAATAGCTTTTGTTGATACTAGCCTACTACACTATATTAAAAAGTGTCAACATTTGATAACCTCATCTATTTTTAGTGCTTTTAACAAATAAGAGTAAACGGGTATTGACACTACAGTATCATAACCATTCATTGATATTTAAGAGCGTAATTTTAGTTTTAGTTTTAACATTTTTTATTTCCTATATTATTAAACGGCATCATCTTTTAGTCTTAAAATTTGTGAAACATAAATTGGCCACTTAACGAAAATATTTATATCTCGTCTTCCATCTCTCTCAATTTTCATTCACTCATCTATTACCAGTTCTTTTTCTCTCTTCACCAAAACTAAACCCTAATTAAACCAATCAAAGTAATTAATCTCTCTCTTACGCTAGAGTAAATGAAACAAAAATATACATGGAAGATTAAAGATTAAAGATTGAAGACAAGAATCCTTAAAAAAACCTAATATATTGAAGACTGAAAAGAATATTGTAATAGATGATTGGAGATCAAAGCTATTGAGGTAATCATCGTAATTTTTGTTTAATTTCTTTTTTTGATTCATATATTAAACATTGAAATTCAATTTTTCTAGTGTTATCCCAACTTGAAGATAAGAAAATTTCAATTGAAAATAAACTATTATCTAAAACCCAAAAATATTGGTCATTTCCGTTCACTTAGTTTTCACCAAAAATTCGCTCTCTATCGTTCTCTCTTTCACAATCAAAACCAAAACTCAAATCCCTAACTCCTTAACCACAAAACTTTTCATTTGTCTCAAAACAAAACAAAATAACTTTATACTCCTCCTTGATTATTCGAAAGTTTAAAGCACCATAACATAGTTCTCTTTGAAAAGTTATACATCCAAACCCTAACATCACTAATAAAATTTTTACTGATAGTGATTTTCGAATTAATTAAGATATGGGTTCATTGGCAAAGAAATAATTATTAAAAGAATTTTTTCTGATTTTCTCTTTATTTTGGTAGGGCTTTTATTTTTCTAGTTTGATTAGTTTTGGTAATTTTTTTTTTATTTGAGGGGAGGCATGATTTATTACATGTTAGCTTGAGCTTAGGATTGGCTCAAGGAATACTCTATTTATTGAATGTGTGTAGATGAACTTGAGTGTTGCTATAATTCCATTATTTTTCTTTTTTTGGGTTCAGTACTTTGTTTATTATTTCGCGTTTTGTCTTTAATGCCTATTTCAATTTACAATTAGTTCTATATGGATAAGTTTTGTACTAAATTTTTAACCATTTTTTGAAGTTCGTTGTAAGATATATAACTTTAGTTCACAATTTTTTACCAACTTGGATATGTAATCAAACATGTATCTTTCAGTTGTAGTTTTTGCATATTTTCTTTCCAATTGATATTATATACTTATTAGTTGTATAAAAAGGATGGTATTAATATATATATATATATATTTATGTAACATAATTAAGATATTATATTATATATATAATATTATATTATATTATATATTATATACTTATTATATTATATTATATTATATAATATATAATATAATATAATATATTATATAATATATAATATATAATATAATATATTAGATATTATATTATATTATAATATATAATATAATATATTATATATATAATATATAATATATTTAACATAATTAAGATATTATATTATATAATATAATATCTTAATTATGCAGGGTCTAGCGTTCGATTTATTGAACGATAATTTAATTCTAATGTAGGACGTTAGGGAGGGCCTTAAACTCAAGATTTAAGCTTTCATTTGCAATTGGAATATGAAAAACCTATGAATTGAATTTCTAATGATTTTTTAAAATAAACTGAGTGATGCAAAAATTTAGTTCACCTTTTTAACCAACCTGGATGTGAATTTATTGGCTATAATTTGCATATAGTTTCTTCCTTATTCTTGTAACATATGCATTTGCTTTATTTATATATGTAAATAATTAAATCAAGAGGGGGTCTATGTGATATTTAGGGTGTGTTTAAAAGATAGAAAATTGGTGAAAATTGGAACAAAACCGAGAGAGAGAGAGGAGAGAACCCGTTTGACCCGACCCCACCCGAACCCCCGAACCCGCGAACCTGACCCGCCAGTTTCTTCCATTTTCGGCCACCTCACCGGTCGAGCAAGGTATCAAACGAAAGCTTGTGAGCCGGCCGTCAACCTCCATATGTCCTTGCTGCCAGAAACAACGCGGATCGCCGCCGGCAAAGCTCAAAATTTCCACGGGTTATCGCGAACGATCGCCGTCGATTCCTACAGTCTTTGGCCGCACCACCGATTGGAAAAGATTCCCCACCTCACCATCTTCCATTCCCGACCAGCCACTGGCACTGAGGAAGCCGATTTACCACCGACTGACCACCCAAAATAACCGTGACTTTATGGGCTGGCGCCACCGCCGCACGTGGTAGGACACCACCGGCACCGTTGAACTCACCTCGACGAGAAGTGTCTAGTCCGAGCTTCCCCACCGCCGTTGGGTATATTTCTGTCAACGTTGACCATAGGGGCATTTTGGTAATTTCACGCATAGAGGGTAATTTTGTAATTTTCAGCTTTGAGTTTTTTTGCAATCTGAATTGAGGATAAATTGATAATTTTATGATGTTGAGGATAAATTAGTAAATTATGAATTTAAAGGTTGTCGACAAGTATAATTTCAGATTTTATTAGTAAATTACGAATATGGGGTTAATACGGTAAGCCGAGAGAATTAAGAGTTGTAATGTTTGAACAAATATTTACTTTAAGCGTTATTTTTGTGACATTAGTTCGAATTATAAATATGATAAGTAATTATATCATTTCTTTAAAATAGGTGGATCTGCAGACAAAAATCTACCTGCAGACTTGGGTGATAGCCGAGTCTGAGTTTATCACTGTGAGTGGAATATATTAAAACTATTTGCGTACGTTATTTTAATATAGTAAATCTTGTTCGTGAAATAAGTATTTTAATTGTTTTCATTAAATGGTTCTTCGAAATAAATGTTTGTTACGTATAAATATTTTGTTAAGTTATATTCATTCATTTATGCTTCGTATCGATTTTAAATTGGTAAAAGAGATGATTGATTTTCGAGTATAAATTAAAGTGTATATATATGTGGATTTCAAGCATGATTTAAAGTTTATATATGTTGATTTTGAGCATGATTTAAAGTGTATATATATTGATTTCCAATCATGATTTTTAGTATGATTTAAAGTGTATATGATTGATCTTTAGCATGATTTAAAGTGTATATATATTGATTTCCAATCATGATTTTTAGTTTAAAGCAAAAACCTATTCCCTCCAGATATGATGAGATGAGATAGTAGGCATTTGGGGCCTGTCTGAACACACGTATAGGCTTTGGGCCGTGTGTTTCGGTGTTTTCGCCCTTTGGGGGCATATGCATGCAGACAGATATTGAGATATAATGATTTTGAGACCGAGTGGTCCGGACACGATGTCTCCAGATAGAGCATCATGGCACGTCCGTTGAGATTCGAGTATGAGTTATGCTGATAAGCATGAGATGGTACGTCCCCGTCTATCCGTGTAGCTCCGGGCATGATGGTACCCAGATAGTACATCATTGCTGTTCGTTAAGGTCTTGATATGACTAGATTATCCCCCAGGTATTTGTTTAAGGATATTTATATTACTTAGTATTTGATATTTCAGCATGAGATGATATTTCAATATGAGATGTTTTTCTTGATTTTGTGGAAGTATCAATTATATTTATGTTCAGAATATGATTGAAAAGAAATGAATTTTTACATTAAAATAATTATTTAAGAAAAGTAATTATACAAGTGATGCATTTATTTTTATAAGTATTTTATATTTCAAAAACTACTATCCACTCACTGAGCTCACTGAGTTTTACACTCACTCCATTTTATTATATCTTTCCCCCTTAGGAGATTATCGGTACAACAGTTGACCCAGCAGCTATACATATTTGGAGTTGTTTTGGCCATGTAAGAGTGTCTGAGGATATAGAATAATTATTTTTCTTTTGGTTAGTGTATAATAATCCCATTTTGGAATTATAGTAGGGATGTGATATAAAAGTTAGGAAACTTGTGTATTATTGGATATGTTACTGAATGAGACTGGTTGAAGTAGTTTGACGCATAATGAATTATTTGGGAGTGCTTGTGTTATAATTGTAGGTTTGGGAATGTTATATGTTTAGGGGAGGTTCTGCCGAAATTTCGGTAGAATTCTCATTAATAAGATTTTTAATGTTTGAGTTCAGTTTCTTGAGATATGTCGTCTCTGGAAATGGAGCGGGTTGTCTCAATTTTATTATATATTTATTAAGGTTTCATTTTGATTTAGTATTACATGAATAGCCTATACATTGAATTTTTAATGATTTTTTGAAGTTAGCTACATGATGTAGAAATTCAGTTCACCTTTCTGACCAACGTGGGTATATTGTAAAAACGGCATTTATTGGCTATGGGTTTTATATAGTTTCTTTTTATTAGTGTTATATAATTATTAAGGTTTATTTACAATTGGTATCATAAAAATACCCTTGATATTAAAATTTTAATGGTTTTTTTAAGTTGGCTTTAGAATGAAAAAATTTAGTTCACCTTTCTTACCAACTTGGATATATTATAAAAACTGCATCTATTGGCTGTGGTATTTTGCTAAATTTCTTTCCAATTCATATTATATACTTATTAATCTCTCATTTGCAATTGATATAATTTGCACAGTTTATATATTAAAATTTTAATAAGTATTTGAATTTACAAGAATATATTTTACCTTTTTCACCAACTTGGATATATAATTTGCATAGCTATGCTTTTTGTAAAGTTTCTTTTGATTTTATATGATTTACTTATCAATCTATGCTCCGATGCTTTATAAGGAGAGCGATTTTACATTTTAATCATATTTCTTGCCACTGAATGTGATGATTTTATTTTTCACTTGGTGGACAAAGAGTTAGATTTTACCTTTTCATTTTCTATTAGCCAGCATCAATAGCATCATGAGATCGTATAAAATGGACTAAGGGCGACTCTACAAAGGATATGGTTAGTCCTACTTTCTCTACTACTATTTTGTAGTATTTTAGTAATTATCCTACAACTGGATAATTGTAGTTGTAGCTTCCAGACTTGTTAACTACATTGATAGTTTGTCATCCTTCTATACAAAATAGAGACTTTAGGTATCATCTATAAATATACAAAATGGGTATCAAAGCTTACAAAGAATTGTTTGATTCAGTTTTCAGATGTTAATTGTAGTATATTTGCATATTTTCATACATCAAATCTTTTATTCACTAATATGATTTAAATTAATCATATCATAGTAAATATATGAAAAAAAATCAACTTTTACAATAATAGTAACCTTTTTGCTCTATTTTAGAATTACTTTGATTTCCTTATATAACTTTTGATTTTCATATTAGCATCTTACAATTTATTTCTAGGCTAATTGATACCTCTATGAAATGAGAGTTATCATTATATATCTAGCCTAAACTTACATTAGTTCGAGAGTAAATGATGACGTTTTATTATATTTTTAATTATATATTTTGCATGTGCATGTATTTAATCGTAGTTGCAATAAAAAGACGTGTTGAAGACCATTTCATGCCCTGATTTTATTCATAATTGTAGGTGACTCAAAAGCTTATGCTTTTATAAGAGATGCTACGAAAGAAGAATCACAATGCTCTAGTAACGAGCCTGCAAATTACAAAAGACTGGTCTACATACTAATAAAATCAAGCCTGAAATAGAGAGAATGCTGGAGAAAATTGTTGCAGCAATTCGAGAGCAAAACATTTAGGCAAAAAATATCCAGCCTATCACATGTCAGCAGACAAAGTCTGCTGCAGCCATTGCTACACTGCCACTGTCAGGTGCAGACAACATAGTGATAGACAGCTTATAAAATATCATGTGGTCTTAAGTTATCAAATGGTGACAAGTGTAATCATTTCCTCTTAAGGTTGCTCTAATTTCAAGATATAAAATGGCTTAATTTAAGGAAGCATATCATCTACAATTATCTTCAAGTGACCTTCATCACCATCTCCATTACCACCTTTATCATCATCTTTAACACATCTCCATAATATCCATTCTCAGCCATCATCCACTACCGTCACTCACAAATACAAGATTAAAAGAAAATTTTTAAAGTTGCAACAGAAGAGTTTTCTAGAAGAAGAATAAAGGATACTCCATGACTAAAGCATGACACTTAAATTTTTGTTGTATCTCAACTTTTCTTTGTATTTGTTTGCTTTAAATCTCTCTTTGATGATATATTTAATGGCATACTCTTACGTTGTTAATGTTTTAAAGCTTATCATGAGCTAAACTTTTAAGTAGTTGGATTTTAAATGAACTTAATGGTTATATAACTCATATATATGTGTGTTACTTAGTACTTGCTATAGCATTTTGTCTTGGTTTTATTTATTGCAAATCTCTATTTTGGTTCACCACTTATTTAGTAGATAAAAGCTAAAGAAGATTTTCACAAAGGTATGATCTAGTGGAACTAGCCAAGACAATACATGGTTTTAGATTGGGTTTTCCAAATTGAGTTAAACTCAATTTAAATAGTGTCATGCTTAATCTAAGATTAGTGATGAGTCGACATAAGGATTCACCTTGTAGGGTAAATAGAACCTAGAACGTATCGTGCTATATCCAAATGTTGGCTTAGTAACTGGTCATTGTTAGATTGCTTTTAGATATAATATATATAATAAGTGACAACTGAGGATGCATAAGAGATTCCACCTAGTGCTGTAGTAAATATTGTAGCAATCGAACTTTAAATAAAGAGCAGTCAATAACTACTAAATAAGTTTAGAATCCAACTAGCCTGCTTGTCATTGAGTATATCATTGTATGTGATGTAACTTTTCTTTTACAAAGAAAGAGCATAGAAGATTGAGATCAGTTGCTGATATGGCAGATTTGGAAAATATAAGAGACTTAAATCCATAAGGAAGATTATATTCAACTAATGCATATAAAGTATAAGAATGGTACAATGCTCAATGGCTGTTAAAAAATAATAATATCATCTACATGGATGATGACAAGGATAAAGCCATAAGAGATTATGTTGTGCTAACCTTGCAAGTAATACATCTGAGAATAGTACGGGGTAAAATACAGGTTGATAATTTTGAGCTCAAGCCATTGATGTTCTAAATGCTATAGATGGTGGGCCAGTTTAATAGGTTGCCATAAGAAGATCTTCATTTCCATCTTAAGTTATTTTTAGAAGTGAGTGATGTTTTCAAGATTATTAGGGTATCATAGGAAGCATTAAAGTTAAGGCTTTTACCATTCTCTCTAAGAGATAGAGCAAAAGTGTGGTTGAATTCTTTACCATCTGATTCTATCTCTCTATGGATTGATTTGGTTGACAAGTTTCTAATGAAGTACTTTCCACCTATTAAGAATGCGTAGCTAAAGAATGAAATCACTTCTTTCCATCAATTTGAAGATGAAAGCTTGTATCATACATAGGAAATATTTAAGGAGTTGCTTAGGAAATGTCTTTATCATGGTATTCCTTGCTGTATTTAGTTGGAAAATTTCTACAATGGTTGAACCCAAGTACTAGTTCAACAGTAGATACTTCAGTAAATGGGGCTTTATTATCTAAGCTTTACATTGAAACTTATGATATTTTAGAGAAAACAACCAATAATAATTATCAGTGGCCATCTATCAAACAAGGTACAATAAGACGAATAGTAAAAGTTCATAATATAGATGCTTTGACAAGTTCATAATATTGATTTATCCAAGTCTTTAGTATCTGTTTATTGTTGGTTGTTTGTGCACCTAAACAAGTTTATGCATATATTTTGTTGGATGTTTATGATACGTTAAGAATTGGTATTGTAGTTAGATTATGCTAAAAAAAATTGTAAATTATGTTGTTGGGTGTTTATGATACTTTGAGTAGTTTATGGTACCATTATTGAATAAAGCCTACTGGATATTTGGCCGTATTTTTTAAAATTTTCTTAAATAAATACTAACACTAATTTAGCATCGGTGAATGTTGTTGCCCCAGAATCAAAATTTGGTAAATACATAGAATTATAATTCCTTCGATACTATAAAATTAAAATTTATATGATACTATAAAATCAAAATGGTTTTGATATCATAGTAACATAAAATGACTGATACTATTTTCTAATCTCAATGTAACACTAGCTCGGGCTATGCTGACATTAAAATTTAGTGTCAGCGAAACATGTTGCTAACCCTAAAATAGTATCATCGAAAGTCATTTTTCTAATAGTGGTGTTTGATACTTTCGCATGTTATTTATGATCTTGTCATGATTTGATCTGTGAAACATGACTAGAAAAGTGATTATTCTGAGTTGATGGACATGAGTGCGATGGAAAGATTTATTTTTTCTTTTTTTGTGATTCACTAGTCAACTAATTGTATAATATCTTTGGGATATTATAATTGTGAATATATAAAGAGATTGCATAATTTGGCATACCGAAGGGATTTAGTACGCTTTAGAATCAATATAAATTAAATCTAGGATACAATGAACATATGTTGAAGTTCTCTTACATACAATAGCAATTGAACATCTCTTACTTAGATCAGCAATTGAGATATGTTTGTCTTTGGCTCCACAAATGGGTTTTTCGAAATTTGCCTATATGATTAGCGATATGTGGTTGTTCATTGTTTTTCATTTACTGTCCTGTTGTTTCGACGTCATCCCATCATGTATGAATAGGAGATGGAAACAGTTACAATACATGGCAGTTGTGAAAGAGCGATGTTTTTCATTCAACTTCCCAACCATTCCTAACCGTGCTATATAGACTTCCATCGAACACAAAAAATAGTAAGACAAATAAATGGCAAAGAGAAAAATCTTATTCTCTTCTTTTATGTTCTAATCCAAGAACATTGAACAACCCATCTGCAAAGGCTTCTCTTCAGCCATATATATGATCCAACACCCGATTATTTCGCTGCTTAATTTGAAAAGGTAAGGCTTCTTGGACTCCTTTTAACTTCCAACATATAAGTTAGGCCTATGGCTTTCTATATATATATATATATATAATCAGAGCCAAATTCATGTACGACGCGGCCCACAAAAATCTTAAAACATGTAAGGACTAGACAAAAAAATTGGTCACATTTGGAGAATGATAAAAAAAAATATCTCACCTTGGTCAAGATTGATTAATGGGCTAAGATTTTAAAACTCAAACTCTAAATTCTTTATCTAATTTATTAGGATAAGTCATCCCTAAGAAGATTCAATATAATAAACCTTAGTATTATGTTTTTTTTGTTTAAGGGCTTTAGACTTTTCCATCCAAAAAACACCAATTATACATACACCTATGCATGCAAGACCATCAATAATTGAAGAAGAAAAATTGGGACATTTTAAATGCTCTTATGATAGAAAATAAGTCTTTTGATGAAAACCCTCAATTAAAATTCTTGAAAAATTTATGTTATGTCACCAAGAATTAATAATTAAATATGCAGAGGCATACCTGAATCCATAACAATGAAAAATTCTCTAGAACTATGTGGTTAGCCTTTCAAATCAACACGTTATCCTAAAGAGAATCCTTTAACTTTCTCTTTGCACTTTGTCTAATGATGGGATGTCAGAAAAAAGGAAAATTACGTGTGATTTAAGGACTATATAAATAACTTCTTATACAGATAACTTTTCTATTATTAATAGGTATTCCTATTTTAGCTTATTATAAAAATAGAAATTACCCATAAGTGTTTACACAATAAAGGCTTATGCCCTGTTATATACATTAAAGCTCAAATTACAGAGAACCTTAATAGATCATTTATAATTAAGCTTAACCTTATATGACAACATACAACACATAATAATTCACATATAAACTCAACGTTGGATTAAGAATCCAACAATCTCGCACTTGGCTATATGTGTAACCTTATAATCATGCTTTACAAAAATAATTGTATGAGCTCAAATTTAGTGTTATTATTGAAATTTATTTATCATTAATTCGGTTCATTAATCATATCAACATAGGATCAAAGTGGCCTTTATTGTAATTTTCGTAACTTGACTCATCAACTATCACTTTGCCAATACAACTGAATAACATGAATCATGATATGGATGAGTACCATAGAAATACTTAAATACTTAAATATCTTCCACCATCGTAGTAACTTATGCAATATCTGGTTCCATACAAACCTAATCATATACCAAAATTTCTACTACTGATGCGTAAAGAATTTTATGCATTTTCTTTTCCTTAAAATTATTCGTAGGGCACTGATTGAGATTAAACTTCTCTCTATTACTTACAAAAGTATTACCTAGTTTGCAACTTACATACCAAATCTCTTCACAACCATTTCGATATAACTTTTTTATAATAGTCCTATAATACCTCAAGAACGATCCTATTGTATCTATATGCCTAAAACAATAGAGGTATTACTAAGATCTTTCATCTCAAAATTCTTTGTTACAAATTTCTTGATGTTGTGCAATAAGCCTATATCATTATTGGCAAGAAAAATATCATCAATATATAAAACTGAGAAAATACACTTTCTCCCATAGAACTAATGATATATGAAACGTCAAACAAATTCATCTTAAAATTAAATGAGATACTATTATTGAGATGCTTGATTGAGCCAATAGGTGGATTTCTTAAGTTTACAAACCATACTCTTTAGATCTTCTGACATAAAATTTTCTAGCTACACCTTATAGATCGTCTCATCAACATGAACTTTGAGAAACGTTATCTTCATATCTATTTAATGTAACTCAAGATTGAAATACACCACTAATGATATTGTGATCTTAAAAGGGTCGTTAAAAGAAAACGGAGACAAAGTCTCTTTATAGCCAATGCCTTATTTCTATGTAATATTCTTTATGATAAAACGGGCCTTACCTTTTTCTAAAGCCCTTTGAATCGCTCTTAATCTTAAATATCCATTTGTAACCAATAGATTTCGTATCTTTTGGCAATGGGACAAGATCCCATACATCATTATCCTTCATGGACTTCATTTTTTAGAATTAACGAAAATTAATCTGATGATCTTCTATCACTCTAATCTCCACCTCATGTTCTTGGAGAAATAGAATGTAGTTAACTGGCACTATACTTTTTCTTTTCCTAATAGATATTCTTAATGGCATAGGTTTTTAAGGTGGTAGAATTTGTTCTTTTGAAATAATTTCTTATATAAGGGGTTTTCCATTGTATTCTGTTGTGTCTTGAACAAAGTAATGACTAGGATCCTGGTCAATGCCAATAACTCCTATAGGAATATCAATATATTTCTTTTAAAAGACATAATCCGAAAACTTGACATCTTTAAAGAACTACGTATTTTCGGACTAAAAAATCGACTTAGTAATGAGATCATTGAACTTGTACTTCATGAATTTTTAGAATATTCAATAAAATAGCAACTCACTATCCTTGAGTTTAGTTTATTTTCATTAGACCAATAAGGCCTTGCTTTAGTTGGATATCCCCAAACATGCAAGTGCTTTAGACTAGGCTTCTTGTTTATTTAAAATTCATAAAGGGCTTTGGCAGTCAACTTAGTTAGAACCTTGTTAAGGATGTATGCTGCAGTCTTAGTATTTTTTCCTAGAATGATTCAGGTAAAGTAAAATGACAAATCATACTACTTACCATGGCCTTAAACGTCATGTTTCATCTTTCAGTAATAATATTTATAGTAGGCGAACCCTGTATAGTGTGATATGGGATGATTCCAGATTCCTCTGGTAACTTAGCAAACGGTTCTTGATGTTGTTCACCATAACCATCATATCTGTTGCAGTATTTACTACCACGATTAAATCTCACACTTTTTAATGCTTTTGTTGAGTTGATTCTCAACTTCAATTTTAGATTATTTTTTTTAACACAAGAATTTTGACTTTTCATGAAGGAGATATATGTAGCCATATCTAAAAAAATCATTTATAAATATCATAAAGTATTGCTGATTATTCCAAGTAATCACAGGGAATAACCCACAAATATCTGTATTTATAAGTTCTAAGACGTTCAAAGTCCAATTTCCTTTAAATCTTCTTTTATTAGTTTGGTTTTCCTTTATATAATCAATGAAAACATCAAAATCTATAAAATCTAAGAGTTTGAAAATTGCTTCAGTCAAAAGTTTTTTAATTCTCTGTCTAAAATATAACCTAATATGTTAGTTCTTAATTATAGGGATTTATTAAATGAAGTAATTGTATTAAGCAAATAATGATTATCATCACTTAATAAAGAACTCGAACCAACCAATTTTAAATCATAAAACAAACTAAATTCTTCATTCCCAAATGAACAAGAAAAAACTAGCTTTGTCCAAAGTAGAAATGGAAATCAAATTTCGTCTGAAAGTTGGTACAATAAATGTTTCATCAAAAACCAAACAAAATGTAGACTTTAATAATAATCTGAATTTTCTTATTGCTTTAACTTCAACAGTCTTGCCATCGCCCACAGAGATGTATCTTTCACCATTACTTGGCTTTCGACAACTCAAGTAATCCTGCATAAACACGTTTATATGTTTTTATATATAAAAGTTAAATTAATCTTATAACAAATCGAATTAAGAAGCACATATTTCTTAACACACCATGCATAATAGTTGACGCAATGCTTCTTTTTATACTATTTAGCTTTATAGAAGAAACATGAATGCTAGAAATATTAAGAGATTCTCTTACCATAACTTGAAGTTAGAGCCATTTAACATAGAAATAGAATTAATTTTCGCATTAATATTAGCATGGGTTATAACTGAATAGAGAGCAACAAACAAATAAAACAAGCTTATAAATCACAAAATAAAAGAAAATGTAAATAAAGGTAAACCCTATCTTAAGATACTGGACATTATATTAATATTTTATCATTAGACAAAAATATTAACTTGTAAATGATATCTTATTATAGTAATCAAACATTGATAATAAGAATATGTTAAACAATATTTCTTCTTTTGGGCCAATTTATTGTTTACATGGAAAACTGAATAATCATCAGACGTTTATTACCATAGGTGCACATGAAATTCTGTTAAATATGAAGCTTCCTTTATGCCATTAGATATTTACATAAATTACATATACATAACCGTTTATATTCTAAAACAAATTAATCTGCACAAGAGGGGTTACTTTGGTGATATGTTTCTTTAAATAATTTATCTCAAAATATATATTACCATACCAATATTTGATTTTAAAATTATAACAAAATTAAAGTTAAAAAAATTAGGTTAAAGCTAAAGTCAATGGTCAATGATCAACTATTGACATGTCAAACATTGACTGGGTTAGGGCTAGACCGGGTTAGCCAAACCTGGATTCGAAACCAAACCCAACCTGGATCTAACCCTTTCTTCAAACCCTAACTTTTTTTTTTCCTTTTTCATGACACAAAAACCATGGTCGTCGTTTCTTATACAATCTACCGATTTGCCAATTTCTCAGGGGCTTAAAAGGGCATGAAAAGACGTAAAAACTCTTGAATGAAAATGCAAAAGAGATGTAACTCTAGTTCCTTTGGAAATGGTAAGATTTTGGCGTAAGAAAGAAGGGTTGATCTATATCATTTGGCGATCTCAATTGTCTCGATATCAATGGTGACTCATTAATTCAACGAATCATTTCTTTGGATGGAAGTGGGTGGCACAGCCAATGGCCGCACCTTGTCCCGGCCTAAATCTTCCTTTTTTATTTTCCTTCCTATCACATCATAGAAAACCTAAGTCGGTGGGGGTGTTGCCTGTGGTAGCAATGATTGTCGCTAACATTCATATTAATTTTTTTTTTAGCAATAAAAAAAATTGTTCTTAATGATTCAACATGAAGAAGCTTTCATACCATTTGTTAGAATATTATCTTTTTGGTGAAAACAATCAGTTGAAATTTTAGGAAAATTCATATTGATTCACCAACAATTAATAATTGAATATGCAGAAACGTATATGAATCCATAAGAATGAATTATTATCTAGAGCGGTGCAACTACCCTTCTAGATCAACACGTTATCCAAGAAAATCATTTTAACTTTCTTTCTGCACTCTCTGATTATAGGATTGTTGGAAAAATATGCTCTTTAAAGCATATTTATATTTATTGTAATAAATAATATTTCTGATTAATAAAATAAAATGAGATATTTTATTCATGTATCTTTATTGCATTAATATTTTGAGTAAAGTCCATTTAATCATATTATATGTATTTATGCGATCATCATGTGGATTCACAGAAGACATAAATACAAGTTATCTTATGATTAAATAAAATAAGTTCGCAGTTGATAAATAAAGTTGGGCACTTTATTTAGGTATAAACTGTAATAAATTCATTGAGTGATTTATCTTAATCATGTATGAATTTATTGATGTAGTATGTCTACATTGAACTGGATCACATATGAGATTTACTTAACCTAGTAATAACTGTCAGACTTATTAAATCTCATAAGCATTGATTTACTGTAATCTTAATCTTGAGTTAGTTATGATTTCATGATTGTAGTTGTTATTTCATTTGAGCTACCAATGGGCATGACATACACATGTAGTCTAGATTACACGGTATCTTGGTGGGAGCAATTACAAGTATTGAAATTATAGATTAACAATATAGAATTTGTACGACACATCTCTTGATGGGTTTTCGATCTTGATCATAGAATTCTCTGGCGGAGTGTCTCAACATAAATAAGTATGTTGAAATGATCATTGAGAAAACCGATGAAGTATCAAGGAACAAGATGTAATTAATTTTATTGGACAATTGAGATATCAATTTAAATTAACGATGTGGTACAAAGGATTGTGCGATAAAAGAAATCAATGTGGCTTGGGCGAATTATATTCGAGCATACAATTATGGAGGTCGATTCTAATCTTATAGTGGAGGAGAATTGGAATTAAATAATTATATTTATTTAATTACAAATTTAATTATTATAGCCACTATTGTATGTTCCCAAATGATCCCAGGTTAGCTCATTTAATTGACAACACCATCACTTGGATCCAAAAGCAGAAAAGCTGGCATATTAGATAAAAATCATAATTATAATATTTATTAAGGCCTAGTATGTTATATTCAGAGTGTAAATGCGAGCATGTAATATTTTATAAGTTAGTCTCCTAGTTAATTCTACATTCCTTCCACTTTTAAGTAAGTGGAGAGATAGTTAAAGAGAATTCTATTTTAAATAGAAATCATAATCTTAACATACTTAGGGTTTTCATAAGATATTATAAAAGGCGTTATTCTCTTGAATTGAGAGAGAAGAGAACCCTAGGGATTATAAGAAAAATAAAGAAGGCACTAAGAGGAGCAGGTTGCAATTAGAAGTTGTGAAACAGAGCCACACGCGTCAGGTGTTGATCAAACTTGAGTCATAGCTCTGGAAGATCGTTTGGAGGTCGATCTATAACTCTCGATTGTTCATCTTCTCAAAACATCAGGTATGAATTTTTAGATTACTTAATTCTTATATGTTGTATGAGATCGGTACTTAAAAGGTTTTAATTGAAAAATTGAAAAACTTAGTTTTATTCCCTTCAATTGGTATCAGAGCCATCTCATAATAATATATACAAATTTTGTA
Source organism: Murraya koenigii (assembly GCA_025617385.1). NCBI lineage: Eukaryota > Viridiplantae > Streptophyta > Magnoliopsida > Sapindales > Rutaceae > Murraya > Murraya koenigii. The sequence continues at coordinate 13,959,751 of CM046814.1, forward strand.
GAAATCTATCTTGTTTATTATGTATTAGAGTGGCATGATTTATTTAGATATATATTATTTTTAATATATGAATAAAGCGTCTTGGATTGTCTCAATTCATGGTTAGAAATTTGTTTATATTTTATTTTAGATTTGTAACAAAAGGGGTGGTCTATTATCACCATGTTTCCCTTTTGATTTAATTTTATGTTTTAAAGAATTTTTTTGTAAATAATTGGGGATTGTAATATGTGAAACAAGACATCGAGAAGAGGGATTGATGCCAACAAGAACGCAGCAAAACTAGCAGCAGCAGGCCGCGCGCGCTGCTCGCAACAGACCCCCGCGCGCACAGCAGCCCCACGCACGCGCAGGCCCTCGCACACAGTAGCCCCGTGCGCACAGCAGGCCCGCGCGCGCGCGCAGCAGGCCACGCAGCTGCAGCAGGCTCGCGCAGGCTGCAGCTCACGCGGACAGCAGCAGCAGTTGGAGCAGCGGGCAGCAGTCGCGCGCGGCAGCAGGCTTGTGCAGAGGGCAGAAGCAGCAGGCATCAGCGCGCGTGATTCATCCGTGAAGAACAGCTGCAGAACGGGCGGGACCAACTGAAAAACAGCAGCAGCGCGCGCAGGATGTAGCAACAACGGCAGCAGCAGGCCTCGCGTGGTAGCGGCAACACCGGATCTCCGGCGCTGGCAGGTGGAGCATCTGTGGCTTGATAGCGGCCGGTGCCCACCGGAAAGAGGAACGAGTGGAATACGGTTTTCTTTGGTGACGGCGGCTGGAGAAAACAAAAGGAGATTAGGGTTTTGAGTGGTAATTATCACTCAGGCCCTTAATTTCTGTATTATTTTTATAATGGGTAAAGTTAGTTTACTATAATGCGTTTAAGTCAAAAAAACAGTTTTGGGCTTGGTAAATTCTAGTTTTAAGTCCAATAAAATTTGTGCTTAATGGATTAAAATGCATTGATATAGTTTAAATAAATCAAATTTTACTTAAAATTTGGTCCAAAAAGTTTTACTTAAAATTTTATTTTAATTTCTTTAAAATTAAAAATTTATTAAAATTAAAAATTTGGATCAATAATAAATTTAAAACCGATATTAGCCAAGGCCATCAACAAAGATAATCCAATAGAAGAAGATATTGACATGAAGCCCAATGAAGATTAGACTTAGGGTTAATATTTTTTATTAAGAAAACCATGAATTGAGATTATTTAATTTTTCTATATTTTGTGTTTTGGATGTGAACATGCCATGATAACATGTCATATAGAATAGGTAGTGCCACTCTATGCATAATAATATATGTCATTCATGTAACATGAATTCATGTATATTGTTTGAAATTTGCAAATGCTTAAATAATATAAGATATCACTTAGATAATATTATAGGAAGCATGCAATTAACAATATATGTATGTTTTAAAAGGAAAAACCAACTTTAAAATATTGAGTGGGAGAGGGAAAATTCAAGATAATTTTCCCATGGGCTCCATTGTTAGTTCAATAATAAAATTATATATATATCTAGACTTCATGATACGGTGATGCTCCCTACGGAGGGTATATATATTAGACATTTTATTTGATGAACTTCTTTAAAGATAAAATCGAAATATTTTTCAATCATTGATCACCACAGCGGTGGCTACATGATATGAGAAATACGTAGATTGAAACAATGGTTATACACTCAACAAAATTTGTTATTAACCTTCCCAACGAAGCTCGTTAACAAAATTTTGGCCTTAAAAGATAACGATAGTTATTTATCATATTACGACATGAAAGTAAATAATCTAATGGTTAATTGGAGTGCAGTAAGTGGCGGCATGACTTCCCCAACGGATAGCTTGCTAAAGTAGTACTAGATTATCGTTACAATAAAATGAAATACATTTATGGTTTTTTGCATTTTTAGAATTTTATTGTGAATGTTATATCAATATATTTATTCATGTATGTTTTACTTTTCAAAAAATGTCTTCCATCAACCCACTATTAATCATCCTGGTTAAAAATGAACTCACTGGTGAAAATTACTTAGATTGGAAACGCAATCTATTTAATATTCTCACTGCTAAAGACAACAAATATGTTCTGACTCAGCAATGCCCTCCAGTACCAACGTTATACGATTATATAAATTAGAAGGAGTCATATGAGAAATTGTGCGAGGCTAACAAAATGGCTAAGCGCTATATATTGGCTTCGATTTCTATAGAACTGCAGAACAAACTTCGGAGCATAGAAACAGCCACTCAAATATTGGCTAGTCTCCATCAGATGTTTAGGCAGAATACTGATTCTACCAGAGAAGCAGCGTTAAAACGTGTCACTAACACCAAGATGGAAGAGGGTACAAGATTTCGTGATCATGTCCTCAAAATGATGGACTATTTGAATGAAGTTGAGATTCATGGTGTTGATATCGATGATAAAACAAAAATCAACATGGTAATTGAATCTTTACCTAATACATTCGGAGAGTTTAAGGTCAGTTATATCTTAAGCAATAGAGATATGACCTTAGTTCAATTGATGTACGAACTACATGCTATAGAAGAATATTATCATAGCAAAGAACTTCCTAAACAGGAATTCTCTTTAAAGCCTTACTCGAAAGACAAGGGTAGGCAAAAGAGAATTGACACAAGGAATCTGTCTACTAGAAAAGATGGCAAGTCGAAAGACAAGTGCTTCAAGTGTGGACAGAAGGGTCATCGGAAGAAAGATTGTCCTAAGATTATTAAAATCAGGTACAGGAAATCTTTAAGCTTCCTAATTAGTTCAACTTCTATTGATTAATGCAATAGTGAATTCTGAGATAACTAATTTATTTGCAAATTCATTTATTTGGTTTTCAAGAAACCAAGAGATTAAGTGAAGAAAGCTTTAAGCAGCAGTAGAGAAAGATACTAGTTTATATCAGCTGAGAGGATTATATCAATTTTATGAGACTTTAAGTTTGATATTTGTCTTTGTATTCCAAAAATTAGAGGAAATTATTTTCGGTGGCTTGTTTTTAATAAACAAAAGCACACTGTTATTTTTTGATCCTCTATTAATAAATTTTATACTTTACAAAGACAATTAATATCATATAAGTCTATTGATCTGTTCAAAGCAAGATATAATGATAAAAAGTATATTATTTATCTAAGAAAAGAAATGTTTTTCCAAAACCAATGGCACCTATAATATTTATGCTTAAATCATATAAACTATAATAAGATTTCATGAGAATGATTAATAATAGGTCCTTCCTGACCTATTTGAGGTTGATCATTGATACTTTACGAATCTTATTTAGAAGAGTAATATGACAAGGTAGCTTCTTTTGAGCTAAAAGAAAGCGTAATATTGTATTGCATGGAATTAGTGCATACAAATGTATGCGGACTAATTAGTTTACATGTAAGTAGAGATTATGAGTATTTTATCAAATTGATAAATATTCATCGTATTTATGTTTGTCTAAATGCGTCATGATTCTGTGGCTTTTGAAATTTAAAAGAGTACATGGATAAGACAAAAAAGCAATTAGACAAGAGCATAAAAGAGTCTCGATCTAATCGAAGTAAAGAATATCTCTCTAGAGAATTCAAAGTCCATTTGGTTGTAAAATGGGATAAACTCCCATTTATAATGAACATTATGACATAATAGTGTCATTATATGGACAAACAAGATTCTTTTGGATAAAATAAAGATATATACTTAGTGATTTATCATTTACCTTTTTTATTCTAGATACCAGTATTTAAAACTGCATAGACTACTGAACTTAGTTTTATCTATATCAATACCTATTACTCCATGGAATTATGGACATGTCACAAACTTAATTTGTGACACATCTATAGTTGGAGATTCACTAGTATTTATACTAAAATTATAGGCAGAAAAGATGGATTCATGTTGAAAAGTATGCATGTTTTAGGTATTCTAAAGGAATAAAGGAAATTCTAATTTATAGACCTCAATATAGGAATGTATTTGTAAACATACACTATACTTTCCTTGAGGAAGACTATATAAATGACTTATAACTTGTGAATAAGGTAAAACTAGAGAAATCATAAGTAAAGAGATCAAATTGATGCTCATTTTTCTATTTATAGAAAAAAGCAAGAATGATTAATAAAAGGATTATCCCTGAACAAATTATTACTTTTAGAACCTCATCGTAGTGGGAGGGTAACTAGATTACCAAACAAGATACATATTATTAAGAGAAACCTATACGGCAATCTCAGATGAACATGTACAAGATCCCACTAGTTACAATAAAGCTCTAATAGATAGTGATGTTGAACATTGAAAAAAGGCTATGAATTAAGAAATGGAATCTATGTATTCCAATAAAATCTGGGAACTTGTAGAGACACCAAATGGGGTAAAACCCATTGGATGCAAATGGATCTATAAGAGGAAAAGAGGAGTAAACAGAAGGATGGAAACATTTAAAGCAAGATTAGTAGCCAAAGGGTTCACTCAAAGAGAGGGAATCGATTATGAGGAAACATTTTCTCTGGTTGCTATGCTTAAATCTATCAGAATTATGCTCTCTATTGCTGCAGTGCTAAATTATGAAATTTGGCAAATGGATGTCAAGACTGCCTTTCTTAATGGGCATCTTGAAGAAGACATCTTTATGCAGTAACCAGATGGATTCATACAAAATGGCCAAGAATACTTGGTATGCGAGTTGCAAAGATCCATCTATGGATTGAAGCAAGCATCCCAGTCGTGGAACATCATATTTGATCAAGCGATGAAATCGTTTGGATTCATTCAGATTATTGATGAACCATGTGTGTACAAGAAAATTCAGAGAAAAATCTGTAGCCTTCCTAATTCTTTATGTAGATGATATTCTCCTTATCGGAAATGATGTAGGAGTATTGACTACTATAAAGAGTTGGCTAGCAAAACAAATTGATATGAAAGATTTGGGAGAAGCTAGTTATATTCTTGGTATCAAGTTGCTACGAGATCGGAAGAATAAAATGATAGCTTTGTCTCAAGTAGTCTATATCGATAAGATATTGGTTAGATTTAGCATGGTAAATTCCAAGATTGGTTTGTTACCATTCAGATATAGAATTTTTTCCTTTAAGGTTTAATCACCTGAAATTTATGAGGAAATAGAGAAAATGAGACGCGTTCTTTACGCGGAAGCTCTGGGAAGTCTCATGTATCCCATGCTTTGCACTAGACCAGACACATGTTTTGCGATTGGGATGGTTAGCAGATATTAATCTAATCCTAGACCTAAACACTAGACTACTGTCAAGCATATAATGAAGTAACTGAAAAGAAGTTAAGGATTATATGCTTGTGTATTCTCATGATGAACTTACTCTAGTGGTTATGCTGATTCTGACTTTATGTCAGATAAGGATTCTAAAAAGTCCACTTCTGACTATGTGTTTACATTAGGAAGTGGAGCTATTAGTTGGAGGTGTGTGAAACAATCTTTTTCGCAGACTCCATAACAGGAGCTTAATATGTGGATACATCGTAGGCTGCAAAAGAAGCGATATGGCTCCCCAAGTTCCTTCGAGATCTTGAGGTGATATCTGCTGCAAGTGTACCACTTAAATTATTTTGTGACAATAGTGGTGCAGTGGCTCAATCAAAAGAACTAAGGAACCACAAGAAACAAAAACACATTGAAAGGAAGTATAATCTCATAAGAGATATAATGCAAAGAGGTGATATAGAAGTTACCCAGATTGTGTCGCAGCAAAACTTGGCAGATCCTTTTACTAAGGCCATCAATGGGAAACTTTTTAACTTACACTTAGAGTCCATGGGCATGCGCGAGATGCCAAATAAGCTTTAAGAGCTAGTGGGAGATTGTTGGAAAAATATGCTCTTTAAAGCATATTTATATTTATTGTAATAAATAATATTTCTGATTAATAAAATAAAATAAGATATTTTATTCATGTATCTTTATTGCATTAATATTTTGAGTAAAGTCCATTTAATCATATTATATGTATTTATGCGATCATCATGTGGATTCACAGAAGATATAAATACAAGTTATCTTATGATTAAATAAAATAAGTTCGCAGTTAATAAATAAAGTTGGGCACTTTATTTAGGTATAAACTGTAATAAATTCATTGAGTGATTTGTCTTAATCATGTATGAATTTATTGATGTAATATGTCTACATTGAGCTGGATCACATATGAGATTTAATTAACCTAGTAATAGCTGTCGGACTTATTAAATCTCATAGGCATTGATTCTTGTAATCTTAATCTTGAGTTAGTTATGATTTCATGATTGTAGTTGTTATTTCATTTGAGCTACCAATGGGCATGACATACACATGTAGTCTAGATTACACGGTATCTTGGTGGGAGCAATTACAAGTATTGAAATTATAGATTAACAATATAAATTTATACGACACATCTCTTGATGAGTTTTCGATGCTTGATCATAGAATTCTCCGGCGGAGTGTCTCAACATAAATAAATATGTTGAAATGATCATTAGAGAAAACCAGTAAGTATCAAGGAACAAGATGTAATTAATTTTATTGGACAGTTGATATATCAATTTAAATTAACGATGTGGTACAAAGGATTGTGCAGTAAAGAAATCAATGTGGCTTGGGCGAATTATATTCGAGCATACAATTATGGAGGTCAGTTCCAATCTTATAGTGGAGTATAATTAGAATTAAATAATTATATTTGTTTAATTACAAATTTAATTATTGTAGCAACTATTGTATGTTCCCAAATGATCCCCGGGTTAGCTCATTTAATTGACAACACCATCACTGGACCCAAATGCAAGAAAAACTGGCATATTAGATGAAAAGCATAATTATAATATTTGTTAAGAGCTAGTATGTTATATTCAAGTGTAAATGCGGGCTTGTAATATTTTATAAGATGGTCTCCTAGTTAGTTACACATTCCTTCTACTTTTAAGTAAGTGGAGAGATAGTTAAAAGAGAAATTCTATTTTAAATAGAAATCATAATCTTCACATACTAGGGTTTTTCATAAGATATTATAAAAGGGGCATTATTCTCTTGAATTGAGAGATAAGAGAACCCCAGGGATTATAAGAAAAATAAAAAAGGCATCTAAGAGGAGCCAATTGCAATTGGGAGTGGTGAAACAGACGCCCACACGTCCAGTGTTGATCAAACTTGAGTCATAGCCTGGAAGATCGTTTAGAGGCGGATCTACAACTCTCAATTGTTCATCTTCTCAAAACATCAAGGTATGAATTTCTAGATTACTTAATTCTTATATGTTGTATGAGATCGGTCCTAAAATGTTTTAATTAAAAATTGAAAAACCTAGTTTTATTTCCTTCAAGGATGTTACACAAGAATAGAATATTGCGTGTAATTTGTAGACCATAATCATTTATATAGATAAATTTTCTATTATGTATTCTTGTTTTAACCCATCATGAAAATAAAAATTATCCATAAATCTCTACACATTAAAGGTCTACACCCTATTAGATACATTTTAACCCAAATTGCCGAAAACCTTAAAAGATTTCTTTCAATTATGCTTAACCTTATATGACAATATGCAACACATAATTATTCATATGTAAGTCTAAAATTTGATTATATATATAATCAAAATCAAATTCATGTACAATGTGGCCCACACAATGTTAACATGTGCAAGGACTAGACAAAAAAATTGGTCACATCAGGAGGATGATCGAAAAAAATATAACACCTCGGTTGAGAGTGATTAATGGGTTAAGATTATAAATTCAAGCAACTCCCAACTCTTTTACTAATCTTTTAGTACAAGTTATCCCATTGAAATTTGGGTACAATAAGTGTTGATGCAGATTTTCTCGCGTGCCTCAGCGGTGCTTGAACCTTCAGCGAGTACCTCCAAGCGACTTCGCTAAGGAGCGTCCGAACCTTACGCTCGCGGTTTTAAGCGATGCCGATCCTTACGCTCGCGATAAGTTCGAGCGGGATTGCCTCCTTTATCAGGGTCCATTGTCTTCTTGAGCGGTGATTTCCGGACTGCACTCCTGACAAACCGGGTCGGGGTCGGGCGTTTCCGTGAAACCCTCCGACGCTCAAGTCGATGTCGGGTTTCTCTTTTTGGTATCTCCTTAGTGAGGAGGCCGGAAAGATGAAAGGGTATTATTTCGCCCCCTTTTTGGATGTAAATGGTGTTTTTGAGAAAGTCGGATGAGAGAAATTTGGAAAGGAAGAACACGTTGTCCGATTCTGGAGAATCCAACTTCTCTTTTGTGAATTGAAATGCCAACCCTTGTGCCGTTCTCCTTCGTTTCCTTTTATACTCTGTTTTCCAGCTTTTTCCTTTCCAGTTCGTCCACTCCACGCTAATGGTATCCGGGTCCCTCGGCGATCGGGTTTGGCGGAATATTCCCTAGGGATGACGGTATTCCCTTAGTCCGATGCGCGTGGCGAGATCACCATGCCGAGCAGCGTGCGAGGAATAATGACACCTGGTGGCGCGTCTTGAGCCAGCAAACAACGGTGTCATCTCTCCACCATGTGGGACCCTTGTCGAGACATCAAAAGGTGTGCGAGGATTACGAGATAACGGGTCGGGTTGTCTGGAGTCGGGTTTTGTCCGGTTGTGCTCGTGGATCTCTGCGGCGGGAGTGATGTGCTCGGCTCTCGACCTTGACCGACCTTAACACGAAGAATGACCTCGGCGGGCAAGGAGCTCTCGACCTTGACCGGCTTTGACCGGAAGGATGACCTCGGCGGGGAATGAGCTCTCGACCTTGACCGGTTTTGACCGAAGGGCGACCTCGAGCGAGGAATGAGCTCTCGACCTTGACCGGCTTTGACACGAGGGGTTACTCGGGCTAGGTTACCATCGGAGTCTTGCTTGGCAGGAAGGAGCTCGAGGGTTTGTCGATGTTTACATCATGCACTGGAAGAGCTTTTGAGGCGCTGTCGATATTTTACCCAAACAATAAGCTCTAGGATTTTGTTTGTTTTAAGGGCTTGAGACTGTTCCAGTCAAAAAACACCGATTATGCATATATGCATGCGAGACCATCCACAATTGAAAAACAAGAATTGGCACATTTTAAATGGTTTAGGGTGAGGTTTCTTATTTTCTTTGCTTAATTTCGTTTTTGTTTAAAGTAGAGGAGGGGACCAAGCCAAGCAGACATGCAACTAGCTAAAATGATTTCTACAGGCCCTATAAATAAAAGAACTTAGCCTGAGCTTGCTTTTCTTTTGTTGGGGTCCACGACATAGTAATTTTAAAACGGATGACGTATAGAAACATTTATTAAGAGCTATCCATAAGAAACAAAAGTGTCACGTAGTTTCAGTTTCAGTAGTTTCAGTTTCAGTACGTATCTTTTCAAAATAGAAGAGGCCCCCTGACAATCGTCATTGTGGATGAGCATTTCTTGGAGAACCTAGTTTGTTCTTTATCGTATAGCTAATTCATAAAAATTGGAAGTTAATTGATGATGTATCTTATGTGAGATTATGAATTTTCAAAAGCCACTGAAACATTTTCTCATAATAATTTTTAGTTTTTATAATTTTCCCTTACAATTTTCGACGTAGTCATTAATGTTTTTTATATTAAAAGATAAGGAAATAATTTCAGATTATCTAAAAATTAATTTTAGAACAATAATATAAATTTCAAGTAACCCTCAATTCTTGAATTAATTTTTAAATATATTTAAGTTTATCTCATGGACAGTACGTGATAAAATTCAAAAGCTCCCCTTTTAAAAATTTTCATATTGCATAACACAGTGTGTATTTTGGATTTTCTTCTACATTTTTTATCATGTTATGTACATTTCAAGTGAAAACACTTGCATATAATTAAAAATGAAACCCGTGAAGGTGCTTCACTTCACATGGGCTCAAGTGAAATGTACGAATCATATTTGTTTCATTACGTTGGAAGTTGGGACCAGGGATATAAACATATATAGTGAATAGTAGTGACCAAAATTTATAAGAGGTACGTAAGAGATAAAATTTAGGGTATGGTATTTCTGTTAGGAAATGGGAATCAAGATTTGATATATGACATTCCTTGATCTCGAATACCAATGCGTTGTGTTTGGGAGGGAAAGTTTCAGTGGTCCCACGCTGATTACTCACTGATCCCGTTGACGAAAAATTGATCAGTAATGGGGCGCCTTTAACTTTGTAGTACATGTATAATGTATAGGAAGTGCTTATGTTACATTTTGTGTAACAAACAGCCTGTCATTAGGGATCATTAGATATACAATTTCTAAATTCAACGGATGAGAACGAACTTAAGCTGAAATAAGTTACAGATGTAAAAAATGGCCATGTCATTGCTGTTACTTCCAGCAAATGTAACATAAGCTGACCCGTATGTATATAGCTTTTTCTCTCCTTTTATGGAGACTTGATAGAATCATTATCTAGTTAAAAGTTATAAAGTACATATGTCACAGAGATTTCTTCTCTTTGAGCTTTAAAGCAATATTTAATCTGATGCATGGACCACAGAAATTACGCCAGATTTGAAGGTTTCAAAACTTGAGTTAGCATATATATATATATAGTGTGGTTTACTCACATCCACATATGTGCTGCATTGTTTTATTGGCTGCAAAACTCATATGTAAGTATGTGAATATGATGAAAAAATGCACTAGCCACATTCAGAATTGACCTGGGGAAAAAGAGTTTACTGTTTGTTTTATCTAACTAGTGGAATTTTTGCTGAATCAAATATAAATCAAGACACATTGATATTATGTACAAGAATCATAGCCATTATGAAAATAATCTGAAAATAGCAAGATCATGGAATTATATATGAAATGTAAAATATGGACGAATCTCCAATTTATTGAATTTGATTATATTCCTTATGTAGTTTGTCATTCAATTGTTTGTATAAATTCGGCCTTTGAAGCATAGTAAAAAAAAAAAAAAAAAGTGTGAAGTTTGTCGTTTTTCTAAATTCAAGAGTAGGTACCTAGTGGTGGTAGTGCTTGTTGCGGCTGGCAAAATAAATTATGCTGAAAATATTAGAACAATAAATTTTTATGGTGAAATTCATCATTTAAAACTTATGAACATTTATATTATATTATCAAGAATCAATAATAAAATATACGGAAACATACCTAAATCTATAATACTGAATTATTCTCTGGAGTAGTGTTGTTCGTCTTCCAGATCAATACGTATATTTTATAGAGCACTTTAGTTTCTCTTTGCACTATTTCTGATGACGGGATATTATAAAGACCATAACCACTTATGTAGACAACTTGTCATTGAGTATTCATAGTTCTACCCATAAGAGAATTAGAATATCATTAGGTCACTACACATTAAAGGCCCACACCTTATTAGATACATTAAAACCTAAATTATTGAAAACCTAATTAGATCACTTTTAATTGGGCTTAACCTTATATGACTGTCCGCAATACATAATTATTCATATATAAGTCTAATGTTGGATTAAAAATCCAATAATATTAGATTAAATATCCAACAGTCTCCCACTTGAACTATATGTAACCTTATAATTATGTTTTGCCAAAAGAAATAACCATATGAGTTTAACCTTACTGCCATTGCTGAAATGTATCTATAATCAATCTGGTCCATCAGTCATATCAATATAGGATCAAGACGGCCTTTGTTACAATTGTCGTAATTTGACCCACCAATGGTCATAATATTAATAAAATTGAATGACATGGATCATGATATCGATGCATAGTATGAAAATTTCATGCAATATGATTTTAACATGCATATTTTCAACTGATCCACCTTAAACTTTAAGTGAGATTAAACCATACCAAAATTAAAGTATAAATAAACTAAAGCTTTATTTTTGCAGAAAATAACCTTAAATATCATAAATTGAAATAACTGAAAATGTCTATATCATAAGAATATCTAAACTCATAAACTGCCAATAAAGCTGAATATCCTTCAAGGACACGACACCCATATGAGTAGTATGCTCATGAAATATTTTGGATGGCATTCCCTTAATAAGCAGATCTGCAATCATGAAGTTTATACCAACATACTCTATAGATAACTATCCACTCTAAATTCTTTCTTTAACAACTAGGAGCTTGGTGTCGATATACCTCGACTTCGTCAAGCTCCTGTTGTTAATCAAATATAGCACTATTGACTTATTGTCATAAAATAATATGAGTGGTCTATCAATATCATCTACTATATGCAGCCTCTAACAAAATTTTGCAACCATATACCGTGATTGGACGCCTCATATCATGCTATAAACTCTACTGGCATCGTAGAAGAAGTTATAAGAGACTGTTTGGCACTCTTCTAGGAAATAGCACCCGTAACTAACATATAGATGTAGCCTGTCATAGACATCATACTATCTTAGCATCCAGCAAAATCTGAGTTAGTATACCCAATGATCTTAGGCTGTTCCAACTTCCAATAGGTGAGCATTTAGTCTTTTGTTCTTTGTAAATACTATAAGATTTGTTTGGCTGCCTTCCAATGGTCTACTCTTAGATTACTTAAATATCTGCCCAACATCTCAGTAACGTACGCAATATCCAGTCGCATACAAACTTAAGTATACATCAAACTTTATACCACTGATGCATAAAGAATCTTCTGCATCTCTTTTTTCCTTAAAATCATTCTTAGGGCACTAATTGCGACTAAATTTGTCTTCTTTAGCCACAGGGGTACTACCTGGTTTACATGCCATATCTTTTGAGAACTTTTTCGATATAGCTCTTTTATGATAATCTAAGAATACCTTGAGAGTTATCTTGGTATATCTGTATGGCTAATATAAAAGGGGTGTCATTAAGATCTTTAATTTTAAAATTCTTAGCTAGAAATCTCTTGGTTTCATTCAATAAGCCTATATTGTTGCAGGCAAGAAAAATGTAATTGACATATAAAACAAAAAAAAATATACTTATTCCTATAAAACTTATGGTTTATGTAATCATCAACCAAATTTATTTCAAAATCGAACGAGATGATCATTTGATTAAACTTGAAATACCATTTTCGAGATGCTTACTTGAACGCATAGATGGATTTTTTAAGTTTACAAACTATATTCTTTGGGTTTTTAGACAAAAAGTTTTCCGACTGCACCACATAGATATTCTCATCAATGCCACAATTGAGAAGCGCTGTCTTCACATCTATCTGATGTAGTTCAAGATTGAAATGTGCCACCAATGCTATTATAATATTAAAAGAGTCTTTTGAAGAACCAAAAAAAAATCTCTTATAATCGATGCATTCTTTCTGTGTAAAGTCCTTTGCAATAAGACGTGATTTCTACCACTCTACATGGCCTTTTGAATCCCTTTTGATCTTAAATATTTATTTGCAACCAATGGGTGTTTTGCACCTTCTGACAATGGGATAAGATCTCATACATCATTGTCTTTTATGGACTTTTTTTTCCTCATTCATGGCATTAATCCACTTCTAAGAGTTTAAAATTTTTATGGCTTGATAAAAATTGATTGCATCATTTTTCATCACTCCAATGTTTAGCTTAAGTTCTTAGAAAAATACAATGTAGTCATCTGGCACTGCATTTCTCCTTTCTCTAGTGGATCTCTTTAATGGCATAGGCTCTTGATGTGGTAGAGTTTGGTCATCTAAAATAATTTCTTATATGGGGGTTGATGGGATTATGGATAAGGATGGCACAAGTACGTGGAATAAGGCATATTCAGATCTTATACAAGTTCCCGTCGGACCCATCACAAGAGCTCGTGTAAAGAAATTCAAAAAAGCACTTAATGGGCTGATCCAAGCAACTTAGGATCAATTCAACTTAGAATCTCACAAGATATTTAGACCAATAAATGCGTTATTCAAGCTCTTGAATTTTATGAGCAATTAAAGCAATGAAATTGGCACATCAAAGATGAAAGATATGGTATTATCTTTTTAGATAGTGTTTTCATTTTTAAAAGAGGTAGCAAATCAGTTATTTTCATTTTATCAAGTTATTTAATATACTTTCTTTGTTATTAGATTAAGATATTGACTTATTCAGGATTCTTTCTGTTTTTTTTATTAGATTAGATTCTAATTTATTTAAGATTATTTCCTTATTTAATTAGATTGAGATTTTGATTTGATTTTGGATTATGATTTGTTTCTGATTTTAGATCAGGATTTATAGTAGGAAATATTTAGGACAATTATGGTCAACATTTCTTATAACCTATATATATTTGCATTCAATAAGAGAAAAATAAGAAGTTTTTTATGCAATTTACTTGAGAATATAATTCTCTTTAGTTCTTAAAAGAACTCTTTCAACTTATTAGATTTTCTTACTTCATTAAGCAACGGGTCGCAATTCCATTCAATTCCTGAAATTAGAAATGATCTTGAAGCCTAATTTGATTAGGGACTTGTCAGTTCTTGGCGGAGTTCGTATTAGTTGGTATCAAAGCAAAGGTTCTAATTAGGCTTTTGCTTATTTTAATTCAAAAAAAAATCATGAATAGTGCTGCATAAACAGTGCTGCGTGAACAGCTTTTCGTGGACAGTATTTAGGGTTTCTTAATTTTCCATCCTTCTGAATTATTTCCTTAAATCTGTAAATTTTATCAATTTCTTACTCTAAATTCCTTCAATTTTCAGTTATTCAATGTTTTAAAAAAGCAAGAAAGAAAAAAATAGTATAAAAAAACTTTGAATTTCCATTATTAGTGTCTTATAGAATCCAAATCTAATTTTTTATTGTGTGAAAATTTTTGCCTAAAATATTGTTATTTTGTGCTTCAAAAACCTAATAATACGTGTTCGTTGTGTTCTAGCCTTTTAAACCTAAATCTCGTTAGTATAATCTTTGTGAATTGCTACTAGAATCTTAATATTGGTTTGATTAGTTTTATAAAAATCCAAGAGAGAATTATTACGAGTAGAAAAAGGGAAGATAGTATGAGCATATTAAAGGGTAAAAGCCAACAAATTTGAGTAAAACATGAGTGGAATTGAGTGAATCATTCTCAATTGAAACATGCAACAAAGTGAAGTGAGGTCCTTTCCATTTTATTTTTAATCTCTTTTTGCAGATTTCAACTATATCTCACGATGAAGAACAAAGTGCAAATATAGAGAATCAACAACCAACTATTCAAAATTTTTAAATTCAAGTCTTGATAAGGGAGATGAGATGACTGATGAGGGTTAAATTAGAGCACATACATAAGCGTTTGGATCAAGAACAAAAGGCACGTGCAGAGCAACCACAATGCGTTCCCCAAGCACATAGAAGGGAGAGGGTTCTAGCTAAAGAAAATATTGATGACTATTATGGGGTTGAGTATAGTAAAAGAGAGGATTCTGTAGGTAATCGTAGAAGAGCTAGGCATCGAGATGATAGTGTGAGTGGCATAAAGATGAAAATTCTATTTTTTTTAAGGAAAATATGATCTTGAAGCATACCTTGAATGAGAGAAGAAGATGGAGTTTGTATTTGACTGCTATAACCATTGTTTGTGATTGAGTTTTCTGATTATGCTATTACTTAGTAGGATCAGCTTGTTATAATTAGGAGACAAAATAGAGAACGTCATGTTCAAACATGGAATGAAATAAAGACATTGATAAGAAGGTGATTTGTACCTAGTCACTATTATCGAGGCTTGTACCAAAAACTACAAAGTCTTATCTAAGGGAGCTGAAGTGTGGAGGATTACTACAAAGAAATAGAGGTTACCATGATTAGAGCATATATGGAGGAAGATAGAGAAGCTACCATGACACGATTCTTGAATGGCCTTAACCAGGAGATTGCAAATATGGTTGAGTTGCAATATTGTATGGAAATTGAGGAGATGGTCCACAAGGCAGTCAAGATTGAGCAATAACTCAAGAGGAGGGGTAACACTCGTGCAACCCCAAGCTTGAGTTCCACTCCATAGAAGCCGAGGTATGTGAAGCGAGACAAGAGGCCACAAACATCTACTGCATCTAAACCAAGATCCGAGCTCTCCAAGCCTAATTCATAAGATAACATTGTGACACTAACTATTATAAATCGTAACATTAAGTGTTTTAAATGTCATGGCAGGGGACACATAGCTAGTAATATGTTAATAAGAGAGTTATGGTATTACAAGATAATGGTGAGATTGTAACTAAGATAAAGCATAAGATAATGAGGCCACCATTAGAGGATTTTGAAGATGAAGTGTATGTAGTCTCTAATGAATTAACTTTAGTAACTAGGTGAACTTTGAGTGTACAAGTACAAGAAGATGAAGTAGTACAACAGAAAAACATCTTTCATACTAGGTGCTATGTTCAGGAAAAAATATGTAGTATAATTATTGATGAGAAAGTTGTATCAATATTGCTAGCACTAGCATGGTGGAGAAGTTAGGGCTTCTAACACTTAAGCATCTATAGCCATACAAATTGTAGTGCTTGAATGATAGTGGCGAAGTGAGAGTGAACAAATAAGTACTAATGTCTTTTAAATCGGTAAATGTGAAGATAAAGTACTATGTGATACGGTACTAATGCAAGCTATACATTTATTACTTAGATGTCTTTGGCAATTCGACAGACATGTGAAGCATGATAGCTTTACCAACAAGTACTCGTTTGAGTTTGATCAACACAAGATCACTCTTGCTCTATTGACACCGAAATAGGTTTATAAAGACCAAGTAAGTTTACAAAGAGAGTTAGCGAAAGAAAAAGAAATAAAAAGAGAGCGAAAATCAAAGAGATGCCGAGCAAAAAGAGAGAAAAAATAAAAGAAAATTGAGGTTATTGAGAGAAAATTTAAGAGAAAACAAAAGAATTTTTATGCAAAAACAAGTGAGATAAAAAGAGCATTGTTTTCAAATTAGCCAATGAATGTACTTTTATATAAAGAGGTATTTCTAAACACTAATGAGCTTAACCTTATCTTGCCTAGTTCTATTGTTTCTCTTTTGCAGGATTATGAAGATGTCTTTCATGAGGAAACACCATATGGATTACCTCTAATCTGAGGGATCGAGCATCAAATTGATTTCGTGCCTGGTGCAACCATTCCAAACTAACCAGACTATAGGAGTAATCTAGAGGAAACAAAGGAGCTTCAAATGCAAGTTAATGAGTTAATGGAAAAATGGCACATGAGAGAAAGCATGAGTCCTTGTATTGTTCCGATTTTACTAGTTCCTGATAAAGATAGGATATAGAGGATGTGCGTTGAATTTTGAGCCATCAATAGCATAACGGTAAAATATCGACATCCCATTCCTAGGCTAGATGATATGTTTGATGAATTGCATGATTCTTGTGTATTTTCTAAAATTGATCTAAAAGATTGATATCATCATATTATAATAAAAAAGGAGATAAGTGAAAAATTGCCTTTAAAATAAAATATGGTTTGTATGAACGGTTAGTTATGCCTTTTGGTTTGACTAATGCTCTGAGAACTTTAATGAGACTTATGAATTATGTTTTGTGGGCTTTTATTAGCAAGTTTGTAGTTGTTTATTTTAATGATATTCTTATATATAGCAAAAACTTGGATGATTATGCAGCATATTTGAAATCTATTTTAGATGTGTTTAGGAAAGAAAAGTTATTTGCTAGTTGGAAGAAATATACCTTTCGCACTAATAAACTTGTGTTTCTAGGATTTGTTGTAAGTGCACAAATTATACAGGTTATGAAGAGAAGGTGTGTGCAATCTAAGAATGGCCAAGTCCTACAAGTGTAAGTAACGTGAGAAGCTTCCACGGACTTGCTAACTTCTATCGAAGGTTTGTTAAAGACTTTAGTACATTGGCCATACTGCTTACTAAAGAAATTAAGAAAAACATCAGATTCAACTAGGGAGACGAACAAGAGAGGGCATTCCAAATGATCAAAGAAAAGCTAACCAACGCCCCCTTATTATCTTTGCTTAACTTTAAAAAAATGTTTGAAATTGAATGTGATGCTTCAGGTATTGGCGTAGGAGCTGTTCTTATGCAGGTGGGTCGCCAATTGCTTATTTCTAAGAGAAATTAATTGGAGCAATCTTAAACTATCCTACTTACGATAAAAAGCTATATGCGTTAATTTAAACATTGGAAACATAGCAGCACTACCTATAGCCTCAGGATTTTGTAATCCACACTGACCATGAATCTTTAAAACACCTTAAAGGCCAATACAAGCTAAATAAAAGGCATGCTTATTGGGTAGAATTCATAGAGATGTTTCTGTACGTCATTTGTTACAAGCAATGTAAGGAAAACATAGTTGCAGATGTGTTTTCTCGTAAGTATGCCTTAATCTCAACACTTAATGCTAAATTACATAATTTTGAACATATTAAGGAATTATATGCTAATGACCATAATTTTAGTGCTGAATATCAAAATTGTGAAAAGTTTAGGGTTGGTAAGTACTTTAGGCATGATGGTTACTTATTTCGAGAGAATAAGTTGTGAGTATCTTCTTGTTCTTTAAGAGATTTATTTGTGAGAGAATCCCATGGAGGAGGATTGATGGGACATTTTGGAGTTGTAAAAACCTTAGCTTTCTTGTAGGAACACTTCTATTGGCCACATATAAAATGAGATGTTAAAAGACTTTGTGGTAAGTGTGTCACCTTTAAGCAAGTCGAATCGAAAGTGCAGTCTCATAGATTATACACCACATTACCAATATCTAGCATACCTTGGATTGATATTTCATTAGATTTTGTGTTAGGTTTACCTAGGTCCAAATGAGGAAAAGACTCAATGTTTGTGGTCGTGGATAAATTTTCTAAGATGGCACATTTTATTTCATGCCACAAGATAGATGATACTTTTAACATTACTGATTTATTCTTTAAAGAGATTGTGAGGTTACATGGTATGCCTAGAACAATAGTTTCTGATAGGGATGCTAAGTTGTTGAGTTACTTCTAGAAGACTTTGTTCACTAAGTTGTTGTTTTCAACTATATGACACTCTGAAACTGATGGTCAAATAGAGGTTGTAAATAGAACTTTATCTACTTTGTTGCGGGCAATCATTAAAAAGAACATTAAAACTTGGGAGGATTGTTTGCCACATGTTGAGTTTGCTTATAATCGTTCTATTCATTCTACTATTAAGTATTCATTGTTAAAAATTGTTTATGGTTTTAATCCTTTAACTCCATTAGATTTAACTTCATTACCTGTTTCTGAGCGTGTTAACTTAGATGGAAATAAAAAGGCTGAAAATTGAGCAATATACTAAACGAGCTAACAAAGGGTGACATAAGCTAGTCCTTGAACCCAGCGATTGGATGTGGTTACATATCCACAATGAATATTTTCAGAACAAAGGAAATCAAAGTTGTTACCTCGAATGGGATGGACCTTTCTAAGTCTTGGAACTGATCAACGAAAATGCATACAAGCAAGATTTACCTACTAAGTATAATGTAAGTGCTATAATTAATGTTTCTCATTTAAGTCCTTTTGACATAGGTGAAGATTAAGGGATAAATCCTCTTTAAGAGGAGGGGAATGATGAGATTATGTATAAGGATGACACAAGCACATGGAATAAGGCATATTCATATGCTATACAAGTTTCCGTCCGACCCATCCCAAGAACTCATGGAAAGAAATTTAAAGAAGCACTTAATGGACTGATTCAAGCAACTTGGGATCAATCCAATTCATGGAGGCCTATTGAAGGAATCTCATAATATATTCAGACTAATAAATGTGTGATTCAAGCTCTTGAATTTCATAAGCAATCAAATCAATGAAATCGGCGTATTAAAGATGAAAGGTATGCCATTATCATTTTAGATAATGTTTCCATTTTTAAAAGGGGCAACAAATCAACTATTTTCATTTTATCTAGTCGTTTAAGATACTTTCCTTATTATTAGATTAAGATCCTGATTTATTCAAGATTCTTTTTTTTATTAGATTAAATTCTGATTTATTTAGGATTCTTTATTTATTTAATTAGATTGAGATTATGATTTTATTTTGGATTAGGATTTGTTTCTGATTTTAGATTAGGTTAAGGAGGTTGAGAAGTAAGTGGTTCAGATGGAGAAGTTATATAATATTTCTAGGTTTGCTAATAATAGGTTTATTTTTCTAAAGTTAAGACTTGGCTTCACTATGCTTTATATTTTTCTGAGTAAACAATCTAATACCTTGTGGACCTAGCAGGGGGATGCTAATACCCAATTTTTTCATGCTATGATTTAGATGAAGTATAAGCTCTTTGTATTCAAAGGATTTACAATGTTTCTTCTGAGTGGATTTCTATGTCCTCTGCTATTGTGCTTCTACTTTTGGATGATTTTAGGGCTTACTGGTTGAAGGTTCTAATGAATTCCAATAGTTTAATTTTGGTTTATTTCCAAAGTAGGATGCAAGGAACCTGTTGTAGTAGAAGTTCAGTAGGTAGTGTTTTCTTTTTATCCTAACAGTGCTTAGGGTCTTGATGGGGTTTGTAGCAGATTTTATTAGACTTACTAGAATATAATTTGTAATGTTCAATTGGCTGCAGTTTTGGATTACTATAGTGGTTCTACCATGCCTCAAGGCTTATAGAGTACATTGTTGGTCTTTTTTTCCTAAAAAGGACACTCTTGCTACTTGGGCTAGTTTTCGACTAATTATTTTATACAATTTAGGTCACAAGTTTCTTAGTAAATTGCTTGTTTTGCGGTTTTATGTTGTCCTTCCTCATATTATCTCTCTATCTGAGAGTAGCTTTAAATAGATAAAGTGATCCATGATAATATTATGTTCGTTCAAAAGATGGTGCATGATCTGAACCGTTGTACTTGGGTTAGTAATGTGGTGTTAGAGCTGGAGATGGTTAAGGCGTACATCTGGATGTCTTGGCCTTTTATTCTTTAGATGCTTCAGTATTTTAGATTTTTAGAGCAATAGTTTTTTTTATCAAGTGGGCTATTTTTAGACCCTAATTTTCAATGAAAGTTAATGGGATCAATCATGATTTTTTCGATTCTCATGGTGGTCTTAGGCAATGAGATCCCTCTTTCCTTGCTTGTTTATTATTATTACTGAGTTTCTTTTCAGGGCTTGGATTCCTTATTTTACTAGTATCCTTCTTTGTGATATAGTACAGTTGCATCTGTTAATATTTGTGAGATTTGCCGATAATATTGTTATTTTAGTAAGCGGGACTGGATTTGGTCAATAGAGGCTTATGTATTTTATGTATCATTATGAGGCAGTTTCAAGTCAATTGATCAGTTAGGCCACAACTATTGTTTACACTGACAGTTCGATCTTGACCTCCCTTAGGCTGTTGTCCATTATATTACTAGCTTTTAGTATCGGCAGCTATCATTTACTTATCTTGACTGTCCGGTTTATATGGGGAGTTTTAAAATTTCTTATTTTAATGATTTATTTTAGAAGATCAAATATAGGATTTGGGATGGGCTAACTGATTATTTTTCTTTAGTGGAAAGCTTGTGCTTATTCGTAATGTGTTGTCTTGTTTGTCTCTACATCTCTTATATGTAGTTTAGATTATTTACTTTTCCTCTTTGGAGATGCCTTTACTCTATTTGTTATATTATTGAGCCTTAATTGCATTGGTTGCTTAGAAGAAATGCAAAGGCCATAAGTCTCAAAGCCTAGCCTAAGGCGAGACAGTGCCAAGCATAAGCCAGGTAGGCTCGAGCAAGATAAGCTCTCAAAAAAATGCAAAGGCCGTAAGTCTCAAAGCCTAACCTAAGGCAAGAAAGTGCCAAACATAAGCTAGATAGGCCCGAGCAAGATAAGCTTGCTAATGAAGCTAAAGGGCATAAGTCTCAAAACCTAACCTAAGGCGAGCCAGTGAGAAGCATAAGCCGGATAGGCTCGACCAAGATAAGCCCTCGAAGAAATGCAAAGGCTATAAGTCTCAAAGCCTAGTCTAAGGCAAGACAGTGCCAAGCATAAGCCAGGTAGGCTTAAGCAAGATAAGCTATCGAAGAAATGCAAAGGCCATAAGTCTAAAAGCCTAACCTAAGGCGAGACAGTGCTAAATATAAGCTAGATAGGCTCGAGCAAGATAGGCCCTCGAAGAAATGCAAAGGCCATAAGTCTCAATGCCTAGCCTAAGGCGAGACAGTGCCAAGCATATACTAGAAAGGCTCGAGTAAGATAACCTGTCAAAGAAATGCAAAGGCCATAAGTCTCAAAGCCTAGCCTAAGGCGAGACAGTGCCAAGTATAAGCCAGGTAGGCTCGAGCAAGATAAGCTCTTGAAGAAATGCAAATGCGATAAGTCTCAAAGCCTAATCTAAGGCGAGACAATGCCAAGCAAAAGCCAGATAGGCTTGAGCAAGATAAGCCCTAGAAGAAATGCAAAGGCCATAAGTCTCAAAGCCTAGCCTAAGGCAAGACAGTGCCAAGCATAAGCTGGGTAGGCTCGGGCAAGATAAGCTCTCGAAGAAATGGAAAGGCCATAAGTCTCAAAGTCTAACCTAAGGCGAGACAGTGCAAAGCATAAGCCAGATATGCTAAAGCAAGATAAGCCCTCGAAGAAATGCAAAATCCATAAGTCTCAAAGCCTAGCCTAGGGTGAGACAGTGCCAAGCATAATTCAGATAGGCTCGAGCGAGATAAGCTCTCGAAGAAACGCAAAGGCCATAAGTCTCAAAGTCTAGCTTAAGGCGAGATAAAGTGCCAAACATAAACCAAAGATGGATTGAGTAGGATAAGCTCGTGAAGAAAGATTGAAGGCCACAAGCCTCAAACCCTGGCTTAAGGCAAGACAAGAGCCGAACACAGTTAGGATGAGATCGAGAACGATAAGATTGCTTAAAAAAATACTACGGCCAGAAATCTTAAAGCATGTTCGGGTTAAGGTAAACAGCCAAAATTCATAAGGGGACAGTCCAGTTGTTCATATTTTGGCAAGGCGAACAGAAGTAAACCATAGTGCTAAGGATAAGGGAAAAACTCAAAGCCTGCTGGAAATTTACCCCACAGAGAATTTTGGAATAGATTAAAAGTACGAAGGCAAAGTGAGAAATATGTGTTCTTTATTTTATTGCCAAAGTTACAAGTACAAGTACAAAAAAAAAAAAAAGTAAGAGGTCTATCAAAAGGCAGTCAAAGTGTTGGAGCAGTCGGGGTTGCAGTAAGCTCAGGGGCTTAAGGAGAGAAAATAGCCTGAGGGTTCTTCTCGGCTGTGGGAGCAGCTTGGGCTTCTTTGAGTGGAGGAGCAGCCTCTCCAAGCCTCACAACAGCCACGTCCACATGAGCAGATGGATCCCTTGGCTCTTGTCTCTTGTCTCCTGGCATCCTGCTCATTCATATACGCGTCTGCACCTGCCTCGAGCTTAGACATGTTCAGCTCAGGGTAATCCTTACCCAAGATGGATATGATACATTCATAGCAGAATGTCAGCCCTTTGTTGTACTCTTCCATGAGCTGGTTCCCCAAGGATTCCACCTTATTCTGAAGGCAAGAAGTCTCTGCTTCTATGGTCCTCTCAAAGGAAAATCTCTGAACATCGAGATCTTTCTTGGCATTCATGAGCTCATTCTCGAGCTGAAAAGCCTTGGACTCTGCCATGGTTGCTTTCTCCTCATAGGTGGAGATCTCAGCACGAAGCTTGGCTGCTTCTGCCTCTCCCTGCTCGAGATGTTTCTTTAAGCTCTGGTTGTCAGCCCTAATCTTCCTCTCGAGATTCAGAGCCTTTGCCTTGAAGGCAGTAGAGGCAGCAGTAGCCTGGCATGAGAAGCGCTGAAAGATATTGGCCAGCTCGCTAATGATGGAAGACTCCAACCCTTCTACGAAGCTTTCCACCATATGCTTGGTGAAATCCTTAATGTAGGGGTCAACAAAGTTAGCCCGCTCTCAGGAGCGTGCTGATTTGGGCCTAGCGGGCATGACGGCTCCAGAGACTCTCGGTGGGAACTTCTCCAGCTAACCTCTCACTCTCCTGGGTAGGGGGAAGAACTCTAATTGCGAGGCAATGAGGTAGACTCTGGACCTCTTGGGTGGAGCAGAGGAGCTGCTCGGGCTCTCAATGGTGCTCGAGCACTTTTTCAACCGAGCAGGGATACTGCTCATATCTTCTTCCTCGGATGCCAAACCAAACTCGACAAAGTTTTCATGAGTTAATAATTCTGTGCACGAGCTCGTGTTGGCCAAGACAGTATTGATGTGCGACTGTAGCTCCTTCTTGACTGGATGAGATACACTCCAAGAGACTGTAGAAGACCAAAAACAACAATAAGAAAGGATGAGCAGAAAACCTAAGCAGAGTACATAATGAGTAACAGATGACCTGGAGTACAAAAGCGAGAAGGAATTTGGTCAGTCTCCTTAGTAGTAAAGGCTGCTCGCCCCTAATCCCCTCCAGCAAAAAGAAATTTACCCTTTCAGTTGCCACTAGAGGTAGAAAGGTCAGTGATAGGTTTTTTGCCCTTCAAACTAGAAGCGAAGTAGTACCAGCCCGCGTCCTTTAGGCTACTCTTCAGTTAGTAGAGGTGCTTTATTTCATCTACCATCGGTTCACCCAAGTTGCACCACTTCCATAGGACATGCAGCCAAAAAAAACCATCCACCCATTTAAATTTAGTTGCCCCGGTGCTAGACGTAACTGGAGAGGACTCGGGCAAAATAGGACTGTAAGAAGGTGATGTACCCTCGAGGAGGGTGGCTAGACGTGTTGTTCTTGCTAAAGAGACGGAGGTCGACGCTGGAAGAGATGCGGTAGATGGCCCTAAGCCAATCTAGATCTTGTTGCGAGGTCTCACACCTCATGTAATCAATAGTGAATGACTCAGCCTTTGACCTTTGGCCGGTCCTTTACTTTTTATGTGGCCGGGTTTCTTGTACAACACCCTCTCACCTGCGTCTCTGGCTCTATTAGCGACCTCTTCAGAACTTTGGTCTTTCACTAGAACCCCCGTACTGGCCTCGGAGCCACTAGAAGAAGATGATTCTTTAGTGGACATCCTGTGGGGTTGCTGAGTGGCTGACATTTTTCATAGGGACACAATCTACCAAATGGCAAACGAAGACACACGAAACAAAAAGAATAAGAATGAGAAGAAAAGGTCAAGGAGTTTATACCTGAGATTGGATTAGAAGGATGCAAACAGCAACGACGGCAACCTAGATAGTAGATTTCACTTGCAGGCGGTGGTTTTTAGTTTAACGCAAAGAGCGGAGATAAGAAAGGACACAACGTTGAAATTAGTGATTTATAAAGAGGAAAGCAAGTCACGCCAATAGATGACACGTAATTCGAGGGAGGCGTGACTGTTCGGGTAACCACCCTTTCAAATTTTAAACGAGTGGCCTAGATTAACCCACGCGGCCCACATTAAATGCAAAGTGACCAAAGAGGCCAACAAATCAGCGTAGAAAGTAAAAACGGGGGAAACTGGCTCGAATAAGTAGTTTCCAGTCTTATTTCACTCTCAAGACTAGAAACTGGGGTACTAGTGCTTGGGGAATGTTGAGCAGCCCTGCTCGAGGACAAACTAACAGAACAGAAGACCTAATCACTAGCTCGAAGACACCCCTGCTTGGTGTCAAAGCTGGTCGAGGTCAAGTGTTCTAAAGCCAGTCAGACTCGAATATTCCCATTCTGCTCAAGTAAGGTCACAAAGATCCCCAACCACTGAGCGAGTCCTGGTCGCGTTATGAATAGTACCATGAATAGGAAAAGACCAGAGCTCGAGTAGAGCAAACCTGAGCATGGCGGCCCTGCACCTTGAAAACTTGTCACGACGATCGATAACTGACAAGCATCCCTACGCCATTGGGTTTCATCACTATTTCCAATGACCGGTGCATGTCTCTATAGTATCATTATTTTACACAAACCTATACGGCATCATTTTTTATCAAGGTTACCAATAACCATCTGACATCCCGCACCCCTTGGTTGTGCTACAGCAATCCATAGCTGTCAGAAAAATGTAAGCGCAACTAATGCAAGGGATAGCACCAAAGTAAGGGTGGTGAGAAAAAGCGGGGGATAAATATCAGTCAAAGGGTGAGGTGAAGGGATTTAGAGAATTTACAAAGAATTAACCTGATTACTAACTTGAGTGTCAGAGGGTTTTTGCGTAAAAAAAACCCGGTGACCCCTGATACTTTTTCTGTGAATACAGGCTGGAAGTTATCACCACTTTAGTGAACAAAAAATGAAGAAGCCAACTGGAAATCCTGCTTGAGTGACCAGCATGCAGACAACATTATCGCTATTTGGGAGCGACCAGAAACACGCATCAATAAGTATAAATGATTCCCAACTTAGGTCGGGGATTTATTAAAATTAATTAAAGAGTGAACAATCATTTAAAGGGAACACAATGAGCCTTACCTCTAAGCAAAATCATAAATAAATACACTAAGAAATGAACAGCTTTGAAATAAAGTCAAAATGCAACAGAACTTTAGTCAATAATAACCATACTTTGAAAAGCCATTGGCGTATAGAGATAAAAACTTTTGAATTTCAACAGGGGTCTCCAACCAATAAGTGAAATTATCATATAAGAGACCCAAATTATCCAAACAATCTGCTACAAAATTATTCTCTCTAAACTTGTGAGAACATCGAAGCTATCTATTGCTCAAACGCCAAGGAAAGGTCAATAGATTTCCTAATGAGAAAATTAGCAACCAAGAGCCAAATTCAAGCCATAGCCTATGCCAACCTTTATCATAAGCCATCTCAATAATTATCATTGCCGCCACCAGATTAGCATGGTAAACCGAATCAATCTCCAAATATAACCCAAAGCTGCCATATGCACTCCCAAATGATTACAGAACAAATCATCACAGGCTGAAGGACCGGATTACCCTTCGCTAACCCATCAAAATGAAGCTTTAATCCTCCCAACAAGTGGTGGACACCATTGAATAAATTATTTCCTAATTTTGCATTGGTGTGTTGACAATCCAAATTCGTAACAACGTATCAATGTAATGTAGGGATAAAATCAAGTTTTTCAATTTTTCAATTAAAACCTTTTAGGACCGATCTCATACAACATATAAGAATTAAGTAACCTAGAAATTCATACCTTGATGTTTTGAGAAGATGAACAATTGAGAGTTGTAGATCCGTCTGTAAATGATCTTCCAGGCTATGACTCAATATTAAACAAAACTGGACGTGTGGGCGTCTGTTTCACCACTCCCAATTGCAATTGGATTCTCTTAGATGTCTTTTGTATTTTTCTCAAAAGCCCTGGGACTCTCTTCTCACTTCTGATCATTTTGAGAGAAAAGTATCCATTTTATAATATCTTATGAAAAATTCTAGTATGTTAGAATTAGAATTACTACTTAAAATAGGATTCCTCTTTTAATTTAAATATTTAAATATTTAAATTAAATACTATCTCTCCACTTACGTAAAAGTAGAGAGAATGTATAACCACCTAGGGGACGACCTTGTAAAATATCACAAGCCCCCTTATACACTTGAATATAACATACTAGGTCTTAACAAATATTACAATTATGATTTTCACCTAATATGCTTGTTTTTCTTACTTTTGGATCCAGTGATGGTGTTGTCAATTAAATGAGCTGACCCAGGGATTATTTGGGAACATACAATAGTGGTTACAATAATTAAATTTGTAATTAAACAAATATAATTATTTAATTCCAATTCTACTCCACTATAAGATTGAAATTGACCTCCATAATTGTATGCTCAAATAATAATTCACTCAAGCCACATTGATTTCTTTACTGCACAATTCTTTGTACCACATCATTAATTTAAATTGATATCTCAACTGTCTAATCAATTTAATTACATCTTGTTCCTTGATACTTATTGTTTTTCTCTAATGATCATTTTCAACATAATTATTTATATTGACACACTTTGGCTAGAGAATTCTATGATCAAGTACTGAAAACCCATCAAGAGATGTGTCGTACAAATTCTATATTGTTAATCTATAATTACAATACTTGTAATTGCTCCCACCAAGATACCGGGTAATCTTGACTACATGTGTATGTCGTGCCCATTGGTAACTCAAATGAAATAACAACTACAATCATGAAATTATAACTAACTCAAGATTAAGATTACAATAAATCAATGCCTATGAGATTTAATAAGTCTGACAGTTATTACTAGGTTAATTAAATCTTATATATGATCCAGTTCAATGTAGATATACTACATCAATAAATTCATACATGATTAAGAAAAATCACTCAATGAATTTATTGCAGTGTATACCTAAATAAAGTGCCCAACTTTATTTATCAATTGCGAACTTAATTTATTTAATCATAAGATAACTTGTATTTATGTCTTCTGCGAATCTACATGGTGATCGCATAAATACATATAATATGATTAAATAGACTTTACTCAAAATATTAATACAATTTAAGATATCTGAATAAATACCTCAAATATTTTATTAATCAAAAAATCAATATGCTTTTAAGAGCACATAATCCCAATAATTTCCCACTAGCTCAAAGCATATCTGGCATATTGCACATGCTGTAGGACTCTAAGTGTAGGTGATAACTTTTCTACACTATTCCCTTATGAGATGATACTTCCTCTCAATGTGTTTTTGTTTATTCTAGTTTCTTGGTTCTTTTGATTGAGCCACTGCACAACCATTATCACAAAATAATCTAAGTAGTGTAGTTGTAGCAGATACCACCTCAAGATCTTGAAGGAACTTGCGGAGCCATACAGCTTCTTTTGCAACTTTAGATGAAGCCACATATTCAACTTATGTTGTGGAGTCTGCGATACAAGATTTGTTTCACACTCCTCCAACTAATAGTTACACTTTCCTAATGTAAACATATAGCTAGAATTTAGACTTTCTAGAATCCTTTTTGACATAAAGTCAAAATCAGTATAACCCACTGGAGTAAGTTCATCACCAAAATACATAAGCATATAATCTTTAGTTCTTTCCAGATACTTTATTATATACTTGACAGCAGTCCAGTGTTCAGGTCCAGGGTTAGATTGATATCTACTAACCATCCCAACCATAAAATATATGTCTGGTCTAGTGCAAAGCATGGCATACATGAGACTTCCCACAGCTTCCGTGTAGGGAACTCTTCTCATTTTCTCTATCTCCTCAGAAGTTTTAGGTAATTGATCTTTAGAGGATAAAATTTCATGTCTTAATGGCAACAAACCAGTTTGGAATTTACCATACTAAATCTAGCCAATGTCTTATCGATATAGACCATTTGGGACAAAGTTATCATTTTATTCTTCTGGTCTTATAGTCACTTGATACCAAGAATATAACTATCTTCTCCCAGATCTTTCATATCAAATTGTTTTGCGAGCCAACTATTTATTGTAATCATTACTCCTACATCATTTCTTATGAGGAGAATATCATCTACATAAAGAATTAGGAAGGTTACAGATTTTTCCTTGAATTTTCTTGTACACACATGGTTCATCAATATTTTGAATGAATCTAAATGATTTAATCGCTTGATCAAATTTGATGTTCCATGACCGGGATGCTTGCTTCAATCTATAAATGGATCTCTGCAACTTGCATACCAAGTGTTCTTGGCCTTTTTATATAAATTCATCTGGTTGCAGCATAAAGATGTATTCTTCAAAATGCCCATTAAAAAAGGCTGTCTTGACATCCATTTGCCAAATTTTGTAATCTAGCACTGCAACAATAGAGAGCAGAATTCTGATGGATTTAAGCATAGCAACCGGAGAAGGAGTTTCCCCATAATCGATTCTCTCTTTTCGAGTGAACCCTTTGGTTACTAATCTTACTTTAAATGTTTCCATCCTTCTGTTTACTCCTCTTTTCCTCTTATAGATCTACTTGCATCCAATGAGTTTTACCTCATTTGGTGTCTCTACAAGTTCCCAGACTTTATTGGAATACATGGATTCGATTTCTTGATTCATAGCCCTTTTCCAATGTTCAACATCACTATCTATTAGAGCTTCATTGTATCTAGTGGGATTTTATATATGTTCATTTGAGATAGTCATATAGGTTTCTCCCAATAACATGTATCTTGTTTGATAATCTAGTTACCTCCCACTACGATGACGTTCTAAAAGTGATAATTTGTTCAGGGATAATCCTTTGATAATCATTCTTACTCTTTTCTATGTTTATTATATATAAATAGAAAACTGAGCATCAATATGATCTCTTTATGATTTCTCTAGTTTTACCTTACTCTTAAGTTATAAGTAATTTATATAGTCTTCTTCAAGGAAAGTATAGTGTATGTTTACAAATACATTCTTTTCTTGAGGTCTATAGTTTAGACTTTCCTTTACTCTTTTAGAATACCAAAAACATGCAAACTTTTGAACATGAATCCATCTTTTCTGCCTATAATTTTAGTATAAATACTAGTGAATCTCCAACTACAGATGTGTTACAAATTAAGTTTGTGACATTTCCATAATTCCATAGAGTATTAGGCACCGATATAGATGAAACTAGGTTCAATAGTCTACGCAGTTTCAAATATTGGTATATAGAATAAAAAAGGTAAATGATAAATTACTAGGCATATATCTTATTTTATCCAAAAGAATCTTGTTTCTCTATATAATGACATTATTATGTCACAATGTTCATTATATATGGGAGTCTATCCATACTCTTTTGAATTTCAAAAGCCATGGAATCATGACGCATTTAGACAAACATAAATGTGATGAATATTTATCAGTAATATTGATAGAATACTCGTAACCTCTTCTAACATGTAAACTAATTAGTCTGCATACATTTGTATACACTAATCCATACAATATTATACTTTCTTTTGGCTCAAAAGGAACTACTTTGTCATATTACTCTTCTAAATAAGATTTGTAGAGTATCAATAATCAACCTCAATAGGTTAGGAAAGACCTATTATTAATCATTCTCATGAAATCTTATTATAGTCTATATGACTTAGGCATAAATATTAGAGATGCTATTGGTTTAGAAGAAACATTTCTTTTCTTAGATAAATGCATATACTCTTTATCATTATATCTTGCTTTGAATAGATCAATAGACTTATGTGATATTAATTGTCTTTATAAAGTACCAAAATAAGTTATTAACAGAGGATCCAAAATAACAGTGCACTCCTGTTTATAAAAATAAGTCACCGAAATTAAATTCCTCTAATGTTTGGAATATAAGGACAAATATCAAAACTTAAAGTCTCATAAAATTGATCTAGTCTTCTCAGCTGATATAAACTAGTATCCTTCTCTACTGCAGTTCAAAGCTTTCTTCAATTAATCTCTTGGTTTCCTAAAAACCAAATAAATGAATTTTCAAATAAAATTAGCTATCTCAGAATTCACTATTGCATTGATCAATAGAAACTAAACTAATTAGGAAGCTGAAAGATTTCGTATACCTGATTTTAATAATCTTAGGACAACCTTTCTTCTTATAACCCTTCTGTCCAAACTTGAAGTACTTGCCTTTTGACTTGGTTTTTTTTTTTTTTATAGACAGGTTTCTTGTGCCAATTCTCTTTTGCCTACCTTTGTCTTTCGACTTAGGCTTTAAAGAGAATTCTTTTTTAGGAAGTTTTTTGCTATGATAATATTCTTCTATAGCATGTAGTTCGTACATCAATTGAATTAATGTCATATCTTTATTGCTTAAGATATAGCTGACCTTAAACTCTCTGAATGTATCAGGTAAAGATTCTATCACTATGTTAATCTTTGTTTTATCATCGATCTCAACACCATGAATCTCAACTTCATTCAAATAATCCATTATTTTGAGGACATGATCACGAACTCTTGTACCCTCTTCCATCTTGGTGTCAATGACACATTCTAACGCTGCTTCTTTGGCAGAATCAGTATTCTACCCAAACATCTGATGGACAATAGCCAATATTTCGGTGGCTTTTTTCATGCTCCGAAGTTTGTTTTCCAGTTCCATAGAAATCGAAGCTAATAAATAGCGTTTAGCCATTTTTTTAGCTTCGCACCATTTCTCATAAGACTCCCTCTGATTTCTATAATCGTATAACATTGGTACTAGAGGGTATTGCTGGGTTAGAACATATACCAAGTCTTAAGCAGTGAGAATATTAAATAGATTGCGTTTCCAATCTAAATAATTTTCACCAGTTTCATTTTTAACCAGGTTAATTAATAGTGGGTTGATGGAAGACATTTTCTAAAAAATAAAACATACATGCATAAATACATTGATATAACATTCACAATAAAATTCTAAAATGCAATAAACCATAACTGTTTTTTTTTTATTGTAACGATAATCTAGTACCGCTTTAGCAAGCTATCTGTTGGGGAAGTCATGATGCCACTTACTAGACCCAATTCACCATTAGATTATTTATTTTCATGTCGTAACATGATAAATAACTATCGTTATCTTTTAGGGCCAAAATTTTGTTAACAGAGATTCGTTGGGAAGGTTAATAACAAATTTTGTTGAGTGTATAACCATTGTTTTAATTTATGTATTTCTCATATCATGCAGCCACCATTAGGGTGATCAACAGATTAAAAAAATATTTTGATCTTATCTTTAAAGAAGTTCATCAAATAAAATGTCTAATACATATACCCTCCGTAGGGAGCATCATCATATCATGAAGTCGAGGTATATATATAATTTTATTATTGAACTAATAAGGAGCCCATAGGAAAATTATCTTAAATCTTCCCTCTCCCACTCAATATTTTAAAGTTGGTTTTTCTTTTTAAAACATACATATATTGTTAATTGCATGTTTCCTATACATGAATTCATGTTATATGAATGACATATATCATTATGCATAGAGTGGCACTACCTATTCTATATGACATGTTATTATGGCATGTTAACATCCAAAATACAATATATAGAAAATTTAAATAATCTCAATTCATGGTTTTCCTAAAATAAAAAAAATATTAACGCTAAGCCTAATCTTCATGGGCTTCTTGTCAATATCTTCTTCTATTGGATTATCTTTGTTGATGGACTTGGCTAATATGAGCATTAAATTTATTATTGATCCAAATTTTAATTTTAAAGAAAATAAAAATAAAAATAAAATAAAATTTTGGACCAAAAATAAACTTAATGTGATAAACTATATCCATGCATTTTAATCCATTAAACCCTTATTTTATTGGACTTAAAACTAGGATTTACCAAGCCCAAAACTATTTTTGGACTTAAATGCATAATAGTATACTAATTTTTTTCAAACTGAAAATATTGTAGAAATTAGGGGTTTGAGTGATAATCACCACTCAAAACACTAATCTCATATTTTTTTCTCCAGTCGCCATCATAAAAACACAGCAACTGCCATTCGTCCTTTTCTCGGTGAGCACTCACAGCTGTCAGGCTGAAAACACACCACCTGTTAGCCCCAGAGCCGCCTGTTGCTCCAGTGCGCCGCGTGAGCTGCGTCTGCTCACTACTGCTGCGCCTGCAGCAACTCCTGCGCGAGTAGCGAGCGCGGCCTGCTGCTCTTGGTGTTGCTGGCTCCGTGTGCGCTGTGCGTTCTTGCTCGACATCTGTCCCTTTTTTTTTTTTTTAAGTTTCTATAAATTTTGTTACAGATTCCTAATGCCAATGGCTTACAAAAATTCTTAAAACATAAAATTAAATCAAAAGGAAAACATGGTGATAATAGACCACCCCTTTTGTTACAAATCCAAAACAAAAAGTACAGATAAATTTCTAATCATGAATTGAGACAATCCAAGTATGTTATATTCATATATATTAACAAATAATATATATCTAAATAAATTGTGTCACTCTAATACATAATGAACAAGATAAATTTCTTAAAAAATCCTTATATATTATTATGAGATGGCTCTGATACCAATTGTAGGGATAAAATCAGGTTTTTCAAATTTTTAATTAAAATCTTTTACGACCGATCTCATACAACATATAAAAATTAAGTAATCTAGAAATTCGTACCTTGATGTTTTGAGAAAATGAACAATTGAGAGTTGTAGATCCGTCTGCAAATGATCTTCCATACTATGACTCAATATTAATCAACACTAGAGGTGTGGGTGTCTGTTTCACCACTCTTAATTGCAACTGGATTCTCTTAGATGTCTTCTGTATTTTTCTTAAAAGTCCTGGGACTCTCTTCCCACTTCTGATCATTTTAAGAAAAAAGTACCCCATTTATAATATCTCATGAAAAACCCTAGTATGTTATGATTATGATTCTTCTTTTAATTTAAATATTTAAATATTTAAATTAAATACTATCTCTCCACTTACGTAAAATTGGAGAGAATGTGTAACTACCTAGGAGACCATCTTGTAAAATATCACAAGCCCCCTTATACACTTGAATATAACATACTAGGCCTTAACAAATATTGTAATTATAATTTTCACCTAATATGCTAGTTTTTCTTACTTTTGGGTCCAGTGATGGTGTTGTCAATTAAATAAGCTAACCCGGGGATTATTTGGGAACATACAATAGTGGCTATAATAATTAAATTTGTAATTAAACAAATATAATTATTTAATTCCAATTCTACTCCACTATAAGATTGAAACTGACCTCTATATTTGTATGCTCGAATAATAATTCCCAAACTACATTGATTTCTTTACTGCACAATCTTTTGTACCACATCGTTAATTTAAATTGATATATCAACTGTCCAATCAATTTAATTACATCTTGTTCCTTGATACTTACTGATTTTCTCTAATGATCATTTTCAATATATTTATTTATGTTGACACACTCTGGCCAAAGAATTCTATGATCAAGTACTGAAAACCCATCAAGAGATGTGTCATACAATGTAACATATGCATTTTATTTTATTTATTTATGTAAAAAATTAAATTAAGAAGGGCCTATATGATAAATCAAGAGGGGGTCTATGTGATAATCATGAGGGGGCCTAGTTGATATTTTATAGGTGTATTTAAAAGGGAAACAGGGTGAAATTCGGATTTAAAACCTAGAGAGAGAGAAGTGAACCCGTTGACCTGTTTTGACCCGACATGTGACTCGCGACCTGACCTACCGTTTTCTTCCATTTCTGGCCACCTCACGTGCCGAGCAAGGTGTCAAACGAAAGCTTGTGAGATGGCCATCGACCCCCACCTGTCCTTGCTGCCGGAAAACGCGTGGAACGCCGCTGGTGAAGCTCAAAACTTTTGTGGGTTTTCGCGGACGATTATCGCTGATTCCGGCCATCTTCGGCCTGCCACTGGCTGGAAAAGGTTCCTGACCTCAATATCTTCCATTTCCGACTAGTCACCGGCACTGAGGAGGCCGATTTGCCACCGACCGATCACCCCAAAGTGTCGTGGCTTCATGGTCTCTATTCGCCGCCACCGCAGCGCATGGGAGGTCACCACTGGCACCATTGAACTCACCTCGACGAGAAGTGTCTAGCCCGAGCTTCCCCACAGCCGTTGGGTGAATTTCGGTCAACGTTGACAATAGGGGCATTTTGGTAATTTCTCGTAATAAGGGTAATTTCGTAATTTCTAGCTTTGAGTATGTTTTTGCCATCTAAATTGAGGGTAAATTGGTAATTTTATGATGTTGAGGATAAATTAGTAAATTATGAAATTGAGGGTAGTATAAATTCGGATATTTTATTAGTAAATTACGAATACAGGATTAATACATTAAGCCGAGAAAATTAAGAGTTGTAACGTTAGAACGAATATTTATTTTAGTAAAGCTTGTTCGTGAAATAATTATTTTAATTGCTTTCATTAAATGGTTCTCCGAAATAAATGTTTATTACGTAAAAATATTTTGTTAAGTTATATTTATTCATTTATGCTCCGTAACGATTTTAAATTGGTAAAAGAGATGATTGATTTTCGAGTATAAATTAAAGTGTATTTATATAGATTTCAAGCATGATTTAAAGTGTATAAATGTTGATTTTGAGTATGATTTAAAGAGTATATGATTTATCTTGAGCATGATTTAAAATGTATATATATTGATTTCGATCATGATTTAAAGCTTAAACCAAATACCCATCCCCTCCAGATATGATGAGATGAGACAGTAGGCCTTTGGGGCCCGTCTGAAAACATATATAGGCTTTGGGCCGTGTGTTTGGGCGCTTTCGCCCTCTGGGGGCATATGCATGCAGACAGAAATTGAGATATAAGACTGGGTGATCCGGACACGATGTCGCCAGATAGCGCATCATAGCACGTCCGTTGAGATCCGGGTATGAGTTATGCTGATAAGCATGAGATGGTACGTCCTACCGTCTATCCGTGTAGCTCCGGGCATGATGGTACTCAGATAGTACATCATTGCCATCCGTTGAGGTATGGATATGACTAGATTATCTCCTGGATATTTGTTTAAGGATATTGATATTACTTATTATTTGATATTTCAGCATGAGATGATATTTCAATACGAGATATTTTTCTTGATTTTATAGTAGTATCAAATATATTTATGTTCAGAATACGATTGAAATGAAAGGATTTTTTACATTAAAATAATTAATTGATAAAAGTATTTACACAAGCGATGCATTTATTTTTGCAAGTATTTTATGTTTCAAAAGCTACTATCCACTCATTGAGTTTTATACTCACCATATTTTATTATATTTTCCCCCCCAGGAGATTACAGGTACAATAATTAACCCAGCAGCTATACATATTCGGAGTCGTATTGGCTACGTAAGGTTATCTGAGGACATAGAATAATTATTTTTTTCTTTTGGTTAATGTATAATAATCCTATTTTGGACTTATACTAGGGATGTGATATAAGAATTATGAAACGTGTGTAATATTGGATATGTTACTGGGTGAGAGTGGTTGAAGTAGTTTGATATATAATACATTATTTGGGTGTGCTTGTGTTGTAATTGCAGGTTTGAGAATGTTATATGTTTAGTGGAGCTTCTGCTGAAATTTCGGTAGAATTCTTATTAATAAGATGATTTTTAACGTTGGAGTTCAGTTTCTTAAGATAGGTCGCCTCTGGAGATGGGGCGGATCGTCTCATACAAATTCTATATTGTTAATCTATAATTACAATACTTGTAATTGCTCTCACCAAGATATCGGGTAATCTTGACTACATGTGTATGTCGTGCCCATTGGTAACTCAAATGAAATAACAACTACAATCATAAAATTATAACTAAATCAAGATTAAGATTACAGTAAATCAATGTCTATGAGATTTAATAAGTCTGACAGTTATTAATAGATTAATTAAATCTTATATATGATCCAGTTCAATGTAGACATATTACATCAATAAATTCATACATGATTAAGAAAAATCACTCAATGAATTTATTACAGTGTATACCTAAATAAAGTGCCCAACTTTATTTATCAACTGCGAACTTAATTTATTTAATCATAGATAACTTATATTCATGTCTTCTGTGAATCCACATGGTAATCGTATAAATACATATAATATGATTAAATAGACTTTACTCAAAATGTTAATACAATTTAAGATATTTGAATAAATATCTCAAATATTTTATTAATTAGAAAATCAATATACTTTAAAGAGCACATAATCCCAACATGTAAATCATGGGGTGTAAACTATTAATTTGATGATTAAATTTTTGAAATCTTTCCATATTCTGTTTGATTTATATGGCTTTAACAAAGCAGCCAATACCATGCCATTTCAAAACAGGTAGAAAAACAAAAATTTTCAGATCCCAAGGAGATAATAATGAAACTGATTTTTACTTGCTGAAACGACTCACTTTGTGTGGACATAATTTTCTGAACACAGCTGCTTGATCGTGGGAATGGACTTAATTTAGAAATTAAATTGACGCACCTACGTCAAATGTTTTCACTGAAAATCTTATAGTAACTTATATTGTGACATTCAATTAATGCTTGTTTTTTTTTTTTCTTTTTCGTTTATAATATCAGGTTACAAATTTCAAATATTTATCATCATAAATTTGTTACTACTTAGCTACACATCAGCTCATATTAGCTACACATCAGTTCATATTATCACATTTCGAATATTTGGGCCCATAATGTTAAAGAGATTAAGTGAAAAAAAATTATGAGCTGTATAATAGATTGGATTACTTTCAGCTTATGAGTTAGTTTTGCGAATGAGTTAAGTTCACGGACTAAATGGTATTAGAGAACTCATAAGTCAATTGAAAGCACACCACTAGGGCCAATGAGCCCACACTATAGTGGTGAGGTGTTAAGAAGATTATTTCATATCGACTCGAACAAATCAAAAGCTTTGGCAACTCTTAAATCGTATGTTTGCTTAGCTTTCGAATAAGACCATGTGTTTTTATACACAGTACTATAAGCTAGCTATGATCTTTAAGTTAGACCCATGAGCTTTTGTACATGATATCAGATATAGGAATTGACTTCAAAAACCAAGCACAATATTTATTAACGTATATTGCGCCTTAACAGGAAAGATCAAACCCCATTACGACATGTGAATTGAATTTTGTAGACCAAGACAAAGTATGTTAACACATTTTAGAGATTTAATTTGAAGACTTTATTTCTTTTATTTAAGGTTTTGACGGAGACGAGAAATTTCACCAATTAAATACTAACCTTTATTTCTTATTGTTACAACACAGGTGACCACGGGTGAAAAGCACATTAACTACTAGCTAAGTTAATCTCAGGGTATTCGAAGATTTTAATATTTCGAGAGTACTACAACTATGGTTTTGTTGGGTATTCAATTAACATTAATGCATTTAATAAAACCGATGTGAACCTCCTCGAATGGCTTAAATGGAAAAAGGTGTAAGAATCACTTTCTTTCAATCAGAGTTGCTATGAACTGATAGAGAAAAATGGCATTTCTGTAGTTAGAGCGAACAAGAGGTGTGATCCCCCCATGGCCTTAAGTGACAGAAATAATGCCCACGGAAATGTATGCCCAGACAGACTTTTCTCAGAACTCTGAAACAGAAAATGACACTGCACTGCCAATAACTTTAATTTACCTGTCTGTCATATCACTCACCAAAACCCTAATGGTGTTTTATTTATTCTTCTTAAAAATAAATCATTCTTATCGTTTTAAATTTACAGGGTGCTTTAAATTTCTCTCTCATTTCCCTTCTTCTCCAGCACCTTCAATCACGCACACATACATATAGAATAATGATATTATCAAATAATTTAAAAAAGCAAAAAAATCATCTCTCACACAAGTCTATCAAATCTAGACTTAAGTTTATGTTACAAATTATGACGCTCAACCTTTTCCCCAAATTGCAAGCATAAATGAATCACATTCACACACTGTTATAATCTCTTGTTCTGTTTGTCATGTTGGTGTTGGTCTCTGCCCTAGCCGAAGCTCTAGATCAAGCTCTTCAATGGCAGACTCACTGCAGGCGTTGCTGTTGTCGTTAGTTGAACCTGACGGATCTTTTGTAAAGTAACATTGGGAAGCTACCTGGAGATTTGTAGACGGCGGCAGCCCTCTCAAGTTGTTTGGGGGATATGGTGAAATTGAGAGAAGGGTTGAGGGGGAATGATCAATAGAAGATGCAGTCATAGTTGTTGGAGGGAAGACACCACCGTTAGGGTTAGGTAATTGGTAGAGTAGACAATATCCACCATTTGCGACAAATTCTTGAGTTGTTGGAATAATAAGAGTGGAAGAAGAAGATGATACAGGAGGATGCGTTTGGTGGTGGTGAAGCCTAGCACGGTCGCGGCGGTGCACATTCATATGGCCGCCTAGGGCTTGAGCTGACCGGAATTCCCTTCCACAAAAGGTGCAAGTATAAGATCTTGGTGGCCAAGTGGTGCCCATGATGTTGCCTGTGTCTTCAGCGAAAGCCCTAACCTCCCACGAATCATCATCGTCTTGGGGCCCTTTCTTTTGGTTGAACATCCAAGTTTCACCGGGGAATAAGCTAGGGCTTGGTTGTTTTTGTTGAGATTGAGCTAATTTTTTATCCTGGGTTGAGGAGAGAAGGCCAAGCTCAGGAGCCATGGTATAAGTAACATTAAATAAGATATGGGTGATAGAGATGATGTGGAATATTGAAAAGGGAAATGGGTTAAATAGTGAATGGGCTAAGGTGACTGGTATATTACCAAAATTGTATTGCTAGTGGTTGGATTTAGTAAATTGAAATTTTAATATCTTGTCCTTCCAATCACTCAGCTTCTGCATACAAGGACAAGTTGTAACTTTGGCTTTGACGCCCCCAAGATTTACTTGTTCAAATATCTCATGCATTTTTTTCTCCGAATTTTGATAAGAAGGTTGCTATATGTACATATTATAATCGAGTAAACACTCTGAAACTAATAAAGAAATAAAAAACTATGCTTAGCAAATTTGCTGGAAAATTTAATTGCCACTGCATTTACAGTTTAGATTCAATGGTCTTAACTGAGTGATCAACATGTACTAGGGATTTAGGCAATTGGTAATGCCGATGAAATTTTTGGCTTTGGCCGGCAGTACTGCATTACCTCCGCCAATTAGCTGCCATAATGTATGTATATATTTGCTTCCAAAATTGTCATGATTTGAGACTCGTCCAAGTAGTACCCAAAAGCCAAACGTGTAAAGGCAAGAGAACATGAATGACTTCCTCTTCGCCCTTTGGCTCTATTTGCTATTATTGTCAGTAGCTGGTTACCTGCTCTTCTACAGTCAAGTTGTTAATGTGTTAATTTGAAAAACACAACTGTAGTTTAGAAAGGTAAGATTATTTTGGTCATAACTATACTTTAATATATATATATATATATATATATATTTATATTGTGATTATTAATTCGTCAAGAAAAAATTCTTTTTATTATTGAAATTCAAAATTAACCAAATATTTATTGACTTTCAACAATTAGCTAGAGCTTTCATTCCACGAATCTATGGTTTTGAAACCATAGCAACAATATCGAATAACAATCAATCTCGGTCTTATAAGAAAATTTATGGGTCTAACTCACACTCAAAAGCCACTTCATGAGTTGAAGGTTACCTCAACTTTATATTCTTAGCCCATTAGCTCCAATGTAGGATATTTAACTCATCAACTCTCATCATAGGTTGTCTCATGATTATATTTATAGTCCGGTAGCTCTCATTCGTTAATATGAGATATTTTTCTTATCATCCTAAGGTATTATACATTCCACTCGTACATGAGTCTAGATCTGATACCATATATAAGTCTATATACCTAATTCATACTCAAAGACTAACACATATACCGTGTGTTTTCTCAAAACCTTTTTTCATAACCCACCCAATAGCTCTCATCAGCCTATATATAGAGGATATTTTCCATATATCAATGATGCTGTGGAAACATAAAACCTTCGCCTACATCATGTACAATTGAGAAGAAGTTGAACATTAATTGCATTTTGTTGATTTGTAATTTCAATTATTAACCTTCCAGTTTATCAAAACAAAAATTAAAATTTCAAATTTCACGCAGTAATTAGTTAGAAAATGCATGCATGGTTCACTGACTTTGTTAGTGCAATCACTTTTTCCAAACAGTGGAGCTCTTGGGATTAAGTTGAACCAAGAAATTGATTTAATATTTTATTAGTAGAAATCAGATATTAGAAAAGAATTAATCTCATACCATATTATTAATCAAACCACCTATTTACCTTAGCAAAATAACCAAGCTATTAATGAAGGATGAAATGTTGGATTAGGGAGAGATAATATACTTTTAAAAGGGTGATGCTGGCCATTACATTAGCAAACAGAAGTGTTAAAAAGATTTTATTTTATCAGCATTGCCGGGGCCATATATATTACTGTCCAGTCCTCACATATATCTTTCAATGTATAGGAATTACCTTAATTGAATAATAATATCCAGTGTCTCTACAATTACTTCCACCTTGCTAAAGAAAGCAAAAAGCAAGCAGCTGGTTCAATCATTTATATGAACCAACGTCTAGCTAGCATTTGTCTACCTACTTGGATGTGGACTGTCTTGTTCGACTTAATCTAGTATCGGAACTAACACACCAAGCTCTCTTAGATTCGCTTGCTTGTCATTTTCTTTTTATCCCAACAAGTTAAAATTAAATATTCTACAAACGAAAAAGTCAATTAGAGATAGCTCCAATCCTATTATAAATCTTTTAAAGAAGAATTTAGAGAAATTAACATATCGCCCATCCGAAATTTCCTCAATGTTCGAAAATACTCTAAAAATTTGAATTTGTTCAACAACTGTTGACTGATAGAGAATCTCATCGAAATGACTATTTTACCCTCGAAATATATTGAGTGGATCATTACAGTTATATAGTTTATGTATGTGACATTAACATGATAAATGCCTAAAATACAATTGTAACATCATAAAAAATTAATGTTTGTCAATAATAAGATGAAAATGTGAAAATTTATAAATAATGGATGAACTGCTAAATAAATTCAAATTTTTAGTGTTTTTGAATATTAAGAAAACTTTAGGTGAATGCACGAATAATAATTTTTCTAAAATTTATTCCAATGGATTTGTATAAGCAGATGCATGGGCATGGGTGATGAGTAGCTCTACAAATGATCATCATACTAATAATTTCTGATTCAGAAATAGCCTTCTGAGCCACATAGCCTTTTTCGCCTAGGAACCATTGCTTACGCCGTCTTGGGTCCTAATTGCCACCCAAGTATCAAGACATGCAATGAAAACTCCAGCAACGGTCACAAAGCATTGCCAATGTTATCATTCTTAGCTGCATGCCGTATCCTACTACAAGTGGAAAATAATTTATTATGCTAGGCATTGACCAATGACCACAAGTTGTATTCATTGTATGACAAGTTCTTGAACATTTATTTTCATTTTCCTAGTCTCATTTCTAGTGACTAACTAGGTTGAGAATCAATTATATATTGTTATTGTCAAAGTGCATAGATAAAATTCGGTTTAGTCCCTATAATTTAATATTAATATTTTTTAGTTATTATATTTTAAAAAATATCATAAAACATTCTTGTTGTCATAGTTATAATCCTTTTCTTACTGTTTTTTTTTTTGGTTTACTCTGACAATAATACCTTTTCACGATAGTTTTTTTACATTAATAAAAAGAAAAAATTACTGAATATCTACCATTCTATGAAATCAATGCCCACGATTACTTTCATTCTTCTTTAACCAATGGGCTCATTTCTCACTCATCTCTCCTAACTATCATCCATCCGATCCGAGACCCACTGAAAATCTAAACCCTTTTTTTATTGCTTTTCAAATTCAACTTTCCTTCGCTACTCTTTCTATGTAATTAAACTTTTTTTTTTTTCTAATTTTTTTCATCATATTTTGCACGAATGAAATTGATAGTGATAAGCTGTCTTCTCACACAACCTGATTAATGCTTTTGTGAATTTTA
The DNA here is from genome assembly GCA_025617385.1 of Murraya koenigii. Taxonomy (NCBI): domain Eukaryota; kingdom Viridiplantae; phylum Streptophyta; class Magnoliopsida; order Sapindales; family Rutaceae; genus Murraya; species Murraya koenigii. The sequence goes on from CM046814.1 coordinate 14,003,133, forward strand.
TGGAAATGGATTCATGAAATTGTGCCTTTGTTATTAATCTTGACAAGTTAATATTTTTGTTACTTAGGCTTACTCCACGGCAGTCCTACACTTGAACAGAAGCAAGTGAGAGGCTGCAAAACCATAAAATTTTCTAATGAGATAATATTTTTCATAATGGTGGATATTGATTAATAATTTTTTTTATTAATGTCTAAAAATATGTAAATGTGTATTACTGTAAAAGTGATAAAAAGAAACAAAGAGTACCAGCAGGGTGTGACTGGTGTGATTAATTTAATAACAATAGTATTTTGAGGTATTTTTTAAAATATAGAAACTAACAAGTATTAATCTCAAATTATAGAGACCAAATAAAATCTTACCCAATTGATATTTGGTCACATTCTTAGATGTATGATTGAGTAATTTTCAAACAACTTTATTTACTTGATCATCTAAATTCGAATCCTATAAAAATATATAGAGATGAAAAATCAATATGCACTTTACTCACTCCAACCTTTTTAAATAAATAAATAAAACACTAGAGAAAGATATACTAGTCACGTTCTTCTTCGGAAATTTGATATCATCGATTGTCTTAGAGGATATTCTTTAAAGTGTGGTTTCATAATTCCTTTTATCTAGCTAGCTATATCTTGTTTTATATAATGGGTAGGGATATGATTATATGCTCAACTACGACAAAAATAAGAGCCAAACACAAGAGATAAGAAATTGAGTGGTATTTGATGTAACCAGTTAGGAAGCTGTGTTGATCCATCATACATCATATTCATGCATAAATTAATTATTAGTATATTGTTTGTTCCATATATATGTATCAATCAAATAATTAAATGATATGAATAAATTAAGCTCAGCAAATTATGATATATTATATTTAAAGAAAAATAGCACATCAAGGAATTTGATTGAGGAATAAAATTAATTTTATATTCAGAGGAAAACAAAACTCTTAAATCAGATAAATGTAGTCAATCATACAGTCATATGTTGGTGGTTTCGTTTTCTTATATATACGTACGAATAAATGAAACCAGTTGGTTCCGCTACCCAATATTGTCAAACTATAAACAAACTTTGTAATTAATAAATGACACAGCGGGTGGTAGAAGTGAATAAACGACACAACACCAAGTCAATACAATTAGGTTTTACTCTAATCGAAACATAATTAAGTCTCATTCAGATTTAAATAACACAATGAGATTTTAATAGTAATTTTATTGAGATTAGATGATCATTTAATTCAAATGGTCTACTAAAAAAATTGTGATAGATAATCCCAAAAGAAATTTAAAAAGAACAGTTTTTATTAATCAAATGTTATGAAAAGAATAGCAAGACCTCCCTATTTATTATAGGATAAACATACTTCCTCAAATTTACTTAAAAAGAAAAAGTAAATAACAATTATAATATAAATAAAAGACTAAAACACATAAATTAATTGACTTTAATTAAAAAAAAGTATGAAAAATACATAAAAAAAGTACTAAATTCTAAAATAACTTCTTACATCAGTTCTCCCATCACTTCCCCTTTTAAAAAGAAACTAGACATCGCATTTATTTGGAGAATGATACTTGAAGTGAAGCATCAATGCATCTTGGAGCTTGAACTAGTTGTCTTACATATCAATCTTTCTTGAAACTCGAAAATCTCCACACCTCATCTTCTTATTGATCTTGCTAGTCACTTTGCGAAAAGGTAAAGTGGTGCAAGAGCAAATAACTTCCAAACCTCTAAAGTCTTTTGTCAAATCTTGGTCAATGTTATTGTCAATTGACTTTCGTAGCTAAATCTTCGTCAAGAAACCTTCTTGTCTTCTATGGGAATAGGAAAAATTATTTCAATCATATTGACTTTAAAAACTAATGGTTTTTCCTCAACTGGAATAGGCTGGATAGTCTCAATTACGACGTTAATAGCAACACACAAATTATGGATATATTGTACCTCGTCTTGTGGAATCTCAAAAATAGATGAACTCGTTGGTACATCTTCAGGCACTATCTTAGGGACACTCAATTGCTTGATTAAATGTATGACTTCGTAAATTCTTTTAATCATAGCAGTAAAGTCTCTTTGAGATTGTGACTTGACTGGCATAGTTAAACGAATTGTATTATGTAAAGTGTAGATAGCCTATGTAAGCATTTTATTTGAATATGAAAACTTAGCCCCTTAAAAAATCTTGTAATTATATGTTCTTCAGGTTTATAATAATATTTGCATCTATAAAATTGTTCATACTTAAGAAGTATAATAAAAAATTGATCTCATACCTTATTTTACTAAACAGTTATCAAGAGGAATGAATCTAGTTCTCAACATTCACTTCATACAACCCCACCCCGTGATCCAATTTTAAAACGGCCTTTTAGAAATACTCTATGCCTTTGCATAGAGGTCCACCATTCTAAAAAACACTCTTTGTTAATTGCAAATCGGCTATAAATTATACTTGATTATACTTCGACATTCTCATAACACAAAAATATACCTCAATCTCGCCCAACCATGAAAGAAAATGTGCAGAACTGCAATTCCCATCAAGCTTTTGAAACATGAGGCCTTTTTAATATTTCAATTAGAAATACAAAGCCAATGGCAAAAACTATAAAAAATCTGAACTTTCGGGATTAGTGTGGCCGATCGTTGGTGGCCTTAATTTAGGAAAGGAGAACTTGGATATGGTGGGTATGACGGTGAAGATTGTCCTAACGGTAGTGATTAAGGAGGACTCTCAGCTGTTTGGTCTGAAAAACGGCTGGAAGTGGCGATTTATGGGCGGCAGTTGGTGGCGATAGGGGCTGGTTTTGGATGTGTCTAGAGGGAAGTCCGATGAAGGGTGTGATCGACGGTGATGAAGGCTATAGGCTGCAAATTTTAGGAGGGTGGCTCACAAATTTCGGTGTGGTGGTTTCACGGCTGATCAAGTGTGACAACTAGTCAGATTTAGGTCGGCGAAGAATCTGTAGTTTCTTAGTCGTATTGGTCTCGCTGAACGGCAATGGTGGGTGGTTTTAGTGGCTGCGGTAATGTTTAGATGGTGGCGGCAAGGGTTTTGTAATTTTGGGGATTTTTGATTTTTTTTTTAAAGATAATTCAACGAAGATAGAAGTGGGTAGTCAAGAAAACTGTACGATTAGCGCATAACTGCTCTAATATCAATTGATAGAGTGGGATAGTGGAAGTAGATTACTAGATATCGTGAGTATCAGAGCATGCCAACGTGGTTAGGTTATGCTCTAATCATAACATGATTAAATCTTATTCTCATCCAAATGATTCATTGAGATTTTAACAAAGCTTTATGTGGGATTAGATGACACTATAATTTTAATGACTTTATAAAAGAGATTTTGATATATAATCTCAAAAGTAATTTTTGAAGGAAGGATTTTTGTTAATTAATCAATCAAAAATTATGAAAATAATAACAGCTGTATTTAAAATACCGTAAACTTATATTTTTAAGTTAATTTTAAATAAAAAATTAAATTATAATTATAATAAAAATGAAATATTAAAACCTATACTTTAATTGACTCTAATTAAAAATAAAAAGTATAAAAAGTATCTAAATAATAAAATTCTAAAATCTAAAAACAATGTCAAGTCACTAGATTAATCGAGCTGACAAGCTTAGTTTATTACCGTGACAAGCTTAGTTTCACCGTTAATTTTGCGGGAACGTAAAGAGTGACAGAAATGTACACTACTTTCTGAATGAAAGTTTTTATTAAATGAAAGATGACACAATGAGGGTAGTGTCATTTTGTATTAATAATAAATCTTAATTAGAAATAATGGATTCGATGAAAATTCTGAACATCCGAATTCTCATGTTTTGAGGGATTGACATTGACTCTGTTATTGCAAAAAGTATTGTTATCATATTGCAACATCGTGACTTTTTCAATATGATGGTTGTTTTCCATACTTGTTATGTGTTTCGTCTTAATCAAAGCTACCAACGTGATCACTTGCTTTTGTTTCGAGTTTACATGTAAGAGTTCTTACAACAATATAGTTGTAATTGAAGCACTAAACATGGCTCTGTGGCAGCTCAACTAGTTTGTGGGACCGTATGCGAATTGTATTACGCAGGCAGTCTAAAATTTTTTTGGTCAAATTTATGTATTAATTTTATTAAAAATTTATTTATTTAAATTTAATTTTACTAGTTTCATGAGATGTAAAATTATTAATCTAATTTTTATATTCTAATCTCGCTATATATTTTTCTTATCTTTCTTGTGATATATTTGATCTTAAATAAGTTTTTATCAATTTTAATTTTGAAAAACTTCTTTTTATAGAATTAGCTGTTACCATTATTATTAACAATATTTTATAACAAATATATGCATTTGGAAAAAATTAATTTTTTTTTCAAATAATTAAGTACACCAAGGGGTCAGTATTTTACAAAAAAAATCACCTTGAAAATAAATTTAAACCATCTATATTATAAATCACTTTATGCTTTAAAGCATTTTCAAGGTTAAGATAATAAGTTTTTGAAACGTAGTCAGTTAACAATTGTAATCTTCCTGAAATTAAACAAAAATCCAAACATATTCTCGTACATTTGAAATTGTTCAAGTCTACTCATTATTGAAAAAATAGCTTAATCTGCTATATATGTAAAATAATTAATGCTAAAAGATTCTTTTATTCTCTCTTCACTAATATTTTCATCAAATTTGTTTCTTCTATGAATCAAATGTTTTTTTTTTTCATAAAGTTTAGCTTCTATTTCCATTTAGCTGAAATCATAGCAAACATGAATCCATTTTCTCTGTAGCTTTTTGTAAAGTTAACAGCAAATAATATATCATACCAATTATGAATTCGAAATTCTTCAATTCATATCTTGCTAAACACTTAGCTTCACTCTTTATTTTATGATCTCCACTAATTAGGTCCGTCGAGTATTTTCTTTCTCCGTTGTTCTGTTCCTACCATGACAAAGATGCACAAACAGTTCTGGGACAAGAATTAGCCACATCATAAAACTCTAAATTAGGATTTTGACAATCACATGATGCATAAAATGGTTTATGATTGATTCCTAGTAGTTCTTTTTGTATACCTTAGTGTTTTCCTTTTATATTAGATCCATTACCATGTCCTTGTCCTTGTACATCATTAATGTCAAGTTTAAGAATTTTTATATTGCATCAATGAGCTCATTAAAGAGACTTTTCCCAATAGAGTCATCAACCTTTAAGAATCTAAAAAATTATCTACACATCTTAATGTTAGAAAATAATCTTTTAGTGAAAATTATCACCTAAAATTCAAGAACATTCATGTTGTATCACCACGAATCAACAATCTAATATGCAGAAACGTACTTGAATTCATAATGATGAATTACTCTCTAGAATTGTGTAGTTTGTTTTTTAAATCAACACATTATCCTAGAGAATCTTTTAACTTTTTCTCTACAACTTTCTCTCTACACTTTTCTGTTAGAGAGAAAGTTGCAGAGAAAAAAATATAATGTCATGTATGATCTGAGGACTATAATCACTTATATATATATATAACTTTTCTGTTATTATTTGGTATTTATATTTTTGGCCTATCATAAAAACAACAATTACCCTTAAGTCGTACACATTAAAAGCTCACACCCTATTAGATACATTAAAACTCAAATTATCGAAAACTTTCATAGATAACTTTTAATCGGGCTTAATTTATAAGATAGTCTACAACATATAATTATTCATATACAAGTCCAATGTTGGATCAAGGATCCAACAATCTCCTACTTGAGCTATATTTGTAGCCATATAATCATGCTTTACAAAAATAACTATATAAATCCAATTTTGCTGTTATTACTAAAATATGTCTATAATCAATCTAGCTCATCAATCATACTAACATAGGATCAAAATAACTTTTGTTATATCTATCGTAACTCAACTCATCAATGGTCACTATGCTAATATAACTTAATGACATGGATCATGATGTGGATGTGTAGCATGAAAATTTCATACAATGTGATCTTAATATGTCTATTTTCAACTAATCTACATTAAAACTTAGTAAGATCAAACTATACCAAAATCAAAATGTAAAAAAGAAAAAAACACTAAAACTTTATTTCAATAGAAAATAACCTCAAATATTCATATACTGGAGTAATTAAAAATGTCTATATCATAAAAGAATCCATAATCGCAAACTCCCACTAAATATGAATATGTTGTGTAATGATTCAACACTTATATGAGCAATGTGCCCATGATACTTTTTCGGTGAAAATTCCTTAGGAAGTAGATCTGCAATCATGAAGCTGATATTGATCTAATCTATGAACAATTATCCACTCTAAATTCTTTCTTTAACAACTAAGAATTTGACGTTTGTATCCTTAAAATATTCATATACTATTGATTATTATCCTAAAATAATTTAAGAGGCCTATAAACACCATCAATAATGCACAGTCCCATGACAAAATTTCACAGCTATATTTCATGATTGGACACCTCATAACATGTTATGAACTCTACTGCAATCATAGAAGAGGTTATAAGAAATTGTTTAATACTTTTTCAGGAAAAAACACCCTCAACTAGTAGATAGATGTAACCCAACGTGGATTTCATACTATCTTAGTATCCAATAAAATCAAAATCAATATATCTAATGATTTCAAGTTGACTCGACCTCCGATATATGGGCATGTAGTCTTTTGTTCTTTGTAAGTACTACAAAACATGTTTAGCTGCTTTCCAATCTTAGATTGTTTAAATATCTGCCTAACATCCATGTAACTTATACAATATCCAGTTGCGTGCAAACCTAAGTATATATCAGACTTCCTACTCTGACACATAAGGAATCTTTCGTAATTTTTTTTCCTTAAAATCATTATTAGGGCACTAATTAAGACAAACTTGTCTCCTTTAACCTTAGGGGTATCACCTAGTTTATAATATTATATACCATATCTCTTGAGAATTTTTTCGATATAGCTCTTTTATGATAGTCCTAGAATACTCCAGGAATGATCTCACTATATCTTTATGCAGAATACAAAAGAAGCATCACCAAGATCTTTTAACTTAAGATTCTTTGCCAAAAATCTCTTAGTTTTGTACAATAATCTTATATCATTATGGGCAAGGAAAATATCATCAACATATAAAATCAGAAGAAATATACTTACTTCCATAGAACTTATGACAATGCAATCATCAACTAATTTTGCTTAAGTTTACAAACCATATTTTTTGGATCTCCTGACAAAATATTTTTTGGCTGTACTAGAGAGAAAGTGTGCTCGTAAGTATATCAAAGCTAGAGCTTGAGCTTAAGTGCTCTCAATTTAGAAGCCAGAGGAGACGTCTCCATAACGTACTCTCTGATATTGTATTTCCCCATATACCTCATTGAAATGAGACTTGTCAAGAGCACACCTATTTTAGCCTATTCGTTCGTGACAAACCTCTTTTCATAGGGATGGTAAAATCCTCCAAGAGTTTGGGGCCCCATGGCGCCCCACACTAAATGGATTGAATTTTTGAGTAATTATTTAGGAATGGGAAAAATAATCCTCAAATTCTTAATGGGGTAAGATTTAGTTTGTACTCCTCACCTCACTCCACCTCAAACCTTATTATATGTAAATTTTTTTAATTTTTATTTTATCAATTACAATATTGGTTAATAAATTTTCTTTTTATTTTTATCTAATATAAATAGGCTATAAATAAAATAAAAATCTACAATATAATTTTTATCCAACTTCAAAACATTGTTATATTTTTATTTTCTTTCTTACGAATACCGCTCTCTTTAAATATTTTGCAATTTTAATATCATTCCAATATATTGTTTCAAACTTTCAATGATTTTTTTAATAATTTAAATACTTTATAATAAGATGGTGATTTAATTGAGATATCCTCGGGGTGTTTTATTCGAGCTGGAGGGGCCTTGAGAAGCCCTTGCCCGATATTACCCAAACACAAATCAAAGCAATGAAAATAAAATCATTGAGTGAAGATTTCTTTGAAAAAGATCTAAGGAATGACCCTCATATTGAAGTAATTCCTTAATTAAAGGAATTTGTTTATGATTTTCATGGTCACAAAAAAAAAAAAGTGCACATTGAAACGGTTGAAAGATTTCCTAGACTAGCTTTAAAGGAATGCTTCTTGAGGACACTTGGTTGAAACATTTCCTAGACTAGCTTTAAAGGAATGCTTCTTGAGGACACTTGGTTGAAACTATAAATTAACATCAGGATTTAAAATTTTCAAAGGCAATTCGGAGTTAAAAAGATTTTCTTCGCTAGCTTAAGGAAGGATGATTAGAATTAATCAATATTGATAGAATCAAAAGGATCAATCAAATAGTTTATTGTCTCTCAATTAGTGATTAAGAAAGATTTATTGTCAATCATCGTTAAATATTAATTGACTCAATCTTTGCTAACCAATTACCATTCCTAAATTATGTAAGCTGTATAATTTTTTTTCTCATGTTTTAAATACTTGTATAAAATGTGACTTTATGCCCATGAATTCGTGAACTAATAGGATCAAATTTATCTTTTTTATATTGCTTTTGAAAAGTTTTCAATATTTAAAAAAAAAAAAAAGAAACAAGAACAATTGAATAACATAACTATTTAAGAAGAGAATAGAAAGATAAATCATAGAAATTTGAGAACTTTAACTTTGATGGGTTGAGGGTTTGAGCAACAATGATCAATAGCTAGTAAACCATTTGATTTTTTTTTCCTTCAGCTAAAAGTAAAGAAAGTAGTTTTTTTTTTTTTCTTAAGCATCAAAGTGTTGAACACATTATGGCTTTTTTCAATTAAGAAAAATATTAATGGAATAGAAGTTAACATGAGGTTTTTATAGAGTTTTAAATAAAAATATAATGTTAAATAGAGTTTTGTAGGAATAAATAGGACTAAAATTATTAATTTATTGTTAAAATTAGATTTTGGGCGGATTCGATAGTTTGTTTATGAAAAAGATTATTATAAAATATAATAAATATAAATTAATAATTTAATAACTATAATTGAAGGACTTTATATGTAGCATGGTCCTAGGCAATCGCCTTTAGGGAAGAGTTGCTCCCATTTAGTTTTAGTCAAAAACTTAAGTATTTGTGGAGTATCACATGACAAGCATAAGGAGAATTTGTAGGATGCAAGCGGCGGCTAATATTGAGAAAATAAATGCTTAGCTATACGACACAACGGTGGATCCAGCTAGAGATGGCCAATGAGTTAGGCGGCACATAGCACGACACAAGTACGACACATGTTCATACAGTATCATATAGTACGAGCACGTTTTGCTAAACTTAAAAATTTATGTCCGTGGACCTTAAAAGTACAGCACAATTATAGATGGGCTAAAGCACGACACGTAAAAATATCTACAATAAGCATATTTTACTTTTTAATAAAAATAAATTTAAAATTTTATGATTTTACAAATAATTTAAAATTGAATCATTTAATATATTTTTAGAGTAAATGTTTTAAATTCAATTAATTATTAGTTTTAAAAAATACTCTAATTGTTTTATGTTCATAATTTTATAAAATGTAAGTGTTAATATTATTATACTATGATCTATAACTCTATGTAAGTCCAAGTGAACAATTAAGTTAATCGTTAAAAAAAATTTTCATTATTGTTGTTAAGTATTAAAAATGAATTCCAATACCTTAAGGTCTAACTTAATAATTAATATTACATTCTCTTACTATTATTAATTTATTATTATTGAATATAGACTTGGGTTTTGAATTATTGATTATATTGAATTTTAGTAAAGACATATAGACTCGAAAAAGTTACAAAAGATTAAAAAAAAATACGCTAACAACTTAACATGCTCTCTTGAAAAAAAAAATTATTATGCTTTTTTTCTTATGCATGACATAGCACGCTTAAGCACGACATGTGTGTCGGGCTGGGCCTAAACAAAAAAGTATTAAGTATGACACGAAGTACATGATGGACACAACAGCACGAGCACACATGGGCCTTCATTTATCAGCCCGACCCATGAACCATCTCTAGATCCAACTCATGGCTAGTGGGGGAGAAATAAATCCAAAAAGTTAAAAAGAAAATAACATGAGTTTCTAATTGGCACTGTTAATTTTATTAAGATAGCCCATGTGAGAGCCATAAAAATAGCCTCCTGAAACTCATAAGCCCTCGAAATTTAAACTTTAAGAATTATAAAAGACATTACTTTAATTAAAAAGAAAAAAAACATACAGTAATCATATATATGATTTTATTATTATTTAATTTAACTCTTGTTAAATCTATTAAAAATATTTTCAAAAAACTTATAGACCCATAAAATTTCAAATTTTCATTTTATTATTATATAATTTATTCTCTAATAATTTATTTTTTTAGATCGGCCAGAATTAACACATGTAGAGAACTTTGAGCTTATTAACAAAAGAATATAGCTGACTTGCTGAGGATAAAAAATATATTGATAAAGTTTGCCTGATTCTAGAGACTTTATTTTTGGTGATTGGCGCAATCTTCAAAGATATTTTGATATTCATCGATCAGTGTGATTTTTGAGAGATTGGATGGAAGTGATCTTCTTGATAAAGTAACGCTATTACGAGCAATAGTAGCTGATCACTAACTCTTTAAGTAATCAAGGATCTTATGGAAGATAAACTCCTTATTGGATATAATCCTGGTCATTCTTTTCTATGTTTAGGCATGTGGCTTGTCTACAAATAGCGAGGATCTTATGGAAGATAAACTCCTTTTTGGATATAATCCTAATCATTCTTTTCGATGTTTAGGCATGTGGCTTGTCTGGAAATAGCGAGGCATTTCGCATTGAAAAGATTAAGGGGCTATTTATTTTTTTTATTTAATAATTTAATTGATTTAATTTTAATTAATTAAGTAATTAAGTTCATTTATCTTTTTAACTTAATAAAAAATTTCAGTTATTAAGTCTTATTAAGTCATTAAGTTAATAATTGATTTTTTTAACTTTTTATTTAATCTAAAATTTTTTAATAATATCATTAAAAGATATTCCCTAAAATATCATCACACAATTAATTAATTTTCATCTTAATATAAATAAAATTTAATAATTTACATTATTACCTATCTTTATAACTTGTAATAATATAATGGTAGACTATTTTTTTATTTTTTTATTTTCTTCAAAATAGGGTTATTTATCTCATAACTTTTATGAATATTTTTTTATATAAAAACATCATAAACTAATAATAAAATTGATTAACATATCAATTTAGAATATAAAGTGATGTATTCAATTGAACATGATTTATATTAAGATAATATATTATCTTATTTAAGTTCTTTGAAGTGTTTATTATTTGTTTAACATTTATTATTTGTAAGGGTATAAATATAAAAATACTAGTTTTCATATTTTTTTAATTTAAGAAAACAATCAACTCAATAATTATTTTCAGCAATTCAGATAAAAAAAAAAAAGCATATCAATCAGATTTAGACATTTAATTTTATTTAGAATTCAAAATATTTTATTTATATTTATATTTTAGATAAAAAAAAGGCCACTTGAGACTACTTATAAAGAAAATTGTAAAATCATTCATTGTTATTTGTGCTTAGAGCAGCTTTGTTATGAATAGGGTTGGCAATTTGTTGGGTCGGGAAAGCCCGAGCCCGACTCGACAACTCAAATCAAAAGTCCAGTTCGATGAAAAGTTCGATAATTTTTGTTTCGGATCGGGCCCAGTCGGGTCTGATTCGAGCCAAGGTCTAGCCGGACCGAGCCAGCACAGTGCGTCAACTTTATTTTACTTAAATTATTTAATTTATTCGCCTAATGTCTTAGCTATGAGTTTAATTGTTTGATTTATTTCCAAGTACAGCATACCTACTGCTTTCTCTCTCAAGTTCAAACTTAATACTTGAATAAAAATACACAATTTCACAACTTATATTCAAAATTTGATTTACACTTGTATCATTAAAAAAAAAAAAAACCCATGGTATACAAATAAAACCACATAATTCCACAATTAAATTCCACAACCCAACATTTTTTTTAAAAAAAAACTTATGTCTTATACCAACATTTAAAAAAATGATTTATGTCTTGCACAAATAAAATCACACAATTCCACAACTGAGCACAAAAAAAAAAAAAACTAACACTCATATCTTATATAAATAAAAATATATAATCCCACAATTCAATAACACAAACTAACATTAAAAAAAAATAAAAACTCATGTTTTATATCAATGTGGCTATAGTATGTGCGGGTGTATCAGTAGCATGTAATTTTTTTTAATTTATTAAATAATCAGGCTGGGTCACAAAAGACCCGAGTTTGAACCAGAATTTAATCGAGCCAAAAAATTAAAATTCGAGCCAGAATTTTGACCCTTAAATTTGGGCCAAAGTTCGAAAAAATTAGGCCAGACTAATCGGGCCAAAAATCGAACCAGACTTTTTTGCTATCTCTAGTTATGATAGAGTAGTCTTCTAGTCGTCATTGTCGAATGTCTATTTTATAAGCAATCTTTATATAGACTTGATCTTTACAGGAGAAGAGATCGTTTGCCTTAGTGGAGGGATTCTACACATAGACAGCAAGTAGTATGGTGTAGTGAAGGGATTTCGAGTTGACACAACAAACAAAAGGATGGGTGATGCAACAAGGTGGTAACAAGATAGTACGAGAGACTCTAAATATTGTAAAAGAATCCAATAAGTTGTATATAAAAAATTTTTAGAACCAAAAGTTATATATTTCACTCTTATTATTTCCCATACGAGATTCACAACAAAGTAAAAGGAAAATAATGAAACACTATAAATAAGGGATTAATATTCCAAAATTTATATGCACATAATATTCTTATACTTTCAATGTTTGTATGACATATTGGCCTTGATTATTGCCATATGTGCATGCTATAATTATCTTAAATCTTGCCATCATGGCATCACATATTGACGTTGATTCTTGCCATTTGTGCGTGTCATTATGATCTTGATCCTTGTCATATGTGTATCAAATTATGGTCTTAATCCCTGCGATATATGCTTCACGTTCATATAATTCTTATCATGCCCCCTTAACTTGATGGTGGAGATATTTTTGGACTCCAAAATTGTGCAGGAATGTAATCCAAAATATTAAATTTTATTTTTTGGCAAACATCGATGATACAAGGGAAATTTATTGAAAATAAAAAGAAAAGTTACACCTAAATAAGGGGGGACGTAAATGGCATTACCCTAGATCAAACTAGGAACACAAAGCCGTAAAGGCCAACAAGCAAACAACCTAAACAAAATGTTATAAGAAAATAAACATGTATGCAAAAATAAAATAACAACGAAAAAATTGAACTACATAAGACGATAGCAAAGGACACCTAGAGCATCTCGATGCAAATACGACAATATCTCCGGTGGTGGAATTTCGTTTTTTTTTTGGAAAATTATGATGAAATCCCATGATTTTTCTTTTATTTGAACATGCTTAAACCCAACCTAAGGACCCTCTAAAACTCAATACTAGTAAAAAGGTTGACAAAGCTGATTCCAGCACTTTTTTGTTTTTTAATGGAAGAAAAAAAGAACCTCAAAATGCTCCAGAAATCCATTATTACTTGATGATTAAACATCTACAATTTGAGGATAGAGGGGGGTATTATATGATTTGGTTTTGTTCTGGTCGAGCTAAACCAAACTAAAATATTAAAATCAAACGGTTCTCAAGAAATAGAACCCAATTCAAAATAAAATTTCAAAATTGAACCGAACCACTTAAATATTTTGGTTTGGTTTGGTTTGAACATTATTCTTACTAAATTACATTTAATAACTAGAAGTAAATGTATATCAATTTTATTACCTATATACTGTTTATGTGGAATTGCAATTTTCATGTTGACATACCAAGTTGGTCGGCCATTATTGATTTGCGAAGTTCTACATAAAACAACTAAAAAAATTAAATAAGGTTCATATTACTTGAAAAAATAAACTTAAATTAAAATTAAACAAATTGTATAGGGTTCGTATTACTTAATAAATCAACTTCAATTAAATTTTACAAAACATATCTTGCACAAGTTGATCCATAAACTTATTGTCTTCAACTAATTTATTTAGGTATGTTATTGTATCCATTAAAAGAGAGGACCGTAATCAATTTGTGACAACATCAATGCTTCAACCGTGTTCAGAGTCAAAGAACTTCTATATTGATCTAGTATACGACCTTCAGTACTAAAGGCAGGCTTAGAAGCAATAGTAAACACTAGAATAGCAAGAACATCCCTTGCTATACTTGATAAGATTGGATAATTGGCACTATTCCACCTCCACCATAAAAATATATCGAATTTAGTGCCAAATTATTTTTTGCAATTTTTTCATTCTTCTACATCAAGTAAAAATTCAACTCATTTGACAATTATGTGCTACTTTCACTAATAGCAACCACTTTCCTAAATTCAGAGAAAGAGTCCTCAATCATAACATCATCATCACCACTTAATTTCCAAAAATTTGAACCACTTTCACTTGCAATAGCTAAAGTTTGGCTTCCGCTTGTACTTATGCTTTCACTTTCACTTGCACTGTCACTTCCACCCAGTTTAGTCTATGCATTGTAAGTCTCATAAAGCCTAGTCAACAAATTTTTTACCATTTCCTTCATCTCAACACATTTGGCATTATCCTTACCATATAATTTCTCAAAGCAATGTGTTGATAATCTTATTTTTCCGCGATTAAGTACAAGAGCAACAAATCAACAACTTATTTGTCTTGACACTTTCCTCCTAATACTTATCAAATTTTCCCTTCATTTCATTGCCATTAAACCCAAAAGGCTATAATTATTCTAAAGATTATTCAATCAAACATATCAAATTGTAACAAATATTTGATGTCACCTAAAAGAAAAAAAAAACACAGTTAATAAAGCCAAAGTAAATACAGTATCAAATATCAAAAGTATAACAAATATTTCATGTCACCTTCAAAGAAGAAGAAAATGCCAAAGTCACATCATAAAAAGTCTTTAGAAACTTGATTAAACAACGAGCACTCTCCAAGTTACTATTCAACAGTGGCCCCTCCCTTTTCTTGTTCCCACCATCTTTTTCATAGAAATAGCATTGTAAAGCTTCTCTTCAAGTGCCATCCGATCAAATGCCGGCTTAAATTTTAATATTGTATTCAACATGGAATATATAGAATTTCACATTATGGGAAAATCCAAAGCCACACTTCCTCGAAAATTAATCTTTTCTTATTACACACGAATTTGAAAAATGCTTGTGTCCTAACAGTGGAAGATTTCACATACTACACAGCATTCTGAACACTAACTAGACGCTGCTCCACTTTACTCAAACTTTCAATAACAATCAAATTCAATACATGTGCACAACAACGAACATGAAATAATCCTCATTCAACAACAAGGCATCATACCTTCAAGTCCTTACTATATTTGTTAAATACCTAAAAACACCCTCATTGCACTTGCATTGTCAACATTTACAGTAAACATTTGATTTATACCTAAATCAATTAAATATTTTTCAATTTACTTACTAATTGTCTACGATGCATGATCATTAATAGTATTAAAACGGATAATCCTTTTATGTAAATTTCATTCTTTATCAATAAAGTAAACTGTGATGACTATATAGCTAGCTATCGTAATAGAAGTCCAAATAACAGTGGTCAAAGACAGTATCTGCTTATTCACAAACAATAAACTTTTCAACTTAGTCTTTTCCTCCACATATATAACAAGATTATCCCTAGTAATGGTTCCTCGTGATGGTAGAAGATACTTAGGAGAAACCAAACTACAAAAATGCTTAAACCTCATATTCTCCACAACGGAAAAATGCAATTCATTAAGAATAATCATTTTCACAGTTGCTCATCCGCAAGCATCTTAACTAAATTCTCTTGTAAGAAGTTCATCACTACCAACATCTTAAGTCAAAGCTGTTTGGTCTTTTTGAAAGCCCTTGTAGTTTTTACATTTTTCATGGTAATGATGAGTCCTCAAAATGCTAATCGCATACCTTATCGACCCATATTCAAATTATTGACCACAATAGTTGCATTTGTACATCTGAAAGTCTAGTGAAATGTAACCACACTATTGATCTTAAAGCTATTTCTTTTCCTTGGTAATGGCAGTTTGGGTCAGACCTTTCCTTCTGTTGGCGAATCATTTTCATTATCATCAACTTCAACTTCATGGTCAAAATCATTGGTTTCACATTAAAAGTTGTCTTAAACTATTGAATAATTAGACATCTAAAATGAATAAAATAAAAATAAATAAGCAATCTTGATTCATTTAACAATTTATTACAAGGGAAATTATCAACGCACAACTTTTTTGTTTTTGTTATATGTACATCTAATCACCATAAAATTTTTGCATGTTCTTTAATCACCTTAGCTTCTAAACTTATATCAATAAACCACTTTCACATAAAAAATAATTATTTTACCCCTAAATAAATTAAGAGGCTATTTAATTTTACAAAATTTTAAAAAATAAAAATTATAATTACAAAAATACACTAAATTTAATAAAATAAATAAATCAAAAAATCTAAGATGTTAATTTTTATAATTATAATTTATTTATAAATTATCCTGTTAGTTTTTTTATTTTTTTGTATTGACATTTTATTTTATTCTTGTAATTAAATTAAGTATATAGAATTTTACAGAAATTATGTATATGGAAGTTTACAAAAATTAACATAAAGAGAAAAACTCCCTATAATTATTATAAACTCTCTTATAATTAAAATTGAGAAACTTCCCTATACAAATTAAATGAAATCATAATTAAAAAATTTAAATGATAAATTTAAATGAAATTATAATTATAAAAAAATTAATATATTTGGATTTTGAGATTTATTTGTTTTATTAAATTTATAGTAATCTTATAATTATAGTATTTTATTTTTTAAAATTCTGTAAAATAAATACTCTTTTAATTTATTTAAGTGTAAAATAGTCATTTTATAGTGCAAAAGTGATTGATTGATACAAGTTTAAAAATAGTTGTAGTCTAAAGAACATATCAAAATTTTGTAGTAGTTAAATATACATATAACAAAAAGAATGTGGTGCAATGATAATTTCCCTTATTACAATGAAACAATAAATATATCATAATTTACTTTTAATACATCTACATTAAATAGTTATATATATATATATATATATATATATATATATATATATATTATGGCAATGAAAAACACAAAAATTAAGTTTATTCTTTATTTTTTTTCTACATGGCGATATTTGTTTACAGTTGCATGATTCTAGCTAATGGAAGTATAAATATCAAATTATGTGATTAGTGATCCATTCCAAAAATTTCATTAGCATGTGCTTTAACCAGATAAAAACATGATCTTAAATAATATAATAAAATAAATATATTGTAATTTCACTTACAATTTAATTAAGATTAAGGAGTATTTTTCCCAATCAAATGTCGATTACAAATTACAAAAATCAAGCCAACCAGTGAACCAGGCATATTAAAATTGAACTAGTTGCTAACGGTGAGTGAAATGAACTCAGCTCTATTTTTATTAACAAAAATTAAATTAATCAAAGAATAAATCTAGTTACAAACTTGCTATTACAAATTACAAAAATTGAACTCAATGCTGCTCACCTTCACCGGGGCAATAGTAACGATGGAGAAGGCTGCAACAGATAGAAAGATGAATGAGGTGACCAGCGGACGAAGATGAGGCAGACGAGGGCAACTAACTCGTGAGTGATGGGTGCTAGCAAAGATGACGGCAGACAAGCGGTGGCTGACGGTGAAAGTAAGACCGTGGGTGATGAGTCCGTGACCGTGAAAGGCTGACGAGGAGACTCTGACCGCGCTTGAGGGATGAGTCTATGACAGCGTTGGGCCGTCGACGTGACCGTGAGATGCTGGGAGAGAGAGAGAGATAGATACTGTTGTGCATGAGTGATTTATGTGTGGAAGACATTGCTGCCGATCTAGGGTTACAAATTTAGGAATTGAAAATTGAATTTTGTTTTTATATTTTAAATTAAATAATTTTTTTAATTAAATTGAAGCAAATCAATCGATTTTTTTGATTTGATTTGGTTTTGAGTCAAACCAAACACAAACCAATTTGGTTCGCTTATTTTTTAACTGTTTACTTTTGCCCTCAGAACCGAACCATATATGCCCACTCTTATTTGGAGACTCTCAAGCAAGCTCTAATACCATTCAAAACTTTTGAGGACAAAATAGAAGGTGATAAATTGAACTTTTATTATTTCTTACTGGCTTGGAGGCCTATTTATACAAGATTTTCAGTAACTTAAAAGAAAAATTTTACAAACTCATATTTTTATCATACTTTCATATGTGTTTGACATAATGTCCTTCATTACTGCCATGTGTGCTTGTTGTATAGTCTTTATTTTTTGTCATCCATGCATTTCATAACGTAATTGATCCCTGCCATTTGTGTATGTCACGGGGTCTTAATCCTTTGCTCTTATTATTTCTCAATGGCTTAAAGGCTTATTTATACAATTTTTTATAAAATAACAGAAAAATAATCATACATTATAAATAAGGGATTTATCTTTCAAATTTACATGCACACAATGTTCTTGATACTTTTCATTCGTGTTCAACATAATGGTCTTATTATTGCTATATGTGCATGCTGTAATGGTCTCGATTCCTGTCATCCACGCATCACATAATTGAATTGAATTTTGCCATTTTTGTAAGCCATGGTGATCTTGATCTTTTTGCCTTCATTATTTCTCAATGGCTCAAAGGCGAATTAAAGAACTAACATGAACAGCTTGTTTTCTGCTGGTCAGAAAATTGTAAAAATGAAAAGTGCGGTACTACTGTTCATAAAAAAATTTCAATAACATAATAGAAAAATAATCAAACATTAGAAATGAAGGATTCATCTTCCACATTTACAAGCATATAATATTCTTGATACTTTCATATGTGTATGACGTAATGGCCCTCATTATTTTCATATTTGCATCTCATAATTGTCTTGCCATTTTCGTATGTCATGATTTGGGATGACAAAAAAATAGGGGTGGGACCCAATGAATCCAACTCAATTTAATTTTAATTTTTTCAAACTCAATTAATAATTGTGTTGAGTTGAGTTAATAACGCAGAACGTATCCAACCCAATCTAACCTATAGAAATAATAATAAATATTTATTTTAGAGTTAGTAAACATTCCAGGTGAGCTTATGACTATTGATTGATATATTGGCATATAAATTACTTAGTAAATTTATTATCTTATAAGTTTAATTTTGAAAGTAAATTGATTTTAGTTTCTTTTTTAATAAACAATTAACAATATATAATTATAAATTACTTTCATTTTATTACATGACATGATGCTAGTTAATTATCTACAGATCATAATTTATAATTCAAAAAAGAGATGTAAGAAATTAAGAATAAAATATAGAAGCTCATTATCAAAATTTTCTTAATTTTAAAATAGTTTGTTTTTTAATTTTCTTTAACAAATGAATTTTCATGTTATAATAAATTTATATTTAATTTTAATAAATTTTATTTCAAATTTCATATATTTTTTTTATTTAATTTTTAATTCTAATTTAATATTTATATTTTTAATCTAATCAATTCAATCTAACACAACCCGATAATTTAAAAATTGAATTAAATTAAATTAATTTTAATTAAATTTATTCAATAATAAATTGAATTGAGTTTTTACAAACCCTACTCAACTTATTCCATATCCACCCTACAAAATACACAGACAAACTTGGACGATTCGATTTGGATTGAATGCGGCCCGCACTCTTAAAAAGCCAGAATTGAGATTAAAAAAAGTGAAGCACTTATTCAGGTTCGGATCCGAAATCAACCGACCTTGATTTTCAAACCCAAACCCACATTTATTTTATAGTTGTTTTTTTATTAGTTTTAAATAATGATTTAAAAGAGAGAAAAATAAAATAAAAACATAAACCTTCAAAACAGCCACGAGAGTAAGAATACTTCTCATTTATAAACTCTAGATTGAGAAGAAAGAAAAATAACAGAGGCAGATTAGCTTCTCATTTACCACAAACATATCACTTTCTATTTTTTCATCTCAACTTTTATTGACTAAAACCAACTGTCCAATCACATAAAAAAGAAGGTCAGCTGCACCAATAAATAGGCGTTTTGCTAGGCCTGCGCACATCGATCTGCAAATTCTAGGTTCACAGGTTGGATATTTTTATTAATCATAGAAAGTGCTTTTGAAAAGTAATCAACTTTTGAAATAATTTTATTGCAAAAAATATACTCTCTCAACTTTTTCTTTACTATGGGTTTTAAATTTGTAGAAGGGAAGGTGTTTCAATTCTTTCTACTCCTAAATTCATTGAGTTTTGGAAAGATAATATGGAGACAAATCACATAAAAAAGAGAGAAATAGATGAGTTTTAGTTTTGTTTTTGAAGTTTGGAAGTGAAATTGAGAAAAGAACAGAGAGTATGATAATTTATGCATTTAAAGAACATTCGGGTTCTAAACTCAAAATCCGAAAATCTGGTTCAACCCAGACTGCACCTGCAGTTAAAATTTTTGGGTTTCAACGCAAGTCGGGTAACCAAAAAAGACATTCGGGTCTGGAACTCCGAAGGCCAAACCTAGGCTCCAATCTTAATCCTGGTCATATATGCATTGATTCATATGATTTTTTTTATCAATATCTATTAGATCTGGGCATGGCATCCTGGATTTAGGAATTTGGACTCGGAACCACATAAAAATCCTCTCGTATGCTTTTACTTTTTAAAAATTTATTTTGTTTGTTACCATTGTATAATTAACATTTAATTAAACTTGCAAATAGTATAAAATTGGATCTCTTAGGAGTTGTTTATTTTTTTTTTGTGTAAAGTTTTAATTTGACTTAATTTAAAATATTTTGATATTTTGATTTGTTTGATTTGTTTGTTTTTACATCTAAAGTCTTATTGTAAGACATTTTCATCTGAATGAAAAAAGTAAAATTTTCTGACTTTTATCTGAATGATAAAATGTCTGAATGGAAAATTATTATTTTTTCTCACAAATAACCTTATTAAATGTATTTATTTTCTTCGTACCTATTAGATGTTATATTAAAATTTCACTTGATCTTAAATTGTATTTGGTATTAAATACTTAACACACATTAAATTTGAATTTTAAATAAATTCTTTTATTATTAAATAACAATTTTTTATGTATAAATATTATATTAAATTGTAAAAAAATAATATTATCAAAATTATTTTTCATAAATTATATATCAAATGCTTACCTTATAAACATTTATAATATATAAAAACTATTATATTAGAAAATATTGTAAATATATACTTATTTAAACTTAAATTATATATAACATTTTCAAGGTCATAAGTGTAAAAATATTAGAATTAAGATCTTTTAAACTTATAAAAATAAACAACTTATCACTTATATTCAGAAGTTAAAGAATAAAAAACAAACACATTTTCAAACATATGCATTTAGACCCATTCAGATTTCAGTAATATTCAGATTCATTTAGATTTCAGATAAAAAAACAAACACTACCTTAGACTCGGATATCTATTAGATCTGGGCATGGCACCGTGAATTAAGGAATTTGGACCCAAACCACAAAAAATCCTCCTATGTGCTTTAATTTTCTGCAATTTTATTATATTTCTTATGATTATTAAATTAACAGCTAATTAAACTTTCCAATCTTATAAAATTGGGCCATTTATATTTGTTACAATTATTTAATTAACATTTAATTAAACTTGCTAATCCTATAAAATTGGATCTTTTAGACTCTATCACAGATAGGGATGGTAATTTTTTCAATTGGGATGGGATCCTGCATGATCAAGTATAATTTGAGATGAGATTGAGTTATATTTTTACATCCCAAACTAAAGTGGGATGGGACATGGATGAAAAATAAATTCTAACTTTGTTTGTGGGACAGGAGGAGGACTAACTATAAAATCTCATTCTATCCTGTATATCTCATTAATATTATAATTTTAAAATTATTTTAAATTTTTAATTAATTTATGATTTGATTTAGTGTTGAAACTTTGAACTTTTGATTTTTCTTTTGCCGTTGGTTTGGTTTATTATTATATTGTTGAATTATTGGATATTATAGCATCGCTGAAGTTGATTATTGTCCAAATCTATAGCTTTTGAAACATAAGTCTTAATATTAATTTGTGGTGAAAGCAAACATGCAAATAAAAAATGTTAGCATAAAATTGTATTCGATCATCCATGTAGTCAAAATAAAACTATTATTTGATATTCTACTTTATCTTTATTGAAGATTTTTGCTACGTTGAATCATGATGATCCTTAAAAGAAAAAAATGTTAAAATTTATTTATTTACAGTCAGGACTGTTTAAGATAATGTGATAGGATGAAATATTTAACGGGATGGGATTAACACAAATTTTTATCCCAAAAAAAATAAAAAGATGGCAATGAGACATATTTTTTATCCCACTTGCATATACGGGATAGGACTGAGATTGACAAATCTTGTCCCATCCCGTCCCATTGCCAGCCCTAATCACAAATTACTAGAAGTCCAAATAAGAAAATAAAGGGATAGGAAATCAAAATCTTCTACAAAAAGAAAAAAAAAATTCTTGGAAGTTACCGAGTGATGCTTGGAAATCACTTTAGATGCAAATTTCAGTTGTAGATCCCATTAGAAAACTAGACTATATTGACACCAAATTAGTGATTTGTGTGTCAATTCTTTGCTTCACGATAACGTTAGTATTTAATGAGTTATTTGAATGTCAATGATTTATATGACTATAGTATCAAAATTATTACAATTCAATAACATAAAATATTATTGAGCTCGTTTCAAATATTTAGTGTCAGTGTTTAATGATGTCTTGCTAAGTTATTGCATTATGTTAATACAATATTTTTATTTTAACTATAGCTTTCCTGTTTATTTTACAATCAAAAGAAAACTCAAAATATATTAAATAAATCCAATTTTCGAACACAATTCACATAATAAATATTTTAAATACATTATTTAAATTCAGTAATCAACATAATTTAACTACAGTACTGTTTGGAAAAGAAAAATATTAGTATCAAATTAAGTTTTAGAGAAACTTTGAGCAACTAAGTAATAATTTAAGTTTCCAACAAATATTAACCAACAAAAAGAAGCACAAAGGGTCACTCAATTCCATCTATGGCTTCATTTTTTTTTTCCCTTCCACAAGTACATAAAATGAAATAGTATTCCAAATAAGTATTGGATATTTAGAAGCAAAAATACTTATAAACTATTCTTATATTACCTCATGATTTTAGGCTATAATTAAGTTGGGAACAAATATAACCATTGAACACGAAGTCGCGAAAATCCTTTCATGGTGTACTAATCAATTCCCTCAAGCTTTAATTTCAAATAAAAAAGTTAGTCACCCAAAATCATATTGTTAACAACTTAATCACCATTCAATTGAATATATTTGTGTTATAACATTCCAAAACACTTTATGAAATCCAAAGATTTTTCATGTACAGAATAGCTAGATAAACTGAATAAATGCGCTGTTAAAAGTTTCATAACACTTCATGCACGTTTACTATTTTATCTACTATCATACAAGAAAATACAATGGAGAAGCACACATTAACTCTAAGGTTCTTTTACTTGGACATTGCACATTTTAGCTAAAAAAAAAAAATATTGGTTGTTTTGAGCTGATTCATCACACACTATATTAAAACAATGTGATTTGGTGCTTTAAAAAGTGTTTTTGAAACTTAAGTTTTTTTAAGAATGTTCACATTTATAATAATATCTTGAATGTATTTCATCACACAATAGCCACATTCAAAGTTGTTAAGTTGCTTCAAATGCTTCAAAATAAAAATTACATAGAAATATATTTTTAAAATTTTTTAACACGACCAATGACTATTTTAGTTTTGCCTTATTTTTACTTTGACAGAGACCCATTAGATATTAGTTTTTTTATGAAACTACGGATTTTAGAAAGTAATTAACACAAATAATAATAATAATAATAATAATAATAATAATAATAATAATTTGATCAAGTAAAAGGGAAAAAATAAAAAATAAAAATCAAATTTAGTGCAAACGTGGGTTTCAAATGATTAACAAAGGAACAAATTCTTTTTCCTGTATTGAAAATTCTTCTTCTTAAACGGAAATAATATTTCTCTTTATCAACTAAACAATCACTGAAAATTCCTTTTTATTCCGCTTCAATGGCTCTTTCTTGTTACTGATCGAATGTTTTCATCTTCTTGCTCTTCAATCATTCTTTCAATTGATGAAAGAACTTCTTTCTCTTCGTCTTTAAATCTAGGGCTTTAGTGAGTGAAGATTTGAGAGTAATTCTATTGTAAACACTAGTGAAAAAATGAGATTCATTGATACTATACTGTTTATACTAAATTAAAAAGTATTAGTATTTGATGACTTAATTATATGGTTTTTAGCACTTTTAACATATAAGTGTTAGTGTTTAATTAGGAATAACAACGAGGTGGTGGTGGGAAAGCCTATCCCATTCCCAACTCCTATTAAAAATTTCACCTTCATTCCCCAATAAATTTAGTAGTGATAGGATAGGCAATCCCCACGTGAGGAAAAATTTTACTATCCTTTCCCTATTCTCCATTTACTTATTTTATAATAGATATAGGTACAAAATTTTAATAAATTAAAAATAAAGACTTAATTAAAATCATCACCATATTCTAAAATATTTAAATTATTAAAAAAGCTCCAAAAGTTTGAAACAATATCTTAAATAATATCAAAATTACAAAATGTTTAAAGAAAGCGACACCTTAAAAGAGAAAAGAAAATATAATAATATTTTTTATGATTGAATAAAAATTATATTGTAGGGTTTTCATTTAGTTGTAACCTATTCATATTAGGTAAAAATAAAAAAAAAATTATTAACCAATATTGTAAAAAATAAAACAAAAATTAAAAAATATTTTTATATAATGGGTATTAGGGTGGAGAGTACAAAACCAAACCCTACTCCATTGAGAATTTAAGAATTATTTTTCTCTATTTCCCACCTCACTCTCCAAAACTTATTTAAAATTAATCCCATTTGGTGTAGGGCCCTATGGAGTCCTAAACTCGCGAAGAATTTTGTCATACCTACACTTATTGATATTTTAGTATTGTAATCATGTAGTTTTAATTTTAATTTTAATTTTTTTAATTTTTCCTAAATTTAAACATTGTCATTTTTACTTAAAATTAGTTAAATACTTGTAAAAATTTTTGTTCTATATTTTCATTTTCCCTCTCACTATTTTCGTATACCCTCTCATTTTAAAATCCCTAAATCAAAATCATAAGGAAACCTAAAATTAAAATAATAAAAAAAGATTGGAATCAAAATACAATTTATGTATTTATTTTGTCTTAAATTGAAAGTAAATAGTTTCAAATTATAGTTTTACCCTTATAAAAAGAATTTAGTTTTTAATTACAAAATTAATAAAAATATATTTGTTTTATTACATTTTTAAATTAATAATAATTATTAATATTCTTAATTATGTAAATCATAATTTTTATTAATTTTAATTTCAATTATGTAAATTAAAAATTATTGATAACAGTACCACAAATGAAACATTGTTATTAATAATACAATATTAAATAAATAAATATAATACTATTATATTTTCAAATAAATATAATATACAATAATATTATTAATTCTCTATGAATATAATAATATTATTTTAAAGTAATTTTAACTTACAATCATAGTAAATTATTATTTTTAACTAAATATAATATAATAATATTATTTAAATAAAAATTATATTATTTATTTTATTTTATTAAATATTATTATATTAAATTTAATAAAAGAATGATAAAAATAGAAAATATGTGAGTGATTCACACTCCCACCTCTCTTATAAGTGAGAATTCCACTTCTCACTCCAAAAATAAGTGAGACCCATAGAGTGAGATTCCTACTACTCTTTTAAAATATGCAAGCAAACACTGGAGTGCGAGGAATCCACACTTTTTACTCCCACTCTAGTAAGTAAACATAACAATAGAAGATTAAATAAACCTTCTCTTCCTTGAAATCTTAAATTTTGTTTCCCTATCTTTAAAGACTAGCCACTTCAAATCATTGGCTATCACTTCGTTTATCCGTGATTTTACAACACTGGACTCCATCTCATGCATGATCTCGACACACCAATATGGCTCCCTCAACTAATAGCCATAATACCTATAACTCCTCGGGTTTGATCTCCTTGACTTCCATTATATTAGCATATAATTAAAAAAAAACCCCTACTTCCTTTCTTTCATCTTTTCTTTTTGGACTTTTTGATATGTAATTTAGGTATATAAAAGTTTATTTTAGTTTATGTTTATTAGTGTTGGAGAATATGATGAACTACCTTGATGCACTATAGATTTTTCTCACAATTAAAAAACATTTTATTCTCCAATTTTATATACTTTCGTTCTTTTATTTCTTAATTTAGGGAATATACAGCTTTGCATTTAGTTGCTTTCTTTTATTAATCTTTAGAAGTCAACTGGAATTTTGTATATAATTATTTGTGTTTGATGTAAATAATGTAACACATGAAAGCATTTTCTAGAACTTTCATTTTTATCATGGTATCAAAGCAATAATTTTTATTGCTATCCGTTTGCCCTTCTTTTCAAACTTTGGCTATAAGTCATTATGACTGACTAATCCGATGTCACAAAGGACAGCAAAAATGCTGCTTTTGCGTTACATCGTTTAGATAATCCTGGAACCATTTTGATTTTTTTTTTTATTGTACAAATTTTATTGAGCTTACAAGCGCACGAGTGTCGATCCCACGAGAAGGTGAATTTTAATTGTATAGAGTTATTATTATTATTGTTATTATTTTATGGGCTTATAGTAAAAGTTTTAGTTTATTTTATCCTAAGATTAAAATTAAAATGACAGGAATAAATTAGGAATTAATCAATGCAACAAAGTGTTTAAGTATTAGAATTCACACTCAATATTTTACCATGGGTTTAATATTCATTTTTAGTTCCAATTAATTTATAAGAGGAGTATTTCTACTTCTCATAAACCTAACCCTTATAAATATGATATCAAGCACTCATTGTGTCAGGAAAAATAATCTTTTGTTAAATGTGCTATCAAGAACACATTGTGTCACGTAATAATAATCTAATTGTCGATAAAATGGCAAGACTGTCCACTAATTAACCTAGATGAATTTTCTGCTAATATTGATTCAAGACGAGCCATATAAATTAAAGGGAAGTTTTTCTCTAATAAATCTAATGTAAAGTGCTCATCATGCCAAATAGTAATAATCTTGCAGTAGGAAGCTGGTGTACCAGTGAAAAATCTAAACAAGATTATTACTACTTATCAACGGTAATTCAAAATAATTTAAATAAATTAGAAAAAATGAAAATAAACTTACCAAATTAAGCCCATGGATCTTGTTGAGGTTTCACTTTTAACCCAAGGTTAAAATTAAATTAGTTACTCATTTTATAACTAGGGGTAAAATAAGAATTTTTTTTCTTTTGTTTTGTTTTTTATATTTTTTTAGTATGACATTTTACCTCCAAGCATCTTTTAAACATGAAAAATATGCAGGCAGAAAGGTGAAAATTATGTAGAAAACTAAGAAATTATATGGATCACTCATGAGCTGACTGTAGAAGCTTAAGTATCAAAAAAACAATTTTTTTTTAACTCAAAGACTAAAAAGATACATTTATAGAGTCATTACACTTTATATTCAACCATCTTCAACTAAAAAATTTAGTCAAAATTAGTTCCTACAACAAAAATCAATTAAAACTTCACTAGAATGGAGACATTTTTCAATCATCAATTATTTCCTCCCCCAACTAGAATAAGATATTATTCTCAATGTTTTAAAAAAATGTGTTTCTAGAGTTACTACACTCCATATTCAGCCATATTCAACTAAAAAATTTAGCCAAAGTTAGTTCTTACAACAAAAATTAGTTAAAAATTCACCATGATTGAGACATTTTACAATCATCAACTATTCTCTCCGCCTAACTAGAACGAGACATTATCCTCAATGTTTTAAAGAAAAGAAGTAGGGTTTAGAAGACATCACTTAGGTACTACAACAAAAAATGAAAGAAAATATTTATAAATGAAAAGTTAGATCTAATTTGTACTTCTTACTACTACTGCTATCATCATCAGTCGACCAATCCAATGAAAAGGTCCTAAGATTTGGCTATACTTTATAAGCTTGTAAAAGATCAAGTAACTTGTCAGCAGTAGGAGCACTAATAAAAAAATTTTTTATTGTGAAAGGAATCAAATGATTTTTTATTGCATGGTTAAGAAATGCAAGTAAGCCATCGTAAAAGTTATTAACACTTAACAAACCGATAGATTGATGAATGTTTAGATTTGGCCAAAATGCAAATTTCTCTAAAGTTGTAAGATCTCCTAGTAAGAAAATAAAAGCTTCGACATATTGTAATACTTCAAATAGCCTTTCTTGCATAGTTGAGATAACTAACTCCTCTCCAATTAGTGGGCCGAACATGCTTACAAGTGGTTTTAGGGCTTTTATAATGATTTCTAACACTTGGTTCCCTCTACTGCAAGTAGCTTCTACAATAAACTTTGATAACCCTCAATCACCCCCTCTATATACCAAGTGTATTTTTCTCTCTGTTAGGACTCAACTGAGATCTATGGCTACCTCAACGAACTTCTTGTACTTTCTATAGTAATAAACGAAAACGACACAAATAGTCTTAAATTGGCTACTCGAAGTTGTTGCCATTAAGACAATCCTCAAAAATAATTTTTTAATTTTTAACAAAATTTGCCTATATTTAAAGATCTTGGTAACAAACATAATGATACACACTTGTAAATAAAGTAGTGCATTTGTCAAATGACATATGAAGTTTGTGGCTTAAAAGTCAAAAAGTAAGCAGTGAACAACAGGAAAAGATAAAACAATAGTAAACGAGAATGATATATACTGGTAGTTGTGATTATGACTCATATCTTCCTCTGGTTTTATGTCAAAAATGACTGGAACACCCCCTACAGATCGATTATAAGTTTCCCATCCAGATTTCTTATAAAATGGCAAACAAGGTCATTTATAGTTAGATTCTTAAGTCTATATCATGCATGTTCTTTTTAGAATAATAGCAATAACTGGAGAATTATTCTCTGTATGTATCCACTAGGATGCGTTTCAAGAGACAAATAGATATTATCCAATGACTATTTATTCAAGCCATCCCTAATGAGTTGAATCTTGTATTCCCTATTATCAGACACCTTGCATTCTATTCTGGCACACTTATGACAAGCAACCGAAAGCCGTTAAACTCTTCACTTTCTTGAGTAATTTTCTTCACTAGAATTAGGCATGTATGTAATAAATTTATGAGGTAACTCACCTGCCAATCGTACTTTGGCTTTAATTAAACAATAAATGTCAGCACGGGTGTTGTTCCTCTTAAGTAATCACATGCATTCAGACCGAGATTTATAGATTGTAAGAAGAGCATTCGAAGGAAGTGAACAAAATAGTTTGTGAAGTTTTGCCAAAATTACATTTTTATCTACACCTTCTCCCCAGAACATCAGTTATTATGGGGAAACTGAAGTAACCGACTTTGATTGTCACAAAGTACCATTATGCATCACTTATCCGGGGTAACAAATTAAAACACACTTAAATAAAATAAAATCTATGAAACCAAGTAACATGTGAAAGCGAACAAAAGAAAATAAAAACACACAATGTTAAAAAAAAAAGTATAATTAAACACTTACTCACAATCGTCCTCTTATTGAATTTATCTCAAGTTCTAATTAGATTTATAGCTGCCATCTTCGATTTCCTTGCTAGTGGTCGTAGATCCCAAATATGATCTATTTGATAGACTTGGAGCAAGCTGCTTTGATGATGCTTCACACGTAGAAGTTGCTTAAGCTGGTCAAAGAGGATCTATCTAATTGAGGCATTCATAAAGAGTAATAAAAGAAAATATAACTGGTAATCAAACAGACTTTAGCAGAAAATAAAAAATTTCGATCAAAAAAGTAGTTAAATAAAATGATAAAAAGTTATATCACCAAAAATAAATAGGAATGACTCAGCTTAAATTTATTAGGTCACTCAAATTGATTTTGGTGTCTTCTTCATATGGTTAGTACTCTAGATATGGTTTGAATATTTAACCATTAACTTTGAAAGTGACATCGTTCTTTGGATCCTCAATTTCAGTTGTTCTATGTGGAAAAATAGTATGAACAATAAAGAACCATTAACTTACTTGGGAATAGATGCAAGCAATAATCGAATAGAAGCACTTTATGATCTGGGATAAAATATTTTCTCATGATTTGCTTGTCATGAAAGACTTTCATTCTCTGCTTGTAAATCTTGGCAGTTTCATATTGCTAATTTCCTTAAGTTCTACTAGCTATAATCTTCTTTATGAGCTAGCTTATTTCATGTCAAAACTAAATTTTTTGATGGCCCAATATGCACGATGCTCGGGTTCGACAGGCAGGTGACAAGCTTCCCCATACACTAGCCTATAGGGTGACATCCCAATTGGGATTTTGAAAGCTATTCGATGTGCCCATAATGCATCATCAAGTCTCAATGATCAATTTTTATTTTCCTGTTGGAAATCTAGACTTGGCCACGGGTTTTCAGATGTATGGCGTAGTCATTTTGTGAGTGATGGAATATTTTGTCAAAAGAGCTTTGAATGATTTGTTACAGAAGTGGGCACCACCATCATTGATTATTGCTCGAGGGAATTCAAAGCATGAAACGATGCTGTTTTTCAAAAATCCTACCACTACCTTATGATTATTGGTTTTACACGGAATGGCTTATATCCACTTAGATACATAATTGACAGCAACCAATATGTACTGAAGACCAAAAGAAAGAAGAGAGGGGTCCCATGAAATTGATTGACCAAAAGAAGGAAGGAAAGGGTCCCATGAAATCGATTTCCTACACATAAAAAATTTCGACTACTATAATAGGATTTAATGGCACCATATTCCTTTGTGTAATGGCATCATAAAGTTGGCCAATAGAAACCACATTGTAAAATTTTAGTAGTTGTTTTCTTGAAACTAAAATGGCCTTCACAAGCTTGTTCATGCCAGGATGAAAATATGTTTCGAAATTCACTTTCTGAGATATACCATCTGACAATTTGAAATCTACAATACTTAAACAGATAGGGATTATCCCAAAATATATTCTTTACTTCTCTAAAAATTTTAGCTTTGTTCTGCTTAGTCCAATGCTTTGTAAGTTAACCTGTAACAAGATAGTTAACTATATCAACATACCATGGTAATACTTCCACACTCATCAATTGTTCATCGGGAAATGATTCATTCAATGGTAATGGTTCTGTAATTGTGCCAAAATTAAGACAAAAGAGATGATCTACCGTCACATTTTCTATGTCTTTCTTATCTTTAAACTCAAGGTCAAATTCCTACAAAAGTAACACCTAATGAATTAGTCTAGCTTTTGCATCTTTCGTTGTAAAAAGATATTTAATAACAACATAATCTGTGAACACAATTATTTCACATCCAATGAGACAAGATAGAAATTTCTCTAATGCAAACACTACTGCTAATATTTCTTTTTTAGTGGTTAAGTAGTTTAATTACACATAGTTTAATGTTATACAATCATAGTAAATGACATGGGAAATTCAATCTACTCTTTG
Source organism: Murraya koenigii (assembly GCA_025617385.1). Lineage (NCBI taxonomy): Eukaryota > Viridiplantae > Streptophyta > Magnoliopsida > Sapindales > Rutaceae > Murraya > Murraya koenigii. The sequence goes on from CM046814.1 coordinate 14,035,126, forward strand.
TCTTAATACTGCTCCTACTTCATAATCATATGCATCACACATGAGCTCAAAAGTTAAGTTCCAATTTTAAGCCTGAAAGATGGGTGATGATGTCAACAACTAATTTAGTTTTTCAAACAACTCAAGATATAAATCATCAAAGACAAAAGATAAATCTTTAGTAAGTAAATTGCATAAGGGTCTAGAAACTTTGCTAAAATCTTTAATGAAACGTCTATAAAAACCAGTGTGCCTAAGGAAAAATCTTACTTCTTTGACTATTTTAGGTGGAGAATATTGGAAATGAGATCCACCTTGGCCTTGTCAACCTCAATACCTTTGCTCGAAATGATGTGGCAAAAAACAATATATTATTTTACCATGAAATAACACTTCTCCCAATTCAAGACCAAATTCTTATCTTTACATCTCTACAGAACTAGTGTTAGATGATGTAAACATTGATAAAATAAATCACCAAAGACAGAAAAATAATCCATAAAAACTTCTAAGAAACATTCAACCATATCAGAAAAAATGCTTAACATACATCGTTGAAATGTAGTAAGTGCATTATATAATCCAAATTACATTTTTCAATATGCAAAAGTGATAAAAGGCCAAGTGAAAGTGGTATTCTTTTGATCTTTTAGTGCTGTGGGAATCTGGGTATATCCTGAGTAGCCTTCTAGAAAGTAATAAAATTTATGACCTACTAATCTATCAAGCATTTGATCGATAAATGGTAGAAGAAAATGATTTTTACATGTGACAGAATTTAACTTTCTATAATCAATGCATACATGCCACCCTGTAGTCACTATAGTGGGTATTAATTCATTATCACCGTTGGTAACTCCTGTGACTCTTGACTTTTTTTAAGTAACTTGTACAGGAATGGGGTAAATGATATCTGCATCTAATAGTTTAAGGAGTTCTGTTCTAATAAATTCTTTCATGCTAGGGTTAAATCGACGTTGCATTTTCCTAATAGGTTTAGCATTTTCATCAAGATGAATAATGCATGCAACCTACTATGTTTATACCTTTTATATCGGCTATGGTCCATCCTACGCTTCTTTGTGCTCATTTAAAACTTCCAACAACTTAATTTTTTATTTGTCATTTAAGGAGGATGAAATTATTACTGATAAAGTGCTTTCTCCTACCAAGAATGCATATTCTAAAGTGTTGGGTAATGGTTTGAGCTCAAGTGATCTATTAAAATCAAAATCCAAACTAAAGTGAGCTATACATGTTTGTAAAGGTCATCAATAAGATTAGAAAGAAAATTACAATCAAGTAATTCTTCTATTAAATCCACACCAATAATTCCATCATCTACATTGCGAGGCTGTTTGGCAATATTAAAGATATTCAAGTCTAAAGGACAACTGTATATTTCTGGTCCTGCATTGAATGAGCATTAGTAGTTACTAAGAAAGATCTTCTTAGAATAATAGGGATATGCTTGTTTGAATCTTGCACTGGTTGAGTGTTAATCACAATGAAATCAATAGGAAAATAAAACTTTTCTACCTAAATAAGCACGTCCTCCATAATGTCATGAGGCATTTTATTAGACTAATCTGTAAGTTATAACACTACTGGAGTTGGGTGTAATCTCCTAATCCAAGTTTCAGCAATACTGAGTAAGGCAAAAAATTTACACTAGCTTCTAAATCCAACAAAACATTCTCTAATATTTGGTTCCTAATACTACATGAGATAGTAGGGGATCCTGGGTCTTTAAATTTTAGAAGAATTTTGTGTTAGAGTAGATAAATAATATTTTCTGTTAGAAATGACTTCTTTTGAACATAAATGTTTCTCTTTTTAGTGCAAAGATATTTAAGAAACTTGGCATAAGAGAGCACTTGCTTTATAACATTAAGTAAGAGAAATTAATATTTACCTATTTAAATATCTCCATAATCTCACCTATGAAATTTCCCTTCTTTGCTTTGGATAACCTTTGAGGGAATGGAGCTTTGAGGATGTACTCCTGTAAGCTACTTTCTTTTTTCTACTGTGATGATAAATCCTCAACCTCAAAGTCTAAAAGAGTAACTTGAATTTTCTCAAGAATCTTTACTTTATTGTCGATTTTTTTGTCTTTTTGCAAGATCATGACAGCTTTGACCTCTTCATGATACTGAAGTGAATTGATACTTACTTCATACACTTCTTTAGGATTAGGCACTAGCTAGCTTGAGAACTTCTTTAGGATTATGCATGATGTTCTCAAATTAGTTAAGGGAATGAAGTAGTGCTTAAATGGCCTCTCCTAGGATATTTGTGGTTGTTGTTGCAAATCCATTTCAATTTTATCCACAATTTCAACTTGTGATGCAATGTGTCTATGTGTGCAACGTGTTTTTTCTAACTCTAGATTTATGGGTTCTAAATTATGTGATAGTGATTTTCGAACATGCATGCAAAGAACGTGTACAAAAAAATAAAATAAAATTAAAAATAAAGAGAAGATAAATTTCTATACTGACTTTACCAAGCTATTACAACCTTGTTATGAAAACACACTCATGTACTATAAATATACAACAAAAAAATAAAGACCCGTGAAATAAAATAAATCAACTTAAAATAAATCGATTGAAATTAAATTAAATTAATAGGTAGTTAAACCAGCCATATAAATTAACAATATTAATGAAAAATTACAATGAAAAATAAATTACAAAATTAGAAGAAAATAAATTAACTGAAATAAAGATGAATTATAGTCTATTAAACCGGACATATAAATTAAAAAACATCAACGAAAAATTATAAAGAAAAATAAAATAATAATTAAGTTATAAAAATTAGAAGAAAATTACAAGAAAATAAATATACAAAAAGTTATTTGCACAATAAAGAAAATTAATACTATGAATTAAAATGACTTACCTTCTTGACAGTAGCGCCAAAAACTTGTTGTGTAAATTTTATTAAAACTCGCAAGCGTACAAATCTATTACAGAATAGATTTTTGGTGACGAATATTAATCCCATGAGGAGATAGATTTTAATTGTGTAAAGTTATTATTATTGTTGATATTATTTTATGGGCTTATAGTGAAAGTTTTAGTTTCATTTATCCTAAGTTTTAAATTAAAATGACGGGAATAAATTAAGAATTAATCAATGTAATAAAGTGCTTAAGTATATTATAATTCATACTTAACATTTCACCATGGGCTTAATATTTCTTTTAAATTCCAATTAATTTATGAGAGGGATATTTCTACTCTTCGTAAACCTAACTCCAATAAATATGATATCAATTGCTCATTGTTTCATAAAAAATAATCTTTTATTAAATGTGGTATCAAGAACATCTTGTGCCAGGTAATAATAATCTAACTATCGACAAAATGGTAAGACTGTCCACTAGTTAATCTAAATGAATTTTTTCTCAACACTGAGTCAAGACGGACCATATAAATTAGACGAAAATCTAGTGTAAAGTACTCACTGTGCCAAATAGTAATAATCATGCACTAGGAAGCCGATATGCTAGTTAAAAATAATTTAAATAAATTAGAGAAAATGAAAATAAACTTACCAAATTAAGCCTATAGATCATGTTGATACTTCAGCATAAACATAAGCTTGAAATTAAATTAGCTACTTAATTTATAACTATGGGTAAAATGAAAATTTTATTAAAATACATATAAAATATAAGATAGAAAAGAAATTATAGGAAATGGAGCTCAAAATTGGATTCAAGGGTGTCAAATTAAGGGAAATGACCTATTATTTAATAAAATCATGGCCATCGGATGAAAACAATTCACGCGCCCAGGATTGTGCCATGTAACACTCTCAAATTGGATGGAACACGTCACCAATTCTATCATTCCATATATATGCATGTACAGTACGCGCATTTTTCAGTCCACTAATATACTGCCAAGTCATCGGTCAACACAAAAGTCAACATATATGATTCAGTGCATTGTATGTATTGTAAGCTCATTTGTCGGTCCCATAGGTTTCTGCCATGTCATCCATCAATGCTACATCATTGGTCAATACCACATCATTGGTCAATACCGCAACAGCAGTCAACACTATATCAGTAGTCAATGCTACATCAATGGGACCCACCAAAATCTTAAACTTATGATTTTGCCCTTTATGTCCTTCATAAAATTTTCAGTTGTTCTGAGTTCAAAAATTTTATCTTTTTTACTGTTAAACTTCTCGTTTATTGTGAAATGACCAAAATACCCTTGAAATACATAAATTACCCAAAAATACATGCAAATATATACAATCAAATTTCAAATGACTTAAAATACATAAAAGTGAAGATGTTAGTTAGACTCGAAGTGTAAAATGATGATTTTACCCTTTATAAATATATACTCTCTAGCAATCAACACACCTCACAACTAGCTTATTACTAGTCCCTAGCAAATTAAGTGATAACAAAATTCAAACACGCAATGATTTTTTTTAAGGCAATTATATTTATTTCTTTAATTAGATTAATGACAATAATCAAATAAAAGTATAAGTGTTATCTCCAACCTAAAGAGATATCACTCCTACATCAACCATCCACACACATTAATCAAGTAAACGCATGCGAACTGATCGATTATTAAAACCACATTAATTAAGTCACTTTCAAGAGTGACATCCCCAAAATCTCATAAGTCAGAGTGTCACTCTCAAAAGCAAATAAACCTAATAAAAACAGTCACTTGAAAAATGAAAACTTGAGAGAAATTAATGAAACACAATATCACATTCTCTCACTAAGAATAATGTTCATAATTTAAAAAATAATATAATCTCAAGTCAAATGAAATGCCAGTCAAATCAATTTATTCATTTTTATGTACCACTACACTATTTCAGCCCATATTATTAGCTTCTACTTCAGACTATAGTTTCCTAAAATCAAAAACTTTTATTATGATGTAACTTAGGTCAAAGACATGGCTAACAAAGAAGGGATAATAGGAAAAATAAAATATTTTTTTCTTTTTTTTTTCAATAGCACATCATTTTTCTTTCTTTTTTTTTTTAAAATTACACACACACACACATATATATATGTTGCACCAGTTTTTTAATAAAATAATCATATAAATTTTTCTCAAACATAAATAGGTGATAGAACACATAAAACATAGGTACTACTCCAAATTGGAGTGGAATAGGATGATAAGTTAACAAAGAAAGCGTTTTGTTTTTCATAACTCCTCTCTAGTTGGTGAGCCAAACATGCTTACAAGAGGTTTTAGGGCTTTCAAAATGATGCCTAGTACGTGGCTTCCTCTATTGTAAGCAGCTTCTACAATAATTTTTGATAACTCTTGATCACCTCCTCCATATACCAAGTGTATTTTCTCTTTGCTAGAATTCGACCAAAATCTATGGTCGCCTCAACGAACTTCCTATACTTTCCATAGTGATACCCGGAAACCACATAAATGGTCTTAAATTGATTACTTGAAGTTGTTGCCATTAAGACAATCTTTAAAAATAATTTGTGAATTTTTAACAAAATATGCCCATATTTAAAGATCTTGGTAACAAACATAATGATACATATTTGTAAACAAAATGGTGCATTTGTCAAATAACGCGTGAAGTTTGTGGCTTAAAAGTCAAAAGTAAGTAGTGAACAACATGAAAAGATAAAACAATAGTAAATAAAAATGATATGTACTGGTAATTATGATTATGGCTCACATCTTCCTCTAGTTTTACGTCTAGAAATGACTTGAACGCCCTTTATGGGTAGAGGATAGGCTTCCGATCTAGTTTTCTTATAAACTAGCAAACATTGTTGTTTATAGTCAGATTCTCGAGCCTATATCGTGTATGTTCTTTTTAGAATAATGGTCATAATTGGAGATTATTACTATCTATTAATGATAAGTCAACACAATTTAAATAAATTAGAGAAAGTGAAAATAAACTTACCAAATTAAGCCCATGGATTATGTTGAGGTTTCACCTTTAACCCAAGCTTGAAATTAAATTAGTTACTCATTTTATAATTAGGGGCAAAATGAGAATTTTATTAAAATAAGTAGAAAATATAAGATAGAGAAGGAATTACAGAAAATAAAGCTCAGAAATGGATTTAGGAGTGTCAAATTAGTGGGGGTGGCCCCTATTTATAGATACAATGAATAAATCATAGCCATCAGATGAAAACAATTAGGACGCCCAAGATTACGCCACGTAGCATTCTTAAATTGGATGGAACACGTCACCAAGGCTATCATTCCATTTATATGCATGTATAGTACGTGCATTTCTCAGTCCACTAATATGCCTCCAAGTCATTGGTCAATGCAAAAGTCAACATATATGATTCAGTGCATTGTATTTAATGTAACTCATTTTTTAGTCCAATAGGCTTCGACCATGTCATTCGTCAATGCCACGTCACTGGGATCCACCAAAATGTTAAAATTATGATTTTGCCCTTTATGTCCTTCCTAAGGTTTTCAACTCTTTTGAGTTCAAAAATATTGTCTGACTTCTCATTTATTATAACATGACCAAAATACCCCTGAAGTACATAAATTACTAAAAAATACACATATACATATACAATCAAAGTACAAGGGACTTAAAATACATAAAAGTGGAGATGTTAGTGAGACTTAAAGTGTAAAATGATGATTTTACCCTTTATAAATATACACTCTCTAGCACTTAACAACTTTCATTAAATGGAGAAAAATTGAACCATATAGAGTAGAGCCATGATCAAAGCACTTAGTGTGAAAAACAAATCTGATTTTATAAATGGAGTAATAAAAAAGCCTTCCACTTCGTATTCAAACTTTGAATTGTTGAAATATTGTGATGATATGGTAGCTTATTTGATTGTGAATACCATTACTCCATAACTTACAGGAGACACTATTTATACAAATATAGATTTGATCTTCAAGAAAGGTTTTCTAAAATTAACGGGCCGCGTATCTTCGAACTAAAAAAGAGATTCAGTTTTATATCCCAAATTTTGGACTCCATCACAGCCTATTACTTTAAGTTGAAAGGTTTATGGGATAAGTTAAATATATATTCTCCCATGCCCACTTGTACATGTGATTCTAACAAAACCTTTAAGGCATATAAAGATAGTGATTGTACTATGCAGTTTCTTATGGGCTTGAATGAAAAATATATAGACGTCCACCTGTTTGGAAAGTCTTCTCCTTGGTTCTTTAAGAGAAATAATAGTGCAACACCATTAGTACACAACCTACACAGACACTTGAATCCGCTGCATTGGCTACTAAAGGAAATAATGCTTCAGGTAAATTTCTAAGGCAGAATGCATCTAATTATAATAAATCATCCTGTGATTTTATGGAAAGGTGGGACATGTGAAAGAAGAATTCTACAAGTTGCATGGATATCCTCTTGCCCATAAGTTGTATAAGGGTCAAAATTAGCTTAATCAGTTTGCTGCCAACCAAAATTCTGTGAATCCTCTAGCATTGCAAGCCTTTCCTTTTACGCCAGAACAATATCAACAAATCTTGGCATTGATCAACACTCAACCAAGATTAAATCTAGTGAGTTCAATGTGAATCCACTGTGACATATGGGAAAAATATCATGTTGCTTCTTTATTTGGTGTTCATTCCTTTCTTCTTATAAAGCGTAAGAGTGAGACTCGCTTATTCATACAATCTTTTATTTTTATGTTGAAACCTAATTTAACAAGAAAATTAAAGTTCCACATTCTGATATTGGGTTGGAATTTAACATGTTAGATTTTTATCGTATGAAGGGAATTATTCATGAAAAGAGTGTTTAACACACCCCAACAAAACAGGATTGTGGAAAGAAAAACATGGCCATCTATTGAATGTAGCTTGTGTTTTATGATTACAAACATCACTTCTTTTACAGTTTTGGGAGAATGTGTTTTGACTGCTACTTATCTTATAAATCAGATGCCGACTCTTCTTCTTTATGGTAAAACACTTTATAAAATGCTTTTTGAATCAATTCTTTTACTCACATTTAAAGGACTTTGAGTATTTATATTATACTACCAATACAAATACTTTGAAGACAAATTTAATGCTAGAGCCATACGTTGTATTTTTCTTGGTTATCTATATCCTCAAAAAGGTTATAAATTATATGACTTAAATAACCAAAGAATTTTCATATATAGAGATGTATAATTTCATGAAAATGTTTTTCCTTTCCTTCAAAAGGTTTCTCTACCTTCTAATAAAACTATTATGCTTTATCCTCTTCTTGAACAAAATTCTGATAATTTGAGTCCAACATTTGTTGAACAAGATCATGATGACACTAGTCCAACACCTATCACTATAATTAATGAAATAGTGTGTCAAGAAAATGACCAGCCTACTGATGACCTATCAACACTGATTCGACGATCCATTCGAAAAACTTGTCCTCCTTCTTACCTCAAAGATTATCACTATAAGTTGGCCTTATGTGATTTATCATTTCCAACATCTTCTTCATGTCCTTTACATCATCCTTTACATCATATCTTTCCTATAATAAATTTTCTTCTTCTCATCGTTCCTTTTTAGCATTAATTTCATCCACCGCAGAACCAAAGAGTTTTAAACAGGCAATGGTTGATGAAAATTGCAAGAATGCAATGTTAGAAGAAATCAACGCTTTAGAGGATAATCAAACTTAGAACCTTAAAGGTACACCACTAAATAAAAAGGCTATTAGTTTGTAAATGGGTGTATAAAATCAAATATAAAGTAGATAGGACCACTGAACACTATAAAGCTCGTTCAGTGGCCAAAGGATATGATTAACAAGAGGGACTTGACGACTAAGAAACTTTTTCCGTAGTAGCAAAGCTAACTACCATGTGTTGTTTATTGGCTATTGCAGCTGTGAAAAATTGTAGTCTCTACCAACTTGATATTAGTTATGCTTTCTTACATGGAGAGTTAAATGAAGAAGTCTATATGTAACTCCCTCCTAGTTACAAAGAATAAAAAAATTGAGATGTAGTGTGCAAGCTTCAAAAGTACTTGTACGACCTTAAACAAGCCTCCCACTAATGGTTTGCAAAACTTTCTTGTAAGTTGCTAGATGTTAGATATCATCAATTAAAGGCAGACTGTTATTTGTTTACTAAGGCAGTGAACAATTTCATCACTATGATTCTTGTGTATATAGACGGTGATGATGCTGTCAAAATACAAAAGCTTAAGCAGAGGCTATAGAGCAATTTCAAAGAGAGGGACCTAGGAAACTTAAAATTCTTCCTTGGCATTGAAGTTGCTCGTTCTAAGAGTGTGATTTGTCTTAGTTAATTTTGTATATAATTCTTTGTATTTCACAATGTAAATAATATAACACATGAAAGCATTTCCCAAAACTTTTATTTTTATCAATTAGTATGAATTAGTGGAAGTGGATTGTAATAGTCTGCTTCGATTTATTTTTCAGTTATGGATTTTTTATTTTTAATATATATCATGATTTATTGGCCATTTTTGGTTTATTTCTTTCCATTCATATATGAAACATTGTGAAATATTGAGATTGAAGAAGTGATGATTCATTTTGATTTAAAACAATGTGAAATATTTTTAATAGATATCATGTTTTGTTAGAATTTGAAACAAGATTTGTCAAAAGAAGGTGATTCAAAATTATGCCCATAAGGTATTTGACAAAATGTATGAGAGATTGATAATTGTTCTATGGATGAGCTATTTGCTTAATTTCTTTTGTTTTTAAATTATATATTAGTTAAGCTTTCAATTGCAATTGTTATCGTATGTATAGCCTTTGTATTGAATTTTCAATGATTTTTTTAAGTTGGTTGTAAGATGCAATAATTTAATTTACCTTTTTGATCATGCCTCATATATTTCTAAAGCTGTATCTATTAGCTATGATCTTTGCATAATTTCTTTCCAATGCACAATATATACTTATCAATCTTTCATTTTCAATTGGTATCATATAAATAACCTTGATATTGGATTTTTAACGATTTTTTTAAGTTGGCTTTAGTATGTAGAAATTTAGTTCATCTTCATAATCATCTTGGATATATTATTAAAATTGTATCTATTGACTGAGGTGTTTGTATTATTTCTTTCGAATTTATATTATATAGTTATCAACTTTTCATTTGTAATTGATATTATATGTATAGCCTCTGTATTGAAATTTTTAATGATTTTTTGAAATTGGCTGTAAGATGTAGAAATTTAGTTTAACTCTTTTACCATGATTGATAAATTACTAAAACTGCATCTATTCGTTGTGATTTTTTCATGGGAAATTATCAACCATATACCCTTAAATGTCACTGATATCATTTATAATATAACTCTTTTAACCTGTATCACTCGTATACCCTAAGTTGACAAAAGATATATGTCGTCCACTTTACAGATTATTTCCATTAAGAAGTTAACAAAATTTTGGCAAAATTGTCATTTTGTCCTTAAAAAAATAAAAGAGAAACTATGATTAAAAATGACGTGTCGTTTTCTTTAGTGAAATGTATTGTTTTCCAGACGATATGTTGTTGGCACTGTAATATAAGTATATGACATATCATTTTACTGTAGAATAACTATATGACATGTCATCCAAAAAAAAGTTGTCATTTCACTAAATAAGACGACATGTCATCCGAAAAAAAGTTGTCATTTCACAAAAAAGTTATCATTTCACTTATGGAGGATGACATGTCATATAATTGTCAAATGAAACGACATGTCATTCGAAATATAATATTTTTTACTTAAAGAAGACGACATGTCATTTTTTATCACAGCTTCTCCTATATTAAAAGACATACTACCCCTATGATGGCAACATATTCTAATGGTTGGTAATGAATTGGTGGACGATGGACATGTTTTAGCAACTTATGGTTTACAAGTGATACATGTTAAAAATATTGTAGCACAAATGATATCGGTGACATTTAAGAGTATATGACTGATAATTTTTCTTTTTTATAGTTTTTTTCTCATTCATATTATATACTTATCAATCTTTTATTTGCAATTGGTATCATATGAATAACCCCTATATTGAATTTTTAGGATTTTTTAATTTGACTGTAGGATGTGGAAATTTAGTTTAACTTTCTAACGAAACTAGATATAATATTAAAAATTCTTTTCAATTTATAATTTTTACTTATCAATCTGTCATTTACAATTTTTATCATATAAATAACTTCAATGTTAGATTTCTAATGAGTTTTTTAAGTTTAATTTTCTAAAGAAGTGTCGAGTACCTTGTCTTTACTCTAAATTTCTACTTTAGAGCTCAATATATGCACTCAAAAACTTAGCAGTCTTAGGTATTGGTTTTCAATCTCTACTATCTTTACAATCACTACAAGGAAAATAACTTTTTTTTTTTACCAACAATATTAATTGTAGGAAAAATTTAGTTGAAAATATGATTATTTTCGATCATAAAAATCAGTTCATCGTTAAAAGAATAAAGTAATGTCCCATATTTTCGATGGGGAATAACTGTTAAAAATAACTTAATAACTAATCACTAATACTTTTATTATTATTTTTTTTGTAGGAAATCAATGGCGCCTATACCATTTTCAATTATAGGTAGTCACTATCGAAAATGTAACAATATTTTCAATAGCATTATTAAATTTCTTAGAAATACATGATTATTTATTACCATACTATTTCACAATTGATAATAAAAGTTTAATTTCGACCAAATATGAAACCAATTGAAAATAAGTGGTGAAATTTTGAAAATTTTGGAGGTAGGCATTGGCACCACTGTTATTTGCAATGGCCAGACTTCGACAATAAAAAATACCATATCGTTTTTTACCAAATATACAGGTAGTCACAAATAAGCATTATAATTCCTTAGGTGGTAGAATTTGAGCTATGAATATTTTCAGCTTACCAAAGTTGTGGAAGAAATAAATTAATATTTTTGATTACTTTTAACCATTATAAAAAAATACATTAATATTTACAACTATGCCAGATAATCGATCAAAAATAGTATAAAATTAATAAGAATACTTTAGGGGGAAAGATTGCACAAATATTATTATTTATCGGTATTAAAAATTAAAAAAATGATGATAGATATTTTAGTGAACTTGAACAGCTAATTTTCATTGCCAAACATTAGCCAATTAGACCATCGTTAGAAGATATAACAGTACCATTAGATAAATCTAACGCTAGACCTTAACTTTGTTGATTTATTAACTTATTTACTAATATAATTTTCATGATCACAGTGTAATTAAGTACCGACTAAGACATATCTGATGTATAATAATATTACTATTTTATTTATATTATAAAATAATTATTATGATTCTTAATATTTCAATTTTTTAATAAAAATTAATTAATTATGTAACATTAGTATTATTATTGTTATTGTATAGATAGGCTGAGCAAAATGGAAATGAGCCTAATCCAATAAATTCTTTTGAAATGTTTTATGTGCAAAAGGACAGAACTTGGCCTAGTGACAAAGCTAAGAAACTGCATGTATGTTTTTTTTTTAACCCTTAATTTCAAAAGTTTATATTATTATCATTATTAGATATGTTATATTTATCTAACTATGTGTTGATATTTTGACAAGGCACAAATGATATATCAAAAAGGAATAAATTACATGAGTAATTTGATGAGGCCCCACTATGAAAACAATGAGATATATATCTTAATATAACAAGAGGTATTAAGCATGGTCATGCTCTTCGAGACCTTAAAACTAATGATGTATATGGATCTACTTCAAGCCGACCTTGGAACAAAGAGAAATGTATACAATGTGAGGAATTTTTGTTGAACACTTTGCAAGTGCTACAAGAACAATTGACTATTGTTCAAAAAAAGTGGAAGATTTAGAAGCAAAGCAATCTCATTCTCAACCTGTTTTGGCTTCATCTTCAATGGTATAATGTTTTTTTCAATCTCAGTTTTTTTTTAATTTACATTATTCATTTATCACTTAATCATTTTAAATACACATTTAAGTTTTCTTTGTAGGATCCAATTGGAAAATTGATTGCAAATGACGATGGTGGTGCAAATTCTGAAAATAGTGGTGGTGTAAATTTTGATAATGATGGTGGCACTGATTCAGATGACAATGGTGTTGCTGATTCAGAGGATGACGGTGATTCAAATTTAAATGATGATGGTTGTGGTGATTCAGAAGATGAGGGTGATGCTAATTCAGATGCCTTTGATGATATTTGATATTTATAGGATTTATAGAATTTTAAAATAACATAATAATGCTTTTTTAATTATGAAATGTTTTTGGACAATATGAATAGTGACAATGTCAATTGAATTGTTTAGGAAAATTCATTCATTTCATAATAATGTTGGTTGAATAAAATCTATTTTCAACTATCATATATTTTTAATAATTGTATTAGATAGTTGAAATAATTGTTGCTCGAATTGCCCGTGGCAATTAATAAAATAAATTCCAACAACGTAGATTATTTTCCATTGTGTATCCCTATTAAAAGTAAAGAATTTACAAAAAGGATATGCCATAAAATATAATTCATTTTTTACTATGAATACATTATTTATAATGAAGCAATTCGATTACAAATATTACTTATTTCAACTAATGTATAGTATTTTCGATTGCAAAATCAATTAGAATAATATCTTGTTCCTACTATAGTTTAGTTTTTTTACTGTTTTTGCCGCTCAAAATTAATGTATTTTCAATGCCCATATTTAGTTGAAATTGCCATTACAAAAGCTACCACTAAAGCTAATTAAAAATAGTATTTTTGATGACTCAAAGTGATTATAAAAATTATTCATTAGTTGTATGTCTTTATTATTTATGATATGCATTTATCATTTTTTCATGGGTACTTTTGCTCGAAAATATTATATTTACAGCGGCCAGTTGGAAAAAAAAAAAGTATTTCTACCCTAGGTATTATCAACGGCCAGCAACTGCCTTTAACCGTTGAAAAAACACATTTACAAGGTATTTCACTTATTCTCACTGTATTCAACAATTGTAAAAAATACTTTTTCTTGTAGTGAATTACTATTTAGGATGGAACTTTTACTTATGGGTTTGATGGTGTATTAATTTTGATTGACAATAGTTTTGTTGTTGCATATAACTAGCCCACTGATTTTTTTCTTTTTATGAAAAATTAGTAACACATTGCTCCATTATTAATGAGACAAAATACGTTATCGGAGGATGACATCATCAATTTGACTGGTACCCATAAAGCCTATAACAGACTCAATGATTCTTGAAATCAATGTTAGTTTCAAGTTCTTTATGTAGTCGAACTTTCTTATTTCTTATCACTACTAAAAAAATACTCTTTAGTGATACTAAAATAGTGTCACTAATTACTTTTAGAGACACTTATTAATAGTGTCAGTGATCTGGCAGTCAGAAAAATAGTGACACTTGAAAGTGGTGTCAGAGTTTACTATTACTATAGTATTACAGATTTTATGACACTATAGTGATAAAAGTTTCTAATAATTATTACGTGTCAAAAGTTCGTATCACTATAGTATTACTAATATTGTGACACTCTTGTAACAATATTTACAAACAATTATTACATGTCAATATAATACAAATAGTAATACTTTAGTGTCAATAATTACTATTACTATAATATCACGAGTTAGTAATATCAGTAGAACAATCATCCCAATGGAACTGATACTTTATGATACATTTTTAATACCAATGACTTTTATTAGTTTTCATTGTCATTTTAAGTTTTGTCAATCTAATGATATTATTAAAAAAAGAGTATTAAAAGTAGGTTAAACTACTAAAATGAACAATTACATATAAAATTCTTAACAAATTTTAAATAAGTCTGATAAGTCTGAATCAAACATTAATACAAATATAATAGTTAAAAAAATATGTCAAATATAATTTAAAATCAACATAGTGACAGTTTGGAGAAATCAAAACAAATATTTCAAATATAATTTGAAATCAACATAATGACAATGAATTGCAATCATTCAATTATCCCACAAACATCTACTTCTCGATCTTTGCCTTTCCCTTCACCTTCCCTACCTACAAGTGCATCATATAGATTTAATTAGCTAGCATGCTATAAAAATCAATTCTCATATATTCACAAGAAAAAAAATATACTTATAATTTTACCTGATTATTGTATGCTACAATTAACTTTGCAATATACGTGGCCCACTCATCGCAAAGTTGCGAAATATCATCCATAGTGTATTCATCATAGCCCTTGAACTTAAAAAATAAAGCTTAATAAGATTTATAGATAAGGGAAACTATATGAACCTGGAGACAACATATATATACGTAACAAGCTTCTAAGTGAGGGGCCAAACCTATTAAGAACTCGACCTAAAGCGCAGGGGATGAGAACATCACACTTATGCGCCGAAGCTCACTAGGCTCCATGGAGTCTCTCCATCAAAATCCTTCAAACTCCCAGTTTTGTCTTTATGGGTTAACAGTTTGGGAATATCAATTCCACCTGCATTCTTAATCGCTCCAGTTATGTCACTTACTTGCAATAACTTTACCACCTCTCTCATGAATGAGCCTTGCAGACCCATGATCCCACATTTCGAAGCCCTAGAAAGTTCATCAATAAGATTTAAAACAATATAACTAATGAATCCTAAACAATGGATCGACAAAAGACATGAATGTTTACTCGGATTACAAATGTCAAATCCCTAATTGCTTGCCCATGTTCGACAAGTAAAACTTCTGTAGCATAAACAACACCACGCCCGGTTGCAGCCTTTCTGCCTAGTGAACCGCCAAGATCCTAAACTCCAAAATAGAACATGAGATAATGCAGGAGACAGGTTTCATTTAAGTCAAATTGTAGATATTTATCTCAAATCAACCACAACACAGATTCTGAAATGTGTACTTACAATGGGCTTTCCTGTGACAACAGCAAGAGAGTGACCATGAAATTTTGAGCACTCATCCAAAATCCATGCCATAGTCTGTATGTGAATAAAAGAATAGCTATGTTAGCTACATGAAGAAGTGATAAAAATGTAAAGAAATGAAACATTGAAGATTATGAGACCTTGGCATTTGTTCCCATATCCGGGGCTGGTATGTCAGTATGGATTCTAATGAGGTCATGTATCTTCTGAGTGAAAACGCGAGTTAGGCGTTCCAGCTCACTATTACTTAATTCTTTCGGGCTGCATCCAATTCCACCCTTTGCTCCACCATATGGTATATCTGCCACAGCAGTCTTCCAGGTCATTAGTTGAGCCAGAGCGTTTACATCATCAGGATCAACCCTTCAAAACAAATTAACATTGCAATGTCAAATAGAGAGCAACAAGTCATGCACAATTTTGTTTCCAGACATATCAAAGATTGGCAAAAAAGAGGCTATATATATATTTGTAATGACAAAATAAATAAATAAATAAATATTTAAAATTCAAAAGTTGAAGCAAATTCATGAAATGGCAGATGCTTAAATTCTTTAAGGATGGTGAAATTGACTACTATAATGATAGAACTTAAGGGGCTTTTGGAAGAAAATTTGGGAGGTAAAATTCATTCTCAGACACTTTTAACAAAGATTTTAATACATGCTTATGATTCGACTTTATGATCACAGAACAAAATATCTTTCGAGAACACTAAATCGTCCAAATTCGAGTAGAATATCCGGAGTTTGAAAGAGAACCACTACTATTCATAATCGAATACGAGCATCTGGATTTTATCACTAAAGGTACCCTTTATTTATAAACCAATCCCGCCTCAAAGTTCATTGCCTATGTAACACGCTGCTACATATGTTACATTATCGAAATCAAATGCAGATTTAACATCGGCGGGATCTTCTCATAACGAGTCCTTTGCATAAAAGTATTGACAACATAGAATGTTTAAAGCTATTCCATAACAAATCAGACTGCTACCTCAAACGCGTGCAGAGATGGCCAAGGTAACCGCTGCAGCATTCGAGGTGGCGCTACAGAAGAAAACAAGAATACTCTGTTGGTAAAAAAGTCTTATTCATCCAATAACAGATCTTCAAGAACCCTAAACACACTATGAGCGCAAACTAGACTAGCCCCCAGATCTGACACTGGTTAGGAATAAGACGAGGATGCTTAAAATGATCGTATAGCCAAAGACAACACGAGGCTGATCCGAGGGGAGGAAGAGTAGAGGAAGATCGAGGACCTGAGGAGTTCGAGGAGCATGAGAGACAAAGGACTGGTGATGAAAGAGAAAGGAAGGACGACGACGATCACCGTGAGGTAATTGACGCAGATATAGAAATTGTTCTTGCGGATGCAAAGGGTGGCCTCGAAGAATGACTTGAGTTTGGAGAAGGCGGATCTACAAGCGACGCTGGGAGTTCCGAAGTGATTTTGATTGATAATATTATGATGAAATCAGTGAGAGAGATATCGATTGAGAATTTGAGATTGTGTTAGGGATTTTGCTTTTGCTATTATCTTTTTATATTTTTCTTTCTTAATTTTTAATTAAATGCTTATATATTAAATTTATATGGTCTAGTGGTCTGTGGTCAAAACATAAAAATTTTGAATTTTAGGAGTCTTAGGTTCGAGTTACAAGATTTACAAATTATAATAATTTTTTTTAAATCTCTGATACTTTAGTGTTAGTGATTTCTAATGTTTTATTTACTAACACATTAGTATCAATAATTTATGATATCTATTTGTTAAAACCGAAAAATAGTGCATATGGACATAATTACTGATACTTTTTACAATATGTCAGAAAATGAAGTATCAATAAAGATCATTTTTGTAGTAGTGTATGTTCATTCACTTACAAGATACAGCTAGGGCAACCTGCAACTATTAAAGTTAATGCAGATTATGTTAATCTTCTATCCTATAATAATTAGGCTTGGTTTTACTATTCTAGCTAGCTTAATCTGCTCCTTTATTTTATGACAAATATTAAAAACTAGGAAAAGAAACATTTTTTGCCTGTTAGATATTCCCCATTTAAATGGTTATCAATAATTCAAATTCTATTTTCTGTTTAGCTTACTGAGAACTTTTTGAAAATTGCTATGATTTTTTATTGTCGGGATAAGTATGAAGGTGGTAAAATATATGGAGTTTTTCTTGGAGAAATTTGAGCATCCTTATACGATGGTGTTGTAATTACGTATTAGATCTATACCTTTTGCACTTAAGCCATCATGTACTTATGCTTGAAAGGAATTTTTTGTCTTGTTTAAAATGTTTCAGGTGTCTATTTTATATTAACACACCATGTGCTTGCAAAAAGACTCAAACGCATAAAAGATGTGCAAAATTACTTAATTATCTTTTTTTAGGAATTCATGTTATCACTTGTTTTGTCCAAGACTACGAAGTTGGAAGTTGATTTATCAAGAATAGGATAGGTCTAAATGTACACTCATGATGGCAACATTGAGGTTTGTCTTTCGTATTTGATTTGCTTTAAATTATTTATTTCAACTACTCGTTAAAGAAGTTGAAATAAATATTAATATTAAATTTTAAGCCATCTCTAAATTTGAAAAACATTAATCTTTGCTATACTTTGTAGACTTTTCGGCTTTACCAACCATTTGTTATACCAATGTACTTACTGTTAGACAAGGCCCCGATGTACTTTACTTTACTCCAAGTGTTTAATTTTTTTTTTTTAAAGATTTTACTAATTGCATGTGGAATTTAATTAATATGCTTTACGGTTTAGGAAGCTAGTGAAAGTTGTAAAAGAGTCAAAATTAGTTGTATACAAAGCTAAGGATTTGTTTGGATCAGCTTATGGGTTTTAAATTATTCCTTTCTTCAAGATTGATGGGTTTTATCAAGGAAGAGTTGCAAATTGCTAAAAAGAGATGGATTTTGTCTTGTTTTGGTTGGTATTGCTCTGTTAGTGAGAACTACATGGCTACGTTCATTCTTTTTTTTTTTTTTTTTGTTAGGAATGACGATGTATAAAGACTTTTTGTTTTTTTATTACTTTCAAGAATATGTCATGTTAAGTTGCTCATGATGGTTAAATTTGGTTGATAGTTATTGAAGATGCTGCTGATTTCGTAAGTTTGTTGCTGCTGTTAGATTTTACTAAAAAGTTTATGGAATTTTTTTTGTTGATCAGTTTATGAATTTAGTACAATTGATTAGATTGTTAATGTTGTTAGACTGTCCACTTAAACAAGATTATGTTACTTTGAGTACTTATAAACAATGCAATTCTCGTTTATATTGTTTAATGGAGCCTACAAATTAAATGACAGCTACAATTTTTTTTTATTCTGCTATATATATATTTTTTTCTTCAATAAGTATTGATACGATAGAATTAGAATTCCTTTGATACTATAGAATCATCAATTCCATTGATACCATAAAATCAGAATTTCCTTAATACCACAAAATCATTATACATGTGATGTCCTAGAATCAAAATGGTTTTGATATTAGAGTGATGTAAAGTTGCGGATAGTATTTTCTAGTGGTAGTGTGACACTAGCATGGGCTACACTGATATTAAAACCTAGTGTTAGTGAAATCCATAAAGATTCAAAAGATCTAGATTCGAATGTTAAAAATTAAAATCCGTGCAGATCTGAATCTGAATCTAAATGCAAATTGGATATTCGAATTGGATTAATTAGAATTCCTTTGATACTATAGAATCATCAATTCCATTGATACCATAAAATCAGAATTTCCTTAATACCACAAAATCATTATACATGTGATGTCCTAGAATCATCAATTCCATTGATACCATAAAATCAGAAAAATTGGATATTCAGATCCGCATTATTTTTTAATTAAACTAAAAAATATATAAGTTAAATAAAAAAACATAATAGGATTAATTACAAAAAAAATATATTCGGATTCAAATTATTTTATGTGGATTTGTGGTGTTTTTATAATTTAATTTGTGAATTTGTGGTGCTAGACTTGGAATTATGTTATTTTTATATTTAATTTATATTTTGGTATTTTTATTTATGGATTTATGGTGTTGTTGTATTTATTGTAGGCATTGAATTGTTAATTGTTTAATTATGATTGAATTTTATTTGATCTTATTAGATAAATTTGTTAAATTTAAAATTATATTTAAAAGTTTGGATTTAGCATTTTACAGATTCAGATATCCGAAAAATTTGTCTGCAATCTACACGGATATTACCCGCACCTAAATCTGTATTTTTTTTTTTGTGAATCTGAATATCAAAATATTAATCTGGATCTAAATTTTGCCATCATTATTAGCGAATGCCATTTTTTTACTAGTGAAAGGTGAGGGTTAGCTGAGCTTTTAGTTTTTTAAGGGTTTCTTTTTTCCTAAGTCATGATAAAGCTAAGTGATGGGCATTATTTATATCATATTTATGACTCTTAACTTAAATTTGTTAGTTAATTATGTTTGATAATTAATTATAATTAGCAGTTATTTTATAATAATGCATAATTAGAGAAGTGTGATAAAATAACATGGAATTTAGGCTATATAAGTAAAGTTATAAAATATTTCTTGTAGTGGCAATAGTGTTCATTTTTAACAGAGATCTTGAGTTCAATTGCGAGTAAAACCACAATTAAAGCTACTCTTTAAGCCGCTGACATCATCGCCACATCACTTGTAGGCTCCACTTTATCCACATCAGCTTGACACATCATCATGACATCATTGATGATGTCATTGTCTACCAACGAACCGCAGCACCATTCTTCGTTGACAGCCCAACAGACATGAAGTAAAATTAAAGAAGCCATTTTGAAATCATACTCTTTGCCTTTCAGGTGGCCAACTCACAACCATCCAAGTTCTCACCAAGAATTATTTGATTCATCTCATCTTCATCAAAATCAAGCCAAATTCATGGAAATTGTTCAAAGATTGATAACTATTTTACAACAAGATCAAGTTGTTGCAAGCTAGCATCCAAGTGTTCAATTCTTGTACTTTTCATCCTCCATCCTCTATAAATAAAGGAGTGCTTGTTCTTTTGAGATATGGTGTAGAGAATAGAGAATTAAGAATGAGAAACTAAAGAGGGAAATTGTAACAATACGCAAATTTTGTAAGTTTTCTACTAGTTTTATCTATTTAATTATAAGCTAATTTTCTTTCACTAAAGTTAGGATGAAGTCCTTTTAATAAAATAAATTCTAATTTTTATTTATAATCCCTTATTTATGCTTTTAATGTGTATAATTCTTGGTTCACATTATTTAAAAAAATGAAACTCTTTTCACCTTTAACATCATGTATTCTTAGTAGTTAGGAATAACTTTTAATAATCTAAGCTTGGTTAAGTAATTTTTAATTATTAACTATTTGCTTTTGTGTTTTTCAAAATAAATACATAGAATGCTTGTTGTTAATACTTTTGAAGCGAAGAGGAGTTACTTTAGAAATTTCACATGTCCATTAATAATAAAATCTTGAGTAAATAACGGATTGATTTCTAAATTTTTACTCTAATTTAGGGGATTTAATAGATAAATATTTGCGATTAATGAAGTTAAAAGACATGAATTACAAAGCCTTAGTATTTTATTACTCTTGATTTTTCACCTCACTTTTATTTACCTTCATATTAAGTTTAATATAATTTTCATCATTAAACAATCTTGGTTAACTAGGTTAGAATTAATTTGATATAGGTTTAATTTAGCTTTACCCATTCTAATAGGCAATTCTCGTGGGTTTGACCTCATTCTTTCAAACTATGTACTTCAATAGATTCGTACATTTTTCGGTAATTTTCAAAACTAAATTTTAAGCACAACACTAAGCTTAGAAATTAAGATAAGGTGAACAGTGGCATTTTGGTGTTAGCAATGAAAGGTTGTTGTTTAATAGTGGCAATTTTGAAATTATATTAAAATTGAAGAAATTTAATAAATAAGAAAAAGAATAATTAGTTTTTCAAAACAATATGGTTTTGTCTACTGATAATATAGTCTCAAAAACCAGTGATACATACAACTACTGACCCCATAGTACTAGTTTCTATTAAAGGCAAAAATGGTCCATATAGAGGTTGTTGCTAACACTTTTTGCAAAGTTTCAGTAAAATCCTCTAGTGAGAATACTAGAATCATGTTAAAATTTGTTGAAGCTGATAACATTACAGTGAGGATCGATTCATTTATCAAGAGATTAGAATGGTGTTAAGACCTAGAGTCTTACTTAAGTTGGTATCTTCTGACAATTTAGGATTTGTGCTCTTATTGAATTGTAATTCTCAAATTGAAGTCTACATCTATTGAAAAACTTCTTAATTTAATTATTTTCCTAAAATTAGGATTTAGGTATTTTATTCTAAGGAAATTACTTACGACACAAATATGAATTTTATTTTAGAACTATAAGATTATGGTTATAAATTCTAATTTCCATAAGGATTCAAATGTGGCGGGTAATTAAACTAGCTAGGCTACACTTATGTCATTGGAAGCTAATCTGACATTAGAATTTAAATCTACGTAGCATATGATGGCTAAATAATTGTTGCAGAAGTTATTTAGGCTTTGTGACGTAATTTGAAATGCCCATGATGTTTAGATAACTGCCTATAGCATGAAATAGTTGGATAACTAACCATGATGATTCGCTAACTACTATGGTAGTTATTTCGGTGCTTAAGTCCTTGAGGAGTTATTCAAGAAGATCAACAGGAACTCTAGTATCCCTAAATCGACATTTCATATT
The DNA here is from genome assembly GCA_025617385.1 of Murraya koenigii. NCBI lineage: Eukaryota > Viridiplantae > Streptophyta > Magnoliopsida > Sapindales > Rutaceae > Murraya > Murraya koenigii. The sequence goes on from CM046814.1 coordinate 14,057,866, forward strand.
ATTAGTTAGTAAGGGATAGAAAAAGAAAGTCAGTAAAACCACCTGAGAGATATGGTTTTATTGAGATGATCTCATATGCCTTGTCTGTTGCAGAGGAGGTAAACCAAGATGAACCAAAGACATGCAGAAGTAATGATGAGTAGTGACAAGAAACAGTGGAGCCAAACTATACAAGAGGAAATGGATTCACTGAATAAGAATTAGACCTGGTCACTTGTATAGAGGCCTGTCGAGAAGAAGATTGTGAGATGTAAGTGGTTCTACAAGATCAAATAAGGAATCTCAGAAAATGAGCCTAAAAGGTACAAGGACACACTTGTGACTAAAGGGTTTACTTAGCAGGAAGAGGTGAACAACACCAAAGGGTTCTTAACTGTTGTTAGACATACATCCATAAGGGTCCTGCTAGCCTTGACAATAAATTTGAACATGGAGTTAGAATAGATTATATCAAGACGACCTTCTAACGTGGAGAGCTAGATGAAGAAATTTATATAGCACAATCAAAGGGGTTTAATGTGCCCGGAGGTGAAGACAAGCATTCTTGCTAAAGAAATCTTTATATGTACTAAAGCAGCACCAAGATATTGGTATAAGAGGTTTGATATGTTTATACTCAAGAATAGGTTCATAAGAAGTAAGTTCCACAACTATATGTACCCAAGGAATATTGAGCAAGGTGGAGCTATCTGTCTACTACTATATATAGATTATATGCTCATAACTTGCAAAAATATAGAAGAAATTAGAAAGTTAAAGTTGCTGCTGAGTGGTGCATTTGAGATGAATGATTTAAGGCTGTTAAGAAAATCCTTGGAATGCAAATTATCAAATAATAGAACAAAAGGGTACCTTTTCTTATCTCAACAGAGTTACGTAGAGACAAGGGCGGCTCAACTAATTTTGGGGCCTAATTAGGTGAATTGTTTCAATTAAATCTTTTAAAAAATTTGAGGTCAGATATATGTATTAATTTTACTAAAAATTTATTTATTTGAAATCAATTTTTCTACCTTTACTAAAAATTTATATTCTAATTTCGCTAATATATTTTTCTGAATAAACAATATAGATAATCCATTTAATATTTCATCCGATATAGTTGATCTTAAATACGTTTTTATCAATTTTAATTTTGAAAAACTACTTCCTGCAAAAGCAGCTATTGCTAGTATTGTTAATAATATTCTATAAGCAATGTATGCATTTGGAAAAGAATCAATTTTGTAAAATTATTAAGTACATCAAGCCAGATATTTTTTATTACTTTTGAAAAACTTATCAAGAGCTTCTTTTTTAGATTGAACTAACTTTTTAGTTCTTCTCATTTTTTGAAGTTTTTCATATCCTAATGGACATTTTCTAGTAGACATTTTTTTAAGTGAAAGAAGAGTAAACAAGCAAACAATTATATAAGATAATTAAAAGAAAACAACCTATGAGCACAATAATATTTCAAAAATAAACAATAAAAATTGAATAACACAACTAAAAAGCCTGGATATTTGAGAACTTAACTTTGATGGATTGAAGCTTTAAGTAGTAGTGATCAATTGAAATAGTTAATTTGCTTTTCTTAAGCGAAAATTAAGCAAAGCGGATTTTTTTTTCTTAAGCGAAAATTAAGCAAAGCGGATTTTTTTTTCTTAAGCACTAAAGCAATAAATTTGTAGTGGTATTTTTTTAATTGATAAAAGATATTAATATATAATAATTTAACAAATATGTGGCTTTTATAGAGTTTCAAATGAAATAACGGTAAATAGAGATTTTCTAGGACTAAATAGGATTAAAATTGTTAATTCTAACGTCAAAAATAGATTTTGTAGGGATTTGATAATTTATTTACTGGAAATATAATTATAAAATAAAAATAAAAATAATGAATAATTTAATAGCTATAATTTTGAATTTAGGGCCTTCATATGTAGTGGAGCCATAGGCAACTTAGGCAGTTTGCCTAGAGGAAGAGCCGCTCCTGCATAGAGAAGGTTCTTGAGAGGTTTGATGATTAGTGTTAAAAATTATAGGTTTTCTAAGGAATAAAAATGTTATTTTATATTTTTATTATCATTTATATTTGTAATTATATAATATGTTATGAATTTCTAACTATATTTTTAAATATTTGATTTTGTGTACTTTTGTGTGTTTATTAGGGTAAAATAAAAATTTCAAGCAATTCGAGGCTCCTAACAAATTAACGGATGAATACCGATGGTCCCAAAAATTAAATCATTATCGAAGAGGATTCACCACTTTTGTTGTAAAATCACAAGTTTTTACCATGCTAAGTGCGGTAATTGTAAAAATATAAGTCTTTACCATGTTAAGTATGGTAATTGTAAGTGAATATGTTTGAGTAGATTAGGTTAGGTTTATGTTTGGTTAGTGGGACAAATGTAAGGCTATGATTTAATTGGTTTTGTTTATGTGTAATGTGGATTAATCATAAATTAGTATAAATAGAGAGGAAGGGAAACAAAAATTTCTACACCTTGTTTTTCACTTCTTTCACCCTAATTTCTTCTTCTCATCTCTCTTTGTAATATTTAGTAAATTAATAAATAAAATTAGTTTTATTTTCAATTTTAGTTATTTCTAATTTTATATATAATTTAATATTAATAATTATTTTTATTTTAGTTATACTATGCTAAATAATAATAAGTTAGGGTAAGGCGAAGCTCTTAGTAGGAAAATATGATTTAAATAAAATCTATTTTTAATTATATAAATTAATTTATTTTATAATTAATATTATCCATATTTTTTATTTAGAAATTTTGATTTTTTATAGACAAATAAGGGAGCTTGGCACACTAAATTCTTAATATCTTATTATAAAGTATGGTAAAATGATATTTTGACTTATTTTAGACAAGTTAAATTTTGACATATTAAGTACTTAATCCATAATAAATTTAGTAAGAAAATAATAATAATTTATACAATTAATCTTTTGACCAAGAAAGAAATATGATAAAAAAAATTTATTAAATTATATTTAATACTAATAGTGGATCCATAAGCCTAACTAATTTAAATTTAAATTAATTTTCTTAGATAAATTACAATAAAAAAAATTAAATCTTTCTTTTGTGGATCGGCCTTAGAATTTATTAAATTATATTTACTATACTAATAGTGGATCCATAAGCTTAACTAATTTAAATTTAAATTTAATTTAATTTTCTTAGATAAATTACAATAAACAAATTAAATCTTTCTTCTGTGGATCGACCTTAGACATATCGAGATATATTATAATAAGACACTCTTATACTTGGGAGTTATAAAATACTTTAGATTCATGTCATTTGGCATGGAAAGGTAAAAGCAATGCAAACAAACTTGCCTATGCACTTTAAGTTTTCAAAGGAAAATTCACCTAAGTAAGTTGTTGGGAAGGAGTTCATGGCTAAAATTCGTTATGCAAGTGCACTGGGAAGCTTAATGTATGCCATGATATGTAGAAGACCTGACATAACATAGGCAGTCAATGTGGTGAGTAAGTTCAAGGTAAATCCAAAGAAAGAACACTAGAAAGCTGCTAAATGGTTGCTGAGAAATCTTAAAGGAACCTTAGACAGAGGTGTGCTATACAAAATAGTAGAGGATTCTACATTTAACATGTAGGGATATGTTGATTTAGAATATGCAGGTGACTGAGATAGAAAAATATCAATAGAGCACCTATTTAAGGTGAACAGTAGTACAGTAAGCTAGAAGTCTACTCTACAATCTATGATTGCTCTATTTACAATGAAAGCTAAGTATATTGCTTTGCCATAAGCAATTAAGGAGTCAACCTAGTCAAAACGATAGATTAAGGAGCTGGTGGGAAACTTCAATAGTGTTTATGTAGTCTAGGATAGCTAAAGTGTAATAGACTTAAGTAAAAATCAGGTGCATCATAAGAGAGCAAAACATATAGATGTAAGAATGCATTTTATTTGATATGGAATTAGTAAAGGAACGCTAGAACTGAAAAAAGTGCATACTTCAAATAACAGGCAAATATGATAACTAAACCTTTGTTGCCTAGCAAGTTTAGGTTATGCTTGGAGTTGGCTGAGGTTACCTACCTTTAAACTATAATGTAGGTAAAGGGACAAATGTGGATGCTATTTGATGGAATTTATAACTAAGGTGGAGATTTGTAAGATAATGATTACAAATTCCAATTTTTAAAAGGATTCCAATGTAGTGGGTGCTTAAGGTGTATTAACAAGGTAGCTGAGGTATGATTATGTCAATGGAAGATAAGCTTGTTGGGATTATGTGCTCTTTAAAGCATATTAATTTTCTGATTAATAAAATATTTCAAATATTTATTCAAATATTTTGAATTGCATTAATATTTTGAGCAAAGTCCATTTAATCATATTATATATATTTATGCGATCACCATGTGGATTCGCAGAAGACATAAATACAAGTTATCTTATGATTAAATAAATTAAGTTCGCAGTTGATAAATAAAGTTGGGCACTTTATTTAGGTATAGACTGTAATAAATTCATTGAGTGATTTGTCTTAATCATGTATGAATTTATTGATGTAGTTTGTCTACATTGAACTGGATCACATATGAGATTTAATTAACCTAGTAATAAGCTGTCGGACTTATTAAATCTCATAGGCATTGATTCTTGTAATCTTAATCTTGAGTTAGTTATGATTTCATGATTGTTGTTGTTATTTCATTTGAGTTACCAATGGGCATGACATACACATGTAGTCTAGATTATCCAGTATCTTGGTGGGAGCAATTACAAGTATTGAAATTGTAGATTAACAATATAGAATTTGTACGACACATCTCTTGATGGGTTTTCGATATTGATCATAAAATTCTCTGGCCAGAGTGTCTCAACATAAATAAGTATGTTGAAAATGATCATTAGAGAAAACCAGTAAGTATCAAGGAAAAAGATGTAATTAAATTGATTGGACAGTTGAGATATCAATTTAAATTAACGATGTGGTACAAAGGATTGTGCAGTAAAGAAATCAATGTGGCTTGGACGAATTATATTCGAGCATACAATTATGGAGGTCAGTTCCAATCTTATAGTGGAGTAGAATTAGAATTAAATAATTATATTTGTTTAATTACAAATTTAATTATTGTAGCCACTATTGTATGTTCCCAAATGATCCCCGGGTTAGCTCATTTAATTGACAACACCATCATTGGACCCAAAAGCAAGAAAAATTGGCATATTAGATGAAAATTATAATTATAATATTTGTTAAGGCCCAGTATGTTATATTAAAGTGTAAATGGGGGCTTGTAATGTTTTACAAGGTGGTCTCCTAGTTTGTTACACATTCCTTCCACTTTTAGGTAAGTGGAGAGATAGTTAAAAGAGGAATTCTATTTTAAATAGAAATTCTAATCCTAACATACAAGGGTTTTTCATAAGATATTATAAAAGGGGCTTTATACTCTTAAATTGATCTAAGAGGAGAACCCCAGGGATTCTAAGAGAAATAAAGAAGGCATCTAAGAGGAGCCAGTTGCAATTGGGAAGTGGTGAAACAGACGCCCACACGTCCAGTGTTGATCAAACTTGAGTCATAGCCTGGAAGATCGTTTGGAGGCGGATCTACAACTCTCAATTGTTCATCTTCTCAAAACATCAAGGTATGAATTTCTAGATTACTTAATTCTTATATGTTGTATGAGATCGGTCCTAAAAGGTTTTAATTGAAAAATTGAAAAACCTAGTTTTGTTCCCTTCAAAGCTAACATTGTATATTTAGTCTACGTGGCACATAATGGATAAATAATTACTGCATAAGTTATTAAGCCTCTTTGACGTAATTGGAGCTGCCTATGATGGTTAGGTAACTTCCCATAGCACATAATTGTTGGATAACTGACCATGATGATTAGATAACTATTGTGCTAGTTATTAGTTGTTTAAATAATTGAAGGAGTTATTCTAGAGGTAGCTGAGGTGGGCCAAGGTAGTTAAACTTTAGTGAAACACTTGAGAGAACTCAGTGAGATAGTTTTTGGGCTAAGGAAGAAATTGTAAGCTATGTAACTTCTAAAAATAAATGTATATACATTGTAATATCTTCGGTGATTAATAAACTCAATGAGATACGGTTAGTAAAACCTGGATTCGATCTCGAGGATGGAAATACCTAGTCCGATCCGGTCCTGAGGATGGCAATACCCAAACATGTTTTCTTAACACCCGGGCCAAGATTAAAAGGCCCGGTATTAGGTTTTTTTTTTATTAGATTTTATAAATTAAAATATTGTGTGTGTGTGTGTATAATTTATTTATTTATCTATTTTATAATTTTTAAATTTGTTTTAAGGAAATTAGACGTGAAATATAAACTTTAAATGTTTAAAATTTTAAATATAATGAATAGATGTATCAAAAATATATAATTATTTAAAATAAAATATATTTTATAATTTTTTTTATAAAATTCAGGTTTTGGACATGCTCCAGGCTTTTCAAGTGATCTGGGCTTTGTGATATCCGGGGCTGAATCGGTCTCATCTCAGGGTCATAGATTCCCTATCGCTCTGTTCTTCCTATGTAGGAGCCACATTCTTCACTAAACGGACTTGAACCATGTCTCTTCACTTGAGTCAAAACCTACTTCCATTATTCGATTTCTAACCAATTCAAAAAGATTAGTCGGCTATTACCTAGCCCACATCACTCAGGTTAGAGCCAGGTTCAGACTGAGTGGGTATTTTTGCCACCCCTACAACAAGAGCATGTTTGTCCCACGGATGTAGGCCTAACGAAGTCGAACAATCCAAATCTCCTACGTTATTCTCTTTACTAATTTTTTTTATTATTTTCTGTTGTGTGTGATATTTTATGGTGTTTATTTTAACTGTGACTGAGTTGATCTGAAATAGAAAAGCTATGACAGAGAATAGCCCGCTACTCTTAGAACTATCTAAGCTAATTAATTTAGCTTCGATCCTAACAAGAACCAAATCATAATTAAAAAGACTATGAACTCTATTGACTTGTCATAAAAGTATAATCATTTCCTATACATAAGGATGAATTCTACACATTACAGAAATAAAAGAGATGCAGAATAAGCACAAAATTAGAATTTTGATACAATTGGACAGTGTGTGAATAATGCAAGGAGAAGTGTGTCATGAATAGTATCTACACAAATATTCATGGAGTTTTAATCCTAATGTTTTCTACTCATCTTTTTTTTTTTTTCAATGGACAACTTTGTTGATTGATCTCTTTGGGAAAAGGATTCGCTAGCAGCAATGAAGAGATTTCACAATAAGGTCGTAGTAAAAAATATAAGTGGTTCTTACTAAGCAAGTTCGAGTAAATTGATTCAACTAAGGCGGCGACAAAAGTAAGAACGAGTCTGAAATTGTGCATAAATCCAATAGGTTGTAATATTTCTATACTTTGGGAGTGTTTGGTATGTAGGATAAGATAAAATATGATAAGATGTGATAGGATATGATACGACGAGATGTGATAAGATATCATATGATTATATTTAATTTTGTCATGTGTTTGGTGTAGTTTAGAATTAGATTGGATTGTAACAATAATTTTTTATTTGTTCTTATTAAAATTAATTAAAAATAAATAAATGTTTATTTAGTCATAGTTTAATTGAATTATTACAAATGAAAATTCATTTGATGTAAATTTAAAAAATATTTTTAAATATAAACTATTTAATAGTTTATAGATAATAATTTGTATTACAACATTACAATTTATAATTTATTATTATTAGTTAAAAATTTGTATTATTAATTACACCAATCAACGTCAATGATATTAATCAAATATAAGTAATAATAAATCAAAATTTAAATAAATCTTTAATTTCTATTTATCAAATATATTTATAATATTTAAATGATAATTATTTAATAATATATAATTTAAAATTATAAAAAAATAATAATTATATAAATTAATATAGAATTATTATTTATTATGGAACAATGAATTAGAATATTACTTTACCCTCAAAACTTTTCAGAATTATCACTTTCATTCCTTATGACATTTTTCTAAACGTCTAAAATTGTTGTATGGCTATAAAATCATAGAAAGGTCCCTAAAAAAAAAAATTTATCATAATAATTAAATTTGGACCTATAGATTTTAATTGTCTTATATATTTGAACTCAATTTGGACAATTGGACTAAATGGACATAGATTATTAAATTTATGCAATTTAATTTTAGTATTTATTCTATTTTCTTTATACGATCAGTTCTACTACCTAAATTGTTATTTATTTTTTTTTTGTTACTTAATTTTATTTTTTTATTGTACATTTAATTTTTAGTTTTTTAATTTCTGTAATTTTTATTTATTTTTTTCATACATTACTCATTTGTTTCTATTCATCATTGTAACATAATCATCATCATTGTATGAGACATTGATCTCAAACTTCATTTAGCAGGTTAATTCGTAGATCTCAATCACCACCAAAAATCCTAGAAGAGATATAAGAATAAAACCTTTTGGGCTAAATTAATCCTCAAATAGATCAACAAGACAATAATTCTCAGCAAGATGCATATGATCAGAATCAACCAAGAACTTTGAGGTACTACATAAATCCAATTAGAACTAGCGCACCCTCGTGTATTATATTCCCTCTATAAGCATCTCAATTCAACTTTAAACTCGGTATTATCCAACTTTTACCAATATTTTATGGTTTAGAATCCGAGGATACATACTTGTATTTAAGAGATTTTGAGGAAGTTTGTGATACATACACAGACCAAAATTGTAGCATGAACATAATTAGGTTAAAAAATATTTCTTTTTCATTAAAAGATAAAGTTAAAAGTTGGCTACAAAACCTTAGATTTGGATTAATAAGAACTTAGAATAACATGAAAGAACTGTTTTGAAAAAATTCTTTCCACCTTATAGAAATAATTCATTTAAAAGACAAATCACTTCTTTCACTCAAGAAAATGAAGAAACATTATGGCAATGTTGGGATAAATTTAAAGAGTTGCTTAATATATGTCCACACTATGGTTTTGATACTTAGCAATTGGTCACTTATTTCTATGAGGGCTTAATACTCCAAAGTAGATAACTTGTTGAAATGATGTGTAATGGTGAATTTAGAGATAAAATCCTGAAGATGTATTAAATTGTCTTGACCAATTAGCTAAAAATGCACAAAATTAGGATGCCGTTAGAGCTTTTCAATTGTCAAATAAACCACAACCATCTCCATTTAGTGGAGGAATCCATAACTTTAGGAAGATCATGATTTAGAAGCAAAATTTGTATCCCTAGTCTGAAAGTTTGAAGCTTTAGAACATAAAAACAGTGATCAAGTAAAATCTATTCAAGAAGTTGCATGTAATATTCGTAGTTCTAATGACCATTTCACTCAAGATTGTGCCATTTTGCCTGCAATTAAATAATGTCTCCATGATCAAGCAATTATCATTAACACTTTTAATAAGTCAGATTCATAATCACAGGCTTATAATCTTAGTTGGAAAAATCATCCAAATTTCAGCTTGAGGAATAATAATAATGCACAATCCTTATAATCACCACCTCCACAAAGTTTTCAAAACTCTTAGCCTTATGTACTATACGCTCCACTACCATGGAAAAATATAAAAGATATAATGCTTTCATTCATTAGAAAATAATATGTTATTAACAATCAAAATGCACAACCATTTTATGATTTGACAGATACTCTTGTTAAAATTGCTTCTATACTCACAATTCAAGAAAAAGGTAAATTTTCAATCCAACCACAACCAAATCTTATGATTCAACAAAATCCACCCACGGGCCAAGTCAAGTAAGTTATAACTCTTTGTAGTGGTAAGGTTATTGATAGACCTATTTGTGAACCTTGTGAAAACGAAGATGATAAAAATTCAAAAGGTAAGAAAGGTGTAAATAAGCTTATATCTAATGAAGAAATAACTAGTGTTCCACTTTAACCACCATTTCCAAAAGCATTGAACAAACAAAAGAAATCAAACCATTCTTTTCAGATTTATGAAATTTTTAAGCAAATGAAAATTAACATTCCTTTGTTAGAAATAATTAAGTAACTACCTTCATATGCCAAGTTTTTTAAAGACTTATGCACTATTAAAAGGAAGTCTTTTGTGATTTCTTCTATTCTAACAAGCAAGCAAAAAGTGATTTTACTGTTGGTGCTGTTTTAAGATAAAGAATGGATGGTAAGTCTTTTGTGATTTATTACGTAAGTAGAACTTTGGATAGTACTCAAATGAATTATTCTACAACTAAAAAAGAATTACTTGTTGTGATATTTTCATTAAACAAATTTCGTTCATATTTGCATGGTTCTAAATCTATTGTTTTTTCTGACTATGTTGTAGTGAGGTATTTGATAACTAAACAGGATGCCAAACCAAGACTAATTCGTTGGATTCTGTTACTTCAAGAATTTGACCTCACCATCAAAGACAAGAAAGGTAAAATACCTTTGCAATGGAACACTCAAGATAAGAAGAAATTTTTTTGTTGAGGTTTGATACAAAGTTGTAAATCACATCTAATTTGGGAACAACGACCACTAGAGTTTGTGTCATATGTTAAAGACCTTGAAAGACAACTTTAGAAAATAACGGATGGTATTTACCACACACAAGTAGAACTTAAGGTTAATACAATAAGAGGATGGATGTAAGTTTTATTTTATTTATTATTTTTTAGTCTTTTTTCTTTTTATTGTTTTGTTCGCTTTCATGTTTAATTTGATTTTACAGATTTAATTCTCTTTATTTTCATTATTTTAATTTACTTTCCTATATAAATTGCAGATAACGGTACTCCGTGACTTTTTAAGTCGATATTTTCAGTCTTCTATAATTACTAAAACCCCAAAAACTAAGTATGAAAAAAATACAACAAAAACTGCATGAGCATTTTCCTTCTCTCCCTGAGATTACCTTTAGGAAAATTTACAAAACTTGTTAATGATTTATGGCATTCCTGATGACATTTGTTGGTTAATTGAAACAAAGGTCTGGTTAACAAGTGAGTTTTCTGATTCATTTAAATCTTACGTGCCTGGTTTTGGTAAAAACACATACGCTAAAAAGAGAAGAGCTAAACAACTTGGCTCTAAATATCATAACTATATAAGATGTGATTGCAAGAACATGCATTGCAAAACTTTAGAAATGGTTTCTGATGCTTGTGAAGATAAAATTAAATTCATTAAAGATAGCACAAGTAAAGAATTGTTAGATAATATCTTACGATCTCTTAAGACGCATCGAAGCAGATATGTACAACTTGTAATTTACCAATATTGGACACTATTCTAAAAATAAAGTGCACAGTTTAATATTATGAATCTAACTTAAAAAGATATCGTTTACTAGTTTATAAGAAAACTAGATGAGAAGTCTATCCTCAACTCACAGAGGGCATTCAAGTCGTTACTAGATGTAATACTAAAGGAAGACGTGAGCCATAATCATAACTACCAATTATTCCAATGGCAACATCTTCGAGTAGACAATTTAAAAATATTTGTGTGCTTTTTGGATTTCACTATAGAAAGTACAAGGAGTTTGTTGAGGCAGCTATTAATCTTGGTCATGTTATAGCACAGAGAAAACTACACCTAGTTGATATAGGAGGTGACCAAGAGTTATCAAAACTTATCTCAGAAGCTGTTTTCATTAAAGGAAGCCAAGTATTAGGTATCGTCCTAAAGGCTCTAAAACCTCTTGGATGCCTACTTGGCCCACCAACTAGAGAGGAACTAGTCATCTCAAGTATGCAAGAAAGATTATCATAAATGCTAAATCGTGCTAATGCTTTCATCTTTTTGCTAAGTGATCTTGCAACTCTGAAAGAAGTGATTATATTTGCATCTTAGGCTCATTTGAACATTCATAAAAGCTAATCGATTTATTAAATATTAATAAATTTTATGATGGCTTGCTAACATTTCTTAATTATGCAATTAATAATTATTTTGTTTCACTCACTATAAAAACACTCTTTATTTATACTCTTACTACTAATGAGTTACTTGATCTTTTACAAGCTTACTGACTAGAGCCAGATCTCATGACCTTGACGTTAGAATGGTCGACCGATGATGGTAATAGTTACAGTAATAAAAGTGTAAATTAGATTTAACTCCTTATTTGTAAATATTTTTTATTACAGTACTCACGTAATATCTTCTAAACTCTATTTCTTTAGTTTAAGACATTGAGAACAATGTCTTATTTAGGTTGGGGAGGGAATAGCAGGCAATTATAGAATGTGTCAATCCTAGTGATGTTTTTACTTAATTATGTTGTAAAGACTAACTTTGAATAAATTTTGAGTTGAAGATGGCCGAATATAGAGTGTAGTGGCTCATTGACCCAAAGCTCACTACATGTGTTTCAGATATAGTGTTTGCTTATTTATCTGAAAACTCGAGTAATTAAGTATGTAGGGTCATTTTAAAACATAATACCCTAAGGCCAACTGGTCTGGAAGTCATTGACTTAAAGCTCAATACATGAATTGGATGTGAACAATTACTGTTTAATAAAATCTTATCTTTTATAAATTACTAGAACAAAATTATTGTTCTTTTTTTAATGAAGCCTCATAGTATTGTGTTAATTTCTTAAACACAAAAGAAGATTTGGTGATATTCTAGATAATGAGCGAGTGACAAAAAGCTAAAATAAATTAATTTTAGAAGAATTTATTTATTTGATAGTTTAGAGGCTAGATAAACAAATATTTACACGCATGTAAATTTTGTAAATCTTAATTTAATTTAGCACTTTAATTGTCAAAGGTTAGCAATAAGCTGGTTGAGGGTGTGATTAGTATTAAAAATTGTAGATTTTCTAAATAATAAAAATGTTATTTTGTGCTTTTATTATAATTTATATTTGTAATTATGTAATATATTATAATTTTCTAGCTATATTTTTAAATATTTGATTTTGTGTATTTTGTGTATTTATTAGAGTAAAATAATAATTTCAAGTCCTAACAATTAATGGTTAGATACCGGGGGTCCCAAAAATTAAGTTATTATCAAAGGTAATCCAAGACTTTTATTGTAAAATTACAAGTTTTTATTATGTTAAGTATGATAATTGTAAAAATATAAGTTTCTATCATGTTAGGTGTGATAATTATAAATGAATATGCTTGAGTAGATTGTGTTAGGTTTATGTTTGTTTAGTGTGACAAATATAAGGTCATTATTTAATTAGCTTTGTTTATGTATGTGGTGTAGATTAATCATAAATTAGTATAAATAGAGAGGAGGAGGAACAAACCTCTCTACACCTTTTTTTACTTCTTTCTCCCCAATTTATTATTTTCATCTCTCTTTGTAACATTTAGTAAATTAGTAAATAAATTTTATTTTACTTTCAATTTTAGTTATTTCTATTTTTATGTATAATTTAATATTAATAATTATTTTTATTATAATTATGCTAGGCTAAATAATAATAAGTTAGGGTAAGATGAAGCTCTTAGTAAGAAAATATGATTTAAGTAAATTCTATTTTAATTATATAAATTAAGTTATTTTCTAATTAATATTATCTATGTTTTATATTTCGAAATTTTGATATGTTGTAGATAAACAAGGGAGTTTGACATAATAAATTCTTAATATTATAGTATAAAGTATGGTAAAATTATATTTAACGTAAAATGGTATTTAACATATTGTAGACAAGTTAAATTTTGACATATTAAGTACTTAATCTATAATAAAATTAATGAAAAAATAATAATAATTTATATAAGTAATCTTTTGAGTAATAAAGAAATATGATAAAAAAAATTTATTAAATTATATTTATTAGTAATAGTGGATTCATAAGCCTAACTAATATGAGTATAGCCTAACTAATTTAATTCCATAGTTGTACTAAAATTAAGTTTCGTATTTTTTTAATTTAATTTAATTTTCTTAGATAAATTACAATAAAAAAATTAAATATTTCTTCTGTGGATTGACCTCGAACTTACCGAATTATATTTTAACATGACATTTTTATATTTAAGAGTTATAAAATACTTTTGAGTTGTGTCAAATACCGTGATTCTACATAATACCAAAAAATTAACCAAACTCGAAAAACTCACATAAAACTTTGGAAATTGAAAATATTGTTGAACTAAAATACGCCTTCAAAGACTATAAGAGAGAGCTCTATATATTACTTGGAATTATCCTAAACCATAAAGAAAAAAAGAAAACGAAGTCCTAAACTATTAAGAAAAGAACAATAAATTTTACATAATAAGGAAACTAATTTAAATAGGATAAGGAATCCTAATATGCATCATACGCCCCGGGATAGAGAGAATTCACCCTCAAATTTGGATTGTCGTGTATAGAATCTTCATTATGATTACCTTTTTAAGGAATAAGATGTTTGACATTGAACACATCTATGGTGCAATATATGACTAAGAAGCTTTAGACTGTAGGCATTATGATTTATTTTCTCTATAATCTCCAAAAGTTTTATTTCCTTAGCTAAAAGCTTGTTGTACTCTCCAACTAAAAACCTATTTTTGATTAGGATAGCCAAAACAAGATCTCCCATCTAAAATTATAAAGCTTGACATTTTTTATCTGCCCCAATTTTATAACCTTCAGTGGTCCTCTTCTTTTATATAATTGTATGAATTTTTTAAAGCATCTCAATAAAATCTTTTGTCTTGTTGCTTTTTTGAACTAAATTTGGAACTGTGGCTAATTCGATGGATGCTTGCGATTTATATTCATAATTCACTTAAAAAGGACTTAAACTAGTACTACGCTTAATAGAACGGTTATAAGCAAACTTTACTTAGTAAAACTTTTGATCCCATGTTGTTAAGTTATTGCCAACTAAACTACATAGGTGATTTCCTAAAGAATGGTTGACAACTTCAGTTTGACCATTTGTTTATGGGTGATAAGGACTTCTAAAATCAGGCAAGTGTTAGTCAACTTTTATAATGTCGTCCAAAAATAACCAAGAAATTGTGTATTTCAATTAGATAAAATATAACTCGATAAACTTTGTAATCTATAAACTTCCTTGAAGAATAGATGAGCAACAATCAAGGTATCTATAATCTTCTTGCAAACAATAAAGTGAGTCATTTTTTAGAATTGATCGACAACAATAAATATTGAACCTATACTCCTCTGAGTAGGGGGTAATCTAATGTTAGTCCAATATTGTGTTGAAATTGACAGGAGCATATATAATCATGCTTTAGTTGCAGTACTCATGAAAACATGACAAATGCGACAAGTTTTGACATAATGATAAACATCACGCTTCCTAGTAGACAAAAAAAAAGTGTTTGCTGTTAAAGTCAAAGTTTTGTTAGGACCTATATGCTCGTCGTTATATAATTTTGTAATGATTTTTAGTCTTACTACAAAAAAATAGATAATAGATAATAAACAGTTTATGATAGATTCTGAGTAAAATGACTTGTATCATAATAGTATGACAACTCGTGATATAATTTTCAATTTATCATGAATTAATGATCGTTTTGTGATAATATTATTTTCTATTATGAGTTTATGATGATTTTGTAATAGAATTATTGTCTATCACAAATTTAGGATATAATGGAGATATAAATTTGCTTTATTAAGAAATTATGATGAAAAAAATGAATTTGACTATATTTGACCAAAATTTTAATGCATTATTTTATTTTAAAAATAAAACGGTGCATTTAATAATTTCCAAATTAAAAAGAGAAAAGAAAAACACTACCGTTATGATCAAGTCCCAAACACACTTAACGCGCTCGCCCAAACACACATCATTATCTCACAGCCAACCCTGGAAATCAATCCTGCACTCAATCGATCGAGCAAAACAGCATCGTTTCGCGACCATTCAAGCATATTGTGACTACGCCGGTAATATTGTTTAAAAATCCTAGCCCGTTACTGTCGCCACCATTCTGCCGATAATATCGAAACCATAGAAATAAACTCGCATCCTCTCAATTGATCGAAAATTGCCACCATTATGCCGCCATTTAAATCGTTTACTCTCGATTACACACTCGTTTTGCATCGTTTCTTAGTCTCTTTGTCCTTTTGCCGTCACCATCACTGTCGTTTCGCTTCGTGAAGGTAAATGCTTAGTGTTTTTTTTTTTTTCCCAATTTGTCCTTTGAATTTGGGTGTATAATCGGTTGGGTTTGTAACATGATGAGTTTGCTTAATAAATTAATTGGGTCTAACTTGCATGAAGTGGTGACAAATTTTCCTTTGTAAATCTGAGATGGTGATGAAGACATTGATGAAAATTTATTGAATGGAAGTGGGTTTTAATTTTTTTTTTTCCAGATTTTGATTCAAATTGAATCAAAATGAAATTAGGTGTTATTATTTTCAATTTTTGCTCTTGAAATTTGGAATCATTTCAGACTATTTCTTTATAATTTAAAACCTCTCCAATTATTTAAAATTCCCCAATCATTTATTTTTTGTCTTTTTCTAAAAATTGTGCATCTCTTAATCATTCTTGTACATATAGTAGATACATTATAGTTTTTTCCCTTTCGTTAACAACAATTAATATCCTTTCTATTTCAAAACCCAGCAACTATGAACTCCAGCCTACAAAACCTTACGTTGCTTTTGCTTCTAGTGCCAAATTTCATTTAATTTGTTGAAAGAGACGAATACTTTTGTGAAATAACTAGGTACAATCTTAGTTGATCCTGTGTTTTTGTTTTAGGATTGAACTATTTGCTGCCATCACAGCTTTAGTTTCCAACAACAAGCCACGGTTAAATTAATTCTCTGGCAACTAGACTGTTGCACTTTCTTTATTATATTTATGTTGTAGTTTTGAGTTTGCTTCTTTTACATATGCAGAAAAAATTAATTTCTGTTGATTGAATCAATTTTATAGGTTTAATTTCATTTTTAGGTTTTTACATTGAAATACAAATGTATCCATATTCTTGCTTTTGAGAATTTAATTTGTTAAGTTTCATTTAAACTGTTGCTCTGTGGTGTGCTTTAATATAGATAGGATTTCATGTCTACATGCCTTTAGAGTATGTTGTATGTATTATTCTCTGGGCAATTACTTATAATTTAGGATCACTTAAAATCCCAGAAATTGACCTTTTTTCACTTCTTTTTCTTCTTATAAAAATCACTTGCCAGAAGTACTAGATAATCATTTGATTGCTGTCCAGCAGGACCACAAATCATAATTACAATTAGTTGGTACTATATTTTATCCATTAGCAATTAACATCTTTTATGATCATGAAATGAGACTCTTTTTTCTCCTTAAAAGTTTCAGAGACCACTGATGGTTTTACATGTTTAGGTAAAAATGCTTTGGCTGAGTGGATATTTTCCTTACTTTTAGTCTAAGATGTTGGCCTTTTTATGGTCAGGTAACATAGTTATAGCCATTGAAAGTGCTTGAAAAATAGAGCAAAACGACTATAGAAGCTTAAAAAGTTGGATGAGAAAAACTAGTTATTGACATTAAGCTCTATCCAGGTATTTCTACATTTTTTTCTTTAACAAAAACTTTTCTTTCATTATTTGATAATGTATTGAATGTTGAGATGTAATTCGTAATCTAGTAAATTGAGCAAGAAGTTTGAAAGCTTCTTTGGTTTGTTTTCAACATGAATTAAAGGGTAGCATTTATGGTTGAAATGTGACTTGGGAAATCTAAAGCATGATTAATGTAATCTCTAGAGTTGTTTATAATGCATATAAATATAGAACTCCAGTTGTATGCAAAAAGAATAGAGATGAGTTAAGCAATAAAGTAAGAGTAATTTCCAGCAATGAACTCTCTTCTTAATTAAAAATTCTTCTACACTTCCGCTTGCACCCAACAAATTTGGTATCAGAGCTTTTCCAAAACACCCTTAAAATGGCAACAAATGCCCTGCCCACATTATTTTCATATTCTCCCATTCAAGTTCCAATATTTGAAGGAGTACATTATGAATATTGGACTAATCAAATGGAATTATCTCAAAATTTATGGGATATTGTTGAAGATGGATATGCTGAACCACCAGAATCTGAGAGTTCTTCAGATTGGACTCAAGCACATCATCAGCAGTTTAAAGAAAACATACAGAGAAATGCCACAGCACTTTGATATATCCAGCAAGGTGTTAGTAAGTCAATTTTTCCCAGAATTTTTGGTGTCAAAAATGCCAAAAATGCTTGGGAAATCCTAAAAGAAGAATTTCAAGGTTTCGAAAAGGCAGTCAAGTTGCAGACTTTATGGAAAGAGTTTGATAATTTATCGATGAAAGACAGTGAAGGAATTCAGGATTTTTACAGCAGAGTTACTGAGATTGTAAACCAAATTAAAGGTTGTGGGGACACCATTGAAGACAAGAAGGTGAATGAAAAGGTGTTAAGATGTCTTCCTCCGAAGTTTGATCATGCAGCAGCAGCTATTGAAGAATCAAGAGATCTGTCCAAGATGACTTTCTCATTACGTTATCATGAGCAAAGAATCAATCGATCTTCAAGTCAGCCTACTGAGCAAGCTTTTCAGTCAGAGATTAACAATTCAGATCAGAATTGAAGCGGCAAGAAAGATCAGAAGAATGTAGGCTTGTCTCAAAGAAATGGACAATGTGGCAAAAGGGCAAAGAGAATAGAACGACAACCATAACAAGTGGAGAAATGAAAGAGGGATCTCATAGCACAATTCTGATTTCAAGTGCATTATTTTTAATCGGTCTAATCATGAATCAAAAGATTGCTGTTATAAATGCACAAGTTGTCGCATTCCTAACCATTCTCAAAGGTATTGCTGGTATCAAAATAAAAAAGGCAAAAATAAAATTTTACAAAGGAATGTGAAGGAGATTACTTGTTTTATTCAAGTAACGGTGCTGAACATGAATCACAAAATTTGTGGTACTTGGATAGCGGCTGCAGTAACCACATGACTGGGGAACGTGACATTTCCATCGGCCTTGACCAAAGTTTTAATTCGCAAGTGAAGCTTGGAGATGGAAAGATGTAGAAAGCTGTGAGAAAAGGCACTATTGCTGTCCATACAAAGGGAGGCAACAAAAAGCTCTTTCTTGATGTTCTTTATGTTCCAGATTTAACTCAGAACCTCTAGAGTGTGGGGCAGCTAATTCAAAAGGGTTTTTCAATTTATTTTAATGATGGAAAATGCAAATTATTGATAAAATTAATAATCGTACAGTGGCCATTGTTGAAATGTCAAAGAACAAGGTTTTTCCTCTTGTTCTGCCACTTGATGAGAATGTTGCTCTCAAAACCGAAAATTCAAATTTGACAAATTTATGGCATCTCAGATATGGTCATTTAAACTATGAAGGGCTGAATTTGCTAAGGCAAAAGAACATGGTGATTGGATTACCTGATGTTGGAAGATATGAAAAAGTTTGTGAGGGCTGTATATATGGAAAAATGCATAGACTTCCATTTACTAAAACTTCATGGAGAGCCAAAGTTCCATTGGAGTTGGTACATGCTGGTATTTGTGGTCTTACAAGAACTCTCTCCCTTAATAACAGGAGATATTTCATTCTTTTTGTTGATGATTATACAAGAATGATGTGGATTTATTTCTTGAATGAAAAAATAGAATTTTTTTCAACTTTTTTCCAGTTTAAAGCTCTTGTAGAAAGACAAAGTGGATGCAAAATGAAGACTTTGAGAACTGATCGTGGTGGTGAATTTATCTATACTTCATTTATGAATTATTGTAGAGATAATGGAATTCGAAGAAAACTTACTGTCAGCCGAAGTCCACAACAAAACGGAGTTGCAGAACAAAAGAACCGTACCATTGTAGAGATGGCAAGAAGCATGTTGAAAGGCAAAGGCATTCCTAACAACTTATGGGCAGAAGCATGTTATACAGCTGTGTACATTCTAAATAGGTCTCCTACAAAAGCAGTCACAGACAAAACTCCATTTGAAGCTTGGCACAACTGAAAGCGAACAGTTGATCACTAGAAGATTTTTGGAAGTATTGCTTATGCTCTTGTTCCAGCTCAAAACAGGGAGAAGCTTGATAAAAAACGGTGAAAAACATTTGTTTATTGGGTACAGTGATGAGTCTAAAGGATATCGGTTGTTGAACCCTATGACAAATAAGCTTGTTATCTAAAGAGATGATGTATTTGATGCGGTATCAGCTTGGCAGTGGGAAAAAGATCCATCTCAAATATCTAGCTTTTTTGAAGCTCCTGCATCTCCACCAAATTCTTCACAGCAAAATAATTTTGAGCAAAATTCTCCAAATTCAGCAGCATAAAGTTCTTCAGATGATGAAGGTTCTCCAAGGAAGACAAAGTCATTGAGAGAAATTTATGAGTCATGTGAACTTGCTTTATTTTCTTGTGAGCCTCAAGATTTTGAGGTGGCTTCAAGAAATGAAGATTAGATCAATGCAATGAATGAGGAAATGGCCACCATTATGAAAAATAAAACTTGGGAGCTGGTTAATTTGCCAAAAGGAAAAGAAACAATTGGTCTGAAATGGATCTTCAAAATCAATTACAATGAAGATGGTTCAGTTCAAAACTACAAGGCGTGGCTCGTTGCAAAAGAATACTCTCAGCTGCTTGGAGTTGATTTTACAGAAACTTTTGGTCCCATAGCCCGAATGGAGACTATTCAAACTGTTCCTGCCTTGGCAGCCCAAATGGAATTGAATGTGTTTCAACTAGATGTAAAATTAACATTTTTGAATGGTGAAATTGAAGAAAAGGTCTATGTTGAGCAGCCTAAAGGATATGAAGTGAAAGGTGAAGAAAACAAACTTTATCAACTTTGAAAAGCCTTGTATGGCTTGAAGCAAGTCCCTTAAGCGTGCAATAGCAGAATTGATAGATATTTCATAAAAAATGAGTTTGACAGAAGCTCAAGTGAACCTTCTCTTTATGTCAAAAAGGAAGGTACTGATTTTCTTATTGTTTGCCACTATGTTGATGATCTAATTTATTGTGGCACTAATCTGAATTGGTGGAAGAGTTTAAAAAATGCATGCCGGATGAATTTGAGATGTTGGGCTTAATGAAGTACTTTCTTGGCATTCAAGTGAAGCAATCCAAAGGAAAACTTTTCTTTTGTCAAGAAAATTACATAGAAGATTTGTTGAAGAAATTCCACATGTTCAAATGCAAACCAGCACCTACTCTTATGGATTTGAATGAAAAATTGAAGCATGATGAAAAAGAAGAAAAGGCAGATGCAAGAATCTATATAAGCTTGGTTGGTTCATTGATTTATCTCACCAACTCAAGACCTGACATTGTGCACTCAGTTAGTGTTCTTTCCAGATTCATGAATGATCCAAAGAAGTCCCATTATATTGCAGTAAAAAGAATCTTAAGGTATCTTCAAGGTACAAAAAAGCAGGGGATTATCTATGAAAAATAAGACAATTGCAAGCTCGTTGGTTTCACTGATAGTGACTAGGCTGGTTCCCTTGATGACAGAAAAAGCACTTCAGGCTATTTATTTTGTCTTGGCACATGTGATTTCATGGAGCTCAAGGAAGCAAAAGTCAGTAGCTTTATCCTCAGCAGAAGCAGAGTATATTGCAGCAACTGAATCAGCTTGTGAAGCTGTTTGGATTAGAAGAATTCTCAAGGATTTGCAGTTTGATTAAGTAGCTGCAACAACAATTTATTGCGACAGCATTCAACCATTGCTCTAACAAAAAATTCCTGTCTTTCATGCTAAGTTTAAGTACATTGATCTGCGTTATCACTATATCCGTGACTTAGTAAGCAAAGGAGAAGTTCAGGTGGAGTTTATTAGCACCAATGAGAAGCCAGCAGATTTTCTGGCCAAAGCTATCAGCATTGAGAAGTTTGAAAAATTCAAGAAGCAATTGAAGATTACTAATTAAGAGGGGATGTTGAGATATAATTCGTAATCTAGTAAATTGAGCAAGAAGTTTGAAAGGTTCTTTGGTTTGTTTTCAACATGAATTAAATGGTAGCGTATAGAACTCTTAGTTGTATGAAAAAAGAATAGAGATGAATAAAGCAATAAAGTCAGTAATTTCCAGCAATGAACTCTGTTCTTAATTAAAATTTCTTCCACACTTCTACTTGCACCCAACATTGAATTAGGATAGCTCAAATGTTTTAGTTGCTATATGACAAAAATTGAACATTATTACTTTAATGCAGCTTTAGAATGATTATGTATGCGTACATTTCTTATATATATATATTTCTTCTTATTGCAACAATGCTAGCATACAACTGAAACATTTGAATCATATTGTTCTTTTTACTTCAATTTTGGTGGGATTCTCAAACGTGATAAATTAGTATTTATGGACATTTTTCGTTTAAATTTATTTACTTCTTGCTGAACAAGTGCAAGTGAACTTGTTAAGATTTTCAGCAATCCTCTTTGTTCTCAATTATTTAGCATTGCAACTTTTGCCAAGAAGGTAATAGCCTAGAACCATGCATCATTCTTATCTATCATTTTTTTTTCAAATGATTATTGAGCCTAGAATCTTGGAGCCCTTATATCAATGTTAATAATCTTTCTATTTCTTATACATTTCTTCGAAGCCAAATAGAGCCTATCGTGACAAGCTCTTAAGATAACCAATTCTTTGATTCATAATTATATTTAACGACTAATGCATTCCTTTTGCAATTATCATGCCATTATGAGGTTCTACTTGCACATTTAGTTACAAAGCATGACAAGTGAACTTGAAAGACACATCATTCCTTATTCTAATACTACAGGTTGTTGGAGGATGGTATTTCTGCTGCAATATTGATAAGTAAGATGAGGATGGTAAGAAAAAATGGAATTGTAATACTAAGATGAGATTTGTAAAGGCGAAAAAAAAAAGTAGCAGCCTTACAGAAACCATATTTGCTTATCAATTACCTTAACTAAAAATGTTGGGTATTGTAAGCAAAATTTTTTTGTTTTGCGTGAACAGACTTCGAAACAAAATATCACAAAATTGGAGTGTGGTTATTATGTCTTAAGGTACACGAAGGAAATAATGGCATACGTTAGTTTGTTAATGAACAATGTAAGTTGATGATGAGATATCTTAACTTTCTTTTATTCCATATCTGTGACATTATTTTTTAAGTTTGACAATATTAATCTTACGATTAACAGTTTAATGGAAAGAAGGCATACACTCGGGATGAATTAGACGAGGTTTATTTGGAGTAGGCTAATCCTTTTTCTGACATCCTTGTCGCATCAGCAAAATTGTTAGTATAAGTTTGAAACTGTAGATATAAGTTGTTACAATTTGTTGAAATTAAAATTGTAGTGTCAAACTATAATGGTTACTATTAAGGAATGTAGTGTAGATATTATGTATTTGATAACATAAGGTATTTTGATTGATTCTACATAGACTGGTTTACTGGCTTTGGGTTAAAGTGTTGCGGGGTATATGGTTGGAGTTAGATTACTGTTGGAAGATGGTGGGTTGTTGGGTATAGGATGGAATGTTGCGGGGTATGTGGCTGGATTAAAGTGTTGTTGGAAGATGGTATTGGTGCTGGAAGTCTTGTTATTAGAATACTTAACATTAATTTTTGGAAGTTTTGTTTGGTAACTTGGCTTGGTGGCTGGAATTTTAATTGCTTTTCAGGGAGCATGATTGGAATTTAACTGTTATTTTATACTTTGGGATTTTTTTCAATTTAGGATGTTTTATTCTGTATTAGTAGCGATCACATTGAATACTAGTTATATTTCTTTTGAAATTAATCTGTTGGATTGAATAGATGTTAATTAATATTAATTGTTTTTTTTTTAATTTTTTTTATGATATTCGTTTTATTAATTAATTAAGTTTGTAAACAAGAATTCATCAACAAATTATAATTATAATATAATTTTTTTAAAAAATCAGGATTTTGTGATGGGAAATAGCCATCATACATTATGTCATAAGTCATAAATAATTTCCGGCCAAAATTGATTGAATAATAAATTTACAAATGATAATTCAATTTTTAGTTTTTTTTTTTAAAAAAAAGGTGCTTAAATTTAAATAAGATTAATTATTGTTTTGATATTAAAATATTGTATGACAGATATATGACTGTAAAAAATTATTATGAATTTATGACTGAAAATATTTTTGTTATAAATTGATTACAATGACATAGACGATGGATAAACTATTTGTCATACACTCCTTCTTATGATAGTTATTTTCTGCCATTTATTGCATGTTTAATGTTTTTTTACAGTGGATCTCAAGGCTTGAGTCAGGAGCACATAGTTTATTATTTAAAAAAAAAAAAATCTGTCAAGCAAATGATAGTCTAAGCAAAACCCTGTAGCAATGTCTTTTAATAAAAGAGCAAAGAAAGGGTTAGTAGTATGTAACTCTTGAAATGTGTCAAATCCAAGGGCTTGATTATGCATTCATGTCATTAAGGAAGATTGTCAACTAAGTGCATCTATTACCATGTCGGTTTCATCGGAAGTATGCTTTGCTACAAAAGTAAACTGTTGAAAGAATATTATTCACATAGCGTGTCGATGAGAAAACAATGTATAAAACAAAGTTTTTATGAATTAGATAATGACGCCAATGTTTTATTGCTTTGACCAGTATTTAAACATATCATAAGTGTAGTAACGTGCCTTTGCTCCGTTCAACTTCTTGTTGAAATAAGCTATAAGTTTACTCTACTAACTAAGAACAATTCCAACCTAGTTTGGATACATCACAATGTAACTCAAAAGTAAAAGAAAAATATGTTAGGGCAAGTACTGGACAGTAATCAACTTCTTTTTTATAATTTCAAATGCCTTAGTAGTTACTTCTGCCCAAAAGAATTATCTTGTTCTCATGCAATATATGATTGGTGCCATAATTGCACTGAATGATGAATAAATCACCTGTAAAAAGATGCAAACCCATGGAAAATTTTGATGGTAAATAAAGTATGAAATTCTAAGGTGTAACCCAAGAGGGAGGAAGGGGTGAATTGAGTATTTTATGAAGTCTATAAATTTTAGATACAACTTCAATTCAAATTAATTCAAGCATAAATAAATAAAATAATAGAATTTTTATGTGATTCGGCAAACTCCGCCTACGTCTATACCTCCAAGTTAACTACACTTGAGGATTTTACTATCAAGCCTCCCAAGGTTTCAATTTCTTACAATTGACTTTCAATATGTCAATAAACCTTTACAATGGTGTTGTACTCACACACACCTTTCTCAAGTGCATCCCAACCTTATAATTTTACAATATTTTCAATCTTGATAAAAAATTCAAGTATTACAACAAAACTCTCAAATAAAGTAGATATATAAATGGTAGTACAAGTATAACTCAGTGTATATGTATTAGCAAAATAAAAACTCAAGAGTAGTTGTATGCTCAAGATAAATGATAATGATAACCGAGAAGTGAAAAAAAATTGAGTTTGAATAAAGTTTATATAGTATGGGTTGTCAACTAGCCATTATCCACTTTTCTGAAAAATAGTTGGTTACCCACTTGTATTATAAACTTATGTAACCGTTAAGGGATCTTTTCAAAACCTACATGCAATTAGTTAGCTGCTAACATGTAATCGGCTAGCCGCTAACTCTTTGGAATTGAAAAACTAAAATGCATCATAAGCGGTTAGCTGTTTACTGGTAATCGGTTAGCCACTATATTTTTGGAATGTGTATTTCAAACTTTGTGAATAATCGGCTAATTGCTTGAAAGAGTCGGTTGACCGCTAACTCTTTATAATCTGTAATTCAGAATTTTTGTGCATCCGATTTGTTGCTAACAAGCATTCGACTAGTCGCTAATTATTTGGAATTTATTCTCAATTTTTTTAAATTAAATTTTGACTTAAAAATACTTCTTGAAATTATACTGTGGCCCAATTTACTTAGATTCATTTTAAAAAGATTATTTTCAAAGTTTGAAAATAAATTTATGAGCTACAAAGATTCAAACATTTTTATTTTAGTCGTTGACCCTTAAAATACTTGTTTTGATGAAATCATTTACTTTAAAACCTTAAGCCTTTTTTTTTATGAAAAGTAATGATTTGTTTATGATTTAAAAAGAAAATATCTTGAGCTTTTAAATTATTGAAACACACATAAACTAAATTATAAAAATTACACAAATTAGTACCCATTTATGAATATTATTCGAGTAGTCATTTGTCTACGGTTTAGCTTGATTCCACTTGCACACACTTTGCCTTTTGAAACATGTATAAGCTAGTAAGATATAAAATGTCTGAATTGCCATTTTTGCATGTTGTTTGTAATCATCAAAATAAATGATTATATAGCCTTTTAGGCCAACAATCTTCTACTTTTTGATGATGACAAATACATGTATTTGACATCACTACTTCCCCTAAGTAGTATACATGGCCCAAAATAGTTATGAAAATATTTTAAAAACTCCCCCTCAATACCTAAACACAAGCTCCTTCTGAGAAGTATACCAGATAGTATTCTACTCAAAATACATGCATGCACATAGATAGATTTCCTCCCTCTCCATCATAAAAAAAAAAAGCATGTAAATGAGAGTTAGAATTCTAAAAAATTCGACAACAATTCTCATAAAACACAAGCATAACAAAAACATAAGTCTAGAATCCTGTTAAAAAGCACTCCCAAATATCATTTCCAAATACTCACATACTCCAAATGTTGATCTACACCACATCAACATACATCAATTCCAAAATAAAAAAAGCACTCCTAAATATCATTTCCAAATACTCACATACTCCAAATATTAATCCCAACCACATCAACACACATTAATTCCAAAAGAAAAATAAATCATTTCCAATATACATCCAGGATGTATATGTAGAATAACTAAAAGCAATTTATCCAGAAGCAGCCATAATAATATGTCATGAACACATCCATAATAAGAATCCATAAGAATTAGAAAATCCAAAAGATATCATATAACAATGAAAATAATAAAAGTATAGATAAAAGTAAGTGTCAGCACAAAGAGCATAGGAGAATGGTAGACACAAAAATCATTGAGGGGCTAAGGTGGCTGAGAAAAAGAGCTGTTGTCCATACAGAATCTGCTGCTGTTGAGTAAAGAGGTGTTGTTGCACTTCAAAGATCTGTTGCTAGTGAGACTGGAATTCAGCGAACTAGAGGGATACAAAATCAACCATAGACATCAATTGCTGTATAGGATCCGTAACCGAAGAGGATGAAAGAGCATTAATAGAAGAGATAGGGGTAGAAGGAGGATTAGAAGAGAACGAGGAACTTCTTGCAGGTAAATGGTGAGATCAAGAAGAAGATGGGGTGGTGTAACATCATTAATAAATTGGTCATCTGTATGAGCCATCTCAGTGGTTTGTTTTCCAATCTTCTATTTTTCACCCATTGTTCATAATTAACATCCTACTCGAAACATAGGCTGGTGATAATCTCCTCTTCCAGTTCCATAGTGTCATCTAGAGGAGGGTCAGTGATAGGGACATTAAAATGCTTAGGAATTTGAGTAATGCTACCGTAGGGGAGAGAACAGCTTTTACTATCAGGTGCGCGAAGCATATGCTGAATAATTATATACCCCACATCTAAAAGCCTACTTGTGATAATACTATCCAATAAGCAAACATCTAAATGGGTGAACTCATTAAAATGACCCGTTGTAGGACTAATGAAGTGATGAAGGATGCTATGTAGAACACGAACATGGAGAAGTAACACTTGAGCTTTGAATAAAGCATTACCGAAGAATTTTGATAAATAGAATCTTCTATTTATATTCCGCATGATATCCACAATATTATATTAAGCATGAAAGGTAAAAGCATGGAATCTTTCATTTAGAAGCCTAAGGATCTTATTTAGTTCTGCGACATCAAATTCAATTTCAACCCCACCCATATTAGTGAAAATCATGTTCCCAATAGTTGAAGAAAGTATCATATTCGAATTGAACACTTTGACTAAACCAGGATAAATAGGTTCCCTAAGAGTCAATAAGTGTTTCAAACCCATATGTACTACTAATTCCCTAAGAGATTAATTATTAAGTTCTAAATGATTTAAAAATTGTAATTTAACATAAAAAGAGAGAATGATTGAACTGGTCATGAATTGCAAGGAATAGCGTCTTCATAATTGTGGAGTAGAGAAATGTGAAGCGAAGAAATCTAAAGCATCCTCCTTGAGTTCCTTTTGCTTGTGAGATGTCTTTTTACTCTTCACCATTTTCAGAAAAGCTAGAAATAAAGGTTAAGAGTTGTTGATAGAAAAAGAAAATATGAAGCTGATTAAAATGATCTAAAGGATGATTAAAAGCCGTCAATGGAGTCAATTTTGTGAAAGGAAGGCTTGAAAAAGGTGAAAATGAAGATTAAAGGAAGTGAGATACTAATTAAGGTTTCAAAATTAGGGATTGTTAAAAAACTTGATGACTTTGTGTTAAAGAAGATGAAATGATGAAGATTGAAGAGTGAAAAGTGATTTTTTATAGTGATTTTGTAAGAAATTTGGTGTAAAGTAATCAATTATTAGAGAGAAAGTTGAAAGAGGGAACGAGTGTAGAGAGTGAAATGAACGGTTGACCAGTTAGTACAGGGAAAGAAGGAAATGAATAAGGTTCCAAAATCGAAACTGGTTAGCCGCTTGCATACAAAAATTCCCAGAGACTTAGCAGTTGGATGCTAACTTATATTCGGCTAACTAGTAAGTCTCTACCTTAGAATATTATGTTTTGCCATTTTAATTGGCTAGCCGCATACATCAGGTGGTTAGCCTGTTCCCCTGATTCATGCACAATGTTGACTTTTGGCCAAATTTTGAACACTTTTAGAATAATTTATTAATTCCAAAAATTATTTCATATACGATTTTTTATGTTTTAAACATATCAAACATTTCATAATACAAAATTAAGAGATCATTAATCAATCAAATTCAAGCAAACATGCATATTTCGAACTAATAACAAAGGAACAACTTAATGAGAAAAAGTCATCATTCCAAGCTCATGACTAATTTTTTAAAACTGATTTCCACATAATGGTTTTGTAAAATGGTCAGCAAGCTACTTTTCAGTAGAAACAAATGTTAATGCAATATCACCTCTTTGAACATGATCACACAAGAAATGATACCTAATTTCAATATGCTTAGTTCTAGAATGTTGAATTAGATTTTTTGACAAATTTATAGCGCTAATTTTATCACATTTAATAGGAATATAATCTATTTTAATGCCATATTCTCTAAGAGTTTATTTCATCTATAATGGTTATGCACAACAACTTCTAGCTGCAATATATTATGCCTTAGTGGTAGAAAGTACAATTGAATTTTGTTTCTTTCTAAACCATGAGACTAAAGAGTGTCCTAGAAAGTGACATGTAACACTAGTACTTTTTCTATCAACGTTATATCCAGCAAAATCAGCATCCGAAAAGCATATTAAATCTATACGAGTGCTTGTCGAATACCAAAAACCTAAATCGATGGTTCTGCGAAAATAATAAAAAATTCTTTTTACAGAAAGCAAGAGAGACGCTTTAGGACAAGTTTGACATCTAACACATAAGCATACATTGAACATAATATTAAGTCTACTTGTAGTTAAGTAAAGAAGTGAACCGATCATACTTCTATATGTTTTGATATCAACTCTTTTGCCTTTTTCATCTTTATCCAACTTTAGTTATGCACTCATTAGAGTTTCCTTTATTTTTTATTCTTCAATACTAAATCTTTTGAGCATATCTCTTATCTATTTAGCTTGGTTGATGAAGATTCCTTCATTGTTTTACTTAATTTGAAGTCTGAGGAAATACTTTAGCTCACCCATCATACTCATTTCAAATTCTTTGCTCAGACACATTGAAAACTCCTTACACAAAGACTCATTAATAGATATAAATATGATGTCATCAACATATATTTGAACAATTAATATATCTTCAACTTTATACTTAACAAACAAAGTGGTATCAACTTTTTCTATTGAAAAATCATTTTTCAAAAGAATTTACTAAGTCTATCATAAGAATGATACGAACCCTGCTAAGAACTGACGAGACCTTAAACAAATTAGGCTCCAAGATCGTTTCTAATTTCAGTAATTGAATGGAATTGCGACCCATTGCTTAATGAAGCAAGAACCTTAGTATGTGAGGACGCCACAATCAGTTATGGATGGTCTGATTGATAAGTCAAGGATTGAATGCCACGGAAAATCCGATAAGTTCAAAGAGTTCGTTTAGGAACTAAAGAGAATTATACTCTCAAGTAAATTGCATAAAAAAACTTCTTCTTTTTCTTTTATTGAATACGAATATATATATATATATATATAAGTTACAAGAAATCCTAATCAGAAACAAATTCCTAATCTAATTGAAATAAGAAAAGAATCTAAATAAATCAGAATCCTAATCTAATAAAAAAAGGAAAGAATCCTTAATAAATCAGGATCTTAATCTAAAAAAAAAAGGAAAGAATTCTTAATAAATTAGGATCTTAATTTAATAAAAAAGAAAGAATCCTAAATGACTAAATAAAAATCAAAATAGCTGATTTGTTACCTCTTTTAAAAATGGAAACACTATCTACAAAGATAGTGGGATATCTTTCATCCTTGTACCGATTTCATAGATTTGATTGCTCATAAAATTCAAGAGCTTGAATTATGCATTGATTGATCTGAATATCTTGTGAGATTGCTTCAATAGGTCTCCATGAATTGGATTGATCCTAAGTTGCTTGAGTCAGCCCATTAAGTGCTTCTTTGAATTTCTTTGCACGAGCTCTTGTAACGGGTCCGATGAAAACTTGTATAGGATCTGAATGTGCCTTGCTCCACGTGCTTGTGCCATCCTTATACATAATCTCATCATTCCCCTCCTCTTGAAGATGATTTATCCTTAAATCTTCACCTACGTCAAAAGGACTTAAATAAAAAACATTAATTGTAGCACTTACATTGTACTCATCAGACAAATCCAACTTGTATGCATTGTCATTATTCTATTCCAAGACTTAGAAAAGTCCATCCCTCGAGGTAGTAACTTGGATTTGCTTTGTTTTGAAAATTGTTCCTTACGCATATGTAACCACACCCAATCGTCGGGCTCAAACATTAGCTTGTGTCACCCTTTTTCCATCAACTCATTAACTAGTCTTTGAATCTCCTTTGTTTTCTCTAGGTTTCTCCTATAGGCTGGTCGGTTTGGAATGGTTGCACCAGGCACGAAATCAATTTGATGCTCGATCCCTCGGATTGGAGGTAATCCATATGGCGTATCCTCAGAAAAGACATCCTGATAATCTTGCAAAAGTGAAACAATAGAACTAGGTAAGATAAGGTTAAGCTCGTTAGTGTTCAGAAATGTCTCTTTGTACAGAAGTACAATCATTGGCTAATTTGAAAACAATGCTATTTTTATCTCACTTGCTCTTGTATAAAAATTCTTTTGTTTTCTCTCAACTGCCTCATTTTCTTTTCTTTTTCCCTCTCACTTTGCTCAGTATCTCTCTGATTTTCACTCTCTTTTTCTTTCTTTTTCTTTCGCTCGCTCTCTCTT
The DNA here is from genome assembly GCA_025617385.1 of Murraya koenigii. Classification (NCBI taxonomy): domain Eukaryota; kingdom Viridiplantae; phylum Streptophyta; class Magnoliopsida; order Sapindales; family Rutaceae; genus Murraya; species Murraya koenigii. The sequence continues at coordinate 14,089,489 of CM046814.1, forward strand.
TGTAAGCTTATTTAGTCTTTATAAACTTGTTTCGGTGTTAATGGGGCAAGAGTGATCTTGCATTGATTAAACTCAAACAAGTACTTGTTGGTAAAACCATCATGCTTCACACGTCTATTGAATTGCCAAGGACGCCCAAGTAATAAGTGTCCAACTTACATTGGTACTACATCACATATTACTTTATCTTCATATTTACTGATCTTAAAAGACACTAGTACTTGTTTGCTCACTTTCACCTCGCCACTGTCATTTAACCACTGTAGTTTATGTGGCTGTGGATGTTTAAATGTTGGAAGCCCTAGCTTCTCTACCATGATAGTATTAGCAACATTGGTACAACTTTCTCTATCAATAATCATACTACATACGTTTTCCTTAACATAGCACCTAGTATGAAAGATGTTTTCCCATTGCACTGTTTTATCTTCTTTTACTTGCACACTCAAAGCTCTCCTAGCTACTAAAGTTATTTCATCAGGGACTGCATACTCTTCATCTTCAACATCCTCCAATTGTGGCATCTTATTATCTTCTACCTCATCATCAGTTACAATCTCACCATTATCTTGTAACACCATAACTCTCTTATTCACACATTCACTGGCTATGTGTCCCCTGCCATGACATTTAAAACACTTAATATCACGATTCCTAATAGTGGGTGTCACATTGTTACCTTGTGAATTAGGCCTGGAGGGCTCGGATCTTGATTTAGGTGCAGTAGATGTTTGTGGCCTCTCGTCTCGCTTTACATAGTTCGGCTGCTTACATGGAGTGGAACTCAAGCTTAGGGTTGCACGGGTGTTATCCTTCCTTTTGAGTTGCTGCTTAATCTTGATGACCTTGTGGACCATCTCCTCAATCTTTACATAATGTTGCAACTCAACCATATTTGCAATCTCCTGGTTAAGACCATTCATTAATCGTACCATGATAGTTTTCTATCTTCCTCTACATTTGCTCTAATCATGGCAACCTCCATTTCTTTATAGTAATCCTCCAAGCTTCGGCTACCCTAGGTAAGACTTTGCAATTTTTGGAATAAGCCTAGGTAGTAGTGGCCAGGTACAAATCGTCTTCTCATCAATGTCTTCATTTCATTCCACGTTTCAATAGGACTTTTTTCATTCTGTCTTTTAGTTATAACAAGCTCCCACCAAGTAATAGCATAATCAGAAAACTCAATCATAGCCAATTTTAGTTTTTTTACCTTAGAATAGTTGTAACAATCAAATACAAACTTTACCTTCTTCTCTCATTCAAGGTATGCTTCAGGATGAGATTTTCCTTTAAAAAATAGAATTTTCATTTTTATACCACTCACACCATTATCTCGATACCTAGCTCTTCTATGATTACCTACTGAATACTCCCTTTCACCATACTCTTCCCTATAGTCGTCATCAACCACTTTCTAGCTGGAACTCTCTCCCTTCTATGTGTTCTAATCCAGCCCTCATCAATCATCTCATCTCCCCCATCAAGGCTTGAATTTAAAAATTTTGAATAGTTGGTTGTTGATCCTCTACATTTGCGCATCGTTCTTCGTCTTCAGACATAGTTGAAATCTACAAAAAGATATTAGAAATAATGTAGAAAGGACCTCACTTCACTCCCTTACGTGTTTCACTCAAAAGAATGCTTCACTCAATTTCACTCGTGTTTCACTTAAATTTATTGGCTTTTACCCTCTAATACGCTCACACTCTCTTGCCTTTTTCTACTCGTAATAATTTTCTTTTAATTCTTATAAAACTAATCAAACTAATATCAAGATTCCAGCAGTAATTCTAAAGATTATATCAAAGTGATTTGGGTTTTAAGGGCGAGAACACAACGAACACATATGAGTAGGATTTAGAAACACAAAATAATAATATTTTGAGACTAAATTTTCACACAATGAAAAATTATACTTGGATTATATAAGACACCAATAATGAAAATTAAAAGATTTTTTTTTTACTATTTTTTTTTTGCGTTGCTCTTTTTTTTAACACTTAATAACTGAAAATTAAAGGAATTTAGAGTAAGGAATTGGAAAAATTTACAGATTTAAGGAAATAAATCACAAGGATGCAAAATTAATAAACCCTAAATACTGTTCATGATGCATTGTTCATGCGATATTGTTCATATGGCACTATTTACAGATTTTTTTTTTAATTGAAATAAACAAGACACAAAAATTAAATAAGGATAGGCAAAACCTAATTAGAACTTTTGCTCTGATATCAATTGATATGAACCTGCCAAGAACTGATAAGACCTTAATTAAATTAGGCTTCAAGATCATTTCTAATTTCAAGAATTGAATGGAACCGCGACCTATTGCTTAATGAAGCAAGAACTTTGGTATGTGAGGACGCCACAATCAGATATAGATAGTCTGATTGATAAGTCAAGAGTTGAACACTACGAAAAATCTGATAAGTTCAAATAGTTCGTTTAAGAACTAAAGAGAATTATACTCTCAAGTAAATTGCGTGAAAAACTTCTTCTTTTTCTCTTATTGAATGCGAATATATATATATATAAGTTACAAGAAATACGAATTAGAAACAAATTCCTAATCCAATTGAAATAAGAAAAGAATCCTTAATAAATCAAGATCTTAATCTAATAAAAAAAAGTAAATAATCCTTAATAAATCATGATCTTAATGTAATAAAAAAGAAAGAATCTTAAATGACTAAATAAAAATCAAAATAACTGATCTGTTGCCTCTTTTAAAAATAGAAACAATATCAAAAAAGGATAGTGGCATATCTTTCATCTTAATGCGCCGATTTCATAGATTTGATTGCTCATAAAATTGAAGAGCTTGAATCATGCATTGATTGGACTGAATATCTTGTGAGATTTCTTTAATAGACCTCTATAAATTGGATTGATTACAAGTTACTTGAATCAGCCCATTAAGTGCTTCTTTAAATTTCTTTGCATGAGCTCTTGGAGCTTGTATAGGATCTGAATATGCCTTACTCCACGTGCTTGTGCCATCTTTATGCATAATCTCATCAACCATGCTCTAGATGCTTGCTTCAAACCATATAAAACTTTATACAATTTATACACATGGTTAGGAAATTTTTTATTTTCAAGACCGGGGGTTTGTTACACATACGCCTATTCCATTATAAAATCATTAGAAAAGTATTTTTGACATCTATTTGATATAAAATGAAATCTTTATGACATGCAAATAGTAATAATATTATAATAAACTCTAGTCTAGGTAGTAGAGCAAAGGTTTCATCAAAATCAATACCTTCTTCTTTGTTATATCTTTGAGCCACTAATTTAGACTTATTTCTTAACCATTCCAGACTCATTCATTTTTATTTCTAAACACTTATTTGGATCCAATAATAGATTGGTGTTCAGATTTTAGGACTAATTCCTACACATTATTTCTCTTAAATCGATTTAACTCCTCTTGCATTGCCATAATCTAAGATTTATCATTTTTAGTATTCAAAAAGGATTTTGGTTCTATCTAAGATATAAAATGCAGTGTGCTCACATGTATTTTTAACAGGGATCTAGTAGTAATGCCACATGAGGGATCCCCAAATATTAAGTCTTTTGGATGAGAAGACACATACCTCTACTACTTGGAAAGTATTTGAGAAATACCGGTGTTTTGTTCTAAGTTGAGTTGTTCTTATTGTTTCCCATCATAAGAATCTTCTTGCTTGTTTGCAGCTGATTCTTTATGAGGCTGCTCTTTATTCTCTTTTGTTGTTCCTGCATCATTATCATCAACTAGAACTTTCTCTGAGATTGAGGAATTAGACTCATCAAATGTAACATGCATTGATTCTTTTACAACCAAAGTTCTTTTGTTGTAAACTCAAGCAAAAACTTGAATTTACATGGCCAAGAAAGATACTAACATTAGATTTAGATCAAATTTTCCTAAATTTTCTTTTCTGTTTAAAATGAAACATTTACAACAAAGAATTTTGAAATAGCTGATTTTAGATTTTCTATCTTTCCAAAGCTCATAGGGAGTTTTGTTAAGCAATGGCCTAATTAACACATGATTTAAAATATAGCATGCAGTGTTAATACCTTCAACCCAAAAATATTTTGGCAAGGAGTTCTCATTGAGCATGGTCCTAGCCATTTCCTGAATTGTTCTATTTTTTCTCTCAACTCCATTTGTTGTGGAGTCCTAGGTGATGGAAACTAATGTTCAATGCCTAGATCATTACAAAAACATTCACAAGCATGATTTTCAAAATCCTTACCATGATCACTTCTAATGCATGAAATGATATATCTTTTTTTATTTTGAAATCTTCTAAAAAAATTTTAAACGCATCAAAAGTATAACCTTTACTAGTTAAAAACAATACCAAAGTAAATGTTAAAAAATAATCAACAGTCATAAAAGCATAATATTTACCACTTAGGCTTACATATCTAGATGGTCTAAATAAATCTATATGAATGAGTTGAAGATGTTTTGAAGTAGAAATATGAATTTTGTCTTTGAATAAATTTTGACTTGTTTTTCAAGTTAACATGCATCACATACTCTATCTTTTTTAAAGCCAATTATTAGGAGACTTTTTACTAAATTATTTTTGGAAATCTTTGAAATTAAATCCATGCTTGTATGTCCTAGTCTTCTATGTCATAATCAACTATTATAATGTAATGTAGAAAGACATTTATCATGAATGGATGCTCATTCTATATCAATAGTATAAACACTGCCACATCTATTACCGACAAACAAAATTTTGATATCACATGCATTCTCAATAACATATATTAACTTATTAAAAATGACTCTATAGCCTTTATTGCATAATTGACTGATACTAATAAAGTTGTTTTTTCAAGTTTTCAACCAAGCACACATTTTCAATAAGAGTAGAATAAGCTTTTCCGACATTACCAATTCCAAGAATCTTCCTTTGTTAATTGTCTCCAAAAGAAATATCTCCACCATTTTCGATTTTTGGAAAACTTGAAAGCCAAGAATAATTGCCTGTCATGTGTCTTGAGCATCCATTATTCGGTACTATTTATTCCTGTTGAACAAAAAATCTCAAGTGTTAGGTACCCAAATTTTCTTATGTTCTTGAGTATTAGCAATGGTTCCTTTTGGAACCCAAGTACATTTAACTCTTTAATATACATTTCTTTTAACTAGACATATATACTTCATATGACTATTTTGATTGTAATAATGGCACATAACTTGATCATTACTAAAGGTACTCTTCACAAAGTAATTTTTATAATACTTTGTTTCAAATATGGTTTATAGCCAATACCTCTCTTATCAAACACACATTTTTATGAAAAAAAGTAAGTTATCTAACATCTTTTACCCATTTGTGAATTTTAAGACAACATCACTAAGTTCATTATTCATTTTCTTGAGCATCTCATTTTCCTTTTTCAAATCATCTACATGCTCATGTGATGTACTAGATTTCTCATTTGATAAAGCAATTCTATTATGCAGTGATTTGTTCTCAAATTCTATGCATGTAAACTTAGCACATAAAGATTCATTTTCATTAGTAAGCTCTACCATTTTCTTTTTAAGGCATGCATTCTTTTTACCAATTGTCATCCAATCATCATGCAATTCCTTAAAATCATCATATAATTCATCATAGGTAGGATCATTCACCTCATCAAGTTCATCAAATGTTCATCTCTAAATGCCATGAGAGCTAAGTTTGACATTTTTTGACGTTCTTCGTCATCACTTGACTCGTCATCACTATCATCTCATGTAGCCACCATGGGCTTTTTCTTGAGCTTGTTAAGAGAGGACATTTTGATCTAATGTGTCTAGGCTTCTTGTATTTATAGCAAATGATTGCCTCTTTCTTCTTTTTTTTTGATTCTTGGCGTTTCTAAATTTTCTTTACTAGTTAGTTTTCTTAAAGAATTTCCATCTCTTCATAATCTAGCTCGCTTTCCTCATCACTCATATGTTTTGAAGTTTTGATAGCAATGTTTTTCTTCTTCTTCTCTTCATTTCTTTTTTCAACTGCCAAATCCTCCTCATAAGAAATAAGAGAACCAATCAAATCAATAATAAGTAAGGTATTTAAATATTTAGCTTCCTCTATGGCAGTTCTCTTAAGTCTCCATTTAGTTGCTAATGACCTAATGATTTTCTTAATATTTTCGCTATTTGAAAATATTTTTCGTAAGGCTCTAAATGTGTTCACAATGTCTGTAAACTAAGTGTACATGGAATAAATACTTTCATTTTGTTCCATTCATAATAATTCATATTATCTAGTGTATCTACTAATCTTATACTCTTTAATTTGGTTTTTCCTCTCATAGAAAACTTCAAGTTTGTTCCAAATTTTCTGTGCACTCTTACAACTAGACACTCTACGGAATTCTTTTTTGTCAAGAGCACAAAATATAGCATTCATACCTATTGAGTTTAGAGACAAATTTTCCTTTTCTTCCCCACTCTATTGACTCGATGATTTAAGGATATCTTTCCCTTTATCATTCTTTATAACGGGTATGAATGGACCATTATTAACAATTTTTGAGATTTCATAATTTAAGGCATATAAATAAATTATTATCCTAGTTTTTCAATATAGGTAATCATTACTATAAAAACTAGCGGTCTAGTGGTGAATTGACTTTTCTTAAATGTGGAATCATTTTGGGTTATCATATATCTTTAACTTTAGAGGGTTAAGTCTACACAAGAGCACCTCGCTCTGGTACTAATTGAAATTCCAAAGTGTAACCCAAGAGAGGGGGTGAATTGAGTATTTTATAGAGTCTACAAATTTTTGACACAACTTTATTCAAATTAATTAAATTTAGCAATTTGATAAATGTAAATTCAAGCAAGAACTAAATAAAAAAGTAGGATAAAGAGAAAGTAAACTCGAGAGTTTTTATGTGGTTCGGTAAACTTTGCCTATGTTCATGCCTCCAAGCTAACTACTCTTGAAGATTTCACTATCAAGCCTCCCAAGGCTTCAACATCTTATAACTGACTTCCAAGGTGTCAATAAACCTTTACAATGGTGTTGTACTCATACAAACCTTTCCTAAGTGTTTCCCATACTTATAAGTTTATAATCTTGATAACATATCTAAGTATTACAACAAAACTCTCACATAGAGTAGATATATAAATGATAGAACAAGTATAACCCAATATATGTGTATTAGCAAAATGAAAGCTCAAGAGTAGTTGTATGCTCAAGATAAATGATAATGATAATTGAGAAGCAAAAGAAAAATGAGTTTGAATAGAGTTTATATAGTATAAGCTGTCAAACTAGCAATTATACATGTTTCTGGAAAAGAGTCGATTAGCCACTTGTATTAACCAGTTAGCCGCTTATGTGATCGTTAGAGATATTTTCAAAATTTGCACGTAACTGGTTAGCCCCCAACTCTCTAGAATTAAAAAATTAAAATACATCACAAGCGGTTAGCCGCTTACTGGTAATCGGTTATCTGCTATGTTTCAGGAATGTGTATTTCAAACTTTGAGAATAATCAATTAACTACTTGAAAGAGCCAGTTGACTGCAGACTCTCTAGAATCTGTAATTCAAAATTTTTATGCATCCGGTTAACTGCTAACAAGCATCCGACTAGCTGCTAACTCTATGTAATTGATTCGCAATTTTTTTGAAATTAAAGTTAAAAATACTTTTTAAAATTATATTATGGCCTAATCTATTTAAATTCATTTTAAAGAGATCATTTTCTAAAGTTTGAAAATAAACTTATGAGCTACAAAGATTCAAACATTTTCATTTTAGTCATTAACCCTTAAAATACTTGTTTTGATGAAATCATTTACTTTAAAACCTTAAACCTTTTTGTTTATGAAAAGTAATGATTTGTTGATAATTTAAAAAGAAAATATCTTAGGCTTTTAAGTTATTGAATGACACATACAACACATTATAAAATTACACAAATTAGTACCCATTTATAAATATTCTTTGAGTGGTCATTTGTCTATGGTCTAGCTTGATTCCACTTACATACACTTTGCATTTCGAAACATGTATGAGCTAGTGAGATATGAAATGTGTGAATTGCCATTTTTGCATGTTGTTTGTAATCATCAAAATCAAGGATTATATAACCTTTTAGGCCAACAAAGTAGTTAGTTATGTCTAATTTTTAATAGTATCTATTTTTGATTGACCAACAAATATACCATCTTTGTCACCAAATATCCTAAAAATAATACCTTTTTTGTCAAGAAAATATAATTGTCATTGTAGTGTATAAACTTACTATCCCTAAAGCTGAAAGTACTTCCTTTAAATATTGCAAATGCAATTTGTTGCTGGTACTATATATAAGTATATCATCAAAATAAACAACCACAAATTTTCTAATGATGAAGAACTTGATTCATAACTCACACGAAAGTATCCAGAGCATTAGATAAGCCAAATGGCATTACTAAGCACTCGTATAACCCTCCGAATTTTTAAAGGTTGTTTTCCATTCATCCCAAGCCGTATCTAATAGTAACCAATATTCAAATCAAGTTTTGCAAAATCTATTGCTCCACTGATGTGATCTAATTTAATAAGTCACCGAATCGAGGGATTGGAAAATGATGCCAAACAATAATTTTATTGATAGCTTGACTATCCCCACTCATTTTCCAAGACCTATCTTTCTTTGGAGTAAATAAAATAGGGATTGCATAAGGACTAAGACTTTCACGAATGAATCTCCAAACCCTAAACCTTAAACCCCTTCCACTTGATGTCTTAATTCCTCATGTTTTGTAAGACTCGTATGATAATGAGGTCTATTTTGTAATATAGAACCTAGTACTAAATAAATTTGGTATTGTATATTACTAAGAAGTGGTAAACGTTATGGTAGCTTATTAGGGAGCAAATCTTCAAATTCCTCTAGTATAGTTGTCACAGCTTCAGCTACATTTGAACTATTGTGGCTTTCCTTTCCTAATAAAATACAAACCCTCTTTGCCTTTGTTAAAACATCTACAAACTGCTTCTTGCTTAATAAAGAATTACCCAACTTTTGTTTGAGAGTGATCTCTTAATTAGGAAAAGAATAATCTTAATGTTGTTAAACATAAAGCTACTATAAGTAATTCTTTTTCCATCATAGGCCACGTTTTAATCATATTGACATTGTTTACCCAGTAATAGATGACAAGCATCTATAGCCATAATGTCACATCAAAATTAGTTTTTATAGACTGATCCAATAGATAAAAAAACTAAGCAACATTTAGATACTGTTATTTGATTCCCTTTATTCAGCCAAGTGATTTTGTACGGAGTTTGATGATGTTCAGTATTTAAGTTTAGTTTACTTACATGTCTTTGCCTTGTCCTTTAGAGGGGAAAAGTGCTCAATTTACTATCAACATTAACTCTTTATCACTATGTTCTTTAATGAATTGTGCACTGCTAGTACTGTCAAAATTTAGCTCTTCATTTCCTTCCTTTTGGTGCTATTCACTGTCCTCAGTGCCTACGAATAAGCCTTCACCATGCTTTCCTCACTTTTTATAGTTTGTCATTTGGTGCCCATTTTCCCTGTAGTTTAAGCAGCATAATCTTGAGCCTGACCATTAGGTCTTGCTACTTTAACCACTTTCACTAAGTTTACTAGTATTATTTAGAGGATCTAAAGGTGAAATTTCAAAATTAGGAAGTTGGTTAGAATTATTACAAACAACATTTTGAAAACCCTAAAAGTTAAAGTCACTAGTAAGACGACTATTGGTATGCTTCTGCGATAGAGTATAGATCAACTAAATTTAATTGGTCTTGAAATTGTGATCATTGGCCTAAATGTAACGGAAAACCAATTGTTCTTCTGTCTCTATTAAGTTATTGCATGCTACAAACTAATGAAATTCTATGGTGTAATCATTTACTGACCCGTTACATTGTCTCAGATTCTATAATTATTAGTATAACAGTGTAGCATAATTGTGAGGTAAGAATGCACCTCACAAGTGCTTCCTCAACTTTTCCCATGAGCCAATCTTCCTTTTGCCTTTGCCGTATACTTCTTAATTCTGTTTATTGCCATCAAGCTGCAACCCTTCTATGAAATCTAGTTGTACCAAGCAAGAATAATTTATTACCGGGAAATTTTTTATATTCAATCCTATAATTCTTCTAATTGGCCACTTCCTTGGAATTCAGAAATTGCAATTCTCAACTCAGATTCCTATCTTCCATCGTTAGTAAATTTAGTTCTATATTGATGTCTAGAGAATGAATTAGTGAAGCTTTCACTTGATTTATCTTCGTGTTTGGGTGTATGATGACATTCGGTGAGTTAGTCTACCATTTGTGTGACTAACATATCAATCATGGTAGCCATGCTAGCCATGACATTATCTTGAGGAACATCATCCTAGTTATAAGTTACTACATAAGGGTTTTTCTTGAAGGCATTTTCCTAATATGGTAAGGTTAACTAAAATTTGTAAGAGAAGGTGGGTTTTAAAAGAGTTTGGGCTAAATTAAAAATTGAGTAAATTTATTAGGTGAAATGGTAGTTAAGAAAAGTTTAGGTTACCCGTGACGATGGTTAAAAATCAAGGAATGAGGGATGGGTAGATCTGAAACATTTAGGGTCGGTGAGTATAATAGTGGAGGGTGGGTTTGTCCAAAAAGGCGATGGTTGGGTCAAAATTTTAGAACAAGTGGCGAGGTTTGTGTTTGCTTCGATTACAATGATTGACGTGTTGATCAACAATGGTGAATCGTTAGGGAAGTTATGCTAGTGAAGAGGATTTGATTAGTGGTGCTGGTGTTGGACAAATCAAGGCGGAAGTCGGTGAACGATGTGGCTCAAATCATGCCTTTGATGGTTGTTTTTTATTGATCTGTGGCTAATTCTGATGGTGGTGGAGATTGACAAAGACGGAATGAAAATTTGATGCCAATGACTGTAGATGGCTGCTGACACAGAGGCTCGAATTCTTATTTTTGGAAACTAAATGAGATTCGGGAATTAAAAAAGAAAGGAAAGATAGGTGTTGTGGACAGTTAAGAACCAAACTTTCAAATCTGATACCGAATTGATGCAGCAAAAGTTTAATATTTTAATATTTTATTGATTATTGAGAATGTCAAAATAATGAAATAGTCTAAATTCAAGTAGATTTGAAAGAATATTGTAAATTTAGAGAGTTAAGACTCGTTAATTCCGTAAAATACTAAAAATTAATTAAACTCATAAACCCACCTAGAATTAAAAATATTATTGAACTCAAATTTGTCTTCAAAAACTACAAGAGAGACATTAGTAATTATCCTAAACCATAAAATAAAAGAAAAAAAATCCTAAACTATTAAGATAAAGAACAATATATTTTAGAGAATAAGAAAACTAATTTGAATAAGATAGAATCTGCATCAATAATCCATGGGATATCTTTCTTACAAAATTTAGAATATCTTATGGGCCCATGATAAGGTAATCCTAATACTCTTCAGAGCACTAAACATGGGATTAAGATAAAATTTGAAAAAAAATAACCCAATCCCCCCTTTTATTTTTCAATCAAATGCACACTTAGTGAATTGTTTAATATATGAGTGTGGCACTATGAACGTGGATTATTTTTGAAGCTTTGTAACAATTCTTAGTGTGATTTATTTTTCATAATTGTTATTATTTACATTTAAATTAATTAGTTTAATTAATTTAGGGAAATAATTCAACTACATCCTCAAAATATATCTAAATTTTCTTAACAAATGGTATGTATATTATATGCCTATAATTCTGATTTCTGAAGTCCAAGTTAGGTATGTTGAAATGTCTCACACGTATGTCCTACATTAACCATCTCACTAGTGGAAAACTCATCCTCAAGCTATGAATACAAAATATGGATAAATGAAAAACCTTCACGATACTTAAGTAAGCCAGCAATGTTAAAGGAATTCGGCAGCTGCAACACATAGGCACTATCGTTGATTTTCCCAAATACATATTTTCAGTGTCTGAAATTCAAAGAACAGAACATAAGTTTGAAAACAGTCGCGAACACACTTATCTTCTTAATTTGCGGGAAAAAAAGTTAGATGAGGATATTTAATGAGTGATATGACAAACTTAATTGATGATTGCAATATGCATAATTAGTTTTTAGCTTCTACTACCCGCAGATTGATTAGTTGGATAAAAAAGATAAGGTTTGAGTAATTTAATGGTATATAAGCTTGTTCCTTTTCAGTTTTCTATCTTTCATCAGGATGACAACTGCATGTTTCCATCCTATTAATACAGTTTTCTCTTACATCTTGATATTTGAATCAGCCTTACTAAACCATAAGACCGTGAATTATTTTAAACCATGAGTTATGGTTATCTATTGCTTCTTCTATGTTCTATGTTCGTACGTGGTTATAAGAAGCACTAATGATCAGGTAAACTCTCTATATTTTGAATTAAATATTCATTTAGTTGCGAATGGGCTACGAACCCATTAGGAGCCCATGCTCTCAATAATATTGAGATTATGAGTTGGAGTCATAACAATAGTTGCAACTCGCATTCTCCTCATAGTAGGATTTTCTCTCATCCAGTATTTTAGTGAGGGTCTATATTCAGGCTGCATCATAATATAATTATTACAGAGTGTCCTGATCTATTTCATAATAATATCATTAATATGTATATATATATATATATAAAATACTCGTTTAGTTTTTATATTTTAAAAAATATCTCTAAACACTCTCATTCCTAAATATGTGATGCTCATGCCTTTTTATTTTTTACTTCTACAATTATATCCTTGCAATAATATTCTTGGGGAAATTAATTAATTTATTTATAAAAAAGCTAATAAAAAAATTAACCCCAAAAGTAAAATAAAAATAAGTGTAATTTTTTTGGTTATTATGTTACTTTTAGGATTCATTTGGTAAATTAATTTTTTATAAATAATTATTAGCAAAATTACTGTAAATTTATCAAACATTGCTTTAAAATTACACGTAGTCGGGGTATTATTATAAAAGTAAAGGAAATGTAAGGACACAAGTGTTTCATATTCAACAGTAAGGGTATCTTGAACTATTTTTCTAAGTATAGGAACTAAAAGAACATTTAATCTAAAATATAAGGACTAAAAAAATATTTACTTACATAATCTAATGAATTATTGATTAGTCTATGCCTTTGTATAGCTTCTTCTAAGAGGAAGCATTCTTTGTATGAATATTCACTATAGCTCCTTCACAAACATCAAGAAAATGTAAATAATAGTAACTATACTTCCTGTTTTTCTCCTGAAGGTAATATTTCCTTTGCCTAAAAGGACTTTGTAGGCTGAGCAATCACTGCAAGAAAATGATGCTCTCGCCACGACTTTTTAGCCACGAAGCAAACTTTGTGGCCTATAATGACATTTAGCCACAAAAATATTGTATCGTTGCTAAATTTTGTGAGTGAAATTATAAATATTAAAGTAATCCATTTGCCACAAATAGTTTGTTGCTATATACTATTTTTAGCCATGAATATGAAGTTCGTTTCTAAAAGTTTGCACGCGCATTGAGAAATTATGCGCCTTGCAATTAGCCATGATATTAGTCACGAAAGTTTGTGACTAAAGATTACAGTTTTAGCTATGAAAATTTTTGTCACTGAACAATGTCATAGGCACGGAATGACTTTGTGCTAAATGTACTGGCTTTGGCCATGAATTCTTTCGTTGTTAAATAATTTTATCAGCCACGAAATCAAATCGTGGCTATATGTGTTGCATATAACCACAAAATATTTGTCACAAAAATGAAAATATAGGCAACAAATTTATTCATGGCCGTACAGTGCTTTAGCCATAAAAACTTGTAGCCAAAATACACTTGGTTCATTATCTTGAATTTATTCGTGCTTTTTGGTAATATTAAAAATATTATTTTTTTAATAATTACAACAAATTTACTATTAGGAAAGTGAAGGGTTACAAAGAGCTCCAAAATAAATATAATATGTTGATAGAATAAATATTGTCTAAAATTTTTGGGTAAATAAATTTTTATAACCTATTTACAACATATTCATAATATATTTCTAATAATTAAATTATTACCTTAGATAATGTTACTTATATAATACGTTGGGATAATATGAAATTATTACCTTAGATTGAGTTACTTATATAATTCATTGGGCTAATACGATATTATCACTTTAGATTGTGTTACTTATATAATATGCTAGGCTAATTAGTAATTATCTTAGATTATGTTAATTACTTATATATATATATAATTGGTTGGGCTAATTAATACTTGCATAGTTTAAGAAATTGAATTAATATTGTAAGATTGGTCTGTACACATATCCATATAACGATATACTTAATTTTATATACATATCAATAACGTTTGAACTTATTAATGTTGAATTCTACGTTTGTGTTAGCAATTGACATAAAAATAGTCATTAATTATTACTTTTCGTTGCCCACACTATACGTATATCAAAAGCAAAAACATACAGCTGTGAAAGAGAATTCATCTACAAGTAACAATCACTTCTATACAAATATATATCCCTTGTCAAGTGAACCCAAGAAATAATTTAATTGTGAAAAAGCATTAGCAAAATATTACACCCACAAATGTATACAAAATATCATTATTGTTAGTTTAACGAAAACAATAAATTTAAGTACCAATTCTTAAAAAATTACTAATTGTATAAATATAAATACAAAAAAATTATTTTTTTAATAATTAAGAAAATTTTATTAAATGACATATTTATGATAATGTTACTTTAAAAAATATTTGTTACTGAGGAGACAGATGTACTTTATTTATATAACATTAAGTAAATAACTTTATTTTATATAAAAAAAATATTTTGCTAACAAAAGTTTTTCAATAGGCACCTAAATAAAAGCAGCAATCTATTGTGCAAAAACTTTTACCCAATTTTTTAAAACCTAAGTTTCACTTAAATCTCTCACAAGTTGCTGAGAAAACTCTCCTCCCAAGTCAAGAACGAACCCTTCAATCTATCTCTGAATCCTCCCTCATCATCTAAAGCCAGTACAAACCCTTCTTTCTATTTTTGTGCCAATTTGATATCTGCTCCTCATTCCAATTTCAAACCCCAAGTCATTGAAAGTTCGATAATTTAATTATATGTGAAAGTCTTCAATTACTTTATTTAATTGATATTTTATCATAGTTCTATTTACCTATATAGTCATATGATATTTGATTTTGATGATAACAAACTACGTGTCATGGATAAAATAAAGAATGCAAGTATTTTATAATCTCACTAGCTTAGATAATATCATTATTATTATATTTCTTGTAAAGCTAGTATAAGTAAATGTATGCATAATTAGGCATTTAAAAGTTCAAGTTATTTTTCATGTCATTTTCATAATATAAAGGTTTTATATTTAAAGAAAATAATGATTTTATTAAATTAATTATTTTCAAATTTATGGACTAAAATGAAAAAGTTTTAAAAACTTGAAAATCCTAAACATAGATAATTTTGAATGGTTTTATAAAGTATTTAGGCCATAGTATAGTTCCTAAAATTTTTAGGGCAAAACTATGATTTTAGAAAGTTTTCACTATAGTGATACTGTAACAATTTTACTATAGCGAGTGGCTGACTAGATTCAACAAAATGGAAAAACTATTATTCAAGATGAGCTCTCTAGGATCAAACGGCTTATTGGATTCTCATAAGCTGGAAATTGGATATTTAAAATGTCAATTAAAAGCTCTAACGATAATATTAAACGGTAAGCTGTTTACTGTAAACTAAAAATCGGTTATGTGCCAATAACGGTTAGTTTTAAGCTCCTACTATAAAAATGCTCAATCAAATTGAAATTTTAACAATTTCAATAATTATCATTGAGCTTGCTACTGAGTATACAATTGTTTTAGAGCTTTAAACTTGTGATCATTTTATTGAAACACACTTTCGGCTTTAAATTCTAAACACATTGTGTGTGAGGAAATCTTTTGTAATCCTTATTGTAAAATCATAGTTGAGAAAATTGTAAGTGTTGGGAAACACTTTGGTTAAGAGAAGCTACTTATTCTATTTCTTATTCACCGAGTCGTGAATCAACTCACAAGCCTCCTGGCTGATACTATAGGACATTGTCTTTTCGAAAGCATCAAACTCAGGCTCATCTACAGAGATCGCCCCACTTGCTTCCTTCGTTTTTGTTAGCCTAGGCATGTACCTGTGGAAGCGGTGTGTACGCAAATCAATGACAAACAGAATTGCATAGAATAAGATGTGATCTCGCTCGGATGATCCAAACCAATGCAAGACATTCGTTCGGATGATAGGGATCAATAGCATTGAGTCACATGTCAAGTCTTGACAATCAAACCTTCTCTTGCTTAGTGAAATCCTCAAGCCTGGTAAGCTTGGAAGCGTGGACGCAGGCGGGGATTGCTGAACTACGTAAAAATGATTGATATCTCTTCCTTCATTCTTGTATTTTTGAGTTTTATTAAATTTATTATTTTTTATTTAATTAAACATTATAATAAATTATTTTATAGTTTTTTTAGCTTAAGTTTTAAAATCCTAATTGACCTCTCCTCTTGGGTTACATAACTTGTATTTGACTTGGTATCAGAGCAAAGTGCTCTTGTATAAACTTAACCATCTAGAGTTGAAGATCAATGGCGATCCAAAATAATTTCATGTTTAGGGAAGGTCAATCCACCACCAAACCACCATTTGTTTATGGTAACAATTACCCATATTGAAAAACTAGAATGAGAATTTATTTGCAAGCCTTAGATTACTAAATTTGGAAAATTATTTAGGGTGGTCCATTCACACCTACAACTAAAAATATCCCCAAGCCATCATGTGAATGGAATGAGTTAAAAAAGAGAAAAGCTTCTTTGTATTCCAAAGCCTTGAATGCCTTCTTTGTTCTAGTGCTCAGGAAATTTAGAATAAACTTGAAATTGTTTATGATGGTACAAACTAAACTAAAGAGTCTAAAATTAGTAGATTCATTAGGCAATATGAGTTTTTTAAAATGGTGTCATATGAAAATATCAATGATATATGCACTAGATTTACCGATATTGTGAATTCATTTGAAGCATAGGGAAAGACCCTTATAAATAGTGAAAAAGTAAAGAAGATTATTAGATCCTTACCACAAGAGTGGAGACCAAAGAGAACTTTCATAAGAGAAGCTAAGAATTTAAATGCCTTACCTATTTATTATTTGATTAGTTCTTTTATTTCTTATAAGAAAGACTTGATGGTTGAAAAAGAAAATGAAGAGAAGAAGAGCTTTGCTTTGAAATCTTCCATATTGAAAGTGATGATGATGAGAGTGATTTCGAAGATGAAGTAGTTAAAATGATTGCTAGAAAGTTTAAAAGGATCTTCAGAAAGCAAATCAAGAGAATAAACTGTAAGGATCTCATGAAAGAAAACTTTAAAATGGAGAAAAGGAAGAAAGAGGCCATTATTTGTTTTGAATGCAAAATGTCGAGTCACATAAGATCGGAATGTCCTCTACTCAACTATTCTAAATCAAAGAACAAATTAATGATGGCAACATAGGATGATAATGATGAAGAATCCATTGATGAATAGCAAGCTCGTGAGATGTCAAACCTAGCTCTTATGGCAATTAGGGAAGAATCATTTGATGAACTTGATCAGGTAAGTGATCTTCCTACCTATGATGAATTATATGATGCTTTTAAAGAATTGTATGATGATTGAATGAGAATTGGTAAAAAGAATGCATGCCTTAAAAAGAAAATGGTAGAGCTCAAAAGTGAAAATGAATTTTTAAGTGCTAAGATTACATGCATAGAATTAGAGAACAAATCATTGTATGGTAAAATTGCTTTGTCAATTGAGAAACCTAGCACATCACATGAGCATGTAGATGATTTGAAAAAGGAAAATGAGATGCTCAAGAAAAAGAATAATGAACTTAGTGATGTTGTCTTAAAATTCACAAACGGGCAAAAGATGTTATATAACTTGATTGGCTTATAAAAATGTGTATTTGATAAAGGAGACTTGGGTATAAGCCTAACTTAAAATAAAAGTATTAGAAGAATTACTTTGTTAAGGCTACCTCCACTGGTGATCATAAAATTATTTTTCATTTTACAATGGAAATAATTACTGAGTTATAGATATCCTATTAAGAAAAATGCATATTATGGAGTTAAATATGTTTGAGTTCCAAAGGAAACTATTGCCAACAATCAAAGACCCAAGAATATTTGGGTACCAAATGGCACAAATTGAATATTTTTGTAGGTACCGCAATCAAGAAATGATGGATAGTTCATTGATGAAAGCTTATGAAGATAATTATTTGATCATGATGTGAGAAGAAAATGACTAGGAAAGATAATTTAATTGTTTTAGTAACAATTCTTGCCTTATTGATTATAAATGATTGTCATTTACTTTATTCTTAATAAATGTTTCATACTTGTCTTATAATATCATTACATTAAGTGTCTTAGTATGTTATGGATAAGATTATCTTGCTATTAATTATATTGAGTATATCATAATGGATGTAAAATAGCTTGAGATTGTGAAAGCATATTTATGTGTTTACATGATTATATTATCATTATGATTATATTATCATTATGATTTAAATTTGTGATCATTGATTATTTCATTATGCATTGATTTTTCTTTTGTTCATATGATTGAATTATCATTGTGGATAACATTGAATGCATTATTATGATAAATAGATATATATGATGATAGCATGTTAACTTATCATGATGGATTTGTTTGATTTTGATGATTGTATGATCATTGATTCCATCTTCTTAATTGTCTATCATCATGTTGCATGCACTAAAATATCTTTGAAAATCGAGACATTTTGGGATCACAAAATGGCCTTAGAATTGATTTTTTTTTTTTTGTTCAAAAGCTAAAATTTGTTTTAATCCATTGTCTTTATGTTTTTCTTGCTCATTTGATACTTCTAAATTATTATTCATCTCTTAAACATTAATTGTTCATCACTTATATACATGTGAATTCTTGTGTCATTAATTATGTTATATCATTCATAAAATTGGCATTGTCTGACATACTTAATGGGGAGTTTATATAATCATTCATTGATAAATTGGGGAGTTTATATAATCATTCATTGATAAATTGACATATAATTATGGTGATTTTGATGATCCTTATATTGCCATTATGTACTTATAATTTGCTTCTAATAATAAAGGGGGAGATAGTGAATTGAATGTATTGTGAAGTATTTGTATTGAGAATATTTTATGAAATACATGCATATTTGTTTATTCAATTTTTTTTTTGTACTATATGCACATACTTAGTGGGAATTTTTATAAAGGCTCAAAATATATGAAGTGTTTTGATGATTATACTTAATGATGATTTTATGTATATCTATGATTGATGAATGAATGTATATATTTGTTTTTGACTTTTTGACACATTATTGAATATGCATTCCATACTTGCTTTAAGTGATATTGAAAGGAGGAGAAATACATACACTTTAAGATATTGACGTATATGAGATTCTTTAAATTGAAATGTCACATTAGACCTTTAATGAGCTTAGTTGTCTTGAATTCTAGATTGTGATTATTAATTATAAAGCTTGGATGGTTAATGACATTTTCTTGTAATAATTTTTATATTTTAAAATTTTGCATGTGTTACTTCCCTTTTAGAAATTGATAGGAGGAGATACTTTATTGCTTAAATTTTGACGATGTCCAAAGGGGGAGAAATATATTTATTTTGAAGTTGAAGTGTATTTGATATTTTATGACATATTTAGGGGGATTTTTATATTGTTACAAATGTTGTTTATGAATCATGCATGTCATATATTCAAGGGAAGTTTATACTTGTTGGTTGAAAATGTCAAAATGCGTAGGGTGTTTGTCATCGTCAAAAAGAGGAAGATTGTTGACCTATACGGTTATACGGTATTTGATTTTGATGATAACAAACTATGTATCATGGGTAAAATAGAAGATACATATATTTTACAATCTCATTAGCTTAGATAATCTTTATTATTATATTTCTTGTAAAACTAATATGATTCCATGTATGCATGATTAGGCATTTAAAAGCTCAAGTTATTTTTCATGACATTTTCATAAATAAGGTTTTATATTAAAGAAAATAATGATTTTATTAAATTAATTATTTTCAAATTTATGGACTAAATTGAAAAAAAATTGAAAACTTTGAAATCTTGAAAATTGAACCTTTTGAATGATTTTATAAAGTATTTGGGCCATAGTATAGTTCATAAAATTTTTGAGGTAAAACTATAATTTTAAAAAATTTTCACTATAGTGACACACTGTAGCAAGCAGCTAACCGAATTCAAGAAAACAGCAAACCAATTATTCAAGATGAGCTCTATGGAACCAAACGGCTCGTTGGATATCATAAGCTGAAAACTAGATATTTAAAATGTCAATTGGTAACTCTAACGGTAGCATTAAACGGCAAGCTAGTTACTGTAAACTGGAAATTGATTATGAGCAAAAAGTCAATAATGTGTAGTTTTCAGCTCCTACTATAAAAAACTTTAATCAAATTAAATCTTAACAATTCCAACAGTTATCATTGAGCTTGCTACTAAGTATACAATTGTTCTTGAGCTTTAAACTTGTGATCATTTTATTGAAACACTTTTAGGCTTTCAATTGTAAACACATTGTGTGTGTGTGAGAAAATCCTTTGTAATCCTTATTGTGAAATTATAGTTAAGTGATTGTAAGTGTTGGAAACACTTTGGTTAAGACAATCTCTTGTTGTAAAAGTTAATTGACACCTTAGAAGTCAATTGTAAGCGGTGTTGAAACCTTGGAGGCTCGCTTAGTGAAATCCTCAAGCTCGGTAAGCTTGGTAGAGTGTACGTAGGCGGGGATTGTCGAACCACGTAAAAATCGTTGTGTTTTCTTTCTCCTCCCTTACTCTTTTTATTATTTAGTTTTGTTAAATTTATTGTTTTTAATTTCATTAAGGCATTATAATAAATTGTTGTGTGGTTTGTTTAGCTTAAGTTTTAAAATCTCAATTCACCCCCCCTCGTGGGTTGCATAACTTGTATTTCAAGTTTTATGCATTTTCGTATTTGTTATTGTAGAGAACAATAATTATTTGATAGATGGCTCATGAATAATTAAAGTAGGGATTTGTTTTTATTATGGGCAATTATAAGTTCTTTGTTTGTGTTTTATCTAATTTTTATTTAGTAATTAAGATATTATATGAGTGAAGAAGAAGTGGGCCTTTGTACAAATTAATTAAATTAGATGGAATTGGGAACCAATCTTGAATTGTGTTTTGATCTTCAAACTAGATATATTAGTTTATACACTTAATAATTTTCTTCCTTTTGGCATTTTTGGGCTATTATTTAATATAATTGAAACTTTTGTGTGTTCCCGTTAAAAAAAAGGAAGTTTTCATTGTTGAAAATTTTTAAGTTTCATTCTATTTTTGTTGTCAAACATTTCTGGGCTTACTAATTTATTGATTTTAGTTATCTTAATTCTATTGTTGTTGATGCTTCTTTCTTGTATATGAGGATAGCTAAGGTTTTCGATCTTAATAAATTTAATTAAATACATTTAAACAAATGAATATTTGGATAAATAAAATGTATAGTGAAATATATTGGATACAATATGAGTAATAGAAATCCATATTCTTAAAAGTCTAAAGATAAGTCTAAAATGTGAAAAGGATATAGTTTTTTTCCTCCATTCAAACTTGCAAAAATATAAACTAGATGCTTATCTAGGTTTTGAGATAAATGTCCAAATTAAAATTGAGTTTCTCATTCTTTTCATTTTTATATTGTTTGCACATCCAGGTGTCGATATAAGTATTCAAATGACAATTAAATTTTTCATTCTTTTTATCCATTTTGTTGTTTATTTTATTAGATGGAGACTTAATAAACTCTTATAAAAAATATTTGACTATAGGCTTTCTGTCAATGAGTCTACTTCATTTTTTAATTTTTTAATTGAGTATGTGCAACATTATAGATTTTTCATCTTTATTTCTTAATAGCTCAATGTTATAGATTGTCAAATCCCAAGCCATCCTTGTCCACACTTGGCTATTTTCTTTTTGTTAATATGACTACATAGATTTTTTAACAGCTTTTTTTTTTCTTATGCACGTTTTTGACAAAGCATCTAAGTTTAACCTGAGTTCACACTTTTAATCAATTGAAGGAACAAGTTCATGATTTGTAAGTGGTACTCACTTCATCTTTTTTTCTTTTATTTTTTTTATGGATAAATGTTGGATGCATCTTAAAAATAGGCTTTCTGAAGAGTATATTGCTGTGCAGTTATTGAGGTTGCAAAAAAAAAAATGTATGGATCAAAATAATCAAGTTCGTTGCCCATGCCGAAAATGTCAAAACACTTTTTTTCAGTCTTTGGGTGTAGTTGAAGATCATTTGTATAAGCTGGTTATTTCATTTAGTTATTAGAGATGGATTTTTCATGGAGAAGATTATAAATCTAGTTCTAGTAGTAGATCAACTGTAAGGGCGATGGAAACTAATATTGTTAGGGATAAAAATATTAATACTGGTAAAAGAAATGATGAGATGTATGATATATTGCATGATGTATATGTTCCACAAATACACATAGAGGAATCTATCTTAGGGAATATTTCACCTTCACCTAATATCAAAGAATGGGAAATTGATGAGCCTGCTAGTTTATTAAGTGAAGCTAAGAAAATGTTATTTTCATGAGCTAGGGTGTCGTCATTAAACTTTGTTGTGAAGTTACTGCATTTAAATGTTCTTAATAAATGCAGTAACAAATCATTGGATTTGATTCTTAGCTTATTGGAAGAAGCCTTTTCTTGAAAGGACAATTTACCAAATTCATTTTATGAGTTGAAAAGGATGTTGAAGGATTTAGGTTTAGGATATGAAATTATCTATGTTTGTAAGTACGATTGTTGTTTGTTTTGGACAGAAAATGAGTCATGTGATAAGTGTCATGTATGTTGTGAATTGTGAAACAAAGCTGACTTTAGTAAAGGGAAAAAGGTCCTTCAAAAGGTGTTACATTATTTCAACAAATATTTGTATTATGATACACTGCATGAAATAGCACAAATAAAAGCGTATTACTGAGGAAGGCATTTTAAGACATCTTGTTGATGGTGAAGCATAGAATGATTTCGATAAGTTATATCCTTAGTTTGCATGGGATCCACGTAATGTTAGATTGGGCCTTGCTAATTATGGATTAATCTGTTTACTAACACTGTGATGCTTTTGCCTTATAATTTACCTCCATAGAAGTGTATGAAACAACCATTTTTGTTTATGTCATTGGTTATTCCTAGACCAAATGCACTGGGGAAAGACATTAATGTGCTCTTAAGACATTTAATTGATGGATTAAAGGAATTATAGAATGTTGGAATGGAGACTTATGATGTTTGAAGTCAAAGTAGTTTCAGACTACATGCAGTAGTTTTGTGGACAATTAATGATTTTCTTGACGTATGGAAATTTATCTTGTTGGAGAACCAAAGTTTATAAAGCTTGTCTTGTACACAATGAACAAACATCTTTAGAGCCGTTGCGTGGTAAAATATGTTACGTAGGTAGTTGAAATTTTAATAAGATGGATATGGGTGTGTGATTTTATATACTATACTATTTCTTATGTTTGAATTGTGAATTTGGGCTAAGTTTACTTTAATGTTTTATTTTGTGGTTCTCTCTTTGTCTTTGAGTTATGTTTTATTTCAATACATGTAACATTATGGCTAATTCAATTTGTGGTTGCTAAATTATATAGTTAGTATTGTAAGTTAATCTAATTATAAAGAATGTATTTATTATTTCTTTTATTAATGTAAAAGAATTAGAAATAATTTATGTATGGTTTAGTTTTATTAATAAAAAAGAATGTTGTGATTATAGTGGCAATGAACGTGTAGCAAGTGTTTTTCTATCTTTTTTTTTTTTGGAAATTAGCAAGCTATTAGAATTTAAAGAGAATGAATTTGATTTTTGCTACTGGCATACATGTATAAGTTTAAAAATTGTTGGGCATGTACATTATATTTACGTTAGTACGTTATTGCTTTTTATTTTATTTATAAGGCCAAGTGATATATAAAGAATAAATTGTAAGGCCAAAAGATACAATATAGAAACCTTAAATGTTTATGGATTCTCATAATTTACTATCTTGTTACATTGTCTCTTCTATGATTTTTTTCTTACTTTTTGACTTTTATTATATTTTTTTTAGACCAGGTGTAAGAAAAAAGTCGAAAATAGACAAAAACTCTCATATAATCATTGTGGTGGACTTAAGTCATTTATTGTTCATTGTGAGGAGAACTCTAAGGTAGTAATCTTTCACTACAAATATTTTTATAAATATTATATAAAATTAAGTGAACAATTATGTAAAATTAAGCAGGCCAATCCAAAAATTTCTACTTGTAATTGTATATAAAAGAGATTGACAGAAAGAATATAAAATTCAATTTGAAATCAAGACAAAGAAGAATAATAGATAAAAGAAAACTAACTTAGATCAATGTAAGATAACTTCAGGCTACTCTATTTTTCTCTAGCTATAACATGTATATATAATTAGTGCCTTAGTGGAGTGGTTGATAAAATATGACATAAAACATAAAGTGGTTAAGGTATTAATTTGGTAGATTTCCACAATAATTCATAACACTCCTCCTTAATATCCACCACTTAATGGATCATGTCGAACGTGCTTTTAAACTGCCTCATTAAAAACCTTTACTAGTAAAAACCTCAGTGGGAATACCTGTTCAAGGAAAAAAGAGTGCACATATGTGTAGATTGTACTCCTTCATATTAGTGCTCCTTTTGATTAGTACTCCTCTTGAAGGCAATATGTATTATTATGATAGTTTGTTGAAACGACGCATGCCGATTCTATATACAATTTTCTCAAACATTTTCAATATAATGGATTACAAATCGCAACCATAAGCACTCTCAATTGGCTTCATATAGTGCAAGAATTTTATAATGATTGAGGATGTTGAGGATGTCTCATCAAAATGACAATCCGTAAATCATGCAGTAAATACATCACCCATCAATAGTTCAAGATATCTGATATTAGCAAGTGAGTCAAATCCCAAATAAATTCTCAATTGACGTTGGGGTCCCATTTTAGTGCGTTGCGGAGGTGCAATCAATATTTGTACTACGCAACCAAAAGTTCGTAAATGGGATATATCTGGTTGATGTCCCAATACCAGTTGTAATAAGGAATATTTATGATAAACAGTAGGTCTCAAGCAGATTAATATCGCAACATGCAAAATAGCATGTCCCCATGTTGAAATAGGTAATTGACTTCGTAATAATAAAGTTCTGTTAATTACTTGTAGATGTTTAATGAGAGATTCTGCTGAGTATGTACATATGGTACTGGGTATTCTACATCAATTCCAATTGTCATACAATAATCATCAAATGCTTTAGAAGTAAACTTACTAGTATTATCTAGACGTATGGTCTTAATTGGATAATTTGGAAATTGTGCACGTAACCTGATTACATGTGCAAGCAATCTTGCAAATGCAACAATACATATAGATAATAAACAGACATGTGATCATCTTGTAGATGCATCAATTAAAACTACAAAATAATGAAATGGACCACTAGGTGGATGAATAGGTCTACAGATGTCTCCTTGAATTCTTTGTAAAAATAATAGAGATTCAGAACTAATTTTACTAGGTGATAGTCAAACTACCAATTTTTTCCTCGTGAACAGGAAAATTATTCTCATTAGAGAATAAAATTTTTAAATCTTTTAATGTATTTCCATGAGAATTTTTGATAATTCTATACATCATTATTGATTCAGGGTGACCAAAGTGCTCATGCCAAAGTATAAAAGATGCTGGATCATGTAACTTATCTTTTTTGACTGCATAACATTCTATTGATTTTATCGTCATATAATATAAGCCAGATGAGAAAGCTGAAAGTGTTTCTAATATTTGTTTCTTTCCAAACATATTAAAAGTAATGTACAAATATGAAAATTATTACGTCAAATGCCGTTAAAACTAAGTAAATTTCCTTTTGATTTAGGTGAATACAGACCATCATAAATATCTAATTTCGCACCTTTCGTTAATATAACATTGCTCTTCTAGTACCTTCGATAAGATCTACTGGACCTGATATTGTATTCACATTTTCTTTAATTGAATTTAAATTTGAAAAATACCTTTTGTTTCGAAGGATCGTATGCATAATTGCACTATCAGCCAAACATATTTCTTCATCAAACATTTTTATTGAAATTCATATCCTTAAACAAAAATAAAAAGAAATACATATTAGATAACATGAAAAATAAAAATTACATGAAAAAACATAAAAACACAAGCTGAATTTTAACTGTGATGAACATTTCCCTTACCGATCAAGTGATCAATTTTTCCATCTTTATCTTTAAAGAAGTCTAAAACATCAAGATGTGTAATATCCACTGGATCTGAGTCATCAATATAATTTGTCTCAATATTATTTCCTTTCGATCTTAAGGATGCCAAAAAAATATCTAGATCTGGGAGCGCAACATTGTCTCAAAAAATGACCAGACATTCCACATCTTTCACAAGTATTTTCATGATGTTGGGCAAATGTTCTCTCCTTATTTTTTTCCTTTTCTATAGATCTTATAACTACCACGAGGTCGACAATAATAATTTTTTTCATGTCCTCAACCTCGATAATAGTCATGACCAAGATCATGAATATGTCTATGGCTACGATTATGCCCATGGCCACAGTTATGCCAACGGTCACGCCCAATTTCATAATTGTCTTCACAGTCATGTGAGACAATATTTGCTTCAAAAACTAGTTTTTTACCAATAAGATGAGCTTGATGACTTTTCATCAGTAATTCATTATTTTTTTCTGCCACAAGAAGACATGCAATCAAATCATAATATTTTGTATACTGACGAGTTCTATATTGTTGTCATAGAACCATGGTGGAAGCACGAAATGTGGTAAATATTTTTTCCAATATATCCACATCAGTAATATTTTCTCCACACAGTTTTAGCTGTGAAGTAATTATGTATAGTACATAATTATATTCAGGTACTGGTTTAAAGTCTTGTAGCGTAAGGGCATTCCATTTATTACGAGCATTTGGAAGAATAACTTACCTTAATTGACCATTTCTCTCATACAAATTACTCCAAAGATCATATGGATCCTTTATAGTATGATATTCCATTATAAGTGCTTGATGGAGATGATGACGTAGAAAAATCATGTCCTTGGCTCGATCTTAAAGGGATAAATTATTATTATTTTTTATTGTGTCACTAAGGCCCATAGCATTAAGATGAATTTCAGCATCCAGGATCCAGGATAAATAACTATCATCAGATATATCCAAGTATTAAATTTTAATTCTGTCAAGTGAGACATTATTACAAAAAGAATAATAAATAAGGATTAATATAATAAATATTAAGCTTTACTTGAAGGGTAACTTTAAATAAATATGTAGAAAGTAAAAGAGTGAAGAGATAGAATACTTATTGTACCAAAGCGAACGTCGAGCTGATAACGTGTTATGTAAAGTTAGTAAATGATCCAACTTCATGAGCAAGTTCTTAATCAAAGATATGAGCCACTTAGCAATGAACAACTATCTCTAGCAATGTGTGGTAAGAAATGTGGTTATATTTATGGACTTGGAGGGCATAAGCTACCACATCATTTACAAACTTCAACATCTAATGGAAATGATTCAGCATTACGCAATGAGTTAGAATCCACCGAAACAGAACTTCAAGTAACTAAGAATGAGCTTCAATCAACTAAGACTATCATAAATGATTTGTCTAGTAGGCTTGCCAATTTGAGACTCTCATGAGCTCTTATATATCTATTCATCCTAATGCTTCAAGGTTGACATCGGTTCAGCAATTTGGACCATGATTTTCTTGTCCACTCTTCTATGCATTGTCTTGGAAACTTAATTAATTTGTGAACTAGGCTTATATTATTTTTTGTAAGTCAATTGAAAAACTAATTGTTGGTGATGGCCTTGTCTATTAGACTTATATGCATTTTGGTTTATTTTTAATTAATATTGCGCTTTGATTTTAAAATGTATAATAGAATGTTTAATTTCTAATTTTAATAGCTTTACACAAACCCAATTATACAAAGAATTTGATATATAAAAGACCCGGCAACTAAAATAATATAGTATTAAAATTTTATATCAATATTATTATTAAGTTAGTTCAATAATTAAATAGTGAATACATAAAAAAAAATTGTGGCTAAAACATTGCATTTTCATGGCAAAATACAAATCCAAAATAGCTAATTAGTCACAAATAAATTTCATGGCTAATTAAATTTACTAAAGACACATTGTGGCTAATGATCACACATTTAACCACAAACATGTTATTTAGCCACAATGATTAGCGTTGCCAAATGAAGTAATTGGTGACAAACATTACTTCGTGGCCAAAGGTTGTCAAAGTTGCAACAAACATTTTATGTCTAATGGTCTTACATTTAGCCACAAACATGTTATTTCGCCACAATGGTTATCATTGCCACATAGAGTAATTTGTGACAAAATCCTTTCATGGCTAAAGGTTGTCACATTTAAAACAATGAGTTTCGTGGCTACATGTTTTACTTTTAGCCACAAACCAACGTTTACCCACGAACACAAAGACAAATATTTTGTGTTAAACAATGAGGTATGTGACTTTTGCAATAGTCTTTTACCACAAAATTTTTTCGTTGCTAATATGCATGGGCCAAAAAATAGAAATCGCTATTTCGTGGCTAAATATCAAATGCCATAGCTATTGGGCTACAAATAGTGACAAAACCTTTTTCGTGGCAAAACATAATAAGCCACAAAAGTTGAGCATTTTGCCACAATACATTGTGTAGCTAAATTATATTTTTCATGTTGTAGTGAATGTCAACATGTTTATGAAACATTTTACAAACCCAAACAATACTCTGTATACCTACTTTTATAAGGCTTTAAATTTTTTAGTAATCTGAGTGAGTTTTAGATATGCTCGCACAACTCCAACATCAATGGGATGATCATATTTACTCTAATAAGTTCGTAAGGACATAAGTTGGCTCAAGCTTCGGTGACAATTTACATTAGCATGTAAATTTACTTTTCTACATTTGCATTGTGAGTGGTGGGCTTCTTATTGGGAATGGGGCTAGGGCCTGCTCTACTTTGATCTTGTGCCTATTAATGCTTGATTTTGTCGAGTGGTTTTAGCATTGTGCTTATAACTCATTCCTCAAAATTTTCCACCTAGTTTCTGCGAGTACATTAACTTTTTCATATCATTGGAACAAATTTTAGATATGACCTTTAACCATCACATTTGGTTTTAATTAGTTTTCATGTGACATTCAATCATTTTTTTCTTCCTTTTTTTTTTTCAATTTCTTTATGGATAAACATTATTGGACCATTGGAACAAATCTAATACAAATATTTTTTATGTAAATATCGTATTAAATATTGCCTTCTATTTCAATTTCAATGCATTATTTTTCCATGTGCTCAACTTGGCAAATTCTAGTCAACCAGTTTAGAGATGGCTAACAGGCCATGCTGACTGTTGACCTATACGGTCATACAGTATTTGATTTTGATAATAACAAACTACGTGTCATGGGTAAAATAGAAAATACAAATATTTTTTACAATCTTACTAGCTTAGATGGTCTTTATTATTATATTTCTTGTAAAAGTAGTATGATTAAATGTATGCATGATTAGGCATTTAAAAGCTCAAGTTATTTTTCATGACATTTTCAAAATGTAAAGGTTTTATATTTAAAGAAAATAATGATTTTATTAAGTTAGTTGTTTTCAAGTTTATTGACCAAATTGAAAATATTTTTAAAAGTTTGAAATCAATAAGTATTGTTTGAAATTTTGAGATTAGAACTATTTGAAAATATTTGTAAAGATTTTGGGTTATAGTACAGTTCTTAAAAGTTTTGAGGCAAAACTATAATGTTAAAAATATTTCATTGTAGCGGCACCGTATCATTTTTACTGTAGTAAACGAATAATCAAATTCAATAAGCGACAAATTGGTTATGAGACAGTGGCTCTCTGGAATCAAAATGGCTAGCCAGATAATGAGAAGCAGCAAACCAGTTATGTACAAATTCAAATCTTTGACTATAACGGTAACATCAAGCACTAAACTAGTTAGCATAAACAGCAAGTTGGTCATCCCTAGAAAATCAATAACGTCTAGTTTTTAACTCTTAATAATCTCAAGAGTTATCATTGAGCTTGTACTGAGTATACAATTGCTCTTGAGGTTTAAACTTGTAATCATTTTATTGAAACATACTTCAGGCTTTCAATTGTAAACACATATTGTGTGTGTGAGGAAACCTTTTGTAATCCTAATTGTAAAATTATAGTTGAGTGATTGTAAGTGCTAGGAAACACATGGGTTAAGAGATTGGGGATGACCAACTTGGAGGCTCACTCAGTGAAATCCTCAAGTTCGGTAAGCTTTGAGGCATGGTTGTAGGAGAGGATTATCAAATCACGTAAAAATCATTGTGTTTGATTTCTCTTTCCTTACTATTTTATTTTTGAGTTTTGTTAAATTTATTGTTTTTTATTTCATTAAGGCATTAGAATAAATTATTGTATGATTTGTTTAGCTTAAGTTTTAAAATCTCAACTCAGCCCCTCTCTTAGGTTGCATAGCTTGTTTTTCACCAGTAAGCCCATGCAAGCTCGTAACGACCTATCGGCACGTACTCATGTCGTACCTAATTCTTTTCCTTAGGTATGGCCCCGCACATGTGCCATGCCCACTCTATCGTGCCTATGCAAGTCGTGCCTTAGACCTTACTGTGTCATGCCTAAGAAAAAAATACGACAACTTATATATATATGTTGGTGTACTTTTTTTAAACCTATATACTATTTTGTGTCTATTTGCCTTTAGTCAAATTTAATAGAATAAAAAATTCAAAACTCGAATCCATATTCAATAAGAAAAGCTAATAATAATAAGAAAATGTAATACTAACTGCTAAGTTAAACCCTACGGTATAAGAATTATTTTTTAATTCTTAACGATAATAATAATAATGGCAACAACAACAATAAATTTTTCTTACAGTTAACTTAATTGTTAAGTTGGACATACATAGAGTCAAAGATCATAGTACATAATAACATTAATACATACATTTTATAAAATCATAATATTTATAATTTTGTTTATTAAAATCATGATATCAATTATTCATTTAATAAATTATAAACATAAATAATTAATATTCAATTTCAAGTTATTTGTAAAATCATAAAATATTAATTTTACTTTCATTAAAAAGAGAAAAGTGCTTATTGCGGCCTTTTCACGCACTGTAATTTTAAGACCCATGTGCTTAAAATTCTCAGTCTAACACAGCCGACATTCGTGTAGTGTCGTGCTGTGTAGTGTGTCCTACCAAAAAGTACTCATGTTGTGCCATGCCATGTGATGTCGACTCGTTGGCCATCTTTAAAAGAGATAAGCTTTTTGAAGGATTGTGTGCAGAATGATTAGTTCGATTTTTTAAAAAATTAAATGAAACCTGACACAACTTAAAAGTGTTTGATTTACTCCCAAATATAAGAGTGTCTAGTTATAATATAACCCGGTGAGTCTGGGGTCAAAACACTGGGAATTTTAAATTTAGTAGTCTATTATTAAATAAAAATTAATAGTAGAAAAATAGATTACCTATCTAAAAAGTATTAAGGATACGGGATTTACTCTTGCAATTTAAATTATGTTCATAATATTCTCTCATATTTATATTTTATATTTTATATTTTATTTTCTAATTAAATATTATCTCATTTAATTCTTAACTAACCAATTTTATGGATGAATATGAGAATAGAGTACATGATGTGCCACAACTAAATTGGAGTGTCGACATAATGTCAAAATATCATATAAATCCAATAATATTTTATGTTTATAAATTAATATGACATAAAAATATTGATTAAATAAAAATAAAAAATATTAAATATTAAATAAAATAAACTTTGAACTTACTTGAGAGAGATATTAATTCCATAATTTAAATCCTTGAGTTTCACCCTTTGCCCTAACTTAATAATTTAGCCATTCATATCGAAAAGAAAAACACTCATTTTATTTGACAAACTTCTAAAATATATTAAAAGAAAATTTTAAGAACTTACAATAGAAGAAGAAAATTTAAAAAACTCAGATTCACCATTTTCTTTCTACTCTTTTTCTTTCTCTCCTTTCTCTTCTATTTTTCCTCTCTTTCTTTTCTTTTCTTTCTCTTCTCCTCCCGCGCCCTTTCTCCTCTGCGCTGCTTCTCTTTTATAGTTACAAATAGAGGCACTATTTATTATTTTATTATTACAATATTATATTATTATATATTATATATAATTGAGAGAGAGATTGAGTGCCACTCAATCTCTTTATCTCTTTTTTTTAATATAATATATATTATTTATTTATTATTACAAAGAAGCTCTTTTTTTTTCTTTTATTTCTCATTTTTCAGTTCTGATTTTTCTTTATTATCAAAATATACCTACAATAACAAAATATAACAATTAAGATAAAAATTAACATAATAAAATATAATTTACATAAAATTACATATGATGAACATTAAGATAAAATGTAAGTTATGTACACATTAATTAATACTTTAAGTGAGAAAATAATAATTTAAACCTTTATAAAATATACACTTTCTAATACTAATCATACCCCACAACTAGCTTATTACTAGTCCCTAATAATTAAAGCGCTATTTTAAATTAAGAATTATAAAATTCACCTGCAAGTTAATAGTTGTTCATCTATCCTCTAAACTACCAAATAAATAAATTCTCCTATTTATTTATTTTAGCTTTTTGTCATTCACTCATTATCCAAGATATCATCAAACCTTCTTTTCTGCTCGAGAAATTAACACAATATTTATGGGGCTTCATTAAAAGAAAACAATATTTTTTATTCTAGTGATTTATCAGAGATAATATCATGATTAGGTAGTAGATTATTCATACAATTTAAAATATTACATCTTCAATCCATATAGCGAGCTTTGTGCCAATGACTCCCAGACTAGTTGGCCTTAGGGCACTACGTATTAAAACACCCCTACAGACTTAATTACTTGAATTTTAGATAAATAAGCAAACAATATATCTGCAACCAATGTAGCGAGCTTTGGGCCAACGACTCCCAGACCAGTTGACCTTAGGGCACTAGGTGTTAAAACACCCCTACGGACTTAATTACTCGGGTTTCAGATATAGTAAAATTAAACATATTTTTTTCTTTTTCTTCTTCTTTTTTTCGCTTTTTTTTTTAAAAAAAAACATAACACATTTTCCACTACCTTAGAAATTATCTCCAACAAATCAAGAGAACAAAATATTACAAAA
Source organism: Murraya koenigii (assembly GCA_025617385.1). Lineage (NCBI taxonomy): Eukaryota > Viridiplantae > Streptophyta > Magnoliopsida > Sapindales > Rutaceae > Murraya > Murraya koenigii. The sequence continues at coordinate 14,123,105 of CM046814.1, forward strand.
AATTTTAACTTACAACCCAATAGCATGTGTCATAGTGTGTGTGTGAAAAGAATGATTTAATAATACCTGTTTAAATAAATAACTGACAAAAAGATTTAATTAATGATTGTCAAGTGGAGAATTCATAAATTTGAGTAATTCAAAGAATAAGGAACAAAAAAAAACTTAATATGAATTTTAAATTCAGAAAATAATATAGACTGGACTCTTAGGAATAGTATCAAAAGTAATGACTCTTTACACAGCCATCCTAAACAAAAAAAAAAATTGTTGTTTTTGGATTTTTTTTATTTAAAGAAAAATAAACAGACACATATATTTATAATTTACATCAACTATCCCCACCCTCCAACCTAATCTAAACATTATTCTTGATATTTTATAATTTAAAGACATGCATGAAAAATGAGAAATAGAGAAAATAAACATAAAAGAAGAAGTAGAGAATATCATATCCGAACTTGTTGTAGAGGCTTAGAATAATTTCTTTTTTTTTGAAAAATAAATAAATAAAAGACTCTAAGACTATGAAGATGCGTTTTTAGAACCACTCACTCCATATTTGGCTATCTTCGACTCAAAATTTATCCAAAGTTAGTCTTTACAAAAAAATTAGTAAAAACATCACCGGGATTGACACATTCCACAATTGTCAACTATTTCCTCCCCCCAATCTAAATGAGACATTGTCCTCAATGTCTTAAAGGAAGGAAGTAGAGTTTAGAAGACATCACATGAACACTAAAAAAAATTTACAAATGGAGATTTAAATCCAATTTGTACTTCTTACTACTGTTACTGTTATCATCTTCAGTTGACCAATCCAATGCTAAAGTCATGGGTTCTGGCTCCGGTTTGTAAGCTTGTAAAATATCAAGTTATTCATTAGCAGTAGAAGCACAAATAAAGATTTTTTTAACTGAGGGAGGAATAAGATAATTGTTAATTGCATGGTTAAGAAATGTGAACAAGTCATTATAAAAATTATTAACATTAACAAACCGATGGGTTTCTGATGAATGTTCAAATGGTCCTAAGACACAAATGTAATTAATAACTCCAGAGTTGCAAGATCGCCTGGCAAAAAGATGAAAGCATCGGCATGATCTAACATTTTGGATATTCTTTCTTGCATACCGGAGACAACTAACTCTTCTCTAGTTAGTGGGCCAGGTAAACATCCTAGAGGTTTAAGGGCTTTTGGGATGATTCCTAGCACTTGACTTCCTCTAGTGAAAGCTGTTTATGAAACAAGTTTGGATAATCCACGGTCACCTCCTCCATATATTAATTGTAAGTTTCTTTCTGCTATGACACGACCAAGACTTACAGCTGCCTCAACAAATTCCCTGTACTTTCCATAGCGAAACCTAGAAAGCACACAAATATATTTAAATTGTCTACTCGAAGATGCTGCCATTGTAATCATCTTCAAAAATAATTTGTGAAAGTTTAAAATAAAAGCACGTATTTAAGAATAGAGATATTGATAAACAACTGTAAATGGAGTGGTGTACTTATCAAATGACGTGTGAACCTTTGGCTTATATTTCAAAAGTAAATAAATAAAACAAACAGTAAAAAGAAAAAGAAAACAGTAATCACACTATTAAAAGTAATAATGCATAAAATAAAATATTATTAAAAGGAAAAAGATATTTACTGGTAGTTGCAAATGTGGCTCACATCTTCTTCTGGTTTTATGTCTAGTAACGGCTTGAACGCCATTTATGGGTCGAAGATAGGCTTCTCATCCAGTTTTCTTATAAACTGGCACACAGGGTCTTTTTGAGTCAGATTCCTAACACTAAACTATGTGTTTTCTTTTTTAAATAGATTCCAATACCTTTGAATTGAATGTTGTACATATCCGCTTTGATGCGTCTCAAGAGATCGTAAGATATCATCTAACGATTCTTTACTCATGCCATCTTTAAAAATTTAATTTTATCTTCACAAGATCAGAAACCATTTTTAAAGATTTACAACGCGAGTTCTTGTAATTACGTCTTACATAATTATGACAATTAGAGCCAAGTTGTTTAGCTCTTTTCTTTATAGCATATGTACTTTTTCTAAAACCAGGCATGTAAGAAATAAATGGATCAGAAAACTCACCTGCTAATCGGACCTTTGCTTCAACTAACAAACAAACATCAGAAGGAATGCCATGGATCATTAACAAACGTAGTCGTTCACAGCGAGTTTTGTAAATTTTCCTGAGGGCATTCTGATGGAGAGAAGGAAAACGCTTATGCAGTTTTTGATGTATTTCTTCCATGTTTGGTTTCTGAGGTTTCAGTTATTATGGGAAGCTAAAAATAGCTACTTAAGAAGTCACGGAGTACTATTATCTGCCTTTTATACGGGAAAGTAAATTAAAATACACCAAAGAAACAATTCAAATGTGAAAATAAACAAAATACAATGAAAAGAAAAAAAAATAAATTAATTGAAACTTACATTCGTCCTCTTATTGCGATTAACTTCAAGTTCCAACTAAACGTTATAAATACCTTCCTCTATTTCCCAAAGTTGTCTTTCTAGGTTTTCAACATATGACACAAACTCTAGTGGTCGTTGATCTCATATTGAATGTGACTTACAACTTCGTATCAATCCTGCTAAGTGAAATTTTACATGTAAAAGAGTTTTAAGATGTTTCAAGAGTATCTTTCTAATTGAGGTATCCATGACATATAATAAGAGAAAAAACAATTATCAAACAAACACGCTTAAGTAAGAAATATTATATGTTTAATAAATATACAGTGTGAAACTAAAAATAATCAAATAATTAAACAATCGAATGATAAAATAATAAAAAAAAATATATATATATATATATATATATATAAGTCACACATTAAAGATTTAATCAAGATTTGGTAGGTCACTCAAATTGATTTCGGTGTCTTCTTCACGTGGTTGGAATTCCATATATGGTTTTAATCTTTGACCATTAACTTTAAATGTGACACAGTTTTTTGGATTCTCGATTTCTACAGCCCCGTATGGATATACATATTTTACAACAAATGGGCCACTCCACCTTGACTTTAATTTCCCTGGAAACAAATGAAGACGAGAATAATATAGCTAAACTTTTTGATCAATTTCAAAAAAATATTTTATCATGAAAAACTTTGGTTCTTGCTTTAATAATTCTTGAATTTTTATATGCATCATTTCCTAATTCTTCGAGTTCATTCAATTGCAATTGAAGTACATTACCAGCATTATCAAGATTTGAATTAAAAGCTTTAACAGCCCAAAATGATTTATGCTCAAGCTCAACTAGTAAGTGACAAGGCTTACCATAAACTAGCCGATAAGGTGACATTCCTAAAGATCTTTTAAATGCAGTGCGGACCCAAATTGCATCAGTCAGTCGAAGAGACCAATCTTTTCGACTTGGGTTAATCATTTTTTCTAAAATATGTTTAATTTCCCTATTTGCTAATTCAACTTGATCATTTGTTTGAGGGTGATAAGGAGTAGCAACTTTATGCGTAATTTTATATTTTTTTCATTAAAGACTCAAATGGTTTATTACAAAAATACTTACCTCCATCACTGATAATAGCTTGAGGGATTCCAAATCTGCTCAAAAGATTTTCTTTTAAAAAGCAAATCACAGTTTTGTGATCATTGTGCCGACAAAAAATATCTTCACTCCATTTTGAAACATAATCAACAACAACCAAAATATAAACAAATCCAAATGATATAGAAAAGGGCCCATAAAATCAATTCCTCAACAATCAAATATTTCAATGACAAGAATGGGATTTAAAGGCATCATGTTTCGCTTTGAAATGGACCCTAACATTTGACAATTCTTGCACATTTTACAAAATTCATATGAATTTTTAAATGATGTAGGCCAATAAAATCCATACTGTAATATTTTTGCAGCTGTTTTTTTTTAAAGAGAAATGGCCACCACAAGCTTCAGAATGACAAAATTGAATGACACTACTTACCTTATTGTTTGATACGCATCTCCGAAAAATTTGATCAAAACCGTACTTGAATAGGTATGGATCATCCCAATAAAAACTTTTTACCTCTGTTAAGAATTTCTTCTTATCATGGGAGTTCCAATCAGATAGCATTTCATTTGTTACAAGATAATTAACAATGTTAGCATACCAAGGCATATTGTGTATAGAAAACTAGAATTCATTAGGGAAAGAATCATTGATAAATGTTGTATCAATTGAAGACTCATTTGTAAGTCTTGACAGGTGGTCAGCAACAATATTTTCAGCACCCTTTTTATCCTTGATTATCAAGTTGAATTCTTAGAGTAGCAATATTCATTGTATTAATCTTTGCTTGGCATCCTGTTTAGACATTAAATATCTAATAGCTGCATGATCAGAATAAACAATAGCAGATGAGCCAATTAAATATGATCAAAATTTATCCAATGCAAATATTACAGCAAATAGTTCTTTTTCAGTTGTGGTATAATTCATTTAAATACTATTTAAAGTTCTACTTGCGTAATAAATAACCAAGGGCTTACCTTGCTTTCTTTGACCCAAAACAGCTCCAACAGCATAATCGCTAGCATCACACATTAGTTCAAAAAGTAAAGTCCAATCAGGGGATTCCATTATAGGGGCTGTTGTTAAAAGATTGATTATTTTTTTAAAAGCTTTCTGATAATCTTCGGTCCATTCAAATGGTGTGTCTTTAATCAAGAGATTACAAAGTGGTTTAGATATAGCACTAAAGTTTTTTATAAACCTCCTATAAAAACCTGCATATCCTAAATAGGATCAAACTTCTCTCACTGACTTTGGTGATGGTAATTTTGAGATTACTTCAACTTTTGCTTTATCAACTTCAATTCCATTAGAAGAAATGACATGTCCTAAAACAATTCCAAAAACAGTCATGAAATGGCATTTTTCTCAATTTAAAACAAGTCCTTTTTCTTTACACCTTTTCAAAATTTTTTCTAAATTATCAAGACAATTATCAAAAGAATTTCCAAACACAGTTAAATCATCCATAAAAACTTCTAAGTAATTTTCAACAATGTCACTAAAAATGCTTAACATGCATCTTTGAAATGTTGCAAGAGCATTACAGAGTCCAAAAGGCATTATTCTAAATGCAAATGTTTCAAATGAGCATGTGAATGTGGTCTTTTCTTAGTCTTCTAAGGCTATAGGAATTTGATAATAACCTGAGTAGCCATCAAGAAAGCAGTAATAGGGGTGTCCTGCTACTTTCTCAAGAATCTGATCTAGAAATGGAAGGGGAAAATGGTCTTTTCTAGTGGTGTCATTTAATTTTCTATAATCAATGTACATGCGCTAGCTAGATGGGATGCGTGTTGGGATTAGTTCACCTTTTCTATTTTTTACAACAGTTACTCTAGATTTCTTTGGTACTACTTGTGTTGGACTTACCCATGTACTATAAGAGATAGGACAAATAATTCCTATATCTAGTAGTTTAAGGACATCATTTTTTACTACTTCTTTCATGTGAGGATTTAATCTTCTTTGTGGCTGACGGACTATTTTAGTATTTTCCTCTAAGTGTATTTTATGTGTGTAAATTAAAAGATCAATGCCCTTTATGTATTTTAAGGTCCAACCAATAGCATTCTTATGCCTTTTTAAAATAGTGAGTAACTTACCTTCTTGGTTGCTTGTGAGATGAGAAGAAATTACCACTAGATAAGTTTGCTGATCTCCGAGATACACATACTTTAATTTTTCTGGTAAAGGCTATAGTTCAAGCTTCGGTACTTCATTTTCTTTCGTCTTTTCAAGTTGTCTCATGTCTTCAAAGTCCAATTGATTGTTGCCATCTTCGGGTACCTGTGTAGAATCAAATGTAAAACATATATTAGTAGTATCACATTCCAATTCTTTACTTGATTCAAATGAACTAGCAAAACAAATTTCCATAGAATTTGAAAATTTCTCATCCTGAATGTGTTTTTCAATGATTGGTTCAATGAGTTCAATATCCCCAGTCTCATTTTCTTCATCTTCTTTATCATAAAGTTTTTTACACATGTTGAATATATTGAGTTCCAACTTCATATTGCCAAATGATAAATTCATCACTCCATTCCTGCAATTAATCAAAGCATTAGCAGTAGCTAAAAATGGTCGACCTAATATTACACGAATTTGCTTGCATTCATCAATAATTGGTTAAGTTTCCAAGACAATGAAATCTACAGGATATATAAATTTATCAACTTGAACCAATACATCTTCAATTATCCATTTTAATACCTTGATTGACCTATCAACAAGTAAAAGAGTAGTAGATGTAGGTTTTAACTCACCAAGATTGAGTTGTTAGTATATAGAATATGAAAGTAAATTAACACTAGCTCCAAGATTAAGTAAAACATGTTCAATTTTATAGTTCCCAATAATACAAGAAATAGTTGGACAACCAGGATCTTTGTATTTCAAAGCATTATTAGTTGAGAGAATGAAACTTACCTATTCTGCAAGAAATGCTTTCTTTTGTACCTTATGTTTTCTTTTTACAGTGCACAAATCTTTCAAAATTTAGCATAAGATGGTACCTGTTTAATGACATCTAGCAAAGGAATGTTAACTTTCACCTGTTTGAAGACTTCATAAATCTCTGGGTTGTGGTTTGATTGCTTTGGTTTGATCAATGCTTGAAGGAATGGGGGTACGGGAGAAGAGTTGGTTATTTCTTCGTATACTATTGGTTGATCGGGCACTACTTTACTCTCTGAAATTGAATCCTTACTAATTTTACGAGGATCAAGAATGTGCTTTTCGACAACTTTACCGCCAGGAGAGTTATAACCGATTTAACTTAGCTCATGTTTTGGTTTCCAGTACTACCCATATGAGGATGTTGTTGAATTTTGGGATTTAGTTCAGATTGAGAAGGAAACTTACCTTTTTCATGAATGGTAAGTGCTGAGGTAAGTTTTGAGATGGTTTTTGTCAAGTTGGTCAATGTTTGCATAGTTTAATTATTAATTGACTCTTGTCTTTCAATGAATGAATGCAATGTGTCTTTAAGAGTTTTTCTGGGTGGTGGGACATAAGGTGGGTAACTCTGAGGATTTTAAAAATTCTGGCGTGGTGAAGGTGGTTGTGCATGACTGTCATTCCTCTAACTGAAATTTGGATGGTTTCTCCAACTAGTGTTGTATGTCTGTGAATATGAATTGGGATTCGGCCTTTGAAATTGTCTATGACATTTGCTTGTTCATGCAAACTTTCTTTCAGAGCTGGTAAGGTTAGACAGTTCTGCGTGAAATGGTCTGTAGAACTGCAAATATGACATGAAACATCTTGAATAGATTTAATATGATCATTCTTTTTCGACTCTAATGCTTCAATCTTTCTAGCTAAGGATATAAATTTAGCTTGAAGGTCATGGTCTTCTCTAAGGTTGTACATGCCTCCACCAGTTAGTGATGGTTGAAGTTTACTAAATGACTCATAAGAAACAACAGTATCCCAGTGTTGTGCATTTTCAGCTAATTGGTCAAGATAATCTAATGCATCATCAGGATTTTTATCTCTAAACTCACTATTGCACATCATTTCAACAATTTGTCTATTTCGGGATGTTAGTCCCTCATAGAATTATGACACTAACCTCCATGCTTCAAAACCATGGTGTGGGCAAATGTTAAGTAATTCTTTATACCTATCCCAACACTGGTACAAAATTTCTCCTTGTTTTTGACTGAAAGTGGTGATTTGTCTTTTGAAAGAATTTGTTCTATGAGGTGAAAATTTTTTTTTCAAAAATTGTTCTTGCATGTTATTCAATGTTTTTATTGATTCGGATTTGAGGTTTTGTAGTCAAGTTTTAGCTTTATCTTTTAGTGAAAAAGGAAAAAGCTTTAATCGAATTATATTCATGCTACAATTTTGGTCTGTGTATGTATTACAAACTTCCTCAAAATCTCTTAAATGCAAGTATGGATTCTCGGATTCTAAACCATGAAATGTTGGTAAAAGTTGGATAATACTTGGTTTAAAATTGAATCGAGATGCTTCAGGAGGAAATACTATACACAAAGGTGCTCTAGTTCTTGTTGGATTCATGTAATCTCTCAAAGTTTGTGGTTGATTCTGATCGTCTTCATATTGCTGAGAATGATTATTTCCTTGGTCAATTTGTGGATTAAGCTGGTTCAAAATGTTTTCACCGTGGATTTCTTCCATGATTGGTGGTGGTGATTGAGATATTCGAATTAACCTGCCGTTTAAAGTTCGAGACCAATGTCTCATACAATGATGACGATGTGTGTGTGTGAAATTATTTAATGCACAAGCAGATAAAAAAAATAAATAAATAAAAATTACAATTGAGAAAAATAAAAATAAATAAACTGAAAATTAAATGTGCAATAAATATAAATGTACAAAAGATAAAATTATACAATTAAATAACAAAATAGGCGGTTAAACCAGCCTTATAAAATATAAAAAATAAAAGCGGAATAAAAATTACACAATTTATTATACAAAAAAATTAAATAACAAAAAAATAAATAACCGAAATTAAATAACAATAAAGGCGGTTGAACCAGCCATGAAAATAAATGCAACAATTAAATTGTAGAAATTTAAAAGTCCAAATCCAAGTCCATGTCCATGTTCATTCAGTCCAAATGTCCAAATTGAGTCCAAAAGTACAAGGAAGGTTAAGTTATAAGTCCATAAGTATAAGTTTAATTCTGTTCAGGATTTTTTTTTTGTTAAAATAATAATTTTATATGTTTTATACTATTTTTGTAATTTTAGGAGAAATAAGGGGTTTAATTGAAATTTTACAAAAAAAAAACATAAAGTGACAGAAAGTGATGACAGAATTTAAAAATAATATATATATATAATAAAATGACACTAAATTTTTGAAATTTCACCGACAACAACGCCGCCAAAAACTTGACACGACTTAAAAGTGTTTAATTTATTTCCATGTATAAGAGTGTCTAGTTATAATATAACCCGGTGAGTCCGAGGTCGAACCACAAGGAATTTTAAATTTAATAGTCTATTATTAAATAAAAATTAATATTAGAAAAATAGATTACCTGTCTAAAAAGTACTAAGACTACGGAATTCACTCTTGGAATTTAAATTATGTTCATAATATTCTCTCATATTTATATTTTATATTTTATATTTTATTTACTAATTAAATATTATGTCATTTAATTATTAACTAACCAATTTTATAGATGAATATAAGAATGAAGTACATGATGTGCCAAAACTAAATTGGAGTGTCCACATAATATCAAAATATCATATAAATCCAATAAGATTTTAAGTTTATAAATTAATATGACATAAAAATATTCAGAAAATAAAAATATTAAATAAAATAAACTTTGAACTTACTTGAGAAAGATATTAATTCCATAATTTAAATCCTTGAGTTTCACCCTTTGCCCTAGCTTAATAAATTAGCCACTCATATTGTAAAGAAAAACACAAATTTCTAAAATATATTACAAGAAAATTTTAAGAACTTGAAACAATAGAAGAAGAAAATTTGAAAGACTCAGCTTCACCTTTTTCTTTCTCCTCTTTTTATTTCTCCCATTTCTCTTCTCTTTTTCCTCTCTTTCTTTTCTTTTCTTTTCTTCCTCTTCTCCTCCCGCACCCTTTCTCCTCTGCGCTGCTTCTCTTTTATAGTTATAAATAGAGGCACTATTTATTATTTTATTATTACAATACTATATTATTATAATATATATTATATTATTATATTATTATATATTATATATAATTGAGAGAGAGATTGAGTGCCGTGCACTCAATCTCTTTATCTCTTTTTTTTAATATAATATATATTATTTATTTATTATTACAAAGTAACTCTTTTTTTTTTTCTTTTTATCTCTCATTTTTCAGTTTTGATCTCTCTTCATTATCAAAATATACATACAATAACAAAATATAACAATTAAGATAAAAATTAACATAATAAAATATAATTTACATAAATTACATATGATGAACATTAAGATAAAATGTAAGTTATGTACACATTAATTAATACTTTAAGTGAGAAAATAATAATTTAAACCTTTATAAAATATACACTTTCTAGTACTAATCAAAACTAAATTGGAATAAAGTCAAAACCCAACCTAACCATTCAACTTAGGTTTAATTTCTCGATTCTATTATTGTTATTTTAATTTTCTTTTATCAACAATAGCATGCCAGATGTCCAATTTTATAAAATCACTACAATTTTTATTTTTTAATTTCAAAATTATAAACTAAAACCAAATAAAAAAAATTGATTCCCATAAAAAATTAAATTGGTCATTTTTTATGAAAAAATGATCTAACTAAACAAGTGATTTTCAGTTCAATTATATTTTTTGATTCAGTTTTGCTCACCTTAAATTTTTCAATAACTATTATTAGAATCATCTACATATATTTTTTTTATCATTTTAAATTACAAGGTCTCTTTCTTGTTGGAATAATTTCAAAATATATAATGTTGGATTTTTAATCCAATATTGTTGGATCCTTAATCCAACGTTAGGTTTGTATGTGAAAAATTATGTGTTGCGGACTGTCATATAAGATTAAGCACAAAAGTAATCTAATAAGGATTTTGATAATTTAGTCTTTAAAGTATCTAATAGGGTGTGAGCCTTTAATCTATAGAAACTAAAAGTGTAATTGTTATTTCTGTAATAGTTTGAAATAGAAATACCAAAAGGCAACATGAAAAAATTTCTATATAAGCGGTTATTGCCCCCAGGTTATACATATTATCTTTATATTCATTCTAATATTCCATCATTAGATAGAGAGCAGTGAAAAACTTAAGATATTCTCTAGGAGAACGTGTTGACCTGGAAAGTTAACTACACGACTCTAAAGGATAACTCAGTATTATAGATTCTGGTACGCTTCTACATATTTTTATTATTGATTCCTGATTAACAATATGAATGTTCCTAAATTTTGAGTGACAAATTTCACCATAAGTTTAATTATTCTAACAAATGACAACAGAGCCTCTTCATGTTGAATCATTGAGAATAATTTGTGGTTATTTTTTAGATTAAAATTATTAGAGAATTCAGAAATTCTCAATTAAAAACAATTGGGAATTAAAGAAAATAAATTTAAAAATTAGCAAATTTTTTATTTTGGCAATTCATTTTTTATATATTTTTTTGCCGGAATAAAAAATAGACATTCAGTTTTTAAGATTTGAAATTAAGATTTTCTGGAAAACCATTTTTTTGTTATTTTGTTCTTATGGCTGACAGCAATAATATACATGAATTAGATTCAGGCTGGTGTGCTACCACAAGCAACTATGACGTCGACCTGTCCAGGCACTAAAGAGAAGAGTCGTGGCTGATTATCGCAGAAGAAGGAAAATGAAAAGTCAAATATCATTTTACCATACTTTATACTAAGATATTAAGAATTTATTGTGTCAAACTCCTTTATTTATCTACAAACAAATCAGAATTTCCAAATATAAAATATAGATAATATTAATTAGAAAATAACTTAATTTATATAATTAAAAATAGAATTTACTTAAATCATATTTCTTTACTAAGAGTTCCACCTTACCCTAACTTATTATTATTTAGCCTAGCATAATTGAAATAAAAATAATCATTAATATTAAATTATAAATATAAATAGAAATAATTAAAATTATTTATTAATTTACAAAGTATTACAAAAAGAGATGAGATGAAGAAATTGAGGAGAAAAGAGTGAAGAAAGAAGTGTACATAAGTTTTTTCCCCCCTTTCACTGTTTATACTAATTTATTATTGATCCACACCACACACATAAACAAAGTCAATTAAATCACGATCTTACATTTGTCCTACTAACCAAACATAAACTTAACTCAATGCACTCAAACATATCCACTCACAATTACCATACCTAACATGTTAGAAACTTATAATTTTACAATTATTGCACTTAACATGATAAAAAAAATTATAATTTTACAATAAAAGTCGTGGATTCTATTCGATAAAGAGTTAATTTTTTAAAACACCGGTATCCATCCGTTAATTTATTAGGAGCCTCAAATTGCTTGAAATTATTATTTTTATCTAATAAACATACAAAAATAGATAAAATTAAATATTTAAAAACATGATTAGAAATTTATAATATATTACATAATTACAAATACAAATTACAATAAAAGCACAAAATAATATTTTTATTCCTTAAAAAACCTATAATTTTTAATACTAATTAGAAGGCATGGACTATAAAGAGACTTTCTTTCTTGTTTTTTCGAAAGACTCTTTTAGGATTATAATGGCATTGCAGTGCATTTCAATATTGAGTTACATCAGATAGAAATCCATTGATGAGATGATCTATATGGTACAATCAGGAAGCTTTATGTTATGAGACCCAAAAGAATATAGTTTGCAAACTTAAGAAATCCATCTATAGGCTCAAGCAAGTATATCAACAATAGTATTTCAAGTTTCATCAAGTGATCATCTCGCTCGATTTTTAGATGAATTTGGTCGATGATTGTACATAATATAAGTTCTGTAAGAGCAAGTTTATTATTCTAGTTTTATATGTCAATGACATTCTGCTTGTCAGCAACTATATAGGTTTATTGTACAAAACTAAGAGATTTCTTGTTAAGAATTTTGAGATGAAAGATCTTGATGACGCCTCTTTTTGTATTGGAATACAAATACACTAGGATAGCTTTAGGGGTATTCTTAAATTATCGCAAAAGAGCTATATCAAAACAATTCTCAAGAGATATGGCATGCAAAATTACAAACCAGGTGATACCCCTGTAGTTAAAGAAGACAAATTTAGTCTCAATCAATCTCCTAATAATGATTTTGAGGAAAAAGAAATGCATAAGATTCCTTATGCGTCACTAGTAGTAAGTTTGATATATGCTCATGTTTATATGCGACTGGATATTGCGTACGTTACTGAGATGTTGGAAAAATATTTAAGTAATCCAGGAGTAGACCATTGAAAAGCAACCAAGCGAGTATTACGATACTTACAGAGAACAAAAGACTATATGCTCACGTATCGAAGGTCAGATCAGCTTGAGATCGTTAGGTATATGACTTTGATTTTGTAAGATGCTAAAATAGTATGAAGTCCACGATGGACTATATCTATATGCTAGCTAGGGATATTGTTTCCTAGGAGAGTCTTAAATAGTTTCTTATAGCGTCTTCAACGATGACAATAGAGTTTATAGCATGTTACGAGACATCCAATCTTATGAAATTGTATCACGGGGTTGCAATAATAGATGGCATTAATAAACCACTTAGATTGACAATAAATCAGCAGTGCTATATTCCAATAATAACAAGAGTTCGACGAAGTCAAAGCATACAGACATCAAGTTCTAGTTGTTAAAGAATGAGTTCAGAGTTGATAGTTGTCCATAAAGCATGTTGGTACAAACTTTATAATTACGAATCCGCTTACTAAGGGATTGTCACCCAAAATGTTTTATGAGCACAATGCTCATATGAGTGTTGTATTATTAATGGAAATTTAGTTTTAGTGGGAATTTGTAATTTTAGATACTCTTATAATATAAAAATTTTTCAATTATTTCAGTTTATGGATATTTTAAGGTTATTTTCTGCAAAAATAAATTTTGATTTATTCACACTCTGATTTTGGTATGGTTTGATCCTACACTATTCTTTTCTCAATCTTTTTTCCTAAAATGACCTTCATCATATAACATATATATTTTATGCATCAAATATCCAATATATTGTTTACTGCAATAACAATATATTGATTCTTGCCACAACATTCAAAAGTATTCAAGTTTGCTTTCATCGATGCATAATGTAGGCAAACGAATTAGTGCTTCATTATATTCTGGAGGCATATTTTCTTAACCTCTGTGTATCACTCAACTGGTGAGCATAAATAACATTTTAAGGAAAGCAACATCTATAACGTGCCTAGAGTATACATTAATTTTTGTGGTTTACTTATTAATGTTATTTTCTTTGTCCCTATAGAGTTGTATACACGTTACTTTATCATAATAAAGTTCCACTATTCTTACTACAATTCTCTAAATTTTCCATTCCCCACAAATATTTATACTTAATAATCTTAAGACGTTATTATTGCAACAATGGCATTGAGTTCATCTTTTCAGTAATTCATGGTAGATTTTTCAAATTAGAGCAGTTCGTTAATGGCAACTTTATACATTGGTAGAAAAAGTTGCATTTCTTATTGAGAAGCCTCAATGTGGTCTATGTTTTTACAATATTAAAGCCTGAAGAACATGAGAATGAGACATTGGCTGAAACTAAAGCGTGATAAAAGTGGGAGCAAGATGGCTATGCGTACAAGGGACTCATTTGCATTGCCATATCTGATATTTTGTTTAATCAGTAACATAGGAAACACATAGCAAAAGAAATATAGGAATCATTGGAGGCTAAATACATGATGGAAGACACCACAAGTAAGAAATTCTTGGCTTCTAAATTTTTTTAATTATAAAATGGTTGATAATAGACGTGCGGTTGAACAATATAATGAGATTTTGCATATTCTTTATCAATTCAACCAACACAAAATGAAAATAGATAAGTCTATTATTATTTATTCAATTACTTATAAGTTTTCTCCTTCTTGAAAAGACTATAAGAAAAGTCTTCAACATAGCAAAGAGCAGATTAGCCTAGAAAGCGCATGCCAAAGTCTTTGTATTAAAGAGAAACTCACTTATTAGTCTTGAGGAACATACTACTATACCCTCAAAAATTAATGTTGTGGAGGAGGGGAAACAGTTTAAACATTAAATTGCACCAAGGATAACCAAAACAACAAGAAAAGAAAAAAAAAAAAGGTGCATGCAATTACTGCAGAAATCTTGGCCACTTCAAAAAAGACCGTCGACTTCTTAAGAAATAAAAGAAATGTTCGAACACAAATTTTGTCACCATGATATCTAAGATCAATGTCCTTGAAGATAATAATGAATAGTGAATAGACTTTGGTAAAACATAGCATGTGTGCAAGGATCGTAGCCTTTTCACTTCTTACGATAGTGTTCTCTACATAGGAAATTCTTCCATTACAACATTTTAAGGAAATGGCAATGTGCATCTAGATTTCACTTACAAGAAAATCTTAACTCTTACTAATGTTTATCATGTCACTAAAGTTGGGAAAAATCTTATATCTAGTAGCCTTCTTAATAATTTTGGCTTCAAACCTTCTTAATAATTTTGGCTTCAAACTTATATTTGAGTAAAAAAAAAAAATGTATTGTCTAAGGATAATACCTTTGTTGGGAAAGAATACATGTATGGGGGAATGTTAAAACACAATATTAATAAAATGAATGTTTCTTCTGCTTAAGATTGAATGTTAGGGCTAATTCAGAATTAATTCCTAAACAAGAAAAATGTAAAGTTGTGCAAATCACAAGAACTCTTTTTCCTAAAATTAAAAAAAAAAAATCATCTTTGCTACATTTAATTCATGGTGATGTATGTGATACGCATAGTAATTGACGAAAAGAAAGCTAAAAGTTTGTTAAGAAAGAAACAAAAGATTTCTGAATAATACTGATTTTATTGAAAAGAAAACTAAATGAATAAAACTAGGGTTTTGAGGCTCTTTTATAACAAACCTAAATATCGTGAATTTACCAAAATAGGCAAATCCAAAATATAATCTTATAGTAAAATTCTCCTATCCAAAATAAGAAAGGCAAAGAAAATGGAAATCAAATCCGAGTGTAGACAAAAAGATAAAAATCCTAGAAGAATCAGGAAAAATAGAAAAAAATCTTAAAATCTAAAAATGACCAAGAAAGAAAAGGAATTCCCAGGCTAAGCATGGACTAGAATGGCTTTAGCAACTTTAAGTTTTATTCGTCTCGTCGCAAGCTTCGAGACGGCATATTATACGTCGAAAATGGACACCTGTAGCCAAATTTATGCCATCCAGAAAGTACCCTTCTCGTAACACACAACATTCTACATCAATAATTATAATAAAGTGGTAAAAAAAAAATATTATGTTACATTTATTGATAATTTTTTAAAATACTGCTATGTGTGTTATTAGATTCTAAAGATAAAATGTTAAATAAATTTAAAAATATTATGTTACATTCATTGATACTTTTTCAAAATATTGCTATGTGTATTTAGTACATTCTAAAGATAAAATGTTAGATATATTTAAAATTTCTAAAATCAAAGTTGAGAATTTTTGTGATATTAAAATCACATGCCTTCGAAGTGATAAAGGACGTGAATATCAATTTCCTAATTTTTTTTGTGAATCTTTTGGCATTGTGCATGAAACTAGCGCTACATATACACCATAACAAAATGGCATAGTTAAAAGGAAAAATTGGATACTGACTGAAAAGGCTAATGCTGTGCTTTTTTAATTATGGCTTGGTATAAAATTTTGGGTAAAGCACTTTTGACTACACGTCATGCATTGAATAGAGTCTCTAATAAGAAAATGAAAGTGACTCCATATGAATTATAGAAAAAGAGAAAGCCTAATCTTTCTTATATAAGAGTTTAGGGTGTCGAGCCATTACAAAACTGCATGAACCTAAGATAAAGAAATGGGAGAAAGGGGCATTAAATGCATATTTTTGGGATATGCTTAACATAGCAAAGCTTATAGGTTTGTTATAACATAAACTATCAATATTTTAGTAAAATCTAGAGATGTTATATTTTATGAAAATAGATTTTCCACTATACAAAAAATTCAAACAGTTGATAAACTAATAAAAATTAGTTAAAAGGGTGATGTAACAGTGAGTAAAATAAATTGAGATAGAGCAAAATAATCCTTTGACCATAATTTAAAGTCTATTTCGTAGAAAGGGCAAGAAAATTTCAATCTAAATAGACCATGATCACACCTATTATAGAGTCTAAGCCCCTGACCTATAAATATACAATGAAGTCTTAAGATTCTGCCTTTTTGAAAATGACCATTAATGATGAAATGGACTCTAATATGGGTAATAAAACTTTGAAATTAGTTGATTTACCACCTGGCTCTAAACTTATAAGTTATAAATGTATCTTCAAAAAGAAGAATTTAATAGAACAATAGAAGAATTTAAAGTAAGACTAGTAACAAAAGGCTTTACAAATAAAATGCCTTGTTTATTTTTGAAATTCTAAGTGTGCAACTCATTAGGGGGTTGAATTAGGTAATTAAAAACTTCTACTAAAAAGCAGAATACAATTTAAATAAATGCTCAAGAGAAAATAAATAACAATTAATTTAATAGAACATGAATTTAAAAATAGTAGGGAAGAGAGAAACAAATACGAGGATTTTACGTGGTTTGGAAAACCCCCCTAGGTCCATGCCTCCAAGCAAACCACGCTTGAGGATTTTCACTATCTAAGCTTCCTAAGGCTTCAAGTTCTTACAATTGACTTTCAAGGTGTCAATGAACCTTTACAAATGGTGTTTCCCTTACATACACCTTTCCCCAAGTGTTCCGCAACTTACAATCACAGGAATTTGATAATAGATTTGAAGATTACAACAAATATACTCTTATAAAGTGAATATAAAAGTGATAGCTCAATGATAATTCAATGTATATAGATTTATAAAATGAAAGTTCAAGGTAAGTTGTATTGACTAGTTTCAGCTCAAATGAGATTCAAGAAGTTATTAAAAATGAGTTTGGTTTGGGTTTATATAGTTTAAACTTTCAAATTAGCCATTATAGACATTTTTAACAAATATTCAGTTAGTTATTTGCATGAGGGTGGTTAGTCGCTCAAGTTACTATTAGAAAATCAATTTGAAAATTTGCCGCAGTCGACTAGCCACTATGTTTCTATTTCTAAGACAGTTAGTCGCTATTGATCCAAAAATTATAGTTTAGCCCCAAACCTTTTGATATTATACTATGACTCAAAACCTTGTAAAAGCTTTTCAAATAGGTCTTTTTCCAGAAATTCAAGCAATACTTATTAATTTTAAAGTTCTCAAAACATTTTCAATTTAGTCCATAAACTTGAAAACAACTAATTTCATGAAATCATTTTTCCTTTAAGTATAAAACCTTTATATTATGAAAATAATGAATTATTTATAATGTCATGAAAAATGACTTGAGCTTTTAAGTGTTTAATCATCCATATATATAATCATACTAGCTTTACAAGAAATGTAACAAGAGAAATCACTTAAGCTAGTGCCCTTGAAGCTTGTCCTGGACATCATGAACTTTGTGTCTTTGTCCTTGAGTGTCTTAAACTTGATTTCACATGTTTGATTTTTGTTCTTTAAGAATTAGTGAGATTATGAAATATACGCATTTTCTATTTTATCCATGACATATAATTTGTTATCATCAAAAATCAAAATATTATATGACTGTATAGGTCAATAATTTTGATAGATATGCACCTGTTATTTGGCTTCAACATTTCATTCTGAAATCTATAAAATGGATGTAAAAATAGCTCTCTTAGATGAGCAATTAGATGAAAAAATAGTTGATATTGTTTCTAAATAATTTAAAATTCATGAATCTGATAAATGTGCATATAGCAGATTCAATGGAAATTAAGGTGTGATTATTTATTTATATGTAGATGACATGTTAGTTTTTAGAACTGGTAGTGAAAGCATTGAACTTACTAAATTATTGTTGTCATCTAATTTTGATATGAAATACATAGTGCATTTAAATGTGAATTTAGGGATTAAAATTATCAAAAATGATAATGTCCTATTGTTGACTTAATCACATTATATTATAGTAAAGAAATTTAATTACTATGATTGTAAGCATGTGTCAACACCGCTTAATTCAAACATAAGATTTTATACTAACACTAGAAGAGCAGTATCCCAATTAAAATATTCTTTTGTTATTGGCTGTCTTATATACGCTATAACTTGTACTAAGCATGACATTGCTTTCTCTATTGGAAAGTTGAGTAGATATATTAGTAATCCAAGTCAAGTAATGTGTGGAATTTTAATATATTTAGAATAGATTATAGTATACACTACATTAGATATCCTTTAGTTTTGAAAGGATTCTAAGATGCTAGTTAGATTACTTATCGAGATGATCATACATTCACAAGTGGATGGCTAATAAATAAAAAAAAATAAAAAAAACTTGCACAGTAAACTACACCATGGCTATGAAATTCTAAGTGTACAACCCAAGAGGAGTGAATTAGTATTTAAAAAATATTATGTAAATTATGAAGCAAATCAATTCAAGCTAATTTCTTAAGCAATGATAAATGTAAATTCAAGCAATGAATAAGTAAAGAAATACGAGATAGAGAGAGGAAACAGAAGAGTTTTTTCATGGTTCAGTAAACTATGTCTAAGTCCATGCCTCCAAGCAAACCACGCTTGAGAATTTTGCTATATAAACCTCCCAAGGTTTCAAGTTCTTACAATTAACTTCTAAGGTGTCAATAAACCCTTACAAGTGGTATTTCACTCACACACACTTTCCTGTGTGCTTAAAAATTGATAATGAATTTAAAAATTGATAATGAATTTAAAAATTACAATAAATATTATCTTTTAGAGTGAATGTACAAATGATAGCTCAATAATGACTTAATGTATATAAGCAAATGAAAGCTCAAGATAATTTTTATGAACAAGTTTAAGCTTCATAGAGATTGGAGAACTCAATTTAAAATGAGTTTGATTTGGCTTTTTATATTTTGAACAAAAAAATTAGTCGTTATTTACTTTTTTAGCATAATCAAATCACTGTTAACTTACCATCGAATTATCATTTGACTTTGTGCAAGTTAATGTTATGAAGATTTTTAAATTTTAGATTGTGGTTATATAGATGTCGGATTGCCGTCATCGTCCAGTGACTTGGAAAGAGTTATTTGCAAAATAGATTGCTTTATGGAAGTTATCGATTTGCCATTATTCAGATGTCAATTAGCCGTTGCTACAGTAAAACAGTGCCACTCCAGTGAAAAACTTTTTAAATTTATAGTTTTGCCCTAAATATTTTCAAAATTATACTACAGCACAAACAACTTTATAAAAATTTTTAAATAGGTCCATCTCCATAATTTCAAACAATACTTGTTGATTTCAAAATTTTTAAAACTTTTTCAATTTAATACATAAACTTAAAAATAATCAATTTCATAAAATCATTTTTCCTTTAAGTATAAAACCTTTATATTATGAAAATAATGATTTATTTAAAATGTTATGAAAAATTAATTGCGCTTTTAAATGTTTAATCATGCATACATTTAATCATATTAGCTTTACAAGAAATATAACAATAAAGATCATCTAAGCTAATACCCTTAATACTTGTCATTGAATGTCTTGAACTTGATCTTACATGTATGATTCTTATCCTTAAAGAGTTAGTGAGATTGTGAAATATATGCATTTACTATTTTATCCCTAATACATGATTTTTTATCATCAAAATCAAAATATTGTATAACTATATAGGTCAACAGGCTATAGAATTTTTAAATTTGGATTGATGTGGCAAGCTGAATAGTTAAGGAATTTACTTATGGAAATTTTTATTTTGTCTAGACCAATGCCTCATATTTCCATTCACTATGATAATGAGGCAACTTTGCCTCGGTCATACAACCGAATCTACAATGAAAAGTCTAGCTATATCGGTCTAAGACACAGTTATGTGAGACAAGTACTTATAGATTTATTAAAACTTGCAAGGGACATTGTATTAAAAACGTATTAGGGGATGGGACTAAAGCGAGTATCATCTTATCACCAATGATGGACCAACGCTTGAAACATTAAGATCTTGGTTCAATGAGCTAAAGTATATAATTTATTATGATTGGAAGCACTATAATATTTTAAGATGCATCTCAAAGGTGGTGCTTGATACTTGTAACAAAAGGGAAAGAATAAGCTATTTAGCTTTTTATAGACTTACAAATATTTTACTTATAGTGACATTTTAGATAAGTCCAATTCCAGATTCTGGAATTTGATGCGACAGGCATCCGTCGCACCAAACCTGGTGCGATAGGCACCATCGCAGAAAATTCCAGATTCTGGAAGTTGGTACGACATGCAGCCCGTCGCACAAAAAATTTGTGCGACGGGCTGCATGTCGCACCAAATTCTTGGGTTGTAATTTCTTGAATTTGGTGCGACGGTGTGCCTATCGCATAATTTTTGTGCGACAGGTTGTAATATTTTCTGAAATTTTATGATAGATTTTTTTAATTTTTAAGTTATATAATTGTAATTTAATACTGTTATATTTGTAACAGAAATATGGTAGATTCTGAGTATGTACCAGCCATGATGCAGATACCTTACACTGCTCATTTTCCTGGGCGTATTATAAGTATGTGTAAGTTAGATACAGTCGTAAAAGCTATTGAGGGAAAGTTAACAAAACGACAGTTGCAATTATTCAAAAAGGATATATTTGGCCATTTCTTGGAGTGTCGAAGCTTTCCATTCAGTGGCGTTATTATGCATAATTTGTTGCTAAGACAAGTGGCCTGTAATGAGAAAGATCAGTAGTGGTTTGAAATTGGTGAGCATTTGATACGCTTATCAATTCGAGAGTGGTGTTTAGTTACGGGACTTTGTTGGGGTGAAGACAATGTACCGAAAATGGTAAAAAAGAATCATAGGCTGCTTAATACGTATTTTGATGGTCTGTTTCACAATTTAAATCTCGGCGACTTCGACGAAAGGTTTAGTAACTTAGACTTCGACGCTATGGACGAAATTGATGCAGTAAAAATTGCACTCTTTTATTTTGCAGACAGAGTTCTAAATGGAAGAAAAGTTCATAGTCAGATCAACTTTTCATTGCTTAACGAGGTGGATGACATTGATCACTTTCGAAATCGTCCATGGTGTCATTTGTCATAGGAAACGATATACGACAGTCTTGACAATGCATTGTATGGTAAAATAGAGAAATTTAAGAAGACTCAATTGGAAAAGCCAAATCATAATATTGAAAAGTACAATGTTTACGGCTTTACGTATGGAGTTCAGGTACCTTAAAATCGTGCTATATTGAAATTATTTTCTTCGATAATTAGTTTGTTAATATTAAATGTTTAATAATTTTTTAATATTCTCGTTTTACTTATTTTAGGCATGGATGTTCGAAGTTATTGGAGGGCTGCCATCACAGTGGGTCGTGAAAACAAAAAAAAAGATTCCACGCATTGTACAATGGAAGCCCATTGCTTCCTCGAAAATCAACTTCACTGTTGTTTATTCATTGTTTAATGATAACTCTCGTCTTTTAAGTAATATTACTTTGCGCAGTTGTATATTATTGGTTTTCATATTACTAAATAATACTATGATTATACTAACCTAAAATTTAGGTTGAATTATCATAGTAAAATGTCCTACAAACCATCGAGCCGAACTCTAAGGAGAAAGCACAAAAATATTGGCAAACTGTAAAGGATTATGTTCCATATATCCTAAGTTGGGTTTTTAATGTAAGTATCTTTTATTACTTCATACTAGATGATTACAAATTGCTCTATGTTTAGTAATTTATTTATGTATTTAAAATGTTACTTTGTGCAGCATCAACCATCTATCAACGCACCTCCCATTATGGCTGAAACAGAGGAGAATCAAAACACCGCAAGTGCCGCTAGCCAAACACTAGAGCCGCAAGGTCTCGTTAAGGAGGAGCTTCCAGCAAAAGACCATCATGAGCAAACACACGAATCCAATGACACATATGATTCAGAGGTTATAAATCATTTATTTTCTGTATATATATATGTCATTCAGAGGTTATATATATTTATTTAAACTTATAATTTTTTTAATTCATAATAGTTAAGGACAAAGTTTAATAACGATTATATCATTCGACGGATGGACAAGATTGATCGTTCTATATGTGAATTGAAGTTAGCCTTTGAGGCAGAGCGTAAAGAACACAAAGAATTTAGAGATGCGGTGATGGGATTTATTAGTTCGTATACTGAACGCTCACACGGCCTTTCTCCGACTACACATTCGTATGCGGTGAGAAAATTTAATATATCATTAGTGCGTTCTTTTAGCTTTTAATCCAATATTTATTAAATATGTTTATCCTGACAAACAAATAGGTCCCAGATGATTGTGGAGTGTATACTGACGTAGAGAATCAGATGATTTCCAGTCCTATGTCATTATATACTTTTTATAGAGATGTCAGTGGACAGAGCGGGCAGATTCTTAAGGAGGCGCCACCGGATATTAGTAAGTTTGGCCATCCATACAGAAGATATTATGTCTTTAATAGTCCATATTTGATTCCGTCATTCAAACGAGGGAGGAACATCAATCCTCTGCCTACACTCCAACTAATGGATCGCCAGATTGATGAACGAATGAGTGTAGATATAAATCCACTTTGAGGATTACAAGATCCAAGTGTATGCAATGAGTTCAACTAGTGGTTTGCTGGTAACATTACAATGGATCGTTCAGTCTCATACTCGCACTCATTTTTTCAAATACTTTTAGGTCATACTTCACTGGGATGGCTAGGTGACGAGGTAATTTTTTTTAACATCAAACCACTAGTTGTGTTTGTGTAGTAGAATTGTTTTCTAAATTGACCAGTGGTTTGCTATTCTTATTTCCTATGTACAGCATATTCATGAGTATTTATGCTTAATCAGCGAGAAGCAACGGCAGTTTCCAAATGCACTGTCTCAGTGGGTCACGCATACAGACACATATTTTTGGGTACAGTGGTTTACTGAATATATATTCATTGTTTTTACAATTTATATCTTGTGTATTTTTGATTTCTTGTGTATATGATATTCCAGGTGTTCCTTAAGCAATTATGGAACAACAGAAATTGTACGGTCGAAACATTACAATATAGTGATAATTTTAATAGATATATTCGTGGGCGAGAATTCATAATATCAAAGCAGCTGACAGATATGGATATGGTATGTGAATAAAATTTTTTTATTTTTTTACTGTGTTAATTTGGGTGTAAGAAATATTGAAAAAGAACAACATTTTTATGTGTAGGTTTTCATTCCTGTTAACCTTGGCAGCGATCATTGGGTACTAGACAGAGTAGACTTTCATAACAACAAAGTATGGATTTATGACTCATTGCTTACATTCCGCGACGATAAAACGTACAAGGATCAATTTAGGGCATTCGAAGTCATATTCCCTCGATGGCTAGACCATGTTGGATTCTACAGTATTCGACATGACCTACAGCGTGCTGAATACTAGAAAGTCGTTGCAGTTAAAAGTGTCCCACAACAAGAGCTTGGTAGTGGTGATTGTGGTGTTTTTATATTGATGTTTACTATGTATTTAATGTTTGGACTTAGGCTCGATTTCAACAGCAGTCATAGGGCGTATTTTAGGAAAAAGATTGCTGTAGAAATATTTAATGGTGAGATTATGTTATAAACTATTGTATTCATTCGAATCTTCAAGTATTGAATTTTTTTTCATTAATATTCATAATTATGTTCAAAATTAAAAAATGGGTGTTACACATAGTTGCAATAATAAATAACACTAAATAAATTGTTTTACCAATATATATATTATGCAATATATAAAAAAAAAAAAGTAAATCGTCAATACAGTATTACTTGGAACAATGCAACTAATTTTGGTGTGATACAATAGGATTTTTACATCGTTTACGGTTATGGCCCGATTCGTTGCACCGCCCACATTTCACAATTCTTCGATTTACATCCTCACCGGCAGAAGGTATTCTTAGCTCTTTACGACGACCGGGTAGTGGTGCTTCTACTGATGGATAAACTTGCATCTCTTGAATATTTTATCTGGCACTTCCCAATCGATTACGCCACCAACTGGCTCCACTGGTTGTGCATAAGCCTTTACCAATGATTCCTTGCTGTAAAATTCAAAACAAAAGCTTATGTAATCCACTCGGACAGTTAAACAAGCAGCAATTGCATGCGCGCAGACGAGCTAATCTAAATCGAATACTCTACATGTGCAAGTTTTATTTTGTATGTCAACTAATCCCTCATTCACACCACCACCCAAAACATGGAATCGATGTGGAGACACAGGATGGACCATCATCATTTCGGCCCGAGATCTCCTCTCAGCGACTATTTCATCTGCCCAAATTGTTACCTGAGTACTCATCAATTCAGCCACAAGTTTTTTATCATAAAATCATTGCTGTATTGTTTTCCTAAAATGATCAATAAGATGAGTAA
The DNA here is from genome assembly GCA_025617385.1 of Murraya koenigii. NCBI lineage: Eukaryota > Viridiplantae > Streptophyta > Magnoliopsida > Sapindales > Rutaceae > Murraya > Murraya koenigii. Next base: position 14,148,396 of record CM046814.1, read on the forward strand.
TCCGAAATTTTCGCGGTTCCCTCATAAAAGAGTTCACGCTTTCCGCGATGTTCGTGGTAAGAATACTATATCTCCTGCCTTCGAACTCAGACCTTGCCCAATTACATATCCCCACATTATTCTCCAAGTAATCTGTTGCACTGGAATAGAGCATCCACAATGCCTCAAGTTGTTTTCTAAATTCTTCGTGCCCATATGCTTTTGCGGCTTTTATAAAGATAGGCTCGAAATCATCCAAAACAGCTTTGGACATCTTGAATTTTGCTTTGATATTACCTTTCACATGGTAAAAACAAATGCCATGAGCAGCATTACGGAATACTTTAAGAACGGCTCTCTTGATAGAAGTGCATCGATCGGAGATAAATACTAAGTCTGGCATATCACCAATCACTCTATGTAATTTCATCATAAACTATTCCCAAGCATCATTATTCTCTGAATCCAAAACTCCAATGGCTAACGGATACAATTGATTGTTTCCATCTAAGCAGGTTGCAACAAACATATTTCCCCGATATAGACCCTTTAGATGAGTACCATCTACCGCAATCACCGGTCTAATATACTGTTTAAAACCCTTGATGGAAGATCCAAGACCTATAAAGTAGTATAAGAAATTACCATCTGCATCCCGTTCAAGGTGAGTAACTGTACCCTCATTTGCGGCCTTCAAAATATGAGAATATTTGGGTAGTAAGTTATATGACTCTGCAGGATTCCCTCAAATAATTTCCAGACCAACTTCTCTGGCCCGATATGCTTGCTGATATGCTAACTGGACACCATATTCCTGCTGCATGTCTACTCTAATATCATTTGGCGTGTATATCCTTTTTTTCCTGAATATATTTTTCAGTAATAATATGACCAACAACCCTGCTCCTTACTTGGTGACGACCGTCAGATAATACCTCATTATGACATGTATGTACATTATCAATTCTCCGAACTACCCAATAAACATTTTGCTCGTTCGAAGGTCTCGTTGCTCGAATACGCCATTTACATGATTCCGAAGAACAGTGGGCCTCAAAATGTGTAGTTGTGGACCTTGCAATCTTAAAATCAAACTTATTCCGAAGGGCAAATTTGCGCAGCTCCAATATTAACTCATTCTTCTTAGAGAACAACTTACCCACACTAATATCATCCCAATTATAACTTCTAATAAAGTCTGAAGCAAGCAAGTTTGATGGCATAACTGGAGCAAGACTTATAAGAGGGTCAACAACTGTCCTCATCGAATGGTCCATTGGAGCAGTAGATCGACTGTTTCTACTATTAGCAGCAATATCATCCCGACGCTCATTCTCATTATTAGAAGGAATATCAATGAGATCAACACCCCTATCATGAACACGAACATCATCTGCTTCTGTATTGCCCATGTTATTAATAGGTTCACCATTTTCACGAAAATAATTGTTGTGAAATGGAGAGTAATGTTGCTCTAAAGATGTTTCCACTAGTAACATCTCTTCTCTAACATCAGGCAATGCAATGTCATTATCATCAATAGTGTCATTATTGTATGGACTGGAGAGTAATATTACTGCAACGATGTTGTCCTTGGTAATACCTCTTCTTCAACATCTGGGACAGAGACTAATTCTACAAGTGCCTCAACATCTTCAACATCTTGGGTTGGAACTCTAGGAGATGTGGTAACAAATATAGGAATACATCCAATGTTGGCTATATCAGAGGCTAAATGTAATACAACCTTCACCATTTCGTCGTTACATATGTCCATGGGTAGTGAACATGCACGATGGGTTGTGTTATTAGACTTCAATGTTGTCTTTAACGTGATATTATATTCATTAGGATTTATCTGTAAAACCTCATATATTCTTGATAAAAATTGAAGAAACAAACAATCTTTTCCATCCAAAAATGGTGTATTCTTAGCATTCACATAATCCATCCGACCATCTGCCGATGTCTCCCACCAACCATTATAACAGAGTTCAAGTACAACTAAGTCCATTAATCCTGACATGATTAAAGAAAATAAATTTATTATACTGTTGAAAACATAATCACTAAAAAATAAAATATATTAAAACTACTAGACAGTGTAATAGGTGCGACAGGATGTATTAGTGCGAGAGGATGTACTAGTGCGACAGGCTGTTGTGAACAAATCTGCGGTCTCACTAAGGTACGATAGGCAGCCTGTCGCACCAAGCTTAGTGAGACAGGCTGCCTGTCTCACCAACTTTCACCAAAATATAAACCTTAGCTCCTCAAATGATACACCACAGAAATTCATAACACTTATATAAATATTTAATACAATTATATTACCTTACATGCGGCTGGGTAAACAAACGGTTGGGTATGAATGTATCGTGTGCTGGCTCTGATCTTTAGTTGCAGGGAATGATGTTTGCAGGGAACGGTGTTTGCAATTTATATGTAAGGGAATAAAAATTAAATAGGGAGGGTAATTAAGGAAATGTGAGTTTTGATTGGCTATATTTGATAGAAAATAAAGTAAAGGGTTAATTTTGAAATTTAAAAATTGAGTCTGACTATTTTTGTAAATTTCTCATGAAAATTGGATATAGACACATGGTCAATCCCAGTGTCCGCTAAAGAATACTTGAGAATTAGAAAACTTATGTGTGAGACACGTATGGTTAGTTGAATAATGTCATTAGTTTAAAGTTTGTCTTTCATGCCATCTTGATTAACTTTGATGTGATATCACTTAATGAAGGTTCAAGTCTTAAAGGCACTTTCATTTACGTGTAAGTTTTCCAAGCTTGTGCTAGATAATTTTTCAAAATTCATTTATTTTAAAGATGGTGGGAGATTATTAGAATAATTTCAAAATAAATAATTTCTTAATATAAAGACATGTCTAATTTATTATGCCTTATAGAAGATGTATTTTTTCAATTAAGGATGCATCCTTTTTTGGTGGTGCCATTTCATTTGAAATTATATATATGGTTCAATTTGGATTATTGATTAAAATCAAATATTGATTCAATGGTAATGAATGAAAGGGTATCATGAAAGGTGACAATTCAAATGGAGAGGTAGAAGTATATCTATAAATAAAGGTCATGTTTAGGCCATTTAGACATAAAGAAAATGATCCTACACCACTCTTTTTTCAGTCTCTTTCCTAAAATGAACTTCATCATAAAACATCTATATTTTATATATCAAATATCCAATATATTACTTACTACAGAAATATAATATTGATTCTTGTCACAACATTCGAGAATATTCAGATTTACTTTCGTTGATGCATAACACAAGCAAACAAACGAGCACTTCATTTTATCCTGGAGCCGTATTTGCTTAATTCATGTACATCACTCAATTGGTGGGGGAAATAATGCTTAAGGAAAGCGACATTTCTAATGTACTTTGAAATACACATTAATTTCCAATAGTTTACTTATTACTGTTATTTTCTTTGTCTGTATATAGTTATTACACATTACCTTATTATAATAAAGGTCCACCATTATTACTTCAATTCTCTACATTTATCATTACCCACAAATATATATCCCCAACATTTCTCTCAAACTCTACAACACAGTTTCAGATAGGAATAGGTAGTTAGCCTAGTGGGAGAGCTCTTGTACTCAAATGTGTGAGAGCAAGGATTCAAAGCCTCCATAAAAGCATAGATTAGTTTCAATCATTTCCCAATTATGAAATAATTGAGTGAAGTAATCTTCTTTCTTACGAAATATGAGTTGAATAGATACCCCTTAAATATTAGAGAGGATTTAAAAAAATATAAGTAATGAAAATCTTAAATATTAATGTACATGAGATCTTAATTGTATAATTTGATTGTAAATATTAATTATAATTTTTTATGTAATATCAATAATAATTTTATATATCAATGTTTTAAAAGAAGATAAGATTGTTGGTTGACCTGAGAATTTTTTGTCTGGTGGGCACTTCGCGTATGTTTAGAGCTCATGAAAAGGCGACTAAAGTTAGCAGTAAGCTACCCTCCAACATTACCAATAATTTCTAGACAAAGAGAATCAATGAAATTAGCAAAGAGCGTTTATCGTGCCTTGGCACCACACACACACACACGCCATCCTAACAACTTGCGTATTCTCACACCTGCAAATATAAAATTAAGAGGTGACTTCTTTGGACTCTTTTCGCTCCAATAACTATGCTCACTTTTGCTTTATCTTTAATATAGCTAGCAATAGCTATTAGTTGTGTTAATAATTAATTAATACGATTATCTTATTAAGATTTTTTAGACCTTAACTTTATCATATTAAATATTAATTGCCAGGGGTATGGTTCCTGTTCCATTCATGAAAAGACTTGAAATTATATCTTTTCAAGTCCACATCATCATCAAAGCTCCCAAGAGAATTAACTTAAAATAATTTAGAGACAAAGATGTTCGAATAGTGCTCTCATTATAAAAACTCAATGACATGCATGCTTATTCTTAATAGTAGCTGGATTAAATTGTAGTGAATGTTGACAATGCAATTAACCGAACTTTCGGACATATGCCTTTGTTTTATTTCATAATTAACAAAATTCATAATCAATTTGTCAACGTACGAATCTTTCTCATTTTATTTGCAAATCGATTGTTGGTTTTCTTCTTTCATTTGATAATATTTAGGGCTGGAACTGAAGCTCTCATTCCCCTCCCTCTCAAAACAAAAATAAAGAAAATTATGGAAGAAACAAACAGACGATATTGATGAATGATCCCATGCTCAAATACTAATCAACATTATAATTTTTCTGGAAAATTGAAAGCAGCTTTACATTATTACCAGGTTATTGTTCGTGGAGCAGGAGAAATGTGATTGTAATAACGTTAGAGAGTGGATTGAAGAGAAACAAATATTTCAGTGTACAATTGAATTAGCAGTTAGGCAAAGTGTATCACAGAATATATAGTAGTTAACTATAAAACATAAAATAAAATGTCCGGGAAAAAAAAAACTATTTGAAGTGAATTTTTGAATTGTATTCACCTTGATATGCTGATCAAGACTGGTCTTGATAAACTTTTAATTATAATTTAGTAGAATTTTAATGTAATAATTAAAAAAAATAAAAGGCTAAAGGGTGACCATCTTGTAATTCAAAGAATGATAAAATGTGGATAGAGAGAAATGATTGCTTCATTCGCATATTTTATATTTCATAATAACCATCCAATTCAAGATTTAAATTACATTAGTTTACTTATGAGAAGATACAAGTTTAATTTGAATGTTAATTTACATAATAATTGAAAGGTAGGCCAACAAATTTGGAATCTTAGAACTAACATTATTATGTTCAATCTTTTGGTAAAAATGTAGAGTACTAATGTAGCGAATAGTAGGAGCAGATTGATAGAATAGATAAATATTAAATATCGTTTTAATATTAGACCAAACCAATATGATTAGATTACGCTCTAATTGAAAGGTGATTGAATCTTATTTTAATTCAAAAAATTGAATGAAATTTTGAAAAAAAGTTTTAAAAGAGATTATATGACATTCTAATATAAACAACTTTATAAAAGAGATTTTGATTAATAATAATAAATGAATTATAAAAGATGAATTTTTATTAAATAATTATTTTTTCTATAACAATGATAAATTCTCTCTATTTATAATAAAATAAACATATCTCCTAATTTAATTTAAAACAAAACTAAATTATAATTATACTGAAGATAAGATATTAGAACGTATAAAATATCAAAAGACATAAAATAAAATATTATAAAATCCTAAGTCGGACATCAATAACCAAAATTACGAATTATAAAAGAAGATAATAAATAGCTAGGCAGGTCCTTTTTTATTTTTATTTTTTACCACTTTTGGGAAAATTTGGGAACTAGCTGGATCGGAACAGGTCCGGCAGTAGCAACGGTGTGGAGTCACGTGGGAGCGTGTGAGAAATGAGTGGAAAGGCCCAAAATGCACATGCAAGGTCATTGATTTTTGAGCTATTTTTGCTTTTTGCTTTGTGGGGTTGTAGCCCATTCACGTGGGAAAACCATAGGAGATGACTTTTCGTCTCTCTTACGAGATCAACTTTTGGACTTCTTTGAATGATAAACGAATTGGACAATTTTTTTGCCGTTGGCTTATTATATCATATATATGCTAACCATGCATATGTTAATTTATTGAAACTAAATTATTGCAACCAATTTTATCTCTAAAAGTGATGATATTGATCGAATCCTTTATATTCAATTACAACTCATGCTTTATAAATTAATTTTACCATACGGACACATAAATTTTGTCAAAAGCTACAAAATTTTGTCAAAAGCTACTAAAAGTTTAGCTAGCATTAGTATGATGTCTCTTTCCATTCCTTTGAACGTCAAAACATTGTTCAGCCCTCTTTTAATATATCGTTGCAAATGAGGGAGCTGTCAACAAAGCGTGGAGCCACGTTTAGTTAGAACACCTTTAGTAGAAGTAATTCTGCCTTTACTTGTTTTACTAGTAGGAATAATCGACCACCAAGGTGATTCATTACATAATAAATAGCATAATTATCAGAGGTTAATAGGTACAAAAGAAAGCAACTCTAAGCTTAAGGGCCGCCCAAAAAATTCAGAAAACATAAACAAATAATTCGAAATTTTAATTTTAAATTATCTCGTCCTGAATTAACTATCTTTAAATTACTATTTACTTCTATAAGTTTCAATTTATCCCATTTTTGTTAAGAAGGCAAAGTAAAAAATAAATATCAATCTATTCTTATTTTTTCATTATCTTGTAAAAAAATTAGATTAACTTGAAAATTTCAAAAGTAAAAAGGTAATTTAAAAATAGTCAATTCATAATGAAATAACTAAATTTGGCTCTCTAACCTTTACATATTCATGTTTCATGAGTTTTCTATATGTTTCACCGTTGAAATAATATGATTAATCAGTGATTTTACTTTTTTTTTTATGTTTGTACTGTGAGAGTTCCCCTAATTTTTTGTATTTTTACTTTTATTATCATTAATATACCTCTGCAAAGAGGCTCTAAATCATCATCATCGTAATAATAATAACAACAATAATAATATTGTTATTGTTGTTGCTGTTATTCATGCTCCTCACTTTGGCCTCCTCAATTTTATAGACTTTATGTTATCAAATACTAAGTTTATAGTTCTTTCATTATGGCCGCTATCAAACCAAAATCTTAGTTATGCCAGAGTGTGTTTAACTACACTTAATGATTGTCCATGGTCCATCAATACTTAATATTCCTAAATTTTATTTCTCACAACATCAAATATGGGGCTATTTCTAAGGATGACAAAATGTAAGGTATGGTTGGGGTTTACCAATCCTACTACACCCGTATCTTAAAAAAAAAAAAATTATCAAACTTGTACCATACCCATGTAAATTTCTTTTTTTTTTTATTTAGAAAAACTTTCCAATTGTTAGTTTTAATTATTACCAAACCTCCAATGATATCAGACAAAATTTTTGTCGGTCATCATATTTCAAATCATAAATGTTAAAAAGTACATTCGATAACTGTTGCTCCTAGGCAAATGATTCCCTCCATGTTTAGAAAATGATCTATCCAAGTAAATTTTTATTCAAAATTCCCCTTCATGTTGTTAGCGTGCTATATGTCTGAATAAAGGCATACCGACGCGGGTTAAGCCAATCGAGCCAGTTTATCTTTACTAAAATTAATATATATCATTTATTCCCTACTATTTTCATTATATCCAAACCCACCTCCCTCCCCTCTCCTTCCATGACACTAAATATTTAAGAAAAATAATGATAAATGGATCATTTTCTTGATATTTTATCTTGGGAATATGAAATAATATTTATTATACGAAAAAAGATTAAAAATAACATTAAAAAATCTTATTGTAAATTTTTTATTCTTGTCAAAACATATATTTCTTACTTTTAGTATTTAAATCTTTTTATTTGAATTTTATTTTATGTGATTTATTTAATTTATAATCAATATAAATAAAGATTTATTTTAAAATAAAGATGATATTATAAAATTATGGTGCCAATGAAATTATTAGGTATTATGAAAACAATAAGAGGTAAGTGGTATATATATTGATTTCAATACGAAAACTATAAAAATATTTAATAAAAAATTTATATATACACATTTCTCTTGCAGTGTTGAAAAGAATATATATGTTAAGATCAATCCCAATTTTGTGTGTCATGTATAATATATTATAATGATTTATTCATATTTTTTAGCGTATTACGTATTTATTTTGCGTTAGAGTATAATAATATCAAACACGAACGATACATTACAGTTTATAGGTAATAATTTTAAACTCCACAAGGATTTCTTACATTCTATAATAATCACATACAAACAAATCATGATTTAATGGAAGAAAAAAATGCGTTGAAGTGAGCAAAAGGTGCAAAAATATATGTATAAAAACTGTTTTTTTTTTTTTTTTTGTACTGCAACAAATAAATGGATAAACTTAATTAATCTTAAATTAAACCATGTGAAGCCCAACCTAAGAGTTAGTTTACATTTAATAATTTTGAATTCTAATTTTTGTCTCCTAATTGCAGCTGCGCATTTACTGTGTCTCTTTGTATAAGACTCTTTTTATGTAATGTCTCCTTGCTAAGGTGACAACTAATTTAATTATCCAATGAACCTCCCAATGTAATTCTTTCAAGACTAGAAAAAACTCTTTCCCATACAATTCCCAATATGTACATTGACAAAAATTTTGCTAAACGAGCATATATACATATCCATTATTTTGCATATAATGCTCAACTTCTTTTAAACTATTACAAATGTACCATGAACTGTTTCTCGTTAGGATCCCTAAAAATTTTTGTTTACAAATCCTTGCATTTTACTTCTTCAATCATTGCTGATTAGATGTTTATTTAAATATTCTGAAAATTTTTGCTAATAAAATTTTCTTTTGTATACTGATGCAATAGTTGGATGATGAGACAGCGGTTGATAAAAATTGATTTTCTTATTTCTATGACAGTAAATAATAACTTGACCTTTTATCATATACAATATGAGTTAATTAAAAAGAAAATCAAAGCTTAATACAAATTGAGAAGGCAAAGCTCAGCCCATATGATAATGAAACGACAATTTTCGACATAATCATCCACCTGGGCCGCTCATGATCATATCATAGTGTAGTACCCATGAATTTTTTCTCTTTCACCTTTTTAACTTTTGCTTAATTTAAATAATATTTCAAAACCATGGAATCTATATGGTAAAGGGTTTGTTTGAAAATTAATTTCTTATTAATTTATGTGTTGGACCTTTCACGAAAGAAACAAGAAACCCATTAATTACTATTGTACTTATTGATTGATAGAATATTAAAACGTAATAATTGGCTTTAGTGTTAGCATTTTTGAAAAAGCTGGTTCGAATGTGTTTGTCATACAATGGCGATGAGTTTTGGAGTGATATTTTTTAAAACAAGCAACAAAGCTAACATGATCACATAAATGTATGAGTGGTGTTGATGCAATTTTCTGTTCGCTTCTAAGTGATGCTGTCGTCTTCTGCTCGCTGGTTGTTCGAGCAGGATTTTCTGCTGGTTCCTGCCTCTCTCCGTTTATTGGAGCAGTAATGTCTTTCGACCTGCGTCCACAGAAACGGTGTCAGGGGTCGCCGGGTGTTTTTCGGGTAAAAATCCTCTGATGCTCAAGTCAATAATTGGGTTGATTCTTTTGGAATCCCTCTTAGTCCGAGGGACCAAAAAAGTGGGAGGTTCGGAGAGAAGAGCAAACTAGAATCTGGATAGAAAAATTAGAGTTGGAATTAAAAAAGTCATTTTACCTTGTTCTTCATCCAGTATTTATCCCCTGTTTTTCCACCCCCCATTTGCTTGGACGCCAACCCCCGCATTAACTGCGCCTGTGTCTGACAGCTAGGGATTGCTGCGACACAACCTGAGGGCGTGGGATGTCAGGTGGCTATAGGTTCCCGTGACCAAATGATGATATCGTGTAGGTTCGTGTATAATGATGATACTGTGGAGGCGTGCGCCGATCATCGGTAACAGTGATGAAACCCTACGGCGTGGGGGTGCCAGTCAATCATCTATCGTTGTGACAAGTTGTCGGGAGAAAGGGCCACCATGCTCAGGTCTGTTCTGCTCGAGCTTTGGTTTTCCTTTGTTCATGGTGCTTCCCGTAGCGCGACCAGATCTCACTCGATGGTCAAGAGTCTCCTTTACCCGAGTAGAATAGGAAGATCGGGGTCCGACCAGTCTGGGAACACTTGACCTGGACCAGCTTCGACACCGAGTAGGGGTGTCTTCGTGCTAGTGACCAGGTCTTCTGCTTTGGCTGGATTGTCCTTGAGCGGGTCTTGCTCGGCATTCCCCAAACACCAGTCCCCCAGTTTCTAGTCTTGAGAGTAAAACGAGATAAGACTGGAAACTACTTGTCCGAGCAGGTTTTCCCCCTTTTTGCCTTGTCACGCTGAGCAGTCTGCCCATTCCTCACTTCACATTTAATGCGAGACGCGTGGGCTAATCTGGACCGCTCGTTTGAAGCGGTATTTGAACAGTCGCGTCTCCTTGAGTAACGTGCCGTCTGTTGGAATGACTTGCCTTCCTTTTTATAAACCTTAATTTCACTGTTGTGCCCTTTTCATTTTCATTCTTTGCTTTGAACTAAAAACCGCTGCCCATCAGCGAAATCCATCTTCTTTGTTGCCGTCATCGTCACCTGCCTTCTTTAGATTAGCATCAGGTATAAGTTCTTTGATTTCTTCTCCTTGTTCTCATTATTTTTATTTTCTGGCTTTCGTTTTCCACTTGGCAGACTGTGTCTCTAGGAAAAATGTCAGCCACTCAGTAACCCCGCCAGACGTCCCTTGAAGAATCATCTTTTTACTGACTCCGAGGCCAGTAGGGGGTTACGGTGAGAGACCCAAGTCCTTAAGAGGTCAAGGATGTAGGGGAAACCCAGCCGCAACAGAGTCAAAGGACTAGCCAAAGGTCGGAGGCTGAGTCATTTACCATTGACAATATGAGGTGTGGAACCTCACACCAAGATTTAGATCGGCTTAGGGCTATGTACCACATCCCTGCCAGTGTTGATCTGCGTCTCCCTAGTAAAAATAACATCCCTAACCGCCCTCCTTGAGAGTATGTCAACCTCTATCTAGAATGTTTTGAGTGAGGCGTTAGGTTGCCCATACAGCTCTATTTTGTCCGGGTCATGTATCAGTTGCGTCTGGCACCGGGGCAGTTGAACCCAAACGGGTGGAGAGTTCTATCGGGACTGTACGTCCTGTGAAGGTGGTGTAATTTGAGTGAGCCGACGGTAAATGAAATAAAGCATCTCTAACAGTTGAAGCGCAATCCAAAGGACACGGGCTAGTACTACTTCACTTCCAGCCTGAAGGGCAAGAAACCCATCACTAACCTCCCTACCTCCGGTGGCAACTGGAAGGGTAAATTCTTCTTTGCTAGAGGGAACTGGAGGCGAGCTGCCTCTGACACCGAGGAGGTTCCTCAAATTTCTTCTCGCTTTTGTACTCTAGGTCGTCTACTGCTCATCATGCTTTTTGCTTTGATTTTTCTGCTTACTCTCTCTTATTATTTTTACTGGTCTTTTGCAGTCTCGTGGAGTGTGTCATATCGGATTAAGGAGGAGCTGCAGGCACACATCAACACTGCCTTGGACAACGCGAGCTCGTGCAGATCGTTGCTGACTTATCACAACTTTCTCTAGTTTGGTCTAGTGCTCGAGCACGGTTGACAGACCGAGCAGTTCCTTTGCTCAAGCCAAGAGGCCCAGAGTCGACCTCACGCCTTGTCAATCAGGGCTGTTCCTCATTCTTAGGAGATTGAGCAAGCAGCCGAAAAAGCTCTCATGAGGGGCCTGAGAGCTGTTGTCCCTGCCAAATCCAAATCAGGACGCTCTCAGGAGCAGCATCCCGATTTCGCTGATCCCTATGTCAGGGATTTTACCAGGCACCTGGGGGAGAAGTTCGTGGAGGAGTTGGAGTCCTCTAGCGTTAGCGAGCTGGCCAACATATTCTAGCACCTCTCCTACCAGGCTACGGCTGCCTCTACTACCTTTAAGACAAAGGCTATGAATTTTGAGTTTAAGACAAAGGCTGTGAATTTTGATAGGAAGATTAAGGCTGATAATCAGGGCTTGAGGCAGACGCTCGAGTAGAAAGAGGAGAAAGCGGCAAAGACCTCGATGTGTAGAGGTTTGCTTTCGAGAGGACTATAGAGGCAGAGACTTCTCGCCTTCAGCTTAAGGTGGATTCCTTGGGGACTCAGCTCATAGAGGAATACAACAAAGGGCTGACATTATGCTACGAATGTATCATGTTTGTCTTGGGTAAGGAATATCCTGAGCTGGATATGTCTAAACTCGAGGAGGGCGTGGATGCGTACATGAAAGAGCAGAATCAAGGGATCCCTCTACCGAGGTAGAGGTGGACGCCGCAAGGCCTGGGGATGCTATTCCTCCAACTGTTGAAGCTCAAGCTGCTCCTACTGCCAAAGAAGATCTTCGAGCTGCCCCTTCTTTTGAAGCCCCTGCCCCCCTGCTAGCCCGACTGCTCAAGCCCCTTAATTGGATTTGGCCTTTTTTTTTTTAATTGCAACTTTGGCAATGAAATAAAGAACACATATTTCTCATTTTGCCTTCGTACTTTTAATCCGTTCCAAAATTCTCTGTGGGGTAAATTTCCAGCAGGCTTTGAGCCTTTCTCATATAATTGTGACTATGGTTTGCTTCTGCTTATCTTGCCAAAATGTGATCAACTAGACTAATCCCTTATGAATTTTGGTTGTTTTACCTTAACCTGAACAGACTTTAAGATATGAGGCCGTGGTATCTTTCCTGGTGAGCTTATTGTGCTCAAGCTTGTCCTGACCGTGTTCGGCCCTTCGTCTCGCCTTAAGCCAAGGTTTGAGGCCTGTGGACTTCAGCCTTTCTTCATGAGCTTATCCTGCTCAAGCCACTTTTGGTTTATGCTCGGTACTGTCTCGCTTTAAGTTAGGCTTTGAGACTTGTGGCCTTTGCATTTCTTTGAGAGCTTATCATGCTCGAGCCTTCACTTGGCTTATGTTTGGCACCGTCTCGCCTTAAGTCATGCTTTGAGACTTACGGCTTTTGCATTTCTTCGTGAGCTTATCTTTCTCGAGCCTTCATTTGGCTTATGCTTGGCACCATCTCGCCTTAAATCAGGCTTTGAGACTTACGGCCTTTGCATTTCTTCCCAGGCTTATCTTGCTCGAGCCTTCACTTGGCTTATACTTGGCACCGTCTCACCTTAAGTCAGGCTTTGAGACTTACGGCCTTTGCATTTCTTCGCGAGCTTATTCTACTTGAGCCTTCACTTGGCTTATGTTTGGCACCGTCTCACCTTAGGTTAGACTTTGAGACTTATGACCTTTGCATTTCTTCGTGAGCTTATCTTGCTCGAGCCTTCACTTGGCTTATGCTGGGCACCGTCTCGCCTTAGGTTAGGCTTTGAAAGTTACGACCTTTGCATTTCTTCGCGAGCTTGTCTTGCTCGAGCCTTCACTTGGCTTATGATTGTCACTGTCTCGCCTTAGTTTAGGCTTTGAGACTTACAGCCTTTGCTTTTAATTTTTTTTATAAGCTTTAATCTGCTTACATGGGATTGATTAATTTTGGAAGCATTTTCTTGCTTTTATTCATGTACAAGATTTTACACATTTCTAGTGTGGAGGAAACCGAACACTAATGCTTGTAATACAAGGGAACTTACTAGAAATATTTCACCAAATGCTGTGCATTCCATGGCCTTTAAACTTCTTGTCCATCTGGATAAGTCAGCCTGTATGCCTCCGGATCGGCTATTTGAGAGACTCTGTAAGAATCTTCCCAGTTCGGGCTCAACACCCCTTGCCTGGGATCTTTAGTGCTCTGGTTTACTCTTCTAAGTACCCAGTCTCCCACCTGGAATTGGCGGATGTTCACATTCTCGTTGTAGTAGCGGGCTACCCTCCGCTGGTATTCTTCCATATTCATTGCTGACTTTTCCCTTTTCTCTTCCAGCAGATCCAAATTTGCACACATCTGCTCGTCGTTCTGCTCCTCATCAAAGTGTTCCGTATGCCAAAGGAAACGGTGTCTCTCCCATGGCGGTTTTGTGTTTGGTCCTATAAGCCCATAACACACCAGGCTGCTCGTCGACCCAAGATCCAAATTTTCTTTTGGGTGTGATGGCGAGCAGAACTTCAGTTCTATCCCCATATTTCTGTAGAAGTCTCTAAACTTGCTGTTGTCGAACTGCCTCCCGTTGTTTGTAACCAGTGCGTGGTGGATCCCGTACCTGTAAATCACATTTCTCTAAATAAAGTCAGTGGTTTTGCTTTCTGTAATACTGCTTAAAGCTTCCACTTCAACCCATTTAGTGAAATAATCGATTGCCACCACGGCATGTGCTGCAGATGCTCTCCCTTTTGGCAGTGGTTCGATTAGGTCAATTCCCCACTGAGCAAATGGCTAGGTGAGTTCATTATAGTGAGGTTCTCGGGTGTTTGAGCTATGTGGTTGGCGAAGCTTTGACAATTCTTGCAGCTCTTGGTCTTTTCTTATGCATCCTGGTGCATCCGAGGCCAGAAATACCCTTGCCTTAAGAATTTAAAGGCTAGAGATATTGAGCCAGAATGGTTTCCGTAAATCCCCTCATGTATCTCTCTGAGGATGTAGTCGGCTTCCTCCTTGTCCAAACAGCGTAACAGTGGCAGAGTGTATCCTCACCTGTACAATACCCCGTCGATCAATGTGTACCTCGTTGCTTAGTACCTCAGCTTCCTCACTTGCTTCTTATCGGCAGGTAATGTCCCTTCTTTGAGATAATAGATAATTGGATCCATCCAGGTGCTGCTCGAGAAGCTCATCACCTCGTCTTCCTGCTCGATACTCGAGCAGGTCCTGATCTGCACTGGAATGGACTTGGGGATCTTGGGGTTTGATACAGTGGCCATTCGTGCTATCATATCCGCCCAAAAGTTTTCTCCCTTTGCAATCTGTTCCACCTTTACAGCTCGAAATTTTCCAAGTAATTGTCTCACATTTCGAAAGTAAGCCTCCATCTTCTCGCCTTTTACCTAGAAGCTTTCGTTGAGGTGGTTTGCCACCAGCTAAAAATCTGTTTGGACCTTCACTTCCTCTACCCCTACTACTAACGCGAGCTTCAGTCCTGCAATTACAGCCTCGTATTCATCCTGGTTATTGGTTGCCTTAAATTCGAGCTTTACGGTATATTGTACTTCCAACCCTTCAAGACTAACAAGCACTACTCCTGCTCCCGCTCATTGACCTCCACATGACCCATCCACTATAACTATCCACATCTTGCCTGGATCAGGGAAGCCTGCTGCTCACTCATTGTCTGCTCCCTTGTCTGACTCTGTACACTCAACCACAAAGTCTGCCAGGGCTTGTGCTCTAATTTTTGTTCGAGGTTGGTAGCTGATGTCAAACTCGTTGAGCTCTATTGGCCACTTTACTAGCCGACCCAAATTTTCTGGCTTGTGCAGGATCTGTCTAAGTTGTTGGTTCGTTAAGACCGCTATCGAGTGTGCCTGGAAATAAGGTCTCAACTTCCGAGCAGCTGTTACTAGTGTGAGTGCCCACTTCTCCACCGGTGGATACCAAGTCGACGTCTCCAGCAAAGCTCTGCTCATATAATATACGAGGTGTTGTACCCCTGACTCTTCTCTTATTAAGACCGAGCTCGTTGCTCATTATGACACCGCCAAATACAAGTATAGAACTTCTCCTACTCGCGGTGTTGATAGTAACAGGGCTTTTAGCAAGTACTCCTTCAGCTGTTGGAATGCCACTTCACATTATGGTGTCCACTTCGTCTTTCTCCCTTTTCTCATCTCCTTGAGGGTGCGTAGGGACTTCATGCCTATTATTGCTCTTATCTTCTCTGGGTTAGCCTCAATTCCCCTATTACTGACCATGAAACTAAGAATTTTTTAGAACCCACTCCAAAGGCGCATTTCTCAGGGTTAAGCTTCATCCGGTACTCCCTCAAGAGCGCGAAGGTCTCTTCTAGATGCTTGACATGTTCTTCTGCATCCCTGGATTGGTGATCATGTCGTTCACATAAACCTCCATTGTATGGCCGATCAGAGGCTTGAAAATCTTGTTCACCAGTCTTTGGTATGTTGCCCCAGCGTTCTTCAAGCCGAAGGGCATGACTTTGTAGCAAAATAGACCCTGGTTGGTGATGAAGGCTGTGCACTCCTCGTCTGGCTCGTACATGGGAATTTATTTGTAACTTGAAAAGGCATCCATGAAGCTGAGCAGACCGTGTCTTGCTGTAGAGTCAACCAGCTGGTCTATCTTCGGCAATGGGAAGCTGTCCTTTGGACAAGCTTTGTTCAAATCGGTGAAGTCTACACACATTCTCCATTTCCCACTCACTTTCTTTACCAGTACCACGTTTGAGATCCATTCAGGGTAGTTGAATTCCCTTATGAATCCTGCGTTCAACAGCTTCTCCACCTTGTTGTTCATGGCCTCATACCTCTTCTGATTGACGTACATCCTCTTCTACCTGACCGGCTTCACGTCTCTCCTTATTGTCAACTTGTGGCATGCCACCTTCAGATCGATCTCAGGAATATCTTCATGCGTCTATGTGAACACATCACTTCTTCTCAACTGCTCGCTAATACCCGAGCCAATCTTGACTTTTTTCTCTTGGTCGTCTGGCATTATCAAAATTTCCTCTAATTCTTCAGCGGGCTCTTGCCTCCGCTTCTTTAACTTACCCCTTGTGTCCAACGACGTCACCTGCATCGCTTTCTTTGCCGCTGTGTCATAGCAGTTTCCCCTTTGATCACCCTCGAAAACTCCCACAGCTCCATTCACGCGATATTTCAGGGCCAAGGTTTAGGGTTTAGGGTTTAGGTAGTGTGTGGACATCACCGATTAGCTGATCCTCTTGAAAGGCCTCCCTAATATTGCCTGGCAGGGGCTGACCTTGTCCACAACCATGAAGTCCAACATCATGTTCTTCTCAAGGGCTTCGAGCCCATGGTCACTGACAAGTTGAGAATCCCTAGAAGGGTTAGCCTTCCCCCACCGAATCCTTTCAGAGAGGTGCTTGTCTGCTCGAGCCTCACATCCGCTATCCTCATATCATCGAGGGTGGACTTGAAGAGAATGTCCACTGAAATTACCGAATCCACCAACATCTGGTTGAGCTCTCTGTTGGCAACATTCGCCGTGATAACCAAGGCGCCCTCGTTGGGGTATAAGACCCCTTCTTCATCATCCTCCGTCCACATGATTGGCACTTGTCGAATTTTGGCTCTCTTTGCGGTGGGCGCGGTGGGCACAGTGAGCAGAACTTCTCAACTAGCAGAGGTGTATCTTCTGTAGTTCTTCCGGGCTCTGTTTGAATTTCCCGCTATTGTAGGCCCTTTACTATCACCCTCACAGCAGGTAGTTCGAGATCCACATCACAGGCTTGGCCATCCCCTGCCTATTGCTGCTTGACTATCGGGTGTCCTCCCTCAATGAACTCGTCCAAGTACCGGTTTCTAACCAAGTCTTCCACCAGGTTTCTTAGGTCGTGGCACTGCGACATGAACTGGCCATGATCGTTGTGAAAACGACTGAACCTGCTTCTATCCCTCCTGTTTGCTGGTTTAGACATCGGCGTCGGGGAACACAACAGCCCTCGTTCCTCTACAACTTGAAACATCTCCTCAACTGACACCTTCAATGGGGTGTATTTCCTGTAAACGGGACTCTGGTCAACCATTTGTACCGCCATATCCCAGGGAAAGTTTCCCAAGTATGGAGGTAATGGGCGGTCGGCTCTGTAGTTGCTATGCATGGGCCGGTTTACGTGGGGATTACGAGGCGGATTCCCATTGTATTACCGATAATCCCTGCGATCCCTACTTGGGAACCTGCGAAGTGGAGCGGTAGCCACTCGCAGTTGGGGGGCCCTCTGATAGGGGTTATAGAGAGCAACCTGGTCTTTTGCTGCCCTGGGAGTAGACGGGCCCCGACCAAGCCCCCCTTTCTCCTTCTATTTGGCTCTACTACTCTATTCGCTCCTTAATTTTGTGGCTTTTTCCTCCTCGAGGACTATGTCCATCTTCATTTGTTCATATGCATCGGAGTATGAACAAATCGAGGAGTCCGCAAGTTGTACTAAGGTCTTCCCATCTTCACCCCCTTCTTCAACCCTCTCAGCGCCTGGGGTTGATTGAATGCCCCATGATCTAAGACTGACCGGTGGTACCTCTTGACAAATTCTCAGAGGGACTCCCCGTCCTTCTACTTTATCTCCACCAATTCCATTATGTCATCCTCGGGAGCCACTGCCCCCCTGAACTACTCCGCGAACTCCATACACATTTGTTTGAAACTCAGAATACTCCCTCGCGGTAGCTTGCGGTACCTTTCCCTCGCTCTCTCGTCCAAAGTAAGCGGGAAGGCTCTACACCTTTGGGTTGCTGTCAAGCCCTACACTCCGGTCATGTCGTTGAAACGTTCTATGTGCACCAGCGGATCGCTCTTCCTTGAAAATGTCAAGTCGGGGAAGCGAAAATCCCTGGGGATCGTGACGCCCATGATTTCCGCTGAAAGCGGGGACTCATTGTCTAACATGATCCTCCAACTTGAGGCTTTCCCGTTTCCCTAAAGGTCCTCAACGACCTGTGCCAGCCTGCGCACCTCCCATTCCAACTCTTCCGCATGGGAAGTGGGTGCCATGTCTTGCAAGTGCTATCGGGATTCTCTCTCCTCCAGGTTCGCCTCCTCCCTTCCAACAACGTTCGATATTGTCTGCCTCTGCACTTCATCTCCTACATTTCCCCCAGTAGGAGCATTCCCGCGGCTGGATTCGGGAACGTCATTGCTTGCTTTCCTCTGTCCGTCCTTGAGCTCCTGCAGGATGGACGTCAGTGTCTCCCTCTATTTTTTCTATCCGGTCCATCTTTTCTTGTATCTCTCTATCTTGGGCCTCATTGGCCACTTCCCTCAGGGTTACCAATTCTTCGGGGCTTACTCCTCTTCTGTAGTTTCCTCTTATTGTCACGTTACTTTTTTAATGTACTGGGAATTCAGGCTTTTTTAACTGATCCCCACAGACGGCGCCAAAATGTTAATTTAGTTTTCTGCTCGCTTCTAAGTGATGCTGTCATCTTCTGCTCGCTGGTTGTTCGAGCAGGATTTTCTGCTGGTTCTCGCCTCTCTCTGTTTACTGGGGCGGTGATGTCTTCCTACCTGCATCCACAAAAATGGTGTCAAGGGTTGCCGGGTGTTTTTCTGACGAAAATCCTCCGACGCTCAAGTTAATAGTCGGGTTGATTCTTTTAGAATCTCTCTTAGTCCAAAAGACCGGAAAAATGGGAGGTTCGGAGAGAAGTGCAAACTAGAATCTGGATAGAAAAATTGGAGTTGGAATCAAAAAAGTCATTTTACCTTGCCCTTCGTCTAGTATTTATCCCCTGTTTTCCCCCCTCCTTTACTTGGACGCCAACCCTTGCATTAATTGTACCTGTGTCTTTCTGACAGCTAGGGGCTGCTGCGGCACAACTTGGGGGCGTATGATGTCAAGTGGCTATGGGTTCCCGTGACTAAATGATGATGCCGTGTAGGTTTGTGTATAATGATGATACTGTGGAGGCGAGTGCCGATCATCAGTAACAGTAGTGAAACCCTACGACATGGGGGTGCCTGTCAATTATCGATCGTTGTGACAAGTTGTCGGGAGAAAGGGCCACCATGCTCAGGTTCGTTCTGCTCGAGCTTTGGTTTCCCTTTGTTTACGGTGCTTCCCGTAGCGCGACCAGATCTCACTCGTTGGTCAAGGGTCTCCTTTACTCGAGCAGGATAGGAAGATCGGGGCCCGACCAGCCTTAGAACACTTGACTTCGACCAGCTCCGACACCGAGCAGGAGTGTCTTCGTACTAGTGACCAAGTCTTCTACTCTGGCTGGATTGTTCTTAAGCGGGTCCTGCTCGATATTCTCCAAACAGGTGGACTAATTAGTCCTAAATATATATTTTTTGATTTTAAGAGTAAGGGAGTAGCAGAGTCTAAATTTATTTGCTAATTCTTTATCTTTCTTAAGATTGAACTAAGATAGCCAGCAAAATAAAATTGCTTGAAAACCATTTAAACACGAGGTTATAAATATATTTATATCTATTAATTTTTAAAAAATATTTAACTTTTTATTATGCACCCCTTTTCAAATAATGTCTAAAAAATCCTACCTAACTTTCAATTGAAAATATCTACATATATATATATACTCTATAGTCTCTACACACACAAAAATATAACAAAAATATGATATAAAAATTTAGAATTATATCTCTGACTAATTAGTTAAGGCAGAAGTGTTCAAAGTATTCCTTAAGCTGCAAATAGCCGCATACGCCCTAATGTTATATTTTCCTACAACCATAACACCCCCTCCCCTCTCTCTTCTTTTTTTTTTGGGTCGTCCTTACAAAATTAATTAAAAACGTGGTATCATATGTGTTTCAGATTTTGTACTAGTTTAATGAAAGGTATTTATTTTTCAAGTTCAAAGACTGCAAAAGAGTATGAAAAGAAAACTAATAGTTTGTAATTACTTGTTCTCAATTAATCAAAAGAGGACCTATTTGCGTGGAATAAATTTTTTTCCGGAAGCCTCTGCTTTATACAAGTTACATGCTTATATGAAGTTACATATTTGGATTTGGACTTAAAAAATATGATAATCTGATTTTAATTCCCAAGTACCGAAGGTTTGAATAGGATTTAACTAATAATGGAGGAATATGAATTAATTAAAAGAAAATTAATAAACTTCTATGTCTAGATTATTCACTAGGAAGGAAAAAAAATTAACAAACATTTGTTAATTTTTTTTTCTTTTCTGTTGAGTAATATAAGACTAAGATCTTCTTCTAATTTTTTTTTTTATAATCTTTCTTATTTTTTAATGATTCGTTAAATATTTTCATTCATTGAAAAAATTGATTTAATTATTACACACTTGATCAATCATTAAAAAATTAAGAAGACTATAAAAAAAAATTAAAAAAAAATTATTGTCCACATATATATATATATATATATATATATAACATCACTTTCTGTCACATTTGGAATGTCTTAAAAGTTCTTGCCTAATTAGTAAGTTTTTACTACAAGTAATTAATAATTTAATATGCCAAGAGTCAGGACATGAGACACCCTTTCTAGCTAGTTTCCTAATTGTTTAACCTTTCTACACAACTCCTTTTTTTTTTTTAAATCCCATTTTACTGCATATATTTTATGCTCTTTTTTAAACTAAAATTTTGAAAAGTAATCTTAACAGTATCTAAAGAAGGCTTACTGAGATCTAACATGTTCTCCGATATTTATATATAATTGCTTATTTGTAGTTATAAGTATCATCACATCCTTGATTTCCAGTTTGATAATTTTTTAATTAAATCACTTTTTGGTAACCTATAACATACTTTAATATTTGACTTCTAAATTTTAATTAGTTACAACTTATGAGTCCATCTCGACAATTAATTTTATAAAAAATATCAAAACTGTTCTTTATGTGGGCTGGCGTATTTATTTATGTTTATATTTTATTATTTTTTAAAAAATGAGCTAGAAACCTATATATTAAATTACTTGCACTATATGCTATGATACATCATATAAATAAGAAAATGAGAATTCGTTACTTGAAGTTCTCATCATTACGGAAAAAGAGCGAAATCCCTACCATTCGATAAAACTAATTAAAACCCACATGACATTTCAAAGTACATTCAAATCTCTCTGAGTATTAATTTTTTCTTTTTTTGGCTAATCCTACTATTTTACTCTTAGTAATTCTTTGATGTTGAGAATATGAATACCTTTAATTATTTAATTATTTGAATAATTTTTTAATCATGATTAATTAAAAAAATTATGAAAAAAAGTAAGGAAGTTGTCATAATTTTTCAATTATTTCTAATTGTTTTCAAAATTAATTAAAAATTAAATGCAAATTAGTGTGTGTATATATATACACACATTAACTTTTTAAAATATTAATAAGCAGGTGATATATATTATATTTCATTTAATTTTTAATTAATTATGATTAAAAAAAATTAGTCAATCAATCAAATAATTTAAGGTATTCATACTCCCAACATTTAAGGTAAAATAATAAGATTAAAAAAAAAGTTGACATTCATAGAAATTAAGATGTGTTTAAAACATCAAAGGAGTTTTGATTACTTTTTTCACATAACATGGAGATTTCACTTTTTTCGCCTTTAATCATTACCTAAAAAGGAAAATTATCCTAGGTTCACCCATTTCATTTATCCCAATCTTTCATAATCAAATAATATGTATATATAAAAGAGTGTTCTTTCAATTTTAAAATCAATGAAAACAATGTTGCTATTATTATAGTTAGAATTTTAATCTAATTCATTTATTATGCATGGTAACTTTCTTTAGTCATCAATATTTAAATGAAGGTAGTTAAGTTTTAAAATCAATGAAATAAATCAAATATTAATCATCACGATTTGTGCTAACAAATATGTCTTTTCCTATCTGCAGACGTGACAGTTAAGGATTAACAAATTAACAAAAAAATGTTAATCTTTGTGATTTTTAAACATTAAATTAACATATCTTTGGCAACATAGGCCTTCGTCTTCCCTTCATTTTTTTATTTAAAAAGTTAATTGTTCAAAGTGCTCAAGATTAATAAAATCAATTAGTTTGATTACGCCAAAAGCTAGTGGGGACTTCGGATTTAAGCATATATTAGAGCAAGTTAATTACTTACTTTGGAGTCCGAAGACGTGATTTCATTGGTTGAGGTTGATGTTATCATAGCGATTATCAATAAGACAATCTTAATAAATTTTTAATATACTGAAAGACGACAATGTAACGCATGTAAAATGGGAGCACTCACTTGGAAGAATCATAGGCCTAGTGGTCTCAATTATTTGAGCTAGTCAATTGTTATTAAGATAACTACTAAGATTTTCTTTTTCTTTTTGAAAATTTTTTTAATTACATTTCAGATCTTCAATGCATACATTCTTAAGCAAATTAAAAATGTTCAAACAACATATACGTTAAAACATTGATCGCTAACAAGTTAACATATCTTAAGCAACAAGTGTATAATTTAATCTTGTCTTTGATTGACATTATTAGATTTCTCAATATTTGATTAGTTTGATATAGATCGTTGATGTGGATTAGCTCACTCTTATTCAAAATTAGATAAGAATTTAATATCGACTATCAATATATGAAAATAATATTTGGAAAAAAAAAATTAACAGAACTTAAGGGTTTCAACAATGGCTTCTTAATACTCTCTATATTGTAATAATAAAGTCAAATTATGTTTACCAATTTATATATTAGTTGATGTTAAGGTTTTGGGATAAGCAGATTAGGGTTAGGCCCTAAATAATAAAATAGGTGATATTAGCTTCCAGTTATGTTGATCTTAAATTGCTTCCCCTTTCAATGAAATATACGTACTACTTGATTAAAGTTCATAAAAAGGTAAAGAAAGCTTAAATTGTATCTCAACATCAACATGGATGTGTTGATTTATTTCCTAGACAACTTTCTTTTTTTGGGTTTGGGTTACGTTTTTGGCTCAAAGCATTTTTGGGTTATAATTAAAGAAAAAAAAAAGAGAAGCAAAAATGAATCGAATCACGAAGCATAAAAGGTTATCAGCTCATGATCTGTAAGAGTGTAAAATTTGTTAGTTCATTTGGATCTATATTGATTTGCATTCCGTTTATTTTTTTTAATAATATTTTATTTCGGGTTTATTATAATAATATATAATTAAAACTTAATTAAATAATATTTCTTATTTAATAACAATTACTCATTATATTATAAAAAATTAACACAAAACTCAATTTAACATTAAATTTAGATTTCTTGTTGGCTCCAAAAAGAAGAGGTCTTAATTGTGTGGGTAAGAATAATATAGAAATAGTAACTGGATAATTTATTAATATATGGGTTTTGTTAAGTTATAATTTTTTAAAAATTGTATAAAAATTAATAACATAATATAAAATTTATTATTATATTATTAAATGTGTAAATTATTTAAATTATAATTTAGAGGAATCCGTTGATATATATATATATACCGATCAAAAAATTGAAAGAGATGGGTGATGGAGATAACGAGAGATACGGTAGCAGAGTTGGTGGATCTTCCAAGGACAGATCAAGTCTAATCATCTAAGTCAAGCCAAAGCTCCACTTGTAAAATCTTTGGCTTTGCTTTACAAGTTTACATTCATTACATTTAATCATTTACTCTCTCTGTCTATCTCTCTCTCTCTCTTGCCTCATGGTCGTGAGTTAATGTCATCTGCTTTTATGAATGAATTGACGTGCTCATCAAACTTATATATCTATCTATCTATCCTAACTTTAAGACGAGAGATCGAGATAGACATATACAACAGAGAGAGACTCAGAATCAGAAAGAAATGTAGAGGATAGAATGAGTGATTACAGAGATAAAACTGAAAGCTTTTTTTAAAAGCCTCAAGCAATCTATTTAAAAAACACATTGGCAGAGTGATTGGATTTGGGTCAATAACTTTACAGTCTATACACATAGACCCCCGGAATTTAAGGGGAAAAAATTCAGGAAAAAAATGAAAGAAAGTCAGAAAGATCAATTCCCAATGGGAAACTTGAAAGAGACAGCTGCCTCGTGGCTGACAGCTATAAGCTTTATGTATGTATGCATCACTCTTGCGTTTCAGAAATTTGACTTCATCACCGCACGTGATCTTCCCTAAATTCATTTTACTGCACTTCTAACACATATATACTTACTTTTTGTGGGTTTGTTGTAGCTATTCCGAAGCTATAACTCAAGGGCACTTACGACTCACAGCCTTTCTGTGTGATACTAAAGGCAGATGAATCATGTCCTTACTCACAGCCTTACAGTATATTTATATATTAAAGTACGGTATTGAGTAATTTGAACACGAAACATCATAAAATATTTCTTTTATTTTTTTACCCATAAATTTAGATTTTGTTGTTGAATCTTGTTAATTTAAACTAGAAATTTTTTATATTTCATATAAAAAGTAATAGATCTTATTGTAATATTACTAATTTTTATACCGCTTATATAAAATATAAGTTATTATAAAGGTAATTTAGTAAAATTTTTTATCATTTTTTTATTTTGATTGTAACTTATGATATGAGCAGGTAAGATAAAATAAAAATGAGTAGCAAAACAATGGAGCCAGGTGGCTAGGGACCAAATTTTACCTAACTGTATATTACATTAAATATAATTTAAGTAAAACCTTAAATCAATAGCAAGATCTCAAAACGGCAGAAAATATATAATTGATTTTAGTGGTTAAGTTTGATTCGATATTAGATTGGACTAGATTGAATAATTATAAATAATTAATTATTTTAGAGGGAAGATTAGATGAAAATATACATATATGTTTATTTCTAGATATCAAACAAAAATGAGATAAAAAATTATATAATTATATTTTAATAAACTAAAAATAGAGGGAGCTACTTGAGATTAACCTTGGTAAGAACTTCCATTAGTTCAGTATGCTGGTTGTGACCTTACGTCTATCTCAATGCTAGCTCATTATCCTGACTTAATTTATCAATATGCTAGTTGGGATCTGAAATCTCATTCAATAACTTAGTCTTGATGTATTATAAAATTTGGGATGAAATTTAAAAAAAAAAGAAAATTTATATATACGGAGAGACTCAAATTCTCCACCTGAATAAAAGACGTACCCAAATGTTGCCCTCATCGGCCGTTTTAAGCCTCTACAAGCTGCAGGGTGCTGGTCCCACAGAAGAGTAATATATCCCTTTCGGCAATTCTTTGAGATCCAATATTTTGTGAAAAGAAAATGCTTATAAAATATAAGTATATTTGTCATTTCAAGAACATATATAAAAGAAAAGAAACAGTAGAAAACCAGTATAAAAGTAGTACGACATAGGTATATAAACCCTTGAGTCTGCGTTGAGGTTACGTGGATCCAAGAATTGGATTTGATGTTTATGATTCGTGTTTTAATTTCTTCTTTTATATATTTTCGGTTTAGGTAATCTTAAAGTACGACAAGACAACTGTGAGAAACAACCAAAATCTTCCCCACTTTTCTCTATATTCAGCTGTACTCTTCACGCGCTTTAGTGTTTGTGAATAGTTATTTATCTGGGCTATTTATCAGGTTAATTCCGTTTACTCGTAGAAAATTTGATATATTTAAATTTACTCTATAATTATTGAAAATGTTAATCCACTTCTACTTACCATTAAAATCTAAAAAAAAAAAAAATTGGTAAAGTATTTTATTAAAACGACCCTCATATACCCTAATCTTTTCAATGATAAATGAGAATGTGTTGATATTTTCAATAATTTAAAGGATAAACTGAAGTGTGTTAATTTATAAAAGGAAAAATTGAAATCTAATCTCTGTAATAGCTAGTTAGCTATTCTTCTTTACAACTATTAACAATGATTGTTTTGATTTCATTGTATGTAGACCAACATAAAATACATTAATATTAGTTATTCATATAATCATAGGTCATACATATATTATTAATTTATCTTTTAACGTGTATCAAGTGCTAAGTATAATTATAAATATTTCCTGTACTCAGTTATTTGCAATTGTTCGACTATTGACAAATTTAGCGTTGTAGTATTCATTGCGGCGCTTTCTTGACTAGGCATGGAGAATTCCTTCCAATTAGACTCAAATTGTTTCTCCTAATGGCTACCCCTAGTATTTGTAATATTCTACTACTTGATCGGTAATGATACATGCACAAAAAATAATACAAAAAATAGCACATCATTATTACAGAAAAAAAAAATTACTACAACACACAAAAAAAAAAAAAAAACAAATTCACTACAAGACCATTTTTTTTCTTTTATGGTTTCTTATAGTTTTTGTGCTAATCCTTATACTTTCTTTTAGTAAAAACATCATTATTGTGACTTGATTTCGTTTTAATAAATTTCCTAGTATTTGCTATACACACACACACAAAGAAACGATCATAAAAATTAGTTTCTTAATTTCCAAAATCATTGATTGCCTAAAGGTTAAGCCATAAGTATGTTTGGACCCATGAATATATTTGGCACTCACTCCACTTTAGTTCTATAGAAATTTATAAGCTTAACTCATACTTAAAATTCAGCTCAAAATTTGAAAGTTTTCTTAAGTTTTTTATTATTAATCTAGTAAATATTCTTAGCTAATACATGATATTCTTCTTAGAATCCTCTCATCATGTGCAGACCAGTATTTTTATCTGATATTTATCACAAGAAAGGATAGTTGAAGATCTGATGATGCAGAATTGTAAAAGATTAATAACTAAGAGAAACAATGTTTCTGATTAATGAAAATATTATTGAAAATTTTGAATAATCAAAACTATAGTTTTGGAACCCTTTTATACTGACTCTAGATGTTGCGAATTTACTAAAATAAGTAAACCTAAAATATTATTTTATAATAAAATTCTCCTAATCTAAATAAAGAAATAAAATAAATGGCACTCAAATCCAATATAAAAAAAACAATAAAAATTCTGAAAACAATAAGAAAAATAAGAAAATAA
This sequence comes from Murraya koenigii, assembly GCA_025617385.1. Lineage (NCBI taxonomy): Eukaryota > Viridiplantae > Streptophyta > Magnoliopsida > Sapindales > Rutaceae > Murraya > Murraya koenigii. The sequence goes on from CM046814.1 coordinate 14,176,118, forward strand.
CTTAGAATAAGAAAATGACTAGGAAAGAAGCATAATTTTCGGCTCAACCACAAGGTAAAACAGGGATTGCGTTCTAAATTTAGTTTGTCTCATCACAAGTTTCAAATCAGTATGTTATACTCCCAATGCAGATATCTATACAACCAACCTAGAACAAGATCTTAATAATTTGTCAATATGTTGCCAAAATTTGTTGGATTGATTTGTTTATGTAAGCATGCATTGCATTTTTTGTAATATTTTGTTTCCATGTCCTGATTGAGGGTTAAGGCTCCTCTATTAAGTGTACATTTTATTTTCAATTAATAATTCTTTCGTACAGTCTAGATTAAAAAAAAAAAGTGCTTTAGAAAAAGACGATTCTTTTATTGGACAAATTAAATCCTTACCATGAATAAAATATACCCACATGGGCGTCCTTAAACTCTATTACATATCCTTTTTTTTTCCCTAAAACCTAAATGGTATTTCTATATATTAAAAAAAAAAGAGATCTCCGGATGATTTTTCTGGCGAAGACCCTCCGACACTCAAGTCAATAATCGGGTTTCATTTTTTAGAATTTTTTAAGAAGGAAAAATTAAGGTTTTACTAATTCTTTCTATAGTAAAGGTCTAACCCTTTCCCCCCATTTTTTATGAGGTATTTATCTAAGTTTTCTATTCCTTACATTTGTTGCCCCTCTCCTAACTGTTACCCCCACAATGTGTATTCTTTACTTCCCCTTAATTCATTTGTTTCGGTGCAATTATTCGTCCATTTCTATGCAGTTATTGGGATATCATCATGAGAATTAATCATGTATGGGGGTTACGCCTCTATTCTCAGAATGCATTACTTAACCGATTCTCATTATGGGCTAAGGGCAGTTGTTATCGAATATTGGTCGAGGACTAGCTTATATCTGCTTTAGACGCCGCTTACAATTCACTATGTGTTTGCCACACTAGCAATGAATATTTCTGCTCTCGAATAGCTCAATCTCGAGCAGGCATGCCCTTACATTGGTGATAGATGTTTCTGCTCTCAGCTAGCCTGGTCTCGAGTAGGCGTGCTCTTTATCTCTTAAATATCAGTCCCCTAGTTTCTAGTATTAAGAGTAAAACGAGATAAAACTATAAATTTCTAATTCGTAATCAGTCTCTTCAGTCACTTTATTTTAAATATCAGTGACATGGATTGATCTAGGCCACTCGTTTGAATTTGAAAAGGTGATTCTCTGAACAAATGCGCCATTTTATGTAACGTGACATCCCTTGGGATGACTCTTTTGTTTTTTTTTTTTTATAGATCCCCAAATTCATTTTTCCTCCTCTCTTACTCCCTCACGTTACTTAAAGCTGACTTTTGCTGCCTGCTAGAAATCTTTCTTTTGGGTGTGATTATCGCAATCAACATTCTCGGAACTATTTTCAAGAACTAATCCCTGAACTTTTTTCTTTATTTTCTTGTTATCTTTTGTTTGGATTCTTTGATTTCTATTTTTGTGAACTATGATTCAAACCTTCGTCCCAATAGAGGTAGATCATAAGAAAATTGCCAATTGTTTGCATGTCAGTCAACTCTAGAAAAATGTCCTCTAAATAATCTTCTTCTTCTAGCAACGCCCAGTCTACCAAAGAGAATGTAGTGGAAACCCAAGTTCTGATCCAATTATTAGTATTGATGATGATGTTGTTGAGGACGAAGTCCTTAAAGAATCTAAACTAAACAAAAGACAGAAGGCTAGTTATAGGTCAGAGGCTGAGTCATACGCCATTGACATTATGAGATGTGAGAACTCTTATCAAGATTTAAATAGACTCAGGAAAGTGTGTTGCATCCCAAATAGTATTGATCTTCGAACCCTTAGCAAGAGTAGTTCTCCTAGTCATCTTCGTTGAGGATATGTCACCCTCTACCTCTCCAATCTTATTTTGCTTGAGTTCTATCTCAATTACACCTAACACCAGGGAAGGTAAACCCTAATGGATGGAGAATTTTTCTGGTCTATTTGTTATGTGGAAGTGGTGTAACTGGGTGAACCCATAGTAGATGAGATAAAAAACTTATTTCATTTGAAAAGTAGTCCAAAAGATGTTGTATGGTACTATTTCATGTCTAGTTAAAAATATAGGAAGCCTATTATCGGTCTCTCCACATCTGGTGGCAATTAAAAAGTAAGTTCATTTTTGTTGAGGGCGACTGAGGGCGAGCAGCCTCTACATTTGGTGAAGATACCCAAATTCCTATTCGCTTTTGCACTCAAGGTCATTTGCTACTCATTAGATTTTCCAGTTTGGCTCTTTCCTTTGTCTTTTTTTATTATTGCTTTTGACTTTTTTAGTTTCCTGGAGCATGTCTTATAAGATTAACGAGAAGTTGAAATTACGCATGGATACTACTCTGGACAATGTTAGCCTGTGCAAGGAATTATTAACTCTAAGCAACCTAATTGAGTTTGGCTTTGTGTCTGAAAAAGAAAAGATAAGCAGCAGCATTTTTGTCAGGTTAAAAAAGTGTTCCAGCACTGTTGATACTCTAACCAGCTCTTCTGCACTATCGATAAAGCTAAGAATCGACCAGACTCTTTCTTTATTAAGACTCTTCCTCCACCTTCAAAAAGCGAGAATGTAGTCGATAGGAATTCTTCAAAAGACTCTGCTGCCTTTGTTCTTGTTAGCAGTAGGACCAGTCGGCACGTCTTAGGGAGCAAGTCGATTCTGCTACTCATTATGTCAAGGAGTTCACAAAGCATGTACAGGAAGATTTTGTCGCTGAGTTAGATGCTTATAGCCTTAATAAATTGGCTAACTTATTCCAATGTTTTGCTTACCGGCTTACTGCTGCTTCTACAGCTTTTAAATTAAGATTCTCTAACTATAATAAGAGACTTATAGCTGAAAATCAGAGCTTGAAGAAGGATATGGAGCAAGAAAAGGAACAACTGGCAAGGCTTCAAACTAAGATCTCCACATTTAAGGGAAAACGACCATTACTAAATCCAAAGCATTTCAGCTTGAAAAAGAGTTGTCCGTAATAAGAGATGAACTTTTGAATGCTATGAAAGATCTTGATATTCAGAGATTTTCCTTCGAGAAGACCATGGAAGCTGAGACATCATGCCTTAAAGGCAGACTTGATGCTTTAAGGAAGTAACTTGTTAATGAATATAATAATGGGCTGACATTCTACTATGAGTGCATCACTTCTGTTCTGGGAAAAGAGTACTCTGAGCTGGATATGTCCAAGTTTGAAGCCAGTGTGGATGTTTATATGAATGAGCAGGATACCAAGGGCCATCAGTAAAAAGAACTAATTCCAGATGTAGAAACTGTTCCTATTAGGCCTGAAGAAGTTGTTCTCTCTAATGAAAGAGGTTCTCAAGCTGTATCTGATATTGGCCATACTGCTCAGGTGACCAATCAAGCTGCTGACCAATCTACCCAAGCTTCTTAATTTATATTACAATCTTCTATGTAGGAACTTTGTAAACCCTGATCTTGGTTGAATTGAATAAAATTTCTATCCTTAGCTTTTATTGCAAGATATTTTTCAAGAACTTGAATATGTTCGTACAGGTTTTAGCAAGTTTTAATTTTTGTCCTACCTTGAATAGACTTTCGGACTTTAAACTTTTATTGTTGCCTTAATATTCTTTGAAAGTTTAAATCTGCTCAGGTTAGTTTTGGTAGACTTTGGCTCTTTACGTCTCGCCTCGAGTAGGCTTTGAGACTTCTAGTCTCATATTTTTAAGAGTTGTACTTTCTCGAACAAATTCTAGCTAACTTGGGTTCTTCATCTTGCCTTGAGCAGGCTTTTAAGACTCTAGCCTTAATGTATTTTTAAGAGCTTTACTTACTCAAACCAATTCTGGCTAACTTGGGCTCTTCATCTCACCTTAAGTAGGCTGTGAGACTTCTGGTCTTAGCATATTTTTAAGAGCTTTACTTACTCGAACTAATTTTTGCTAACCTTGGCTCTTCATCTTGCATCGAGCAGGCTTTGAGACTTCTAGCCTTATCATACTTTTAAGAGCTTTGCTTGCTCAGATTGATTCTTGCGAACTTTGGCTCTTTGTCTCGCCTCGAGTAGGCTTTAAGACTTCTAACTTAACATATTTTTAAGAGCTTAATTTACTCGAATCAATCCTGAAAGCATACATCGTTGTTTTTTTTTTATTCACGATTTATCTATTACATGCTTTAAATTTGAGAAAGTTAAATTTATTAATTTAAACAACATTACTTTACAAAGAAATTTATTAGAAATACTTTTTTAAATGCTCTGCGTTCCATGGTCTCTTAACTTTCTCTCCATCTAGGTAAGCTAACTTGTATGCCCCCAGACCAGCCACTCGTAAAACCCTGTAAGGACCTTCCTAATTTGGACCTAGCTCCCCCTGATTGGGATCCGATGCTCTGGTTCATCCTTCTAAGCATCAGATCTCCCGTTTTAAATTATCAGACCTGTACGTTTTGGTTGTAATAGCGAGCCACCTTTTGCTCATAGTTAGTTATCCTCTTCGATGACTTTTCTTTCATTTTTTATAGCAGGTTAAGATTCTCACAAATCGGCTCATTATTTTGCTCTTTATTAAAGTACTCTGTCCAATGTGTGCTTATCCCAATTTCTGCTGAAATTACAACTTTATGCCCAAATATTAAGGCAAATGGTGTTTCCTCCGTGGGGATTTGAAGTGTGGTTCTATAAGCTCATAACACACTAGTTAATTCATCAACCCATACCCCTTTTTGCTCTCCTAACCTGGTTTTCAGAAATCTTTTATGGTTTCATTTGTCGCTTATACCTGTCCATTTGCCTGTGGATGTGCCGACGAACAAAACTTCAATTCTATACCCATATTTTTACAGAAATATACACAGGGTGCTGAACTCCCAACTCTTCTGTTACTAAGTTTAAATTGGTGGCCCACTATGACACAGCCAAATACAAGTACAGTGTCTCTCTTGCTTGCAGCATTGATAGCAATGAGGCTTTAAGCAGATAATCTTTTAGTTGCTAAATGCCTCATTATATTCTGATGTTCATTCTATTTTTTGTCCTTTCTTCTTTTCTTGGAAAAAGACATAGTATTTATCTTTTGTACGGGGGATGAATATATTCAAAGCTACCAACTTACCTGTGAGACTTTGTATCTCCTGCAGGGTGCATGGTGACTTCATTTTTACAACCGCCCTTATTTTCTCTGGATTTGCTTTAATTCTCGTATATCTAACCATAAAACCTGAGAGTTTTCCAAAGCCCACACCAAAGACACACTTTTTTGGGTTAAAATTTATCTGATATTCTCTTAAGAGTATGAAAGTTTCCTCCAAATACTTCACGTGCTCATCTGTATTCTTGGACTTTGTGATCATGTCATCCACATATATCTACATTATTCAGCTGATCAAAGGCTTGAAAATCTTGTTCTCTAAACTCTGATATATTGCTCTTGCAATTTTTAGGCCAAAGAGCATGAACGTGTAGCAGAATAAACCTTGATTGGTAACAAACGCAGTGTATTTTTCATCCAGTTCAAATATGGGGATTTGGTTGCAATAAAAAATTGCATCTATAAAATTGAGCAGGCCGTGTCTAGTTATGGAATCAATTAACTGGTCTATTTTAGGTAGTAGGAAGCTGTCCTTAGGGCAAGCTTTGTTCAAGTCTATAAAATCCACACACATCATCCACTTACCATTTGTCTTATGGACCAAGACCACATTCGAGATCCATTCAGGGTAATTAACGTCCTTTATGAATCCTGCTTTTAGTACCTTTTATACTTCGCTATTCATGGCGTTATATCTCTCCTGGTTAAAGCATATCCTCTTCCTCCTTACTGGTTTTACCTCTTTATTAATTGCTAACTTGTTACATGCCACCTTTGGATTAATCCCTGACATTTCTTCATAAGACCAGGCAAACACATCTGTATGTGGTCATAAGCACTTAATTAGACTCCTCCTCACTTCCTCGCTTAAATTTGAGCTGATCTTTACTTTATTTTCCTGGTCATCTGGTTTTATTAAGACTTTCTCTAATTCCTTGATGGGCTCTTATATTCCTTTGTTTGAATCTCGTCTAGCATCCAACGATGTCACCCACATAGCCTCCTTAGCTACTGTTGTAAAGCAACTTCTTGCAACTCTCTGGTCTCATTTAACGATACCTACCACACTATTCATTCGGTATGTAAGTGTCTTGTAGTGAGTTGACATTACCAACTGACTGATTCTCAAAATGGCCTTCCTAATATCATATGATATGGGTTAATTTCATCCACTACTATAAAATCTAACATTATGTTCTTCTTAAAAGGCCTCGAGCATATTGTAATTGGCCTATTTACAATCCCCAAGGGTGTTAAGCTTTTTCCAACAAATCCCTTTAAGGAGGTATTTGTGTGCTTGAGTTTCACATTTGTAATTCCCATATCGTCTAAAGTAGACTTGAAGAGGATGTCCACTGAACTTCCCGAGTCCACCAAAATTCTATTGGGCTCCCTATTTACAATATTAGCCTTTATGATTAAGGCATCTTCATGGGGATACAAAATTCTTTCCTCATCGTCCTCTGTCCATCCTAATAGGCACTTGTCTAGTCTTTGCCTTTTTTTTCCACCTACATATTAAGTAAAACCTCATAACTAGTAGATGTATATATGCTATAGTTTTTCTTGGCTCTATTCGAATCTCCTGCCATTATTGGACTTCCTGCTATTACTCGCATAATAGGTCATTCTCGATTTACCCCCAACTTGTTCATCTCCAACATGCTGGTGATCTGGCACCGGGTGTCCCCCCATCAATGAACTCGTCTAGGATTCAATTTCTCACAAGATCCTCCACCTGGTTCTCGAGATCATGACACTAAGAAGTTGCATGACCGTGATGATTATGGAATTTGTAGAATTTGCTCCTATCCATCCCTCTTACTTACCGGTTTGGACATTAGTGGTAGTGGGCAAAACAAACCTCGTTCTTCTGCCTAAGGTTGTTTAAGCTCATTTTCAGGTATTCGATGTTTTAAGTCCCTTTCTTCCAAACTTGGAGTTCTTAGAAACAACAAAAGATGATAATATAATTAAACACAAAAGAATCGCTAAAAGATTAGCCTTGATATGAAAGAGCTCCTCTAATAGAATCTTTAAAGAAATATACTGCCTATAAGTAGGACTTAGGTAGATTATTTACATGGACTTATCCCCAGGAAAATTGTTAATTGATGGGAGTGGCAAGCAGGAGATGTCGCAGTTCTAGGATTACCGACTCACTGGGATGTTATAATGTGAGTTATTGTAAAATTGGTGGTGATCTCTTTAATCTCTGCTTAATGATCTATGGAATGGGACACCAGTCCAAGGTTGAGACATCCTCTGAGAATGGTGGTAGGGAGCACCTCGACTTCCTATGCCCTTGGCTGATGATGACCCTTAAGCCTGCCCAACTAGTCCCCCTCATCTTTAGACTATTTTCACCTTGCACCTCATTCCTTCAATCTATTCACTTTTCAACATCGCTACTTTCTCTTATTCAATCCCAATATCTCTCTTCACCTACTTATATGCATCAGAATATGAGAAAATTTATGGACTTCGCAAGTTATATCATGGTCTTCCTATCTTCACACCTTCTTTAAGCCCCCTTAGCGCCTGTAGATAATTAAATACCCTGAGATTCAAGACTATCCGATGGTACCTTTTCATAAACTCCCTAAGAGACTTCTCTTCTCTTTACCTGATCCCAATAAGCTCCATCATATCATTTTTAGGGGTTACCGCCCCATAAAACTGCTAAAAAAACTCCCGTGCAGGCCCTTCTAAGGTCAGTGGAAATACTCTACATCTTTGCACCATTGTCAGGCCTTGTACCCCAGTTATGTTATTGAAACGTTCAATGGGCACTAATGGATCACTTTTTCCTGAGAATTTCATATCAGAAAAATGAAAATCACCCAGAATTGTTATGTTCATAATCTCCACTAAAAGTGGGGACTCATTATCTAACATGATCCTCCAACTTAGGATTTTCTCCTGTCCCCGTATCTCATCAATGGCTTGAGCCAATTTTTGTACCTCTCCTTCCAAATCTTCAGCAGGAGAAGGATTCTATGCTGCCATTTGGACACGTTCTTGCTATGTATCTTGCAGGTATTGCCTTAATTCCCTTTCTTCTAGGCTTACATCCACCATGCTTGTTGTGCTTCGCCCTCTAAGCTCTTGGGTTTCAGTTCTCATATCCTGCCCAATAAGTTCAGCTCTATGACTGGATTTTGGAATATCACGGCTTGCTTTCTGTCTATCCCTGAACTCATAAAGAATAATCGTTAGTGTTTCTATCTACTTTTCCATTGGGTCCATTGTATCCTGTATTGGTCTATCCCGAGCCTCGTTTGCAACCTCCCTCAGAGTCATGGACTCTTCGAGAGCTACTCCTGTTGGACTATTATCCCCTGTAGTCATTTCTTCTATGTCCTTTTTTTTTAGTAGAATGGGCTTTTCACTCAATTCCTCATAAACACTGCTAAAATGTTCATGCTGAAACTTGGTCGCTTCTCCATCGAGCAGATTCTCTTACCAACACTTGAATTTCTTCAATTCAGGAAACAAGTGATATCTTTCGACCTGTGCTCACAAAACACAGTCAGAGATCGCCAGATGTTTTTCTCTGTGAAGATCCTTCGACGCTCAAGTTAGTAATTGGGTTTCACTTTTAGGAATTTTTTAAGAATGAAAAATTAAGTTTTTACTCCTTTTTCTTGCTGTGTTGTTTTCTCTGATTCTTTGTGTCGCAAAGGTCTAACCCTTTCCCCTCCCCCCCCTTTTTTTCTGTGGTATTTATCTGGATTTTCTATTCTTTGCATTTGTTGTTCTTCTCCTGACCGTTACCCCCACAACTTGTATTCTTTACTTCCCCTTAATTCATCTGTTTCAGTGTAGTTATTCGTCCGTTTATATGTCGTTCTTGGGTTATCATCATGAGAATTAATTGTGTACGGAGGTTATTCTTGAAATAAATTATTTAACCGATTCTCATTATGGGCTTAGGGTGTTTGTTCTTGAATACTGGTCGAGAATTAGCTTATATCTGCTTTAGATGTTGCTTAAAACTCACTTGGTGTTTGCCACACTAGCAATGAATATTTTTGCTCTCGGATAGCCCGATCTCGAGCAGACGTGCCCTTATATTGGTGATTGATGTTCTGCTCTAAGCTAGTCTGGCCTAGAGCAGACGTGCTCTTTATCTCCCAAACAAGTAGTAAAACATTAACTAACTGTTTTATACTCAAAATCATTCATGTGTTTTGGAAAAGACATCTCATTCCAATGATAATAAAGATATAATACGAAAAGGACCAAAATAAGTATGCTTTTTTTTTCTTTTTTCTTTTTTTTTTTGGTTAATGTTAGAAAAATAATTACGGACCTAAATAATAAAAATGAGAAGTATTATGACTTCAGTATCATTCCCTCCAAAATATTGAAATAACAAAGTTCGTTAAATGATAAGTGAATTATAATGGTTTTACCATTTCAAAAGAATAAGAAGTTAAATATTTATATTCTAAAGTCAGTCCTCATCGTTCTGTCCAGGTTTGCTCATAATTATTATTATTAGTATTATAAAGTTACAAATAGTTCGCAAGGCTGAATGATTTTATTTCAATTTTTTTTTATGGTGTTTTCATTTGTTAACTGATCAATTCCTTCTGGTTTCTTTAATAAAAAACAAAAAAAAAAAATTAATGCCCAAAATTAAATAAAAATCAACGTATCCATATGGTGGCGTACTGATTGATTTATTTCGTTTGAATGAATATAATATTAACTCCCAACATAAGTTTTTAGGTCATAGTTGGTGAATTAGGTCTGTCATGGTCAATTGTAATTTTTATCACTCAGTAAGAAAATGAATACTTCAATTGAATTTTTTTAATATTAAAATAAAATTTTACAATGTAACAATAAAAATTTATCGAAACTTGTCATGATATATGTAATCTATTAGAAGTCCCATCATAATTTATATAGTCTAAAGAATAATGAAGGTATTTACTCTTGAATTGAAAAAAATTAATTTCATAATTATATGGAGAGACTTTAACCCGTAACGAGAATGAGACAATAAAGTAAAACCATTAAAAAATAAGTAGTTGACATACTCCGTTTGGATTAATTTTATTGCCCTTTTTGATTAATTTCTCATTCATAGCCTTTTACCTATTTCTCTCTTGAGTCTAGAATTTCAACCTTGCATGTTGAAAGCCAAGATGTTAGGTGCATGGAAAGCCTGACAAAGGCCATATAAAAAAAAATTGGAGACCTTTTATTTGGACAAATATTCAAGGTCGAAGCTGAATTCTTTCTTATATACATATGCCAAAAACAATCTCTCTCTCTCTTTCTCCTTCTTTTCTCTTTCTTTTGTCATAAAACATAGTCTCTGGAGAATTCTACCTCAAGTGCCGGCTTTTATACAAGGATTTCATCATTATACTCCACCAATATGTATTCTTAAGAAAAATAAGAATTTAAATAAATCCATATTTATTCTCAATAGCATTAATTTTCTTTTCTATTCGGTTTTTGAAACATGGTTATACTCCACCAACATGATATCTTTATTTTTTTAATTAAAATTTTTTTCTTGCTCCATTCGAGATTCACCTAAAAAAGGAAAAACAGTCCTTTGAAAATTGAGATTCCTCATTATCTTATTATATCTCACTTATCACACATTGATAAGTCTTTTAAATTGTGAATGTCACTAAAATTGTATGGAGTAAAATACCACCCCAAATAGTAAGGGTAGAGCTATGATTAAAATTAAGAGAAATTATCAGTCGTATACTCATAAAATATATTTTTATCGAATGTATTATAATACTTTTAATGTGTATTAGTCGTCCACCTTAAGTTGACAAAATATGATTACCGTCAACTAAACTGTTAGTTATTGTTTGAAAGCTAACGGAATTATAGCAAATTGACGATTTTGCATTTGAAACTCAAATTAAATTAAACGGAAGTTATCACTTATATACCTTTAAATTGTCATATTATCACTTATATACCTTATTTTCATATGAAAAGACCATGTTACCGCTCTAATGTCATTAATGGCAACTAATAGTTTAGTGGACGGCAGATACATTTTGTTAACTTAAGGTGGATAACTGATATACTCAAAAAGTGTTGCAGCATATTTGATAATCGAATAAATTAAGGGTATACAAGTGATAATTTTCTTTAAAATTTTGATAGGCCCAATTTTTATAAAAGGAGAGTTTTCAAAGGATTGTTAAATTGTTAAAGTTGAAAAATTGTATTTAATTTCAAGAACGGTTAAAGGTAAATCAATATATATTATTTATTCTCCTATTATTTTTATAATAATTAATAATTCCCTTAGTAGCATAATTTTACAGTATTACTTTTATTTTCAAATATATTTTATTTTTATTTATTATTAAATTAAATAAATCATATAAATAAAAATTTAATTATTAAAAATAAGAAATATATGTTTTCTGGTGAATATAAAATTAATAATAAAATATTTTTATACTGTTTATTATTTTATATATTTATAATTTATTATAAGAAAATGTTTGCAATCCCTCTCTCTATACTTTTTTTTTGGGAGTGTTTACAAGGGTTTCGTTGGGCCATGGATAGCTCCGCCCTGATTAAGTTAGCGTGTAATTCTAGACTATGTCGTAACAAAATTAATATAGGTATAATCTTTACAAACTATTCGTTTAAAAATAATTAAAATCACATAAAAAAAATTTCTCCCTCAAGACTATTATAACATACACATATGATCATGATCTAGATCTAGATCATTATGTCATGTACATATGACAGTGATAAAATTTATATTGTTGCATGCACATATTAGAAGAAGCAAGACTAAAGATGGCCAACACACCATCTACAGATGCATAACAAATCTGAAAAGAACTTCCTAGTTTAATATTGAATTTGGAACTTATGACGGTGAAAGCACCAAATTCAACTTACTAACACGAATTACTCAATTACAACCGTACATGTACATCTACGCACTGTTTCATAATTTGTTTAATTATATTATTCAGTGCTCAATATATATTTGAACATGATTGTCAATTAACCTATTTTATATTGGCAAATACAAAAATATTTATAAACTTCCCAGAACACGTGGTTAGGTATCCAATGTAGACCTGAATTTTAAAGGTTAATTAATTATTCAATAAACATTTTTCTATGCAGCTCGAATCAAACATTAACTTATCGTCTAAATAATTTAATTAACAAGAAATCAACTGATCGATTTGGAGTGAATCCTGCAATTGGATAATTAATAAGTAATCATGTATAACATCCTTAATAAATTAGAACTTAAATATAAGTTTAATTAATGGCCTGGTCAGAGCATCACTACAGTGCAAGTTAGTTAAGCTATCAATATCAACCAGTGTTGGGCGTGAGCTGCGCCTTTTTATTTTCTTAAGCAAAAAGATTAAAAACACGGTTTATGAATCACATTAGTACATTAATTAATATCATTAAAAAAATAATAATAAACAGAACCGATCGGCCAAATTTTCACAATACGCAATTATTTATTATTTTTTTATATGTATTAACTCCGACGTTGAATTAAAGCAAGTCGACGTTGAGTTATTATTATCTTTTTAAAAAAATTGAAATGAAAACCTAAAATTAAATTGGAAAGCCTAGTAATTAAATGTAAGGGAGATATTCACATCGAAATTTCGAAAATCTAGTTGCAGTAGAGACAATTTTTAATGGTGTGAAAATAGTTATTGGGCCAAGTATATGAACTTAGAAAACTCTCGAGCTAATTTTTGAGTATTCGTTAAGCTCATGTATTTTCATGTGTTTTTCCTTTTTTTTTTTTTTTAAGAACTTCATGATACGAGGAAAATTTATTAAAAATAAAAGGAAGAAATACACCTAAATGGGAGGGACATAAGAAGCTTTACCTCATATCAAACTAAAAACATAAAGCCACAAAAACCAACTAGCAAATAACCTAAACAAAAAATTATCTAAGAAAATAAATATGCATGCAAAAATAAAATAAAAAAACCACATAAAACAATAACTAGGGATAATTAGAATATCCCTATGCAAATAAGGTAATATATAATCATACTATCTTTTCGCGTGATGAAGACTTGGGCAACACTTAACTCATGAAGATTGATATGCATTTGGTGGAATGTGTTAGATAATGAGATAATATCATATCCATTTAGGCAACCTTCAAGAGAGACAATCTTATATTGACTAATAATAGTTTGTGTTAACGATTAAGTGAATTAGTCTAAGAACTCTCCAATCATGATTTTTAAAGTATGAGCTATGCTTGGTTTTTATGAGACAATCTCATATTGACTAATAATAGTTTGTGTTAATTATTAAGTGAATTAATTTAATAATTCTCAAATTATGATTTTTTTAGTATGAGTTAGACTTAGCTTTTTAGTAGAAAACTTGTGAAAGAATAATTGAAATCTTAAAAAATTGAGACAAACCCACAAAATCAATGATGGTACAAGTTAATTTTGAATAATTAGGTTGTTAAAATTCAAAAAAAGGATCCGTTAATACAAAATTTTTTGTTGTAACCCAAATTAGACTTATCTTTAATTATGATTAAATCAATATGCTAATCAACATCACTAAAATAGCTAAGAATTAACCTTAATGATAGTTTATTCTGGCAAATTTAAACGAATAACACATGGTAATTGTTAATCACTCAATCACACGGCATATAAATCACAGTTGAGTCAATCAAATGGTCAATAATGGATGGCGCTGATGACAGAAAGATGCAGCCGTCCACGGTGGAAATGAGGATACGACAAAAATGGGACCCACACGCGGCTGCATCATCACCCACTTGCCCACTCACCTCCCTTGTTTAACCAAGCTTAGTCGACTTCTTACCCTTAACCATAGTTTGTTTCGCCCGTCGTATTTTTTATTATAATTAAAGTCCAAACCTCCATCTCTTTGGACAAACCAAACAACTTGTTTCGTCTAACCCTACCCACACATTTCTTCTTCTAGGGTTCTTTTATTGATCATCAAAGTGTTTCATTTCTTTTAAAATAACGACGTTGTTCCTATCGCGTGCAACTCACGATCCAATCACACCATTATTCAAACATATTATTTTGTCGGAATCGTTTTAAGGAAATGATTGGTTATCCCTCTTTAACTGTAAAATTGTTTAGTTTATCAAATATATTAATGCGATTTAACTTAAATATTGTCAACAAACTTCTTTTATAATGAAAAAGTAATACTTTATCTTTTTTAAGGTTATGGATATGTATAAATAACTTTGATTTATAATATAGATTCAACTAGTAAAATATTCTGAATAAACTAATTGTAATATATATATATAAAAGAAAAAAGACTATTGATAAATTATAATATATGCAAGGGAAAAATTATCTAGTTTAGTTCTAATTCATATTTTTTCTATTAAAGCAATATCTTTTTATTCAATTTCTCAATAACTTTTTAGTAAATCATTTATTTTTCATAATGTGAGCAGGAGTTCAAGTCCTACTGCGTGCATTATATAGGTTGACTTCTTTTTTTTTTTTCAAAATTTGCATTAAAACTTATCTTAAATATTGGTATTGAACAATTACCTATCAACTTATGATTTTAAATTAAGCATTTTCTCTACTATGGTATCAGTGCTAAAGTCTTAAGTTTGAATCATCTTAGGTGTTAACTCTTTCAATTATTTTGAATCGCCTAGCTCACTTTTGGATTTAGCTCGTATATGAAAATTCTTTTTTAAGTTTTACTTTGTATTTTATTTAGTGCTATTGTTATCACTTTATTTGAAATAATATTGTTGTACCTTACCTATTAGTTTAAGTTTTTAAATTATATAGTTTTTAATAATTTGGAAATGAATTTGACATATTCTTAGACTAAATATTGAAATTACATCATTATAAAAATTATATTTATGCTGCACCATCATAGATAAGATTTCAATAGACTATTAAAATTATATCATTTCAAACGAGATTTAATTACTTGACCTTCTACTTATTTTAGGCTTACATGTTGAAATTATCTTTCCACAAAATCAATTTCAGAGGTTCATAGTAGTTTTTTTTTAATTGAATTTGTACTAAAATCGTAAAAAAATTATTTATTTATTTCTTTTCCAAGCCTAAATATCAGACCACCTACTTCGCAACACTAGATGTGTACAACTCCGCAAAACTCATAAATTCTCCAATCGCGTTTCTTTCAAGCGCTGCAAATGGGAGTAAGAATTGCATATTCTCTTAATTTCTCAAAATGAGAAAGAAAATTCTAAAAAAATAACAAACATAATATTAAATTTATATTTAAACTTTAGGGGTGAGAGAAATGACTGCGTTTTAGAGTCATTGTCCCCTCTCTTTCCTTCTCCTTCCCTTTCCTTTCTCTGTACTCGATCCTCCTCGTTGTTGTTTTTGTTTTTGTTTTTCTTATTCATAAATAAACAAATTTCTGTCTATTCAAAATAAATCAATTCATCGAGTACCGGAGCCTTCCTCCTTTCCCTTTCTTTAATTACTCTTCTTTTATATATAATTTTTCCCACCACTTCCCCTCAATTTAGCTTAAAATAAACAAATTTAACCCTCAAAACAGTTTTTAATTTTAATTTTTTTTTAATCCTTTTTTTTTCTTTTTCGGGTTTTCCTTTTGTTTGATGTTGGCATGGCCGGTTTGGATTTAGGCACAGCTTCTCGCTACGTTCATCATCAGCTCCATAGACCTGACCTTCACCTTCAGCATCAACCTGCTGATGATTCAGAAGAGCACGACAACAACAACAACAACCATCGTGTTGGTGGGGCCCAGTTCTCGGATGGAAGTGATCACCACCAAGGCCTTGACCTCGTCAACGCTGCCGGCAACTCAGGCGGCCATGGAGACATCGTCGCCCGGAGACCCAGAGGCCGTCCCCCGGGCTCCAAAAACAAACCAAAACCTCCAGTTATAATCACACGGGAGAGCGCTAACACGCTCCGGGCCCACATTCTTGAAGTGGGAAACGGCTGTGATGTATTCGACTGCGTTGCCAACTACGCCAGGAGAAGGCAGCGTGGAATCTGCATACTCAGCGGAAG
This sequence comes from Murraya koenigii, assembly GCA_025617385.1. Classification (NCBI taxonomy): domain Eukaryota; kingdom Viridiplantae; phylum Streptophyta; class Magnoliopsida; order Sapindales; family Rutaceae; genus Murraya; species Murraya koenigii. Next base: position 14,192,285 of record CM046814.1, read on the forward strand.
CGGGACGGTCACTAACGTCAGCATTAGACAACCGGCCGCAGCCGGAGCGATAGTCACGCTTCACGGAAGATTCGAGATACTTTCCCTGTCAGGTTCTTTCTTACCACCACCGGCTCCACCAGGTGCCACCAGCTTGACAATTTTTCTAGCCGGTGGTCAAGGGCAAGTCGTGGGTGGGAGCGTGGTTGGGGAGCTGACTGCAGCCGGGCCAGTGATTGTGATCGCGGCGTCCTTCACCAATGTTGCATACGAGAGACTGCCGTTGGATGAGGACGAGCAGTTGCAGATGCAGCAGGCCAGTGGGGGGAGTGGCGGCGGCGGCGGCGGTAATCCTAATAACTTGTTTGCCGATGCTGGCGCTGGTTCTGCAGGAGGACTTCCATTCTTTAATTTGCCGTTGAATATGCCACCAAATGTTCAGTTGCCAGTCGAAGGATGGTCTGGAAACGCAGGTGTTCGGCCTCCGTTCTGATGATGGAATTAAAAGAGGAAAAAGGGAATGAACAATATCATGTTGGTAAAAATTTGATTATGGCTTTGTTGGAGCAGTTTCTTGAATTAGAAAAAAAGGTCAGGAATTTTATGTACTACTACTAATTACTATATCTTTTGTTTCTTGCTTCTTCTTCCTCTTCTGTTCATGTTAATTTTAGGTTTTCTTTTTTCTTTTCTTTCTTTCTTACTTTCTTTTACTTGGGTTTTTGAACTGTGACTTATGGAAATAGTCTTCATCTTTATGATGGAATTCTCTTGTTTCTTATAAGAAATTAATTGTCGGTATTTGAGGATTTAATTTATTTATGTATATATATTGAAAACTACTGCCAGCAGCTAAAAGAACTTCACATGACACTTACAAATCAACTAGGGTTTTCTTCTTTCCTAGCTAATTTATTGTTTAGGTTCTCATCTAGCTTCCGTATTTAGACCATAGTTGGCCATCTTTCTCATTAAGGTTACAACATAAACATTTATTTTCTCTTAAAGCAAATCTTAATTTTGCAGGAATTAGTAGAGCATAGGATTGTGTTTTTGCTTTGTTTTCAGGAGCGAATAAATACAACAACAGCATAAAAATATGTGATCATGATTCGAGAGCAAGGATTTTTCTCAAATGGAGATTCTTTTCGTTGGATGGACTTGTGCTGGTGTTTTTGCCAACATCAGTTACGTTTATGTTGAGGCTGACTTTCTCTTGATCTACTTCTCTTCTTGGAAATGAGCTCCATCTAGTAATTTTTTCTATTTAATCACATTCCTGTCTCATCTAAATCTTCTGACATCAAAATCCACAGCAACTGCTCCAATTTCAAGTACTTAATCAACTATACTCTCTCCTCCATCATCGAGCTTTAATTTTCTTGATTATGTCCAAACCCATTTTTCCTTCAGCATATATCTGCTTGTACATGATATAATTTTTCAAGCACTACTTTTAGACAAGCTTGAGAGTATGCAAACAGCTGATCCATATGTATATATTTAGCTTGCAATATTTGATCCTTGTGGTGATCTACTCGGATTCCAATAATAGTTCCATTTTTGTTGCATTTAGCAGGACTTGCATGTTACCCTCTGAACATCATCGTCAGTAGTTTCCTTAAGCCACTTACTCACTGCCTTGATTTGCATCTATCTTTGTTCCTCTACCAGTGAAAACTCTAGACATTTATATACAATATTGGTCAGCGTTTCTACTTTAGCTTGTGCTTGTACTATATGATTATATTTCCATCGACCACACTGTTTCCCATTATATATAATTATTTTATAGGCATTTATCTCATGCATATTTTAATTAAGTGCTCTTTTCTATTGAGAAATATAACTAATCTAAATAAAAATACTGCCCTTCAAAGCCAGAATAGTTAGGCTTAGCGTGATATTTAGGTATTCTGAATTTAAAAGATATAGTTGTTGTGAAATAATAAAAGTTTTAGTAAATATATATTTTAAAATTTTGAAAATAATAATTTTGATAAAATAGTAAGAATTAATTTAAAGTTTTCATGAAAATGTGTAAAATCTCCTTATATTTCAAACTCCGATTACAAGTGTTTATTAATAAATTTTACAATTGGAGCTTAAAATCCACAGCTGATGAACAATAATAGCAAATGGCGCCTTACTACTCCTGCTTAAAAGTGCTGTGTTTGAAATCTAAAGTTAAATCTTTATGATTGTATACTTACTAAGCATTTTTTTTAAAAAAATAAAAAATATATCGGTAGAAGCACTGGTAAATGCAGAGTTCTTCTTGGTATGCCTTCCAAAATATATTATCCACTATTGGTCCTTCTTTGGCGACCTTAATTCATCGAATGATGAATTATCAGTAAATTGATCAAATGAGGATGATACTCTGCAACTTGTTGAGTTCTTGACCATAAGATATGATTTATCAAATAACCCTTCACTGAAGATTAAGGTCATCAAATCGTTAATCCAGGTTTTGTTAATGACCAACAGTTGGACTAAAATATTTTAGAAATAAATCGTCAACTCGCTTTTAATTATTCTCCACTTGGAATCTATAAGGAAGCATGCTGATCAAGCAAGTGGTTGCCTTGCATCCAATGAAACCCTTGGTTAAGCTATCTAGCTTTATATTCAAAGGATTGCATTTGATTCCTTTGAGCACTTTTGTATATGAATTGGAATATGCTTATATGTTTCTATCTTGTGATTTCTCTGACCATCTTTGGATCGAGCTAGTTTTGTATTATGGTGTTGTGTTACGTCTGTGTGTGTGTGTGTGTGTGTGTGTGTGTGTATAAACAAAGACATACTGGAGGTCAAATGGAACCAGATAAATTGCAGATTTTTATCGCAGGACGCCGATGGCTTTCCAAAGTATCATTTTTATTGATTATAGTTTGGTTGTTTATTGGCTTTGTTTCGAAGCTCTTGTTTTATTGGTGTATTCAGTTACGGCTTCGCTTAGGGGTAAGACTAGTTCATTATGTCCCCCAATTGATTGTTCGCTCTTTATTTATTTTTTAATAAAATTTTCTCGCCATGTCGTGGCTCGTTCAAAATGAAAAAAATTGCGGACTTCTTCATGTTTAAGAATGAATTAACCAGTTTCAAAAAGTATTGTACAATTGTTTATATTAAGAAATATTAATTGTTTTTAATCTTTTTTCTTGCGAAACTTGAGCGAGGAAAGATTTATTGAATATGAAGAATTATTAATTGGATAGCTCTTAACAGAACTAAAGGTGTAAGGAAATTTTGTTTGCTTTAATTTCTTTTGTAGATGATATATGTGGATCAAAATGTTGAAAAATGATCGCTTTAATTCCTTATACATATGTATATAAGTCGGGCGCAGTCAGATGATTAGAACTTTCCTTGCTCAACCAAATCTATTAGGTAAGTTATTAATATATCCTCTGTATAGTATCAAAATTTATAGTCTTTTTTTAACGAAGACATTAAAGAGAGGATGTTGTTAAAATGGATTAGGATTCTTTCCTTTTTTTTTTTTCCTCTTAATCTTTTTTGTTTTTCAATAATTGGTTAAGTGTGTATAATCATTAAAAAAGTTAATTTAATTATCACAAACTTAATCAATTATTGAAAAATAATGAGAGTTAGAAGGGAAAAAACTATGAGAGGATCTTTGTCCCATTAAAATACAAAAAGAATACATTTCATGATAGAAAATTCTATAATGCCATAATAAAAATTATGGCATCAATACCGTCATAGATATAAATATTATAAATTACGCATAGAACTAGTAAATATAAATTGTAATCAATAAATACATACAAAATTATTAATTATTTAAAAAATTAACATTGTTTCTATAGAATTTTAGTGAAAAATATTTCATTCGTTTACAAAAAAAATATTTTCTTTAATTAAACAAAGAAAAAAATTACTGATTAATTAAATAAAAAATTATACTAAAAAAAGTAGAGTAAGTTTTATTAAATTGGTTTAACCATAAATTCTATATTTATTTTTAGACGCTTGTATACTTTATCTTTCCATTTTCTATAATAATATTTATTTATTATACAAGTTAATTAAGCGCAATTATTTATCTTGATGTGGATTAAGTAAAAAAAAAAAATTCTTATATTATGAGATATATATATGATACATCAATAAAATTAAACTCATTTGGTGTCTTATGCACACTTCATACAGTTTTAAACACTTTTTTTGTACTTAGAGATCGTTTAAAATTATTGTCGAGGAAGCGTAGAAAGACGCAAAATAATCTTATCTTACAACTATGAAAAATATTAAAATAATATTTTTTAAAATATAATTTGAAGAATAAATTTTATTATTAACAAAACATCACATTTATTACACAAATACAAAACCATCATTATTCAATTTAAATAAAAAAATCAATAAATATGTTAGGTAATAAACATATAATGATTTTTTGTTTTATAATTGTGAATTTTTTTTTTGCTGTAACTTTTATATTAATTCATTTATTTTACCTTTTATTCATAAGTTTTGGGCATAATCTATAAAATTTATGTTTTATTTTACGGTTAGTGTTGATATAGTAGTTTTATATTTTATTTGCAAGTTTTTATTTTATTTACCAGTAATACATCAATTTATCAGTTTTATAGTAATCTACTTGTTTTACCTTTTATTGATAAATCTTATGTTTATTTCTAAAATTTATATTTTATTTTAAAATTAATGTTGATTTACAGGTTTTAAGTTATATTTTACAGTTAATATTGATTTATTAGTTTTAAGTTATATTTACAAATTTTTATTTTATTTACTAGTAATTTACAAAATATAATATTAGAATAACATAACATATAAAATAATATAAATTTACAAGTAATTTAATATTAAAAAAATATTTTATAGATGATTAATTTTAAAAATATATTTAGATATTAATAAGCTTTGACACGTTAATAAAAATTAAAATAATGTATTTAATGTTCAAAATAATTTTTTAAAAATATATTATTTTTCTAATATTTATTTTGATGTTAACTATATTTAATATCAATTTTTGGGTTAATGAATTTTGAAATAATACAATTTTCCTCACTTCATCGAGGTCCGCCTAAAAATTGTTTTTGTATTAGTAAAATTTGGCAGGACAGATTTATAAATGTTTTTTAATAAAAATAATTTGCATTATATATAAGTTTTTAAATTGTTTTATTAATTATTTTTAACATGTAAATATGTTTTTTTATGTATTATATTTATCTTAATATTGTATTTTTATTTATTTTAATAAATTTGATTATAGTCAAAGGGTTAAAATAAAGTAGTCTATGTGACTATTTATAAAATTAAGAGAGTTTACATGACCATTTAAACAAATCTTATGTGTCTGGAGACTTTTTTCCCTAAAGTGTATTTACTTCACACTCATCAATTAATATATCATAAAGCTAAACAACTAAAATTTTAATTTCCATAGGAATATTTGATGCACAAGAATTTGAGGCTAGGAAAAAAAAAAAAATTAAACCACTTAGTTTGCTTCAAATTTTTAGCAATCTTTGTTCAATGTGGAAACCAAATGAAGTCTGAGCTAAATTTTCCATCATTTATCTGGGTCATGGTGTAGCCAGAAAATTAAATTCATGAAGGCAAAATTTTATATCATATAAAATGGAAATAAGGAATAAAACAACAAAATATTAGAATTTTTGCTAGAAATCAAGGCTTTAGCCTTTAAGAGAAAGGCAACAGTCAAATGCTCAAATTATGAAATGTTAAAATATGATTTTAGATGTTTGTTCTCTTTCATTTTTTTTAATAATGAGTTTAAATGGATTCCATTCAATTAGGCATTTGTTTAATGGATTCAATTCGCATTTGTGTGCTTAATTTGAATTTTATAATTGAACTAAAAATTATAAATAATGGGACTTTTTTTTTTTAAATTAACCTTAAATTAATAAACTAATTAATGCAACAGGGGCAAATTTATAGTTTCAACTAAGTAGCACATATCTCAACCTTCTAGAATTTTTTTAAACTACCCTGCAAGTCCCTCAGTGGCTGACTAGACTCATGACGTTGATGTTGTATTGACATTGAGAGAGAAGAAGAACAAGAAGAGGAGGAATATGAACTAGTGTAATGTTCAATGATAAACTTGAATATTAGGCAAATTAATGACACGAGATGACCGGGTCGTATGCGTTGTATAATATCAAATTAATATTTAGAAAATTTATACAAATAACCATTAAAATTTTTAAAGTTTCAAAATTAATTCCTCTAACTATTTTCTATCAACATTAGCCAAACAAAAATGTTTTGCCTCAAATTACCCTCCTTATTTCATATTTATTTCAGAAATAACTCGTATTCATCTTCACTAAACCAAGCCGCAACCAGCTTTTCATTTTTCATCATTGACATTGTCAAACGGGAGACCGAAAGAGTCGATGGCAAAAGTAAATTTCATCAAAATACATGTGAATCCATTAGAATCTAGCACCAATTCTTTACAAATATAAAAAATTGAATTCAACCGCCTAAAATATAGGTAAGCTAATTACATAAAATTTTGTATAACTATTGGGTATTTAATAAATTTGACTTGAGTAGTCTGTATAATGAAGTGTTAAAAAAGTACGATGGGGCGTTTGTGGCGTTGGGTTATGTTTTTACGCGTTTGAGAGACAGTGTCGAAGGCTGTGTTGCTTGTCATGCATGTCGCACCTAGGTGTGACAGGATGCCTGTCGCGCCTACTCAAGTGCAATAGGCACCCTGTCGTACCTTATTTTTTTAAATTTTTTTTAATGATTATATGTTCTATTGTATAATCAATTTGTTTTGTTTTTTTTAATAATTTCATCATTAATGAATTTAGTTATACTTTAATTGTATTACAATAGTTAGTGGGGGAGAAGTCAGCAGATGGCTATATAGATTATGTGAATGTTAAGAATACAACTTTTTTAATTAAAAAAGATTGTATGTTTCTTCAGTTTCTAGCAAGAGCATATGAGGTCTTACAAATAAATCCTAATGAATATAATATCACAATGAAGATGACTTTGGTCAAAGTTGTGTTACAACTGGCCTGTGATATGGCCAACTATGGATGCATCCATATATTTGTTACCACGTCTCCTCGAATTTCAAAACAAGATGTTAGGGCACTTGTAGAACCTGTTTCTGTCCCCGATATTGAAAAAAGGTGTTACCAAGGACAAGGAAGTTACAGTAATATTACTCTCCACTCCAAGATAATAATGATACTATTAATGACAACGACATTATATTGGCGGATGTTGGAGAAGAGTTGTTACCACTAGAGATGTCATTAGAGAAATGTCACTCTTCATTTCATAATAATTATTTTTGCGACAATGATCTTATTGATAACATCGGCAACACAGAAACATATAATGTTTATGTAGAGGTGTATAATAGTATGAGGGCCACTCACCACAATAGTCCAATTGATGATGGGGGTGTCGGACCTTCAGATCTTCCTTTTAATAATTAGGATGAGTGTCAGAAGAATATTGCTAATAATAGCCGGGAGGACCGAGATCTATTCCTCCAACGGGCTGTTCGATAAGGACAGTATTTAACCCCTTTGTAAGTCTTGCTTCAGTTGTGCCATTAAATTTATTTGCTCCAGACTTTGTTAGAAGTTGAAATTCAAATGATATTGGTGTGAGTAAGTTGTTCGCTGAGAATAATGAGTTAATATTGGAGCTGCGCAAAGTTACCTTTCAGGATAAGTTGATTTCAAGATTGCGTGGTCCACAACTATGCCCATTGCTCTTTGAAATCATATAAATGGTATATTCGAGCAACAAGGCATTCGAACGAGCAGAATATTTATTGGGTAGTAAGGAGAATTAACAATTTACACATATATTATAATAATGTCTTGTATGACGGTAGTCGCCAAGTAAGGAGCCAGTTTGTTGGTCATATTATTGCAAATAAATATATCTAGAAAAGAGGATACACACTTCGAATGACATTATGCAGCAGGAATACGATGTTCAGTTAACATATCAACAGGAAGTTGGTCTTAAAATTTTTCGAAGGAATCCTACAGATTCATATAACTTACTGCCCAAATAATCTCACATTTTGAAGGTTGCAAATAAGGGTACAGTTACTCATCTTGAACATGATGGAGATGGTAATTTCTTATACTACTTTGTAGCTCTTAAATCTTCCGTTAAGGATTTTAAATAATATATTAGGCCGGTGATTACTATAAATGATACTCATCTAAATGGGCTATATCGAGAAAGCATGTTTATTGCAATATGCTTAGATGGAAACAATTAATTGTATCTATTAGACATTAGAGTTTTGGATTCAAAAAATAATGATGCTTGGGAATGGTTTATGACGAAGTTACATGGAGTGATTACTAATATGCCAGACTTAGTATTTATTTCCGACCGATGCACTTCTATCAAGAAAGTCGTTCTTAAAGTATTTCACAACTGCTCATGGCATTTGCTTTTACCATGTCAAAGATAACATAAAGGCAAAATTAAGGATGTCCAAAGATGTTTGGGATGATTTCAAGCCTATCTTTATAAAAGCTGCCAAAGTATATGAACACAGAATTTAAAAAATAACTTGAGGGTTTGTGGATGCTCCATTTCAATGCAACCGACTACTTAGAAAATAATGTGGGTACATGTAATTGGGCAAGGTCTGAGTTCGTACGTAGGAGTTACAATATTCTTATGACTAACATCATGGAAAGCGTGAATTCTTTCATGAGGGGACTGCAAAAATTTTCGATTACTCATCTTGTTGATCACTTTAGAAAAACAATGTAGCAATGGGTTTATGATAGAAAATTTTTGGTTGAATTGATGAATACTCAGCTACAACTTAGGTAGATAAAATAGCCGCTGAAAAGAGATTTCAGGTCGAAAGGATAATCGTTTGTCCTATGTCTTCGCATCTATTTCATGTTTTGGATGGTGGTATTAAAGAGGGATTGGTTGACATATATAACAAAAAATGGTCTTGTAGAGTATTCTACTTGGATCAGCTTATCTGTGAGCATGCAATTACCACTTATTTAACTGCTCAAGTGGATTACATAAGCCTTTGGTATTATTTTTACACCAAGGAATCATTGATGAAGGCTTATCTACAACTAGTGGAACCAATTGGTGACAAAATAGACTGGGAAGTTCTAGATGAAATCTAAGAGATGCAAGTTTATTCACTAGTAGAAGCACCACCACCTGGTCATTATAAAGAGGTAAGAATACCTTCTATCGGTGAGGATGTAAATTAGAGAACTCTGAACGGTGTAACAAACCGGTACAAATACGTAAGCGATGTAAAAATTATATTGCATTGATTCAAAGTTAGTTGCATTGTTTCAAGTAATTATGTATCATCAATTCTATATTTTTTGTGTATTGCACAATTATATGTAATAAAATTTTTTTAATGTTATTTATTATTGCAATTATGTGTAATACTCATTTTTTATGCACAATTATATATAATTAAGTACATTAATGACAAAAAAATATGTATACATCAACATTCAAATGACTATAATGGCTTATAATCTAATATCGCCATTAAATATGTCTACAGTAATCTTCTTCCTAAAATACGCCCTATAACTACTATTAAAATTAAGCCTGAGTCTGAATATTAAATACATAGTAAACATCAACAAAAATACACCGCAATTGCTACTACCAGCTCTTATTATGGTACACCCTTAACTGCGATGACTTTCCAGTATTCAACACTCCGTAGGTCATGTCGTATATTGTAGAATCTAACATGTTTTGGCCATTGAGGGAATATGACTTCAAATGGCCTAAATTGATCATTGTACATTTTATCATCACAAAATGTCACCAACAAGTCATAAATCCAGACATTGTTGGTACGAAAGTCCACTCGGGCTAGTACCCAATGATTGCTTTCAAGGTTAATAGGGATGAATACCTACACATAAAAGTGTTCTTTAATTTTTCGTCTTTCTTATACCCAAAATAGCATAATAAAAAAATAAAAAAGAGTACACATACCATATCCACATCCGTTAGCTATTTTGATGTGATGAACTCCTGTCCATTATTATAGCTATTAAAGTTATTGCTATATTGTAATGATTTGACCGCACATATCCCATTGTTCCATAGCTAATTCAGGAACACCTGAAACATCGTATACAAAAAAAAAAAAGATAAGAAATAAAAATGATGAATATATATTTTGTAAACTAGTTACCCAAAAAAAGTGTCCTTATGCATGGCCCGCTAAGATAGTGCATTCGGATACTAGTGGCTTCTCACTGATCAAGTGAAGATACTTATAAATATGCTATGGATGAATGGAATGAAAAAGTACCGTTAATTTAGAACACAATCATAATACACAAGATCACCAAAACTTGAAGAAATTTTAAAAAAATCATCTCATCACTTAGACATCTCATTGAAGTGTGGCTTAAAAGTATTTGAAAAAAAGAGTGCGAGTATAGGATTGAGAAATCCACTGTGATGTTACTTATATAAAGGAAAGGAAATGATCTATAACCTCGGAATCTTATTTTTCATCGGCTTGTAGTGTCTGTTTGTGATGATCATATGCAGGAAGCTCGTCTCCAATGACATTTTCTGCTTTAATGTTGGGCTTGCATCACTCGGATTGTTTTAATTCTCTTCTATTTGTCTTTCAATGGGAGGCGCATTAATGGATGGTTGATGCTGCACAAAATAACATATAAAATGGGTAAATAATAAGTTAAAATAGTTTAAATTTCTAATGTTAGGATAATGCACTAAAGGATATTTACTTTACTGACCCAACTTAAGACATATGGAACGTAATCCTTTATAATCTGGCAATCTTTCTCCTTTGCGTTTTGCTCGATAGTTTGTAAAACATTTCCCTGCTATAAATTCAACCGAAATTTTAGATTGCATGAATCATTTAGTATTATTTGATAATATGAAAAGTAACAATATAAAACAATTAATATATTTTACTTATAAGACGAGAGCTGTCATTGAACAAAGAATAAACTTTAATAAAGTTTATTCTGAAAGAAGCAATGGACTTCCCTTGCATGATCTGGACAATCTTTTTTTTTTTTTTTTTTTTTCTGTTTTCACAGCCCAATCTAACGGCAACCCTCTGATCGCTTCAAAAATCCATGCTTGCAACATGTAAAGTGAGAATCATAAAATCTTTAAATATTTATTATTATAAAACTAATTATCCCACAAAATAAAATAAAAAATTTATTTTAGCATACCTGAACTCCGGATATAAAGGCATAAACATTATACTTTTCAATTTTATAGATTGGCCTTTTGAAGTGAGTCTTATTAAATTTATTGCTTTTACCATACAATGCATTGTCAAGACTGTCGTATATCGTGGACAACTTTAAAAGTAATCTATATCATCTACTTCGTTAAGCAATAAGAAATTGATTTGACTATGAACTTTTCTTTCATTTAGTACTCTGTCTGCAAAATAAAAGAGTACGATATTTATTAATGAAATGTCATTTATGGTCTCAAAGTCCAAGCTACCAATTCTTTTGTCAAATTCCCTAAGATTTAACTTGCATAACAAACAAACAAAAAATGTATTTAGCAACCTATGCACCTTTTTGGTGTTTTAAGTATGGTACCTTCACCATAGGAAAGTCCTGTAACTAAACATCACTCTAATTGATAAACGTATCAAATGCTCACTAATTTCAAACCATAATTGATATTATAGGGCACTTGTTTAAGCACCAAATTATGCTCACCATACACTCTAAGAAATGCTTAAATATGTCCCTTTTGAATAATTGCAACTACGATTTTGTTAATTTTTCTTGAATGATCTTTATAATAGTAACTAATTTACACATACTCGTGATACGCCTAGGAAAGTGATCAGCATAATGTATCTACATTATACATTGTACATACTCAAATTTTGTCATATATCTGTTACATTTATAACATTATAACATTATATTAATAATATTAAAAAGTTACAATAATTAAGAAAATTCAATGATAAACTCAAAAATTGTCACACAGAAATTTATTGCGACAAAATACCTGTCGCATTGGATAAGTACGACAGGCTAATTATTGCCTCAAATTCCAGTATGCACAAACTGAAATTAAGTGCGACAGGTAGACTGTCATACTATATATGGTGCGATAGGCAATCTGTCGCCCCTAATTCCAATATGCACCGCACTGGAATCTAAGGCGACAGGTTGTCTATCGCAATAATTTTGGTGCTACAGGAGCTTGTCGAACTAACTTCTAGAATGGTGCATTCTGTAAGTTGGTGCGATAAGGGAGCTCGTCGCACCAACCTTGGTGAGACAAAGTGTGCTTGTCGTATAAATTTACACAATGAGAATTTTCTGATTATGCAGATCAGGTGCGAGACGCATGCTCATCAGTCTATAGCTACCCATCTAAGCATCTCTCCCTCACCCATGACAATAACAACACAAAATACTTTAATCCTCCACCACTATCACCAACACAACACAATAACAATAACATACAAGAAAATAAACTAAAAATTCAAGGTTTTTGAACAGACAAGAGAGTGTTGTGTCTCTTTGCCGTGATTTTGATGATATTCGCAGCTTGCTGAACTCTAATAAAGTTGCCGGCAATGAAAGACCAATTGGTGGAGAGGCCTTTCAGTGAGAAAATGGGAGGGTATTTCCGTCACTAGGTAAATTATTTGGCTAATATTGATAAAAAATAAGTTGAGTGGTTATTTGTGAGAATTAGGAAATTTTTATGGCTATTTGTGTAAATTTCCCTTAATATTTTGCCATTAATTGTTAATTAAATTATATACTACTACTTGAATCTTACCTACCCGAGCTATAATACAACCAGATAGCCTAGGACCATCAATCGATAGGTTAATCCGCTCAAGCAAGAGGATATAAGATGAAAGGAAAGATTATACACTGCGCAATTAGACCTATGTGCTTTGCTTTATCCTATATAAATAGGATTCTTTTAGTAGGAATCCAGCCACAGGTTCCCCTACGACTATCTTGTTACGACTTCACCCCAGTCGAAGACCCCACCGTGGTATGCTCCAATAAGACCACCAAAAGCCTTTATGGCACTAGTGGTACACATAAGTCATGGGTGATCATTGGTTTGATGCTTCGGCGGATCAGTATGACCCCCACGGACTCCCTGATTCCCGTTTACGTAGATTTTGCATTTGCCAATAAATTGCCCCGATTCGATCAATAATGGGATTCTTGGCTAAAATAAAGAAATCGTCCATTCCATCTCGTTCTTGCCTTGCATCGGACCAATGAGTAGCAAGTGCTAATTCTAATACTAATGAAAGAAAAACAATATAGCTTCTCTGGCAAACCACTAGAAGTACCCATTAGGTCGAGCAATAATCCAATTGGAGAAGTAAGCTGCTCTTTGTCACCTTATTTCCCTTAGGACCAAGAATAAGCTCCAAAAAAGAAGGACTTATCGCAATCTCAGGTACAATGGCTAGTTGGAAAGCACCCGATCCCATTCCAACCTCGATCTGTGGAATCGTCTTGCGCCATATGTACTGAGATTGCTCGGGAGACGTGGTCCAAGCCTGATGAAGAAATGAAAATTTAAAATTGGCATTCTTCTTTCTTGCTAAGTTATTGACGTATTTTGTAGCGCTGGACCATAGACTCTTACTTAGCCTAATTAGACCCTTCTTCAAGAGATCATCCTCTTCCATTCCATCTCGTTCTTGCGTTGCATCGGACCAATGAATAGCAACTTCTAATTCTAATCCCAATGAAAGAAAAACAATATAGCTTCTTCGGCAAACCACTAGAAGTACCCATTGAGTCGAGCAATGATCTAATTGGAGAAGCAAGCTACTCTTTGTCACCCCATTTCCCTTAGGACCAAGAACAAGCTCTAAAGAAGAAGAAGGACTTATCGCAATCTCAGATACAATGGCTACTTGGAAAGCACCCGATCCCAATCTGACCTCGATTTGTGGAATCGTCTTGCGCCATATGTACTGAGATTGTTTGGGAGCCATGGTCCAAGCCTGGTGAAGAAATGAAAATTTAAAATTGGCATTCTCTTTTCTTGCTAAGTTATTGACGTATTTTGCAGCGCTGGACCATAGACTCTTACTTAGCCTAATTAGACCCTTCTTCAAGAGATCATCCTCTTCCATTCCATCTCGTTCTTGCCTTGCATCGGACCAATGAGTAGCAAGTGCTAATTCTAATACTAATGAAAGAAAAACAATATAGCTTCTCCGGCAAACCACTAGAAGTACCCATTGAGTCGAGCAATGATCCAATTGGAGAAGTAAGCTGCTCTTTGTCACCCTATTTTCCTTAGGGCCAAGAATAAGCTCCAAAAAAGAAGAAGGACTTATCGCAATCTCAGGTACAATGGCTAGTTGGAAAGCACCCGATCCCATTCCAACCTCGATCTGTGGAATCGTCTTGCGCCATATGTACTGAGATTGTTCGGGAGACGTGGTCCAAGCCTGATGAAGAAATGAAAATTTAAAATTGGCATTCTTCTTTCTTGCTAAGTTATTAACGTATTTTGTAACGCTGGACCATAGACTCTTACTTAGCCTAATTAGACCTTTCTTCAAGAGATCATCCTCTTCCATTCCATCTCGTTCTTGCCTTGCATCGGACCAATGAGTAGCAACTTCTAATTCTAATCCCAATGAAAGAAAAACAATATAGCTTCTCCGGCAAACCACTAGAAGTACCCATTGAGTCGAGCAATGATCCAATTGGAGAAGCAAGCTACTCTTTGTCACCCCATTTCCCTTAGGACCAAGAACAAGCTCCAAAGAAAAAGAAGGACTTATCGCAATCTCAGATACAATGGCTACTTGGAAAGCACCTGATCCCAATCCGACCTCGATTTGTGGAATCGTCTTGCGCCATATGTACTGAGATTGTTCGGGAGCCATGGTCCAAGCCCGGTGAAGAAATGAAAATTTAAAATTGGCATTCTCCTTTCTTGCTAAGTTATTGACGTATTTTGCAGCGCTGGACCATGGACTCTTACTTGGCCTAATTAGACCCTTCTTCAAGAGATCATCCAATTTCGATAGGTGGAAGTATGCTTGAGATCATTAAATAAGCAAGGAGAATCCTTTCATCAAGAAGTTTGGTCAGTTGGCGAGCTGGTACCCTATGCCTGATCGATATCTATCATTAAAAGACATACCTATTCACTGAGATCTTGTCTCATTCCACGAGTCCTCAAAAGGGGAGAAGAGGCAACTGCCGTAGAATGTACCACGCCCACGTCGCTTTCCTGTTGAGTACCGTCCCTCCTCTAGGGAAGGAAGCCTTCAATCTAACTAAACTAAAAGGGATATTAAATAGTTACAGGTAAACAATTTGCATGGGATAATGTTTCCCCTCTAAATCAAGAGTAAACAAGGAAAGCTTGATCCTAGTTATCATAGGTGAATTCTTCTTCCCGATTGAGCATCTTAAGGCATCTATTGCCCGGAGTGGTCTTTTTGCGCCTATTATGTTTATTCTTCATTCGCTTCAAGTTTTGAGCCGAAATAATGAGCAACTCCAACAAGGCAAGGGACAGTGTCTGGCGATAGATACTAAGAAGTACTATAAGGCACGGGGCACCACTGATGGGGAAGGCTTGCTAAGAATGTAGTTGGATGGACAGATCGACTGTCGCATGATCGAGTAGGCTCAATAGAAAGTGAACTCAGACCTTGTCTTTCACACATGGGCTAGGTCCCTTTTTAGAATCCGCTAGAGGAGCGGATGGTGCTAGAATATGCATTCTTTCACAGAGAATAGAATAAAGGTAAGAACCTACCTGTTCTTAATCCATATTCAAATTGCTTGACTTATTAAGATGGCTTTCCTCTTGATCCAGTCACTGTGGCTCTTGCTTGAGCCGGGCAGTACAGAAGGCACAGAGGTTAGAAGTGTTTAGATTAGAGATACGAAAGTACGAAGTGTCTGTCATTTAGGAAATCCACTCATGTGTTACTGGGACAAAAGCACTAGAATGCGATGGCGTCGGGAACTACCACTATATGGACTTAGCACTTTCACTAGACGGAGGCTAATACCTAAATTTCATCCCAAGGCTATTTAACATCCCATTTGGTCTAATTTTCTCCTAAAACTAAAGAAATTTAATTCATTATTCAACAATGATCCATAATTCATTATTTCATACGTTGTCTAACCAAACTTCATTTCATGCTACAAAGACATTGTCAACCATTTAAACTTCCATGATCAACCAAAAAAAAAAAGACCTTTTAGAAGAAAATCAAAAGCTTGTTACAACAATAATCACAAAATCTTAATTAATACTACTAATTAGCATATCTAATTGACATTAAAAACTACAATAATATGATTGGTTTTCATAGAAAACCATAATCTTTGAATTGGTACAACCATTTCAGTAAACATGACAAAAAATTATTATATCATAATATTGTATTAAATTAGTACTAGTAAACATTACACCAATTAATAATCAAATCCTAAAAGGTTATGGTGATTCATACACGCCAAAAAAAAAAAAAAAAGTGCATTGGAAAATAAATCAAAATGAGTTCACTAAAAGGAAAAAAGTATCACAATTTATCAAGCATAATTTTTTATTGGAAAGTTCATTGTCAAAATGTCACAAACTATGTAAGAAACGCCAACAACTGCTTCGATACACACACACACATACATGTGAATGAGACATATAAGTCAGAAGGGATAGTTTATTTTGTTTATTAATTCCGTATCTTTTTGAGATGCTAATATATATATATATATATATATATATATATATATATATATATTAAATGTAAATAAGGAAATTTATTTTTTACCTTGCTTTGATGTCAAATTGGAAACTGTCCCATTCATGCACCATTTGAAATTGCTATAAAACATGTGTAAATTTGAAATTACCTTGTGTGACTAATGATGGTAAACGAACACAAAGGTAGCGACTGTAAAGACAACAACAGCTGGAACACAGAAGTGAATCGGCTTAAAAATGGTAGAGACGATAGTAGCTGAAGCTTTTAACGAGGAAGCAAATTGGCTGAAGGAACGACTAGAAGTAGTGCGGCGCACCTAAGCGGATTTGACAGCAGCAGTAGCACGGGCTTTTGATAGTGTGTGTGAGTGAGTGCGTCATTGTGATTATGAAGAGGAAGAGAAGGAGAATTAAATTTAAGGCTTGCGTAATTGCTTCCTTTATATATATATATAAGGTCAACCTGATCGATTTTTCAAAACAAAACTGTTTGTGATTTTTGCATGTGAATTTTTTGATGTGGTAAGCCACGTCATCTCTTTTAAGTTCAGATGTCACTCTTAAAGTGAACGTACAATATTAACCTTTTAATTATTTAAACAAATGGTATCTATTAAAAAATAGGGGCTAAATGTTTATTTTTAAAATATTAAGAAGTTTTTTGTTTCTTTCACTAAACGTAAGAAGTGTATCAGTTCTTTTCCCATTTTATATTCACATAAAATTTAAAAATAAATAAATAGTAGTTACATACTAATTAATTTTATGATCACTTATCAAAACCATAAGCCTCGTCCTCAGAAATGTGGCTACATTGTGGCATTATTTATCATTGAAGTAAGCATAAAATTAATCAATATGTAACCATGATTAATTCGTATTATGGAGTCTCCTTTCATGGCTTTGTTGTGGGGATTGTTAATTTATTGATTAACTGCATGCTTATTAAAGTATAAAATTTTCTTATTTATCTTTACATGAGTTACAATGTCTTAGGAATATATTAGGAATACCATTATATGTATGTGGGGATGGCAAATTGATGCGTCTGGTCGAGCTTTTCTAAGCTCAAGCCCAATTCCTTAATCAAGCCCAACCTAAGTTGGGCTTATTGTGGGCCTAGGTTTCAATAGATTTTTATTTTTTTTGAATTTGTTGTAAACTTGTAATTGGGTAATAATTAATAATGAATTAAAGAAAATGACGGTCTCAAAATAAAATAATACATAAAAAAATAAAAATTTATATATTTAATTTTTTTAGTACTAGATTCTAATACAAACATCCTTTTAATTAATTCATACTATCTCTTATAAAAAAATAAATAAACAAAGCAACCTAAAGCCTGAATGTTTAAATTAATTGACCTTTAAAATTTAAACTTAACAAGGGATTTAGAATGATTGTAAATTGATTTATTATTTAAAATTATATGAAGGGTTGGGCCTAGCTCAAACTTTTTTTTTTTCTTAAGCGCTGTTAAGCCTTTTTTATAATGGGCTTGAGATATGCATAGGGTCAGGCTTAGACTGTTTTGCCAAGCTATATATATGTTGTTATTTGGTTGTAAAATCTGAAGAGTTCATTGATTGGATGATGTTTCGTTGCCTTAGCAATTAAGACTTAAGAATGGGTTGATTTTGGAGTAAAATTAAAGTTACCCCTAACTAGAGTGATTATATTCAAAATGCCCCTAAAGGATACAAAAACATCAATTTACCCCCAAATGCCATGAAATTTAACAATGAACTAATGTTGACTTAGTAAAGCATGAGATTACCTTTGCCGGTAACATAATATTCTATTTAACGATCGGATTGTGTAAACATTTGAGTTTTGACAAAGTTGTTGATGTGACATCTCTGCCAAAAACCTTGGGAGCGCAAAGATTTTAATATTTAATATTGAAAATGTGAATTTACTTGTTTGGTAAAAAGTTTTTAAATTGATTACTTATTTGGGCTTTCGATTAAAAAAAATTACAAGGCATGCTACTACAAGAAAAATTTTTACTTATATTTGCACTATAATTTCAACGACTCATTTTTAAAATTCAAAAATCATCATTTTCTCTCACTACTAGAAAAATGGTCATTACTAACACTTAGTTTATTGACACTTTGTAAAAAGTATCAATAATTATATACATATGTACTCATCTTCCGCTATTAACAAATAAGTGTCATAAATTACTAATACTAGTGTGTCAATAAATTAAACATTAGAAATTTTTGACACTAAGGTATTAGTAGTTAAAAAATAAAATTTTAATTTTGTATCTATGACGAATCGAACCTAAGAGCTCTAAAGCATAAATTATTTAATTTTAAACATTAAACCACTGAGCTAAGAGTTTCATTTTAATTTTTTAAGTTACATTAAATAGTATATAACAATTAAAAGTTAATGTAAGTTAAGTATATAACAATTTGGGGAAACAATTTGTTTTCCCCGTTCGAGTTAAAAGAAAAGCGAGCCGATCCGAAAGCGACAAAAGAGCGCTTCTTGGAGCGATACCGCTTCGCGGTTTCTCAATTTTATGACGGCCTTGAATGGAGGACTTAGAAGCTCGGGAGTGGATTCGGAGACGGCATCCCAATCGGAGGTCTCTGAGGTTGCCGCGATTGAGAGAGAGCCACTAGCACGATGGGCGTTGATGAGGGCTAGGGTTTCGTTGGTGGTCCGGCAAGGCGGTGGGACGTCACCGTTTCGAGAGGAAGTGAGGTTCCTAGACGTCCGAATCATCGAGAAATCGGTCGTGTTTGCGGATCGGTAGTGAGGTTCCTAGGCGTCACCGTTTCGAGAGGCATGGGTCGTTTCTTCGATTGCTTTCATGATCGGAGACGATCGCTCATATTTCTCATACTACTCGCGCCAATAAACACACCGTGAGCTTCATTTTGGTTCGATTTTTAGAGTTTATGCTAGAAATTACTTGACTCAAGATTTTGTGTTTCTGCTTGTTTTGATCAGGAACTTGTAATATCAAAAAATCGCTTGTTCTCTCTATTTTCATCTGAAGGTGAAATTTGTTTTTATTATTATTATTTTTTAATTTTTTTGAATATAATTTGTTTGTTTCAAAATTAGAGTTCATTTGTGTTTGTTTTTTATAGAGAAAGAAGAGTGTTGGAGCAATGATATTGAAAATCAGCGTTTGAAATCTCCAGAAATTGATAAGAGCCTCAAAGACGAGGTAACGATTCATTTGTTTGTTTTGAATTTTGATTATGTATGTGGAAGCTGATGTGTGATCGAGGAACAAGAAACATTTTTGTTGTCGATTTTGATGTGACACTTGAATTGGCTGGAATTTGAATGTAGCTGTAAATGGAGCTTGAGATTGGCGGATTATTTGCTATTTTAGCTTTAACTAGCATTACTCTGTTAGAGTATCTTAATATGATGCTGAAATCCTATTGACTTGAGCAAATGTGCTGAGCTTGTTTGATGCTGAGGTGATTGAAAGTGACACGTTAGGCGAGATTTACTGAAACCGACTTAGAAGAATTAGATCAACTGCGACTCTGTAGTTTCTTCGATTGCTATGGGAGTTCTTTGGGATGCTGACGAAGCGATTGTGTTATCTCGCTGCGGACAAGAGAATTATTCGAAGTTGGTGCTGCAAATTCTTCTGACGGCGTATTGGATTCTTGGCTTTGGATAATACTCACAGGAGCGAGAGGTGAGTGCAAAGGTGATGTTTGGAAGAAAAATGTTGCATATTTATGTTGTTCGTATTATATTAGTTTTCAATCCCTCTAAAATTGTTAATATTGATTTAAGTCTAGATCATATGTGAAATTGTAAAACCTTTGGATGTTGTTAGTAATCACGAGATCTTTGGAGTAGTGTGGATATTACACTGAATATCATTTGATTTACCTAGAGTCATGTGAAACTAGTTATATTGTTTTAAACTAGATTTCACGAGCTTTCAATTGATATGTTTCATGTTCAAAAATTCTTAAAGCATGAATTGTTATGATTTTTCAAAGTTACCGTACTAGTGCTGGAAAATTTTAATTTTCAGCAGATATACTGCACCCTTTGATGTTGTTAAGACAAGGCTGATGGCACGCAGCCGAGGTAGGGGTGAGTTAAAGTACAAAGGCATGTGGAGAGGACTCTTGCCTTGTGGAGATGACTCTGCCCGTCTCATGAGGATCCCACTAGGCCAGAGCCATTATGTGGTCATGGTGACCAAGTGATTGGTTTTATGAGAGGAGATATCTTCACAATGCACCCTTATAGGTACTGTTTCATTGTTTTGCCTATTCTAGATTATAGTCGTAGCTAACATGAAGCCATGAATTGCTTCAGCATTTCTTTTTCAATTCTTAAGGATTCTTTGATTGAACACCAATTCTTTTAGACCGAATCAGTAATTCGCTATGCTTGGCATGCTCAGGTACATTTGATGTCATTTAGATACCAGTTTTCACTTTCCAGAACTTTCCATTTTCAGTTTTTCCTTCAATATAGATAATTTTTTGACTAATTTTCCTTGCACTTGAAGGTTTTTCGCTCAATTGATTCAAATTCTGTGAAAGGCTTTCCAGTTGACCCAAGAGATGCTACAAGCTTGGTAAGAACAAGTAATTTAATTTGGTGACTATGAGCGGATGATGATTGATCAACTGACAAATTGGTTACACTGTATCAGAACCTAGTATGTGGAAAGAATGTCCTCATAGACATGAGCATACATACAGCCTATGTTAAGAAAATTCGAGGTGCCCAACACTTCATCTACATTGAAAACCAATACTTTATTGGCTCATCATTTAATTGGGATTCTCATAGAGACTTAGGTGAGAACCTTTGTGATAACAAACAAATGAAGGATATAAACACATCAATTCACGTATCTAACTTGAAGCTTCAATATCTTTTCTTCACCTAGTCTTATTTTTTATGTTTGCTACAGCATAACTCAATGCAAATGATGTATGAAACAATTTACAAGGCTCTGGTGGAAGATGGACTCGAAAACAAATATGTGCCACAAGACTACTTGAATTTCTTCTACCTTGGAAATCGTGAGGTATTAGACGTGGTAGGCAGTCCTGGATGGCTCATAATGGTTTGGTGCCGTTGCAGGCACGGAAGTCGGCGAGATGGGGATAGGGCTGAGCAAAGATCTGGCTGTTGGTTTTGTTGTCCTGGTGGTGGTGGTGATGATGATTGATCTTGGATGACATGACGGTGGTGGCGGCTAAGGAGGAAATCCCTAGATTTGATGTTGATGAACATCGATCGGAGGCGGGAGATTATGGTGAGATCAGATCAACGGCTGAGATTGAGGGACCATGATGATCTATGAGTGTGTGAGTGTGAGTGATGTTGTTGGGCTAGGGCTTCGTACTTGATGAAATGTTTGAGTTCGAGATTTGCTATTGTTATAATTTTTATAATTATTTTTAAAATCTAATGTATAGAATTGATTTTTCAGATTTTAAAAATATTAAGGCTATAATATTATAGTGAGTTCGATTTTTAATATAAAAATATTAAAAATATTGAGTTCGATAATACTATAGTGATACGAACTTTTGACACGTAATAATTATTAGTAATTTCTATCACTTTGGTGTCATAAAATCTGTAATACTATAGTAATAGTAATCTCTGACACCACATTCAAGTGTCAGTATTTTTCTGACTCCCAGATCACTGACACTATTAATAAGTGTCACTAAAAGTAATTAGTGACACTATTTTAGTATTACTAAAGGCAATTTTTCTAGTAGTGGATCTCCTTGACTATAACAATTCCAATTCAAAAATTAAACTCTCCATTTCATAGGTTCCATAAGGTTCATACTTAGTAAAATCACAAACATCACAAAAAAATATCAAGAAATAATATTAGCTATGTCATCTTAGAAAGGTAGTTGGTTTGATTTCAAAAATGAAGATATTGATGAAAATTAGAAGTTGGAGATTAGTGGGAAAGTGCTCAAGTTTAGAAACAAAACATGCAGAGATTGTGGTAAACATGCATCTACATACATCTTAGAGTCTGCTGTAATTCCCAAGAAATTATACTACAATTGCGACAATAAAGGCTACAATTTCTTCAGATGGTAGGATCAAGTATGTACGAGTATAGAATAGTTATAAAAGGATTGTGAAATTTGAGTGAGGGATTGGAAGGTAATGATGATTTGAGAATTAAAGGCAACAAGATCCTGGAGATGAGAATTAATAAGATTGCTGCAAAATCAAATTTAATCATTAAGTTGTTGCATATTATCTTGTTTATGCTAGTACTTTGTATGATGTATATGCTTAATGTTGCTCATAGCTAAAGTATGAAGTCAGAAAGTAATAGAAATTAAATTAAATAGTAGAATAAAGCACTTTTATGTACTAAAAAAGCTCATGTATTACATCTAATGAAATGTATTTTCGATTCAAAATATTACATTTATGTTGTTGCAGTCAATATTCACCAGCAGCATATTACATTTTGCTCTTTTAGCTTCTATGATAAGTGATTTACAGACCAAATATTAACTGCAGAAATCCCAAAAATATAATAAGTTGGCCTAATAATTAATAATTCCAAAAATTACATGAGCACACATACTACATCTCAGTATTCTAAAGTTACAATTGCACAGTAATTATACATATATAATGCATTGTCCTAACAATGTATTAAAAGTGTATTAAAATATCAAAATCAACAGCACTATTTTCATAATCAAAGGTCAATAAAATGTCGATATTACTACCACTTTGCCATTAACTATAGTTGCAATTCTCTATAACATAAAGCCAAAGCAATTACTAGTTAGCATATCAGCAGAATAATAATTTTATATGTAAATAAAAAGATTAATTTTTAAAGAAAAAACTTACAACCACTTTGAGTCGTTGTTTTGCCTTTCAAATCTCTCTTCATTTTAACTGGGGTAGATTATGAGTGGCCCTATCAGATTTTCCTTCCTTTTTTATTCTAATGGCTATTGTGGGTGGCATTACAAATTGATCAAAAGTTGCATTTCTTGTTGTTAATGCATTCCTTGTCTTTCTTTTGCTTTACTATTGCTAATGCTTCCTTTGTTACGGTACCTTCTTTGTTGTTGAATACCTTGTCGATTGATTTGGTCTTACCATTGAAGTATTAGATGATGGCTAAGTTGTTGATCATAATGCATCTATCATTCACATATCTAATTCATGTAAATCAAGTTGTGTTTCAGTTTAAAAACTAACTTCATTATGCATTTATCAAACATCATATACCTAATGCAGATCCACTATGCGCTGAGTTTGCAGCAGCATTTAATCTTGTAAATAATGCTTTTGAGCTTAAAGTTGCCGTCAAATTCTTCTTATGCTTTTGTGCAACACAATGAAGTAAATTTTATTAGTACACTTAATCTTTTGATTATGGTAAACTTCAAATTACTCTCGAACTGCAGTCAATAACTTCAATTTCCCCCCATCAATTTATCTATATGCACAATCATTCTAGGTGGGAGTAATTTGAAGTTTACGTTAATAATAACTAAAACTATAGGCAACCTCAAATTGATCTATATATGTCTAGTCTTTGTTGAAATATAGATTTTCATAATTATGATTTTGATGATAACAAATATGTTTTGAATGTAAACCCTAAACCGTAAAACCAAAATGCTCCCGAAAACTCTCTCAACCAGCCGCTCCCTTGCTTGTTGAGTTCACTGCCGTAATGTCCCCTCCGGCCGCCGGTGGTGGCAGCCAGTCACTGCCGGACCCTCCCCACCCTGCTGCCTTCCCCCCACCGTGGCCATCGTTCCCTACAACAGCCCCCAAACCGCCAACCCGTAACACACGAAACGTGCCAACTCTCGCCGACCGGTGCCACCGACGTTTCGGCCACCGGGAAGGGTTGTTCTGGACTGCCGGAAGAATCTGAACCGACCCCTGCTGCTGCGAAGACCGGCCATGCAGACGTTGACATACACCCATGCAAACCCGCAACTATCGTGAAAAACCCTAGCCGCCGCTCCGTTGGCTCAGGCACGGTCCCCAGGGTGGCCGGCTCCCCTCATGCTCCTCTCTCCATCACCGAAACATGGCCTTCCTATTCTGTCGTGAACGGTGGCCCCACCATGCATGGAGACGATAATCCTCGTCGTGATTACGTTCACGATCGGGCCGCCATGTGTGGCCTCCTTACGGCCGCCTATGGCTGCTCCCGGTTGTCAGCCACCAACCCCCAACACGGATTACCTGACTGCCATCCACGACAAACCCCTGCCACGACGGCTATCACCTACACTCAGCAACCCCAGCAGCTGCCTTTGGCTGAGTCAACTCAGCGTGACTCGGGCCATGCAGCTCGCATGCAACGTCCCTCCCATCCTGAAGGTCACCCTTCCCGCGGCCAAGATGTCCCACCTGATGTTGAGACTCATGGTCCAAATGTTCAACGAGCCCAAGCAGATATGGTACAGCCTGCTTCCCGTGTTACTGCCCCTCATACCCGTGGCCAACTCCCTTCGTCTAAAGGACATATGCCGCAGAGTGATGGGTTGACTGGAGCTCAAACCCGTGCCGCACTTACCACCCATGCCAAGCAACCCGTTTCCTATGCTTCAGCAGTGAATCCCGCATCCATTCTCAACCCCGCAGCACCCCCGAGGCCACAAAAATCATTCCTGGATGCTGTAACAGGTAATACTAGTACTTCAGTTCCGGTAAAACCGGTTTTGTTGCACCGTGGTGAGCCCGCTATAATGTTCTCTAAGGAGAAAGTTCAGCTTATGGCTGAATCTTTTAAGCATGCCTTGGTTGGAAAATTCTCTTTCGGCAGGCCATCTATGGATAGTATTGGAAGTTTTTTGTTTCTCTTGGTCTAAAGGGGAATTCTCAGATTTCGCTGCTTGATAACCGGCATGTGCTGATCAAGTTATCCATGGAAGAGGACTATTCACGGGTTTGGGTTCGCCAGACATGGTATGTTAATGGAAGACGTATGCGCATTTTCAAGTGGAGCACGGATTTTCGATGTTCAGCGGAGTCTCCTATTGTGCCTGTTTGGGTAAGTCTCCCGTATTTACCAGTTCATTTTATTCATTCCAAATCTGCATTATTCTCTATTGCTGGTGCTATTGGTACTCCCCTGCGTGTTGATCACGCAACGGCTTCGGTTAATAGACCGTCTGTTGCTAGGGTTTTGGTTGAGTATGATGTCTCGCGGCCTTTGTTGCCGCGTATTTGGATTGGAGAGGGAGATTCTAGTTTCTGGCAGGATGTTGTTTTTGAGAAAGTTTCTGCTTATTGTTCCACTTGTAAGCAATTAGGTCATACTACTGAGGGTTGTTATGTCTCCAACCCAAGTCTTCGTCAGCCTCAACTGTCGAAGGATAATGGGCTGCGTTCTATTCCGGATAAGGGTAAAAAGCCCATGTTTCCAGCTGATGTGCAGCCACGGGCTGCCTCTAGTACCCAGTATGTTGTCATTTCTGATAATCGCCCTATAGGGCCTGTTGCTGTTAGTGTTGCTGCTCCCAGTGGGGATAGTCCATCCTTGGATCGGGCTGTTACTGAGGATGTTCCTTTGGATGGTAGGGGCCATGAAGATTTAGACCTAGCCCAGCGTCCAGTGCCCAATGAGGGCGATCACTCCATGCCTCCAGCTGTTGAGCACACTGTTTCACCATTTACTGCTCAGTACACGGTGGTTTCTGATCATAGACCTATCGAGCCTATCGTTGTGGATCCCCACCCCCAGGTTGAGGAGGTACAGGTTTCGATGCCTGATGGGGGCACTTGTTCAGATATCCACTACCTAGATGTGGGATTCAACACTCACTCCACGGATATCCCTTCATTAGACGGGACAGATTCTGACAGTACCAGACACCACCTGCCTTCAGCTGCGGTGATTGACAATTTGGTCAGCGAAAGGGAGTCTACTTCTCTACAAGGATTCACTGCAATTACTCGCAGGAGACGCAGCAAACGATTGGCTGCTCGCACCCTCCCTACTTGATGATCAGTTCCTTTCGTTATCCTTGAAGTTCTTTTTATTAGCTTTTATTTGCTTATTTATTTTGGAGGTTTTGGTTTTTGTCCCCCTCCGTTGTACTCCTCTTACTTTATATATATTTGACAGGTAGGAGTCCCGCCTAACCCAAAAAAAAAAAATATGTTTTGAATTGATTAAATTTGAATAATTTTTAAATTGGTTGTATTACAAGTTTTTGGAATAAATTGAAAGAGTATTTGAAAACCTTGAAATCACTAAGTATTGTTTAAAATTCTAAAATGAACTTATTTGAAAATGTATATCATGTTTTGGGCTTTAATACAGTTTTGAAAGAATTGGGGTAAAATTATAAATTTTATAAAGCTATTACTGTAGCAAAACTATTTGGCATTGTAGCAAGATGGCTAACCGACAACAAAATTAGCAGGTTGTTGACAAGATCCAAAGAACAACACATCTTGATAAATATTAACAGCTAGCAGACAACGAAGTTAGTAAATCGTCAATATGGTCTAGAGAATAACATAATCTGATGAATATTAACAGTGATACAACAACTTACAAATGGCTAACCGATATGATAATGGCTAATCGATAACAAAGTTAACAGGTCACCGATAAGGTCCAGAGAGCAACATAATCGGATGAATATTAACGGTGATCCGATAAATTGATAATTTAACGGCTAATCGACAATTGCAAATGGCTAACAGACTATTTGAAATACAACCCCATGATAACTTGTTCAAGTCAAAATGGCAATCCGACAATAAATTAGTGATGAACTATTAAGAATCAAAAAGTCTATAATAGCTAGTTTTCAGTTTCAACTATAAAAG
Organism: Murraya koenigii; assembly: GCA_025617385.1. Lineage (NCBI taxonomy): Eukaryota > Viridiplantae > Streptophyta > Magnoliopsida > Sapindales > Rutaceae > Murraya > Murraya koenigii. Next base: position 14,219,906 of record CM046814.1, read on the forward strand.
AAATCATTCAAATCCAAATCAATGTTGGACAAATACATTTATCACTGAGCATTCAAGATTAATTTAAATTTTACTTCTTGTAATCATTTTTTTATCACACATTGATTATTTTATTCTGTAATCTATTATATTAGGTGAGAGAAGTTGATTTGTAATCTTTGCTTGTAAATACAAAATTGAAAGATTATAAGTGTTGTGATACACTTAAGTTAAGAGATTGGAGATAATCTCTTGTTGTAAAGATCCATTGACACTTTAGAAGTCAAGTGTAAGTATTGTTAAAGCCTTAAAGGCATGCTTAGTTAAATCCTCAAGCCTAGTTGGAGGTATGGACATAAGTACGGTTGGCTGAACTACGTAAAAATTACGTTTTTACATCTATCTATCCCTTACTCTTTTTATACTTATAACACTTTAAATTTGAGTATTTTGAATTTTTTTGCTTTGTTGATATTTTATTAAGTTTATAAATTGATCAAACTTTTAGAATCCCAATTAAGCCCCCCTCTTAGGTTATTTAGCTCATATTTTAGTCTTCTTATGTGCATTGGTTGGATCAATCGGGTAACCCTTTATATTATGATCAATACCTTGATAATATAAACAACATATTCTGATCCTTCTTTTTTTGTGCTAGTGTTTTATCAACCTCCCTTTCTCTACATGTCTTGGGCTTGCCTAGTGGTCTTTTAACATTTTGGGGTAATATTTCATTAGCTTCAACAAGTGGCTATTTAGATTTGTTAGGCAATGGATGGATAATGCCAAAATAACATCTCACCTTTACAAAATAAAGAGTAATATATTTCTCATAAGTACCCCTAATAAGAGCTATATAAGACATTACATGCTTACAAGGTAACCCACTCATATGCCACAGCCCACAGTTATATGAATGCTTATCAAAATGAACAATATAGGATTCTTGATCAGTTTCAACTTTATATAAGGCATTACTTATTGGTATGACGTGATAATTCCTACCAACCTTTAGTATTGTTTTCATCTTCTTGTTAATAAAAGCAGGAAAATTAGTTGGCCACTTCAAAGAAATTTGTCTCTTATCACTTATTGCTTTCATCATTTGTTCTCTATCGTACTCTACCAAAGTTATTATTTGTACTTTCCTTATTTCAATAAGCCATACATTCCAATTCTTTGTTATGTTGTTTGTTGTGTGATCATACTTTAATGCACTCACCAGTACTTGTGGTTTAACTTTCTCTCTATTTCAAATTTTCTCTTTCTATACTGTGAACAAAATGATGATTCACCAAGAGGAAAAGATACTTTCATGTTTTACATTTAACCACTTATATATTTTCTTATTAAAAAAAATTGAGAAATTACTTATTATAATATTACCCAATTTAAAAATTATAAAAAATTTAAGGGATAGTTGAAAGGCTACCTTGATTTGACATGTCATACAATAATGATGTTATTCATATTCCTCTAGGTTAATGCTTGTTACGGTATTTGTTCAAACACAATTTTTTCCTTTAAGCTATTAGCTTTAATAGATAGATCATGGCATTTGGGGGAAAATTGATTTCATATTCTTAGTGGGCATTTTGAGTCACTCTATGTAGGGGTAAATTGAATTTTACCTTTGATTTTGTTATGATAGTCAAACAATAAAAATGGTCCAATTAGAAGGGTAGAAAATGAATGAAAGTGGAAAATTATGAGAGAGTCTTTATCAAGAATTAGTGAATATTCTTCTTCTTTTTTTTTTTTTTAAATCATATTTAATGATAAAATTGTCTAATAGAGAATGGGTGTCGACAACTCAATGCTACCACACTAGTTATCTTAATTATCATAAGACAGCTAAGTAATGCCTTTACTATTAAGGACACCTATCTTGGGGTTGTATGATTTTTTTGACATAAAACAATGTGGCAACTTATATATTTACTTTTAGGAACATGAAAAAGGAACTTTTTTAAATATGATTTCCCAAGAGACTTTTGAGCTTCTTCTTCTGCTTCTTTCATTTTTAGGGTTTGTCATCCCATTTATTTAATCCCTTGAAAGATTTTTTTTTATCACCTTACCTTCAATAGAAACTTCTCCATTAATCTTGTTCCTGTGATTAATCCCAGTTACCACTAGATATTAAGTATTAACGCTAAGACCTTAATTCAATTATCAAGACTACCAATAAAACCTGAATGTAAGAAATCAATTAAAGCAAATAACAGAAACTAAAAAATAACAATGAAAGTAACAAGCAATTTAAAGCAGTTTAATCAATAAGGACGTGCATTCACTAGAAAATAGAATAATAAGCTTTTATTGATGGTGTCATTAAAGGACTTCACTTACTAGAGCAAGTTACTAGAAACAAGAATATATATAATTCTCTTTCTTTCTAAACCTTAGCTCCATATAAGATTTGTTATTATCAAACAAAGGTTGCGAGTCAAATAATTTTTTTTTTGAAAATTAAGTTAAAATAAAAATTGTGCAAGAGATATAGGAGGCTAATTCAAATAAAAAATATGCAAGAGATATTGAAAGGCTAAAAGTTGGATATGTTATGAAATATGTTTACCTACCACTTTAATAAAAGTAATATGTGTTTAGCACTAATGGCTTTAGGAAGTGAATTGTAAAAGAAGATACATGATTGACATACTTCATTGGCTATAAATAGCCACCACCATTTGTAATCAAACATATTCACAGATTTAGAAATAAAATAGAGTACATAAAGAAGTTCTGGTAACTAGTCTCTCATTGGCATGCTTGTTATCATATTCTTCTCTTAACTTCATATCATTTATATTACCTGCATGCATGTTTGGATACTTCCCAATTAGATTCACAATAGTTATCATCATGACTACACTCTATTACAGGAAGTATCTTTTTCTTTATACATTTATTTGATTTGTTTATTTAATAAAACTATTCTTACAAGTATGCTTTATGGTTGTCATTAAATTGAAACTTCTATATCAAAAAATAAGGATAGCTATAATATTTTTGTTTTTATTTTCTACTAATATTACTAAGAAAGTCTGAAGACAAAAGATTAAAGATGAAGGATTAGAGGATCAATCATCAAATTGGCAACGAAAGTATTTTAAATATATAATTTTATTTATTTCTTTTATATGATTTTTATGATGAAATCTAACAAAATTTTGTGTATTTTTTTTTCTATAGATATACAAATTTTAAGCATACATTATATATTTCTTTTTTTTTTAAAAAAAAAAAGGCAATGGCAATTTTGTTTGGTTTTAACTTACCAATAATTACCAAATATTTTTGAACTCTTAACAAGTGATGTATTTACTGCACATTTTGTGGATTGTCACTTTGACGAGACAAGCTTTCCTCCATTAGGAGTGAGAAAAACACCTCTTATGGTAAAACGTGACCTTTTTGAGAAAATGTCAAGTATGTCTCATTTGTATCTGTACACCTCTAATGTATAAAGTGTAGAGGATAGTTCATTTGCGACTGTTGGAAAATATATCTATATATGCAATAAATGTAACGAAGTCAGCTACTAATGTATCTAACTAGCTCATTTTCCTTTACGAACAATTTATGAATAGCTGAGGAATTGTATATGGCATGCTTAAAGTGTTAGGATTATATGCTCTTTAAAGCATATTGATTTATTTATTTATGACAAATATATTTTCTGATTAATAAAAATATTTGCGACATTTTTACAAACATCTTAATTATATAAATATTTTGAATAACGTCCATTTAATCATATTATATGTATTTATGTGATCATTATATAGATTCACAGAAAACATAAATACAAGTTATCTTATGATTAAATAAATTAAGTTCACAGACATCTTAATTACATAAATATTTTGAATAAGGTCCATTTAGTCATATTATATGTATTTATGTGATCATCATATAGATTTACAGAAAACATAAATACAAGTTATCTTATGATAAATAAAATTGGACGCTCTATTTATATTTAAACTGTAGTAAATTCATTGAATGATTTGTCTTAATTATATATGAATTTACTGATGTAGTTTGACTATATTGAACTGGAGCACATATGAGATTTAATTAACCTTGGAGTATTTGTCAGACCTATTAAATCTTATACGCATTGATTTTATTGCAATCTCAATCTTGAGTTAATTATAGTTTTATGCTTATGATTGTTGTTTCATTTAAGTTACTAATAGGCGCGATATACATTTGTAGTCAATATTATCTGATATCTTGGTGAGAGTAATTATGACCAGTGAAATTATAGATTAACAATATAGAATTTGTACAACACATCTCTTGATAGGTTTTCGATACTTGATCATAGAATTCTTTGGCCAGAGTTTGTCAACATAGTTAGTATGTTGAAATTGATCATTAGAGAAAGCCAGTAAGAGTAAAAGAACAAGATGTAATTAAATTGATTAGATGGTTGAGATATCAATTTAATTAACGATGTGGTACAAAAGATTATTCAGTAAAGAAATCAATGTGGCATGAGTCGAATTATTATTTAAGAACATTATCTAGATAGCATACAATTATAGAGGGCAGTTCCAATCTTACAGTGGAGTAGATTTGGAATTAAATAATTGTGCTAGTTTAATTACATGCCTAATTATTATAGCCACTATTGTATGTACCTATATGATCCTCTGCAATAGTAATGGATTAATAAGTAAGATAACTAGCTATTTGGGTTAAAAGCCTAAATATATTATTTAGTAGGAGGTTCTAATTAATATACTTGTGTATAAGGGGTCTTGTATTATTTTATAATGTGGTCCTTTATAATGATAACAAGTGTAACGGTAAAAGCTTTTGAGTTTTTATCTTATTTTAATTTAAATCAATTATTTTGATTTAATAGAATTAAAAAATGAGATAAATAAAGAGTCTAGGGTTTTCCACCACTATAATATAAAAGGTTTTTTTATCCACAAAAAAAAATAGAGAAGTCATAATACAAATATAGAAAAGAGAATTTTTCTCTTCTACTTTGAGAGAAAATTTTTTTCTTACTAGTTGCTTTCAGTGGTGAAAAAGGTGCCCACACATCAAGTGCAAATCAAACTTGAATCATAACCTAGAAGATCATTGGTGATAGATCGTGATCTAGTAGGAGAGGTGGTGATAGATCGTGACTTAGGAGCCTTAATTACTACAACGACAAATTAAAGGTACGATTTCAAGATTATGGTAATTCTATATATTGTATGAGAAAGCAATCATATTATTTCCACTGTAAAACAATTTTAAAACCAACAATTGGTATCAGGGAGATCTCATATTAATATATATAATTACTGTATGAAATCAATTTCTTGTATTATATGTATTAAATGAGTGGCACTAATTTTACATATTTTATTAGATAATGAATATATTTAATGAGAATGTTAATGGTTGTCTCAATTCATGGTTAGATTTTTCCTTATATTAATTTTCACCATGTTTCTTTCTTGATTATTTTATTTTATTGTTCTTAGATTTTTTTTTTACACCTTTATAAAATAGTATAAAAATCAAGAAAAGAAGAAAAATCAAGAAAAGAAGAAAATTATTTTGCAGCAAAGCAAAGTTCGTGCTCTTGGAATTGGCAGCAAAACGAATGGGTGTCTTTTTTATTTTTTTATTTAGACATCTTATACTTTAGTAATTTATGTTTTTTAACATAATAATGAAAAATTTTTCAGTTAGGTCCAACAAAATGTAATGCATTCTGGATGTGGCGGTTGGAACGAAAAATATGAGAATTAAGGTTTTGGATTTTCATTCCATGGCACCCTAAAGTTTTACTAATTTACAATTCAGTCAAAATAGTTAGGTTTTGAGCATAAAAATTCAAATTTACTTATATTAGATCTAAGCCTAATTTTGGTTGTCAATTGGATAATATAAATAGAAATTTGATAATCCAATATTAATTATTTGTCCAAATTTATTTATATTGATCCCAAGCCGGGATTTTAAAATTTGGTCATATAAATGAAAATTTTGGTAGATCAATAATTAAATTTATTTAGCTCAAGAATTTTTAAAAATAAATGACCAAATTTATTTTTAAAAATTGAACTAATGATAAATTTAAAAGCGCAGAAGTCTCCAAACCAATAGTTATAAACATGAGAAGTACAAGGAAGAAAAAGAAAGAAGATGGACATTGACTTAAACCCCAATGGATATTACACTGTAGATTAAGTCAAATTTTTTAGGAAAACCATGAATTGAGATTGTTTAATTGCTTTTAATCTTTATGCTATTTTTGGATCATAATATGCCATAACAACATGTCATATAGAATAGGTAGTGTCACTCTATGTATAATAGTACATCACATTTATAGATTATAAATATATATATATATATATATATATATATATATATATATATATATATATATATATGTTTAATACTTGCATGTTTTTAATAATATTAGATTTCATCTAGATAATATTATTTTAGGAAGCGTGCAATTAACAATATAAGAAATAATTTATGTATTGTTAAAAAAGGAACAACCAACTTTAAAATATTGAATGAGCGAGGGAAAATTCAAGATAATTTTTCCACTGACTCCATTGTTGGTTCAATAATAAAATTATATATATACATCGACTTCATGATATGGTGATGCTCCCTACGGAGGGTATATATATTAGATATTTTATTTGATTAACTTCTATAAAGATAAAATCGAAATATTGTTCAATCTGTTGATCACCCTAACAGTGGCTACATGATTTGAATGATACTAGATTGAAACAATAGTTATACACTCAACAAAAATTTGTTATTAATCTTCCTAACGAAACTCTGTTAACAAATTTTGGCCCTAAAACTTAAAGATAATTATTTATCATGTTTCAACATAAAAGTAAATAATCTAATAGTTAGTTGGGTCTAGTAAGTAGAGGCATCACTTCTCCAATGGATAGCTTGCCAAAGTAGTACTAGATTATCGTTACAATAAAATAAAATGCATTTATGGTTTTTTACATTTTAAGTTTGTATTGTGAATATTACTTGTTTAAATGATTTTATGTATGTATGTTTTATTTTTCAGAAAATGTCTTCCCTAAGCCCACTCACTATTATTCTGAGTCAAAATAAACTCACTGGCGAGAACTATATAAATTGGAAAAGAAATCTATTTATAGTCCTGACTGCTGAAAATTACAAATATGTCTTAATCTAGCCATGCCCTCATGAACCAGTAGAGGACGTAGTATAAAAATTAGAGAAGGCTTTATAAGAAATGGCCAAAAGCTAATGAAATGGCAAAATGCTACATAGTAGCCTCAATATCTAATATTTTGTAAACCAAACATCAGAATATGGAGACAGCCACTGAAATTATAAAAAGTCTTCAACAGATGTTTAGGCAGAGTACTCGTTCTGCTAGACAAGTGGCACTGAAAGGTGTTATTAACTCCAAGATGAGAAAGGGCACTAGAGTTCGTGATCATATCTTGACAACGGTGGACCATTTGAATGAGGCTGAGATTCAGGGTGGACAAACTGATGATAAAAAAAATTGACATGGTGTTAGAATCTCTACCTGAAACATTCAAGGAGTTTAAGGTCAATTATAACATGAAAAAAGAAACATGACCTTAACAAAATTAATAAACTAACTTCATTCAACTGAAAAGATTTATCTTGCTGAAAAGTCTCAAAAAAGCATTAATCTTATAGAAAAAGTTATTTCTTCTAAGCCTAAGCCAAAAGGCAAAGGTAAAAAGAAGAAAGCTAGGAATAAGAAATCGTCTACTAAGATAGATGGCAAGTCAAAAGGAAAGTGTTTCAAGTGTGGACAGAAAGATCATTGGAAAAAGGATTGCCCTAAGATTGTGAAATCAAGTATGAAAAAACTTTTAATTATAGAGGTCTTTTTAGTTCAAAATCTTATTGACACCTAGGTCTTGGATTTTGGAGCTACTAATCATATTTGTAATTCACTTTTTTGGTTTCAGGAAATCAGGAAACTAAGTGAAGGAAGCGTTAAGCTACAGGGATGGACCATTTCGTGTCAGCAGAGAAAATTGGATTTATTTTATTATCTTTTAATAATGAGACTCTAGTTTTGAATAATTATCTTTATGTTTCAGATATTAAGAGGAATTTAATTTCGGTAACTTGTTTATCAAAACAAGGGTATACTGTAAACTTTAGTTCCTCTATTTCTATTTTTAAAAATAATAGACTAATATATTCTGGTACATTTGAAAATAATTTATATCATCTAAGTCCTTTGATCCATTATATGTATGACACAGTGATTAAAAATAATGAGCATATACATTTATCTAAGAAAATAAAGATTTCTTTCAACCAATACCGCCTCTGGCATTTGCGCTTGGGTCATATAAACTTAAGTAGGATAGAGAGAATGATTAAATATGGACTTATAATTCCATTAAAAAATAAATCATTGCCACTCTGTGAATCTTGTTTAGAAGAAAAAAATGACAAAAAGGTCTTTTTCGACCAAAGAAAAAGGTGCAACCGTACCACTTGAATTGGTACATACAGATGTATGTGGATCAATCAATGTACAAGCTCGAGGTGATTATGAGTATTTCATCACTTTCACTGATGATTATTCAAGATACGGTTATATTTATCTAATACATCATAAGTCAGAAGCTCTTGAAAAATTCAAAGAAAATAAGGCTGAGACATAAAAGTAATTAGGTAAGAACATAAAAAAACTTCGATCCGATTGAGGTGATGAATATCTCTCAGAAGAGTTCAAACAGTATCTTGTTGAAAATGAGATTATATCTCAATTAACAACCCCAGGAACAGCACAACAAAATGGTGTAGTTAAAAGAAAAAATAGAACTTTTTGGATATGGTGAGATCTACGCTTAGTTATTCCACAATGCCTATCTCATTTTTGGGACTAGTGTTAGAAACTGCAGCATACCTATTGAACTTAGTTCCATCTAAATCAATGCCTAAAACCCCAATCGAATTATGGTTAGGTCGTAAACTAAGTTTGAAATATATCCATATTTAGGGTTCACCAGCACATGTACTAAATTCAAAGGTTGATAAAATGGATTCTGATTATGAGGTTTGTATGTTTATTGGGTATTCCAAAGGAATAAGGGGGGATTTATTTTATAGTTCTCAAGATAGAAAAGTGATTGTGAGTACACATTTCACTTCTCTTGAGGAAGACTATATGAATAACTTCAAACCTAAGAGTAAGGCAATACTGGAAGAATTATTAGGAAATCATGTTGATGCTCAGATTTCAGTACCTAGTATTCAACAACATGAATATTATAACACTATCCCTGAACGGCAACCACCTATAGAATCTTGTCGTAGTGGGAGGGTAACTAGATTACCAGCAAGGTACATGTTGCTGAGAGAAACTTATACAGCTATCTCAGATGGATAAGTACATGATCCTACTAGCTACAATGAAGCCCTATTAGATGGAGATGCTAAACTATGGAAAAATGCTATGAACCAAGAATTGGAATCTATGTATTCCAATAAAGTCTGGAAATTTATAGAGACATCAAACGGGTAAAACCTATGAGGTGTAAGTGGATCAATAAGAGAAAAAGAGGAGTAAATGGAAGAGTGGAAACATTTACAACAAGATTAGTAGCCAAAGGGTATACTGAGAAAGAGGGAATCGATTATGAGGAAACCTTTTCACCGGTTGCTATGCTTAAATCCATCATAATTCTACTCTTCATTACTGCAGTGCTAGATTATGAAATTTGGCAAATGAATGTCAAGACTGCATTTCTTGACGGACATCTTGAAGAAGACATCTATATGTAGCAACCAGATGGGTTCATTAAAAAAGGCCAAGAACACATTGTGTGTAAGCTACAAAGATCCATTTGTGAATTAAAGCAAGCATCTCGGTCATGGAACATTAGATTTGATCAAACGGTTAAAATGTTTGGATCCATACAAAATATTAATGAATCGTGTGTGTACAAGAAAATTCAAAGAAAAGCTATAGTTTTTTTAGTTTTTTATATAGATGAAATTCTCTTAATTAGAAATGATATAGGAGTATTATCATCAATAAAGAATTAGTTGGCTAAACAATTTAAATATGAAAGATCTAGGAGAGGCCAGTTATATTTTTGGTATCAAATTACTTTGAAACTGGAAGAATAAAACTTTAGCCTTATCCCAAACTACTTATATTGATAAAATACTAGCTAGATTTAGCATGAAAAATTCCAATACTGGTTTGTTACCATTCAGAAATAAAATTATACTCTCTAAGGATCAATCACCTAAGACACCTGAAGAAAGAGAAAAAATGAAGCGATTTTCTTATGCAGAAGCTGTGGGAAGTCTCATATATGTCATGCTATGTACTAGACCAGACATCTGTTTTGCAGTAGGGATGGTCAATAGATATCAATCTAATCCTTGTCCTAAACACTGGATTGCAGTCAAGCATATAATTAAGTATCTGAAAAGAACTGTGAATTATATGCTTGTGTATTTGGGTGATTATCTCATTCCAGTGCGTTATACTGATTCTGACTTCATGTCAGATAAAGATTTCAGAAAATCAACTTCTGGTTATTTATTTACATTGGGAAGTGGAGCTATGAGTTGGAGGAGTGTGAAACAAAGTTGTATAACAGACTCCACAATAGAAGCTGAACATGTGGCTGCATCTAAAGCTGCTAAAAAAGCTGTCTGGCTCCGTTACTTCTTACAAGATCTTGAGGTGGTACCTACAGCAAATACACCTCTTAAATCATTTTGTGATAATAGTAGTGCAATAGCTCAGTCTAAGGAACCAAGAAACCACAAGAAATAAAAACATATAAAAAGGAAATACCACCTCATAAGAAAAATAGTGCAGAGATGTGATATAGAGGTTACCCAAAATGCCTCAGAACAAAACCTGATAGATCCTTTTACAAAGGCCATACCTGGGAAACCTTTTAACCTGCACTTAGAATGTATGGGCGTGCGTGAGTTGCCACATATGCTTTGAGAGCTAGTGGGAGATTGTTGGGATTATGTGCTCTTTAAAGTATATTAATTTTTTTATTTATAATAAATACATTTTCTGATTAATAAAAATATTTGAGACATTTTTACAGACATCTTAATTGCATAAATATTTTGACTAAGGTCTATTTAATCATATTATATATATTTATGTGATCATCATATGGATTCACAGAAGACATAAATACAAGTTATCTTATTATTAAATAAATTGAGTTTACAGTTGAGAAATAGAGTTGGGCGCTCTATTTATGTTTAGACTATTGCAAATTCATTGACTGATTTGTCTTAATCGTGTATGAATTTACTGATGTAGTTTGACTATAATGAGCTGGATCACATATGAGATTTAATTAACCTTAGAACAACTGTTAGACTTATTAAATCTCATAGGCATTGATTTTATTACAATCTCAATCTTGAGTTAATTATAGTTGCATGTTTATGATTGTTGTTCCATTTGAGTTACCAATGGGCGCGACATACATTTGTAGTCAAGATTACCTGGTATCTTGGTGGGAGCAATTATGAGCAGTGAGATTATAGATTAACAATATAGAATTTGTACAACACATCTCTTGATAGGTTTTTTGTACTTGATCATGGAATTCTCTGGCCAGAGTGTGTCAACGTAATTAGTATGTTGAAATTGATCATTAGAGAAAGCCAGTAAGAGTCAAGGAACAAGATGTAATTAAATTGATTGGACATTTGAGATATCAATTTAATAAGCGATGTGATATAAAGAATTGTTCAGTAAAGAAATTTATGTGGCAGGGGTCGAATTATTATTTGAGAACACTATCTTAGATAGCATACAATTATGAAGGTCAGTTCCAATCTTATAATGGAGTAGATTTGGAATTAAATAATTGGGCTAGTTTAATTATATGCCTAATTATTATAGCCATTATTATATATACCTATATGATCCTCGGGTTAGCTCATTTAATTGACTGCACAAATACTAAATTAAAAAGTAAGATAACTAGTTATTTGGGTTAAAAGTCTAAATATATTATTTGGTGGGAGGTTCCAATTAATATACTTGTGTATAAGGGGCCTTGTGTTGTTTTACAAGTTGGTCCCCTATAACTACAACAAGTATAACACCAAAAGCTTTTGAGTTTTTATCTTATTTTAATTTAAATCATTTATTTTGATTTAATAGAATTAAAAAATAAGATAAATAAGGAGCCTAAGGTTTTCCACTACTACAATATAAAAAGGTTTTTTTCTCCACAAAAGAAAATAAAGAAGCTATAATACAAATAATAAAAAGAGAATTTTCTCTCTGACTTTGAGAGAAAAATATTTTCTTACTAGTTGCTTTCAGTGGTGAAAAAAGTGCCCACACATCAAGTACAGATCAAACTTGAGTCATAATCTGGAAGATCATTGGTGACAGATCGTGGTCTAGTAGGAGAGGTGGTGATAGATCGTGACTTGGGAGTCTAAATTACTATAACAACAAAGTAAAAGTAAGGTTTCAAGATTATAATAATTATATATATTGCATGAGAAAGCGATCCTATTTTTTCGCTTAAATTACTATAACAACAAAGTAAAAGTAAGGTTTCAAGATTATAATAATTATATATATTGCATGAGAAAGCGATCCTATTTTTTCGCTGTAAAATAATTTTAAAACCAATATAAAGGATAGTCTAATACATGGTTCAAAGATCCTTGTAACACATGTTTGTTGCATTAAACCACCATAAAAAGTCACATGGCCTATTAGCGAAGAAGTCGTCAACTGTTTGCTATATTAAACCAGCACATGCATACTTCATCATGTCACCTACATGCTTTACCATTTGATTGACATGCATACTTCATCAAATTCATATGATTACTTTACCAATTATACCTACCTGCTTCATGTAAATAATGGATGCCTGCTTCACTTGCCACCTTCTGTTTACCCCTTTCTATTTTCTTTATTCGGTATGGTATATAAAGTTAAAATAAATTGGAAGCTACTTCATTTTTCTTAATTTGGAGAATCCAAAATCAAGAGTAAACAAAAGGAAAATAGAAGAGAAATGGAAAAATAAAGAAGGAAACCGAGAGAAAAAGAGAAAAGTGAATAAAAGAAAAGAAAAAAAAAATAAAAAATTAAAATCAGATAGTGAGAAAGAAATGGAAAAGGAAAGTGAAAGTGAAAAAGTTACAGGAAATGGAATTGGGCAGTTAGATTAATATACAATGAGCTAGTGGGTAACAGATTTATAAAGTTTGAGCAATTATGTCATAGTTTTCATGACATGTATTAGTTTTTACATCAGTTTTAACAGTTAATTTTCAACCTGTGTTTAAGAGAAATCCAAGTATCCAAGAACCCACGGGAGCCTTAATAAACCCTAAAGTGAAATATAATCTGCAAATGGATTACTATTATTACTATTATGTATCTCGTAAAGTATTGATATTTGGTAGTATGATTTAGTATAATATTATGATTATATGTATACATATTATATGATTGATTGAGTTATGTAATATGATTGCTAGTTACCATATGTCTATCCTTCTTGATAGGCTCTATGCATGCATATTGAGAGTTAGATTACTCTGCTCGTGCGATGTAGCTAAGTTCTGCAAGGTATTGAGAAGTTTTTCTCACGCTCTACTTATGCAATGATAATTCTGGTGAGTATTGAAAGTTATTTCTCCTAGGTACTATTTGCTACAGTTTTGTCATGTTGGTATATATGATTTTATTTTTGCTTATATAATATGTTCAATGCGGAGTTATGTCATATGATTATGTATAAAGATTAGTGTACTAGTTTACAATCACTTACTAAGCTATAAGCTTACTATTTTCCTATTTACCCCATTTCTCCCAAGTTTATGTAGGATCTCGTGCAATTTAGTTTCTAATCAATTGAAGTTGGGCCACAACACGCATTGCTACATGACTTGCATTTTGAGCACGTTTATGTTTATATGCATATATTTGAAGTGTTTGCATGTACAATGAGAAATGAACTATGCAAGTTTTGAATATATATTTCGATGAAGCACATATGCTATATATAATTATGGTAGGTGCCAGTTTTATATATTCATTAATTAGTTTATATAATGAGTTTTAGATATAAGATTGCATGATTTGTCTTGGATCCGATAGGTGTGTCAGGGCAGGTTGTGTCAATTCCTTGAATGAAGAAGGTTGTTTGTTAGAGTCTTTTTGTAAATAAGGCTCTAAAAGAGCAAACGGTCTTTCAAAAACAACAAAAAGCCTTATGGAATAATATCTTTTATAAGGTATAAGGACTTGATAAAGCATATGAGTCTATAAATAGTAAGGTTTCTATTGACTTTGAATAATACTTTAAAATGGTGTTTGACCTTTAATGAGACTAAAAATCCTAAAAGACCTCTTGAAGTGCTATAGACAAAAAATTATGAATTTTCTTTACTTATACATAAAATGTGGAATCTTAAATATCGCAGTCATTGATAACTTTTGTGTTCACAAGTAACTATTGAAATACAGATTACTATTGAGATTATATTATTTTATGAACTAATAAAAATTTTAGATCTTGTTGACGTTGCAAATAAAAGTTATTTTTATAAATAGTATATGATATTGACATGCCGGTTGAACAAACTATTAATTAAATATGAGCTACTATCAAGGGGAGCACCGAGCACCCATTAAAAGTTCGAATAAGTGGAGCATTAATCAAGGGAAGCGTAACCTTTCTCAAGAAGAACGTATGTGAATAATTTGGACACACATGCATTGTACTCCTTTTTTCTTGACCAAGTTTCGATCTCACTAGATTTTACTAGAAAAGTTTATAACGAGGCAGTTTTAAAGCATGTCCAACGTTACTTTGTGGTTCATTAGATTGTATTTCATTTACTTAGGTTTTTTCTCCATAGTGAATTTCCTGAGCAAAGGTCAAATAAAATAATTTTCAAATGGTGAATGTTTAAGGAGGAGTGTTATGAGATATGTTCACCCCTTGATAAAAGTAATGTGTGTGTATCACACCTCTTGAAATATATTATGAGTTGTTTGTGTGTGTATCACACTTCTTGAAATATATTATGAGTTGTACATTACACTAATTAATTCATAAGGTGTTATACAAACAACGTCATAAGAATCAAAGAGTGTGTTGCAAAATGCACCACCAATCAATATGCTTCATTGACTATAAATAACCATCATCATCAAATATATTCAGACATTTAAAAATGAGATAAAGAGCACATGAAGAAGTTATGCTAATTATTCTTTCATTAGCTTGCTTCTTTAATTTTGTTCCATTTACGCTCATGTTATTTATAGAGTGATGCTAGTGGTACCACTTTAAAACTCTCATAAAACTCCTTTTCTAAGAAAACTCCATTAGATAAGTTTAAAAAATTATTATTCTATCTTTGCACACTTTATTTCCAAATATACCATTTTGTTCTTCTTTTATTAAGCCCTATAATTGAGAGATCTCTCTCCTTCATACATAAATATATTTTTCCAATTATTTTTTACCTAATAAGAATTCTAGTGATTGGGTATTTAAAAACTCAATTAACAATAAAAAAAAAACTATATTGTAAAATTTGTTCTCTTTTGTTTTCATCTTTGAGATAAAACTATAGCATATTTAATCAAATCCAATATTAATAAAAATATTTTATTCTCAATTTTTTTTTTTGAGTAAAGAACAAACACTCAAACTCTCTCTCTCTATACGTACATACATACATATATACATACATACATAGGCATAACCATTTAATTAATTTGTATTTTTGTTTGCTCTTCTAAAATGCAATTTTAAATAATTGTTTTGGTGCTAGTAATGAATTTTGCTATGATTGAACTCTTAAACTTCAAGGGCGAGGAAGAAATTGCCATTTATGCAATAATAAAAGTATTCTTTACTAGATTATGTTGTTTACTATTTTTAGTTATTGTTCAAGGACTCTTTTTATCATTTATGTTATTAAGGGTGTTTATGGAATTAAAATAAATATATTAAATTTTTCTAGTTCGATTATGGGGTGTGGTAAGGAAAGGGTTTGATGAGAGTTTTTGAGGGGTGCTAATAGCTCCACTCTTATTTAGATACTTCCCAATTTGATTCACAACAGGATAATCATTTTTCCTTTGGCCAACTTATTTAATTTTTTTTTGTTTTTTACTTTTTACGCTAGGGGACATTTGTTTTTTCAAATCGTTTTCAAACTATTAAGATTTAGATTATCTTTATCTTCTATATTCTACATGTGTTAAGTTGTGTCCTACTTTGTCTAGGAAAAGGCAGTCAATTAGGCTTATAAGTATGAAAAGTCTTTGCACCTAATAGGATAGTCTTATGGGGTAGATACCTATAAATTTTAGGCGCATTCCCTTTAAAAGGTGGAATCGGAGCTAGATCCTAGTGGTTAGAATGTGATGGTGGAAAAACTTAGGTATGTTGAATGAAAGGACCAAAATTTTACTGTAACTTTGAGGAGCAGATTCATTAAGTTATGTTCCACATTGATTAGTAAAGGGAAGTCAATTAGTCTTATAAGTAGGCTATGTACCTTCAACCAAAATGCTAGTCTTTGGATTTAATACCTAAAAATCTAGACTTAGTCCTTGAGAACATGAAATAAAAGAACTTTTGAAAATGAAGCTTTACTATGAAATAAAATGCTCACAAGTGCAAAAAAATAACTAACAAAGGCATTGGATAATAATTATATAATTTGAAATTATAGATTTAAAACTTCAGAAAAAGTAACGAGAAGTAAGAAAAGTATGTGAGTAAGCTTTGCCATCTTCAACCAAAATGAGGATTTATATAGAATCACTTCAATCTTTAGTTCACATATTGTTAGAAAATGATAAATATACATGGTTTTGTTTGTTAGTTTTAAAATCTTCTTTCTGAAGGCATCATCAGTTTCCATTTAAAACAAAAATTTACTTAAAGATTTTTTAATTTTTCTTGTTTGTACTGGCCTTATTAAATGTAGAATTGATTCATTTACTGATATTATTTATATGATTTTTCACTTAGTATTGTAATATGGATAATAGTGTTCAAGTATATGGAATTATTTACATTATTTTCTTATTTAACTTTACACACTAAGATTATTAGATGCATTGAAGGAAAGAATCAATAAGAAACTTCGATGAAACGAATAATGCTTTCAATTTGTATTTATTTTTCTGCTTTATGTACAATTGAACACCTTTTGGAAATTATTAGATCCATTTTTAGTAGGCTTTACCCAGTTTAATTAAAAGTTAATTAAACAAAAACAAATCTGTAAAAATAAAGTGTGTAAAATTAAAGGACACTAGAGGATTTTTACTTGATTTGGGGTTCAAGTCCTTATATCCACAGAGCCACGCTTAGGTATCAAGTAATTCACTAAGTTTAAGAGATTACAAACTATTGGAATTTATACAATATGAGATTCCTCTCAATGATTGCCGTCACCTTGTTATAATCTCATCAAATGAAAAACTTTGTATGCACCACATATCTTCTACTTCCTCTCTTAAGCAAGTCTTCAAACAAAAAAGTATGCCCTCTCTCTGCAGATCCCTCTACTACATATGTACCATAAGTTCTCTCTAAAAAAACCAGAGACAATGTCTCCCAAATGAAAGAATAATCCTAAAGTTGTTCTAAAAATTTCAAAAAGTAATTAACACTCTAAAATGGATATGAAATATGGATGATAACGGGGATATAATAAATTCACCACTTCAATAAATCAATCAATCAATATTAGAATTAAGTCAGTCAAGATTATTAGCAATTTTAACTCAGCCAAAATTATTGGCAATATTATTGGAAATAACTCAGCCAAGTTTATTGGCGGTATTATAGCAATATATAGAAGCAATTCTTTCATCAATTAAAGGAACATTTTTATCTCAACGAAGATATACCTTAGAGATTTTGAATGATGCGGGCTTCCTTGGTGATAAACTAACCGATTTTCTAATGGTACAAAATTTAAAACTGGATCCAGATGATGGTGATATCTTAGAAGATCTAAGCTTATTCAAAAGACTAGTAGGACGCCTCCTTTATTTCACTATTATTAGACCAGATTTGGTGTATTCAGTTCAAAAACTTAGTCAATTTTTCTCTAATCCTCATAAACCTCATTTGGATGCTTCTTACAGAATTTTAGCATTTTTAATCTTCTCACAGTAAAGGCATCTTATTATCTTCCAGTAGTTCTTTTCAAATTAAAGCTTACTGTGATTTAGATTGGGGAAACTGTCCAACAACTCGAAGATCTATCACTGGTTATTGTGTCTTTCTTGGAAAAAGTCTTATTTCATTGAAAAGAAAAAAACAACCAATCGTAGCTCGATCCACCAGCAGAAGCAGTATATAAGGCTATGGCTTCCACTACTTGCAAATTGATTTGGCTCAAATGGCTTTTAAATGATCTTGTAGTTTTACATCCACAATCTATGTAGCTCTATTGTGACAGTAAAGTTGCTCTTCATATTGCTGCCAATCCAGTGTTCCATAAAAGGACGAAACATATTGAATTGGATAGTCACCTTGTTCGAGAGAAAATCCAGGTAGGATTGATAAAAAACAGCACATGTTTCATCTGCACATCAAATTGCTGATATTTTTACTAAAGCCCTTTGGAAAGGAATAATTTCGTCATCTTAGTGGTCAGTTGGGCATTCACAACATCCTTGCTCCAAGTTAAAGGGGAGTATTAGAATTGACTCAGCCAAGATTATTGGCAATATTAACTCAGCCAAAATTATTGGAATTGACTCAGCCAAGATTATTGATAATATTATGCGCCTGTATCTTATATTCGTAGGAGGTATAACTTGTGCACTTAGATTTGGCACGTCACGTGTTTGATGAAATTACTGTATCAGAGGCATAAGTCCTGTACTATTCCTTTTATATTTTCAATTATGTACTATAAATATGTACATGCACAAATAATGTAAAATACAATATATAAAATCAATTCTTTCATAAATTGTTCTTCTTTTTCAATATTTTCTTTAATTTAGAATCAAATTAAAGCATAAAATCATCTAAACAACTTGAATAGTTTCAACACAAAAAATTCCTAACAACTTCCGATTAATAAGCACTTTTAATATCTCAAATATGTCAAATGCCGAGAACTTCCACAAACAAAAATTAATAGATAATAAGCAAATAACTAATCTACGCAAAATAAATAAAAGGCCCAATATTTTTATGAGGAAACTTTTGATTGTCACGATCTAGGAAAAAACTTTAAGACGTGATCGAGTCCACATGTAGATGAAAAAAAATCCACTATGAAAATAAATGTGAGTTACAAAGGATCAAGACTGCTTACATGGCTTCGCACCGTAAGCCCTTCACATCTAATCTTAAGCTTCAACTGTCACGGTGCTCATAATTTCTTCACATGGATTTACATATAATCTCCTCTTGAGATAAGGGTAAATATGAAAACTAGATGTGGGAGTATCGTCTCAATTTTAACAAGTTTAAGTGCAAAGACATCGCAACCAAGATCTTGACTAAGCTAAATGTAAGAGAAGAAAATTAGAGCTAATTTCATTTTGATGTTTGAAAAATAAAAGTAGTATGCACTCACCAAAAAATAAAAAATAAAAGTCCAATCTAGATAATCCAAGAAAAATATATCTCTAGAAAACCTAGGGCTTAAAAAATAAAAGTGAGAAATAGAATCACTCACTAATTCTTTCCCAAGAAACAATTGCCCAAGCTCCTATTAGATTTTTGTCTTTTAAAGATGCAGCCCTTTCACCAATTTTTCTTGGTGAAATTCAATAACATAGGATGTTATTTTAGGATTTTAGAATTTTTTTATTTAGGTATTTTGATATTTTTTATTTTTAATTTGAGTAAATTATAGTACGTGTTTTAATATTTTATTCTATTATAATTGTAATTTAATTTTTCTTTTTAAGTTAAATTAAGAGGACTTATTATTGTTTTCATAACATTTTGATTAATAAATCCTCTGTTATAATTTCCTTTGGGGTTATCTATCAAAATCTCTCTTCTATAATTATTTAAATTAGAGTGCCATTTAATCTCGCTTAAAGTATTGTTAAAAATGTCATTCAATCGTTTGGATTAGAACGAAATCTAATTACATTTTAATTATAGCACAACTAATCGCCTTGGCTTAATTCGGTATTAGAATAACATCTAATGTTGTTTATCTTATCAATCTGCTTTCACTACCGTTCTTTGTCAATGGTATCATAGTAGTACTATGTCAATCACAACTTTCCAGACTTCCCATATTCATCCCAACCGAATCCATTACTGAAAAATAATTAAAACCCCTATCTGTTGTAACCATCAGACTCACTAGCCGCCACCAACCCCACCCTTAACAGCTGCAAATCACCTGAACCCATGGACGCTCCACCAGCTCATAGCCGCGAAATTAAAATTAACTGTTACCTCTGACCGACTCATCTTAAGCCGCTGAACAAATTTCTAGCGCCACCATTTGTATTCAGTTGAGAACTATAGCATAACAACCTTAAAATTGTAAACTACGTGACTATAAACCACTGCCACTTCAAGTTGAATTTCACGACCAAATATCACGAGTTTGACCAATCTGCAATCACAGTTGTGCACTTCGCTATCCAACTGTTTCTGCTCTAAATCACGGTCACTAGCCATGGAAAACACCAAACCTTCAAAGTCGGGTTATTTACATTTTTTCCATTGGTTGTAATTTTAAATTGATGTAAAAATGATAAAGGTTAAATATCAGGGTTCATACTGTCTCCTTGAATTTAAGATATTTGAGATTTTGATGGTAATCCTAATGTATTTTTTATTAGATTTACATTACGGATGGTTTTTTTAAAAAAATCTCTCATTAAAAGTTACTACTTCTCATTATTCATTTAAGTTGATAGGTGATGCTTTAGATTGATGAGAACAACAACAAGAATCAAGGATTTAATAAAGGCAAGATTAAATTAAAGAATAATTTGATATGAGACAATTAATAGAAGATCATTTTGTTCATTGTGATGATGTCAAATCATCTTTTTTACACCAAAGAAGGTAAAAAACAAAACGATGAGATTGTTGATATATCTGAGATTTTTAAAGAAGAGGTACAACCTACTCTTGTTTGAGCATAGAACTTACGATTAGTTTGTATAGCAAAATCAAGTTGAAGGGATCCCAACAATAATTGACACGATTATGCCTATCCACATGGAAGACAAAAAGGTTATTTTTTAAGAAAATTTTGTTGTAAAAACAAAGTTAATTGGCGAGAACATTGAGTGAGATTTGGTAAGAAACTTAATAAGCTTGAAAGCTTTTCATTTGTACAAGACTTCATCTTCTCAAAGAGTTACTCATAAACACAAGAAAAAGAATGAAGTATGGAGAATTTCAAGTCTTAAGAATGATTGATGAAAAACACTATAAGTTCAAGATCCAAGAAACATTGATACTTCACTTTAAGTTCCATCCTCTAGATAAACTCAAAAACAATTTTTTTTTTTTTAAGAGAAAGAAAATGATGTAGGACATTATTTCAGGATTTAAGAAATTTTTTAGTTAAGTATATTCTATTTTGGGACAAGGGATCATATGTTCATAGTAGAAGGATTCTTAAAAGAGAAGGCATATCAATTGTCTGAAGTCTTTCTCATGATCCAGATCCTTAAAGAATAAACTCCAAAACAAAATCTAGTTCAATTTTCAGTTCCTTCTGTGGAAGGTCTTGTTTCTACTGCTTTTAATCAAGGTCTTGATGTGCCTCCTCTATCTCTAGGGGTCTCTATGACAATTCTTACTCCTATCTTTTCTCTGAATCTGGGTATTCACAGAATTACTCCTTCAACAATAAATTTTCTCAAGAGTACTCCAGCTGTTGAGGAATTTTCCAAAACAAAAGATGTTCCTATTAGTGTTAGATAGGGATAGAGAGAAAAATACTGAAGGTGATGATGGCGCTCTCTAGCCGCCCCATCCCTCCTTCTTCCGAGTGTTGAAGGAGTAGAAGACCATTTTTGGGTTTTCTATTTTAAGAGATTAAGTAGCTAGTTCCTGATTCTGTCTTCTCAAATTCTGTTCGATGATCCAGAAGGTTATTTGAGGTTCTGGTTAGGTCTCCAGACCAATGTTGATGCTTAAGTTTTGGAAACAAGGATCGCAAATGATTTTTCTGGAATCTGGTGCCCAAGGCTTTATTCAAGTAATCATAAATCATGAATAGCACAATGTCGTCGGAGTGAAGATTTCTTTTTCATAATGTGAATACTTGGTTGATAATTGCAGGGTTTGCAAGACACCGCAAAAGACATTCTCTGAAAATATCGAGATATGCTAGAACTAAAAGGGAAATTCGCTGCGTTAAAGAGGAGTATATATATATATATATATATATATATATATATATATATATATATTTTTTTTTTTTTTTAAGACTAGCAATGGAAGAGGTAGTAAATGAGCTTGGCCACGAGCTCAGGATATAGAAGATGGCATTTGGCAAATTTGGAATTTTGAGAAAATAAATAAGTAAAGCCAACGCCAGCTAAATTTAATGGAGCTGATGCTTGTGCCGTGAGATTGTTTGAGGAGTTAATAAGGCAATAGAGACTAAGGATTGCTGCAAAAATCTATGGAAACACTCCAAAAAGTTGCTGCAAATTAAGGAAAAATTTTTGTAAAATCGATTTGAAATTAGTTGGGATTTGGGACCAAATTTTATCTCAATTTTTTTATTTGAGACAGTTTCAAAAATTCAAACAGGATCCTAAATGTACTGACATTAAAAAAAGTATTTATCTTTAAAAAATAAAGATGATGGACGCAAGCCAAAACTTTTAAAGTTTATTGAATTAAATAAATAAAAAAAAATTGGTATGCTAATTCATATATTAAATTCATGTTGTTAATGGATAAAATCAGGAAATTCTGATCTAGAAGAGGGATTCAAATTTTTAATCAGTCGGGATTTGAGACAAACTTTTTGTCTTGGATTTACTATTTAAAACGTGATTCAACATGGTTAGACATCTCGATTTCCTAATTGATTCACACAATGGTCTTGTGATTGTTGAGATCATTCTATCTCCTTATAACTAGATCTTCAAATTCAGTACTGTTTTCTCTAGAAATAACTATTAGTTTTTTTTTTTTTTGGATTTTAGGTAAATTGGGAGCAAACTCAGAACATAATCCAAATCCTTAATAATGTCGAGCAACTATGTGCTTGATCATGTCATCAAGAAAATCGAAATCAACGAAAGTGTTGAGATCATTAGACATGTTTCTTATTATCTACATGACTCCAAGGAGCCAGAATCCTTGGTCTTGATTCACCCGAAAATTGAATTGTAGAAACAAAATTTGGATTTGATCGAATCTAATTGGTATTAAAAATAAGAAAAGAATAAAGAATCAAAAAGGAAACGAAACTCATACTGAAAAAAAAAAAAAAAAAAGTAGGTGAATGAAAATCTTACTAGGAGTTTGATTATATAAATATAAATCTATAACAGCTCAAAACATAATCACAAATTAAAACTAATTTTAAATGTGAAAAACTATTACTAAAAAATTCAAAAGGAAATAAAAAAAGGTGCCCATGCTACGGAGCACACGAGTTTAACCAAATCGAGTTAGGATTTGCAACCCCACGCAAGTACGCATGGAGAGAATCTCTATTTTTAAAATCCTTACTCATGTATAGATGGGTTGTTAGATTTATTTCTTATATATTGTAGACTAGCATAGATCAATTTAATTGTTTTATACTTTACCTAATTAACACGTAACTAATGTCAAATATTAAGGAGTAATCTTAACAAACTCATTTATTAAGTGATCAAATATTGTGTTAATGAGTGTGATTTTATCATACCCTATATAATAGTATATTATGAACAAGTATAACTTTTAATTGTATTATTATAGCTCATAATAGGATGGGTAATTTTGTACTAACACATGAGGGGTCCCTACACTCAGCCATAATATTTAAGTAACTTCAGTCTATTGAGAGTTAACTGCTGAAAAAAACTAGAGAATAAGCGCAGTACACCTCTCCCCCTTTTTTTTTCATCTCGTTTTCACTGTTCATATGCATAGTATACTCAAGCAATTTCGATCTGAGGTGAAGGAAGCAGTTTGCAGGACTTGGATCTATTTCTTAGCAACCCATACAAGCTTCATAATAAGTTTCTAAGCTTGGATTCATGGCTAATCAATGTAAATCTCAAATTTTTCCTAAAATATGTGTTTGATTGGAAATGCAAGATTAAGGGCATTAAGTTCAAATTGATTTCAACAATTGGTATCTGAACCCATGGTTATGCATTTCCTATTAAACCATGGCCATTTTTGTTGATGAATCAAGCTTTGACTCACCCATGACATTTTTCTTTATTTTTAGACTTTTTGATTCTGAGCATATTTAAACAAAAAGCCATTGAATAATGTATGGGTGATGTTTGAGGAGTAAAAATATATTTTTTTCATGATTTTTTATGGCTAAAATGGGGTTGTTCAAGCAAATGTCACTGTAGCTACTATAGCTTCATTGCAATGAAGAAAATGAAGTACACTAAAATTATCATTCAGTCCCTAATGTTTATGAATTTATATTATAGCCCAAATAATTTCCAATTTTTTTGATTTGGTCCTTGACCAAAAGTCAAAATGGGATAATATCATTTAGGTCCTTATTATTTTGTGTAATTCTTGAATGGCTCAATAAATTATCGTTTAAATCTTTAAGATATTATAAAATTATTTTAAGCACATATGTTTTTGAAATTATAATAGAGACTAAAAAGTTATTTAATTTTACTTGTAACTCGGGCCAAATGTTTTGTTATTATAAACAGTGGCTATAATTCTGAAAATTCTTCATTTAAGTTAGAAATTTTCATAATTTTTTGACAATTTTTCAGAATTTCAATTATAAAATAATCCATCATTATTGTATAATATGGACAAGGCATTCATACATTTTATTGAAGTATATAGATATTTTAATTTAATTTAATATTTTGGTAAAAACTTTAATTATGTTTTATAAAGCTTATTTAGTCTCAATTTTAGTTAATGTATGAAATAATATGCATGGCAAAACTTTAATTTAGAGTGATTGTGTATCTACTTGTCATAAAATCAATCATGATAAATTATTCGGTGTTTTGTAATTAATTATCTATTTATAATTATTGATTATGAATTCTGTAATGAATTATTATTGCTATAACCAAAATCCATATGGGTGATGATATTTTCCTGTCAGCAAATCACTACTTGGTAGGATGCATGGGTAGGTAAAGAAATTTGTTGAGTATTTTATACTAAGTGGCTTAATTACCCTGTTGGTAATAGGTCCATGTTGGTGTTATATTCAACTTGTCTGCTTTATTTTTGTATTAGAGTACTCCTATATTGTTAAAGGATGTCTAACATATTGTATTGTTAATGAAGAATTGTAAAATGAGAAATCATTGTTTATGGCATGATTTTGTTTTCCTATGCCAAATAATACTTATTGTTGATTCCACAGCTTTAGATATTCTTTCTTTTCTCCAAGTTGCCTTAATTAAAACTTTGACTGGGACAAATTATGAGGACTGGGGTGAATCCATCATATTCTATTTATCTACATTGAATAGAGACTTGGCTTTGCGAGTTGATGAACCATTCAAGCCCACAGATAAGAGCACTGCTACTGAAAAGGCAGAGTGGATGGCATGAGATGAATTGAATAGACATTGTCTGGACACAATGAAATACACCATTGATAAAACGATCAGAGATAGCATCCCTGTATATGACAAGGCTAAAGATTATTTGGTAACAGTCGGAAGAACTTTTAAGAAAGTAGACAAGGCTGAAAATGGTAACTTTCTAAGATTGCTTGCTAATACCCAGTATAATGGTGTTTCTAGGGTGAGAGAGCTTATCCTGAAAATGACAAGTTACTATAAAAAGTTGAAAGACATATGATAGAGACTCCATTTCGTTTACGTTGATCTAGGCCATAAGCAGACCTACGTCAAGATAACCCTTCTTTGAAACAATTTGGGAGTGCTCCTATATCCGAATCCAAATAATGCATTAGAGCACATGGAGCCATTTCCTTATTTTTCTGTCAAGAAAAAAAAATGGTAGACTAACGGATATTTCTATCAGTTAATGAAAGAGCCCAATGCAAAAAAAATGCATGTTGGGTCTTTGAAAGAGTTCGAATTATTTTGATAAGAATTAGTTCGATCTGTTTTACCGAGAAGGTCTACGGTTTGAGTCCGTATAGCCCTATACTAATCTCGAATAATAATAAAAATGGAAATACAGAAACACAAAAATTGTATAGTTTTCATTTCCTCATTCATTGTATTTTTGTTGGTTGTAACTGGTCGCTGGGGGTTGCTTGTGGTTCATCGAAATCAAATCATTCCCAAAAGCTCGCTCGGAGGGGGCTCGTTCCGAGCAGAACATCAAACTGAAAACAAAAGCGCATTTCAATGGATTTAATCGCTTTTTAGCTACCTCTGGTTTAGGCGAGCAACCCGGCAAATAAACATCCACGGGAATTAGCTTATCAACTCCTCGAACAGTACTATACAAATCGGTATTGAACATCCCCCCTGTAATTGTACATGCTCCCATAGTAATAACATATTTTGGTTCAGGCATTTGTTCATATAATCTCACTAAAGAATGAGCCATTTTCATTGTTACTGTACCAGCTGTTAAAATTAGGTTCGCCTATCTAGGACTCGATCTTGGTACCAGCCCATAACGGTCAAAATCGAACCGCGAGCCGATTAATGAAGCAAATTCAATGAAACAACAACTGGTACCTTAAAGAAGCGGCCATAAGCTGGAGAGTCTTGACCAATTTGAAAGATCGTTTGATGTAGTTGAAATAAATGAATTTGGGGTTGTTCGATCAAGTAAGAAAAATTCAATAGAATTTATAATTCTCTCAATGGTATTTTTTTTTTTTTTTACTTTTTTGTTATTGTCTGAATATTCAGAAACTAAGACCACTCTAATGCTCCTTTTCGCCACGCATAAACTAAACCAACAATTAGGATAAGCATGAAAATAAAAGCTTCTATAGATATCAGTTTTCCTGATGACAACCTGGTATTCCAAATTCTTGAATCTCTTCCACCATAGTTCGGCAATTTGAGAAGTTAATACAACACTCAGAGAGATACTTGGAATATTAATGAGTTAACTGCTTATGTAGTTCAAGAAGAGGAATCATTGAAAAACGAAAAATCTCACATACTATGATGGCCACTACTCAAGAGAGTGAGAGTATAAAGAAAAGGTCTTTAAAGGGTACTAATAAGTTTTTTAAGAAGAATATCTTTGGGAAGAAAACTTCACGTGGCAAATCTTCTACTACTTCTAGTTCCACTTCTTAATGGAAAATTTCATTTCTGTAAGAAACTTAGGCATAAGAAAACTGAATACAGAGGATTTAAAGCATGGCTGGAAAAAGAAAGGTATTCATGTAGCTTTTGTGGGTTTTGAATTCAATCTTGTCAATGTTCTTTCTAATACTTGGTGATTATATACTGGTGCTACCATTAATATAACAAATTTCTTACAGGAATTCAGAAGCAAGAGGGAGCCCAATGAAGGAGAGCTGATTGTACATATGGTCAATCGAATAAAGGCCAAAGTTGAAAGCATAAGAGTTGTCAAACGACACCTAACAACAAACCAATTTTTGGATCTATCAGATACAACTTATATTCCTTTGATTAGAAGAAACTTGATATCTATATCTATTTTGGATAGATGTGGCTATACTTTTTATTTTGGTGACAGAAAAGTTTACTTATTCCACAATTCAGAGCTAGTTAGTTTTGGCACTCTATATGATAACTTATATATGATTGATTTATTTCCTTATACTGCTGAATCATCATCCAATGTTCATGTTATGAATGTTATTGGCTCTACTTGTAAAAAGGTTAATGAAAATTCCTCTATGTTGTGGTATAAACAATTAGGTCACATTTTCAAACAGAAAATGGAAAGGTTCATTAAAGATGGTATACTCCATAATCTAGACTTTTCTAATTTTGACACTTGTGTTGATTGTGTCAAAGGAAAACTTACTGCCAAAACCAGAAAAGAGAGAATTAAGAGAAGTCAACAAGTTCTAGAGTTAATACATACAGACATCTGTGGGTTGTTTACTTCTGCTGCTATAGGCAGTTATAGGTACTTCATCACAATCATCGATGACTTTTTTCGTTATGATCATGTTAAGCTTCTTACTGAAAATTCTGAATCCTTGTTTGTTTTTCAAGTCTTTAAGGCAATGTTGAGCTCCAAAAGGGTAAAAGAATTACATCAGTACGATCATATAGAGGTGATGAGTACTATAGGCGATATGATGAACTGAGCGTAATCCTAGACCTTTTCCTAGATTTCTTCAGGAATGTGGAATAAAAGCTCATTACACAATGCCTGGGACTATTGAACCGAATGGAATTGTAGAAAGAAGAAACCGTACCCTTCTTGAGAAAGTGTTGTGCATGTTGAGTAACTCCACTTTACCAGATTTTCTTTGGGGTGAAGCCTTGAAAACTGTTACTTACATTTTGAATCAGGTATCTAGTAAGTCAGTGGCCAAAATTCTTCATCAATTATGGTCAGGAAAGAAACCTAGTCTTCGTCACTTTCATGTCTAGGGATGTAGAGCAGAAGTGAGGCCTTATAATCCACAATCAAGGAAACTTAATCCGAAGACTATTGTGGTCATTTTATTGACTATTGTATAAGCTCAAGGGGTTCTAGGTTTTATTGCCTTTCCCATACTACTAGAATCATTGAGTCTGATCGTGCCATTTATTTTTAGAATGATCATAATATTAGGAGTACTGAGCCTCACAATGGGATTACCATGTATTGATGTTCATTCTCTTAATCCTGAACCTCATCATGTTTTGGAGGAGTCTGTGGCTGTGGAGGATGATGTCACTGATATGCGATTGAGAAGATCCGAAAGGGCCCGGAGACCTGCAATTTCTTATGATTATGTTGTTTACTTGCAAAAACATGATATTGATGGTGATATCATCTGACCCTTTTACCTTTCAAGAAGCCATCTGTTGTACAAAACTTCATCTTGAACACATGCAATACAGGATGAGATGCATTTATGTACCACAATGGGGTTTGGGATTCAATTGAATTGCTAGATGGATGCAGGCCAATTGGTTGCAAATGGGTTTTTAAAACCAGGAGAGATGCTAAAGGTTTGGTGGAAAGATGTAAGGGTTGAACTTGTGGCCGAGGATTTTGGTCAGAGAGAAGGTTTTGGTTATACAGAAACCTACTCTCCTATTTCTACTGAAGACTCATTCCGTATTGTCATTGTATTAGTAGCTCATTTTAATTTAGAATTATATCATATGGATGTGAAGACAGCTTTTCTTAATGGGAGCTTATCTAAAGATGTATATATGGTGAAACCTAATGGCTTTGTTGAGCTTAGCAAAGAAAACATGGTGTGTAAGCTTAAAAGGTCATAGACTCAAACAGACGTCTAGACAGTGGTATTTAAAATTTCATGAAATTGTTTAAAAATAATTTTTGTAAATATTGATTTATGTAATGTGAGCATATACCCAGGGGTAGCTAATGTTTAGGAGAAGTTAAAATTTCCAAAACATTTCTTTAAAGCAGTTATCATTATCAAAAAAGGAGAGAATGTTAGCATATGTATTTTTGTAATAATTATTTTGATCATAACAAACATGTTTTGAATTGATTTTAAAGAAGTTTTTAAGATTGGATCAAAACTCTCAAAGTCGAAAATGTTTTTAAGAAAAAGAATAAGCTTTCCGGTTAAAAACAATTTCACTAACTGATAATTTAGAACAAGTGTCTAACCGATAATGAAGAAAACTGCTAATCATTAACGAGCAAAATTAAAGTTTCATCTCTGGAAACAAACGGCTAACCGATAGTATGAAAAAATGGATAACTGTTATCTAGCAAAAATGAAGTCTAGTTTATGGAAGCTAACGGCTAACCGACAATGGTAAACGGCTATCAGACTATTTGAAATTTGGCCAAATGGTAACTTGCTCAAGTCAAAATGGTAATCTGACAATAAGTTATTGGTGAACCGTTAAGACTTAAAAGTCAATAACGGTTAGTTTTTAACTCCAACTATAAAAAGACTCAATTAGATTAAAACAAGATAGATATCTCAACAGTTGTATTTGAGCTATTTACTGAGTTTAAACTTGTTATTACTTAGTTAAATCACACTTTGGGCATCTATTTGTAATCAAACATATTGTATGAGGGAAATCATTTTATAAACCTTATTGTAAAATCAAGTTGAGTGGTTGTAAGCGTTGCGATACACTTGAGTTAAGAGATTACTGATAATCTCTTGTTGTAAATGTTCATTTACACCGTAGAAGTTAAGTTGTAAGTATTGTTGAAGCCTTGGAGGTACGCTTAATGAAATCCTCAAGCTTTGAGAGTTTAGAGGCGTAGACGTTGGTAAAGTTGGCCGAGTAAAAATCGCGTGTTTGTATTTTTTTTCAATCCCTTAATCTTTTCTTTATTACTTCTCTTTAATTTGAACATTTCCAATTTACTTGTTTTGTTTGAATTGCTTTTAGTTTTAAGTACTGAAATTTTTAAAAATCTAATTCACTCCCCTACCCCTTGAGCTGCATAGATAGTATTTCAAACTTGTCCATTGCTTATAACCATCTCTAGGATCCTGACAAAATGGATTTAAGGCAATCGAAAAGCCACTAGTTGAGGGGACACCAAAATAATTGTTCTTTTCTCCTAGATTCCACGCCTTAAATTACTAGAGATTATAGATCGACAAGAAATCTTGTAGTATGATGTACTAATCTACTTTAAGAATAAAATTAAAGGCATTATGGCCTTGCAAGTAACGAAAGATATTGGGACCAATCACCAATGAATTCACTTCAAATTTATCAAAAAACTCTGAAACCATAGTTATGATCGAAAAAGACATGTGCATAACTTGCTGCCTAAAATATATGATGCTCCCTTCTGGGATTGTAATATCAAGAACAAATCTGATATCAGCAAGCTAAAGAGTAAAAGTGACACCGGAAAGAAGGTTTAATGCATAGTAGAGTTTATAGTAACTCATATTTTCATAGCTTGCGGGAGATATTATTGCAAACATCATGTTAAGTCCGTTAGTTATAGAGTTAGCATCTTATAGCAAGTCTAGTTAAATTAGAATTTTATTTATTACATATTTTGTAATAATATTTAATTTATTAATTCCCTAATTTAGTGTTATTTTAATTTATTCAAAATATGTGTTTCCTCATTTAACTAGATGTCTGATTTAGAAAGTCAATTAATGATGGGATTCTATAATTGGTGCATAGAATTTATTTAGAGCAAGAAGTTGGTTCAATCTGAAAGTTTATTAAATGCTCTAGATATTCTTTAGGATACAAGCAACGCAAGGATATCAGATTTATTCCTATTCAGATTCATAGGAATTATAAGAGAAAAGAAACTCTTATTAGCAAAGAATCCAAGTCTTTTAAGACTTGCAATTTTTCTTTTTCTTGGTCATCTGTTGTGGCAGCAGCCAACCCCGGCGTGTCAGCTTACTTATCCTCATCAAGCCACTTACTTGATGTCTTGGTTCTCAACTAGTAAAAGGTTCTTTTTCCCCTAGATCAATAAAAAAGGGAGAAGTCAGTTGATTCTTCCAAAGAACCAGAAGCGAAGCGCTATGCCGGGGCGGGGGGACGGGAAAAGAAACAGCTTTGAAGAAAGAAATTGGGGTTCCCAATGCTTCTCCACGCCCAACGAGATGCGCCAACCTCGGGATGCTTTAATCCTAACCCCATAAGGTTCCGAGACGGAGCTTAACCTAGGTCTCGGTTAAAAACGGCGATAATCTACGTTTCACAGAAATAGTGCCTATATAATAGAAGTATTTCACTATTAAAGATGCACAACACAAATCATAAAGCGAAGAAGCAAAATTTGGCCTCCTCCTTAGTCTGAATTTGGCACATGATGTTGTGTTGATTTGTTTTTTTATCTTCTTCATTCAATTATTGTAAAGAGACTATTTCTTTTAATCTTTGTGGAGAGTTTGTGGATCTTGGATTACTAGACATTGAAGAATTGAAGAATTAAAAAAAATTAAAGAATTGCTATTGATCACTTTGCAAAGTACCTTGAGGATCGTGGATCAAGAGGGGTAGTAATTATTCAAGAAAAGTAGAATCGGTCTAAGGTTGAGTAAGTTGTATGGTGATAAACTGTAAGTGAAAGTCTTAAGTTCAGTAAATTCATATGTTATAACATCTCAACTTCATAAATTACTTTTCATCTAGGCGTGGTCTCGTGGATGTAAGATTGATTAATATGAACCACGTAAAAATTTCTGTGTCATTTAGTTTCTGCAATTTATTATTTTTAGTAGCAAAATTAATGTTTTTTATATGGGTGAACAGTGACTCGTGAACATTGACTCATGAATAGTAACTTTAAACAGTGTTTTCAAAAAAGTTAATTTAGTTTAATTCATTTTATATTTTTAATATAATTAAGTTAATTATATTGGAGATTTTGCTTACATCTATTTGTAATAGATTAAAATTCTTTTCAATTAGTATCAGAAGGGGACACTAACCATTTATTCAATAAGAATCTTGGAACGTATATCTATTTTGTAGGTATGAATATGCAACGAGATGGAGGCTCTTTGGCTATTGATGAAATTATGCTTATTGGAAGCAAAGGATAGAAAATTATCTGATAGCTATTGATGAAAGATTTTGGCAATGCGTACTTACTAAATATACTCCACCCACTAAGATTGGCAATGCGTACTTACTGAATATACTCCACCCACCAAGACTGATGAAAATGGTGTAGAATCTCTTAAGTCAATCAGAGAATGATCTGATGACGAACTCAATGCATTTGGATACAATGCAAAAGGACTTAATGTCATTGTCAATGGAGTTGATATGTTTCAACATCAGCTAATTTCTACATGCAAGATATCGAAAGCTTCTTGGGGTATTCTTTGAAGTACTTTTGAAGGTGACAATATGGTAAAATATTCTAAACTTCATAAACTTACATTTGATTTTGAGAACTTGAAAATGTAAGAGCATAAAAGCATATCTGAATTTAATTCTAAAATTTTTGTTATGACTAATGATTTTTATGCTCTTGAAAAACCTATTTCTAAGGAATAGATTTGTAGAAATATCTTAAGATTTGTCCATCCTAAATATTATCCTAAGATTTCGTGTCATTGGAGAATATGTTGATATGTCTACAATGACTAGAGGTTCTCTTATAGGAAAATTGATGGTACATAAGACTAATTATTTGAATTTGAATCACAAGAAAGCAAAAGTATTGCTTTTAAGGCTGAAACACAGGTTCCCATCACCAAATCAAGTGGGAATGATGATCTATATGTGTACATAGATAATTCTCTTGCACTCGTTGCAAAGAATTTTAAGAAAATGTAGAAAAAAAAGAACTTGGACAAACCAAAGAAGACTTTTATATCAGCGGCTCCATCGGCTCAAAAAGTTAATTTAGTTTAATTAATTTTGTGGTTTTAATATAATTAGATTAATTATATTGAAGATTTTGCCTACATCTATTTGTAATAAATCTAAATTCCTTTTACATGAGATAGATGAAATAAGCTAAGAAAAGTTTAATTGCAGAAATTAAATAACACAAAGATTTTTACGATTAATGCACAAAATGAATGGATAATAAATGGATACGTATACAGTACCAAGCGAAACAACACATTCTAATAAAAATGTCACAATGGATAAGTTAAATTGTGGATAACAAACGGACATGTATGCTGTGGTAAATGAAAGAACGAATGCATTCTACACAAAGACGTCACAATGATGAGTTTAGTGTAGAATACATGAGGGAGTGGTGTAAGTGCTAAAAAATATAGCCATTTACACCATACCTTGTGCCCAACAAACATTGTGAATTTGTATAATAGATATGGTTTATAGTGATCCCGGATTAGAGTCAATAATCATAAGGTAATTTGTACAAAAATCTAGAGATGATCAACAATCAAACTCAATAGTAAACAGCACATGTTTGCTAACTAAATCAAGTGCTGGGAATTCAACTACAGACAAAAACAGTTATCAAATCTAATGACATAAAATCAAACAAATAAAATGGATAGACGATTTAGATCCCAAATCAAATTTCTTGCCAACTTTGCATTTCTTGTTATAAAAGTAAAGGCCAAAGGATCGAGAAATGGTCTTCTGGCTAATTCTCATTTAAGAGAAGTCCAGATTCCAAATCTAGAATTCTCTAAACATAAATACTTACATAAGCATAGAGAGCCTTTTACAGGTACATGCTCGAGTCTAATTTGTGAAGATTCTCAAAAACAACGAATTGATATTGAAGCTTGTTATGTAAACAGGCTTGATTCTTTTCTCAAGAACAATGCCGTCTGTAGAGAATTTTTGTCAGGATTCGGATTTTCCCACCAACCTTAACACCAAATGACCTTCTTTAATCAATAAAGAAAGTTTAGACATAGATTGATAGAGCTAGGAAAAATAAGGAGCCACACTAAAGTTGCGACATCACCCATGTGGGTAAAGAAAGATGCGCCACTTTCTCACTTTTTCTATGTGTTGCTCTCCACCAAAATGCGAGAATGACTCCTCTTTATATAGTGAGAGGTAAATCATGCCTATGCTAATGAGTGAACTCTTGCTCTATTAAACACTTGCTCAGTCTTCATATATAAATGGAACTCTTCAAGATATTATCATTTTATCAGCTCAATATCATCAAGGGATCACATCAATTCAATGTCCATCTCTGAAGATCACGCCAACTTTTTAAGATTTCACTTGCTTTATCTTAATAAATAACTTTCATATAAAGTCAATTTTATCTCTCAATAACACACACGTCTTCTATCTTGTGCCTTGTGCGTTTCTTTTATATGAAAATATCTCCCTACATATCCCTGTGGTCTCCGTACACATAAAATGTAAAACCGTAACAAGCATGTTTATATTGTCAGCTTCTTGTTGTAACACTTAACATATTCTAAGCTACATGGAAATTACAAACATAATGAAGCTCAATGATGTGTTCGGTTAGGATGTAAACGTATGATTAGGATAATTTATCACAAAACAGTTTTTAATTAATGGCCGAGACTTTAGTGAAAATGAATGCATCGTGCATGTTCTTATAATCTTTGTCACATACACGCTCTCATTAATCAAAATGTCTTAATACTTGAAAATTTAAAACAGCTCCATGTCCAAGTCCAAGCAAGAGCACAAATTACCAATGTGATTTTGAGCCTTTTTTTCCTCTCCATAATTAAATGCTCTATCACACTAACGACATCCAGAAAAGGAAATTAAGTGGGCGGTGGAAGACAGAAGAAGAAGAGAAGTAAGGATAACAAATATTATTAAGAGTTCATGTGAACAAGATGGTTTTTATCACTATTAGACACAATACAAATATGAATTTTACACAAGTGCATGTTGTTAAACAAACTGACCTTTAATAATTAGTTGAATACCTTGGCTTTGACCTTTGGTGTTGGTTGGTACACTAATAATCTTGAGCATAAAAATCAATGATCTCACTGACATTAAGCTGAAACAAAGAAGAAGAATCATTATGCATCAACCACAACATATGCTCAAACAAAATTGAATCCACATCAACAAAAGTAACCCTCTTGTCCCTC
Organism: Murraya koenigii; assembly: GCA_025617385.1. Lineage (NCBI taxonomy): Eukaryota > Viridiplantae > Streptophyta > Magnoliopsida > Sapindales > Rutaceae > Murraya > Murraya koenigii. The sequence continues at coordinate 14,255,723 of CM046814.1, forward strand.
ATCATATTTTGGGCATTCTTTTTGACAACTGATGATGAATCAATCAAAATCCGAAACGGGTTTTCGTCTAAAACGAAAGGATCAACCAAGAACTCTCTCTTCTCTTTGCCGACGACGACGGTCACCGGACCCCCGAGCGTTTCTTCTTCTGTAACCGTAATGTGCTGGTAGCCTGGCCTTGACCTCGTGTTGGTGTTGCGCCTTCTCAATATTGAAACCGGGAAAATCATGCAATCCATAATTAAATTGGTAGACACAACTAATTACACTTATGTAAATGTATGTATATATAGATATAGAATTGTGAAATATTACAAGTGAAAGTGAAGGAGAGTTTTGACAAATGTGAAGTAAAATGCATTTTCAAGCGAAGGGGAAATAATTTTAGTTTAGCGGACAAGTTTTGGACGGTTGTTGAGTTGAGTCTTGATAAAGCTTTGCTGGCAAAAAAGAGCCGTTAAGAGTGAGACACAGTCTTCTTCGAAGTAGGAATTAGAATATGACTGCCGATGTGTAGGTATACGACTCGTCCCGTATGTAAGAGTTGGATGTAGTGTCATATTTTACATTCACTTGTTTTCTTTTTTTACTTAAATATCCATCCTTCATACATAGACAGGAGTCATTCTAATTGGCAAATGATAGTCAGATTTTTTAAATTTGGATTTAGATTGATATAAGATGAATGCTTGTGTATCATTTATTGGGATAATAATGTTGGTGGAAATTAATATTTAAAATGAAAAACAGATGACTTTTTGTTGCTTAGTATTAATTAAATCACATGTTGTTGTTGAGCATTAAATTTAAAGGGGACGTTACCATTAAAGTTTCATTTCTTAAATGCAAACAATGTATTTATATATGCTACATATTAATAAAGCCGTTTGTAAGTAATTGCGTGATATTTTGGTATTCTGTAACCTCAATGTAATGGGAGCTTTACTTCAACAACATTAAAACTCTGAAAATGAAGCAGGGGCTTATTGGTTTGGCAGGCAACAAACCACAACCAAATTATCGTCAACAAAATTGACTTTTTCTCAATTTAACATTGCATTTGCTTACACTCGGAAATTGCACAGCAAAGCAGCCGTCCGGTGCCAGTCCCAGTCCCAGCCCAGTCTTGATCTTGACGTTATTATACATATATATATATAAATGTTCCTTGATTTTATTAAAATTAAAAATAAGTTAAACAATAAAATAAAAACAGATTCTAATACACTATATTTTATTTTGTAATATATCAGAATATATATTTTTTATCTTTTATTTTATCCCTAATTTTATATATATAAATTTTCAGGCATAAGGCAAATGTGATTCAGCTTCTACAAAAAAAAATTAAGAAAATAATTTAATAAGATAAGCATAATAATTGAAAAGTGATAATATATATATATATATTAAGAAAAAGAGAGAATAATGAGCAATAGTTTATTGTTATATAAAGACCCACTGTATTAATTTGTTAGTTTTTAAAATATAATAAAAAAATCATGTCATTTTTAATCTCAACCGTTAATTATCTTTAATCTAATGATCATAAATTTGTGTTTAAATTTATGTTTAAAAATGTCTCTTGAACCTACCTTTATATATATATATATATATATATCTGTGTGTGTGTGTGTTGAACCTACCTTTATACATATATATATCTTTTAGGTGGGAGTGTGTGTGTGTGTTTCAATAAAAATTTAAAGTCAGAAGTCAATTAAAATACAAAAAAAAAACATATATATAATTTATCTAATAAAATCATGCTAAAATATAAACGTCCGAGCGAGCCAATGGATAGACAGTCGCACTAAAAGTACTGATACATCGATATAAAAACCTTTCCCTACATTGTAAATGCATTTATTATTATTAAGTAAAATAACCCGTCCGCAAGGTCGTCCACAATGGAGCATATTCACTATCTTACAACTACTGATTATAACTTTGTAAAAAGTTACAATATTCATCGTTGAGCTGATCAGCATCATCATCATACGAGAGAGTATATTCACAAAACTTTTTCCCAAACTGCATTTCAATTTGCAATAAAACCATACATGATACATTCTCAACAAGTACTGCAGTATCAGCAAGCAGCAAAACTAAATGAAAATATTGTATGGTTTTTCTCGTGATTCGAGAGATTCCAATAATCTGATGTAACTCATATTGGAAACTTTGATTAGTATAAACTTGAAACAGTTAGACCACAAAATAAATTAAAGCTAAAAAAGCAATTTGATCTGGCATTTCATCAGCTACCAGCAATAGCCACATTTCAATCAGATAGAGAAAAACGCTTTAAAGCTACTGAATAAAGATATAAATAACCCATCTAAAAGGTAAAACAAAAAGATCCTCTACCATTTGTAATCAGTAAAGCAGCAGCAGCATGTTAGCATTTGGAATTGACCTCTATCCCTATGCAAGAACCAACACCATGTCAATATCCCGAGTAGCGAAATCTTGTTAATTGTGAAGCATCCTCATTGCGAAGTTTGGCCGGCCCATAATTGGTACATATGCATATTATGAATGGGTTGTTGAGCAGCATTATTGTAAAGTCCGGCACCCCTGCCGAGAGGGCTACTGCCATTATCATCAGAAGACTCACTTGAAGCTCCTTGTGAGGGAGGACTAGATGTGGTCATAGGTGCGCCGAAGCTTAACATATGGGGCATCGGTGCTGAAGAAGGCCCAGATTTCAAAAAATTTGAGTTTGACTTTTTTCCATCCGCAATAAAACTGCCCACAATCACCTGTCAGGAAGAGAAAACAACAGTTCACATTACAGAAATTCCATTCATGTCATTGTAGTCAACATGTCCAAAAACTTACAGAAGTACAGATATTACAAGGATGGAAACAGCTGTTGGCCCATACCTGCACCGGAGATGCCGCCATGAGCATTCCCGCAACTAAACCACCCAAAACTCGGCCATCTGAACCTGCCAGGGACACACTCAACCCACCACTTCTGCTGCGGTTACCATTATTATCAGAGAGCAAGAAGGAACCTGATAGTGAGATAATTTCAAATCGGCCCTGCAGAAGAAAAAGGTCACTTCAATGGAGGTAAGTTAAACAAATTAGAAAAGGAATCAAATAGCAAAAGATATGCCTTCACATTGATTTGATAGATATTTCACACTATATTTGGTAAGTGTGCATGTTATATGGCACAAAATTTGCAACAGCAGCATGATTAAACATGACTGGAGAGATTTGTTGGGTGTCAATTGATTTTTTATGTTGCTCAATGAAGTAAGCAAAGAGGAAAGACCATCAGTTTAAAAGCAGCTTTCTATGACAAAAGAATAAAGTAACCCTACCCCTAGGCACTATATCAGAGTACTACAAAGTTCACCTCTTTCAGGCCCAGACGCCATGTGGAACTAATTACAATTCCCAGCTGCATTTGATAACAAATTGTAATGGTTATCTCAAGTTACCCTACCCATCGGCAAAGACTATCTTGAATGATTTAGATAAGTTGCTCATTAGGTGCCAAAAATAAAACACTGGCAACATTCAAGATCTGTTTACCCATAAAGGATGGATGCCCACAACATTATTGGATCCATAACCCTTGTAGAAAAGGAAAAAGCTAGAAGATATTTAGCCCTTGTCAGACTAGCAATTTTGGTATTAAAGTGAAAAGACGTCAGATTAATACAATATTTACAAACTCAGATGAAACTTTCATTAGGCATTAGTCATTAACAATCAACCAACACTGCGAAAGGCCTATCTCCAATTAAAGGGAAGGGGACTTGCAAAATATAAGGGAATTTTGCCCACTTGAGTGTAATAAACTAAACTTTTTGAAAAAAAATAAATAAAAAGAGAGATGCAGCACAAGGACTTCCGAATAGATCACTCATCTTAGTATTGCTCTCATCCAAGCACGCTTAACTACGGAGTTTGTAATAAACTAAAATGTTCAATGGAATATTCTGCATAAGTAATGTATTAATTCTAGCTAATTTCAAACCACTGTCACTTGAATTACAAAGCTAATTTACCCAAACATCATCCTGAAAACAATCTCATAAATAATACCAACATTCTATGCCATAAATACCGCCTTAACTGCAAATAACAAGCAGACCATTTTATCTTCTGAAATAATTACTAAAGCATAAAACTCAAGCTTGTGTTTAAAACAAGCCTCCTTGACCTCACAATTAGTATCACCTACTCAGCAGCTTCATAAGAGAACATTTTCTGTTACAACAATTAATACAGTTCAATTATAGAATCTTTTGAACAAAACCCAAACATCTATTAGTTTGAATGTCATCAGAACATAACTAAGTATAGTACCATATACAAGGATGGTACAGGAGACATGAGATTCACACGCCACTCACATCACATGAATGGGGGGAAAATTAATTTCTTTTAAAGCAATTGCGTGACGGGATGCAGGTTGAGTTTCCATTGGCAAGGCTGTTTTGGGGCCCCACAGCCACGCCAATGGAATGTCGACACACGTCCCGTCGCGAATCTTAGGATCAGGACTCTAGAGAGAGAGAGAGAGAGAAAGCCTTCTCTGGTGAGTGAGCCCTCAATTTCAGAAAGTGAGGACCAAGCTGCTGAAAGAAGAAAATAAAATAGAAATTCCAATGCACTCAAAGAAACTACCATTAACTAGGGATGGCAATGGGGCAGATATGGGTTGGATCTATCTTGCTCCAAATCTAGATCAGTATCTACTTCAAATCCATCATGGATCAATGATTTTTGCTCTCTATTCAAATCTGAAAAAGGAATAAAGATCCAGACCTGCTCCAAATCCACCATAAATTTATCAATTTTAATTTTTCAGCATACTAGTTTCAAAAATATTATAGATTATAAGAGAATATTAACACATTTATCAATTTTAATTTTTTAGCATACTAGTTTCAAAAATATTATAGATTATAAGAGAATATTAACAAATTTATCTTTATTCTATACTAAAAACCAACAAGAAAAATATGAGAGCAAAAAGTATTTGAGGAAAAAAAACATATTGCTATCAACTAAAACAGATAATTCACTCAATTAAAATTTAAGAAAACTCTGAATTTCATATAAAACTAATAAATATTGTATCTTATAAGTGTGACATTGATTTTAGTAAACTAGGAATAAATTTAATTTGATTATAAAAGTAGTAAACCATTGACAGCTTAATACTTTTAAAAATTAAATTAAATTAAAAGTCTTCTGATTGGATATGGACCTAGTTTTAAATTAGATCCGTATCTACTCCACATTTGTCTTGGATCTGATTCATCTAGATCCATATCTACTCCAAATCCAATCCACTTGGATTTAGATCATGTGGATCATGGACCAGACCTGCCCATTGCCATCCCAATCATTAACATGCTATCTTAATAAAGTATACACACACACACACACTCTTTTGCAGAAGGACAACAGAGCCCTTATAAATCACAGCCAAGAGAAGTGTATGCATTATATTCTGAAAGTAGACAAGCAATCAAGATGCTAGTAATATTCAATTTGAAACAATTACCCTATATCAATATCAAAAATAAAATGAATAAAGAGACTCAAAACCTTGACAAGTTTAAAATTCCCACAACAGCTATCAGATGTTAGAACATGTCAAGAAGTGCAGTACGTATTTCACTATATTCATTTACATCCATGTTTCCTATAGCCTAATCCATGATGAACTACGACCAGCATCTGCACCAACAGCATTTTTTTTTTTTTTTTTGTGTTTCTCTGTAGGGAGGACTCCACCTTTATTTTAATAAAAGTTAAACAGAAAATGATTCTTAGAGGAAATAGTTTTAAAAACTGACATGTTTCTTCTTAGGAGATCATCACACTGCCTTGAAAATTTAAAGGTATCCTATCTAATCTGTGCCACAAAAGAACCTATTCACTCTAATCAAGGCACAGTTCATCACATGGATCATACATGATATCAAAAGTACCTCATATGTCACTGTACCACCAGACATTGTTGGTTGGCGGAGTGTAACATTGCAGATGGCACCACTTGCAGAGAGGATACATACTGTTCGAGGCCCTTGTTGTGAAAACGCGAAAATTTTCGATGCTATGTCCTGCAACAAAAGACACACACTACTCAGAAGACAAATATTTTCTAACCAACTAAATATTACTGGAGATAAGTAGACTATTTACACCCTTTTCCTGACCATAACAAACAATAATGACGATTTTGAAAACTCATATAGAGAACCAAACAGGAACTGCAGATACATAATTCTATAGCATAAGAAACTACAAGACCCAGAAAAATGATATTTTCAACCACATTTCTATAAAATTCTAATTATCTGGTAATTTTAATTGTATTATAATCAACAACCTATGCGAGCTTATCTCCAAAAAAAAAAAAAAAAAATCTATGTGAGCTGAAGGATGATCAAAATCCAATTCCTAGTATACCAATTATAAACTATTTTTTCCACTGATAATTAACTCATAAGTAGTACTTTTACGTCACCCAATTTATTTGAATAAACTGCAGTCTACAATTTTCTCTTCCACCAGTAGTCCAGTACCAATAGCACTTTCTTCCAGGCATGCAATTGTGCTGAAGCGCACAAATGAATTGCATACAGTAAGTTCTAGGTCACCAACATCTGACTCATGAGTCTGTCTGGAAACAAAGGAAGACTTAAAACCAGAAATCCAAAACAGTAAATAAGCAAGACATTTATAAAAGCAATTTTACATTATAACCACTCCATGTTAGATACAACTTTCAATTGATTAACACCAAGGCCTTGTCCAAACTCTTGGCAGCTGACCATCCAATATGCATGCTAGATTGTCATATAGTCTCACTTATACAATTCAGCTCTTTTCCCATCATGCTTTTTAAACCGAAGAGGAATATCTGTCAAAGTTGAAGGAAGTACATTTTATGTGCACTCAAACTGTCATTTTCCTATTTAACAGAAGAATCTCCTATCGACTGGACACTTGAAAGGACCACCGACCTAAAAAGTAAACTGTGCATGCCACAACAATTTTTTGGATACCAGAATTTCCTTCAACCTTTCCATGTCTACCGAGTTTTAAAATTGGGACTACAACTGAAACTGCAACCTTGGTAATCAGGAAACTCGTGGGATATAAATGTCCCAAGTAGGTAGCGCCAAGGGGTTTGAACCCCCAACCTCTTTTAAACCCAATGGTCTTTTATCACTCAACCAACCCCTTGGTGCTGCGTGTACTATATAAACCATATACTATTGTAATATTAGCTGCAAATAACAGAATACAGCACATAAGGCTAATTTAAATCATTCCATCCTATTACAGTCAAAATGTTTAAACAACGTTTATGTCATATCTACTTAGATTTATCTCCAAATTTAATCATTTCCTTGATCAAAGCAAACTAGGAACTAACTGACAAAAAGGATATTAAAGACCAAGTATCTTGCACAGTCATCCAAATTGATTAAACAACGTTTATGTCATATCTACTTAGATTTATCTCCAAATTTAATCATTTCCTTGATCAAAGCAAACTAGGAACTAACTGACAAAAAAGATATTAAAGACCAAGTATCTTGCACAGTCATCCAAATTGACTATATTTTCAACAAAAAATGCAAGACCAAAAATTTTAATGACTTTAAAACTGAAAAAGCTATCCCCTTGTGAATTTTTTCCCATGGAGCAGTTCCCACCAAGGTTCATTGTTTGGCCTCTTGAGTGGAAGCAAGAGATCAAGGGCTTGGAGGTGTTAGGTTGCTACCATAAATGGTGGGCTATCAGATTAAAATTCTAAAATAAAATAAATTGCATATACAACTTGAACAGCCAAAGAAACCACTTTTTTTCAAGAGACAAAAAGACCAAATCATGAGATTTCAAAATGATATTTTAAATCCCCTTTTTTTTTAAATTTATATCAAGTAAAACATTAGTAGTTACATCTCCCAACAATCCTTAGAGATTATTCATAAACTGTAAAGTGGTATACTGCATTATCTTTGACATAGATAACTCTTAGCAATTCAGATAGAATCAACCATGTTGCCTATGTATAGCAAATGACTGTTTATTTAGGAAGACAAGGGTAAGATAAATAAAGATGAATCAACTAGGAAGTCATTAATTTTATACATAACATAACAGGTTATGTCAAGGAAACGATCTAAAAATAATCGAAGTGTAATTACCATATGACTGATGAGTGATATGTCACTCCATTTTAACAATTGTTGGATACCCTGTCAAAATGTCTCACTAATTCTTTGCATGACAAATCACATTTCTTCTTTATGTGGACATCAAAATTCATGTCTTCATTGACTAAAAAAAAAATTTTTGTCTTTTCAAGATGTACATGTCCCTTTTTTACCTTTCCTCAACAATAGAAGAGATAGGCAAAAGCCTTCCTTTCCACTGATTGTCATCCTTTGTCATTCCCAAGAGTTTTATGTGTAACACTTAAGTTTGTACTAATAGAACACAATACATTGAGCAAAATCCAAGTTCAATAGCATGACTAAATAATTAGATACAATGCCAAAAATTATTACACAATATGCCAAGATAAGGGAGCTGTGAAAGTTCCGTGTAGTCCATTACCCACTATGCCTAGAAAAGAGAGCTAGTGTAAGTAGTTTCAAAATGCATTATGCAAGTAATTTCCGATCTTTTATTGTAAATTTCGTCTAATTCAAAAAAATCTATATAATTTTGCAAGCTCCTATTTTCCTTTTACTACCACAACTAACCACATAACTCACTACCTACAAATGTTGTTACTTCCTCTAACACTACCGCAGCTTGTATTACCATTGCTTTAAATCAACATTTACTTAATAATTGGCATAGAATCAAACTAATTATAAAATTCAACAATAAAAATCAATTGATACCTCTCCAGCCTTGACAGTAATGACGTGCGGAGTAAATCCTACTCCTCCAACCCCACCTGCAAACAACCAAATGAAATCAGTACCTCAACTAATGCTATACAACCAATAAACTCACAAATATAAGAAATTTTAAAAAACATAAATAATTTACCCAGCGCATCGAGCTGCTTCTTCCCTGAACCGGGAGGCCGGCCGCGGTGGCGCTTAGCAGGAGGCTCCGAGGCCGAACCAGCAGCGCCGCCGCCGCCGCCTCCGCCGCCGCCACCACCAGAATCAGCCAGAGAACCAGGCGACTGGGCGGTGGTAGCCAATCGCAAAGCAATGTTACCGTCAGGAGTGTACTTTCTCGGGCGCCCACGCTTCTTCTTGGCTGGATCAATACTAAAGCTGCCGCCAGCAGCCCTCAACGAAGGCGATCCGTCAAATACGCCGCCGTGCGGCAAGGAATCAAGCGGCTGCTTCGGCTGTAATTGTGATTGCGATTCTGATTGTGCTTGCGATTGCGATTGTGAAGAAGAAAGAGGGTTGAAAGAGAACCTAGCAGCCGCTGCGGCAGCGGCGTTAGGTGAGATCATGGCGTTGGTGTGGTACGATGTGGGACCCATCATCATGTTTGGTTGCTGATGCTGATGTTGATGCAGTTGGGGAGGTGGTTCTCTCGGGTCCATTTCTGTCAATTTTTTCAAACAAAAATGTGTGTGAGAGACTGAGAGAGAGAGTTTAAGTAGCAAAGCAGTTCCTGCTGTGTGAGTTATCTACTAGCAAATGCAACTTCAGTCTGGTCGCAGAGAGAGAAAGTAGAACTATGAACTAATTAAAGGAAAATGTGTAGTTTTCTATTTTAACTTGAAGTAGGGTTTTAAAATGTAAATGGGGGGTTTAAAGCTATGTTGCTGCAGTTTTTTCCACTTTCAGACACGTGGCATGTTATTATAGGTTTCCATGTTTTGATTATTGGAATTAGGAGGGGCTAGCGACATGGAAAAGAGAAAAGGTTGGTATAAATAATGATCCTTAGATTGGTAGATTGGCAAGAATCTTAATTGATCTAATTAGGAGGTTTGCAGTTGAAAGTTCACATTCTTTTATTTTGTATATTGAAAGGGGAATAATTGAGTGAGAACAAATATACAACAAATACTTGATGAATAAGTTGCAAGTGAATACGTTACATTGTTTTATTATTTATTTGATAAAATAATAGATTGAGAAAACACATCAATAAAGACTAAACTTATGATACATAAGTTTAAGATGTTTGCCAATTTAACATTTTGGGTATTAACTTTAAAATATTAGTAGCTTTTTTTATTTTTTACATGGTTTATGACACAAAGTTAAATAATAATTTATTGATACACTTTTACTTTGTAGAAAAATATATCCAGTAATGAAAAAACTATAAACTCTTGAATAAATTGATATAACATTAATATTTTGGGTATTAACTTTAAAATATTAGTAGCTTTTTTTATTTTTTAAATGGTTTATGACACAAAGTTAAATAATAATTTATTGATACATTTTTACTTTGTAGAAAAATATATCCAGTAATGATAAAACTATAAACTCTCGAATAAATTGATATAACATAATTAAATTAATTAAAATAAATATTTCTTAATCTATATAATTATTTTATTATTTTATATTTTCATAACCAATAAATTTATATCAAAATTTATACAAAATAAGTTTATAAAAAACTTATAACTCTTATCATCCTCAAATCTGTTAAGACTTAACCTAAATCAATCCCCAAATCTATTGAGACTTAACATAAATCAATTATATTGTGCACAACCTAAATTTCCATCACTCGCACCCAAGGCCGTAGTCGGGTTGGCTGCCATAGTCGGTTCTAGATTCGTAGCGACCCGGGTTCGAGTCTTGGGGGTGGGAGGGTAAAACTCTTTGACTGCCACCCCACTCCCTTTTAGAAAAAAAAAAAAAAAATTTCCATCACTCATATTTGAGAGACATATCCTCTCCACATATTTGTGAGATGAAAACTACGGCTAAAGAATTAAGATTGCAAAAACTTAACACTCCCTCAACTTTTGTTAGAAGGGTGGATTGCCATTAGCCCGTGACATCAAACTGCTTTCTATATTGATATGTTCTTCTTATGCAAGGTTGGCCAAGACCCTAGAGGCTGAAACCAACTGTTGAAAATACCATCACCAACCATCGATTCTTTACTATCTGTTTAACTCTAGAATCTAGATTCAGCATTTAACACCCAAAATCACCCTTGCCACAGCTTTGTTCACCCCAGATGGTTCACCTGTAATAAATAAATAAATAAAAATCGAAATGGTAGAATAAATATCACTCGTTCTTGTACAAGTGTACAACTAGTGGCTTCCAATCCCATTACAACGTGTCTGTCGAGTAAAGTTGTTCAAGGCTATATTGAAAAAGCGCTAGGGTAGGTCAAGGGTTCTTTTTGCGGGTCTCATTATAACTGTCGAAGTAAAAGCCAAGAAGATACTAGGACACATGGACATGGGCACAAAAGAAGTGCAGAATATAAAAGAATATTCAGCCACTGAGTTATACAAGTTCCTGCATAAACTACTACATCTATCATCACCAAACATTTTAACAGATTCATCCAAACTCCAAAACATCAGTCAATTTCACTCTAAAATTCTAATCATTACAAATGAGCAAAAGTGTAGGAAATTCCAATAAACAATATCAGCTGTCCAAAAAATTGCCCAGTCTTCTGATTTCTAACATGATGCTAGCCTATACAACACACGTCAAAAAAAGATATCCAATGACGGTAATAATATTGACAGATCTCCAGTGAGAACAATTAAATATGGCCCGAAAATACAAGAAAACAGAAGGCACAGATGCACCAATTTTGAGAGGGATGCTGGAGGTAACCGGCAAACATTCCCATCTCACCAAAGTTGTCTGATAAGTACTCACATGTTTCTAGCACCTAATCTCGTACGAACCAGCTTTGGTAATATAACGAACCCACTCAACAGTATTGTACCCACTCTTCTCCCAAACCTGCAGAAAATTGCCAGGGTCAATCGCAAGTTTTTCCTATAGAAGGAATGTCTTTTTTCAATTAAACAACGATTACCTTGAGGAAACGAACTCGTAAACCTGATGCTGTGAACATGGGAACCTGCAACGACAAATATAAAGTCAGTCAGTTTTCCTCCTTTGTAAGAAATTATGCAGATTATGTACATGTTAATTTCAGATGCTGTCAATGAAAAGCTAATGTTCCATATATTTTTAACACAGTTCATCTTCTCATAATGCTTAAATTTTACAGATAAAAAACAAATCGTTAAAGCTACATAACTGTAAGGCATTCATAGTAACCATTTATAGATGGTAAGCAACATTTCTACAGAATCAGGGGATAAAATGTTATCATAAACCACATTACCCCTTTCTAAACTTTCATCCGCAGGAAGGAGAAAATAAATATTAAGTCTAAATCCAAGGCAGCATTGATCAGTTTATAAGAATAACAAACCATTCAAACCAGCCAATCAGACTCAAAGATCGATATAAGAATAATGGACATACTCCCAAGTAACTCAAGGACAGATTCCTCAACTCAAATTACAGGACCTGCAGTAACCTCTCACATTTCAGTTGAAAGTGATGGAGAGGGCACAAATAGGCAATAAGTTCCAAATGTAACCAGTGATTTTGCATAGGAGAGCAAGTTACAGAGAAAAACAGAAAGCTAATTCTATTTATAACTTAACCAATCCATTTAACCAGAAAATGTTTACTCCAAATGTTGTTTAATAATGCTAATCTAAAAAGTGCAGACTGCATGATGGAATCGCAATGCAGCACCACAACAATGCAGTGAGTACAGCATTTGATCTCTTGACTATACAGCATAAAGTTAACAAGGCAACACAACAATATATAGCACATTATCATGCGACAAATAAAACTATTCACATGAATGCAATTTAAATAAGTTTTCAGTAGAACATAATAAGTAACCTGGAACTCCATCTGAATTGGTGGCCTTGTCCATGATTTCTTTTCTGCCATTGTGGAAATCAACTCAACCTCTGCACTCATGGTTGGCTCAGTTTGTCCTGGAAATTTTCTTATCCTGCAACAAAATGAAAAGATGATACTAGGCACCTTTTTGGGACTAAACCTAAACAGAAACATGAACAACATAAATGAAATAAACTAACAGCAGATGCTTTAGAAGATAATTTGAGCTACACTATTTCTTATTTGTGGAATAAAGAGAGAGGTTTAATTGTTGCAGCTATAACAGAAATGAAATATTACAGTTAAAACACACTGCACTTGGCCTCAAAATACAAAAAATTATATAACTAAAATAGACATCAATGCATAATATCATGAAATAATGGGGATATTTCATTACTTGAAATCAGACGCTTAAATCTCTTGAGCCCGTTTAAACTCTATTCTCAAATTCTCATTTACTAATATGAAATAGAAATTGTCAACAACGAAGGAAAACAATTTTAGATGTGTGGACAGCACATACAACCCAAAGATCACAAGGCAAATGGGGTTTATGCAATTTCTCACCTTAAGTACTCTACAAGAAAACCAACCAAAATTAACACAGAAATTCAGAAAGGCACTGCTACGCCTTAATCTTACACAATTATAATTTAAGACGTAGAAAATATATTCAAGCAAGTTTTCAGAGCACTTCTGTTGTTAATTGCAATCTAAAGCCTCTCACTTCATATCACTTTCAACATTTCCATATCTAAAAGCTGCCTAGATCTCATATTATTGGAATCAAATGCATCTCACTGATTCAGCTGTACATGAATTTCATAAACTCAGTAGGCCTTTTTTATCTGCATTTTGAAACTGTAATACATTAATCCAACTAGCACATACATAATTTCAGACTCTCTACCATCAATTAGGATTCAGATATGGCTTTCTGATATGTCATCCTTTTGCAGACAGAGTTGCTTGTAATTTAAAAAAAAGAAACAGAAAAATAAAGTACATTGATAGTGAACGAACTTCTATATAAAAACTACAAGAAAACAAGAAACTTTCTGAGCATGGAAATAAAAAAGAAATAAATACATAAAAAGTTTAAATTTAAAAAAAAAAAAAATCATAGACAACATTGTGATAGTAATGTCAAATAAAGGTTAGATTGTAAATAACAAGTTGAAATACTCACTTCCAAACCAAGCAATCAATTGAAGCATTGTACTTTGCCCGGCCTGAGGTCACTTGGAAACTTGTCTTTGCCGTTTGTTTTGGTACAGGAATTTTGATGACAACCCCAAGTGCAAACATTTTTGCACCAAAGACACTCTTCACCTGAAACTTAAAATATATAAGCCAGCCACAGAACTCTGGAAATCTAAAGACAACTTCAGAAATGTCACGGTACAGACCTTAACATTTACTTCCATACGTGTTCGGCCAAGTTCCTTAATAGTTGGCAAGACTCGGAATGGAAGATTTACACCCTCGGTGATACGATACCTAGGGCAAATAAAACAAATAACCAGACATTATAATTGATAACTTATAGCACCCACAACGAGATAACACAATATTTAATATTTATTAGAGACTCCCATATAGGAATGAAAGTGAACCAGCTCATAAGAAATAAATTATGAGTAGGGAAACAAGAACTAAAATAATGAGTGAAGAGTCCAATTAAAAACCAGTAATGTTAAATTCCAAAGTTAGACACCAACAGTCTCTGGGAAAAGATTATTTTAAAAAAGAATCCAAAATGGTCATAAACCAACATAATGAACTGCCTGAAAACTATTGTTGATTAAAATGTGAAAGTTGTTGAAAGAGCCAAATAGTTTAAAAAGCATGAAATCCATCAAAATGAAAATCAAACAGATCTTATAGTTGATTAAACAGAAAACAAACAGTAACATGTTTGATGAAATGGAGTGACAGAAGTGGGCAAGAACTGGAAAAGGCAGAATTTATAACAGGCTGAGGTGCCAATAAATGGAGCAGTCAACTACTCGATGCTCTTTATTTATTTTATTTTTTTAAATTCTTCTTTTGATAGGAAATAAAGAAAATGAAACAAAAGAAAACATATGAGATGGAATAAGTAGACAAGCAGGATTAAATTAACCCGTTATGTGTGGATACCACCCCTACGGTTGTCTAGCCGCTGCCTGATCACAATCTTACTTCCAGAAAACAGATTTGGATCTGTTTTCAGAAAACAAGCAGTGATCAGACTTTCTATATTGCACAGCTGTTCAAGAGAGAAATCAGAATTCAAAACTGTTTCTTAATACAATACACAACAGATGCGAAACTAACACCTATAATACTGTAAACAAAAGCAGGATAACAATAACAAGGGCTCATATCAAGTGTAAAGAAATTTACAAAATCCTTCACTGTGGGAGAACCCAAATTGAAGATAGGAAAAAAAAATTGAATTCCTTGTCCAGCAAAATCAAATTGGGTCTTTGTTTTCATAAACTTTGAACCCACTCAAGCCCTCTCTCTTTGTAATCATAGCCCTCAAGCCTTCTACAACCAAAAATTGAAAAGAAAAAACATTGAAAACATTTCAAAAATCAAAGGCGCAAGTCTTTTAAAGTTTTCCTCAGGTGTTAGCTCTTGATGTGGGTAATAGATTAACTTAGATGCATCATATCAATCAATACTTGTTGCTAATCAACCTCATTACTATCCCTGGGTAGAATTCATGGCTAAGCAGATATCTTCAAAAGCAGCAGTTAATTTCACTAAAAAATTGAAAGCTTCACATTTTTAAAATTAAAGGAAAATGCATAAATTTAAGATATAAGATTGTGAAAGAAGATTTCTCAACTTACTTCATCAATTCAAATTCACCATCTGGTGGCACAAAACTCACTGTCTTCTCAGAGTTAAACCTTGTCAAGTTTACGCATTGATGGAAAGTAACATCATCAAGCTCAATTGTTTTACCACTGCAAGAATAGTATTTTCAAATACTAAAAGAAACTGACTCATAAATATAATTATTGTAAGAAAACAACTACATAAAGCACTTTGCACCGTTGAAACCAAATTCAAGTAAAATCAAAATGCATCATGATGCAAATGCCAGAACCTTGAAATTAAAAAGCAGCAAGTATTATGTTTAAAGGATACTTATGAACAATTTGTGATACTTATGAACAATTTGTGATACTTATGAACAATTTGTACATAATCAACCTATACCAATTAAAAATGAGGAAGAAATATATAGAATCACTCCACTACAAAAGGTTCCAGGAAAACCATGAACTTTATTACTTTAAGCTAACATGCTATGCATGACAAAAGCCATTGCTAATGCAATCATTATACTAGAAGCAGGACATTTTAAAAAGTAGGCAGGTAACAAACATCAAATCTATTGCAACATAGAAAGATAATACACGCATGCCATCACAGTCTAACCTCTTAGTAGGACGCGATTTCAGCTGTGACTCCTTCTCAAGGCCAATTTTGTCATTTAAACCCAACTTCAAATCAGGCATTCCCGAGAGGAAGCATTTCATAAGAATCTTCCCCGTTACATCACAACGTAGAACACTACCTAAAATCACCAAGTTAATTGTAAGCAACAAAGAAATTGATAAAATAAAATAATCATAAAAAATACTTACAAAAACAGTTTCCTCACCTTTTGAAGACATCAGAAGATTTACACTTTCGACAATATCAAGAAAGACCTGCACAAACAAAATATAGAATCCAGAAAATTGGCTATCATGTAGACTCAGAGAGAGAGAGAGAGAGAGAGCTTATTCACCTCATTTTTCTTGTAAACAAGTCCCTCTCTACGCCAACCAACTGCACCCGTAACTTGTAAAGTCGCATTAGGGACTGGTCTATCTGTAGGCTATTTATATTTGCACATGACAGAAATAAAACATTAAACATTACTTAAATAGCATGAACATAGAATATTAGATAAACCGAACATAGAATATTAGATAAACCCCTAACACATGCAACAGTAAATACATTGTTTGAGGACAATGATGAAAAGAAAAAATCAGAAACAGAAGTCACAAAAGCCTGCCTTAAGAAAAGCATTTACTAAAATATATTACTAAAAAACAACTAACCTTGGATGAAAATGGTGACCGCACCCCTTCCTGAGTGATATAAAGCTTTAAAATCTCGGGAGAGAGATTTTGCGGGTAACCAAAGTCCATGATTTCTGCATTATAGAGGTTGATCACTATCATTCACACAATTTAATGGTTACTTTAATGCCAACTTATGGAGTTAAAAGAGCTTAACAGTGTTGTAAACACACAATATTTTTCATTTTAAAACACCAACTTGTACGATTTGATTTGTAATTGAACCAGCAAGTTCTACTGCATCTCTTTTATTTTTTATAATTACAGGTGACATTTGAACTTAAAGGACTCTCAACCGCCTAATTGAGCAGAGTCTTTCTGTTAATCTCTTGGTTGGACTAGTTAAGTGCCATGGTTACACTACTTTGTTAGTAAGACACTTTCCACACTACAATAGATATTTTCTATTTAGCAATTTCTTTATTACATTTTGGTAGTCCAGATAAAATTTGAAATCCAAAACCTGATTGGGATTCCAGAATGGAAGGTAAAAAGTACAACCGTGGTCTAGACAACAAATAAATATCAAGAACAAGATGACCATATTGTTTATCCTTTAATACTAGAAACTCACTACATTTTATCAGAATCAACAACATCCAAGAGATGCAAAAACAGTGGGAGTGAGAATTTGTAGCACCGAAGGATCTTTGTGTCTGGTTTAATAAAGACATTAAAGAACTCCCTTTTAAAAAAAAAATTACTGAATATGATGTTACAGAACCTGGAAATACAGAAATTTCTTCCTTCACAGTAACTGAGCTATTTGGGAAAATACGACAGTACAATTATTTTTTGACATGTTTGAATTTCGACCAAATGAAAAAAAACAATTTATTCATTTCCACACATGATTCAACATTATACTTAACCTAAAACAAATAAACAACAAGTTATGCAGTGGTCCAATCCAGTCATCAGTCGTAGCAACTTAAAGCCATCATAAATTTATCTATCAAAACATACTTAACAAACATATTTAACAATCAATATCTCAGTTATAAATCCCTTACCATCCAACAGCTCATAAATCAGAACAAAATTATTCCGGATAGCATCTTCATCGAAAGCACCACCAAAATAAGATTTAAACAGAGCAACTGCCTGCACACAAAACAGCAATCTAGCAGGACTGAGCTACTCATCGAGAACATTCCAAGTATAAGCTACATGTAGATAGTAAATAATAAATACCTCGACAACAAACTTGAATGCGCAAGCGACATTAGCGTTGCTGCTAACAACAATAACAATGTAAACATTGCTGATTCTCATGTAAAAGAAAGAGCAGCCTCCGATCTGACGCACAGGACATGTTCCTAATTCTTTTGTTTGCATAATATGCGTTCGAAATGCATCCACCATATTTCCCCTAAAAAAATTATGGCAAAAATTTGACATTAGTTTTAAGAAAATGAGAACATGTAGACTAAGAAATGATAAAAAAAATGAAATTTAATATATATATTAAAAAAAGTAATTACCCGACATCGTCGCGATAGAGGCGATTGATGAGGACATCGCCACGAAGATTTAAGAAGTAGATAGCGGATGCAGCCACCGGCATCTCCGATCCAGTGGAATCAATGATGATAAATCAATGTGAGGGTCCCAGATCTGGGAAATTTAACAAAAAAAAAGACGCTGGTGGCAGGGATTTGAATTGGGAGAGGAGGACGATGCGAGTTTGTTTAGAAATTTAAACAGCTCGGTGCGGGGTTTTACAGAGTTAGAAGTCTTTAGGCTTTAGCGACGTACTACCGCTAGTCTCTGTTTCGCACGTGCCGGCGAGTGAGTTTCATGAGAAGCCCAAAATGAAATGATTAATCGAAGTGGATATAAATAAAATAAACTCAAGATGAATTGAACCAAATGTAAAAAAGCTTAAAAGATGGACATTGATGTGATATAGAACACAACTAAGAAGTTTTCCATTTATGATGATCGACTCAGTTCGCTATATTGCTGTTGCGGGACGGCAAAATTCAGATTCGGATATGCATTTATATTTGGATTAATATTATTATTTTGATATTCGGATTTGCATCTAGGTTTGCAATAAATAATGCAAATTTATATGAGTAATATCCGTTCAAATTTTGGATGGATATTATGAATATCTAAATCTATATATTTAAAATATTTGTTTAAAAATTTATAATATTTTACTTATTTAAAAAATAAAAAGTAATAATCATCAAATACAAAATAAATCTAAAATAATAAATGTAAAATAATCTATGATACTATACAAATAAAAAATAATCTAAAATAATGTTTTTGGGTACTTAATTGTGATATAATATTCATGTATAATATGTTTTTAGCTTAGAGCTTGTGTTTTTTTTTTTTTTTATTCTACGAATCTAAAGTTTTTCAAATTCGAATTTTCTTGTCATTCTTACTATTAGGAGAAGTGTGGCTTTTAAAGTATATTTTTACTCTTTTTTTTATCTTATTGGTTAGTTTAATTAGTAAAATCTTTTATAAATTTATCTATCTAGCTATTTTCAAAAATTCTTTATCAAAACTAGCCATATAGCATAATTTCTTACCATAATAGTCACATACACCCAATATAGACCAAATTACCTTTAAAATAAACCAATCAAAATTATTTTGTAACACTCCATTCCACAAAACTCCCTCCAACAACTAAACAAACTCCACAAAACTCTTTCCATTTCACTTCTTATCTCACATGCATCAAATAACTATTTTTATCTAGCACTAAAGATAAAATCATCCGCACAGAAGAAGAAAAAAAAAAAAAAAGAGATCAAGAAGGATTTTAAGGTTAGTGTTTTAAAATTTTAGATAGCTTTAAAATAAACCATATAAGATTACAACCTTTTAATATTTTACTATTTTGTAAAAATTTTATTTTTTTAGCTATGTCAAAATCTGATTTAAAAGTTATATTTATCAAATATTATCAATTTTTATTTTGCAATTTCAATTTTTACATAGAGGTGACCAATTGGCTTATCATTGTTGAGTGCTAAAGAGTATATATTTATAAACGGTTGACACGACTCAAAAGTGTTTGATTTACTGTCAAGTATAAGGGTGTCTAGTTATAATATAACTTAGTGAGTGGAGTCAAACCATAAGGAATTTTAAATTTAGTAATCAATTATTAAACAAAAAGTAATAGAAGAAAAATAGATTATCAGTCTAAAAAGTGCTAAGGCTATGAGTTTCACTCTTAGTATTCAAATTATATTTATAATATTCTCTCATATTTATATTTTATATTTTATTTACTAATTAAATATTATGTCATTTAATTCTTAACTAACCAATTTTATGGATGAATATGGAAATTAAGTACATAATGTGCCACAACTAAATTAGAGTGTCGACATAATGTCAAAATATATTAAATTAAGATCTACAAAATTCACCTACAAGGTAATATTTGTTCATATATCCTCTAAACTATCAAATAAATAAATTTTCTAGCTTTTGTCATTCACTCATTATCCAAGATATCATCAAACTTTCTTTTGTACTCAAGAAATTAACACAATATTTATGGGGTTCATCAAAAGAAAACAATAGTTTTATTCTAGTGATTTATCAGAGATAATATCTTTATTAGACAGTATATTATCTATACAATTTAAAATATTACATCTTCAATCTATGTAATGAGTTTTAGGTCAATGACTCATAGATTAGTTGGTCTTAAGACATTAAATGTTAAAATACCCCTATGGGCTTAATTACTCAAATTTTACATAAATAAGTAAACAATATATTTACAACTCATATAGCGAGTTTGGACCAATGACTCCTAGACCAGTTGGCCTTAGGGCACTAAGTGTTAAGATATTCCTACGGACTTAATTGTTCAGGTTTCAGATATACTAAAATTAAACACATTTTTTAAAAAAGAAAAAACACACTTTATACTATCTTAGAAATTATCTCCAAAAGATCAAGAGAACAAAATATTATAAAAATTTTAACTTACAACTCACTAGCATGTGTTATAGTGTGTGTGAGAGATAAGAATGATTTAATAATATCTATTTAGATTTAATTAGTGATTATTAGATGGAGAATTCATAAATTTAAATAATTCAAAGAATAGGGAACAAAAACAACTTACTATAAATTTTAAAATTAGAAAATAATATAGGCTGGACTATTAAGATGCATCTCGAAAGCTTTACACAACAATCCTAAATAATTAAAAAAAATTATTGTTTTTAGATTTTTTTTAAAGAAAAATAAATAAACACACATACTTACAATTTACATCAACTATCCCCTACTCTCCAACTTAATCTAAACATTATTCTTAATATTTTATAATTTAAAGACATACATGCAAAAATGAGAAACAGAGAAAATAAATATAAAAAAAAAAAAAAGTAGAGAAGATCATACCTAAACTTGTTGCAGAAGCTTAGAATAGGAAACATTAAAAAAATTTGAAAGAAAAATAAATATAAGACTCTAAGACTAAGAAGATGTGTTTCTAGAACTACTCATTCCATATTCGGCTATCTTCGACTAAAAATTTATCCAAAGTTAGTCTTTACAATAAAAATTTAGTAAAAACATCACCAAAATTGACACATTTCACACTGTTAACTATTTCCTCCCCTGAGCCTAAATGAGATATTGTCCTCAATATCTTAAAGGGAAAAAAAAATAAAATTTAGAAGACATTACATAAACACTAAAAAATATTTACAAAGAGAGATTTAAATCCAGTTTGTACTTTTTATTACTGTTATTGTTATCATTTTCAGTTGACCAATCCAATGCCAAAGTCATGAGTTCTAGTTCTGGTTTGTAAGCTTGTAAAAGATCAAGTAACTAATTAGATGTAAGAGCACAAA
The DNA here is from genome assembly GCA_025617385.1 of Murraya koenigii. Lineage (NCBI taxonomy): Eukaryota > Viridiplantae > Streptophyta > Magnoliopsida > Sapindales > Rutaceae > Murraya > Murraya koenigii. The sequence goes on from CM046814.1 coordinate 14,277,623, forward strand.
TAAAGATTTTTTTAATTGTGGGATGAATAAGACAATTGTTAATTGTAAGGTTAAAAAATGTGAGAAAGCCATTATAAAAATTATTAACATTTAACAAATCGATGGGTTTCTGATGAATGTTTAAATGAGCACAAGATGCAAATATAATGAGTGCCTTTAGAGTTGCAAGATCGTCTGGCAAAATGATGAAAGCATCAGCATGATCTAACATATTGGATACTCTTTCTTATATGCCTGAGACGACTAATTTTTTTTCAGTTGCTGGGTCAGGTAGGCATCTTAGAGGTTTAAGGACTTTTGGGATGATGTCTAGCACTTGACTTCCTCTATTTAAAGTTGTTTCTGAAACAAGCTTGGATTGTTGGAAAAATATGCTCTTTAAAGCATATTTATATTTATTGTAATAAATAATATTTCGATTAATAAAATAAAAGAGGTATTTTATTCATATATCTTTTGCATTAATATTTTGAGCAAAGTCCATTTAATCATATTATATGTATTTGTCACGATCACCATGTGGATTCGCAGAAGACATAAATACAAGTTATCTTATGATTAAATAAAATAAGTTCATGATTGATAAATAAAGTTGGGCACTTTATTTAGGTATAGACTGTAATAAATTCATTGAGTGATTTGTCTTAATCATGTATGAATTTATTGATGTAGTATGTTTACATTGAGCTGGATCACATATGAGATTTAATTAACCTAGTAATAAGCTGTCGGACTTATTAAATCTCATAGGCATTGATTCTTGTAATCTTAATCTTGAGTTAGTTATGATTTCATGATTGTTGTTGTTATTTCATTTGAGTTACCAATGGGCATGACATACACATGTAGTCTAGATTATCCGGTATCTTGGTGGGAGCAATTACAAGTATTGAAATTATAGATTAACAATATAAATTTGTATGACACATCTCTTGATGGGTTTTCGATCTTGATCATAAAATTCTCTTGCAGGAGTGTCTCAACATAAATAAATATGTTGAAAATGATCATTAGAGAAACCGAGTAAGTATCAAGAAAAAGATGTAATTAAATTGATTGGATCGTTGAGATATTAATTTAAATTAACGATGTGGTACAAAGGATTGTGCGATAAAGAAATCAATGTGGCTTGGGCGAATTATATTCGAGCATATAATTATGGAGGTCGGTTCAATCTTATAGTGGAGTAGAATTGGAATTAAATAATTATATTTGTTTAATTACAAATTTAATTATTGTAGCCACTATTGTATGTTCCCAAATGATCCCGGGTTAGCTCATTTAATTGACAACACCATCATTGACCCAAAAGCAAGAAAAGCGGCATATTAGATGAAAATTATAATTATAATATTTGTTAAGGCCTAGTATGTTATATTAAAGTGTAAATGGAGGCTTGTAATGTTTTACAAGGTGGTCTCCTAGTTTGTTACACATTCCTTCCACTTTTAGGTAAGTGGAGAGATAGTTAAAAGAGGAATTCTATTTTAAATAGAAATCATAATCCTAACATACTAGGGTTTTTCATAAGATATTATAAAAGTGGCTTTATACTCTTAAATTGGAGTAAGAGGAGAACCGCAGGGATTCTAAGAAAAATAAAGAAGGCATCTAAGAGAGTCGGTTGCAATTGGAGAGTGGTGAAACAGACGCCTACACGTCCAGGTGTTGATCAAACTTGAGTCATAGCACGGAAGATTGTTTGGAGCGGATCTACAACTCTCAATTGTTCATCTTCTCAAAATATCAAGGTATGAATTTCTAGATTACTTAATTCTTATATGTTGTATGAGATCGGTCCTAAAAAGGTTTTAATTGAAATTTGAAAAACTTAGTTTATTTTCCCATCAATTGGTATCAGAGCGGGTTAGATCACGGGACCTGTGGGTTATTTTCAATTGGTATCAGAGCCATCTCATTATAATATATAAGAATTAGATAAGAAATCTATCTTGTTAATTATGCATTAGAGTGGCACAATTTATTTAGATATATATTATTTGTTAATATATGAATAAAGCATGCTTGGATTGTCTCAATTCATGGTTAGGGATTTGTTTGTATTTTATTTTGGATATGTAACAAAAGGGGTGGTTTATTATCACCATATTTCCCTTTTGATTTAATTTTATGTTTCAAAATTATTTTGTAAAGCATTATATTGGAATCAGTAAAATAAAAAAAGGATTTTTCGGAGAGCATCGCGCATGCGGAAGGCGACCGCAGCGCTGCAGACCGCACGTTAAGCGACCCGAGCACGCTCGCCTTGTACTGCTTCGCAGCGAGGCCGGCAGCGTAGCGATAGGCTCCGGGCGCCTTTCGCGCATGCTGTCATCCCGCGGCTGCGAAGCGAGCGTGGCTCGCGCGAGCGGCGAGGCTCGCAGCTGCAGCATCGGCGGCCAGCGAGCCTCGCGCAGGCGGCAGCGGCAGCGATCCTCGCGTGGCGATGCGCGAGTCTCGCGAGCGCGGCGACGGCGAGTCTTCCTCGCACGGCGAGCAGCAGCCGGATGTCCGAGCGTCGGCAGGGCGTTTATCCGGCTGACAGTGGCGAGAACTCGCCGAGAAAAGACAACCGAAAGATCTGGGTTTTGTTGATGGCGGCGAGAGAAAAGAATGCGATTAGGGTTTTGAGTGGTGAATATCACTTAAGTCCCTAAAGTCTTGCATAATTTCTGTTGGGCCAAAATTAATATACTATATGCATTTAAGTCACGAAAGCGGTTTTGGGCTTGGTAAATCCTAGTTTTAAGTCCAATAAAATTTGGGCTTAATGGATTAAAATGCATGGATATAGTTTAACAAATTAAATTTATTTTTGGTTCAAAAGTTTTATTTAAAATTTTATTTTATTTTCTTTAAAATTAAAATTTGGACCAATAATAAATTTAAAGCTCATATTAGCCAATGTCATCAACAAAGATAATCCAAGAGAAGAAGATATTGACATGAAGCCCAATGAAGATTAGGCTTAGGGTTAATATTTTATTAGGAAAACCATGAATTGAGATTATTTAAATTTTCTATATGTTGTGCTTTTGGATGTGAACATACCATGATAACATGTCATATAGAATAGGTAGTGTCACTCTATGCATAATAGTATATGTCATTCATATAACATGAATTCATGCATATTATTTGAGATTTGCAAATGCTTAATAATATAATATATCACTTAGATAATATTATAGGAAGCATGCAATTAACAATATATGTATGATTTAAAGGAAAAACCAAACTTTAAAATATTGAGTGGGAGAGGGAAAATTCAAGATAATTTTCCCACGGGCTCCATTGTTAGTTCAATAATAAAATTATATATATACCTCGACTTCATGATACGGTGATGCTCCCTACGGAGGTATATATATTAGACATTTTATTTGATGAACTTCTTTAAAGATAAAATCGAAATATTTTTCAATGCATTGATCACTCTGACGGTGGCTACATGATATGAGAAATACGTAGATTGAAACAATGGTTATACACTCAACAAAATTTGTTATTAACCTTCCCAACGAAGCTCTGTTAACAAAATTTTGGCTTTAAAAAGATAACGATAGTTATTTATCATATTACGACATGAAAGTAAATAATCTAATAGTTAATTGGATTGCGGTAAGTAGCGGCATGACTTCCCGACGGATAGCTTGCCAAAGCGATACTAGATTATCGTTATAATAAAATAAAATGCATTTATGGTTTTTGCATTTTTAGATTTTTGTTGTGAATATTATTTCCATATATTAATGCATGGATGTTTTATTTTTCGAAATGTCTTCCTTAAGCCCACTTACTATTATTACGAATCAAAACAAACTTCTTGGCGAGAATTATATAGATTGGAAAAGAAATCTATATATTGTCTGATCTACTGAAAATTATAAATATGTCTTAACCAAGCGTGCCTCGATACCACGGAGAATGCTCATATAAATGAGAAGAGGCTTTATGAGAAATGGCAAAAGGCCAATGAAATGGCTAAATGCTATATTTTAGCCTCAATTTCTAATATTCTGCAGACCAAACATCAGAATTTGGAAGCCGCTCATTGAAATAATGGATAGTCTTCAAGAGATGTTTGGGCGAGTACTCGCTCTGCGAGACAAGCAGCATTGAAGGGTATTATGAATAGTAAAATGGGGAAAGGCACAAGAGTTCGTGATCATGTCCTCAAAATGATGGACTATTTGAATTGATATGGTGCTAGAATCTCTACCAGATACATTCAAAGAGTTTAAGGTCAATTATAATATGAACAAAAGAAACATGACCTTAATGAATTGATGAGCGAACTCCGATTCTGTTGAAGAGATCTATCGTCTTGAGAAATCTACGGGAAGCATAAATATTGCTGAAAATAATTCTTTTAGGCCTAAGCCAAAAGGCAAAGGTAAAAAGAAGAAACCTGGGAAGAAGAAATTGTCTACAAAATAACATGGCAAGCCTAGAGGCAAGTGCTTTAAATGTGGACAGAAGGGTCACTGGAAAAAAGGATTGCCCAAAGATTGTAAAATCAGTATGGGTAATCTTTTTGTTATTGAGGCCTGTTTAGTTCAGAATCCAATTGACACATGGGTGTTGGATTCAGGAGCAACTAATCATATTTGTAATTCACTTTTTTGGTTTCGAGAAACCAGGAAACTAAGTGAAGGAAGCGTAAAAGCTGCGACTTGGGACGGAGACGATTCGTGTCGTGAGAAAAAGACTGGATCTGTTTTATTATCTTTCAATAATAAGACTTTAGTTTTGAATAATTGTCTTTATGTTCCAGATATTAAGAGGAATTTAATTTCAGTAGCTTGTTTGTCAAAGCAAGGGTATACTGTAAATTTTGGATCCTCAGTTTCTATTTTATTCAAAAATAGACTTATTTGTTACGGTACATTGGAAGATAATTTATATCATTTGAGTCCTATGATCCTTTCTATGCATGACACGATGAATTGAGCATACTCATTTATCTAAGAAAAGAAAGATTTCTTCCAACCGAGTGCTACCTCTAGCATTTACGCTTAGGTCGTATAAACCGAAATAGGATACGGAGAATGATCAAAGATGGGCTCTTGGGTCCATTAGAAAATGAATCATTGCCACTCTGTGAATCTCGTTTGGAAGGAAAAATGACCAAAAGGCCATTCTCGACCAAAGGAGTGCGTGCTATGAGTACCACTTGAATTGGTACATCTACGGATGTATGTGGACCGATCAATGTACAAGCTCGAGGAGGCTATAAGTACTTCATCACTTTCATCGATGACTACTCGAGATTTGGTTATGTTTATCCGATGCGTCATAAGTCCGAAGCTCTTGAGAAATTCAAAGAGTATAAAGGTTGAGACGGAAAAGCAATTAGATAAGAACATAAAGAAACTTCGATCCGATCGAGGTGGTGAATATCTCTCGGAGAATTTAAAGAGTATCCGGTTGAAAATGGGATTATATCTCGGTTGACTGCCCCAGGAACACCACAACAAAATGGGGTAGCTGAAAGAAGAAATAGAACTCTTTTGGATATGGTGAGATATATGCTTAGTTATTCGAAATTACCTATCTCTTTTGGGGACTAGCACTAGATCTGCGGTTTACCTTTTGAACTTAGTTCCATCTAAATCGGTGCACTAAAACCCCGATAGAATTATGGTCGGTCGTAAACCAAGTTTACGTCATGTCCAGTATTTGGGGATCACCGACACATGTCTTTGAAATCAAAAGCGGAACAAGATGGATTCACGCTCCGAGGTTTGCATGTTTGTGGGGTATCCCGAAGGAACAAGGGGGTTTATTTTATAGTCCTCGAGATAGGAAGGTAATTGTGAGCACACATTTTACTTCCCTCGAGGAAGACTATATGAAAAACTTCAAACCTAAGAGTAAGGTAATACTTGAAGAAGCTGTCAAGTGATCAAATTGATACTCGACTTTCAACACTGTTTGAGCGAGAATGAAGAGCAACAATCGATCAACAAAGGATTATCCACGAGCAGACATCATTTTAAAACCTCGTCGTAGTGGGAGGGTAACTAGGTTACCGAGCAAGATATATGTTATTGGGAGAAACCTATATGGAAATCTCAGATGAACATGTACAAGATCCCACTAGTTACAATGAAGCTTTAATAGATAGTGACGTTGAACATTGGAAAAGGGCTATGAATCAAGAAATGGAATCTACGTATTCCAATAATGTCTGGGAGCTTATAGAGGCACCAAATGGGGTAAAACCTATTGGATGCAAGTGGATCTACAAGAGGAAAAGAGGAGTAGATGGAAGGATAGAAACATTCAAAGCAAGATTAGTAGCCAAAGGGTTCACTCAAAATGAGGGAATTGATTATGAGGAAACATTTTCTCCGGTTGCTATGCTTAAATCCATCAGAATTCTGCTCTATTGCTGCAGTGCTAGATTATGAAATTTGGCAAATGGATGTCAAGACTGCCTTTCTTAATGGGCATCTTGATGAAGACATCTTTATGCAGCAACTAGATGGATTCATACAAAAAGGCCAAGAACACATGGTATGCAAGTTACAGAGATCCATCTATGGATTGAAGCAAGCATCCCGGTCATGGAACATCAGATTTGATCAAGCGATAAAATCGTTTGGATTCATTCAGAATATTGATGAACCGTGTGTGTATAAGAAAATTCAGGGAAAATCTGTAGCCTTCCTAATTCTTTATGTAGATGATATTCTCCTTATCGGAAACGATGTAGGAGTATTGACTACTATAAAGAGTTGGCTAGCAAAACAATTTGATATGAAAGATCTAGGAGAAGCTAGTTATATTCTTGGTATCAAGTTACTACGAGGCCAGGAAGAATAAAGCGATAACTTTATCTCAAAAGGTCTATATCGATAAAATATTAGCTAGATTTAGCATGGAAAATTCCAAGGCCGGTTTGTTACCATTCGGACATGGAATTTCATTCTCTAAAGATCAATCACCTAAAACATCCGAGGAGATAGAGAAAATGAGGCGAGTTCCCTACGTGAAGGCGTGGGAAGTCTCATGTATGCCATGCTTTGCACTAGACCGGACATATGTTTCTTTGTTGGGATGGTTAGCGAGATATCAATCTAATCACGGACTCGAACATCTGGACTGCTGTCAAGCACGTAATGAAGTATCCGAAAAGAACTAAGGATTATATGCTTATGTATTACGGTGATGAACTTACCCGATGAGGTTATCTTGATTCGACTTTATGTCGGATAAGGATTCTAGAAAGTCTACTTACGGCTATGTGTTTACATTAGGAAGTGGAGCTATTAGTTGGAGGAGTGTGAAACAATCTCGTATCGCGAACTCCACAGAAGTGCTGCAAAAGAAGCGGTATAGCTCCATAAGTTCCTTCGAGATCTTGAGGTGGTATCTGCTGCAAGTGCACCACTTAAATTATTTTGTGACAATAGTGGTGCGGTGGCTCAATCGAAAGAACCAAGGAACCACGAGAAACAAAAACACATTGAAAGAAGTATCATCTCATAAGGGATATAGTGCATAGAGGTGATGTAGAAGTTACCCAGTTACGTCACAGTGAAACTTGGCAGATCCTTTTACTAAGGCCATCCCTGGGAAACTTTTTAATTTGCACTTAGAGTCTATGGGCATGCGCGAGATGCCAAATATGCTTTGAGAGCAAGTTTGGATTGTTGGAAAAATAGGCTCTTTAAAGCATATTTATATTTATTGTAATAAATAATATTTCTGATTAATAAAATAAAAGAGGTATTTTATTCATATATCTTTTGCATTAATATTTTGAGCAAAGTCCATTTAATCATATTATATGTATTTATGCGATCACCATGTGGATTCGCAGAAGACATAAATACAAGTTATCTTATGATTAAATAAAATAAGTTCGCAGTTGATAAATAAAGTTGGGCACTTCATTTAGGTATAGACTGTAATAAATTCATTGAGTGATTTGTCTTAATCATGTATGAATTTATTGATGTAGTATGTTTACATTGAACTGGATCACATATGAGATTTAATTAACCTAGTAATAACTGTCAGACTTATTAAATATCATAGGCATTGATTTACTGTAATCTTAATCTTGAGTTAGTTATGATTTCATGATTGTTGTTGTTATTTTATTTGAGTTACCAATGGGCATGACATACACATGTAGTCTAGATTATCCGGTATCTTGGTGGGAGCAATTACAAGTATTGAAATTATAGATTAACAATATAGAATTTGTATGACACATCTCTTGATGGGTTTTCAGTACTTGATCATAAAATTCTCTTGCCAGAGTGTCTCAACATAAATAAATATGTTGAAAATGATCATTAGAGAAAACCAGTAAGTATCAAGAAAAAAGATGTAATTAAATTGATTGGACTGTTGAGATATTAATTTAAATTAACGATGTGGTACAAAGGATTGTGCAGTAAAGAAATCAATGTGGCTTGGGCGAATTATATTCGAGCATATAATTATGGAGGTCAGTTCCAATCTTATAGTGGAGTAGAATTGGAATTAAATAATTATATTTGTTTAATTACAAATTTAATTATTGTAGCCACTATTGTATGTTCCCAAATGATTCCCGGGTTAGCTCATTTAATTGACAACACCATCATCTGGACCCAAAAGCAAGAAAAAGCGGCATATTAGATGAAAATTATAATTATAATATTTGTTAAGGCCTAGTATGTTATATTAAAGTGTAAATGGAGGCTTGTAATGTTTTACAAGGTGGTCTCCTAGTTTGTTACACATTCCTTCCACTTTTAGGTAAGTGGAGAGATAGTTAAAAGAGGAATTCTATTTTAAATAGAAATCATAATCCTAACATACTAGGGTTTTTCATAAGATATTATAAAAGTGGCTTTATACTCTTAAATTGGAGTAAGAGGAGAACCGCAGGGATTCTAAGAAAAATAAAGAAGGCATCTAAGAGGAGTCAGTTGCAATTGGAGAGTGGTGAAACAGACGCCCACACGTCCAGTGTTGATCAAACTTGAGTCATAGCCTGGAAGATTGTTTGGAAGCGGATCTACAACTCTCAATTGTTCATCTTCTCAAAATATCAAGGTATGAATTTCTAGATTACTTAATTCTTATATGTTGTATGAGATCGGTCCTAAAAAGGTTTTAATTGAAATTTGAAAAACTTAGTTTATTTTCCCTTCATGGATAACCCGTGATCACTTCCTCCATATACTAGGTGTAAGTTTCTCTCTGCTATGATACAACCAAGATCTACAGCCGCCTCGAACTCTTTATACTTTCCATAGCAAAACCCAGAAAACACATAAATATTTTTGAATTTGTGCCATTGGAATAATCTTCAAAAATAATTTGTGATGGTTTAAAATAAAAGTACGTGTTTAAAGACAGACATAATGATAGACAACTGTAAATGAAGTGGTGTATTTGTCAGATAACATATGAAGCATTGGCTTATATTTTGAAAGCAAATAGATAAAGCAAATAAAAAGAAAAAGAAAACAGTAATTAAACATAAATCACATAATTAAAACTAATAATACATAAAAGAAAAGATTATTAAAAGGAAAATGATATTTACTAGTAGTTGCGACTGTGGCTCACATCTTCCTCTGGTTTTACATCCAGTAATGGCTTGAACGCCCTCTATGGGTCGATGATAGGCTTCCCATCCAATTTTCATATAAAGTGGTAAACATGGTCATTTTGAGTCATATTCTCAAGACTAAACTGTGCCCTTTCTTTTTGGAATAATGTCCAATACCTTTGAATTGAACGTTGTACATAACTGCTTCGATGCATCTCATGAGATTATAAGATATCATCTAACAAGTTTTTACTCATGTTATCTTTAAAAAATTTAATTTTACCTTCACAAGTATCAGAAACCATTCCTAAAGATTTATAACGCGGGTTCTTGCAATTATGTCTTATATAATTATGACATTTAAAGCTAAGTTGTTTAGCTCTTCTCTTTTTAGCGTATGTGTTTTTTCCATAACCAGGCATGTGTGCTTCTTCCAAAACCAAGCATGTAAGAAATAAATAGATCATAAAACTCACCTGTTAATTGGATCTTTACTTCAATTAACTAACGAACGTTAGAAGAAATGCCATGGATCTTAACAAACATAGTCATTCACAACCAGTTTTGTAAATTTTCCTGAGGACATTCTGAGGGAGAGAAGGAAAATAGTTATGCAATTTTTGTATTTCTTCCATGTTTAGTTTTTGGGGGTTCAGTTATTATGGGAAATTGAAAATGCCGACTTAAGAAGTCACGGAGTACCGTTATCTGCCATTTATCCAGAAAAGTAAATTAAACACACCAAAAAAACAAATCAACTCTAAAAAATCAAATCCAACGTGAAAACAAATAAAATACACTGAAAAGGAAAAAATAAAATAAAATAAAATTGAAACTTACATTTGTCCTCTTATTGCATTAACTTTAAGTTCTAACTTAATGTTATAAATATCATCCTCTATTTCTCAAATTTATCTTTCTAGGTCTTCAACATATGATACAAACTCTGGTGGTCGTTAATCCCAGATTGGATATGATTTACAACATTGTATCAAACCTATTAAGTGAAATTTTACACATAAAATAGTTTTAAGATGTTTTAAGAGGATCTTTCTAATTGATGTATACATGACATATAATAAGAGAAAACACAATTGTCAAACAAGCACACTTAAGTAAAAAATAACATATACTCAATAAATATATTGTGTGAAACTAAAAATAATCAACCAATCAAATTATATTATATATATATATATTTGGTGGGTCACTCAAGTTGATTTCGGTGTCTTTTTCATATGGTTGGATTCCAGATATAGTTTTAATCTCTGACCATTAGCTTTAAATGTGACACCATTTTTTGAATTCTCGATTTATATGACCCCGAATGAATATATATATTTTACAACAAATGGGCCACTCCACCTTGACTTTAATTTTCCTAGAAACAAATGAAGATGAGAATTATAAAGCAAAACTTTTTGATCAATTTCAAATATTTTTTAAAAAAAAGTTTTATCATGAATAACTTTAGTTCTTGCTTTAACAATTCTTGAATTTTCATACACATCATTTCTCAATTCTTCAAGTTCATTCAATTATAATTTACATACATTACCAGTATCATCAAGATTTTAATTAAAAACTTTAACAACCCAAAATAATTTATGCTCAAGCTCAACTGGTAAGTGGCAAGGCTAACCATAAACTAACCAATAAGGTGACATTCCCAAAGAAGTTTTAAATACAGTGTGGTAAGCTCAAAGTGCATCCATCTGTCAAAGAAACCAATCTTTGCGACTTGGTTTAACTATTTTTTTCTAAAGTATGTTTAATTTCCCCATTTGCTAATTAAATTTAACCACTTGTTTAAGGGTGATAAGGAGTAGCAATTTTATATGAAACTCTATATTTCTACTTAAATGATTTATTACAAAAATATTTACCTACATCACTAATAATAGCTTGAGGGATTTTAAATATACTCAAAAGGTTTTCTTTTAAAAAATGAATCACAGTTTTGTGATCGTTGTACTGACAAGAAATTGCTTCAATCTATTTTGAAACATAATCAACAGCAATCAAAATATATACAAATCCAAATGATGATGGAAAGGGGCCTATGAAATCAATTCCCCAACAATTAAATATTTCAATGACAAGAATGATATTTAGAGGCATTATGTTTCGCTTTGAGATGGACCCTAACATTTGACAATTCTCGGATATTTTACAAAATGTATGTGAATCTTTAAATAATGTAGGCCAATAAAATCCACATTGCAATATTTTTGCAGCTGTTTTCTTTGAAGAGAAATGGTCACCACAAGCTTAAGACTGACAAAATTGAATGACATTCTTACCTCATTATTCGGTATGCATCTCTGAAAAACTTGATCAGAACAATACTTGAATAAGTATGGAACATTCCAGTAAAAGCTTTTTACCTCTATTAAGAATTGCTTCTTATCCTAAGAGTTCAAATCAGATGACATTTCACCTATTGCAAGATAATTAACAATGTTAGCATACCAAGGCATATTGTATATAGAAAACAAGAATTCATTAGGGAAAGAATCATTGATGGGTGTTAATCAATTGACGACTCATTTGTAAGTTTTGACAGGTAGTCTGCAATAATATTTTTAGCACTCTTTTTATCTTCAATTGTCAAGTTAAATTCTTAGAGTAGCAAAATCCATCGTATTAATCTTAGCTTTACATCTTATTTAGACATTAAATATCTAACAGTAGCATGATCAGAAAAAACAATAGTAGATGATCCAGTTAAATACAATCAAAATTTATCTAATACAAATATTATAGCAATAGTTGTAGTGTAATTCATTTGAAAACTATTTAAAGTTCTACTTGCGTAATAAATGACAAATGGCTTACCTTCCTTTCTTTGACTCAAAACAGCTGCAACAGCATAATCACTAGCATCACAGATTAGTTCAAAAGGTAAAGTCCAATAAGGGGGTTGTATTATAGGGGCTGCCATTAAAAGATTGATTATTTTTTTTCAAAAGCTTTTTGACAATCTTCGATCCATTCAAATGGTGTGTCGCTAATCAAGAGGTTACAAAGTAGTATGGATGTAGCACTAAAGTCTATTATAAACCTTCTATAAAAAACCTACATGTCCTAAAAAGGATCGAACCTCCCTAATTGTCTTTGGTGAAGGTAATTTTAAGATGACTTCAACTTTGACTTTATTAACTTCAATTCCATTATAAGAAATGACATGTCCTAAAACAATTCCAGAAACAGTCATGAAATGACATTTTTCTTTATTTAAAACAAGTCTTTTTCAAAATATTTTCTAAATTATTAAGACAATTATCAAAAGAATTTCCAAACGCAGTTAAATCATCCATAAAAACTCCAAGCAATTTTCAACCATATCACTAAAAATGCTTAATATGCATATTTGTAATGTTGCAAGAGTATTACAAAGTCCAAAAAGCATTTTTCTAAATGTAAATGCTCCAAATGGGCATGTGAATGTAATATTTTCTTGGTCTTCTAAGGCTATAGGAATTTGATAATAACTTGAGTAGCCATCAAGAAAGCAATAGTAGGGGTGTCCTGCTATTTTTTTGAGAATTTGGTCTAGAAATAGAAGGGGAAAATGGTCTTTTCTAATGGCATCATTTAATTTTCTATAATCAATGCACATGCGCTAGCTAGATGGGACGTGTGTTGGGATTAGTTCATCTTTTTTATTTTTTACAGCAGTTACTCTAGATTTCTTTGGTATTACTTGTGTTGGACTTATTTATTTACTATTAGAAATATGATATATAATTCATACATCTAGTAGTTTAAAGACCTCATTTTTTACCACTTCTTTTATGTGAGGATTTAATCTTCTGTATGGCTGACGGGTTGTTCTGGCACTTTCCTCTAAGTGTATTATGTATGTGTAAATTATGTCTTTTAAGGTCTAACCAATTGTAGTCTTATGCCTTTTTAGAACAGTGATTAACTTACCTTCTTGGTCGCTTGTGAGTTGAGAAGAAATTACTACTAGATAAGTTTACTGATCTCTAATAAACGCATACTTTAATTTTTCTAGTAAAGGCTTCAGTTCAAGCTTAGATGCTGCCTTTTCTTTTATCTTTTCAACTTATCTCATGTCTTCAAGCTTCAATTGACTGTTATCATCTTCGGGTACTTGTATAAAATCAAGTATAGAACATATATTAGAGTATCACATTCAAATTCTTTACTTGATTCAAATGAATTAGTAAAACAAATTTCTATAGAATTTATAAATTTCTCATCCTAAATGTGTTTTTCAATGGTTGGTTCAATGAGTTCAATATCCTCAATTTCATTTTCTTCATCTTCTTTATCATGAGGTTGTTTACACATGTTGAATATATTGAGTTCCAACTTCATATTGCCAAAGCATTAGCAGTAGCTAAAAATGATCGACCTAATATTACAAGAATTTTCTTATATTTATCAGCAATTAGTTAAGTTTCTAAGACAATAAATCTATATGATATGTGAATTTATCAACTTGAACCAATACATCTTCAATTATCCCTTTTGATACCTTAATTGACCTATCAGCAAGTAAAAGAGTAGTCGATATAGGTTTTAACTCACTAAGATTGAGTTATTGGTACACAAAATATAGAAGTCAATTAACGCTAGCTTCAAGATCAAGTAAAGCATATTCAATTTTATAGTTCGCATTAATGCAAGAAATAGTTGGACAACCAGGATCTTTGTATCTCAAAGCATTATTAGTTGAGAGAATGGACTTTACCTATTCTTTGAGAAAGGCTTTCTTTTATACCTTATATTTTCTTTTTACAGTATACAAATCTTTTAAAAATTTAGCATAATATGGTACCTGTTTAATGACATATAATAAAGGAATGTTAACTTTCACCTGCTTAAAGACTTCATAAATCTCTGGGTTGTGGTTTAATTTCTTTAATTTGATCAATGTTTGAGGGAATGAGGTAACAGGAGGAGAGTTGGTTATTTCTTCGTGGACTATTGGTTCATTGGGCACTACTTTAATATCTGAAATTGAATTCTTACCAATTTTACGATGATCAAGAATGTATTTTTCAATAATTTTACTGCCACGGAGAGTTACAACCGATTTGACTTGGCTCATGTTTTGGTTTCTAGTACTACCCATTTGAGGATGTTGTTGACTTTTAGAGTTTGGTTTAAGTTGAGAAGGAAACTTACTTTTTTTATGAATGGTAAGTGTTGATGTAAGTTTTGAATGGTTTATGTCAAGTTGGTTAAGTTTTGCATAGTTTGGTTATTAATTTACTCTTGTTTTTCAATGAATGAATGCAATGTGTCTTCAAAAGTTTTTATGGGTGGTGGAACATATGGTGTGTAACTCTAAGGATTTTGAAAATTCTAGCGTGGTAGAGGTAGTTATAAAGATTGTGCATGATTATCATTCCTCCAACTGAAATCTGGATAGTTTCTCTAATTAGAGTTGTATGTTTGTGAATATTAATTAGGATTCGGCCTTTTGAAATTATTAATGTCATTTGCTTGTTCATGTAAACTTTCTTTCAGAGCTGACAAAGTTGAACAGTCCTACTTAAAATGATCGTGGAACTATAAATATAATATGAAGCATCTTGAACATATTTAACATAATCATTCTTTTTCAACTCTAATGCTTTGACCTTTCTAACTAAAGATGCAAATTTTGCTTGAAGGTCATGGTCTTCCCTAACTAAGGTTGCACATGCCTCCACCAGTTTGTAATGACTGGAGTTTACTTGACGGCTCATAAGAACTAAGAGTATCCCACTGTTGTGTATTTTCAACTAATTGATCAAGATAATCTAATGCATCATTATAACTTTTATCTTTAAACTCACCATTACATATTAGTTCAACTATTTGTCTATTTTGGGATGTTAGTCCCTCGTAGAAATATGATACTAACCTCCATACTTTAAAACCATGGTGTGGATAGATGTTAAGTAATTCTTTTTATCTATCTCAATATTGGTAAAAAGTTTCTCCTAGTTTTTGAGTAAAAGTTGTGATTTATCTTTTAAAAGAATTTGTTCTGTGAGGTGGAATTTTTTTTAAAAAAATAATTGTTCTTTCATGTTATTCCATGTTCTTATTTATTGGGATATGAGATTTTGTAGCCAAGTTTTAGCTTTATATTCTAGTGAAAAAGGAAAAAAATTTAATCTAATTATGATCATATTACAATTTTGGTCTGTGTATGTATTACAAACTTCCTCAAAATATCTTGAATGCAAGTATGGATTTTCGAATTTTAAATCATGAAATGTTGGTAAAGTTGGATAATGCCTAGTTTAAAGTTGAATTGAAATACTGCATGAGGAAATACTATACACGAAGGTGCTTCAGTTCTTGTTGGATTCAAGTAATCTCTAAAAGTTCATAGTTAATTTTGATTGGTTCATCTTGCTGAGAATAATTGTCTCCTTAATCAATTTGTGGATTAAACTAGTTCAAAATATTTTCACTATAGATTTCTTCTATAATTGGTAGTGGTGATTGATATATTTATATTAACCTACCACTTGAAGTTTGAGACCTACGTCTCATGCAATGATGATGATATGTGCGTGTGAAATTATTTAATACACAAGCAAATGAAGAAGAAAGAGAAAAATAAATAAAAATTACAATTAAGAAAAATAAAAATAAAAACGAACTAAAAATTAAATAAACAAGTAATGTAAATGTACAAGAAGAAAAAATAAAAATAAAAAAACTGAAAATTAAATGTGCAGCAATTACAAATGTTCAAAAGATAAAAATTAAATTAAATAAACAGAAAATTAAAATAACTCAGTAGGCAATCAAATCAGCCTTATAAAACAATAAAACAGAAAAATAAATGCAGAATAAAAATTATACAATTTAATATACAAGAAAATTAAATAACTGAAAATTAAATAACGAAAATTAAATAACAATAAAGGCGG
Source organism: Murraya koenigii (assembly GCA_025617385.1). Classification (NCBI taxonomy): domain Eukaryota; kingdom Viridiplantae; phylum Streptophyta; class Magnoliopsida; order Sapindales; family Rutaceae; genus Murraya; species Murraya koenigii. The sequence goes on from CM046814.1 coordinate 14,294,093, forward strand.
TTGAATCAGCCATATAAATAAATGCATAAATTAAATTACAAAAATTTAAAAGTGTAAGTCCAAGTCTATATCCATTTAGTCCAAATATCTAAACTGAGTTCAAAAGTACAAGTAATGTCAAGTTATAAGTCGATAAATATAAGTCCAATTCAATTCAATGTTTGATTTTTAAGATTTTTAAGTTTAAATAAAATTTTTATAAGTTTTATGGTTTTTTTTTGTAATTAAAGTAGAAAAAAGGGGGCTAATTAAAAATTTATATGGAAACAAAATAAATGATGACGAGAGCTTTGAAATTGCATAAAATGACAAAATAAGAATAACACAAAAATATAGTAATAATAAAATGATACTAAATTTTGACAGAACTCAAAAGTGTTTGATTTGCTCGTAAATATAAGAGTGTCTAGTTATAATATAACTTGATGAGTTCGAATTTGATCCATAAGGAATTTTAAATTTAGTAATTAACTATAACATAAAAATTAATAAAAGAAAAATATATTATCAGTCTAAAAAGTGCTAAGTATACGAATTTCACTCTTAGTATTCAAATTATGTTCATAATATTATCTTATATTTATATTTTATATTTTATTTACTAATTAGATATTATATCATTTAATTCTTAACTAACCAATTTTATAGATAAATATGATAATTAAGTACATGATGTGTCACAACTAAATTAGAGTATCGACATAATATCAAAATATTATATAAATCCAATGACATTTTAAGTTTTTATGCTAATATGACATAAAAATATTCAGTAAATAAAAATACAAAATAATAAATATATATTAAATAAAATAAACTTTGAACTTACTTGAAAGAGATATTAATTCTATAATTTAAATTATTGAACTTCACCCTTTACCATAACTTAGTAAATTAGTCACTCATATTAAAAAAAAAAAAACACTCATTTTATTTATTGAATTTTGAAATATATTATAAAAAAATTTTAAAAACTTAAAGCAAAAGAAAAATAGAAGAAGAAAAATTGAAAGAAAACTTCTATTCAGTTTTACCCTTATTTTCCTCTCTTTTCTCTTCCTTTCCTTTCTTCCCTTCCTCTCTTCTGCTTCTCTTCTTCCTCTGCTTCTATTTTTATAGTAAAATTTGATAATAACTATTAATTATTTTATTATTATTATAATATTATATTATTATATTATATGTTATATTATATAAATTTAAAGAGTATATGTCACTGAATCTTTATCTCTCTTTCTTTTTTAAATATAATATATTTTGTTTATTTATTAATTATTATAAAGCAGCTGTCTTTCTTTTATCTTTTATTTTCTATTCTGATTTCTCTTCATTCTCAAAATATACATACAATAACAAAATATAATAATTGAGATAAAAATTAACATAATAAAATATTATTTATATAAAATTACTTATGGGGAGCATTAAAATAAAATATGAGTTATGTGCATATTAATTAACACTTTAAGTGAGAAAATAATAATTTAAACTTTATAAAATATATACTTTTTAGTACTAATCACAGATAAAACTATCATTTTATACTACAAGTCTCATTAACATCTCTACTTTTATGTATTTTAAGTCGCTTAAATTTTGATTGTATGTGTTTGTGTGTATTTTTTTTTTGTAATTTGATTATTTTATATATTTCAATGGTATTTTGTTATTTTTAATAAATGATAAATCAAACAACAAAACGGATAGTATTTTTGAACTCAAAATAACTGAAAACCTTAGGAAGAACATAAAGGACAAAATCATAATTTTAAATTTTAATGGATCCCACTAAGTGGTATTGACCATTAACGTAGCGTTGACCATTGACATGTCGTTAACCATTGACATGGCATTGACTAATAATGTGGCATTAGCTGATGACGTGGTAGAATGCTATTGGATTGCATATTAGTGAACTGAAAAACACGCGTACTGTATATGCATATACACGGAATAATAGCCTTGGTGATGTGTTTCATCCAATCTGAAAGTGCCACATGTTGCAATCCTATGCGCCGAATTATTTTTATCCGATGGCTGTGATTTATCTGTTGTATCTATAAATAGGTACTACCTCACCTCCCCTAAAAATTTGATACTCTTGAATCCATTCCAAAGGTCCATTTCCTGTAATTCATTCTCTATCTTGTATTTTCTATATATTTTAATAAAATTATCATTTTGCCCTTAGTTATAAAATGAGTAGCTAATTTAATATCAAGTTTGGGTTGAAGGTAAAGCATCAACATAATCCATAAGCTAATTTGGTAAGTTTATTTTCATTTTCTCTAATTTCTTTAAACTGTTTTGACTTAATGTTAACAGATAATAATAATCTTGTCTGGATTTTACATTGCTATACCAGTTCTTTAGTACAAGGTTATTACTATTTAGTACGGTGAACACTTTGCACTAAATTTATTAGAGAAAAACTTCTCTTTAATTTATGTGGTTCGTCTTGCTTGTTCATTTTCATACTATATGTCAATTTTTTAAATATGAGAATTTTTCAAATAAAGAAGTTAAGCTTATATTGTTTTCATTTTCTTTAAAAGATAGAGCTTGTTCATGGTTTAATATATTGTCTGCTAATAGTATTACATCATTGGAATAAATAGTTACTAAATTTTTAAAATAAGTACTTCCTAGTGTATAAAACTAATTTTATTCACAAATAAATATTAGAGTTTACCCAGAGAGAAGAGGAGTAATTTTTCGAAGCATGAGAGTGATTCAATGGGCTACTCTTAAAGTGTTCACATCATGGGTACGAGAAATGACACCAATATCAATACTTTTTAAAGGGATTATTACCACATGTGGAAAAATGACTAATGGTGACAAGTAAAGAAGAACTGATGTCTAAAAGTGCATCGGAGATTTGGGATTTCTTCCAGCAACAAGTAAATAATTTCCAGTAGTAAAGCTAATTACTCAAGGATATTATAAGAATTAAATGAGTAAATGAGGTTCACCTTGGCAAATCAAAATTAGAAATTAAGGAGGTCAAAGAAATAATTGAAGATTTGTCCCACTAAATAGTATCATTAACGATTGCCAAATCAACATAGCGACATGCCTACACTCAACTTCACCATGACTCATACCTAGATTGAGTCAATGCCATAAGTATAATGAAAAAGCCATTAAACTATAACTTTTACTCCAACACTTATAATCCTGGATGGAGAGACCATTCCAAATTTTCATGGTCTCAAGAATTCCAACAAAATGGACCAACAACTTCAGCTCCACCAATACAACCAATTCCTTAGTTCCTCAAGCCTCTCAGCCACCATTCAGATCATACAATCAAAGGTAGAACTAGTTTTAACCCAGACCACGGGAGAAAACATTCTAAAATTTCATGAATCTTGCTCACTTTACAATAGAGCAACAAAACCATACCATCGATGGACTGCAGAATGAAATGAGAGCAAACTTTAATTCACAAACCCAATCAATTTCAAACCTCGAAAAGATGGTAGGTCAACTTACCTCTTCAGTTCAAACATTGGTGATAATTATTGAGAAAGGCAAATTCTAAAGCCAACTAGTGTTTAATCTTAAATGAGTGCATGAAGTATGTATCAGTTCACCTTAGCAGCACAAAAAGGTCAAGGCTGTGATGACCTTATGAAAAGGCAAAAAAATTGACAATAAATTAGAGATATCAGTGACAAAAGCAACTCAAGTTATGCCTATAGATTTTGAGGATTCATCATCAAAGGAGAAAAAAAAAAAGTAACCCATGAGAATACATCCCCAAAGCTCCATTCCCTTAGAGGTTAGTTAAAGCAAAGAAGGGAAATTCCACACATAAGATTATGGAGATCTTTAAACAGGTAAGTATTAACATCCCCTTGTTTAATGCTATAAAACAAGTGTCCTCTTATGCCAAGTTTTTTAAAGACTCTTGCACTAAAAAGAGAAGCAGTCATGTTTAAAAGAAGGTCTTCTAACAGAAGATATTAGCGTTATACTTCAACACAAAATTCCTCTAAAATTTAAAGACCCAAGCTTATCAATTATCTCATATAGCATTGGTAACCACATATTTCAGAATGCTTTATTAGACTTAAGAGTTAGTGTAATTTTTTGCCTTACTCAGTATTTGTGAAACTTAGATTATAATAATTATACCCAACTCCAGTTGTGTTATAACTCGCAGATTAATCCATAAAAATACCTCATAGTGTTGTAAAGAACGTGCTTATCCAAGTAGACAAGTTTTATTTTTCTGTTGATTTTATTGGCAACTTCTGATGCTCACATTCAATGCAGGACAAAAAATATACAGTTTTTCTTTGGAAGCATGATTATGAAGTTGAATATATTTAATATTACCAAACAACCTCACAATGCAAATGATAGAATTATTGATATGGATTTAATAGAAGAATTTGTTGTTGATATCATTACCTATCATTCAGGCCCTAAATTGGAACTTACCTTTTGAGCTCATATGTGATGCATCTAATTATGCAGTAGGTGCAGCATTAAGACAAAGAGTTGATAGAATTTCCATGTCATTTACTACGCTAGTATGACATTGAATGTTGCACAATTGAACTGCTTAACCACTAAAAAAGAAATGCAAGCAGTAATATTTGCATTAGAGAAATTTCAATCTTATCTAATTGGATATAAAATAATTATGTTTACAGATCATGCTGTTCTTAAATATCTTCTTACAAAAAAAATATAAAAGTTAAACTAATTCATTGGGTGTTACTTTACAGGAATTTGACTTTAGTTCAAATATAAGAAAGACATAAAAAATGTAGTGGCAGTTCATCTCTCTCACCTCATTTTGACATAATTACAAAACTATTACCATTGTGTTAATCACTACCATAGTATATTAATATAGTTAATTATCTTGTTACAAGTTAATTTCTAGAGCATTGGACTAAGCAGGATAAAGACAATTTTTTTTTTTGCAAAAATAAAGAATTTCTTTTGGGATGATCTTTATCTATTTAAGTATTGTACAGATCAAATTGTCAGACGATGTGTCCTAGAAAGTAAATTTTAAAACATCTTTTCATTCTACCATGAACAAGCTTGTGGAGGACATTTTAGTGCAAATAAAACAGCTACTAAAGTTTTACAATGTAGTTTCTATTGGCCAATTTTTTTCCGAGAAGCTTATATTTTTTGTTCTTCATGTGACAAATGTCAGCATATAAGAAGCATTATATGAAGGAATATGATGCCATTAAATCTTATTCTAGTAGTCGAAATTTTTTATGTGTGGGGTATCGATTATATGTTCCTCACTCGTTTGATTATCGGTACATATTAGTTAGTGTCGATTATGTATTTAAGTGGGTAGAAGCTATTTCATGCAAAACCAATGATCATAAGGTGGTGATTTGGTTTTTGAAAAACAACATTATTTCATGTTTTGGATTCTCTCGAGCAATAATCAGTGTTGGTACTGCGCACTTCTATAGCAAATCATTTAAAGCTCTTTTGGTAAATTATTCTATCACTTACAAAGTGGCTACCCCATATCATTTGCAAACCAGTGGCGAAGTTGAGATTCAATAGGAAAATAATTCACATATTAGAAAAGACAGTGAGATCAGACAGAAAAAATTGGTCATTGAGACTCGATGATGTATTATGGGCATACTGAACAGCCTTCAAGGCCCTGATTGGGATATCACCTTATAGGCTAGTATATGGGCAAGCTTGTCATCTACTCATAGAACTTGAGCATCATGTATATTAAGCTATCAAGAAATTCAACTTTGACATGCAACAAGTTAGCTTAGAAAGAATATTACAGCTAGCAGAACTTGATAAAATTCACAATAATGCGTATGAAAATTCCAAGATTTACAAGCAACGAATGAAAATCTTTCATGACAAGCAAATTACGAGAAAATCTTCTACTCCAAGTCAAAAAGTATTTTTATTCAATTCTCGCTTACATCTATTCCTAGGTAAATTACGCTTTTAATGGTTTGGCTGTTTTATTGTTCGCACTATTTTTCCATATGTAATAATTAAGATTAAAGATCTAAAGAGTGGTGTCACTTTCAAAGTTAATGGTCAAAGATTAAAGCCATATTTAGATTATCAACCATATAAAGAGGACGCCGAAATTGATTTGAGTGACCTAACAAATTTGAGCTAAGACTTTTCCATTTGTTTTCGGTGATTTAACTTTTGTCATTTCGTTTTACTATTCTTTTGCTAATCAAAATTATTTGTTTTCTACTAAAGTGTGTTTGTTTACTAGTTATATTTTCTCTCATTACTTGTACTATACATCATGAGTACCTCAATCAAATAGATCATCTTTGACCACCTTGCACGACTTCTATATGTGAAGCATCATCTAAGTGGCTTGCTCTAAATTTGTAAATCACATTTTGTTTGGGATCTACGACCACCAGTATCAGTATCCCACTTTGAAGACCGACAAAGCCAACTCAAGAAAATTGAAGGTAGTATCGATGAAATCCAATTGAAACTTGAGGTAAATTCCATAAGAGGACAATTATGAGTAAGTATTTGATTACACTTTTTTTTTTATATTGTGTATTTTTATTTTTATTTTTATTTTTTGCTTTCACATGTTATTTGATTTTTTGGATTTGCTTTTCTTTAAGTGTGCTTTAATTTATTACCCTGGTTAAGCGGTCGCTAATGATACTCCGTGACAATCAAAGTCGGTTACTTCAATTTCCCATAAGAACTGATATTCTCAAGCAAAGGCATTGATGAAAACGTACTTTTAGCAAAGCTTCACAAACAATTTCCTTTACTCCCTCAGAATGCTCTCCTTATAATCTATAAAGTTCAGTTCAAATGCATGTGATTACTTATAAGGAATAACATCCTCGTTGACATTCGTTGGTTAATTGAATCCAAAGTACGATTGGTAGGTGAGTTACTTCTTAAATTTATTGCATACATGCCTGGTTGCAGTAAAGGAAACTATTCAAGAAAACGAAGAGCTCAATGGTTTCCAGTTGCTTGTCATAAGTATACCAAAATAAAATATAATAAAAATCCATGAACTTTAGGAATAGTGTCTGACAACAGGGAAGATAAGATTCAGTTCATTAGGGATGGTATAAATAAAGAGTTAGTGGATGTTATCCTTTTATCTCTTGAGACACATCCCAATAGATAAGTGTATAGAACAACCCCCCAGTTATGTTTGTCAATTTATAAAAGAACTGGATGAGAAGCCTATCCTCGAATTATAGAAGGCTTTCAAGTCGTTTTTAGACGTAAAACTAGAGGAAGATGTGAGGTATAATCACAACATTAATAGATATCCTTTTCATTTACTATTCTTTTATCATTCGTGTTATTATATTTTCTTGCTATGTTGTTATTTTTTTCCTATTGTTCACTGTTTACTTTTAACTTTTGAGCCATAAAATTCACGCCTTATTTGACAAACTCACCACTTCATTTATAATTGTGTATCATTAGGTTTGTTATCAAGATCGTTGAATACAAGCTTATTTTCTTAAACATTCACAAATTATTTTTTTAGAATTGTCTCAATGGCAATAACTTCGAGTAGATAATTTAAGACCATTTGTATGGTTTATGAGTTTGACTATGGAAAGTACATGGAGTTCATTGAGGCAGTCATATATCTTGGTCGAGTCGTAGCAGAGATAAAAATACACCTAGTATTTGGAGGAGGTGATTGAGGGTTATTAAAACTTATTATAGAAGCTGATTACAATAGAGAAAACCAAGTGTTAGGCATCATTCCAAAAGTCTTAAAATCTCTTGTAAGCATGTTCGGCTCATTAATTGGAGATGAGTTAGTTGTCTCAACCATGTAAGAAAGACTATCTGAAATGCTACAACATGCCGAAATTTTCATTTTCTTGCCAGGAGATATTGCAACTTTAAGCACTGTTTACATTTGCATCTTGGGCTAATCTAAACATTCATCAAATTAGTTTGTTACATGTTAATAATTTTTATAATGGCTTAATTACATTTTTTAACCATGCAATAAAGAATCATTTCATTCATTTCACAGTAAAAAAAAAAATTATTTGTGCTCTTACTGCTAATAAATTACTTGATCTTTTATAAGTTTATAGACCAGAGTTAGATCCTAGGACCTGTCCATTGGATTGGTCAATTGATGATGATAGCAGTAGTAGTAAGAAGTAAAAACTAGATCTTACTCTCCATCTATAAACATATTCTTTTTTCTATGTTGCAGCACCCATGTGATCTCACTCCCCATCTATTTTTTTCTTTAAAACATTGAAGACATTGTCTCATTCTAGTTGGGGGGAGAGTATAGTTGATAATTGTGGATTATCTCAATACTGGTGAAGCTTTTACTATTTTTGTTGTAGCGACTAGCATTGGCTAAATTTTTGAATCGAAGATGATTGGATATGGAGTGCATTGACTTTAGAAAGGCATCTTCTTAGTTTTAGACAAAAAAAAAAAAGTTGCTTTTCTCATTTTTTTATTATCTTATTTTTAAGTTTTTACAGTCAGTTCAAGTGTGATCCTTCCAATTTCTTCTTTTATTATTTAGTTTTTCTACATCATTTTCTCCTTTCTAGATACATATTTTTCATGTTTAAAATAAGTTTGGGGGTAAAATATTATTAAAAAAATATTTTATGTAATCTTTAGTACTTGTATTATCTTTGGCCTTAAGTTATGTTACACCATGTTTACTACTCTGCATCCTGTTGTTGGTGATAAATATAAATTGAGTGATTTGATGAGTGAAATTGATTGAGTTGCTTGAAGAAATGCATATGTCATAATAAATTGTAAATAAGCTTTTAAGCCTATAATTTTTCTTGGAGAGTAAATTTTTTTGCCCATTCTTAATACAGTTTAGTAGTCAATTTTTTTCATACATGATCTCGATATTATACACACACACACACACAGACACACACACATTTAAAAGTACATTGAACTATACACACACACACACACATTTAAAAGTCCATCGAGCTAGTAGATATGGAAGATTATTTAAAGCCCAAGAAGATAATGGAAAAAAACCATCTTTAACACATTTGAGCCATTTCCAGCCATCCCTTTTATGAATTATCCATATTTAACCCTTTTTAGCTTATTAAAAAAAAATTCTTTGTTAACATGTCATCCTTTTCCATTCTAATTTGGAGTATGACAATATGTTTTATATGTTCTATCATCTATTCATGTTTGAGAAAAATTTAGATGATTATTTTATTCATAAAAGTAGTGCTTATATGAAAAAAGAAAGAAAAAAAGAAAAAAAATAATGATGTAAAAATAAATAAATAAACAAATAAGTAAAATGCGCTTTTCAATTTTTGAAAGATCTCTATTTTTTTTTTCAAGTAATATTTTATTTTTCCCATTATCTTTTATTTGTTAGCCATAACCCTAACCTACGTTATGTCCTAATAAAAGCTCTTCTTAATTTTAAGGAATTATCTTCTGAAATAGAAACTAGTGATATGGGCTAAAAGATGTAGTGATGCATAAAAATGAATAAATTAGTTTAACTAGCATTTTATTTCACTTCAGATCATATTATTTTCTAAGTTGTTGCCATTATTCCTTGTGAGAATGTGTGATATTGTCTTCCATTAATTTTTCTCAATTTATCATTTTCGGAGTGACTGTTTTCATTGGGTGTGTTTTCTTTTGAGAGTGTCACTCTAACTTGTAAAATTTTAGGGTTTGACATATCACTCTTAAAAGAAACTCGAATAATGTAGCTTTTATAATCATCGATTTGCATACATTTACTTAGCTAACTCATGTAGATGGTTAATGAAGGAATGATTTTTTTTTTTAGGTAGAAGATAATGCTTATACTCTTATTTGATTCCTGTCATTATTTTAACTGAAAAAGTAAGCAAAATTACCTTAAAAGAATCATTGCGTGTTTAAATTTTGTTATCAATTAATTTGCTAGAGACTAGCAATAAACTAGTTAGGGATTGTGTTAAGTGTTAGAAAGTGCGTATTTATAAGGGGTAAAATTGTTATTTTACACTCCAAGTCTCATTAACATCTCAACTTTTATATATTTTAAGTCACTTTAACTTTGATTATATGTGTTTGTGTGTATTTTGTCATAATTTGAGTATTTTATATATTTCGGAGGTATTTTAGTCATTTTATGATAAATGAGAAATCAGACAGTAAAAAGGACATTATTTTTTAACTCAGAATAACTGAAAACCTTAAGTAGGATATAAAGGGTAAAATTATAATTTTAAGATTTTGGTGGGCTCACTTATGTGTCGTTGACCATTAACATAACATTGACTGATAATGTGGCATTGGCTGATGATGTGGTAAAATACTATTGGACCATAAAATGAGCTTATAATACATGCAATATACCATTGATAGATAATAATAATCTTGCTTAGATTTCTGCACTAGTAAACTGGTTCTCTAGTGCAAGGTTATTACTATTTGATACGTTGAACTCTTTATACTAGATTTATTAGAAAAAAACTTTCCTATAATTTATGTGGTTAATCTTGGCTCGGTGTTAATATAAAATTAATCTATGTTAATTAATAGACAGTCTTGCCATCTTGTCAATGGTTGGATTATTAATAACTGGTATAACGTGTTCTTAATACCACATTTAACATAAGATTATTTTCCTAGTACAATAAGCACTCGATACCATATTTATTAAAGTTAGGTTTATGAAGAGTGGAAATACCCCTTATAATTAATTGGAATTAAAAGAAATATTAAGCACATGATAAAATGTTAAATGTAAATCCTAAAACTCAAGTACTTCATAGTATTGTTTAATTTCCAATTTATTCATGCCGTTTTAATTTAAATTTTAGGATAAAATATATTAAAATATTCACCACAAGCATAGTAAAAAAAACAACTCTACACAATTTAAATCCACCTCCTCGTGGGATCGACACTCGTCATCATTAATCTATATCGTAATAGTTTCGTGAGCTTGCGAGTTTAATAAAATTTGCACAACAATCATGTCTAGTCATAATTGTGTCATATCATATTTTAGATATCATATATTTAATAATAACATTAAAATCATTGAAAGTGAATACAACCTATCTAATAAAAGGGTCAATACAACATGATTAATAAATGAATCAATTTTGTATTTGACTTTATTACCCGATTAACAAGATAATATGATTGCCAGGATATGACGCGATTACTAGGGTTAGCAACGGGTCGAGTATTGTGCAGGGAAGCAAATTCTCATTGTCGACCCTTGATGTGGCTTGAACGGGTATAAGTCGTGGATTTCCCATTGAAAGTATATATTCCAATGTCAATCTCTTATCCCTAATATCCCTTTTTATTTTTTAACATTCTTCATATATTTTAAAAAAAAAAAGATACCTTAAATATTTAGCTCTAAATGGGGATGTCAAACAACTGGAATTTACAAATAAAATTAGAAAGAAAAGTGATCATGCTTCTATTGTGCCTAATAATTTAATTAATAATAATAACAAGGATTGGTTGGATACTTTATATTCTCAAGTGGCTGCTAGTAAGGAGTTGATTTTATCTATGGATTTACGAGATATGGCTGACCTAATGCCCAAATGCTCATAAAACTTTTATTCCCTCAAGTTACAATGTTATTGACTAACAACTTCAATTTGAGCTAGCTCTATAGATGAGTACCAAGCCAAGCGATTAGTTTCTCACGACTTGCTAATTGCTTAATGCATTTCTTTAAACTTGTTGCCAACACAATGCTCTTAACAACCATTCTTCGTCAACCTAAAAAATTATTTATTTGATTAGTTGTTAATTTTGACTTTAAAAACTTAAAAAAAAATAAATAGACAATAGGTGTAAAAAGTTTATCCACACTTATTTTTAATAAAATGGCGTAAAATTAGTCCTAATATATCAATATAGATAACACGATATGAGAATTTCACAATAGAAATTAGTCCTAATATATCGATATGAGAATTTTTTTTCCATCCCTAATTATTAGAAAATTAGAAGGATGATATGGGTAACACTATGACATGACAAATAGGTAAATGAGTCATAATCTAGTAATTATGTTAACACAATACGATTATACAAATATATATTTGTGTCATAAATGGGTAAATGCGATGATGTAGTCCAACATGGATATAATAGGGTTAGTAAATGGGTTAATATGATACGAGATGATTATTGACATAATTATGAATCAATTTATGCCAACTCGAGCATGAAAAAAAAATCTTGTGGAATCTATCGCATGACTCATATTACCACCTCTAAGTTAAATTTAATTATCATTTTATGAGAACCGAATAAAAAATAGAATCAGTCAATTTGTTTCATTTTTTCAGTTCAAGATTTCCTAGTGCTTTCTTCTTGGGCATTAGAACTCTGTGAAAATAATCTTATCATGTTCATGTCACGATTACCATCTCTAAATTCAATTCCATTATCTTTTCATGAAACCAAATAAAAAATAAAATAAAATTGAAATCAAATTAGTCGATTTGTTTCAATTTATTCAGTTCAACACTTCTTTGGGCTTTAATTTTTGGAATTAGAACTCTATACAAAAATACTGTTGTGCCTATGTCATGAGCCATATTGCCACCAGTAGGTTCAAGTCGTTTATCTTTTTTGAATAAAAATCAAATTAAATCAAATCAAAATTGAATCAATTAGTCTGTTTTTATTTTTTTTAGTTGAACACTTCTTTTTGTTTTCTCATGGGCATTATAAATATGAATTATTTTATTAAATTTATAAACAATCATAAAAGCATGTCTTATAACAATAATAAGAAGCCTAGGGTTTCTAAATAAAGTATTAAGCTCAAGATGTCGATAAATGTAGACAAAGACATTATTAGCCTCAATAGGAATAAGCAATTCTAGATTTGTAGTCCACATAACTAAAGATGTTATAGGAATTGTAATGAAACCTAATGAATACTATGAGATCATTAGACAATGAATGTGTAAAGTTTCTCCCAAAAAACCTAATATTGTTTATAAGATATGTATTCTCTAATGATGGATACCATTACGTTTTAAATTTTAATCATTTTGGCAATCTCAAGGAAATTGTGTTAGGATATTTATATGATTACTTGATGATGATATTTATAAAAAAAATCTCTAAAAGATTCAAAATGCTTGACACATGCAAATCATGTAATCATAATGTGATTTGAATTATTTGGGTATACGCAATACAAAATGTGAGTAAATACTTGATTAAAAAAAAAGAATATATACATAAATGATTCTTTATGTCGATGTGTATTCAATAGAAAAACACTAGAATTTAGTTTTAGCATTTCAGCAGTATATGTAGTCAATGACACGAATTTAATTTTTGAACTTCTGAAAAGCTTGTCGTCAGGTAATTTAATACTATAAAAGATCTACCTTACCATAAAAAATAAAATGAAGAAATACTTGGTTTAGAAAAACAAAATTTAAATGCTATTAGTGCTTTATTATATTTATCTCAATTCAACATATCAAACGTTGCATTCATAGTGAACGATTGTAAAATCTAGCTTTTCATGAACTTGATGACATTAGAAAGCATGTTTTCAGTTACCTTCGTGGACTAATGTACTTGTGGCTATTTTATTCAAACGAGCCAATACAAAAATTGGGTCTTGCTAGTTATGTAATTGCAGACTATCTTTTTATTTAATTTTTAGTAATCTATACAATAGACTTTTGATACCATCTTCGCTAATCATTTAGAGATTTATGGACTACATAAAGCAAGTAAAGAATGTATATGGTTGAGATCTCTCATCTATCTTGTTCATAGCACATCCAATCTGACTTTTGAAATAAACATTCAAAATAGTTATATTGAAAGACAATATAGCTTATATTGTTCGAGTTAGATGATTATCCATAAAGGAAGATAGATTTAAACACATATCTTAAAAGTTCTTCTATAATCATGAGCTCTAATAAAGCAAGAAAAATTATATCTAATAGATTTTGTCCACTTATAATTATGTAGCTTTATTAATTAAAGTTGTATCTATTGGAATTATATTGATATTTCAAAATGTTAGTTTCCCACATTGGAGGGAAGTGAGAGTAATTTTATTTGTACTTGATATGAATTAGTCCTATATTTGGTTTATTTACAAATTAAAGTTGAATAAGCAAAATTTACATGTGATTTGGATTATTTTAATTGAATTGAATTTTGAGATACATAAATAACTAATTCAAATTAAAAAAAAAATAGATGACTAATTCAAAATCACTTATAAAAGGATTGTAGACCGTTTCTCAATATAGTCTAATTAATCTAATTAATGCTCTTAACTTTTGTCTTATATTTCTTCATTAATTTTTATTTTTATTTTTTTGCTATTCTAAACTATTGTGCTTGGAGTGCAACCTCCCAATACTGTCATTGTATCTTGAAGGTTAACTTGCTTTATTTTCTATCCTTTTTCCTAGAGAAATCTTTCTTAAAGGAACATAAATTGGTCTTTATGACAATATTTTATGTATGTCTTGGCAAATTCTTTCCTTACTGATCGAGTAACAACTTCAATATTATGGGATGTAACTTTTTGATTTTCAATTTCATGTTACGTGTTTTTAAGTGCAACTTTTATGTGAATTAACAAGGATACTATTCTTATTTTCTATATCAATTTTTTTAAAAGTTATAAAGAAGTTATATTGGCTCATATTTTCAATATTTTCTATATCAATTTTTTTAAAAGTTGGTGTATAGAATTAGCATGCCCCATCTAAATAAATTACCTAATTAATTATGCTCTTTTGAGGAAGACCATTTCATTTACAATGAACTGGATATATGCATTATACTCTTTTTTTCTTTAACTAGGTTTTCCCATTAGTCTATAAAAAGACAATTTTAAAGCACATTAAACACCATTGTTAGATTATCTTAAAGTGTAGAACATCTAGGGGGAGTATTATGAAACAACATGTTTACCACCACGTTGATTAAAGGCTATTTATGACTTGATTTAATTAGCTTGTGATTAACTTATTACTTGAGTTTATATTGTGGCAATTGTACTATAAAATCACCTCACTTCATAATCAAAGATGAAGTAATGCTATATATTCTAAAATTAAGGTTTAATTCTATATGCATTAATAAGTAGCACAAATTCTAAGAAGAACCAAGATTACAGGTTTGATATAGGATAACTTAGTATTTCTTCATTCATTCCCATCCAATCACAAAAGAATCGCTTTTGAGTGGATGGGCTAATTTCTTTATCTTGATGAATTGTAAGATAAAAGGGGACTCTGATATTAATTGCATCAAGTTTTTGATAATTAGGAGATCCAATCCTAGTATTTTGATTATTACTGGTACCAATATCCATATCAACCCAGGTTTCCATATTGTCGTTATTTCTAAGACAAAAATTAAGAATTCTCCAATCAAAATATTTTATATACAAGAATTTTTCCATACAAGAATTTTTCCATATACATAATAACATCTTCCCCTATATAATTAATGATAGAGATACTTCCTAGCATAGCCAACAATTTTCCTTTCTTTATATGAGAATTATAATAATAGTCTTCTTTCTTATTTACTTGGACTAGGGATCTATCAATATACAAGTCTTTATTATCTTAATAATTAATTGATTTATATGATAAAAGATCATATCTATAATGTTTTTTAAAATTAGATTTTTTATTACGTAATCTCGCTCAAAACACTAGGAGCCTTCAGTAAAATATTTTTGTAAGGTCTTCTTACATTCAATAACTTTAACACTCAATGAAACACAGAGAAACTTAGAAGTCAATTGATCTCTAAGTATATCTTAAATTTCAACAAAATCAACAGGATCCGAAGAAATTTCAAAGAAGAAAAATAGTTAAGAAGATATATTTTTTACTTTCTTTAGAATATTATCTTGAGAAACTATTTTTTTTTTCATATCAAAAGTGAGCCAATAAACATATAATTTTCTTTGTAAAATAGAACTCAATAAATTTTTAAATGTAAATTAATTAATTAATTAATTTTTGTTTTACAAAAATAATATTGAATGAATTAGTGGCTAGTCCGTATTATTAATTTAACTCTTTAACGTTAAGATTATCATATATAAAATTTACATAAAAATATTTTAATTATAATATTATTATTAATTAGACAGAGGTATAAAAATTAGACTTTTTTCCTGTATTTGACTAAAAAAATTTATTAATTTAAATATTATTAAAAAAATAGTAAAAAAATGTGGCCTTCCAAAAATATAAGATTTTAAGCAACCGTTTAGTTTGTCTATATTTAAACCCACTCTTAATATGACATTCATTCATTGTTTAGTGATATAATATAATCAATTCATAATAAATTTATAAAGAATCATCAACTATAAAATGAATAACACATAACTTACGACATCTTTTAGAATGAATTTTAAAATAAAATTTTGAGGTATTTATCATTATTGATCAAAGATATGTTATAATCCCACTTTATTATCCGCAATCCAATAGGATGAGAATGAGTTAATAGCATTTAAAAATCTTTCCCCTTACTAATGTTCTTTATTTAGATATCAATTTACTTTAATTATATCAATAAAAAAATATTATTTATGAATTTTGGGCAAATTATCTTTTTATTTTTGAAAAGTTGGGCAAATTGTCTTTATCACTGCTAAACCTAGCAAACTCTACAGTCAAAAGTTAAAACCGTACAAAACCTTAAGAGAGAAAGGGAGAATCAACATTTTCATGCAGGCTGCTATGCTAAGCAAAAGCCAGCACTAGGCAACCAATAATAATAATAATAATAAACGATCTACATCTACTCATTTTGTCTTCTCCAAAAAATCTGTAAATCCTGAGATTTGCGATTTGATTTGATTGGGTGGAGATGCGATTCTTGAGGAGAATAGCAGGATTTCTGGGAATTGTTAGAGACAATGGACCCGAAGTAAAAGACGACGAGGAAGACCAAGATAAGATCGATGATAACAACAACCAGCGGTCCCGTAATTTTCAAGAAACCGGTCTTCCTCGTAAAGGCTTTGGAGTCCAGGTCCAAGTCGCCGTCGAACGTCCTCTCCCTGGCCCGATTATCGTCCCCTGTAATTCCGGCAACGGCGGCGTCCAGGTCCCTTCTCACTTTTCCATTTTATATTTTTATATGTATTCAAATTTGTTTCGTTTAGTTAGTTTTTGATGGGTTTTAAAGGATATATAGTGATTTGTAATGCTAAGTAGGTTTCTGTTGACTTATTCTAGGGCATGAAGTTTAGTAACTCCTCATTTTTGCTTCATAATGCCAATGCTCTAGTAGAGCAATTATTCTAGAGTCTTTGGATACCATACTCAATTTTACTATCTTTAAAAGAAGTAATTGTTGCATCTGTAACTGCTTCCATTATTATCTGGTGGAATTCCCGTTAAAATGTGAGAACAAAGAATTAATGGGGCTAATGGAGTGTTAAAGTGCTGGTTGTATATAGTCTCCATTGTCTGGATAACTTCTTTTATAGTCTCGAGTCATAGATAAGGAAGATGGGGTTTCAGAATGAATGGAATAAACAACTTGAATAAGAGAGATGTCAAGCAGTGGGGAGAAGAAATAGAAGCAAAATTCAACTTGGAAGAATTGTGGATGGAAACCCTGCCTGCCTTATTTGTGAATTTCAGTTTCCTCTTTTGTAGATTGTTTAATTGTGGCTGTAACCTGTGGCGAAGCTATGAGTGGACTAACCTGGCCTGTAGCCTGGGTAAGTTTTTGGGGAAAAAAATTAGTTAATTAGAATATTATCCTTATTAAAACGTACACTGAAAAATAAAAATAAATTAAAAATGTAATCTAGCAACCTAATTTGTTGATCCAATTTCCCCAATTTACAAAACTCAAATACAACTCATCCCAATCAATTTCTGTCCAAATAGCCACGACTTAGCTAGCAGCTGCAATTATTATTATTAGTTTTTTGTGTATTTATCGTATTTCTGATAATTTCATTTATGTGGAACAAACGTTTTGAAGATTAAAGCTGATTGTGTCCCACATTAATTGTATTTTTAATTTCTTATTAATAAATTATCTCATACAATAGAAGAGCATTAATTAGAAAAAAGATCCAGCCCACTCCAAAAAATGCTGCTAACTTCGCCACTGGCTGTAACATCATGGGCTTTAGGCCAATGTTACAAGCAATAAGGTTAACACTTTAGGCATATCAGTTTATGTTTTGTGCTCTTTGTAGATGTGACACTTTTTGTCTGACCAGTGTATGGTGTTACTGGCTGCCTCCAAGTTCTGCAATATCCCATGGCTAAGGTGCCAATGGCCACGAAGCAGTTGTATCACGTTTAATAACTTCTTTCAAAATATATGTGCATTGAACTAAGTTTCTTGTGAGGCAAAAGGACCTTAGCTTCGTTTTGTAAGACTCTTGTGTTGCAAGACATTTCAATTGATCATTGTTATTGACTGCTTTATATTCATGTATTACTTTGACATAGTTTGTCTGTCAAGCTTATAAGATTGGGTCTAGGATGCTTCATTGGTGAACTTCTCCATATTCACTTGTTTTAAATATTTTCATGTGTTATAAGCTTTAGGGTGTGTTTGGGATTGAGGTTGGGCAGCTGTAGCTTAAAAGCTGCGTGTCACGGGATGAGAGTTTTGCGCAGCAAACCCGTGCAGCACTTAGACAACCTTTGTCGGGATGTTGCTAAGTAAACCTTTACGCTTCTCAATAGCTAAGCCAAGAGGTTCCCGAAATGCTAAAGAGAAGGAAGAGCTAGCGAGCAATGTAGCCAAATGCGGAAATTGTATTAATCGAAAGAAAGCTTACAAGTGTTTGATGCTTGATGCTTGGATGCTTGATTATTCAAATGCCTAAAGCTCACCCATATTTATAGGAAAGATTGGCTAGCTCTAGAGCATTCTAAGGCTTAGAGAATTCTATATACATGTTCAACAATCTAGAGAATTCTAGCCATATGTACAAGTGTGTGCTAGTTGTTGGAATTTTATGGAAAGTTCTAGAATCGGGCCAGGCTAGCACATCTTGGCTTATTCTTTTGGGCCATTTTGGGCTGGAGTTGCGCAGCCCGTAACATCCTCCCCCACCTAAGCTCGCTGCGTCCTCATCGCGCTCTCGTGCTTGTATCTTTGGATGTGTTCCGCGAACTGCCACAATTCATCTTCTCATTCTCAAGTGGCTTCGCTCTCGGGGAGGTTTTTCCACTTCACCAAGTACTCGTAGTACGCTGGCACGCCCCTCCTTCGAATGATGCGATCAACAAGGATGTACTCCACATCTTTGTCGAACGCGGTGACAACGGCTGTTGGGGCACGTCTTGATTCTCCGCGTGTTGGTTCTTCCACGTCTTCGTGATATGCCTTGAGAAGACTTACGTGAAAGACCAGATGAATCTTGAGCCTTGTTGGAAGCTCTAAGTGATACGAGACGCTGCCCACACGTCGTACAATGCGGAAGGGTCCCTCGTAGCGTACGTCGTACAATGCGGAAGGGTCCCTCGTAGCGTACATCGTACAATGCGGAAGGGTCCCTCGTAGCGTCTCACTAACCCCTTGTGGACTTTGCGAAGTGTCTTGAATTGTTGGGGCAGGAGTTTGATCATAACTCGATTACCTTCCTTATACTCGACGTGCAATCTCCTCGTATTGGCCCACTTTTTCATTTTCCTCGCGGCCTTGTCGAGATAAGCTTGCGTGATGTCCGCTTCCTCATGCCATTCACGAGCGAGCTTGTGTGCCACAGGGCTTTTCCTCCATACGTTGAGGCTATGGCGTTGAGGGTCATGGGCTGGAATCCCATGATGATCTCGAAGGGACTTTTGCCGGTAGCCTCACTCCTTTGGACATTGTAAGAAAATTGGGCGACATCAAGCAATTTCGTCCAATCTCGCTGATGAGCGCTCACATAATGCCTCAAATACATCTCGAGGAGGCCGTTAATGCGCTCGGTCTGTCCATCCGAGCTTGGATGAAAGCTTGTCGAGAACTTGAGATCTGTCCCCAACATCTTGAAGAGCTCCGTCCAAAATTTTTCAGTGAAGCGCGGGTCTCGATCACTCACGATGCTCCTTGGGACACTCCAAAGCTTCACGATGTGTTTGATGAAGAGACGGGCTTGGACAAGTGCGGTGGTGCGCTCAATTCCGGGGTGACCAGCCCATTTGGAGTCGTGGCACTCCTTGATGACTTTTTTGCGTAAGTTTCCCCACCTTGGCACGAATAGCCGATCTCCCTTGGTGAGGAGGATGCCCTCTTCTTGCCAAAACCGCCTTGTCTTTCACTCGAGGACCTTTTCCAGCAAGTCCTTTGCCAATGGGTCTTGTTGGAGGCCTTCTTTGATGCGTGAGACAAGGTCTGACTTCGATTGGCTCGCGCCAAGTGTGGCCAATTCTGCCTTGCGGCTTAGTGCGTCCGCAACGACGTTGGCTTTGCCTGGCTTGTACTCGAGCCTATAGTCGAATTCTGCGAGAAAATCCGGCCACCTTGCTTGCTTGGGGCTCAACTTATTTTGTGTTTGAAAGTAGTTTGTTGCTACGTTGTCCGTCATGATTGTGAAGTGTGAGCCAAGCAAGTAATCCCACACTCTTAGGCAATGGATGATGGCTGTCATCTCTTTCTCTTGTACGGTGTAGCGGCGTTTCGTGTCATTTAACTTTCGGCTCTCGAACGCTATCGGGTGGCCTTCTTGCATAAGGACTCCGCCGATGGCGAAATCAGAGACATCCGTTTGCACTTCGAAGGGTTTGGTATGGTCTGGAAGAACTAAGACGGGTTCCTCCGAAATTGCTTGCTTTAAACCTTGGAATGCTTGTTGACATTCCTCGGATCAATGCCATGTCCGATTCTTTTTAAGTAGGTCCGTCAAGGGTGCTGCCTTGGCTGAGTAGCCTTGTATGAGTAGTAGTTCACCAAGCTAAGGAGTGAGCGAAGCTCGGGTACCTTTGTGGGAGGCTCCCAATCGAGTATGGCCTTCACCTTCGAGTTCTCCATCATTAGCTTGTCGGCTGATATTTTGTGCCCGAGGAACTCTACCTCCTCTTGCGCGAATGAGCACTTCTCCATCTTGAGGTAGAGCTCGTTCTCCCGAAGTACTTGGAACATTTGCCGTAAATGTTTAGCATGCTCCTCGAGTGTGGTGCTGTACACCACTATGTCGTCCAAGTACACGACCACGAAGCGGTCGAGGAATGGTTACAGCACTTTGTTCATGAGTGTGCAGAACGTAGCCGGTGCATTTGTTAGACCGAAAGGCATTACTAAGAACTCGAAAGAACCGTACTTTGTGACGCACGCTGTCTTGGGGTCATCTCCTTCGGCGATGCGCACTTGGTAGTACTCGGAGCGTAAGTCGAGTTTGGTGAAGTATCTTGCGTTGCCTTGTTGGTCAAATAGATCCGCTATCAAGGGTATTGGGTACTTGTTCTTGATAGTGATCTTGTTGAGCGCTCTGTAATCGATGCACATTCGCAGCGATCCATCCTTCTTTTGGAAAAGGACCAGGCACTCGAATGGGGCTTTGGACGGCGCACATAGCTCGCGGTCCAAGAATCAGTCGAGCTGCCTTCGCAATTCTTCGAGCTCGGGAGGCGCCATGCGGTAGGGCGCCAAGGCTGGAGGCTTTGAACCTTGCTTCAACTCTATTTGGTGATCCACTTCTCGTCTAGGTGGAAGCTTCTTCGGAAGCTTGGGAGGCATCACGTCCTTGAACTCCTCGAAGACGGTTTGTATCGATGGAGGGACTTGGCTTGGAGCATTTGCGGAGTTCTCTCCCTCGTTGAGCTCCCGGATGGAGACCAAGAAGCTTGGGTCCTTCTTGAATCCCTTCTTGAATTGCATGGCAGAGAGTGTCTTCTCCTCGGACTTTCCTCGCTCCGTGGGAACCATGCATGCCTTACTCCCGTCGAGGATGCTTAGGGAGTTAGTGGCTGGAAGTGGGAAGGCATGGACTTGGTCGAAGGATTCCATGCCAAGGACCATCTTGAAGTCATCCATGGGCACGATAGAGAAATTGAGCTTTCCGCTCCACGCGTCAAGTGCAACATTAACTCCTTGTACGGTGCCCGCAATGGGCTTGGCGGGTGAGTTCACCGCCTTCATTGTGCCTCCTTCTCTAGTAGTTTTGAGGCCTAGGCGCTTGGCCTCATCCTCGGATACGAAATTGTGTGTGGCTCCCGTATCAAACAATGCGCGAACGGTGTGTCCGTTTATCCTCGCGCTAACATACATTAGCCCTTTCTTGAGTTCCGTTTGTGGGCTGTCGAGTGCTCCAAGTCGTTGGATAGAACCCATGCTGGGTCGAGGTTATTCCGTCGATGGTGTGGAGTTGCCCTTCAGCTGGGCAGCGAGGGCATTCAGCGACTTCTTCTCGGGACAGTCGCGTACCCAATGAGGCCCGTTGCATATGAAGCATGGGCTGCGAGGCTTCGGAGCTTCTTTCTTGCCTTCCGTTTTGCCTTGCCCGCTCTTGCCGCTTGGAGGCTTTTTCTGCCCCTAATCTTTGCGATTGTGGCCTTTGTCCTTGCGACTCTCTCTCCCACCTTTGCCTTGGTTAGGCCTTTTCTCCTTGGATTGGGTGGAGTACTCATGCAGCGACTCCGCAATGGCAATGGCGTCGTCAAGTGTTTGGACTCCATGCCTGTCGAGCTTCGTTTTGGTCCAATCCTTGAGGCCGTCTTGGAAGTAGAAGAGGGAGTCCTTGTCGGACATGTCGCTTATCTCGAGCATGAGGGTAGTGAACTCGTTGATGTAGTCGTGAACGCTATCCGTTTGCTTGAGGCGACGTAGGTGTGCTCTCGCCTCTTTCTCGGCGTTGCTTGGGGCAAATTGCTTTCGGAGTTCTTGCTTAAAATCTGCCCATGTGTTGATGGTGCAGATGCCTTTGCCCATTTCACCATGCTTGCGACGCCATCATAGTTGTGCAGCGCCTTGTAGGAATGTGGGTGCAGTGTCCACTTTCGATGCCTCGTCTCTCACACCTATAGCATCGAAATATTGATCTAGCCCAAACAAAAAGTTGTCTACGATGGTGGCATTCCGTGTGCCGTCGTAGGTGTCAGGCTTTGGCACGTCTATACGTCGCGCATCACTTGTGCTTGTAGAGGCCGGGCTAGAGGAAAGTGTGCGCTTGTGCCATGCCTAGTCCGAGCGTACTTCCTCTACTTTTGCGCGGACAGCGCGCAGCTCGTCTTGCACGAAGCTGCGGAGTTTCACCAACTCCTCATAAAATGCTTAAAATTCCCCTCGAAGGTGTTGGCTTGGTCTTGGATGAGGGCCTTGATTGCCATTGTGAAGTCGGCGTATTCGCCCTCGAGACCGTCCACCCTTTCCTCCAAAGTTTCGAGGGTGTCCTGAGCGGCGGACATTGTTGTTTCAAGCGTAGCCATGCGAGGCTCCAAAGCATCTATCAAAGCGGCCTTAGACTTGCCATGAGTCTTGGCCTGCCCGCGAGTTTCATCGCGGCCCCGCCTTGGTTCTGGGATGATCTCCACACCATGAGCACCCTCTTGTGTCACGCTTGAGGTTGGAAGGTTGGCCATTGCTGCTGGAATGCGTGTGTGCAAACCTTGGCTCTAATACCACTTGTCACGGGATGGGAGTTTTGTGCAGCAAACCCGTGCGGCACTTAGACAACCTTTGTCGGGATGTTGCTAAGTAAGCCTTTACGCTTCTCAATAACTAAGCCAAGAGGTTCCCGAAATGCTAAAGAGAAGGAAGAGCTAGTGAGTAATGTAGCCAAATGCGGAAATTGTATTAATCGAAAGAAAGCTTACAAGAGAGCTTACAAGTGTTTGATGCTTGATGCTTGTATGCTTGATGATTCAAATGCCTAGAGCTTACCCATATTTATAAGGAAGCTTGGCTAGCTCTAGAGCATTCTAAGGCCTAGAGAATTCTATATACATGTGCAACAATCTAGAGAATTCTAGCCATATGTACAAGTGTGTGCTAGTTGCTGGAATTTTACGGAAAGTTCTAGAATCGGGTCAAGCTAGCACATCTTGGCTCATTCTTTTGGGCCATTTTGGGCTGAAGTTGCGCGGCCCATAACATGCGGCACTAAAGTGTTTGGTAAACACTAGCTACTGTAGCTTGGAAGTTATGTTAATATGATTTTTCGCTTGTATGATAGAAAATTTGTTATATTTTTAATAATTTTGTCAAAATTATTATTTAAAAGTTGTATTTATTCATATTATTAGCTTTCATTTCATAATTACAGCTTTTTTTTCACAGCAGACAAGTTACAGCACCTCAATCCTAAACACACCCTTAGTAACCGTGATTCACCATATGCTGAATGGCTTGGATTGTCTAGTATTAGGTGTTATTTTGTTGCCAAGATAGTGGGATTAGAAATGGATTATGGAAGAGAACTGTGGTTTATGTGACTAGATGGAATTGTCTAAAGGAATGGGAATCCAGCAGAGACACAGAAATACACTTGTCTACTCAGAAATGAAAAAGAAAATTAAATGGAAGCGTGCATCGTCTAAACCTTATCAGGACATGCTACGCAGCTGAATCAAATTTCATTCACTGAAAGTTATTTGGTGTTCTACACTCTTAGTTTAGATTCTACCAAACTTCTGGTTCTTCTCTCCCCTTGACCACCTAATTGTATATTGCTTTTGCTGAATTCGGTTTCTACTTAATCCCATCACCTTTGAAGTCGGCCACTTTATCTCAAGGATTCAAAGGTTGTCCTTTATAACACCATCATCCAGTTGTGAGATTATTGCTTCTGTTATGAGCTATAGCTAAATTGAAGATTAGTAGTCTTAGCATATCTATCTGCTTTCTTTGTAAAAGAATAACTGTAATTATTCTGCTTATGTTGCTTAGTTGATTCAATCTACAAGCCGAGTATTTGTAAACTTAGCTGTTGTTACTCAATTAGACTCTCTTGTCTCTCTCTGGCAGTGACACATACCAAAACATTCTATTTCGAGGTCAGATCTTGAAGAAGCAATATCTGATTAATGGATCTACCCCTCTGTTCATAGGAGTAAGCATGCGTGCTTTCTCTGTTATTTATGTTTCTTTGCCAATGCTACTTCCTTATTTGAGGTTTCTTATTACAAGAGTCACAAGATTTTCCCTGAAAATTACAAACTAGAATATGTGCCTCATTCTATGGGCTGAAGCACATGTTGACTCTTTAAATGGATTTCAAGTAGAGGAAGCAATTGGAATTACAAATTTCAAGTGGGCCAATTATAATTGGCATTCTTAGGGTGAACAACTCTCTTGGTTGATGTTTGGTTGGTAGAAAGGAAAGGATGAACAAGGAGAAGAAAGGCATGGGAAATGGACAAAGGGAATTATATTTCTTAGTTTGGTTTGCACAAGTAATTATGGAGGAAGAGGGATAAACTATAATTTTATTGGAAAAAATACCCTCTACTAAGAAAATAATTGTTATTCCTTTAGAAATAGTTTTATTATCAATTAACTTTTCTTTTGAATGTGATTTAATTAAAATTTTTTTAAAAATTTAATATCTAAACGACCAAGAGGTTTTAATAATTTCATGTCATTATACATCAGTTATGCATTACCATAAGTAATTTTTTTACCAATAAAAATACCAATATAGTGAAAATTAAATTCTTTTATATTGAAGTTAGGGCCTAATTGGAATTTGAGGTTGAACGTGTGCAGATTAAATATTCATAGTAATTCTGCATTTATGATATTATAAGAAGTTGTTTATGGTAATATTAGAAATTTAGTAACCATTTTATCTTTAGGATGGCATTTCTTCTCGATCCTCAAATATTCTGCTTGAATATATAGAATAAAAGGAAAGGGTATAATGCTTTTATTTTCTAGCAAATATTTGTGTTCAAACATGCACTTATGGTAATATATAATCCAACTTAATTTCTTTTGAAATTGCATTTATGATATTATAAGGGAAAATTTAGAAAATAAATATTTTTAAGGAGTAAAATTGAAAAAGCATACATAAAACTTGAATGGAAATCAGTGGAATCCTATTTCTGGTCATTTTTTACCAACCAAACAGTTTAATACCCATGGGAATCCAGATTCCCTTCCTTCCCCCATGGATTCCATCCAACCAGACCAATGCAGGTTTGAAAACTAACTTTCTTGCTAATATTGTTGCACACTGAAATAAGAAAATTTTAGAAGATTATTGTTGAATTGTTGGTGGGTGATGAGTATCAATGGGCACTATGTATTACACTTTTGGTTCACCTTTGGCCACCAAAGGGTTGGAAAAATATTGAAGAACAAGGGTGTGGAGAAAGGAGCTGCCTGTCCTTCTTCCTTTTTGTCTGTTGTTGATGTAATAGTACATTTTATATTAATAATTTTTTCAACATATTGTTCATTATTTAGTCAGAAATACTTGGTGTTTCTTTTTACAATGAGTATTATTTAGTCAAGTGTTTTCATTTTTTATTTTTTACTATTTATCGTTTTTTGGTTAGAAGCCAGACATGCCATGATTAGCTTTATGAGAGTTTTTTGTGGATAGCATCAACCTAAGACAGTATGACCGATCTCCGAGAGAAAGGCTTTCGGGTTCATACAGGACAACATTATTCAGTCTTAACCATGCCACTTGTTGATTTGGGATATAGTTTTAGAGTAATGAAATATTGCTTTCATTGACCTTTAAGTGTACCTAGCACCAATTAACGTCCTTCGGGAATGTGATTGTCTCGAGCTCTATGCATCTTGGACTTTTTTCCCTAATGTGGTTGGCTTTTTGATATTTTCATGATCTTAACCCATGAATTTATATAATTATTTCGAGATTATTTCAGTACCCTTTTCTTCTCCCTCATTAATGTTTTGGTGGCTTCTAGCATAGAACATTTAGTTTTTTTTCTCTTCTGGATCCAGGGTTTGAGATGGTTTGCAAAGCGTCTCAGAATAGATGACGATGGAGATGTAGCAGATGAGTTCCTTGATGAAGTCTCACCACAATCATCGGCTTGTGAGGAAGAGCAACATAGACGATTGCCAAAATTTGAAGTAAGATACATTAACAGACCAGTTAAAGTGAAAAACCAGGTTTTGACCGCTGATGGCAAAATCCAGCAGTGTGTGGAGTATCGAGGTAGCTTGCTATGGGTGTGAACAACCAGATTTGAGTATACGGGTTTTAGATTCTATACTAAATGTATGTTAATTTAATTCTCCTTTATCTTTACTATGGTCGTGGAAATCCTGTTTCACATTGTAGCATCCTGTTGTATTTATCTTTATGGTATAAAGGGTTTCCTCAACTCCTCTCCAGAGGATAAACGTACTGTAGCAACTTTCCGTAAGGTAGAATTTAGTTTGTTTGGTTTTTTTGGGGTGATAGTGGAAAAGTTTGATAAATCACCCTCAAGTGTCTAAATTGTTCCTTTCATCAGTTTTGATATTTGGAAACTGTACACCTTTTCTCCATATATGCAAAGTTATCGGCCAAGTTGTTTCTATACGTGATATACTGATTTGTTGATTGCCAGTCTACAAGTGTTGAAGTGGCTCAATTGCAACAGAAATGGAGATAAATTAGAATTAGATATTTCTTTTTTATTTTTCTTTTTGAGTGTTTTGGTGGTATCACCAAGATGGTATTTTTTATTTTTCTTGTAATTGTTTATTCCGAGGTGTTGAGACGGTTTGTATCAGTGATTAAGTTTATTAGTTTCTCTCATCTCCAGCTACATGTTCAATTAGTATATTGTTATTGGCAATAAATATTACAGATACATATGAACGTTTGTTTCCTATTCTGTCTCGTTCGCAGTTAAATTATTATTATTTTTTTGGAAATTGTATTATTAAGTATTGTGGAGCCTATTATTGCTAGTTTTATGGAGTATTTACCCTTGGATAGCAAGGACATTAAAAAATTTATCAGGGAATTAATGGTTAAAACAGATTCTAAAATGGTGAAAAGGAACATTCTCCCAAATACGAGCTTTTGTCAAATAAAACAAGAGCTACTTGTAAATTTTTTAATAAATAATAATGTTTATATTTTAAATTTTTTATCTTATAAAATTTTTAATAAATAATAATGTTTATATTTTAAATTTTTTATCTTAAATAATTATTTCAAATTAGTTGATAAAATTAAAGTTAATTAATTATATTATCTTAACAACCAATTGATGAATGCTACATTATTTGTAATGATTATTTGAAATAAAAATTTTAAGATATATAACATTACTCTTTAATAAATTAATTGATCTTCTAATCATGTATTTAGAAATGTGATTTTTTTAATAAACTAGTCGGTCTTCTAATCATGTATTTAAAAATTCTAATCATGTATTTAGAATTAGACGCGTAAATTCAAAAGTAGAAGACTCACTGTTATTCCAACATTTGATTTTTCAGCTATATTTTGAAAATGATGCATTTGAAACATTTTTCATTTTCGGTTTGAAAAAATGATTTTAGATGCAAGCATCTTTTAATCCTTTTATTTTTGTCCATGTGATTATTGATTTGAAGCCTGGTATGGGTAGCTATTCACAAAATTTCACGGCAATGTTATTTTGTTTTAGGCTAAACTTCAATTCACCCACTAAATAAAATGGTAATTTTCAATTTATACTTTAAAAATATGGATACTTTAGTTTACCTTTTCTTTTTTCCTATTCAAAAAATCATCAATGGGAGGCGAATTGATAACTTTTTTTTTTTTTTATCTTCTTAACAATAAAAGGGGATAAATTGATTTTTTTTTTTTTGTAGAGAGTATTATTATTATATTTGGGATAAATTAAAGTTCACCCTACTTTTTTCTTTTTTTGATTTGATGATGATCTTAGTTCAAATTGAAAATGGGTGTAAAAATTTTGGAGAATGGAGCTACCGAATGTTTTGTGTTGAGATGTTACTTTGTAAAGTTTCCAAGCATTGAGTGTCTAAATTGGGACAATGTATTGTAATCTGGATTGAATTTTGTCACTGATTTACTGCAATTAACATAATATATTTGTACGTAGATTCTCAGCAATCGGCATGGACATGAAAGAACACTTTGTTACAACTCTCATAATCTTTTTCCACAACGTGTATCTTCAACTTAAGCCATAAATTTTTTCACACCCCCATTCATTTTTCATGGAAGAAAACATATAAAACGTTGGGATAGCAAATGGGATGAGTTGGGCCGGATTTGGTGTTGGTAAGCCCAACCCTAGAAAAAGTTGGCCCATATTGGCTGGATTTTGGACCGATGATATTTAACCTCTTTATTTATTTTAGTAACTCCCACCTTTTGATTTATTTAATTTATTTTCAAAATTACCCTCAATAAAAATTAAAAATATATTTATTTTTAACTTTTTATTTGATCTCTCATCTGTACTCTTTCTTTTAGGAATCACCATCATATTCATCTTTATCACAACAAAATTCATTATTAATATTGGATAGCATTTATTTTTAATGATTTTTTAATATTTTTTGTTTGTTTTACACAAGCAACAAACGGTTTAATGAATAAAAAAAATCCACAAATAAATTATGCCCACTAGCAAACAAAGAGAACCCAGCCAAATTACAATTGAGATATTTCAATCATGTATTGAATTTATTTTTTCTCAATCATTATTTTTAATATTTTTCTTTAGAATTCAGTACAAAATTCTTGTTTTATATTTTGAAATTCTAAGGTGTAACCCAAGAGGGGGTGGGCATTTTAAAAAAATGCAAATTATCGATGCAAATAAATTTGAACTAATTATATTATATAATTTAATAAATAAAAGTTTAAGCAAGCAATGAATAAAAAGATAGGGAAAAGATAAAAAAAAACTTAAGGGTTTTTACGTGGTTCGGCAAATTCCACTTGCGTCCACCGCCTCTAAGTTAACCACGCTTGAGATTTTTACTATCTAAGCTTCTTAAGACTTCAACTTCTTATAATTGACTTCCAACGTGCCAATGAACCGTTACAATAGTGTTTTATGCGCACACTTTTCCCTAAGTGATTCCTACACTGACAATTACATAATTTTGATAGAAAAATCAAAGATTAAAATAAAACACTCTTATAGAGTAGATATACAAATGATAACCAAAATATATCTTAATATATATGTATTAGTAAAAATAAAAGCTCAAAAGAAGTAGTATGCACTAGATATTGCTCAATGAAGGTGTAAGAAAGAGTTAAAGATTAGTTTGAATTGAATTTATATAATTTAAACTTTCAAACTAAACATTATTAACTTTTTTGAAAAAGAGTCAGTTAGTCGCTTAAAAGGTCATTTAGTGGCTTAAAATAGTTGGTTAGCTATTTATGTTACCGTTAGAAAGATTTTCAAAATCTATGGTGTAGTCAGTTAGTAGCCAACAAAAAGTAGTCGGTTAGCTGCTAACTTTCTGGAATCAGTTTTTCAAAACTGTTGCACAACCGATTAGTAGCTTAAATGTAAGCGGTTATTTTTTTAAATTAGAATTTAGCCCCAAAATACTTTTTGAAATTATACTATGACTTAAATAATTTTAAAACTTTTCAAAGAGATCCGTTTCCAAAATTTCAAAATAGCATTCTTGGATTTCAAAATTCAAATATTTTCAATGTAATCCATAAACCCATTTTGATGAAATCATTTATCTTATAAAAACTTTGGTTTATGAAAATTAATAATTTGTTTGGAAATTATGAAGTTTATCTTGAGCTTTTATAATGTTAAAACATGCATATATCTTACAATTATTAAAAAATAACTTAATTATTCACGCTAGTATCCTTTTTATGGATCATCTTTGAGTGCGTCATTGTTCATTATTCACCTTGATTCTGCTTGCATAAGATTTACCTTTAAAAAACTTGTGAGATGGTAAAATATAAATTGACCAAACTATCATTTTTACATATTGTTTGTTATCATCAAAATAAAAAATTATATATTCTTTTTGGCCAACAGATTCCATTCAAATCAATGTTCTTATTAATGTTGTTCAATATCTATGATGAATTTGGTAGTTATGAAACTGAGTATAATAGTGATTGCTGAAAGAAAGAGAGAAATTGTGCATGAGAGAGAAAAGAAAAAGTTAGAAAACAAATAATAAATAAAATAAATTAGAAAGCGGGGGTTGTTGAGATAAATAGAGGGAGACAAATATCATCACTCTTTTGACAAATATCACTACTCTTTTTTACTCAAACATAGATTTTTTTTACAGTAAGCCTTTTGACACTTCTTTAAGTTCCTTATAAGACCTCTCTTTAATTAAAATTACTTAAATAAACAAATATAAATTAATTTCTTTTTTGATTTGAATGAAAGTTTAATTAAACACTTAAATAAATTATTCTTTTAATAATTTGTTACACAGTTTAATTAAACACTTAAATAAATTATTCTTTTAATAATTTGTTACACAGTTTAATTAAACACTTAAATAAATTATTCTTTTAATAATTTGTTACACCCACATCATTTCATAATTTATATTTATATTTTAGATTGTAATTAAATTTTTTAATAAACTTTTAAAAATTGGAATTATGGAGATAAAAATTAAACAAGAATAAAATAATTTAAGATTTTAAGAGTGATTATATTTAACCCCCTTATTTCATCTCATCATCCCCCAATAAAAACTTTTTAAGTATACCCATATGATAATTTAGATAATCTAATTTCATAAGCTCTAATTTCTTTTAATTATTTTAGTAATTATTAATTAATTTTATTATACGTTTTATTTTGAAAGGATTTTAATTTGTCTATGTCTCTCTTTCAGATTGGTTAGAGGCAATATTATACTTTTTATTTTGGAAGGATTTTAATTTGTCCATGTCTCTCTTTCAGATTGGCTAGAGGCAATCCTTCTTCAACAAAAGATATGATGTGAGCCCGATCTATAGTTTGGATTGAATATGGTCTACAAACCCACTTTTTTGTTTAAGGTTTAGTGAGTAAGGTTCATAAGATTATCTAGGCATTAATCTAGCCTAGATAAACTCGTGTTGAAGCTTTTAGTACAATTGACTTATCAAATAGTGATTTTAGGCTTATAGTAAAACCTAAAAAATATTTATTTTACAATCCCACTAGCTTAGATGATTTTTATTATTATATTCTCGTAAAGCTAGTATGATTAAATGTATGCACGATTAGGTATTTAAAAGTTCAATTTATTTTTCATGACATTTTCATAATATAAAGGTTTTATATTTAAAGAAAATAATAATTTTATTAAGTTAGTTATTTTCAAGTTTATGACCTAAATTGAAAAAATTTTCAGAACATTGAAATTAACAAATATTATTTGAAATTCTGAGATTGGACTTATTTGAAAATATTTGTAAAGATTTCAGCTATAGTATAGTTCCTGAAAGTTTTGGGCTAAAATTATAATTTAAAAAATTTCACTGTAGCGATACTGTAGCAAGTGGCTAATTGGATTTAGAAAACGATAAACCAATTTCAAGACAGTAGTTCTCTGTAACCGGTTATGATAAACAGCTAACCGGATAATAATAAGTGGCAAGCCGGTTTTACAAAATTCAAATTTTGAGTCTGACGATAACTTCAAATGGTAAGCAGATTAGCATAAACGATAAGTCAGTTATCACCAAAAAGTCAATAATGACTAGTTTTCAGCTCTTACTATAAAAATGCTCAATTAAATTCAAATTATAACAATTCTAATAGTTATTATTAATCTTTCTACTGAGTATACAATTATTGTTGAGCTTTAAACTTATAATTATTTTATTGAAACACACTTTGAGCTTTCAATTGTAAACACCTATTGTATGGTAGGGAAATTTTTTGTAATTCTTATTGTAAAATCATAGTTGAATGATTGTAATTGTTGACAAATACTTTGATTAAGAAATTGGAGATAATCTTTTGTTGTAAATGTTGATTGATACCTTAGAAGTCAATTGTAAGCATTGTTGAAACCTTGGAGGCTCACTCACTGAAATCCTCAAGCCTGATGAGCTTGGAGGCATGAACGTAGACGAGGATTGCCGAACCACGTAAAAATCATTATGTTTGCTTTCTCTTCCCTTACTCTTTTATATTTGAGTTTTATTAAATTTATTATTTTTTATTTCATTAAGACATTAGAATAAATTATTATATGGTTTATTTAGCTTAAATTTTAAAATCTCAATTCACCCTCTCTCCTCTTGAGTTGTATAACTTGTATCTCAATAGAGAGGTTGTTTGTAATAACTGTTAATAATACCACTGCAAATGATGTTGTTGTTAGTTAAGTGAATATGCAATTGCTTGATTGGAAGAATGATGATGCACTTATGTTGGCATGAAATATATGCATGTCCGTTGTTGTGCACATATTTTGAACTTGATTGTTGTTTCAAAAAGTGAGTTGTATGCTAGTGATTTGCTATTCGGAATAGTATAAAATATGTGAGATCCTCCACCGCAAGATTGCAGACATTTAGACAATGTGAGTAGGTGACAGGTCTGAACGAAATTGTCATTTTGGATTATCGTATTAAGTCGAATTCCACTTATTTGATTTTGATGACTGTGTTGAAATCTCAAGCGACATTTGATAGAATGACAGAAGTAGATAAACCTTATGATGCAATCGCAAAAATGGACAAACTTTATGAGGCATATTTTCTAAAGAAAAAATATAATAAAAAAATATTAGGCCTGCTTGAACCTGAGAAATAAGATAGTTCTGAACGAATTACGAAGTTTTTAAAGATATTTTATAATACAACATTGTTGTTTTCTACCTCTTTGAATATGATTTCTAATCTTTGTTATGATCTTATTGGCTTAATTAAAAGCTCATTGACTGTAGTGGAAACAAGTAAAGATCTTTAGGTGATATTCATGGCTTATAGTATGAGGGATAAATTTGATAAATATTGAGAATCCATCGAAAAAATAAATAAAATATTAATTGTTGTCTACATTCTTGATTTGCGAGCTAAAACAGACTTTGCCAAACATATTTTTGAGATCATTTTTTATAACAATAGTTGAAGATTTAAGAAATGACCAAAATAGTGAAAGGCTTATTGAATCGAAATGCGAAAGCCTCCCCATTTCTATTTTTTTACAGTCTCAATTATTCTCTTTTCATTTTGTAATTCTAAACAAGAGGGTAGGTAATCTAGTATCCTTATGCATGAAGATAATCAATTCAGTCGTTATGGTCGGACTCTATAATGGGGAAGAGGACCGAAACATGCCACTGAAAGACTCTACTGAGACAAAGATGGGTTGTCAAGAACGTAGAAGAGGCAAGATGGGCGGTTGGTCAGATCTAGTATGGATCGTACATGGACGAGAGTTGGAGTCGGCAGCTCTCTTAGGGTTCCCTCATCTGGGATCCCTGGGGAAGAGGATCAAGTTGGCCCTTGCAAACAGCTTGATGCGAACAATTGATTCCTACAGGATACACTTTTGGTAGAAAAAATTTTTCCAATTCAAAAAAATTTTCCCCTTGCTTTTAGATTTCAAAATTGCTCGAATCAGATCCTTTCGATTTCTATATAAAAAATTGACTTACAAAGTTTTTTCAACTTATTGATTAGTATTAACCCTGGATCCTTGCCCCTGAGAAATGAATAAATACTTTATAGTCGAACTCCATCCTGTACTAGTTCCATTAACCCCCCCAAAAAACTCGAGGACTCTAATAAATATTCATGCTATTCTATATTTCCTTGCCAAGGGCGCTCAACCTATAGGAACTGTTCAGGATATTTCACAGAAAGCGGGGATTTTTACAGAACTTAGTCTGAATCAAACGAAATTCTATTAAGGAATAGAACAAAAAAACCTTTATAATATATATAGTGCATTATGCTCCACACTATTGATGTGCACTAAGAGTGTTCCTAGTTGCACTTATGGTGCTACAAGTTCTTGTCTATCAATTACTGATGAGCATATATTATATACATATTTTACCTTTTATTATATAATTGTTTGCGAGCACATGCGGCTATATTCGCCTGGACGCATGAAGATATGCCTGGGATCAATCCAGAGGTGGCGTGTCATAGGCTAGCAATACGGAGAGACGTTAAGCCAATGAGGCAGAAGAGGAGATGCGTGAACCAAGAGAGATATAAGGCCATCAACTGCGAGGTGGAGAAGCTACTGAAAGCAGGATTCATAAGGGAGGTCTCCTACCCCGAATGGATCTCGAACGTGGTGCTGGTAAAGAAGGCAAGTGGGAAATGGAGAATGTGTGTGGACTTCACAGATGTGAACAAAGCTTACCCTAAAGATAGCTTCCCGTTGCCAAAAATAGATCAACTAGTGGACTCCACGGCAGGACACGAGCTGCTTAGTCTCATGGACGCCTTCTCAGGCTATAACCAAATCCCCATGCACCGACCAGACGAAGAATGCACAGCCTTCATCACCAATCAGGGTCTGTTTTGCTACAAGGTTATGCCCTTCAGCCTGAAGAACGTAGGGGCAACATATCAGAGGTTGGTGAATAAGGTCTTCAAGCCTTTGATTGGTCGAACGATAGAAGTATACGTGGATGACATGATCACCAAGTCAAAGGATGCAGAGGAGCATGTAAAGAATTTGGAGGAGACCTTTGCACTCTTAAGAAAGTATCAAATGAAACTAAACCCAGAAAGATGTGCCTTTGGGGTTGGTTTAGGAAAATTCTTAGGCTTCATGGTCAGTCATAGAGGGATAGAGGCCAATCCGGAAAAGATAAGAGCAGTGATGAAAATGAAGTCCCTCCGTACCATCAAGGAGATACAAAGTCCCACCGGCAAATTGGCATCCCTTAATAAGTTTATATCTCGGGCCATGGATAAATGCCGAGTCTTTTTCTAGGAAATGAGGAAAGGCAGGAAGACAAAGTGGACGCCAGAATGTGAAGCGGCGTTCCAACAGTTGAAAGAGTACTTGCTGAAGCCCTCACATCGCTCACACCTCGAGCAGAGGAGGTATTGTTTCTGTATTTAGTTGTGTCCCAATGGACAACGAGCTCGGTTCTGGTAAGGGAGGAATCGGGGGTGCAGTACCCCGTCTATTATACAAGTAGAGCTTTGCTGGAAGCTTAAACTCGATATCCGTTGATGGAGAAATGAGCATTGGCCCTGGTGACGGCAGCTAGAAAGTTGAGGCCTTACTTCCAAGCACACTCTGGTGATCTGCAGTTAACAAATCAACCACTCGGACAAACTCCGCACAAGCCGTAGACCTCCGAAGGTTGGTAAAATGGCTCGGTGGAGCTCAGCTGAGTTCGATATCCGCTACCAATCCCGAACGTACCATAAAAGCTCAATCCTTGGTCGACTTCGTGGTCGAATGCACGAGAGGAACGAAGAGAGAGAGACTGAGCACCTGCCAGACTCCTGCACCTCAACCAATACATGGACAGATCACGGTCGATAGGTCATGCGGAATCAAGGAGCAGGAGCGGAATCGTGCTCCTCGATCCCGAAGGGAAGAGATGCAGATGTCGTGAAGCTAGAATTCAAATCACCAACAATCGAGTCGAATACGAGTCGTGATCGCGGGGTTGAAGCTCGCGCTGGTGGTAAAGGCAAAAGAGGTGAAGCTTCAGACAGACTCACAGCTGGTGGCAAGCCACCTCAACGAAAGCTTCCAAGCAAAAGGCGAGAAGATGGAGGCTTACCTTCGGAAGGTAAGGCAGCCGATGAATAATTTCCGAACAGTCAAGGTGGAGCTGATCTCGAGGGGTAAGAATTTTCGAGCTGACATGATAGCTCGGATGGCCGCTACCTCCGACCCCAAAATACCAAGGTCCATCCCGTTAGAAGTCAAGAACTGCTCGAGCCTCGAGCAGGAAGACAAAATACTGAGTTTATTGTCGAGCAGCAGCTGGATGGAACAAATTGTTTCTTACCTCAAGGAAAGAATAGTGTCTGCCGATAAGAAGCAAGCAAGGAAGTTGAAGTATAAAGCGGCCAGATATACTCTAATCGATGGGGTCTTGTACAGACGGGGATACACTCTCCCATTCATTGCGGTGTTTAGACCCGGAGGAAGTCGACTATGTCCTCCGAGAGATACATGAAGGAATTTATGGAACCATTCAGCGCAAGATCTTTGGCTTTCAAGGCCTCGAGCGTGGATACTTTTGGCCTCGTGATGCATCAAGATGCCCAAGAGAAGACCGAGTCGCAAGAGCCGCCAAAGTTTTGCCAATTACCTGACTCAACCTCCAGAGAACCTTACGGTGATGAACTCACCATGGCCATTTGCTCAATGGGGAATCGACTTGATCGGGCCGTTGCCCAAGGGGAAGGCATCCGCTACTCACGCTATAGTAGCGATTGATTACTTCACCAAATGGGCCAAGGTGGGATAGAATTGAAGTTCTGTTCTCCCTCACACCCGCAGGGCAATGGACAAGTGGAGGCCACAAACAAGACTATAAAACGTCTCCTGAAGACCAGACTTGGCGAGCAAAAGGGAGCCTGAGTGGACGAGCTGCCTGGCGTCTTATGGGCTTATAGAACTACACACAAAACGGCCACGGGAGAGACCCCATTCTCCTTGGCGTTTGGGCATGAGGCAGTTGTTCCTGCTGAAATAGGAATGGGGACGCACCGAACAGAGCACTTCAACGAGGAGCAAAACAATGAGCAGATGTGTGCAAGCTTAGGCTTACTGGAGGAAAAAAGGGGGAGGGTCGCAGCAAAGATCGCAGATTACCAACAAAAAGTGGCTCGCTATTACAACCGTAATGTGCACATCCATCGATTCCAAGTGGGGAATTGGATACTCAGAAAAGTCAATCAGAACACGAAGGACCCCAGGCAAGGTGTGTTGTGGCTGAATTGGAAAGGTCCTTATAGAGTCACTCAAATAGCCGGACCAGGAGCATACCGGCTAACCCATCCGAATGGACGAGAAGTCAAGAGGTCATGGAACGCACAACTCTTGGTGAAATACTTCCAGTAAGTTTCCTTGTGTTATAAGCATTAATGTCAAATTCCTTCCCAAAATGGGGATGTCTAAAAACTTGAACGTGTGTAAAAGTAAGAAAAACATTTGTAATATTAATTCAAGTTGAAGCCAAGAAACTCGCAAAGAAGAACGCTAAGACCAGAAGTCCCAAAGCCTAGCTTTAGGCGGAACGGTGCCAAGCGTGGCCAATTGCAGGCCCGAGCAGAAGAAGCTCGCGAAGACAACGCTAAGGCCAGAAGTCCCAAAGCCTAGCTTTAGGCGGGACGGTGCCAAGCGTGGCCAATTGCAGGCCCGAGCAGAAGAAGCTCGCGAAGACAACGCTAAGGCTAAAAGTCCCAAAGCCTAGCTTTAGGCGGGACGGTGCCAAGCGTGCCCAATTGGTCTATCTTCGGCAACAGAAAGCTATCTTTACGGCAAGCTTTGTTCACATCTGTGAAGTCCACGCACATTCTCCATTTCCCATTTGCCTTCTTTACCAGCACCACGTTCGAGATCCATTCGGGGTAGGAGACCTCCCTTATGAATCCTGCTTTCAGTAGCTTCTCCACCTCGCAGTTGATGGCCTCATATCTCTCTTGGTTCACGCATCTCCTCTTCTGCCTCACTGGCTTAGCGTCTCTCCGTATTGCTAGCCTGTGACACGCCACCTCTAGGTCGATCCCAGGCATATCCTCATGCGTCCAGGCGAATATATCCGCATGTGCTCGCAAACACTCCACCAACTTTACTTTTAACTGCTCGCTAATTCCTGAGCCGATTCGGACTTTCTTCTCGTGGGTGTCTGCTCTCACCTTAACCTCCTCTAGCTTCTCAGTTGGCTTCTGTCTTCCATTCCTCGACTCCCCCCTTGAGTCCAGTGAGGTTATCTGCATGGTTTCCTTGGCTGCCACAGCGTAGCAGCTCCTTGCTACCCTCTGCATGCCTTTTACAACCCCCACAGCCTCATTCACTCAATACTTCAGGGCCAAGTAGTGGGTGAATAGCACGGACTTGCTGATTCTCATAAAAGGCCTCCCCAATATTGCTTGGTAGGGGTTGACTTCATCCACCACCACGAAGTCCAGCATCATGTTCTTTTCAAAAGGCCTCGAGCCCATGGTCACAGCCAGTTTGATGATTCCCATAAGTATCAGCTTCCCTCCCCCGAATCCTTTCAAGGAAGTGCTCGTCTACTCGAGACTTGCACTTGCTATTCCCAAATCCTCTAGTGTGGACTTAAAGAGAATGTCCACCGAGCTTCCCGAGTCTACCAGTATTCGGTCAACTTCCTTATTAGCGATGTTTGCTTTCACGACCAAGGCATCCTCATGGGAGTATAGCACCCCCTCATCGTTTTCTTCCGTTCACATAATGGGCACCTGTTGGACCTTGGCCTTTTTGGCAGCAGGGGCAGTGAGCAGGACTTCCCTGCCTACGACAGCGTATCTGCAATAATTTTTCCGAGCTCTATTCGAGCTCCCTGCCATAGAGGGTCCTCCTGATATCACCCTTGTAGTCGGTGGCTCCAGCTCCATGTCGTAATCTCGATCATCCTCATCGGGTTGCTGCTCGACCACCGAATGTCCTCCTTTAATAAACTCATCCAAATACCGATTTCTAACCAAATCCTCCACCTGGTTCTTCAAATCCTGGCATTATGACGTTGAATGGCCGTGGTCACCGTGGAAGCGGCAGAACCGTCCATTGTCTCGTTTTCTAGCCGACTTGGCCATCGATGTTGGGGGGCTCAGCAGTCCTCGCTCCTCTGCCACTTGCAATATCTCTTCGAGAGATACCTTTAACTTTGTGTATTGCCCATAGGTGGGGCTCTGCTCCACCACCTGTATCGTCCGATCCCTTGGGAAGCTTCCTGGTGGGGATGGTAACGGACGGTCTGCTCTGTTGTGGTTCATCGCAGGTATGCTTAGTGGTTGGTTGCGGAATGGGTGGTCGTCATGATGCCTGTACTCCCTGCGATCCCGGCCTGGAGACTTGCGGGGTGGCACGGGAATCATCCGCGGCTGGGGAGCACTCTGGTAAGGGTTGTAGAGAACAACACGATCCCTCATCACTTTTAAAGTTAATGCTCCTCGGGCAGGACCTCCTTTTTCTTTCCTCTTGGTTCCGCTGCCTTGTTCACTTCTCAACTTCGCAGCTTTTTCCTCTTCGATGACCATGTCCATTTTCACCTGTTCATACACATCTGAATATGAACGGATCGAAGGGCTCCATAAATTGTATCATGGTCTCCCCATCTTGATTCCGTCCTTCAGCCCTCTCAACGCTTGGGGATCGTTAAACGCACCCAGATCTAGAACCGATCAGTGGTACCTCTTGATAAACTTCCGGAGGGGTTCTCCCTCTCTCTGCCTTATCTCCGACAATTACATCATATCATCTTCAGGGGTTACTGCGCCCCGAAACTGCTCTGCAAATTCCCTACACATTTGTTCGAAACTCAGGATGCTTCCCCGCGACAGCCTACGGTACCATTCTCTTGCCCTTCCTTCAAGAGTGAGCGGGAAGGCCCTCGCGATCTCGGGCCGACGACAGCCTCTGCACTGCCATGTCATCGAACTGCTTCTATGTGCACCAACGGATCACTCTTCCCCAAAACTTCAAATCCGGAAATGCAAGACACCCATGATCTCCGGCTGAGAGTGGGACTCGTTGTCCAAGATTATCCTCCAACTTGGGCTTTTTCTGCTTTCCCGAGGTCCTTCACAACTTAGTGCTAACCTATGCACCTCCCCCTCCAGTTCCTCCGCGTGAGGTTGGTCATCATGATCATGCAAGTGCTGACGGGACCCCCTTTCTTCCAAGTTCGTTTCTTCCCTCCCAACAACATTTGGTGCCCTAGGTCTCTGGGCTTCATCCCTCACATGCTCCCGAACAGAAGCGTTCCCACGGCTGGACTCAGGGATGTCATTGCATGCTTTCCTCTGTCCCTCTCTGAGCTCTTGCAATATGGATGTCAGTGTCTCCATTTGTTTCTCCATCCGATCCATTCTCGTGGATCTCTCTATTTTGGGCTTCATTGGCCACCTCCCTCAAAGTCACCAACTCCTCCGGGTTTACTCCCCCCTGCTGTTTCCTCTCATTGTTGTGTTATGTCCTCTGAATGTGTTGGGAAATCAGGCTTTTTGAACTGATCCCCACAGAAGACGCCAAAAATGTTGATGCTGTGTTTCTGCGTGTCCTCAAATAGTGTTGAAACCTTCCGCTGCAAGAAGCTCGAGCTCGAGCGGTGTCCGCTTCCAAGATCAATCCCTCCTGTCTTTACCGGAACTGAAGTCTCCCGGACCTATACCCACAGAAAACAAGGTAAAGGGTAGCCGGGTGTTATTCCGACGAAAACCCTCCGACACTCAAGTCAGTGATCGAGTTCTTCTTTTTGTATCCCTCTTAGTCAGAGAGACCGGAAGAATGGGAGGGGTCTTTTTGCCCTCCTTTTGTAATAATAAATCTCCCTAAAAGAATCAGAGTGGAGAAAAGGAAGAAGAAGAAGAACCTGTGCCAAATTTCAGAACCCCCCGCCTTTCCTTCAATTTACCCTTTATACTTCCGTTTTCTCGCCCTCTGTTCTTCGGGAGCAGTAGTTCCCGCGTCCATGGCCCTTGAGACCCTCTGACAGCCAGGATTAGCATAATATTCCCTGGAGATGCGTGACTGTCTGGTTGGCATGGGTTCACATGGCTTGATCATAGTGTCGGGCATGTGCGCGTGAAATGATGACACCGCTGGGGCGTGTCTTACCATCTGAATGAGGGCCATGCCAGTATCACATGGGGTGTCTGGTCGGACATCGATCGGCTACCGGATCGTCGAAGGGGAAATTAATCTGTTCCATGTTAGCGAGTGTTTCGGATCTTGTCTTCCCGCCATCGCTACCGGTGTTCATTGGGTAGTGGTCGGGATTCAAGATCTCGAGCGGGAGGATGCTCAAGTTTTGACCAACCAAAATACACTTCGACCTTGACAAGCTTTGATGAGGCTGTGAATACCTCGAGCAGAAAACTGAGCTCGGGCTTGACCAATCTTGGACTCCTCGACCTTGACCAGTCCTTGTGCTAGTAGCCGTGTCCTCTGCTCGAGATTGGTTGACCTCGAGGTCTTTTGCTTGCGCCAGGTGGAACTCGAGGAGAGCTGCTCGATATTACCCAAACATAAGGTACTACGCATCTCCAAGTATTATATATCCAAAAATATTTTATGAATTTTACAAGTTTCATGCCATCCAATAATAATGAAATTATTGAAATTGTTCCCAAAATAAAGTAAGACATTCAAAATTTCCAACCATGAACTGATCTTTTTATTAATTAAAAAAAGACTCTCACAATCACATGTGCCAAAAAAGAATATTGGTAGTCCATCATAATAACCATAACAGAATATAGAAGTGTGGCTTTTGCATGCATACTGAAATTCTGTCACTAAAGCAGGCCAGAATGTGGCTTGAGGAGCAAAAACAACAAGTGAGAGATTGAAATTGAAACTTACAGCAAGCTTGACCAATAGTCTAAAAAATGATACAGTACACAACACCAACTACAATATGTCCAATAGAAACAAAGCTGCAGAAAAGTGAAAACTTCTCGTGAAAACTTCTCTTTTAATTATTAAGGAGATATATTTTTTTTTAATAAAGCAAGTTTAAGATGAAATATGAGTGTAACAAAAGATTGTAGTCATCCACAGACATACTATCGATATGGGAAATAATTATAGACCTGTTAAGTACTTGAGTTACCTCCTCAATGATGAGATATTTCATTTAAAAAGCTTAAGGACTCCAATATTTTGAAGTAACTATTAAGCTTCTGAGTATGGGTAGCCTTTTATTCTATTTTTCTTTCTTTTCTTTTAGGAATTGATCACTAGTTCTCTTAACTAGTTTAGGCTGCCTTGTAAAATCACAAACAATATGCTCTCACTAGGAAAATAATTTACAGCATAACTTGTATTAAAACAGATACGGTTATATATCCAAATCTATAAGAAAATATTTCTAACAACAAACTTGAACTACTGCATCCAATATTGCTTTATTTAATATATTCCAAGGCAAGCCTGCTCTAATCACTGTGCAAAGAGCTAAATTTGGTCCATGGAAGGTAAGGAAGTGAAGGTTACTTGGTCATGTTCCACAGGAAACTTTAACAATCAAGAGCATGTAAACTAGGATGGAGCTTGCAAAACTACCACAATGACACAAATGTAATAATGAGCATAAACAAAATTGTAAGAATTTAAGCACGAGAACCTGATAGTAAAGGCAAATATGAATTAAAGGCAACTCCAATTACCAAAAACAAGCAAGATTTCCTCAAAAAGAATAAAAATAATAACATGGCTGGATTGCATTATCCCTCTCTATTGATGGCAACTTAAACTTTAGACTCATTTGTTAGTATTTTGAAAATACTTTGTAACAATTCAAAACACACTTGAAAGGAACTGCAATCATGTTACTTTTTTATCCAAAATTATACAGGCAAAGACTGAATATCTTGAAAACCATGCTAATAAGAAAAAAAAAATTTAAATCCACAAAACAACTTACAAAGTTTGTCCATCAATGGCCATGTGATGAACCATCATAATGTAACAAGAGTTCATATGCTGACAAGAATATTAATTATAATATATTTTAATACAACAGCCCCAACATAAAAAGAAAAAAGAAAAAAGTACAATGGCCCCTCAATTCTTTTCATTTTACTAACCTCACCTAAATAAATTAGTCATCACACATTAATCGAATATAAAAGGATATTCAACAAAAATAGATAGAAAGATTCATAATATTATTTAGAGGGCAAAACTAACTTCGAACCTCCCACAACAAAGAACTACAAGTGTAAAAAAAAAATGGTTAGTGAATAGACAAATGTTGTGCAGCTCAAAATAAATGGTAAACTTTAATAAAACAAACATAAATCTTACTTTTTATTTCTATTACCAGGGCCAATGTGTAAGAATTCTAAAATCCACAAAATGAAATTAAAAACAATAATTTAAGCAACAATTAATTAAAACGAAAAAAAACCATAACAAGCTCACATGCAAGTTTAAAGTATAG
Organism: Murraya koenigii; assembly: GCA_025617385.1. NCBI lineage: Eukaryota > Viridiplantae > Streptophyta > Magnoliopsida > Sapindales > Rutaceae > Murraya > Murraya koenigii. The sequence continues at coordinate 14,338,091 of CM046814.1, forward strand.
AAGCATATAATTGGTAAAATAAAATAAAAATAAAACCATTTTTTTTCTCATCAAATCAAAGGTAAATGCTACATTGATCACCATGTTTTTTCAATGTTTTCAAAGAGTTTTATAATGTCAATTTTCACAGTACCAATCTGCAGCCTATAAGCAAATGCAAAATAATGAATAGTAATACTTGCACAAGGATATTTTACTTGATTCTTGTAAAATCTGAAGAGCAGCAGACTAGATTGACAGGATTCCACTGACCAAAACTTGCACAAGGATAATTTACTTGATTTTTGTATCTAACACGCTTAATATTCAAATGGAAGGAGGGTTGAAAAAGTATATGACATGCTGAATATATCACTCGCTGCGACTCACTTACTAGTCACCTCATTTTTCCCTTATTACATTACAAGACCCACCATGACAAGCTCCACCTACTTGCCTCTATTGTTGCCAAAGCCTAATGCTACTGCCTCTTCCCAAATAATAACTACAACGAAATTAATTAAATAAATCTAAATAATTTTTAATTGAAGTATTTCTCCATAAACCCTAAAGAATTAATAAAGAAACAAAAAGCCAAAAAGCAATGGATCTGCTCTTTTAGCTGATGGGCAACCCGAATCTCAAGCCCCAAAAATCTAATCATCCAAATCGGCAGGCGAAACCCAATACCTGAAATATGAATGGCGCTGTTGTAGTGCCACGGCCAACAGAGATCGTCACATTTCAAGTTCGAATCGGTGGCCGCGCAGCTGATAAAGTGCCACGTCAGTGACTGGACGGCAGTGACGGGAGAGGATTTGGGTGCGTCAACAGTGACGGGAGAGGTTTGTTTGTTTTTTAAGTTTGATGAAATGGGGAGAGAATTTAGGTGTGTTGGATTTGTTTTGTGAGTTTAATGATAGAGGTTTTTTATGTTGTACTTTTGTTTTTAAAATTTTAAATATATTATTTGCTTAGACGTATGCATTTTAAACATAAAAATTTTAACTTTTAGAGGTTTTAGGTTCAAGTTTGAAGATTTACCGATTACAATAATTTTTTTTAATTTTTAATATTTCAATATCAGTGATTATTGATATTTAATTTATTAATATCTTAATATTAATAATTTATGATACTTATTTGTTAAAAGGAAAAAATAATATATATGTATACAATTACTAATATTTTTTACAAAATATTAAAAAATTAAATATCATTAAATGTAATTTTTTAATAGTGTTGACTGCAAATTTTTAAATTTTTAATTCAATTTACCAATTCATGGAACAAATTTTTATAAATTTTATTTTTACGAATTATGTAGATTAAGCTGAATCAAATTATATTATAAATATCCATTCGAGTAAGTAAGATAAAATAATGATAACAATTACCAAATTTGTTTGAGGGTCGAAAGTCTTTTTTTTTTTATCTTTTTATTGGTGGAAAGCATCTAACAATTTAAAAGCTCGTCGCCAAATATGATAGAAGTGGAAAAGCTGCAAAAAAAAAAAAATTGTTTTCAATTTATTAAGATGAAAGTTTATAAGGAACTGTAATTTAAATATTAAATAATAAAAAATTATTTAATATAAACTAATAAAATCAAGTTAAAAATAATAATATATAACGATTGTTAATATAACAGAACCGTTATTATAAATATTACACTTTTAATGACTGTTTTTATATAGAACCGTCGTTAAAAATAAGAATAGATTTAATCAAGTATTTAATGACAATTATATATTAAAATCATTAATATAAATATTACACTTTTAATAATTATTTTTATATAGAACCGCCATTAAAAATAAAAGTAGATTTGTAATTACGGTCATCTAATTAGAACGGTCAAATTAGGCTTCAAGATAGTTTCAAATTTCAGGAATTGAATGGAATCACGACCCGTTGCTTAATGAAGTAAGAACCTTGATATGTGAGGATGCTAAAATCAGCCATGGATGGTCTGATTGATAAGTTAAGGATTGAACGCTACGGAAAAATCTGATAAGTTCAAAGAGTTCGTTTAAGAAGTAAAGAAAATTATACTCTCAAGTAAATTACATGAAAAACTTCTTATTCCTTTCTTATTGAATGCAAATATATATAAGTTATAAGAAATTTCGGCCATAATTGTTCTAGATATTTCCTGCTATAAATCCTAATTTTAAATTAGAAACAAATCCTAATCTAATTAAACTAAGGAAAGAATCCTAAATAAATCATAATCTAATTTAATAAAAATGAAAGAATCATAAATAAATTAGGATATTAATCTAATAACAATGAAAGTATCTTAAATGATTAGAAAAAATAAAAATAGTTGATTTGTTCCTCTTTTAAAAATGGAAACACTATATAAAAAGATAGTGGCATATCGTTTATCCTTAATGCACTGATTTCATGGATTTGATTGCTCATAAAATTCAAGACCTTGAATCACGTATTTATTGGTTTAAATATCTTGTGAGATTCCTTCAATAAACCTCCATGAATTGGATTGATCCAAAGTTGCTTGAATCAGCCCATTAAGCACTTCATTGAATTTCTTTGCACGAGCTCTTATGACGGGTTGGACGGAAACTTGCATAGAATTTGAATATACCTTATTTCACGTGCTTGTGTCATCCTTATCCATAATCTCATCATTCTCCTTCTCTTGAAGAGGATTTATCCTCAAATCTTCACCTACATTAAATCAAAACATTAATTATAGCACTTACATTATACTCACCAGGCAAATGCAGCTTGTATGCATTGTCGTTGATCCGTTCCAAAACTTGGAAAGATCCATCCCCTCGAGGTAATAATTTAGATTTCCTTTGTTTTGAAAATCGTTCCTTGTGCATATGTAACCACACCCAATCACTGAATTCAAAAACTAGCTTGTGTCACCCTTTGTTGGCTTGTTTGGCATATTACTTAGTTCTCCGCTTGATGTTGATTTTCACCGTTTCATATATCTGCTTAACAATTTTAGTCTTTTTTTCCCATCTAAGTTAACACGCTCAGATGCAGGCAATGGAGTTGAATCTAATGGAGTTAAAGGATTAAAATCATAAACAATTTCAAATGGTAATACTTAGTAGCAGAATGAATAGAACGATTATAAGCAAACTGAACATGTGGCAAACAATCCTCTCAATTTTTAATGTTATTTTTAATGATTGCCCACAATAAAGTAGAAAAAGTTCTATTTACAACCTCTATTTGACCATTAGTTTAAGGCTGACACATAGTTGAAAACAACAACTTAGTCCCTAACTTAGTCCACAAAGTCTTCCAGAAGTAACTCAAGAACTTAGCATCCTTATAAAAAACTATTGTTCTGGGCATACCATGTAACCTCACGATCTCTCTAAAGAATAAATCATCAATATTAGAAGCATCATCTATCTTGTGGCCTAAAATGAAATGTAACATCTTTGAAAATCTATCTACGACTACAAAAATTGAGTCTTTTCCTTGTTTGGACCTAGGTCAACCTAACATAAAATCCATTGAAATATCAGTCCAAGGTGCACTAGGTATTAGTAACAAGGTGTATAATCCATGAGGTTGCACTTTCGATTTGGCTTGCCTATAGGTAACACACCTACTACAAAGTCTCTTAACATCTCGTTTTATATGTGGCCAATATAAGTGTTTACAACTCCATAATGTCTTATCAATCCTCCTCTATAGGATTCTCTCATCAATAAATCTCTTAAAGAACAATTAGGCACACATAACTTATTCTCTTAAAACAAGTAACCATCATGCCTAAAGTACTTACCAACCCCAAACTTTTCACAATTTTGATATTCAGCACGATACTCATGGTCATTAGTATACAATTCCTTAATATGTTCAAAACCAAGCAATTTAGCATTAAGTGTTAAGATTAAGGCACATCTACGAGAAAACGCATCTGTAACTACATTTTTCTTACCTTGCTTGTAACGAATGACGTATGGAAACGTCTTTATGAATTCCACCTAACGAGCATGCCTTTTGTTTAGCTTGTGCTGGCCTTTAAGGTGTTTTAAAGATTCATGGTCAGTGTGAATTACAAACTCCTTAGGCCACATAGGTAGTGATGCCATGTTTCCAATATTGGAACTAACGCATATAGCTCTTTATCATAAGTAGGATAATTTAAGACTGCTCCACTTAATTTCTCACTGAAATAAGCAATTAGTAGTCTCTCTTGTATAAGAATAGCTCCTATGCCAATACCTGAAGCATCACATTCAATTTCAAACGTTTTGTTAAAGTTAGTCAAGGATAATAAAGGGGCGTTGGTTAGCTTTTCTTTGATAATTTGGAATGCCTTCTCTTGTTCTTCTCACCACTTGAATCCAATATTTTTCTTGATTACTTTAGTAAGCGGTGCGGCCAATGTACTAAAGTCTTTTAAAAACTGCCGATAAAAGCTAGCAAGTCCGTGGAAGCTTTTCACGTTACTTACATTTATAAGACTTAGCCATTCTTGGATTGCACGTACCTTCTCTTCATCAACTTGTATTCCCTGTACACTTACAACAAATCCTAGAAACACAAGTTTATCGGTGGAAAAGTTACATTTTCAAATTAGCAAATAACTTTTTTTTCCTAAGCATATCTAAAATAGATTTCAAATGTACTGCATGATCATCCAAGTTTTTGCTATATATGAGAATATCATCAAAATAAATAATATTTAACTTGCCAATAAAAACTCGTAAGACATGATTCATAAGTCTCATAAAAGTACCCGGATCATTAGTTAAACTAAAATGTATAACTAACAATTCATTCAAACTATATTTTGTTTTAAAGGCAGTTTTTCACTCATCTTCTTTTTTCATTCTAATATGATGATATCCACTTTTTAGATCAATTTTAGAAAATACACAAGAACCATGTAATTCATCAAGCATATCATTTAGCCTAGGAATGGGATGTCGATACTTTACTGTTAATGAGAAGACTATTACTGATTATGCTATTACTCAGTGGGATCAGCTTGTTATAATTAGGAGACGGAATAGAGAACATCCTATTAAAACGTGAAATGAAATGAAGACATTGATGAGAAGGCTATTTGTACCTAGCCACTACTACTGAGGCTTGTACCAAAAACTATAAAGTCTTCCCCGGGGTAGCTGAATTGTGGAGGATTACTACAAAGAAATAAAGGTTGTCATGATTAAAGCAAATGTGGAGAAAGATAGAGAAGCTACTATGGCACGATTCTTGAATTGCCTTAACCTGGAGATTGTAAATATAGTTGAGTTGCAACATTATGTGGAGATTGAGGAGATGGTTTATAAGGCCATCAAGATTGAGCAGCAACTCAAGAGCGAAGGTAACACTCGTGCAACCCCAAGCTTGAATTCCACTCCATGAAAACCAAATTATGTAAAGTGAGAGGAGAGGCCACAACATCTACTGTACCTAAACCAAGATCTGAGCCCTCCAAGCCTAATTTATAAGGTAATATTGTGACACCTACTATTATGAATCATGATGTTAAGTGTTTTAAATGTCATAGCATGGGACACATAGCTAGTGAATATGTGAATAAGAGAGTTATAATGTTACAAGATAATAGTGAGATTGTAATTGATGATAAAGCAGAAGATAATGAGATGCCACCATTGGAAGATGTTGAAGATGAAGAGTATGCAGTCCTTGATGAATTGAATTAAATTTTGTTGCTAGGAGAGCTTTGAGTGTGCAAGTAAAATAAGATAAAGCAGTACAATGGAAATATATCTTTCACATTAGGTGCTATGTTCAGGAAAAAGTATGTAGTATAATTATTGATGGGGAAGTTGTACCAATGTTGCTAGTACTATCATGGTGGAGAAGTTAGAGCTTCTAACACTTAAGCATCCACAATCATACAAACTGTAGTGGTTGAATGACGGTGGCGTAGTAAAAGTGAACAAATAAGTACTAGTGTCTTTTAAGATCGGTAAATATGAAGATAAATTACTATATGATGTAGTACCAATGCAAGTTGAACACTTATTAATTAGGCATCCTTGGCAATTCGACAGACATGTGAAGCATGATGGCTTTACCAATAAGTACTTGTTTAAGTTTAATCAAAGCAAGATCACTTTTGCCCTATTAATACCCAAACATGTTTATAAAGACCAAGTAAGCTTGTAAAGAGAGAGCGAGCAGAAGATAAAGAAAGAAAAAGAGAGTGAAAATCAGAGAGATACTAAGCAAAAAGAGAGAGAAAAATCATGCTTTCTCTCACGTGCCTTTTTTTCATTAACTCATTAACTAGCCTTTGAAAATCCTTACTCTAGTATAAAAATTCTTTTGTTTTCTCTCTATTTTTCTCTCAATCGCTTAAATTTTCTTTTCTTTTTCTCTTTCTTTTTTCTGATATCAAATGATATGAACCCCGTTAAGAACTCACAAGACCCTAATCAAATTAGGTTCTAAAATCGTTTCTAATTTTAGGAATTGAATGGAAGCACGGCCCGTTACTTAATGAATCAAGAACCTTGGTATGTGAGGATGCTACAATCAGTTATGAATGGTCTGATTGATAAGTCAAGGGTTGAACGCTACGAAAAAATCCGATAAGTTCAAAGAGTTCGTTTAAAAACTAAAGAGAATTATACTCTCAAGTAAATTGCATGAAAAATTTCTTATTGCTCTCTTATTGAATGCGAATATATATAGGTTACAAGAAATCTCAGTCATAATTGTTCTAGATATTTCATGCCGTAAATCCTAATCTAAAATCAAAAACAAATTCTAATCCAATTGTAATAAGGAAAGAATCCTAAATAAATCAGAATATAATCTAATAAAAATGGATGAATCATGAATGAATTAGGATATAAATCTAATAACAATGAAAGTATTTTAAATGACTAAAAAAAATAAAAATAGCTGATTTGTTGCCTCTTTTAAAAATAGAAACACGATCTATAAAAAAAGTGGCATATTTTTCATCCTTAATGCGCCGATTTTATGGATTTGATTGCTTATAAAATTCAAGGGCTTGAATCACACATTTATTGGTTTGAATATCTTGTGAGATTCTTTCAATAGGTCTCCATGAATTGGATTGATCCCAAGTTGCTTGAATCAGCCCATTAAGTGATTCTTTGAATTTCTTTACACGAGCTCTTGTGATGGGTCTGACGGAAACTTGCATAAAATCTGAATATGCCTTATTCCACGTACTTGTGCCATCCTTATCTATAATCTTATCAGGGAACTCTTTTGAGCCATACCAAACGCCCTTGAGAGCACTGCTATAGACTTTGTTTTCCTCCTATCCCGCTCATTATGATTGACAAAAGTCTGGGTCGGGTCTGAGTATTGTAATACCCGGATCCGGCCCAGACTTTTAAAAACCTGAATTTCTTAACACTCGGCTCAAACTTATTCTGAGCTAGACCATTTTCAAATTTTTTAAGCCCAAATTTTATATATAAAATATTTTAAAATATTATATTTATGTATATATTTTTATTTTATTTTATAATTTTTAAAATTATTTCAATGAAATTAAACATGAAATATGAACCTTAAATATTAATTTTTTAAAATATATTGAATATATGTAACAAAAAAATAATTATTTAAAATACAATATTTTTAATGAAGTATAGGTTTTGGATTTTTCAAGTGATATCTAGATTTGACCTGGACTCATTTATGGGCCAGATACTACTTAAACCATATCACTCGGGTCCAGATTAGATCCTGTCCGGATAGATATTTTTGCCATCCCTACCATTGGCTTGTGTCTAAGTTGAAGCTACCGCCTTTGAGATTTTTATTTATAAATAAAAGCTTGAGTGTTTTACAAAAGTTTTTAATCAGGCTTGTTTATAACGGACTTCAAATTTTTCAGTCCATATCTAAGACTTTACCCTTTAGCCCGAGCTTAAAGCTTGTGGACTTGGGTCGGCTTAGAATTTTTTACCAACCCTAAGTTTGAGTTATTAAAAAATTAAGTGTCTATTTAATATAATTTATCTAATAGGCATAAGTATTTATTTAATTCTATAAATTCATTTCAAATTTTTTATTGTTGTTTGATTATTTTTAAGTAGAGTTTTTAATGATTAAATAAATTATTTTATTCTTATCAAATTTTATTTTTACTAACAAAAGTTTAAGTTTTTTTAAGATTTTTTTAAATTTTTAAAAATTTAAAATATGATTTAGTTATTTGACAATTTCATTTCATTTATTTTATAACAAAATTTTAAAAGATTTACCTATTAAAGTAATTTTATACTTTTTAATAAAAAAATTTATTATCAATTAAACAATTAAAATTATTTTAATGAAATCTTTATTTTATAAAAATTATATTAATAAAAGCTCTACTTAAATAAACTCAACCTAAAAAATTATATCAAATGAAACCTAAAAGAGTAACTAAACATAATGAATTCATTCACGATTGATTTCATTCCAATCTTTGTATTAGGAATCTGACCGTTATTTAAATCAAAATCAACCATTCTCACATCACTCATACTTATTTTGATGTACGAATGGCCTTGATTTAAATATAACTCATTATCATTTATCTAAAATGCCACGTTGCACAATGCATAAGCAGGTGCTAGCCGAAGTTGAGTTATCCATGGACCTGCTTGTTCCTCCAAGCTCGAGCTACCGGAAACCGCCACTTTACCGACAACTTACTGCCTTAACATACAACAACACGCGCAATCTCAGTTCCTTAAAATGCCGCCCTCTTAAAACGGTGTCGTCGGAGCTCCAAACTCCGGCGGGAGTGAATGGTAACTTCTCCCCGTCGATTCCGACTCATAAAGTGACGGTTCACGATAGGTTTCGAGGAGTCGTTCACGAGTTCGTCGTCCCCGAGGTATGCGAATTAAAATTGTTGAAAAATCGATTTTTTTTTTTTTTATTATTGATAAAAATTGAGTGATTAAATGTGTAAATAAAATGGAATGCAGGACCAGTACATATTACACACTGCAGAATCTCAAAATATTACTCTTCCTTTCGCTTGCAGGCACGGTATAGATTGTTCTCTTACTCGCCGTCACGATTGGCTAATTTTTTTCTTAATTATCACTAATGTGTATTATTTAGTTTGTTTATGTTGAAATATACTTAACTATCTAACAAATTAGAAGCAATACTAGAGTTATAGTCATGCAGCACTTGGCACTCATCTATTGGAAGATTACCATCCATCCAATGGATGAATGTCACGTAGCAGTTGGATGTTAGTTAGGATATCATTTGGGAAATGTAGTGATACTCAAAAATTAAACATGGTACTCATCTATTGGAAGATTACCATCCATCCAATGGATGAATGTCACGTAGCAGTTGGATGTTAGTTAGGATATCATTTGGGAAATGTAGTGATACTCAAAAATTAAACATGGTACTTAATTTGCTGAACAAAGCGGATACATCCTTTATTCAGTCTCTTGGTTGTTTGTGATGTTTGAATTGAATACGCGAGAGTATATATTAAAGAGCTGAGTTCCTTTGCTACTTATATTTTTGATAATTGTTTGCTTTTGAAGTGGAACTCTTGTAAATATTAGTGTAAGTTTGGCTGTTTAGTTGGTTAAAAATTGTTCTTGGTAAAAGCTTAAGCTTCCTTGTACATGGTATGGCAGGTTGCTGTACTAGCTGTGCTGTGCGTATAAAATCAGGGCAAATTAAGCAGCCTGAAGCACTAGGGATATCAGCTGAACTCAAATCAAAGGTATGAACTATATTATTACCTGCATTTTAGATTGAGATTTCAATAACTACATTACTTTCCAGTTCTATGAACAAAATACTCAGATGATGATGCAATATAACTATAATCGTTACTTTCCAGTTCTATGAATAAAATACTCAGATGATGATGCAATATAACTATAATCGTTTATTGATTAATGTGTCACAAAACTCTGCTAGAGGTGGAAATTCATCCATATAGGAAATAAGTTTGCTGTGAGGCTCGGTATGTTTGCTAAGACAATTTAGGCAAGAAAACAAACTGAACATATCCTGAACAAGATTACCATAACTGAACTGGAAAACCATTCACTGACCTTTCTTATGGTTCATTTTATATCTGAACATGTTATGCATAGGTCCATGGAAACCCAATCAAGTTTGCAACTGTACATGTCTATGCGAAGTGCGGAACTTTACCTAGCGAATGTGTGGCACCCTTCCACTGAACCAGGAATGCTTTGGGAGTCTTATTATTTGCATTTCTTTATTATGTTACAAACATAAATGTAACAGGAATAGTTTCTTTTTTACATAAATCTCTCTTTTCTAATGATCATTAATTTCTTAAGATGTATATCTATATTTGAATGGCAACAAATAAGGTCCAACTGTTGTGCTTTGAAATGTCTGTTTGATGTAATAGGTAAAACAAGAAAAGGTATTTTTATTTAGTTCAATACTTCCACTATAAGTTTACAATTAATGAATAAGTGCCAGATTGTAGTTTGCTTAATGCCATTAAATGTGTCTTCAATTCAGGGATATGCGCTTCTTTGTGTGGGTTATCCATCCTCTGATGTTGAAGTAGAAACACAGGACGAAGATGAGGTAAAGTACAAAATTCTAGCAATTCACTAGAAAGTGGAAAGGATCATTTAACATTTCCTGTAACAATGCAATCATTTCCTCTTGATGCTAACAGCATTAAGGGATTAATTCATGCTGCCTCGAATGGAATACAGTGGGGATCTCGATTTCATGTTTTTGTCTTTTCAAACAATCCTTTCTGAAAAGCATTTTAGTTCTCGCTTGTATGGGAATATTTAAGGATATCCTTTTGTTTACAACGGAAATATAAAGTTACTGGCGTGTGCAGGTATATTGGCTTCAATTTGGAAGATATTTTGCCCGAGGACCAATTGTAAGTAGTGATTCTAATAAGATCTTGAAATATAGAATGCTTTTGTTGCAAAATAATGGAAGAAAGAAGAATGCTTCTAACTTCAGAATTTATTCTCTGTGGCAGGAAAGGGATGACTATGCATTGGAGCTAGCCATGGGCGATGAATAAGCAATTTGGAAAACTGAATAGACATATAGTCCTATTGAGGAAACCCTGTGGATTGTATTTTTCAACCCCACTTTTCTTTTTGGTTGCATGTTGTGGTTGAAAATCTGTTAGAGATGGACAATTTACACTTGTCATGCAAGCTTATTGATTTCTTATGAAAACCAAACTTCTTGTGAATTTCTCTGTTTATATGGTTGGTGCTCATGCAGAATGTTGCTTTGCTATTTTATGCATGGGTATCCCTTTTCAAGTTTCTTCTTTTGTTGATTGGTTGTTCCTTTGGTCTTGCTTCTTCTCCATTATTGGTTCTGCGTATTCAAACCCTTTTAGCCTTTCATTGTGCGTTCTACTATGGTAAGGTGAATGGTGTTCTGTTGCAGGACATTTCTGTGTGTAGCACATGCACAAGTGCAATGCTAGCATCGATTTGAATCTTGAAATAGCTTCTTCAAATTTCTTTTTCTTTTTCATCTCTCTGGTTATGGTGATAAGATTAGTATTGTTTAAGCATTATCATGGCTCTGATGCAAGTCTTTTGAGTTTTTAAAGCTTGTTGAAATAATTTCCCTTTGGAAACGAATGGAAAGTGTGTCATTAGAGCGATTGAAACATATGATAGTGCAAAACCGTAAAAGAAACCTTTTGATGTTTTTATCATGACAGGATTAATATAATTTCTTCGATAGAAATTTCGCCACTTTGATTGATAATACCAAATTGGTTATCATTTAATTCACTTGGACACATAACTCAAAATATCATCCCAAGTCATGTGGATGGCCAAACACACGGATACATAAGATAGTTTTTCCTCTTATGATTTCTTGACCAATTAGTTGTTCCTCTTAAACCCAATCAGTTTTGCATTAAACGAAAAAAAAAAAAATCTAAAGTCCCTAGCCGATCTCAATTCCCCCAAATTAAACCCTAACTCCTAACGTCTCTCTTACACTGCCTCCAGCAGTAGTCGGGTTAGCGCCATAGTCGGTTCTAGATTCAGTAGCGACCGGGTTCGAGTCTTGGGGTGGAGAGAGTAAAAACTCTTTGAGCTTGCCCACCCTCCCTTTAAAAAAAAAACGTCTCTCTTACAGCTCTCCCAACTGCCTGACTCCCAGTAGCTCACGCCACGCCAAGTCGCCAACCTGCCAGCAATCGTCTCTCTCAGTGGTAAGCCACTCACCTTATACTAAGCTCTTTTTTCCTTGTATGCCTCTTTTTTCGGGTTATTTTTTAAAAAATTCTTTTGGTTATTTAATAGAGGATTGTGCTTTGTTGTTTATCTTTCTGAATTTTTGATTTGATAGTTTTAAATTCGGATTGATGCCCACTTAATATTTTACTACCATTTTCATGATCATGAAGAGATGGATAAGGGGTTTGCTGGTTCGGTTGGTTCATTTTTGCTTTTGAGAAGTAGCCAAAGGAGTGCCCTAATCAAATTCCTAAGATATTAAGTAATTAAATATGAAGATAAATAAAAAAGATAAAAGTGGCTTGCTGGTGTGAAACAAATTGCTTTCAATACTTTGAGCGTAATGTTTTTTTTCTTCTTCTCCTCGTTGTCTTTTTCAGTTACCAAATCTTATTATTAAGAAATAAGAGAAATAATTAAATCATTAACAAGTTAGATATTTAAATCTTTTACTTCTTTTATATCTTTCTCTTAATTCTCCATTCAATAGAAAGTAACTTAATAATTTTCTTAACCTTTTTACTATTCAAAAAAATTTATCCAAAGGCTTCTAGAGTGTTTACAAATATATAAAATAGACACTTTCATTTTGTTCCATTTGGAATAATTCATATTGCTGTGTGTACCGACTAATTTTAGACTCCTTAACTTGGTTTGTTCTTTCATAAACAACTTTTATTTTGTTATAATTTATTATACACTTTTGCAATTAGACACTCTATAAAATTCTTTCTTATCAAATGCACAAAATAAAACATTCATAATTTTGGAGTTTAGAGATAATTTTCTCTTCTCTTTCTCACTTTATTGACTAGGCGATTTGAGAATATCTTTTCCTTTTTCATTTTTTGTAACAAGCACGAATAGTCCATTATTAACGATCTCTCAAATTTCGTAATCTAAATCCTGTAGGTAAATTCTTATTCTTGTTTTTCAATAAGGATATTAATTACAATCGAAGAATGGTCCTCTAGTGGCCCTTCTCTAAATGTAGAATGATTTTGGGTTGCCATAGATCCTTAGTTCTAGATGGTTAAAGTAAAAAACAAGAGCACCTTGCTCTGATACCAAATGAAATATAAGTTGTACAACCCAAGAGGGGGTAAATTGAGATTCTAAAAGTATTGTTAAAAAAAATAAAAAATACCAAGCACAATTCAACCAAATTAGCCAAATTTAATGTAAAAGAGTAAAGGATAGAGAAATGCAAACACATGAATTTTACGTAGTTTCGGCCAATCAGAAATTGTAATAACCTCAACAAGTTCCTTTTTAGGCATTTTCCTCACTGTGTAAATAACCATAGAAAGTGTTGTATCTGCAAGTTTGGAACCAAAGACATAATAATCAAAACATTTTTTTAGCTTAAATAAAGCATGAAAATGACGTTCTCAATCTTATAACTATAAAATAAAATCTGAATTATTTGTTTTATAATTTTTTAAAATCCAATTCACTGAACATGTATTACATATGTATTCCCAAAACAAAAAATGAAAAAAAGCTTTTGAAAACAGTACTAAACAGACCTTTAAATTATTGTTGTTTGTTGGTAGCAAGCTTCTAATCCGTTTTTTATAGTTATGATGATTTTTTGGTTGAATTTATTTGTTTCTGTGAACTGAGTTGTCTTTTGTTGCTTTATTGAATTATTTATAATTTTTTCTACTCTTGTTTAGTGTATCTGCTTGGAAAAGAATTTCAAGGATAATTGTGGTAATGCTGATAGATGGAGTTGGTTATTCTTGTGATTGTTAAGAATAGATAGTAACTTACCTTCTTACTCCCTTGTTAGAATGGAAGAAATCACAACATAGTAAGTTTCCTCTTCTCCAAGAAAAGCATACTTCAATTCTTCAAGCAACAATTTCAATTTCAGTTTAGGTGCTTCTTTTGGTTCTGTCTTTTCAATGATTCCAAGCTCTTCAAATTTTTAGTCTTTATCATAATTTTGTAAATTGTGCATAGAATCAAGTAATGAATTTATATTAGAAGTATCAAGTTCAAGTTGATTAATTGGTTCAATTGAATTAACAAAACAACTATCAGTAAATTCAGAAAAATTCCCTTTTTGAATAAGTAAAAAATGTTTTGAATAAAGAAAAACTTTCTAGAAACAAACGTTAATTTCTGTTAACTCAGAAAATGGTTGACTGATTACCTTAAAGCAAGATTACAACCTTTCTAAATAAAAATGGCTAACCTTTAGTATGTAAACAACTAATTGAAATAGTGAAAAATTTAAGTCTAGTTTTTAGAAATTATCAGCAAACCATTTATTAGAAAACTAAGAACTGATATGTAAAATTTGAGCTTAGTCTCTAGAAGCTAACAACAAACTGTTTATTAAAAAACAGCAAGTCGACTATTTTATTTAGGGGTTACTAGAAACTAATAATGATCCAACATCTTGTAAACGACTATCCGACTATTTGAATTGTGGCTTAATGGTAACTTACTCATGCAAAATGGCAATCTGATAAGTTGCAAAGTGTCCATATTAGTTAGTTTTCAGCCTCAACTATAAAATAACTCAATCGAATTCAAATGCAAGTTTGGCAACTACTGTTATCATTGAGCAATCTTCTGCAATCCGAGCTTAAATTTGTTTATTCTTTTCATTAGTTCACACATTGAGCTAATAATTGTAATCATATACATTGTGTGATGGAAAAATCTTTGTAAACTTTACTCCATATTAAGTTGAGTGATTGTAAGTGTGGGGGAAACACTTGGGTTAAGAGATTTGAGATAATCTCTTATTGTAAAGGTTGATTGACACCTTCAAAGTTAAGTGTAAGCAACTTTGAATTATTGGAGGATTGCTTAGTGGAATCCTCAAGCTCGGTAAGTTTGGAGGTGTAGACGTAGGTACGGTTGGCTAAACTACGTAAAAATCTTGTGTTTACTCTCTCATCCCTTATTTCTTTAATTTTGTTTATTGTTAAAATTATTGTTATTATTTTTATTAAGGCATTGTTGAGTAGTGGATTAAGTTTTTGGAAACCTAATTCAGTCACTCTCTTGGGTTGCATAGTTAGTATTTCATTTGGTATCAGAGCGGGTTCTCTTGCTAGGACTTAACAGTCTATGAGAAAATGATCCATGACAGCCCAAAATGATTCTACATTTAGGGAAGGACAGTCCACTACTAGATTATGAAAATTAGGATGAGAATTTACTTATAAGCTCTAGATTATGAAATTTGTGAAATTGTTAGTGATGATCCTTTCATTCAAACCACTAAAAATGAAAAAATGGAAGACATTCCTAAACCTTCGAGTCAATGGAGTAAATTAGAGAAGAAAAAGTTGTCTTTAAACTTTAAAGCAATGAATGTTCTGTTTTGTGCTTTAGATAAGAAAAAAGTTTAATAGTGCTCATGAAATTTGGAATAAATTTAAAGTTGTTTATGAAGGCATAAACCAGGTCAATGAATTTAAGATTAGTAGATATACTAAACCAAATAGTAGTAATTTTACACTAGGGAGCTGTCTAGATTATTACTATCTGTCTACGATAAGTCAAAACAATTTAAATAAATTAGAGAAAGTAAAAATAAACTTACCAAATTAAGTCCATAGATTATTTTGATACTTCACTTTTAACCTAAGTTTAGAAATAAATTAGCTACTCATTTTTATAACTAGGGGCAAAATAAGAATTTTATTAAAATATATAGAAAATACAAGATGGAGAAGGAATTATAGAATATAGAGTATAAAAATGGATTCAGGGGTGTCAAATTAGGGGAGGAGCCCCTATTTATAGATACAACGAGTAAATCATGGCCATCGGATGAAAAGAATTCGAACGCTCAAGATTACGCCATGTGGCACTCTCTAATTGGTTGGAACACGTCACCAGGGCTGTCATTCCATGTATATGCATGTACGGTATGCACTTTTTTCAATCCACTAATATTCTGCCATGTTATCGATCAACTCAAAAGTCAACAAGTATGATTCAAGGCTTTGCATCTATTGTAAGCTCATTTTTCAATCCAATAGACTTTTGCTACATCATTCGTCAATGATACATCAGCAGTCAACGCTACGTCAGTAGAGCCTACCAAAATCTTAAAATTATGATTTTGTTCTTTATGTCATTTCTAAGATTTTCAATTATTCTGAGGTAAAAAATGCTATTTGTTTTGCTGTCCGACTTCTTGTTTATTGAGAAATGACTAAAATAATCATAAAATATATAAAGTATTAAAATTACGCATAAACATATACAATTAAATATTAAGAGATTGAAAATACATAATGTTGAAGATGTTAGTGAGACTTGCAGTGTAAAATGATGATTTTATCCTTTTATAAATATATACTCTCTAGAACTCAACACATGTAAGTTAGTTGATGAAAAATGGCATACCTTTACATTAGAGCCTAAAAATATACATCTTGCCCTATCAATCGATGGCATTAATCCTCATAGCTCTTTTAGTAGGATATATAGTTGCTGGCCAATTCTTTTTGTAATATGCAATCTTCCTCCTTGGTTGTGTGTAAAACGAAAATTTATGATGTTATCCTTATTAATTTCTAGTCCACAACAGCCTAGTCATGATATTGATGTGTACTTGGCACCTGATGTTATCCTTATTAATTTTTAGTCCACAACAGCCTAGTCATGATATTGATGTGTACTTGGCACCACTAATGAAGGACCTACAAACTCTACGGGATATTGGTGTGGAAGTTTATGATGCCCATAAAAAAGAGTTCTTCAATTTACGGGCTATATTATTGTAGAATATAAATGACTTTTTGGCTTATGGAAATTTAGCAAGTTGTACGGTCAAAGGTTATTATGCTTGTTCATATTGCGGTGAAGATACGCCAAAATGTAGACTTAAGCACAGTAACAAAAATCCTTATATTGGCCATCGCTGTTGGCTTTATCTTGATAATTCCTTTCGAACTCAAAAGCAAACATTTAATATTAAACATGAAAGAAATCCTCCTCTGAAACTATTGAATGGCGAGACTATTTTTTGAAAGGTATAGAGTATTAAAAATAAATGGGGTAAAGTGAAAGACAAAAATAGTAAAAAAGAGGTGAGAAAAGGGTGGTAATAATGATTGTGTGTAGTGGAAGAAAAAATCAATATTCTTTAATTTTTGTCAACAATTAGATGTTATGCACATTAAAAAAAATATTTGTGAGAGTATCTATAGAACATTACTGAGTATATCAGCAAAAACCAAATATGGTATTAAGTCAATGTGGGATCTAAAAGTTTTGAAGATTAAGAAGAAATTGGTACATGATGTTGAAAGCAACAAGCATACTTTTTTGGCTCTAGCTTGTTATACCTTTTCCAAAGAAGAAAAGAAAAGGTTTTGTAAAGCATTAAAAAGTATAAAGGTTCTTATAGGTTATTCTTCAAACATTAAGAGCCTATTATCAATAAAAGACTTAAAAGTCTCATGATTGTCATCTTCTCATGCAACAACGTTTACCAATTACTTTAAGGTCTATCTTAACAAATCATGTTAAATATGTCATTATTAGATTGTGCTTCTTCTTTAATTCCTCATAGAAGAAGACATTGTGCTGACCTTATTGTTACGGGATGAGTGTTTTGTGCAGCAAACCCGTGCGGCACTTAGACAATCTTTGTCGGGATATTGCTAAGTAAGCATTTGAGCTTCTCAATAGTTAAGCCAAGAGGTTTCCCAAAATGCTAAAGAGAAGAGAGAGCTAGCGAGCAATGTAGCCAAATGCGGAAATTGTATTGATTGAATGAAAGTCCAAGCTCAAATGCCTAGAGCTCACCCATATTTATAGGGAAGCTTGGCTAGCTCTAGAGAATTCTAAGCCTAGAGAATTCTATGTACATGTGCAACATTCTAGAGAAATCTAGCTTATTTACAAGTGTGCTAGAGTTGCTGGAATTTTGCGGAACATTCCGGAATCGGGCCAAGTTAGCACATCTTGGCTCATGTCCTTGGGCCATTTTTGGGCTGGAATCGCGCGGCCCGTAACATTATGTTTGCTTGAAAAATGCTTACCATCGTCCTATTTTTACATAATAATCTATTTAACTATTTATTTAGTCAATAAAGTTAGACTATGTGGGCCGGTATACCTAAGATGGATGTACCCATTTGAGAGGAGCATGAAAGGTATAGAGGCTTATGCTCGAATTCGTAATAACCCCGAGGGATGTAGAGCTGAGAGTTACATTACCGAAGAGGGTTTGGAATTTTTTGCAGAATATGTTTCAAAGATACGTACAATTGGGCTTTCTCTTGGACATTTTGAAACCTCTTCAATTGATAAGCCTTTAGCATCTGAAAAATTTGAGCAAGTTGATCATTCTTTAATGGATCAAGCACAATTGTATGTTTTCCAAAATATAGAAGTTTTCCCATTCATTAGGTTTGTTAATGTTTTACCTTTAATTTATTCTTTTTGAATTATTTTAAAGAATTTAAACAGTAGCTTAATATGTATTATGTTAAAGATGTAGTGAGCACATTCAATGGGTAAGGGTTCATCATTCACATAAAGCCGAGAATGGGAGGTGGTTGAGCAATGAGCACAACCGCATCTTTATAACTTGGCTTAATAAGAAGGTTGATAATATTTATTCTCTTACTTATTTTTTTAGTAAATTTATTATCATGTTATACAATTATTCATTCTTTACAGTCATTATTATGTAGGTGTATAAGATGATAGACGACAATGAATATGTCTCAGACACTATAAGGTGGTTATCTTAAGGACCCCACACTTTTGTAGTTAAGCATCCAGGACATAACATCAATGGATATTGTTTCTATACTCAGGAATGAGACAAACGAGTTCATCAAATAGTGGAGTTAGTCTTATTCTAGCAATTTTGCAAGTAGCAAGTTCAAAGGACAAAAATCCTATCATTGGTGACATGTTTTATGATGGAGTTATTAATGAAATATGGGACCTTAACTACCACATGTTTAGAATTCCATTGTTAAAGTGTGATTGGGTTAAGAATAATGGTGGTTTTGGCTTCGTGTTAGTGGATTTAAATTGCTTGGGGTCAGAAATCAAACTCACTTATATTGGCTTCTCAAGCAACACAGGTTTTTTATGCCATTGATCAACTTGATAAAAGATGGTCTGTTATATGTCATATATCTCGTTGAGAAATTCCAAAAAAGACAAGTGCCGAGGATATAGATATCATGATGGAATACAATCCTTTCATAAAAAAGTTACCAAATATTGAAAATTTAAATGATAAGGACAGATATGCAAGAGATGGCAAGCATGGAATTTGGATTGATGCTTGAAAAAGAAATTGACATTCATTATTTGTATGTCTTATGATATTTTTATGTTACATTATGTTTTATTATAATATGTTCATTGTATTGCCTTTAGGTGATTGTTTTTCATTATTTATATT
The DNA here is from genome assembly GCA_025617385.1 of Murraya koenigii. NCBI lineage: Eukaryota > Viridiplantae > Streptophyta > Magnoliopsida > Sapindales > Rutaceae > Murraya > Murraya koenigii. Next base: position 14,357,699 of record CM046814.1, read on the forward strand.
TTATATAATGTTCTAATACTAAATGTGGATTTATTGTTGGAGTACCCTTGTTAATAAAGGAAAAGGACTTGCCAAGGAGCACTCAACCAAGGTAAATATGATTATTCAAATAATGAGAGGTTTCTAATAAAGTTAATCCAAGTTATGAAGAGCTTCCTGATGAGGTTCCTACTTTAAAGGATGAAAATGATCTTTCAAAGAGTAATTCCACTAAGAGAGGACTAACTAAAAACTTTGGCAAGATGAGGATGAGTGGTGGTAAGCTTGTAGTCAAGTACAATGGTCTGGGTGTACATACTAGCCGTGAAGCTATTGAGTTAGCATGCTTTATAAGGCTTTTGGATTGTACTTTTATTCAAGATGTTAACTAAGAATGGCAAAAAGTTACTCCAAATTTAAAGTACTCTCTGGGTGCATGGAAGCAGGCACGTGGTTTACTATGATCGAGTCCTAGTATCACTATATAGTTTAAACCTGTAGACACATACCACCCAAGGACTAGCTTTCCCAGCTTATAAAGAGGATGAACAGTGTTTTGTAGGTTGGACTTCTATAGTGACTATAGGTTTGATCGTTCTGATACACAAGAACCTTTTTTCAAAGGCAAGTGCATAGTATACTAGGAAGAGTATGAACAAACGATATGATAATTTTTTGGAATCCTAAGTCGTTCTAGAGAAGAGAAAGAGTAAACTTAAGCCATGAAAGTATGAAAAGATTTCTTTATTGAGATTTCAAACTTTGGTTCTTCTCCCCGATAACTGAGAATGAACTCTCAATTTAAAGGAGAGGATACCAGCTAACCAACAAAGAAAACAGGACAGGACCCCTGTCATTCTTTTTTAAAAGTAAAAGCAACATGATGAAAGAGAAAGATAGGACAAGACCCCTATCATCTTTTCTCTTTTACAAAAGGTAAAGATAAAAGCAAAAATATGATAAAGATAGGACAGGACCCCTATCAATATCTGAAAAGTAAAAGTCTAAAACATACAACATGATTAAAGAGGAATCCGACAGGACCCTTATCTTTTTTTTTTTTTCAAAAGCAAAACATAATGATAAAAGCATAAACAAACAAAACACACTAAAGCAGGTGAATGCAGAAATCACACCTGCTTTATGCAAAGTTACTTTTTCAAAAGCTGTGGGATGGTGAGAGGTTGTCAACGTCGCTGTTAACTTCATCCATTGGGTGATAACTTGTGGATGGTGATGGTGAGAGACCAGAGAGCGTTGGATATGTCTCTGGTGGGAGCTCAACAGTGTAGGAGCATGAGCCTGAGGCAGTAGGTGGTTGGCAGGATTGGACACAGCTGGAGTTGATGAACAGCTCGGGCTGTATAGACTCCAGGGAAGCAAAGTCTTCATCAGGATCTTGAGAATCCTGAAACATGAGATGAGTGTAATCTGGACAAGTATATTTGAGGAGGATGTCTTTGGTGGAGCCGTTTTGAGATTGGAAGGGGATAAGATCATGCTTTGGTCCGAGGGAAGTGTGCTGGATGTCATGTGGTTCATTTGAAATATTGTTGAGTTCAAGTAGGGATTTTCTGAGTTCACGAAGAACAGTATGATCATGTTGGAGAGGAAATGGATCAGGGAAAGATCGCCATAAGTATGCCTGGTCTTGGGTCCAGAAACTATTAGTGACTGGATGTTGAAAGTAGGGACGATGAATGATGAAAACAGCATGGATGTCACGTTTGCTGTGTTTAGGGAGAAACTGGTAAGGAGGATTGTCAATCATCTGTTGAAGTTCTCATCTCCACCAGGGGAGAGGAGAAAACCATTCTAAGAGAGTCCAAAGGAGGGAGGATGATGATTCAGGGTCAAGAAGACACTAGAGAGTAGAAAATACGGGTATGACTAGTTTGGTAGCATACAGGAGAGAAAGACACCAAACATACCATAACTAATCTTCCAGAAGTGGTCTGGAAGGGTCAAGGGAGAAACCAGTGAGGAACAGGTGATATGGATGACAACTAGTGGCTCTAAAGTTCTGGAGATGGTAAATATTCATAAAATACCGAAACAGAAATTTTTTAGCGAAATCTTAAATTTGGGAGGCTCTTAGAAAATGAAGACGAAGAGGGAATGACATCTTAGTCTTAGCTGAATTAGGAAGAGACGCCATGAGATAGATAATTGGAACAACTGATACTAAGGAGATCTTTGAAGGAGGTCTGGTGAGGAGGTCAGGGACAAGGTTCTTGTCTTCTTTTATATGGTGAACTGAAAAACTGTACTTAGAAAACCATTGCTTAAGACGAAGTAACTGACTATTAGGAAGAGACTTATTTTTAAAATTCAAAATATTAGGGAAAGCTGAATTATATAATCGGACAAGGAAATGATGTCTAATCAGATGGAACTCAAATTTTTGGATACCGTATTTTACCGTAAGTATTTCTTTGTAGACCACGTGGTAATGCTTTTCTGATTCTTTGAACTGACCACTGGCATGACCACAGAATCGTTCGGAGTCACCATGCTTTTCGAGGAGGATCGCACCCCAAAATTCATCACTTGCGTCGGTCTGGAGGATTCTCTAACCATCTGTCGGTATCTGGAGATACGGTGGCTGCTGGGCCACGAGTTTTAGTTGCTGGACGGCTGTTGTCTGACTTGGACCCCATGGAGGGGTTGATTTTTTCAACATTCTTGACAGTTGGCTTGTATGAATAGAAACTTTAGAATAAAGTCTCGCAAATAATTAATAATGCCTAGAAACTACTGGATCTGCTTTCTGAAAAGGTAGTCATCAGGAAAGTTAAGAAACTCTTTAACAATATGCGGTCCAGGCTGGTATTGTCCATTTGTGATTATCATACCAAGAAAGTTGATGGATGATTGGCCGACAACACTTTTCTTTGCGGAAAGCATAATGCCATAATCTGCCACGATCTTGAGAAAGCGGGAAAGTAGATCTTGATGTGATGGCTTGTCTTTGCTGAAAAGTAAAATATCATTAATGTAAATTAAGGCATGTGAAAGAATAGGTTCAAAGATCTTAATCATGGCCTTCTGGAAAATGGATGGAGCAACTTTAAGTCTAAAGGGCATAACTGTCCACTAATAGTGTGCATTGGGAATGCAAAATGCGGTCTTGGATCTGTCATCCGGATGAATACCGAATTGCCAAAACCCGACTTTGAGATCGAATTTTGAGAAAACCCTGGCATCTTTAAGGTGGACAAATAGTGACTGGATCTTTAGAAGTGGAAACTTATCATCTCGTAGTAAAGCATTGAGTGGCTGATAATCAATGATAAGTCGTTTCTTTCCACGAAGTATTTCTGATCTTTTCTCAACATAAAATGCTTGACAAGCCCATTCTGAATTTGTGGGCTCAATGAGACCTTGAGCCATGAGTTGGTTACACTCATCTTGGGCTAACTTGAGATCAGCAGTTGTCATACCCAGATGAGTGGCCTTGGTGGGGTTTATGTCTTCATTAAGCTTAAAAGGAAGCTTAATAAAGAAATCAGGTGTGAACTAGCTATGAGTTTCAGGACAGAATGGTAACGTTTGTTGTTTGAACTGTGTATAGTCTGTAGGGATCTATTCAAGAGAGTGTATTTTGAGTGTATCTGTATAGAGTAGGAACATGTGTTTATACCTGATACCATCAGCTGTAATTTGGAACTTTTTAACCAGGTGAAGGAGATCAAAACCAATAAGCAAGTCTTTATCTGGGAGAGTTGAACCGATAACTTTGGTCCAAATGACACAGTTAGGAAAGAACTGTGTCCCGATTGTTTTCTTGGTGATCATACTGGTCTGAAATAATTTTCTATTAGCAGCTTTGAATAACTTCGTATGCTTTTCCCATGCTGAGGAAGGAAGGATAGCTGGGTTAAGCATTGATTTCTATGATCCCGTATCAATGAAACCAATGACTGAGATTGGTCTGTCAAACTTGGATGGGACCAAATGGATTTTCAAGGATGGAATGGTTGGAGAGGATGCTTGAGCACTGAGCTGTTGAACTGTGTTGATGATAGAAACGACATCTGGATCATTGTCTGATGTGGCTAAGACAAAAGTTGTGTCATCATCTGATGTGTCTTGTTCAGAAAATACAGATTCCACGTCATCTGTAGCTGATAGCATTTGAGTGGACTCCAAGTGGTGGATAAGCCTGATAGCTTGAGCTGGCTTATTAGGACAGTTCCGAGCATAGTGGCCTTTCTTTTTACAGACAAAGCATCTGGCACTTTTATGACTGCGGGTATGTGAGGAATCTTTCATTTTGAAAAAGCGGTAGGGTTTTTTAGGTCGAGAGAGGGTTCTGTGTTTGGATCTTTTGGCAAGATAAGATTTATAGTGGTGCTTCTTTTTGGTAGGGCAGACACATGTCTTGTCATCTTTGCACTTGATGGCAAGATTGGGTTTTTTGTAGGCCTTTTGAAAAGGATGATTATTCTTCAGGAGTTTTGTGAAGAATTCTTTTTGTTCACATAGCTTTTCAAGACTGCTGATGGCCAACTGATATAGTTTGTCGAGAGATAGGTTATCTATGGTAAGTTGACTGGCTGTAAGCTGCCTTTGCATCTCTGGATGTAACTCTTTAGGAAGGGAAGCCATGAAGATGTGCTTCAGATTCGGATCATTAAAACCATTCAGCTGATAGAACAGTTTGGACATACGTTGATAATGATAATTCAAATCTTTCCTCTTTAAAGAACAGCATTTCATCTGAAAATACTCCTTTTTGGCTAACTCTACTGCAACCGTAGGTTCTCCGAGATATTGCTCATAGATGATAGCAACTGTTGTAGGAATATCCGAAATTTGGATGAACTGTAACTGTCTGTATTCACCCAAAGTGTAATACCAATGGCGTAAAGAACCAGTAAATCTTGAATTGAATTCTTTGAGAACCATTGATAACTGTGAGCCTGGTTTTAACATCTGAACTTCTAGTCATGCTGATATTTCTTCAAATCTGGCTTGCCATTTAGATCTAGGAATATCATCAAATGTGAACCATGGGCCGTTACTTGGTTTGGAGGCCTGTGTAGGAGCAGGTTCTCTAGGAGGAGAACGAATTGTGTCTGAATCGAATTCTTCCACTATAGGAGTGGTTGAGGATGAAGATCTTTAGTGGGTTCTGCCATAAAGATTTTAGATACATCTGCCATTTCTTGCTCTGAATCTGAGACAGAAAATTCTGTTTCTTGTATTGAGCGAGAGGATTCTGTTGGTGTAGAGGACTGTAGAGTGCACTCTTCAGGTTTTGAGGATGAGTCTGAAGAATCTGTGGACACAGAGTCATTGTAACTCTGAACAGGGACTTGTTGTGAAGAATACTGATGATAAGGCTGAGATGTTGATGGAGGTGACTGTACTAGTGGTAGTGCAGGTGGTTGTGGAGAAGCTACTGGCTCCATAGGTGCTTTGTCTTTTGACCTAGGAGGTGGTTCAACAGTGAATCTGGGAGAAAACTCAGAGAGTGGTTCTCTGAAAGAGACTCCGGTATGGGTTCTTTGCGGAGGTTGTGGTTGTGTTTGTGGAGGAGATTTAGTTTTTGTCCTTCTGGGAGGAGGCATTGGTGTAGGCTCTGATTGTCTAAGGGAATGACCAAAGAGTTGACTATAATAATACGATCTTCTGTGTGGAGGAGTGAAGAATAGATCGGTATGGTAGAAAGATGCTGGAGATGGTAACTGTGAAGATGGACCAAATAATGAGGGTTGTTGGTCTATCTGGGCTAATTCTGCTTTCAAGCGTCTGATATCAGCTTCTTTATGATTAAACTCAGGACCATAAACTCGATATCTAAGCATCTGATGGAGGTCTGCATCTAACTGGGCAATTCTGGCCTTCAAATCTGCATACATCCTGTCTAACTGGGAAGACAGGTTATCAACTTTAGTGGAATTGGCTCTGATTTGATTGGCAATAATATCAACTTTAGCATCAATTCTCTCCAAAGCTTGGTTCTGGACTCTGGCATTCTGGGTTTGCCAGTTGAGAATAGCTTCGAAAGGTCTGGGCTCTTCAAGCTAACCGGTTGGAGTTATTGGCGAAAAGACATAAGGTTTAGTGACTACCTTAGTTTGAGGGTCTGTCTGCTTCTCCAGTAGAGGAAATTGGTCTTGGTAGGATTCTTGAGAAGACATCATCAGGGATGATCTGATAACAGGAGCAGGTTTCTTTGGTCTTTTAGGAAGATCATCTTCTTCATGCAGCATGTGTAGGGCTTTCTTGTAGATGGGTAGTGGTTCTATCGAATTAGGATGATCCGGAGGAAGGACATGTTGAGGCTTGCATCTTGAAAGAGGAAGTGTGAACTTAGCTTTTCTACGCCGCCTTCTGCATAGGTGCTCATCATCATCTGAATCAGATTCATCCCCGACAGGGATAATCTGGATCACACATATCACTGCCTGGAGTATCCCAAAGGAAATGCCATCTACCTTGGCTGGGTAAATAGGCATGCCTTCAGAGGTAAAACTGTAGATAGGCAAATCTTCTTGTAATGTAGAAACGGGTTGAATCATGGCACTGTAAGAGAATGAGACTCTGGGAGCCTCTATAGATGGCTCTTGAAAGCACATGCTGACTGTGCTGTCAGATCGCTTCTAAAAAAGGGCGTCTGAAGTCTGGATTGGCTGGGAGTTTTGATGGAACAGCTCATAGTTAGTGATCCACTCAAGTGGCATGAGCTTTGTAAGTTTGGCTTTTGTGATTTGTTTAGGGATTTGGACTATAGTGGGTGAAGTGTCCGAATCAGCCAAAATCATGACTGTATCCGAAGAATAACTAGGGTTTGGCAAATCCATGGCATGGTTTTGTAACCGATACACCATCTGATGATGTATGGTGGCTATTTTAGCACTGGTAATTTGCTCAGCACCTTGAATTTGGACCTAAACCTTTAAGGTTAGGACATTTGGATCATGGAGTGAAAGGTTAAAATTGGGATAGAAGGTAAGAAGAACACTACTCGGCTTGAAGTATGGTAAGGATGGTACCAATAACGACATGTTGGTACTCTTTGAAACGGGTATCAAGCAGGGCAAGTTTGGCGGTGACAGGTAAGCCTTTACGGCCATGCAAAGTAAGGATAAGACGTACTGCGCCTATATGGATGTGGGTGAAACCTTCTTTTTTCCAATTGGCTACGAACTCAGAATGGATTTCTAGAGTAACATACTGTTCAGCAGAGGTAGACTGAAGATGCTGTTGATCTAAAGCTGAAGACTGCACATATTCACGAGGACTAGGACGATCACACCTTAGAAATGTTTTAATATTGACAGAAAATTTTTTCTTATATAATTTATACGGACTGACAAGAGGAAAACTCGACTCAGCAATCTGGGCAGACTCTGGAATATACGAATATTCGACAAGGTTTTCTATTTTAGAAGTTGAATGCTTGGTACAGGACTTAGGAAGGGTCATCGTAGATGATAGAGAAATATGAGCTAAAGATTGAGATGAAGAACTCGGAGTAAATGAAGAGGGTTCCATGACTATGAAGACTCTTCTCTATACTAGACTTGGTTCCTAATAGATTATCCTATTATCATTCCATGCTCAGGAAAGAAAACTCTGGCTCTGATAATAGATTATCATATTATCATAAACAACCCACTGAAGATCCTCATCCTCAACCACTCCCATAGTGGAAGAATTCAATTTAGACACAGCTCGTTCTCCTCCCAGAGAACCTGCTCCTACACAAGCCTCCAAACCAAGTAACGGCCCATGGTTCACATTTGATGATATTCCTAGATCTAAATGGCAAGTCAGATTTGAAGAAATATCAGCATGGCTAGAAGTTCAGATGTTAAAACCAGGTTCACAGTTATCAATGGTTCTCAAAGAATTCAGTTCAAGATTTACTAGTTCTTTACGCAATTGGTATCACACTTTGGGTGAATACAGACAGTTACAGTTCATCCAAATTCCGGATATTCCTACAACAGTTGCTATCATCTATGAGCAATATCTCGGAGAACCTACGATTGCAGTAGAGTTAGCTAGAAAAGGAGTATTTTCAGATGAAATGCTGTTCTTTAAAGCGGAAAGATTTGGATTATCATTATCAACGTATGTCCAAACTGTTCTATCAGCTGAATGGTTTTAATTATCCGAATCTGAAGCATATCTTCATGGCTTCTCTTCCTAAAGAGTTACATCCAGAGATGCAAAGGCAGCTTACAGCCAGTCTACTTACCATAGATAACCTATCTCTCGGCAAACTATATCAGTTAGCCATCAGCAGTCTTGAAAAGCTATGTGAACAAAAAGAATTCTTCATAGAACTCCTGAAGAATAATCATCATTTTCAAAAGGCCTACAAAAAACCCAATCTTGCCATCAAGTGCAAAGATGACAAGACATGTGTCTGCCCTACCAAAAAGAAGCACCACTATAAATCTTATCTTGCCAAAAGATCCAAACACAGAACCCTCTCTCGACCTAAAAAACCCTACCGCTTTTTCAAAATGAAAGATTCCTCACATACCCGCAGTCATAAAAGTGCCAGATGCTTTGTCTGTAAAAAGAAAGGCCACTATGCTCGGAACTGTCCTAATAAGCCAGCTCAAGCTATCAGGCTTATCCACCACTTGGAGTCCACTCAAATGCTATCAGCTACAGATGACGTGGAATCTGTATTTTCTGAACAAGACACATCAGATGATGACACAGCTTTTGTTTTAGCCACATCAGACAATGATCCAGATGGCGTTTCTATCATCAACACAGTTCAACAGCTCAGTGCTCAAGCATCCTCTCCAACCATTCCATCCCTGAAAATCCATTTGGTCCTATCCAAGTTTGACAGACCAATCTCAGTCATTGGTTTCATTGATACGGGATCACAGAGATCAATGCTTAACCCAACTATCATTGCTTCCTCAGCATGGGAAAAACATACGGAGTTATTCAAAGCTGCTAATGGAGAATTATTTCAGACCAGTATGATCACCAAGAAACCAATCGGGATACAGTTCTTTCCTAACTGTGTTATTTGGACCAAAGTTATCAATTCAACTCTCCTAGATAAAGATCTGCTTATTGGTTTTGATCTCCTTCTAAAAAGCTCCAAATTACAGCTGATAGTATTAGGTATAAACACATATTCCTACCCTATACAGATACCCTCAAAATACACTCTCTTGAATAGATCCCTACAGACTATACACAGTTCAAACAACAAATGTTACCATTCTGTCCTGAAACCCATAGCCAGTTCACACACCACAGTCCTTTATGGAAAAACCCTGATTTCTTTATTAAGCTTCCTTTTAAGCTTAATGAAGACATAAACCCCACCAAGGCCACTCATCTGGGTATGACAACTGCTGATCTCAAGTTAGCCCAAGATGAGTGTAACCAACTCATGGCTCAAGGTCTCATTGAGCCCACAAATTCAGAATGGGCTTGTCAAGCATTTTATGTTGAGAAAAGATCAGAAATACTTCGTGGAAAGAAACGACTTATCATTGATTATCAGCCACTCAATGCTTTACTACGAGATGATAAGTTTCCACTTCTAAAGATCCAGTCACTATTTGTCCACCTTAAAGATGCCAGGGTTTTCTCAAAATTCGATCTCAAAGTCGGGTTTTGGCAATTCGGTATTCATCCGGATGACAGATCCAAGACCGCATTTTGCATTCCCAATGCACACTATTAGTGGACAGTTATGCCCTTTAGACTTAAAGTTGCTCCATCCATTTTCCAGAAGGCCATGATTAAGATCTTTGAACCTATTCTTTCACATGCCTTAATTTACATTAATGATATTTTACTTTTCAGCAAAGACAAGCCATCACATCAAGATCTACTTTCCCGCTTTTTCAAGATCGTGGCAGATTATGCCATTATGCTTTCCACAAAGAAAAGTGTTGTCGGCCAGTCATCCATCATCTTTCTTAGTATGATGATCACAAATGGACAATACCAGCTTGGACCGTATATTGATAAAGAGCTTCTTAACTTTCCTGTGACTACCTTTCCAAAAAGCAGATCCAGCAGTTTCTAGGCATTATCAATTATTTGTGAGACTTTATCCCTAAAGTTTCTATTCATACAAGCCAACTGTTAAGAATGCTGAAAAAATCAGCCCCCCTATAGGGTCCAAGTCAGACAACAGTCGTCCAACAACTAAAACTCGTGGCCCAGCAGCCACCACCTCTCCAGATACCGACAGATGGTCAGAGAATCCTCCAGACCGACGCAAGTGATGAATTTTGGGGTGCGATCCTCCTCGAAAAGCATGGTGACTCCGAACAACTCTGTGGTCATGCCAGTGGTCAGTTCAAAGAATCAGAAAAGCATTACCACGTGGTCTACAAAGAAATACTTACGGTATCCAAAAATTTGAGTTCCATCTGATTGGAAATCATTTCCTTGTCCGATTAGATAATTCATCTTTCCCTAATATTTTGAATTTTAAAAATAAGTCTCTTCTTAATAGTCAGTTACTTCGTCTTAAACAGTGGTTTTCTAAGTACAATTTTTTTGTTCACCATATAAAAATAGACAAGAACCTTGTCCCTGACCTCCTTCAAAGATCTCCTCAGTATCAGTTGTTCCAATTATCTATCTCATGGCGTCTCTTCCTAATTCAGCTAAGACTAAGATATCATTCCCTCTTCATCTTCATTTTCTAAGTGCCTCCCAAATTCAAGATTTCGCTAAAAAATTCCTGTTTCGGTATTTTATGAATATTTATCATCTCCAAAACTTTAGAGCCACTAATTGTCATTCAGATCACCTATTCCTCACTGGTTTCTCCCTTGACCCTTCCAGACCACTTCTGGAAGATGAGTTATGGTATTTTGGTGTCTTTCTCTCCTGTATGCTACCAAACTAATCATACCTGTATTTTCTACTCTTTAGTGTCTTCTTGACCCTGAATCATCATCCTCCCTCCTTTGGACTCTCTTAGAATGGTTTTCTCCTCTCCCCTGGTGGAGAAGAGAACTTCAACAGATGATTGACAATCCTCCTTACCAGTTTCTCCCTGAAAACAGTAAACATGACATCCATGCTGTTTTCATCATTCACCGTCCATACTTTCAACATCCAGTCACTAATAGTTTCTGGACCCAAGATCAGGCATACTTATGGCGATCTTTCCCTAATCCATTTCCTCTCTAACATAATCCTACTGTTCTTCGTGAACTCAGAAAATCCCTGCTTGTACTGAACAACATTTCAAATGAACCACATGACATCCAGCTCACTTCCCTCAGACCAAAGCATGATCTTATCCCCTTTCAATCTCAAAACGGCTCCACCAAAGGCATCCTCCTCAAAGATGCTCATCCAGATTACACTCATCTCATCCCGAGCTGTTCATCAACTTCAACTGTGTCCAATCCTGCCAACCACCTACTGCCTCAGGCTCATGCTCCTACACTGTTGAGCTCCCACCAGAGCCTTCACAGCATATGATTCATTCTCCACCAGAGACATATCCAACTCTCTCTAGTCTCCCACCATCACTATCCACCAGTTATCACCTAATGGATGAAGTTAACAACGACGTTGACAACCTCTCACCATCCTACAACTTTTGAAAAAGTAACTTTGCATAAAGCAGACTTGATTTTCGCATTCATCTACTTTAGTGTATTTTGTTTGTTTATGCTTTTATCATTATGTTTTGCTTTTGAAAAAAAAAAAAGGATAAGGGTTCTGTCGGATTCCTCTTTAATCATGTTGTATGTTTTAGACTTTTACTTTTCAGATATTGATAGGGGTCTTGTCCTATCTCTATCCTGTTTTTGCTTTTATCTTTAACTTTTGTAAAAGAGAAAAGATGATAGGGGTCCTGTCCTATCTTTCTCTTTCATCATGTTGCTTTTACTTTTAAAAAAGAATGACAGGGGTCCTGTCCTGTCTTCTTTGTTGGTTAGCTGGTATCTTCTCTTTTAAATTGAGAGCTCATTCTCAGTTATCGGGGAGAAGAACCAAAGTTTGAAATCTCAATAAAGAAATCTTTTTATATTTTCATGGCTTAAGTTTACTCTTTCTCTTCTCTATAACGACTTAGGATTCCAAAAAATTATCATATCGTCTGTTCATACTCTTCCTAGTATGCTCTGCACTTGCCTTTGAAAAAAGGATCATGTGTATCAGAATGATCAAATCTATAGTCACTATAGAAGTCTAACCTACAAAACACTATTCATCCTCCTTGTGAGCCGGGAAGGCTAGTCCTTGGGTGGTATGTGTTTACAGGTTTAAACCATATAGTGATACTAGGACTCGATCATAGTGAACCACGTGCCTTAAAATGATTGTATTTTTTTATATCTTTATATTTATAATGTATATGTTAAACTATTTGATTATTATGCTATTTATTTTCGTCAGGAACGTTTTATTGTTTATCCAAATAGTAAGAAGCAGGTTTTTCAAGCCTTGGTAGTGCATTTAGAAACTTTAAAAACTTACTCACTAGAAAGTATAACTTACCACACAAGCACAATCATAAAATGTTGAGGAGGCCACCTTTTCAGTACAATCATATTCCTCAAATATTTTGTGATTAATGTTAGAAATTGTCTATTTTCTAAGGAATAAAAATGTTATTTTGTGGTTTTACTATAATTTATATTTGTAATTATGTAATATATTATGAATTTCTAACTATGATTTTAAGTATTTGATATTGTTTATTTTTGTACGTTTATTAGATAAACATAATAATTTTACACAATTCGAGACTCTGAGTAGATTAACGGATGCATACTGGTGATTCAAAAAATTAAGTCATTATCAAAGAGGGTCCATGACTTTTGTTGTAGAATTATAAGTTTTTACTATTTTAATTATGGTAATTGTAAAAATTATAGTGAATATGCTTGAGTAGATTGGGTTATGTTTATTTTTGGTTAGTGAGACAAATATAAAGCCATGATTTAATTAGCTTTGTTTATGTGTGTGGTGTAGATTAATCATAAATTAATATAAATAGAGAAGAGGGGGGAACAAACTTCTCTACACCTTTTTTTCTCACTTCTTTCTCCCCAAATTACTATTTTCATATCTCTTTATAATATTTAGTTTTATTTTTTATTTTAGTTGTTTCTATTTTTTTATATATAATTTAATATTAATAATTATTTTTATTTCAATTACGATAGGCTAAATAATAATAAGTTAGGGTAAGGTGAAACTTGTAGTAGAAAAATATGATTTAATCAAATACTATTTTTAATTATATAAATTAAATTATTTTTTAATAAATATTATCAATATTTTATATTTAGAAATTTTGATTTGTTATAAACAAACAAGAGAGTTTGGCACAATAAATTCTTAATATCTTAGTATAAAGTATGGTAAAATAGTATTTTGACTTATTGTAGATAAATTAAACTTTGGCACATTAAGTACCTAATCCATAATAAAATTAATGAGAAACTAATAATAATTTATACAATTGAGCAATAAAGAAATATGATAAAAAAATTTATTAAATTATATTTACTACTATGAGTGGATCCATAACCCTAACTAATTTAATTATATAATTTCACTCAAATTTTCATATATTTTAATTTTGTTTTATTTTTTTACAATAAATAAATTAAATCTTTCCTCTGTGGATTGACCTCGGACTCACTGAGTTAAATTATAATAAGACACTCTTATACTTGAGAATAAAACATTTTTGAGTTGTGTCAAGTTTTTGGCACCGTTATCGAGAAAAATATTTATTTTGTTTCATTTTTTATTTTTGTTCTTTCACTTTCTATAAATTTTCAATTGCCCAATCTTATATTTCCTTACATAATACTCTACCTATAAAGCATTTTCAAAATCAACACTTTCATCCTATATAGTTTTGTTATAAACTTCTAAAAATTATTGTATGGCTATAAAATTATAAATAATTTGCAAAAGGGTCCCTGAACGAAATTTCTCATAACAATTGGATTTGGGCCTACAATTTGAATTACTTTATATATTTGGACTTGGATATTTAAATTTTTGTAATTTAATTATTGTATTTATTTTATTTTCTTTATGTGGTTGGTTCAGCCACCTAAATTGTTATTTAAATTTTTTTATTTAATTTTCAGATTGTTTGTTTTTATTGTGTATGTAATTTTTATTTTTTCATCTTTTTTATTGTACATTTAATTTCTTATTTATTTATTTTTATTTTTACATTTTTGTACATTTATATTACTTCTTATTTAATTTTAAGTTATTTTTAATTTGTGTAATTTTTATTTTTATTTTTTTGTACATTACTCATTTGTTTTTATATCATCTTTGAAATATAATCATCATCATTATTGCATGAGACATTGGTCTCGAATTTCAAATGCTAAGCTTTTTCTTTTTTCATTAAATGATAAAGTTAAAACTCGGCTACAGAACTTGATTTGGATTAATAAGTACTTGGAATAACATGTAAGAACAGTTTTTGAAAAAATTATTTCCACCTCATAGAATTAATTCATTTCACCAAAAAAAATGGAGAAACATTATACCAATGTTGGGATACGTTTAAAAAGTTGCTTAATATATGTCCACACCATAGTTTTGAAAAACTTGGTGATTGATCACTTATTTCTAAAAGGGCTTAACACCCCAAAGTAGACAAGTTATCGCAATGATGTGTAATGGTGAATTTAAGGATAAAAATTCTAAAGATGCATTAGATTACCTTAACCAATTAGCTGAAAATGCACAACACTGGGATACCTTTTTAGAACTTTTGAATTAACAAACAAATCACAATCATCTCCATCTAGTAAAGGAATTTATAACCTTAGGGAAGATCATGATTTACAAGCAAAATTTGCATCCCTAGTCAGAAAGGTTGAAGCCTTGGAACATAAAAAGAGTAATTAAGTAGAATCTATTCAAGAAATTGCAAGTAATATTTGTACTTCTAATGACCATTTCATTGAAGATTGTCCCACTCTGCCTGCACTTAAAGAATGTCTACATAATCAAGTAAATGCCATTAACATTTTTGCTAAGTCAAACCCATATTCATAGACTTATAATTCTAATTGGAAAAATCATCCAAATTTCAGTTGGAGGAATAATAATAATGCACAATCCTTACAATCACCACCTTCACAAAATTTTCAAATCTCTCAACCTTATGTATCATTTGTTTCATCAACATGGAAAAATTTAGTAGATACAATGCATTTATTCATTAGAACGTAAAATGTTATTAACAATCAAGGTGCACAAAATTTTTATGATACTCTTGCTAAAATTGATTCTGCACTCACAATTCAAGAAAAAGGTAAACTTCCTACTCAACCATAACCAACTCCTAAGATTCAACAAAATCTACCCACAATTCAAGAAAAAGGTAAACTTCCTACTCAACCATAACCAACTCCTAAGATTCAACAAAATCTACCCACAGACCAAGTCAAGTCAGTTATAATTCATTGTAGTGGTAAGGTTATTGATAGACCTATTTATGAACTTTGTTAAGATAAAAACAGTCAAAATTCAAAAGGTAGGAAGGACTAAATAAACTTACAACTATTGAAGAAATAACTATTGTTCCACTTTAACCATCATTTCCACATGCATTGTACAAACCAAAGAAATTAAACATTCTCCTGAAATCTGAAATTTTTAAGTAAGTGAAAATTAACATTTATTTGTTAGATGCAATAAAGCAATTACCTTAATATACGAAGTTTTTGAAAGACTTATGCACTGTCAAGAGGAAATTAAAGGTAAGAAAAAGAGCATTCATGCTCTGATACCACTCTGGGTGCACGGAAGCAGGCACGTGGTTCACTATGACCGAGACCTAGTATCACTATACTGTCCTAACCTGTAGACACATACCACCCAAGGACTAGCCCTCCAGGCTTACAAAGAGGATGAACAGTGTTTTGTAGGTTGGACTTCTTATAGTGACTTTAGGGTTGATCGTTCTGATGCACAGGATCCTTTTTTCAAAGGCAAGTGCAGAGCAGCATACTTGGAAGAGTATGAACAGACGATATGATAATCTTTTTTGGAAACCTAAGTTGTTCTAGAGAAGAGAGATAGTAAACTTAAGCCATGAATATTTGAAAGGATTTCTTTATTTCAAACGTTGGTTCTCTTCTTTTCTTTCTTCCCGATAACTGAGAATAAGCTCTCAATTTATAGGAGAGGTTACAAGCTAAAAACCAAAGAAGACAGGACAAGACCCCTGTCATTCTTTAAAGTGAAAGCGACAT
Source organism: Murraya koenigii (assembly GCA_025617385.1). Classification (NCBI taxonomy): domain Eukaryota; kingdom Viridiplantae; phylum Streptophyta; class Magnoliopsida; order Sapindales; family Rutaceae; genus Murraya; species Murraya koenigii. Next base: position 14,373,898 of record CM046814.1, read on the forward strand.
GAAAGTGACATGATAAAACAACACATCAAAGAGAAAGATAGGACAGGACCCCTATCATCTCGTGAAAAGTAAAGTCAACATTATACAGCTAGATGTAAGTCCAAGATAGACAACACCACAAAAGTGCAAGTCCAAGATAGACAACACCACAAAAGTCTAAAAGAAAAGTCCACAACAGATTCTTTGGACTAAAGTCTAAAAGTCAAAAGCAGACAAAACACAAAAGTCAAAAATAGACAAAACACAGCAGCGGTGTAGATCGCGGAAATCTCTGCGAAATCACGCTTGTCTTATTGAAAGTGACTTGTTCGGAAGGCGTGGGATGGTGAGAGGTTGTCAACATCGCTATCAACTTCATCCATGAGGTGGTAGCGGTGGATGGTGATGGAGGAGACACGAGAGAGTGGGATAGGTCTACGGTGGAGAATGATCCACGTCTTTGTGAGGGTTACGGTGGAAGCTCAGCGGTGTAGGAGCATGAGCACTGTAGCGATGGGTGGTTGGCGAGGGTTGGACACATTTGGAGTTGATGAGCAGCTCGGGTGCATATGGACTCGAGGGAAGCAAAGTCTTCGATCGGGATCACAGGAATCACGAAACATGGCGTGAGTGTGAGTGCGGCCTAGCATCTTTGAGGAGGATGCCTTTGGTGGAGCCGTCTTGAGGCTGGAAGGGATGAGATCATGCTTTGGTCGAGGAAGTATCTTTGAATGTCCTGTGGCTCTTGAAATGTTGTTGAGTTCAAGCGAGGAACTTTTGAGCTCACGGAGAGCAGATGGGATCATGTTGGAGAGGAAATGGATCGGGGAAAGATCGCCATAAGTATGCACGATCTTGAGTCCGAAGCTGTTAGTATTTGGATGTTGGAAGTAGGGACGGTGAATAATGAAAGCAGCATGGATGTCTCGTTTCTTGAATTCGAGGAGGAGCAGGTAAGGAGGATTGTCAATCATTTCTTTGAAGTTCTCTTCTCCACGAGGAGAGGAGAAAACCACTCTAAGAGAGTCAAAGGAGAGAGGCGATGACTCGGGGTCAAGAAGACAGCTGTAGAGTAGGGAATCTGGTGTGACTAACTTGGTAGCATCTGGGAGAGAAAGACACCAAACATACCATAACTCATCTTCCACAAGTGGTTTGGAAGGGTCCCAAGTGGTTTGGAAGGGTCGAGGAGAAACCGGTGAGGAGCAGGTGAGTGCGGATGACAACTAGTAGTTTTAAATTTACGGAGGTGGTAAATATTCATAAAATATCGAAGCGAGGAATTTCTTAGCGAAATCTCGAATTTGAGAAGTCTTGAGAAAATGGAGATGGAGAGGAAAGACATCTTAGTCCGAGTGAATTAGGAAGAGGCGCCATGAGATAGATAAGCGGAACAAGCTGACCTTGAGGAGATCTTTGAAGGAGGTGCGGTGAGGAGGTCGGGGACAAGGTTCTTGTCTCCTTTTATATAGTGAGCGGAAAAAGCGTACTTGGAAAACCCTTTGTTTAAGGCAAATGGCCGGTGTTAGGGAGAGACTTATTTTAAAATTTAAAATATTGGAAATCGCGGAATTATCTAATCGGACAAGGAAATTATGTCCAATCGGATGAAATTCAAATTTCGGATACCATATTGATTGCAAGGATTTCTTTGTAGACCACGTGGTAATGCTTTTCGGATTCTTTGAGGCCGACCATTGGCGTGACCACGAGAATCTTTCTGAAGCACCATGTTTCTCGAGGAGGATAGCACCCCAAAATTAGGTACACTTGCGTCGGTGCGGAGGATTCTCGACCATCTGTTGGTATCTGGAGGCGGTGGGCTGCTGAGCCACGAGCTTGAGCTGCTGTCTTCTGCTGGCATCGACATGGACCCCATGGTGGGGCTGATTTCTTCAACATCTTTGTGAGTTGGTTGGTATGAATAGAAACTTTTGGGATAAAGTCTAGCAAATAATTAATAATGCCAAGCTACTTTGGATCTGCTTTCTTGAAAGGTGGACATCTGGAAAGTTGAGGAGCTCTTTGGCAATATGTGGTCTGGCTGGTATTGTCAGTTAGTGATCATCATTCAGGAAGTCTATGGATGGTGGCCGACAACACTTTTCTTTCTTTGAGAGCATAATGCCAAAATCTTCCACGATCTTGAGAAAGCGGGAAAGGAGATCACGATGTGATGCCTTGTCTTTCTTTGAAAAGCAAAATGTCATCAATGTAAATTAAGGCATGTGAGAGAATAGGTTCGAAGATCCTTATCATGGCCTTACGGAATATGGATGGAGCAACTTTAAGTCCAAAGGGCATGACTGTCCATTGATAGTGTGCATTGGGAATGCAAAATGCGGTCTTGGATCTATCTTACGGATGAATACCGAGGTTGCCAAAACCCGGCTTTGAGGTCAAATTTGGAGAAGACCACGGCATCTTTGAGGTGGACAAATAAGGATTTGGATCTTTGGAAGTGGAAACTTATCATCTACGAGGAAAGCATTGAGTGGCTGGTAGTCAATCACGAGCAGCTTCTTTCCACGAACTATTTCGACCTTTTTCTACATAAAAGCTTGACAAGCCCATTCGACTTTGTGGGCTCGATGAGGCCTTGAGCCATGAGTGGTTGCATTCTTCTTGGGCTAGCTTGAGGTCGGCGGTGTCATACCGGATGAGTGGCTTTAGTAGGATTGATATCCTCATTAAGCTTAAAGGAAGCTTAACAAAGAACTACGTGTTTGTCCGTAAAGGATTGTGGTGTGTGAGCGGCTATGGGTTTCGAGACGGAATGGTAACATCTATTATACGAGCGTATGTATGTCTGAAGGGATGGTTTCAAGAGAATGTATTTTGAGGGTATCTGTATAAGGTAGGAACATGTGTTTGTCATGGGATACAGATTAAGCTATGTCTGGAGTTTTGACCAAGTGAAGGAGATCAAAACCAATAAGCAAATCTTTATACGGGAGAGTTGAACTATAACTTTGGTCCAGAATGACCACGATTAGGAAAGAAGCGTATCCGATTAGCTTCTTGGTGATCATCTTGATGCGAAATAACTACGCCATTAGCGACTTTGAACAACTCTGTATGCTTTTCCCATCTTTGAGGAAGGAAGGATAATTTGGGTTAAGCATTGATTTACAGTGATCCGTGTCAATAAAACCAATTCTTGAGATTGAGTGCATCAAACTTGGATGGGACAAATGGATTTTCGGGGATGGAATGGTTGGTGAGGATGCTTGAGCAGTAGTGCATTGAGCTGTGTTGATGATAGAAACACCATACGGATCATTATACGATGTGGCTAAGACAAATCTTTGTGTCATCATCGATGTGGCTTGTTCGGAGAATCTGATTCCCGTCATACATGTCGATAGCATTTGAGTAGACTCAGGTGGTGGATAAGCTGACGACTTGGTGGCTTATTTAGGCGATTCAGAGCATAGTGGCCTTTCTTTTCTGAGACAAAACATACGGAACTTTTGTATTGCAGGTGCGAGAGGAATCTTTCTTTTGAAAAATCGGTGGGGTTTTTAGGTCGAGAGTGGGTTACGTGTTTGGATCTTACGGTAGGATAAGATTTGTAATGATGCTTTTTCTTGGTTGGGCGGACACATGTCTTGTCATCGTTGCACTTGATGGCAAGATTGGGTTTTGCATGCTTTACGAAAAGGATGTTTGTTCTTGAGGAGCTACGTAAAGAATTCCTTACATTCACATAGCTTTTCAAGGCGCTAATGGCTAGGTGATATAGCTTGCGAGAGAGAGATTGTCGATGGCAAGTTGGTGGTACATAGTTGCCTTTGCATCTCTGGATGTAATTCTTTTGGAAGAGAAGCCATAAAAACATGCTTGATTCGGATCATTAAAACCATTCAATTGATAGAACAGTTTGGACATGCGTTGATAATGATAATCCAAATCTTTCACTGTAAAGAACAACATTTCATCCGGAAATACTCCTTTACGGCCAATTCTCACTGCAATAGTAGGTTCTCAGAGATATTGCTCATAAATGATAGCAGCTCTTTGTAGGAATATCCAGAATTTGGAGTGGCTATAGCTATCGTATTCACCCAAAGTATGATACCAATGTCGCAAAGAACCGATAAATCTTGAGCTGAATTCCTTAAGAACCATTGATAGCTGTGAACTCGGTTTTAACATTTGAACTTCTAGCCATCTTGAGATTTCTTCAAATCGGCTTGCCATTTTAATGAGGAATATCATCAAAAGTAAACCATGGACCATTCTTTGGTTTTGGAGGCTGTCTTTGGAGGCGAGGTTCTGCGGGAGGAGAAGCAGGCGTGTACGAGATCGAATTCTTCCACTATAGGAGTGGTTGAAGATGATGGCTCTTCGATGGGTTGTGCCATAAAGATCTTGGACACATCTGCCATTTCTTGCTCTGGATGCGAAGCGGAAGATTACATTTACGGTATCGGCGAGAGGATTACGTGGGTGTAGAGGGCTGGGAGTGCCCTCATCGGGGCTACGAGGATGAGCTGAAGAATGCTGTGGAAGCAGTCGTTGTAACTCCGAGCAGGGAACTTGGTGTGAGGAATCTTGGTGATAAAGGTTGAGATGTTGGTGGAGGAGGCTATCTTGGTGGTATCATGGTGGTTGTGGTGAGGCTTACGGCTCCATAGGTGCTTTATCTTTGGACCTGGGAGATGGCTCGGATGAGAATCTGGAAGAAGATTCGGAGGATGGTTCTCCGAAAGAGACTCGGTATGGGTTCTTTGTGGTGGTTGTGGCTGTGTTTGTGGAGGAGATCTGGTCTTTGTCCTTCAGGAGGAGGCATCGGTTTAGGTTCGATTGTTTCCATGAAGGAAGGGAATGGCCAAAGAGTTGACCATAATCGGACGACCTTACGTGTGGAGGAGTGAAGAACGGATCGGTATGGTAGAAAGATGATGGAGATGGTAAGCTGTGAGGACGGACCAAACAAGGAGGGCTGTTGGTCTATCCAGGCTAATTCAGCTTTCAGCGTCGATCTCGACTTCTTTATTATTAAACTCGGGACCATAAACTCGATCTCCGAGCATCGATGGAGATCCGCATCAAGTCGGGCAATTCGGCCTTCATATTTGCATATATCCTGTCTAGCCGGGAAGGCAGGTTATCAACTTTAGTGGAATTGGCTCGACTTGATTGGCAACAATATCAACTTTAGCATCAATTCTTTCCGAGGCTTGATTACGGACTCGGCATTCGGGTTTGCGGTTGAGAACGACTCGAATTGTCCGGGCTCTTCAAGTCGACCGGTTGGAGTTATCGGTGAAGAGACATAAGGTTTGGTGACAACCTTAGTCCGAGAATCATGCTGCTTCTCCGATGGAGGAAATTGATCTTGGTAGGATCTTTGAGAAGACATCATCAAGGATGACCGATAACGTGAGGCAGGTTTCTTTGGTCGTTTGGGAAGATCATCGTCTTCTTCATGCAGCATGTGCAAGGCTTTTTTGTAAATGGGTAGTGGTTCCATCGAATCAGGATGATCCGGAGGAAGGATGTGTTGAGGCTTGCATTTGGACAATGGAAGTGTGAATTTTGCCTTTCTGCGCCTACTGCGGAGGTGCTCATCATCATCCGAATCGATTCATCCCGGCGGGGACAATCTGGATCACACATATCACTACCTGGAGCATCCCAAAGGAAGTGGCCATCTAACTTGGCTGGGTAGACTGGTGTGCCTTCAGGAGTAAAACTGTGGATAGGCAGGTCTTCTTGGAGTGTAGAAACAGGTTGAATCATGGCACTATAAGAGAAAGAGGTGTTAGGAGCTTCTGTGGCTGGCTCCTGGAAACTCATACTGACAGTGCCGTCAGATCGCTTCTGGAATAGTGCATCTGATGTCTGGATTGGCTGGGAGTTTTGATGAAAAAGCTCATAGTTAGTGATCCACTCAAGTGGCATGAGCTTTGTAAGTTCGGCTTTTGTGATTTGTTTGGGGATTTGGACTATAGTGGGTGAAGTTTCCGAATCAGCCAAAATCATGACTGTATCCGAAGAGTAATTAGGGTTTGGCAAATCCATGGCATGGTTTTGTAACCGATACACCATCTGATGGTGTATGGTGGCTATTTTAGCACTGGTTATCTGTTCAGCACCCTGAATTTGGACTTGAACCTTTAGGGTTGTTGGAACATTTGGATCATGGAGTGACAGGTTGAAATTTGGGTAGAAGGTAAGCAGAACACTACCGGCTTGAAGTGTGGTTAGGATGGTACCAATAACGGCATGTTGGTATTCTTTGAAACGGGTATCAAGCAAGGCAAGTCCGGTCATGTGATGGTAAGCCTTTACTGACCATGCAAGGTAAGGATAAGGCGTACTGCGCCGATATGGATGTGGGTGAAACCTTCTCTTTTCCAATTGGCTATAAACTCAGAAGGGATTTCTAGAGTAACATACTGTTCAGCAGAGGTAGACTGAAGATGATGTTGATCTAGAGCTGATGACTGGACATATTCACGAGGACTAGGACGATCACGTCTAAGAAGGGTTTTAATACGAAGAGAGGATTGTTTCTTATATAACTTATATGGACTGACAAGAGGAAAACTTGACTCAGCTATCTGGGCAGACTCTGGAATATACGAATATTCGACAAGGTTTTCTATTTTAGAGGTGGAATGTTTAGAACATGACTTAGGAAGGGTCATCGTAGATGAAAGAGAAATAGGAGCTAATGAGTGAGAGGAAGAACTCGAAGTAGATGAAGAGGGTTCCATGACTGTGAAGACTCTTCTCTATACTAGACTTGGTTCCTATTAGATTATCCTATTATCATACCACGCTCAGGAAGGAAGATTCAGAGGATGGTTCTCTGAAAGAGACTCCGGTATGGGTTCTTTGTGGTGGTTGTGGCTGTGTTTGTGGAGGAGATCTGGTGTTTGTGGAGGCATCGGTTTAGGTTCTGATTGTTTCCATGAAGGAAGGGAATGGCCAAAGAGTTGACCATAATCGGACGGCCTTCTGTGTGGAGGAGTGAAGAACGGATCGGTATGGTAGAAAGATGATGGAGATGGTAACTGTGAGGACGGACCAAACAAGGAGGGCTGTTGGTCTATCCGGGCTAATTCCGCTTTCAAGCGTCTGATCTCAGCTTCTTTATTATTAAACTCAGGACCATAAACTCGATCTTGTTTTGTGACATGATATCGTGCTTCTTCTTAATCCATATTAAGTCTAAAAGAAGCCTAAAATTGGTCCAAAAAATTCATAATCATTTATGAACCGAAACATGTCCAATTCGGTCATTTACATACTCGATCTTAAACCTAATACTTAATTAAGGTTTTATGAAATTTATTTTGTTCCTTAAGCTATTCATGGAACATTAGAATTTATATCTTAAATGATTTAAGATATATTCATTCTCTAATGAATTATTATAAGAATACTGATTTTCCTAAAATTAAAAAATTCAACTTCTCATTTTTATTTCTATTAGGTGTGTGGCATTTTAAGTTCTTTGTTATAAGGTAGTAGACCTATTTTAATGATAATTCTTTATTCATTAAAATATGATGAATTCTTTAGTCATCAATTAGAACTTTTCTAATGACCTTGAGACACATTGCTAATATACTTTAATAATAATGATCTTAAGGTTTCTACAAGTCACGAGTGACACCTAGCAGTATTTCATGATCATCCAAATAACAAGAATTGTTGGATCTATAGAATCTATTCCATTGTTTCTCTATGTCTTGATCTTTTCATCATCCATGTCCAGAGAAAAAGCATGGCTTATGGTTTAGTATGTTAAGCACTTATGCTTACCTCAAAATAAGTTTAGATGAATATAGCATGATAAATATAATTTGAACTCCTTCGAATATATTTCACCTTGGCCAATGATTTATGCCAATCCATAATAACTTACATGATACATCTTTTTGGTTAATTACAAATTGATGAATTTCATTTTGGCAATATACTTGTCTCAACACACAGCCAACTATGACAGCTACTACTGGATCTATTCCTTGTCACATAACATAGATGTCTATCTATAAGACATTTGTGATGCCTTAAGTCTAAAGACTATTACTAAACATTGTGTATATAATAATTCATTAAGACTTAAGACCATATGACTTATTATTATTTCGCCAAGTTCAGTAAATTTGATCTTGCAACAAGTTCCTATGTGTTTGACTTGATATCTCAGGTCAATGGTATGAAACTCACCAGTCATTTTAGTATCGAATACCATAAAAGATTCATAACACATATTAGTATTTATAGGAATTTTTGACCTCTAATCATAAATCCACCACTAGGATCCATTTTAGAAGTATAGTACAAAGGATACATGTTTCATATTCTCTACAAACTCGAGAATGCGTACCTTATTTATTTTACTTCTTAGACTATATTCATCAATATAATTTATGAATATTAAAAACCTTGCCATTTTATAAATATCAAAATGTTAATCAATAATAATAATTCCCTAAATCAAGCAACACTCGATTGGCTTTTAATACATATCACTAACAATCTGACACTTGCACTAAAAGCTAATCGCTATGATATCTCAAACCCATTTTCTTAAGATGACGATCTAACTGCTGCTGGGTCACTTTTTTAGCCAATGGATCTACAATGTTATCTGCAGAGGCTACTTTCGAATGATTTCTCTGATAATGTGATATCTTCTTTTAGTGTGTTTGGACTTCTGGTGAGACCTTGGTTCCTTGACTTGTGCTATAGCCCCATTGTTGTCACAATATATTAAGATTGGCAATGCAATGGTTGGAACCACTCCAAGTTGTCGAATGAACTTCCGTATCCAAACTACTTCTTTTACTGCATCTGTTGCAATAGTTGCTTGCTTGGAACTTTTCCAACTTACTGCTCCATCATTGATAGTGAATATAAATCCTAATGTAGATTTTCTATCATCTATATCTGATTGAAAATATGAATATATGAAGCTTTCTATCTTCAACTCATCTTCTCCATATATTAAAAAAAAAATCTTTAGTTCTTCGTACTTAAAGATATTCTTAACTTTGGTCCAATGTTCTTTACCTGAATTTCTCTGGTATCTGCTAGTGACACTCATCGTATGAGCTATATCCGATCTAGTACATAGCATAACATACATAAGATTCCTGTTGCAGAAGTATATGGAATCTTATTCATTTGCTTTTTCTCATCATAAGTTTTAGGACTCATACTTTTATAGAGATGAATTCCATGTCTGAAGGGTATAAAACCCCTTTTGGAATCCTACATATTGAATTTCTTCAATATATTTTCTATGTATATATCTTGACATCGACCTATCAATTTTCTGGATCTATCTCTATAAATCCTAATTCCCAAGATATACATTGCATCTTCTAGGTCTTTCTTGGAGAAGTTTTGAGAAAGCTAAATTTTTACAGAAAGCCAGATTTTTACAGAAGGCATTTGTCAATGTCATTTCATATAAGCAATATGTCACCTACATATAGCTCAAGGAAAGTTATTACCCTCCCACAGAACTTTTTGTAAACTCGTGGCTCATCCTCATTCCTAATGAAATCAAATGATTTGATTACATCATCAAATCCGATGTTCTAACTCTTAGAGGCTTGTTTTAGCCTATAAATGGACTTTCTTAGCTTGCATACTTTATGAGGATCTATCTTAGATTCAAAACCATAAGGTTGTATCATCTAGATATCTTCCTCAATATATCCATTAAAGAATGCGGTTTTGATATCCATTTACAAAATCTCATAGTCATAGTATGCTGCTATAGCCAATAAGATTCAGATGGACTTTAGCATGGCTACCGGTTAAAAGGTTTCCTCATAGTCGATACCTTTTATTTGACGATAACCTTTAGCTACTAACCTTGCTTTATTTGACGATAACCTTTCCATCTAAACCTATCTTCCTCTTGAAAATCCACTTGCATCTGATAGGTATAATACCCTCAGGTGGATCAACCAGAATCTAGTCTTAGTTGCATCTCTGAATCCATAGTATCAAGCCATTTCTTAGAGTCAATATCTGATATTTCCTCTTCATAACTAGTAGGATCATCTTTATGATCTGCATCACTCAATAAAAATATTTCATTCATCTGATGAGGTAAACTATATATTTATAGTGGGTGAATTACTCTACTAGATCTATGGAGCTGTTGTGTTCTTTGTGTTTGTACTTTAATAGGCACTTAATTGGATTTATTCTTATTAGAAGTTTTTACAAATTCTAATTTTCTTTCTTGTCCACCTTCTTAAATAAACTTTTCTTCAAGAAATGTGGCATTCCTGTTGACTGTACCCTTTAGTCAGACTGAAAGTAAAAGTAATAACCCAAAGTTTCCTTTGGGTATCTAATGAACCTCGCACTATCAATTTTAGGTTCAAGCATCTCACTCTTGAGTCTTTTGATAAAGTAAGACATCCCTAAATAGGAACATGATTTAGGCTTGGCTTACCATGCCATATCTTATATGATATCTTAGGTACAGCCTTAGAAGGTACTCTGTTTAGTATATATATTGCAGTAAGGAGAGCATAGCCCCAAAGAGAAAATGGTAAGTCAGTATAACTCACCATTGATCGCACTATGTCTAACAGTGTGCGGTTCTTTCTTTTGAATACTTCATTAAGCTCTGGTGTACTAGGAGGTGTCCATTATGGAACAATACTATTTTCTTTAAGACAATACTGAAATTCGCTACTGAGATATTCAACATCTCAATCTAATTGAAGGGTTTTAATAATCTTTCTAGTCTATTTTTCTACTTTATTTTTTGTATTCTTTGAACTTTTTAAAGGCTTCATATTTATGCTTTATTAAGTACACACAACCGTACCTTGAGTAGTCATAAATAAAAGTTAAGAAGTAGTAATATCCACCCCTGGCCATTTCATTAAATAGTCCACACACATCAGAATGTATGAGTTCAAGTAAATTAGTGGCCCTTGTATTGTCTAATAAAGAGTGACCTAGTTATTTTTCCTTGAAGACAGGATGAAATACTAACTAAGCAACTCAAGAGGGGGTGAATTGAGATTCTAAAAATATTGTTAAATTAAAACTTAATTACCTTTTAATAAGACAACTAAATTCGAAATATTCAAATTTAAAGTGCAGCAAGTATAAAGAGTAAGGGAAAGAAAAATGCAAACATAAGGATTTTTACGTAATTCGGCCAACAGTGCCTACATCCTCACCAGGCTTGAGGTTTTCACTAAGCGTGCCTCCAAGGCTCTAACAACACTTACGCTTGACTTCCTAGGTGTCAATGAACCTTTATAAGAAGAGATTAATCTAAATCCCTTACCCCAAGTGTATTTTAACACTTACAGTTACCCAATTTTGTGTTTAGAAGAAAAGAAGTTACAACACAACTTCACTCACACTCAATAATCAAATACAAGATGAATTCTCAAAGTGTGAATAATATGATTACAAGAACTTAAGATTTGATTGCTCTCGAATGCACAATGATATGCGTAGTTGTCCAATGCTCATTTGAATTTTAATAAATCATTTTATAGTTAGAGTTGAAAACTAGCCATTATAGACTTTCTGAGTATTAATGGTTCGCTGTTAACTTGTTGTCAGATTGCCATTTTGACTTGAACAGTTATCATTGGATTATTTTTCAAATAGTTGGTTAGCTGTTTATAATTGTCGGTTCACCGTTAACTTATTGGTTAGTAGTTTATAAGTTGTCGAATTGCTGTTAACATTAACTAGATTGTGTTGTTCTCTGAACCTTATTAATGACCTGCTAACTTTTTGTTAGTTAGCCATTATCTCTGAATAAGATATAATAGTCTCTGCACCTTATCGACGACCTAGTAAATCTGTTGTTGGCTAGCCGTTTAGCTACAGTGCCAAATAGTTTGCTACAATGTAACTTTCTTAAAATTATAGTTTTGCCTCAATTTTTTCTAAAAATATTTTAAAACCCAAAAATCATTTTATACATTTACAAATAAGTTCTTTTTAGAGTTTTAAAAAAAATTAGAGTATTTCAAAGTTTTCAATTTACTCTTTGAAAATATTATAAATTCTTCAAGCTTAATCAATTCAAAAACATATTTGTAATCATCAAGATCATAATTATAAAAATCTATACGTTAACAATCTCCCCATTTTTTATGATGAAAAATCCTCAAGAAATGTTTTTGAAAAATCATCAAAAACTCCTCCTAAATATGTGCTCCCCCTAAATAAAACATTTGTTTTCAAAGATTATTTTAAAGCCATTTACTTGTTATTAAAAATATTTGAAAACATAAGTATAATTACATACGCGAACTCACACTTTCTTGCATACTTCTCTCCCTTCATCATAAAAAAGAAATGAAAAATGCAGAAAATATTTGGAAAAATTTCAACAAAGTTTCCCTAAAAAATTGAGTAAACCAAACTTATGAAACATACTAAGAACACTCCCGATATAGGTTAAAAAACATCTCAACTCCCAGTCATTTCAATAAATAATCTCAGCAAATACATACAACTATCTATAATAAAACAAACATCTAAAACCAATTATCCACATGAACTAAATAACCATATCATGTTATCCAAAAATACCATAATAATAAATGAATGCATGTAACTATGCATGTGCGAAATACATATAATGAGATATATAAATAAGACAGAAAACCTATGGAGGCGACTGTGATGATGACTCGGATGGAGGAACTCATAGAGATAAAAAGATGCGTCACTGAAACTCAAGTTGCTTAATCTGGAATGCCTCAAACTGAGCTATGAACTGCTGCTGCTGCTCGAAAATAATGTCAACGCGACCATAATGTGTTGCAGCAAACTATTAAAAGTCGAAGATTTTCCTCATGTGCAGGCTCCTCCTACTCCTCCTCACGATCCAACCGTACTCATTCTTGGAAGAAGGAATCCTCATCCATCTATCTCCCCGCCTCTAAAAACCAATTGCGGAAATGAGCTCCTGTCCTAACTTCTTGACCTCAACATGAATAGACTCAATGAAAGGAACACAATAGTGACGAGGAATTCGGGTGATGATACTTCCATAAGGAAGAGACCGGTTACTGACACTTAGGGAAGTTAGCATGTGACATGTAATGGTGTAGCCAAGGTTAGCCTCTCTGCCCCGGATGAGAGAATCTAATAGACCCACATCAAGACAGGTCACCTCATCACTGTGTCCATGCCTAGGAGTGACCATGTGCTGCAAAATACTATAGATGATCCTAACTTGGAAGGATAGTAACTGTGACTTAAAGGAGAGAGTACAAACATTGTCGGAAAGATCACGACGTCAACAAATATTTTTAATGGCTCCTATATGATGAAATCTGTCAAATTATAAATCCTTCCTAGCCATATAAAGTCTAAACCATCAGTAGAAATCCCCAAAATTCTATATAGGTCAGTATCATAAAATACAATACGTACCCTCGCAACCTGAGTGATCACTCGACTAGATTGAGTATCATTTATGTCCATTTTGGAGTAAAAGACTCGAACAAGATTTTCATACCAGTATGATTACCAAGAAGCCAATAGGGATACAATTCTTCCCGAATTGTGTCATTTGGACCAAAGTTATCGGTTCAACTCTTCCAGACAAAGACTTGCTTATTGGTTTTGATCTCCTTCAAAAGGCTCTAGATCACAGCTAGTGGTATCAGGTATCCTTAAATTCATTAATATCTACAAAATATGAGGGAGTGACAATTTTACCTATAAAAGAGCTTTCAAATCTCCAAGCTATGAGAGTGAGGGGAAAATGCAGTTGGGTGAAGTCTATAGGAGCAGGCCTGATCAGGGTTTGGTGCAGCAGAGTGCTTGACCCTTTTGCCCTTTCTAGATGAATAACTATTAGCCATAGAAGGTAAAATTTGATATTTTGGAAAATGGATAAGTAAAAGAGAAATGAATCAGTAGAAAGGTAGAGTGGTGGTAGTAAAAAGGTGTGTATGGACTCAATTTAAGCAAAAAAATATAAGAAAAATGAGAGAAATTTGAAGAAGAAATTCACGGCAGTTCTAGGGTTTCAAATTGGAAATTTTGTGATTTGAGTAAAAAAAAAGTTTTAATCACAGAAATATGAATTTAAGAGGATTTTAAGCCAATGGGAAACTCAATTTTACAAGAAAAATGATGGATTGTAGAGAGAAAAAGAGTTGTCAGCAAGAGAGGTGCAGATAAAGCAGTTCAGGACCAAAAAAAAATGAGGAAGAAGAAGAAGATCATTACGTGAAAACAAAGAGCTGTTATTGAGTTATTGGTGAGCCGTTATAGTTCAGAGAGTAAAACTTTTATCAATCAAATATCAGCGAGTCATTTATTTTTTAACAGTGAGCAATTACACTTTAGTAGCTTTGTCACAGTCAATGAGTTAGCGGTGAGCTGTTTACGTAATTAATGACAAATTGTTAACAGATAATATGCTTGTTTTAAAAAGCTTAAGATTATCGACTAGCCGATTATAAAGTTAGGGGCGAGCTGTTATCCTCCAGAATGCTCATCTAAGATCTCTTATAAAAAGATTTCGCATATTATTTTAATTTTTGGGTAAATTTTAATTTTAATGGCCATTTGATGCAAAATCCCATTAATACATTCAAGAAATCAAATAATGAAATTAAACATACCAGAATAATATAAGTTCATGCCTAATCTTTGTGAATTGCTTGTCACTAAGAGGTTTTGTATAGATATCAGTAAATTGATTTTCAGTGGAAACAAATTCAATCACAACATCTTCCTTTTGAACATGATCTCTTAGAAAATAATGTCGAATCTCTATATTTTTAGTTCTAAAGTGTTGAATTGGATTCTTTGATAAATTAGTAACACTGGTGTTGTCACATTTAATAAGAATATGATCTAGCTTAATGTCATAGTCTTTAAGTATTTGTTTCATCTATAGTACTTATGCATAACAACTTCCAGCTGTAATATATTTCGCCTCAGTAGTAGAAAGTGCAAGCGAATTTCGTTTCTTGCTAAACCAAGAGATTAAAGAGTATCTTAGAAAATGGCATGTACTACTAGTTATTTTCCTATCAACTTTATACCTAGCAAAATCAGCATCTGAATAATATGTTAAATCTATATGTGTTCCTCTACGATACTAAAGACCAAGATTAATGGTGCCAATCAAGTATCGAAAAATTTGGTTTAAATGAGACTCCCTATGACAGGATTGAAATCTAGCACACAAGCATACGCTAAATATAATATCAGGCCTACTAGCAGTTAAGTAGAGCAAAGATCTGATCATACTTAGATATGTCTTGATATTAACTTCTTTACCTTTGTGATCCTTGTCTAGCTTGATGGTTGAGCATATTGGAGTGTTTTTTGCTGTTCCATGCATTTTCATGGCTTGGTTTATGAAAATTCCTTCCTTATTTTGTGTTATTTATAGTTTGGGGAAATACTTTAACTCTCCCATCATGCTCATCTCAAATTCTTTGTTCATACAAGATGAAAATTCCTTATCATCATCATAAATTTGAACTAGAAGAATATTTTTGTTCTTATGCTTAATGAAGAGAGTTTTATTAGTTTTACCATTCTCTAGCAAGAAATTTGTAAGCCTATCATACTATACTCGAGGTGCTTGTTTCAACCTATACAAAGCTTTTGTCAACTTATAAATATGATTTGAAAATTTTTCATTTTCAAAACTAAGAGGTTATTTCACATAAACTTCCTTCATAATATGGCCATTTAGAAATGCACTTTTAACATCCATTTGATATAAGATGAAATTCTTATGACATGCAAATGCTAATAGCATCCTAATGGACTCCAATCTAGCTACAGGTGTAAATGTTTCATCACAATCAATTCCTTCTTCTTAGTTGTAACCTTGAGCTACTAATCTAGCTTTATTTCTTACAACCACTCCCGTTTCATCCATCTTGTTCCTAAATTCTCATTTAGTGTCAATGACAGATTGGCGTTCCAGTTTAAGAACTAATTCCCATAATCTAAGATTCATCGTTTTCAACATATGAAAAGGATTTTAGTTTAATTTCATAAATGAATGCATCATGTTCACATGTATTTGCATCATGTTCACATGTATTCCTAAATGATGACCTAATAGCGATTCCTCGAGAGGGATCACCTAAAATTAAGTCTTTTGGATGAAAAGAAATATACCTCCACTTATTGGGGAGTGCTTGAGAAATACCTTTATTTTGCTTGTCCCTTAATTGCTTTCCATGTGACTCTTCATCTACATCATTATCAACAACAGCTTACTCCGAAGGGGTGGAATTAGATTCTTCGAATGTGACATGCATAGATTCCTCCACAACCAATGATCTTTTGTTATAGACTCTATTATCTTTGCTTAAATTGGAATATCCAAGAAAGATGCCAACATCAAATTTTGGATCAAATTTACTAAGATTATCTTTTGTGTTTAAAATAAAACATTTGCATCCAAAAATTTTGAAATATTAGATTTTCTATTTTTCCAAAGTTCATCGAGAGTCTCATTAAGGGTAAATCTAATTAATACACGATTTAAAACTTAACATGCAGTAAATCTAGAGAAATACAAACTATGTTTGTTTAACATGGTCGTAGTCATTTCTTGAATAGACCTATTCTTTCTCTGAACAACTTCATTTTGTTATGGAGTCCTAGGTGAAGAAAATTGATGCATCCTGACAGGGACAATCTGGATCACACATGTCGCTGCCTGGAGCATTCCAAAGGAAATGGCCATCTATTTTTGCAGGATAGACTGGCGTGCCTTCGGATGTAAAACTGTGGATCGGCAGATCTTCTTGAACTGTGGAAACAGGCTAGATCATTGCACTGTAGGAAAATGAGACTCTGGGAGCTTCTGTTGAGGGCTCCTGGAAACGCATGCTGATGAATGCTTTTGCAAATTGTCCTCCATAATCACTTCTAATGCATGCAATCTTACAATCCTTTTCATTTTGAACCTTTTTATGAAATACTTTAAAAGCATCAATAATATCATCCTTATTGGCTAAGAACAATACCCATATAAATCTAGAGAAATCATCAACAATCACAAAAGCATAGTACTTTGCATTCAAACTACCATAACTAGAAGGTCCACATAAGTCCATATGAAGAAGTTAAAGTGGTTTTGAAGTAGAAATGTAATTTTTGTTTTTAAAAGAGATTTTGATTTGTTTACCAAATTGACATGCTTCACAAACTTTATCCTTTTAAAATCTAATTTTAGGAATACCTTTAACTAGATTATTTTAGGAAATCTTTGAAATCAAATCTATGCTTGCATGTCCTAATATTCTATGCCATAACTAACCATCATCATGCAATGTGGACAAACATTTATCATTTGAAGATGCATATTCAATATCGATGGTATACACATTGCCACATCTATTTCCAACAAATACAATTTTACTACCACATGTATTCTTTATAACATTTGTCACATAATTGACTAATACTAATCAAGTTGTGTTTCAAATTCTCACCCAAATGCATATTCTCAATTAGGGTAGAGGATACGTTACCAACATGACCAATTCCAAGAATTTTCTTTTTTGAATTGTCTCCAAAAAACAAAACATCTTCATCGATCTTAGTAATGGTTTCTTTTGGAAACCAAATACATTTCATTCCACAATATGCATTTTTCCTGACAAAACATCTATTTTTCATATGATCATTTTGATTACAAAAATGAAATTAACAGGGGTACTCTTCACAAAGTAATTTTTATAATATTTTTGTTTCAAATTTGACTTATAGTTAATACTTCCCTAAACACATTTTTTTTTTTAACCAAGTAAGTTATCTAACATCTTTTGCCCATTTATGAATTTTAAGACAATATCAGTAAGTTCATTAGTCCTTTTCTTGAGCATCTTATTTTCCTTTATCAAATCATTTACATGTGATTCTATATGCTCATGAGATATGCTTGATTTTTCGTTTGACAAGTCCATCTTATCATGCAATGATTTAGAATTAACATGTAATCTTAGCATTTAAATATTCATTTTCATTTGTGAGTTCTATTAAGTTACCTATTAAGTTCTATTAATTATCATGCAATTCCTTAAAAGCATCATGTAGTTCATCATTGGTAGGAGAATCATTTACCTCGTCAAGCTTGTCAAATGATTCATCCCCAAATGCTATAAGAGCTAGGTTTGGCACTTCTTAAAGCTCTTCATCACCACTTGATTCCTCATCACTGTCATCCCATGTAGCCACCATGGCTTTCTTCTTCTGTTTGTCAAGTTTTGCCCGAAGCCTAACTCAGCCTCAAAAGAGCTCTTAGGAAGTGAGGACTGCCCAGGACTTATAAACTGGCTGACCCCAACGCACCCAAGCGATGTGGGATAGGAGCTTATCATTCACTACACTACTCCCCCGCCAGACAGTGTTAGGCTCTGATACCAAGTTTTGCCCGAAGCCTAACTCAGCCTCAAAAGAGCTTTTAGGAAGTGAGGACTGCCCAGGACTTATAAACTGACTAACCCCAGCGCACCCAAGGGATGTGGGATAGGAGCTTATCATTCACTACACTGAGGGCATTTCGACCGATTATGTCCAGACTTGCATTCATAGTAAGTAATAAGTTCCTTCTTTTCCTTTTGATGCTTTTAGTTTCTAAACTTCCTCCGTTCATTTATTTTCTTGTAAAATTTTTTGAATCTTCTTGCTAGTATAGCATTTCCACATCATCCAACTCGCTTTCCTTTTCACATTCATGCTTTAAAGCTTTAAGAGCAATGCTCTTCTTCTTCTTTTCTTAATTGCCTCTTTTAGCTGCTAAGTCGTCTCATAGGAAATAAGAGATCCAATTAAATTATCAATAGGTAAGATATTTAAATCTTTAGCTTCTTCTATGGCTGTTCTTTTAGGTCTTCGTTCAGTAGGAAGTTTTTCCTAAGGCTTCTAAAATGTTCAACTAATTTTAAACTCTTTAACTTGATTTGTTCCCTCATAGACAATTTCAAGTTTGCTCCAAATTTCTTGTTCACTCTCACAACTAAACACTCTATGGAATTATTTCTTATCAAGTGCACAAAATAAGGCATTCATGGCTTTGGAGTTTAGAGACAAATTTCTTTTCTCTTCCCCACTCCATTTGGCTGGATGACTTGGGAAGTTTTTCCTTTTATCATTTTTCATAACAGGTATGAATAGTCCATCATTAACCATCTCCCAAATTTCATAGTCTAAGACCTGTAGCTAAATTCTCATCCTAGTTTTCTAATAAGGGTAGTTATTACCATAAAAGATTGGTGGCCAAGTGGTAGATTTTCTTTCCCTGAATGTAGAATCATATTAAGTTGCCATAGATCTTTAATTCTAGACTGTTATGTTGATAACAAGAGTACTTCGCTTTAATACCAAATGAAATACTAACTAAGCAACCCAAGAGGGGGTGAATTGGGATTATAAAAATATTTTTAAATTAAAATTTAATTACCTCTAAATAAGGCAACTAAATTTCAAAAATTCTCAATCTTAAAGTGCAGCAAATATAAAGAGTAAGGGAAAGAAAAATGCAAACATAAGGATTTTTACGTGATTCGGCTAACCGTGTCTACGTCCATGCCTCCAAGCTCATCGGGCTTGAGGTTTTCACTAAGCGTGCCTCCAAGGCTTTAACAACGCTTACACTTGACCTTCTAGGTGTTAATAAACCTTTATAAGAAGAGAATAATAATATCAATCTCTTAACCCAAGTGTATTTCAATGCTTAGAGTTATCCAATTTTGTGTTTACAAGACACTAAGTTATAACACAACTTCACTCACACTTAATAATCAAATACAAGATTCTCAAAGTGTGAATAATATGATTATAAGAACTTAAGCTTTGATTGCTCTTGAATGCTTAATGATATGCGTAGTTGTCCAATGCTCATTTGAATTTCAATGTATCCTTTTATAGTTGAAGTTGAAAAGTAGTCGTTATAGACTTTCTAAGTATTAATGGTTTGCCGTTAACTTGTCGTCGGATCACTATTTTGACTTGAACAAGTTACCGTTGGGCTATTTTTCAAATTGACTCAGTTTATAATTGTCGGTAACCTATTGGTTAGCCGTTTATAAGTTGTCAAATCACCGTTAACATCAACCAGATTGTGTTGCTCTTTGGATCTTATCGGTGTCATGCTAGCTTTTTTTTCAGTTAGCATATTATCTCTAAAAAAGATATGTTGCTCTCTGGACCTTATTGGTGACTTGCTAAATTTATTGTCGGCTAGCCGTTTAGCTACAGTGCTAAATAGTTTCGTTGTAGTGTAACTTTTTTAAACTATAGTTTTGCCCTAATTCTTTCCAAAACTATTTTAAAGCCCAAAAATCATTTTATACATTTTCAAATAAGTTCTTTTTAGAGTTTTAAACAAAATTAGAGGATTTCAAAGTTTTCAATTTACTCTTTAAAAATATTCTAAAATCTTCAAGCTTAATCAATTCACAAACATATTTATAATCATCAAAATCATAATTATGAAAATCTATATGCTAACACAGGATTCACAGGTTGGATAAAGTTGTAAACTAAATAGGCTTATCAGTCCATCTTTAGCCAATCTTGTGACTCTATCTTCTCTAATGTGACCTAATCTCAAATGCCACTTATACTCGGGGCTTATTTCTTCTATTTCATGTTTTTGTGTTATAGAATTCACATTCATAACATGTTCCTTATTTTCTTTCATATTTAGTACATATAGATCATTATCCAAAGTACCATGAGCAATATATTTATTCTCATGATAAATGTTACAAAATTTATACCCGTATTTTCTACTCTCCAGTGTCTTCTTGACCTTGAGTCATCGTCCTCCCTCCTTTGGACTCTCTTAGAATGGTTTTCTCCTCTCCCCTGGTGGAGACGAGAACTTCAACAGATGATTGACAATCCTCCTTACCAGTTCCTTCCTAAGTTCAGCAAACGAGACAGCCATGCTGTTTTCATCATTCATCGTCCCTACTTTCAACATCCAGTCACTAACACTTTCTGGACCCAAGACCAGGCCTAATTATGGCGATCTTTCCCTGATCCATTTCCTCTCCAACATGATCCTACTATTCTTCGTGAACTCAAAAAATTCCTGCTTGAACTCAACAACATTTCAAATGAACCACATGACATCCAGCACACTTCCCTCGGACCAAAGCATGATCTTATCCCCTTCCAGTCTCAAGACGGCTCCACCAAAGGCATCCTCCTCAAAGATGCTAGGCCAGATTACACTCATCTCATGTTTCAGGATTCTCAAGATCCTGACGAAGAGTTTGCTTCCCTGGAGTCCATACAGTCCATACAGACCAGGCCCGTATCAATGAAACCAATGACTGAGATTGGTCTGTCAAACTTGGATGGGACCAAATGGATTTTCAGGGATGGAATGGTTGGAGAGGATGCTTGAGCACTGAGCTGTTGAACTGTGTTGATGATAGAAACGCCATTTGGATCATTGTCTGATGTGGCTAAGACAAAAGCTGTGTCATCATCTGATGTGTCTTGTTCAGAAAATACAGATACCACGTCATCTGTATCTGATAGCATTTGAGTGGACTCCAGGTGGTGGATAAGCCTGACAGCTTGAGCTGGCTTATTAGGACAGTTTCGAGCATAGTGGCCTTTCTTTTTACAGACAAAGCATCTGGCACTTTTATGACTGCGGGTCTGAGAGGATTCTTTCTTTTTGAAAAAACGGTAGAGTTTTTTAGGTCGAGTTTTTTAGGTCGAGAGTGGGTTCTGTGTTTGGATCTTTTGGCAAGATAAGATTTGTAGTGATGCTTCTTTTTGGTATGGTAGACACATGTGTTGTCATCTTTACACTTTATTGGGTTTTTTGCATGCTTTCTGAAAAGGATGTTTGTTCTTCAGGAGTTCTGTAAAGAATTCTTTCTGTTCACATAGCTTTTCAAGACTGCCAATGGCTGTAAGCTGCCTTTGCATCTCTGGATGTAATTCTTTAGGAAGAGAAGCCATAAAAATATGCTTCAGATTCGGATCATTAAAACCATTCAGCTGATAGAACAATTTGGACATACGTTGATAATGATAATCCAAATCTTTCCGTTTTAAAGAACAACATTTCATCTGAAAATACTCCTTTCTGGCTAACTCTACTGCAACCGTAGGTTCTTCGAGATATTGCTCATAAATTATAGCAACTGCTGTAGGAATATCCGGAATTTGGATAAACTGTAACTGTCTGTATTCACCCAAAGTGTGATACCAATGGCGTAAAGAAACAGTAAATCTTGAAATAAATTCTTTAAGAACCATTTATAAAACTCTTGGACCCACGAATTTGGAGTATCCTACTTTCACGCAATTCACAGGGTTCAACAAGCAATCGATATTTCACGATCAAGTGTGTAGTACTCGTTTGTAGTAGCGATCCTTATATATCGTATTAACAATCGAAATATGGTCGAAAGAAAAATCTCTATTTGACGGGCTTCTTCCTATACCTATGAATTCCATTGGACCCGGAATCGATACATTGGAAGAATCTTTTGGGTCTTCCAATATCAATAGGTTGATTGTTTCGCTCCTGTATCTTCCAAAAGGAAAAAAGATCTCGAGAGCTTTTTCACGGATCCGAAAGAGAGTACTTGGGTTCTCCCAATAACTAAAAAGTGTATCATGCCTGAATCTAACTGGGGTTCGCGGTGGTGGAGGAACCATTGATAACTTCTAGCCATGCTGATATTTCTTCAAATCTGACTTACCATGGGCCGTTGCTTGTTTTGGAGGCCTGTGCTGGATTAGGTTCTCTGGGAGGAGAACGGGCTGTGTCTGAATCGAATTCTTCCACTATGGGAGTGGTTGAGGATGATGGATCTTTAGTGGGTTGTGCCATAAAGATTTTGGACACATTTGCCATTTCTTGCTCTGAATCTGAGACAGAAAATTCTGTTTCTGGTATTGAGTCAGAGGATTCTGTTGGTGTAGAGGACTGTAGAGTGCACTCTTCAGGTTCTGAGGATGAGCCGGTAGAATCTGTGGACACAAAGTCAGTGTAACTCTGAACAGGAACTTGTTGTGAGGAATACTGATGATAAGGCTGAGATGTTGGTGGAGGAGACTGTACTAGTGGTTGTGGAGAGGCTACTGGCTCCATAAGTGCTTTGTCTTTTGACTTAGGAGATAGTTCAGGAGTGAATCTGGGAGAAGACTCAGAGGGTGGTTCTCTGAAAGAGACTCCGGTATGGGTTCTTTGTGGCAGTTGTGGCTGTGTTTGTGGAGGAGATCTAGTTTTTGTCCTTCTGGGAGGAGGCATTAGTGTAGGTTCTGATTGTTTCCAAGAAGGAAGGGAATGGCCAAAGAGATGACCATAATCACACGGATGGTAACTATGAGGACGGACCAAACAATGAGGGCTGTTGATCTATCCGAGCTAATTCTGCTTTCAGGCGCCTGATCTCAGCTTCTTTATGATTAAACCCAGGACCATAAACTCGATCCCTGAGTATCTGATGGAGATCTGCATCAAGCTGGGCAATTCTGGCCTTTAAGTTTGCATACATCCTGTCTAACTGGAAAAACAGGTTATCAACTTTAGTGGAATTGGCTCTAACTTGATTGGCAACAATATCAACTTTAGCATCAATTCTTTCCAAGGCTTGATTCTGGACTCTGGCATTTTGGGTTTGCCAGTTGAGGACAGCTTCGAAAGGTCTGGGCTCTTCAAGCTGACCGGTTGGAGTTATTGGCGAAGAGACATAAGGTTTGGTGACAAGTCTGTCTGTTTCTTTAGTGGAGGAAATTGGTCTTGGTAGGATCCTTGGAGAAGACATCATCAAGGATGATCTGATAACAGGAGCAGGTTTCTTTGGTCTTTTGGGAAGATAATCTTCTTCATGCAGCATGTGTAGGGCTTTCTTGTAGATGGGTAGTGGTTCCATCGAATCAGGATGATCCGGAGGAAGGATGTGTTGAGGCTTGCATCTTGACAAAGGAAGTGTGAATTTTGCCTTTCTACGCCTCCTTCTGCGGAGGTGCTCATCATCATCTGAATCAGATTCATCCTGACAAGGACAATCAGATTCATTCTTATCTTTGCATAAACATAAAATTGAAACTATGTTCCTTTCAGTAGAAGGAACAAACAAACAATCACTCAAACTTATTACATGGCATTTTTAAGAAAAATGTCCCTATAGTTAAGGCAACAACCATTGCTCCATTTCCCACTCTAAGAGACACCTCTTATTTCTTAAGTCTTTTACTTTTTTTCAAGTCCTACATTAACATATAAATATGTGTGGTAGCAGTGAAATCTAAAATCCAAGATGTAGAATGAATAATTGAAAAATTAGTTTTAATGATGAGGCATACCTTCAAAAGGATTCTTTTTGGGCTTAAATTTCAAGATGTTGAGGTAAGCTTTGTAATTCTTCTTCCAATGCACATCCTTACCGGAAACATTTTCCCTTGTCATTGGGCTTATTAGCCTTCCCATTCTTAATCCCACCTTTAGCCTTGGGTTGAAACTGTTGTGCAAATTTTATTGAACTCGCAAGCGCACGAATCTATTGATATATAGATTAATGGTGACGAGTGGCAATCGCATGAGGAGGTGGATTTTCAATTATGTAGAGTTATTATTATTTTTTAATATGCTTTTTGTGAAATTTCATAGACCGATCTGAAGTTATAACACAACTGAAGTTGGGTGTAATTCTCCCAATCCAAGTTTTATAAATATAGAGTAAGACAAAAGATTTACACTAGCTCCCAAGTCCAACAAAGCATTCTCAAATGTGTGATTCCTAATGCTACATGAGATAGTAGGGGATCGTGGGTCTTTAAATTTTGGAGGAATTTTTTTTGAAGTAAGAAAATAATGTTTTCGATTAAAAATGCCTTCTTTTGAATATGAATACTTCTTTTTTTAGTGCAAAGATCTTTAAGAAGCTTGACATAAGAGGGTACTTGCTTTGTAGCATCAAGCAAAGGAATGTTAACACTTACATGTTTAAAGATCTCCATAATCTCATTGTGAAATTTTCCTTCTTTACTTTAGCTAACCTCTAAGGGAATGGAGCTTTGGGGACATATTCTCGTGAACAACTTTCTTCTTTCTCTTTTGATGACTTCTCAAAATCTAGAGGCACAACTTGATTCGTCTTTGTCCCTGGCATCTCCACCTTGTTGTCAACTTCTTTGCCTTTTTGTAAGGTCATCATAGCTTTGACCTCTTCATATTACTAGGTTGATCAGTACTTACTTCATGTACTCCTTTGAGATTTGGCACTACCTGGCTTGGGAATTTACCATTTTCAACTGTTATTGTTAAGTTTTGAACTAAAGAAGCTAGCTGACCTACCATCCTTTCTAAGTTTGAAATCGACTGGTCTTGTGAATTGAAGTCTGCTCTCATTTCATTCCTTAGTTCATCAATGGTGCGATTTTGTTGATCTATTGCGGATTGAGTCCAATGTTTAAAATTTTGGAACGCTTCCTCCTATGATCTGGGTTGAGAGTAATTCTGGTTCTGATTGTATGGTCTGAATGATTGTTGAGAGACTTGAGGAGCCTAAGGAGCTGGTTGCATTGATGGAGTTGGAGCTACTGCTCTGATCTGTTGGAATCCTTGAGACCATAAAAAGTTAGGATGGTCTCTCCACCTAGGATTATAAGTATTGGAGTAAGGATTGTAGTTTGGCTACTTTTCCATCATACCAATTGCATTGCCTATCTGCGTATGAGTCAATAGGCATGTGGCTCTGTTGATTTTGGTGAGAAAGTCCTTCAACTATTTCTTTGACTTTCTTGATTTCTGATCTTAATTCACCAACATGAACTTCATTCACTCCTTTGATTTTTCTCACATTTTTTAATGATTTACTTCGCTGTTGAGAATTATCTGCTTGTAAATGAAAGAAATCCCAAATCTCCGATGCACTTTGCATCTCTACCTTGTTGTCAACTTCTTTGCCTTTTCGTAAGGTCATCACAGCTTTGACCTTTTCATATTGTTGGGCTGAGTCAGTACTTACTTCATATTCTCTTTTAGGATTTGGCACTGCCTGACTTTGGAATTTGCCCCTTTCAACAGTCATTGTTAAGTTTTGAACTGAAGAAGCTAGCTGACCTACCATCCTTTCTAAGTTTGAAATGTACTGGGCTTGTGAATTGAAGTCTGCCCTCATCTCATTCCGCAGTTCATCAATTGTGCGATTTTTGTTGATCTATTGTGGGGTGAGTCCAATTTTTTAAATTTTGGAACGCTTCCTTCCATGGTTTAGGTTGAGAGTAATTCTGGTTTTGATTGTATGGTATGAATGATTTTTGAGAGACTTGAGGAGCCTGATGAACTGGTTGCATTGATGGAGTTGGAGCTGCTGCTCTGTTCTATTGGAATCCTTGAGACTATGAAAAGTTGGGATGGTCTCTGCATCTAGGATTATAAGTATTGGAGTAAGGATTGTAGTTTGGCTGCTTTCCCATCACACTAATTACATTGGCTTGATCTAGGTATGAGTCATGATCAAGTTGATTATAGGCAGGTGGCTCTGTTACTTTTGCAGCAGTCAAAGATGCTATTTGGCGAGAAAGTCCTTCAATTATTTCTTTGACTTCCTTGATTCTTGATCTTGACTCACCAACATGAACTTCATTCACTCCTTTGATTTTTCTCACATTTCTGAATGATTTGCTTCGCTGTCGGGAATTATCTGCTTGTCGCTGAAAGAAATCCTAAATCTCCAATGCACTTTTCGACATCAACTCTCCTCCACTTGTCACCATTAGCCATTCCTGCACATTCCCTCCAAAAAGTATTGGTATTGATGTCATTTCTCGTACCCATGATATGTGGAAAACTACTTATCTTCTTTTTGGGTAAACACTGAGATTTTCCTACGAATAGCATTGGTTTTATGCACTAGGAAGTATTTATTTAAAAATTTAGTAACCATTTGTTCTCATGATGTAATAATATTAGCAGGCAATGTATTGAACCAAGAACGAGCTCTATCTTTTAAAGAAAATAGAAACAACCTAAGCTTAACATCATCATCTGAAAAATTCTCATATGTAAAAGGAGACAATTTCAAATGATAGTATGGATCTTCATTTTCTAGGCCATATAATGATAGGAGACAATTTAGCATAGGTTTTAACTCAAAACTCATAGCAGCTACATTTGGTACTCATGCTCAAATTAGCTAAGGGACTAAAGTAGTCTTTAAATAGCCTCTCCTGCAGTACTTGCGGTTGTTGTTGTACATTCATTTGAATTTTATCCACAATTTTCACTTGTGATGCAATGTATTTATGTGTGTATGTTAGTGACCAAGAACACGTACAAAAACAAAATTGAAAATAATGAGGAGAGAAATTATGGTACTAACCTTATCACGCTTGTTACAATCTTATTATGAGAATACATTCAAGTCCTATGAATGTACAATAAGAGGGAAAAAATGTAAAATAAAATAAATTAACTGAAATTACAAAAAAGTGAAATTAAAATAAATTAATAGGCAGTTAAACTAGCCATATAGATTAACAAGATCAATGTAAAATTACGAAGAAAAATAAAATGAAAATTGAATTACAAAAAATATATGAAAATAAATTAACTTAAAAAAATCAATTGAAATTAAGATAAATTATTAAGAAAATTACAAGAAAATAAAAATACAAAAAGATATTTACATGAGAAAATTAACTTTACGAATTGAAATGACTTACCTCCCGGTAGCGGCGCTAAAACCTTGTTGTGCAAATTTTATTGAACTCGCAAATGTACGAATATATTGAAGTATAGATTAATGGTGACGAGTGTCAATCCCACGAGGAGGTAGATTTTTAATTATGTAGAGTTATTATTATTCTTTATTATTTAATGTGCTTGTAGAAAATTTTCCTAATTTATTTTATTCTAAGATTAAAATTAAAATAGTGGGAATAAATTGGGAATTGATTAATGGAATAAAGAGTTTGGGTCTTAGGATTTACATTCAACATTTCACCATGGGCTTAATATTCATTTTTTAGTTCCAATTAATTTATGAGGGTATCTCCACTCTTTATAAACCTAGCTCTAATAAATATGACATCAAACACTCATTGTGTCAGGAAGAATAATCTTATATTAAATGTGGTATCAAGAACACGTTGTGCCAAGTAATAATAATGTAACTGTCGACAAAGTGGCAAGGCTATCCACTAATTAACTTAGATAAATTTTATGTCAACAATGAGTCAAGACCTACCACATAAATTAGAGGGAGATTTTGCTCTAATAAATCTAATGTAAAGTACTCACCGCACCAAATACTAATAATCTTGCACTAGGGAGCCGGTATACTAGTGCAATAGCCAGATAAGATTATTACTATCTGTTTACGATAAGTCAAAACAATTTCAATATTTAGAGAAAGTAAAAATAAACTTACCAAATTAAGCCCATAGAATATGTTGAGTCTTCACCTTTAACCTAAGCTTGGAAATAAATTAGCTACTCATTTTATAACTAGGGGTAAAATAGGAATTTTATTAAAATACATGGAAAATACAAGATGGAGAAGGAATAACAGAAAGTAGAGCTCAAAAATGGATTCAGGAGTGTCAAATTAGGGGAGGGAGTCCCATGTTTATGGATACAACAAGTAAATCATGGCCATTGGATGAAAACAATTTGGACGCCTAGGATTGCGCCATGTGGCATTCTCTGATTGGTTGGAACACATCACCAGGGCTGTCATTTCGTGTATATGCATGTACGGTATGCGTATTTTTCAGACCACTAATATTCTGCCATGTCATTAGTCAACACAAAAATCAACAAGTATGATTCAGTGCATTGTATGTATTGTTAGTTCATTTCTTGGTCCAATAGGCTTCTGCCACATCATCGGTTAACGTCATGTCCGCAGTCAACAACACATCAGCAGGGCCCACCAAAATCTTAAAATTACGATTTTGCTCTTTATGTCTTTCCTGAGGTTCTCAGCTGTTCTGAGTTCAAAAATGCTGTCCGTTTTGCTATCTGACTTCTCGTTTATTAAGAAATGACTAAAATACCCCTAAAATACAATTAAATATCAAGGGACTTAAAATACGTAATGGTGGAGATGTTAGTGTGACTTAAGAGTGTAAAATGATGATTTTACCCTTTATAAACATATACTCTCAAGGACTTAACATGAGGTGGAAAAAAAAATCTTTTTAAATTCCAAAGCCATGAATACTTTGTTTTGTGCTTTAGATAAGAAAAAGTTTCGTAGAGTTTCAGGGTGTTCAAATACTTATGAAATTTGAAAGAAACTTAAAGTTATTTATGATGGTACAAATCGAGTTAAAGAGTCTAAAATCAGTAGATCTACTAGGTAAAATAAATTACTCCCAATCCAGATTGTCCCTGTCGGGATGAATCTGATTCAGATGATGATGAGCACCTCTGTAGAAGGCGGCGTAGAAAGGCAAAATTCACACTTCCTTTGTCAAGATGCAAGCCTCAACACATCCTTCTTTCGTCATGTTGTCTATTTTGGACTTTAATCCGGTTGTATAATGTTGACTTTACTTTTTAGATATTGATAGGGGTCCTGTCCTATCTCTATCTTGTTTTACTTTTATTGTTGAAGAGAAAAGATGATAGGGGTCCTGTCCTATCTTTCTCTTTCATCGTGTTACTTTATCATGTCGCTTTTACTGTTAAAAAGAATGACAGGGGTCCTGTCCTGTCTTCTTTGTTTTTTAGCTTGTAACCTCTCATATAAATTGAGAGTTTATTCTCAGTTGAAGAAGAAAAGAACCAACGTTTGAAATAAAGAAATCTTTTCAAACATTCATGGCTTAAGATTACTCTTTCTCTTCTCTAGAACAACTTAGGTTTCCAAAAAAGATTATCATATCGTCTGTTCTTACTCTTCCAAGTATGCTCTGCACTTGCCTTTGAAAAAAGGATCCTGTGCATCAGAACGATCAAACCTATAGTCACTATAAGCAGTCCAACCTACAAAACACTGTTCATCCTCTTTGTAAGCCTGGAAGGCTAGTCCTTGGGTGGCATAGTGAACCACGTGCCTGCGGTCTTGGATCTATCTTCTGGATGAATACCGAGTTGCCAAAACCCGGCTTTGAGGTCAAATTTGGAGAAGACCCTGGCATCTTTGAGGTGGACAAATAAGGACTGGATCTTTGGAAGTGGAAACTTATCATCTCTGAGGAAAGCATTGAGTGGCTGGTAGTCAATCACGAGCCGCTTCTTTCCACGAACTATTTCTGACCTTTTTTCTACATAAAAAGCTTGACAAGCCCATTCTGACTTTGTGGGCTCAATGAGGCCTTGAGCCATGAGCTGGTTGCATTCTTCTTGTGCTAGCTTGAGGTCAGCAGGTGTCATACCTGGATGAGTGGCCGTAGTAGGATTAATGCCCTCATTAAGCTTAAAAGGAAGCTTAACAAAGAATTCTGGATTTTTCCATAAAGGACTGTGGTGTGTGAACTGGCTATGGGTTTCAGGACAGAATGGTAACATCTGTTGTTTGAACTGGGGGAGACAGAAAGGCTGTGTCTTGGGGACAGTTATAGATCTATAATTTACACCCCGGGGAAGTGCTAGTGGTGACACTACTTCTCCATGCCAAGGTTGACCGACGCTGGCTCCATACGTAGGGAACAGGGGATTGGGAGAAGTGCAGAAGTGAAGTTCCATGCTTAACACTTTTCAATTTCCCCCTTAATAATCCCCCTACGGAGGTGAAGCAGAGAGATATTTATTAAACCCATCAACCAAATCCCACACTTCCCCGGGATACCAAGGGGTTTTTTGGTAATGCGGGAAGTATTAAAATGTTCTCAGTATGTCTTTCCCAATAATAAGAAGGAAGAATGTCAGGATGAATCGTACTTCTTTGAGAACCAGTATCAATGAATCCAATGGCTGGTAATGGTTTGGAAAATTTGTAAGAAATGATGTGGATACGGATAGAAGGAATGGGTATTTTGGAAGGAGAAGCTATTTGAACAGCATTTATGATTGAAATAGTATCATCATCAGATGTTACCTCGTTTAGAGTAAATGTTGTATCTTCATCATGAGCTTCTTGTTCAGTGAAAACAAACTCCACATCGTTTGAATCTAAAAGTAAAGATGCCTGTTCAAGATGTTGGATCAGACGAATTGCTTCGGCTGACTTGTTGGGACAAAAGCAGCTTGTTTTCATCAGATCTTTGAAGAATTCTTTTTGCTCACATAACCGTGCAAGATAGTTAATTGCAAGCTGGTATGTCAGCTACATTGAGATAATTGACATTTTTCTGCCTTTGAAGTTTTGGTTGTAGCTCTTTTGGAAGAGAAGCAATAAAGACATGTTTTAATGTTGGGTTATTAAAACCGTCGAGCTTGTAGAAGGGACAGACATTCTCTTGTAGTGATAATTCAGATCTTTTTGTTGCAAAGAACAACATTTCATCTCCATATACTCTCGGCGAGCTAATTATAAATGAGGCCTAGGGCTGTAGACATCTTTGGGAGTTGGACAAACTGTAGCTGTCTGTATGGGTCTAAGCTCTCGAACCAATCTCTGGGAGCTCCAATAAATCTAGAGCTGAATTCTTGAAGAACCTTCAGTGTAGTGGCTCCTAGTTGAAGCATCTGGACATTAATCCATGCAGCAAATTTTTGGAATCTTACCGGCCATCTATTTTTGGGAATGTTATCAAAAGTAAACCAATTGTTACTTGTTGATCTTGAACTATGGTGTGAAGATCTTGAGGGTTGATCCTCAACATTTTGAATCTTCATCTTCTGGGTCATCATCAAAAAGGGGACCCCTTCTAGGATCATCAAATGGAGGCGTATTGGTAGAAACTTTGAAAGTTCAGGTCCACCAGTGTACCGTTTACAAAACCATGCCATGGACTTACCAAATCCCAACTACTCCTCTGATGATCTTGGCTGATTCAGAAACCTCACCAACCATTGTCTAGATCCCACAACAAATAACCAAAGGTGAACTCACAAAGCTCATGCCACTTGAGTGGATAACCAGTTATGAGCTTTTCCAGAGATATCTAGGAATTCAAATTATGAATCACAAGAAGTCTGTGAGTCTGATTCTGAGTGAGATTCTGTCTCTGTTTCTGTTGCATGTGAGTCTGTTGAAGAGTGTACAAACTAATCAGAATTAGATGATTCTGAAGGAACTTGTAGAGGGAAGCTAGCCTGGGATGAATATTGGTGAAGAGGTGCTGGGGATGTAGTGATTGGTGCTGGGGAAGGAGCTTCAGAACTAGTTGAAGGGCTAGGAGATTTTATCTGAGGTTTTTTGGGCCGTGTGTGGATTGGTGTTTGGTATAGTGTATGGGTGAGACTGAAGTGTTTAGCATATTCTATGGTTTTCTGTGTATAGGGTGCATAGAAGGGTTGGTACGTACTGAATGTTGAATGTTGGAAAGGTAAATGAGGAGACTTGGTTAACAAAGGTTGTTGTTTCTCTGCATCAATTCTAGCAAGTTCTGCTTTAAGCTTTCTAATCTACACTTCTTTCTGGTTGAACTCAGGACCCCAGATATGGTCTTGGATCATAGATCTAAGATCATGGTCAAGTTGAACAACTCTTCTTTCCATGTTAGCATACATCTTTTCATGCTGGGTAGCAATGGAGTCTACCTTGGATGAAGTTTGTCTTACTTGTGTGGCAACAGCATCAACCTTGGTATGGATCTGTCCTAACAATGTATTTTGAGCTCTAGCATTTTGAGATTGCCAGTTTAGAATAGTCTCAAAAGGTTTGGCTTCTTCAAGTTGGCCAGATGGTGTTAATGGTCCATGCACATAAGGCTTAGTGGTAACCGTAGACTGTGGATCAGTATGTTTTTCAAGTGGAGGAAATTGGCTATTGTAAGAATTTGAGGAAGATGAGAACATCGTACAAGATTTGATCAAAAGAGGTTGGTTTTCTGGGATCAATCTTTCTTTTAGGGTTTATTAATTTTGCATCCTTGTGATTTATTTCCTTAAATCCGTAAATTTGGCCAATTCCTTACCCTAAATTCCTTCAAATTTTCAGTTATTCAGTGTTAAAAAAGAAAAAAGCAAAGCAAAAAAAAAAATAGTTAAAAAAATCTTTCAATTTTCATTATTGGTGTCTTATATAATCCAAGTCTAATTTTTCATTGTGTGAAAATTTATTCCCAAAATATTATTATTTTGTGCTTCCAAAACCTAATCATATGCGTTCGTTGTGTTCTCGCCCTTAAAACTCAAATCTCTTTGATATAATCTTTGTAAATTACTGTTGGAATCTTGATATTGGTTTGATTAGTTTTATAAGAACTAAGATAGAATTATTACGAGTGGAAAAAGGTAAGAAAGTGTGAGCATATTAAAGGGTAAAAGCCAATAAATTTGAGTGAAACACGAGTGAAATTGAGTGAATTATTCTCTTGAGTGAAACACATAAGGGAGTGAAGTGAGGTCCTTTCCACATTATTTCTAATCTCTTTTTGTAGATTTCAACTGTGTCTCAAGACGAAGAACGAAGCGCAAATATAGAGGATCAACAACCAACTATTCAAAATTTTCAAATTCAAGCGTTGATGGGGGGATGAGACATTGATGAGGGCTGAATTAGAGCACATACATGAGCATTTGGATTAAGTAGAGAATGCACGTGCACAGCAACTGCAACACGTTTATGCAGTGCTTTCTTGTACATGGGAAGTGGTTCCATCGAATCCATATGATCCTGTGGAAGGATCCATTGTGGCTTGCATCTTGAAGTGTGAAGTTTGGACTTTGACTTTCTACGCCGCCATCAGAATCAGATTCATCCCGACATGGACAATCTGGATCACACATATCGCTGCCTGGTACATCCCAAAGGAAGTGGCCATCTATTTTTGCAGGATAGATTGGCGTGCCTTCAATTGTGAAACTGTGAATCAGCAGATCTTCTTTCTACAGGCTGGATCATTGCACTGTAAGAGAATGAGACTCTAGGTGCTTCTGTGGATGGCTCCTGGAAACGCATACTGACTGTGCCGTCAGAACGCTTCTGAAATAGTGCATCAGAGGTTTGGATTGGCTGGGAATTTTGGTGGAAAAGCTTATAATTGGTTATCCACTCAAGTGGCATGAGCTTTATGAGTTCAGCTTTGGTTATTTGTTTGTATCAGAGGAGTAGTTGGGATTAGGCAAATCTATGGCATGGTTTTGTAAACGATACACCATTTGATGATGTAACATCACAACACTTTGAATCTGGGCCTGAACTTTCTAGGTTGTTGGGACATCTGGATCATGAAGAGAAAGATTAAAATTTGGGTAGAAGGTGAGAAGTACACTGCCGGCTTGGAGTGTGGTTAAGATCGTACCAATGACAGCAGGTACTCCTTAAAACTGGTGTCAAGCAAGGCAAGACAAGCTGTGACTAGTAAGCCTTTTCGGCCATGTAAGGTGAGGATAAGGTGGACTGCGCCTATGAAACCCTCTTTTTTCCAGTTGGCAACAAACTCAGGAGGAATTTCTAGAGTGACATATTATTGTTCTGCAGAAGTAGACTGGAGAGGAAGACTGAACATACTCTCTAGGACTGGGTCTATCAAGCTTAATTAAAGTTTTAATACTGACAAGAGGAAAACTAGACTCGGCAACTTGGGCAGACTCTGGAATATACGAATATTCTACTAGGTTTTCTATTTTAGAAGATGAGTGTTTAGTACAGGATTTAGGAAGGGTCATAGTGGAAGAAAGGGAAACAGGAGCAAGAGGTTGAGATGACAGACTTGGAGTAGATGACCATGTTTCCATGACTATGAGGATTCTTCTCTATACTAGATTTGGTTCCTAACGATTATCCTATTACCATACCACGCTCAGGAAAGAAAACACAGGGCTTTGATACCACTCGGGGGCGCACGGAAACAGACACATACCGCCCCTTTAGCCCCTTTAATCGTTCTGATGCATAGGATCCTTTATATAAAGGCAAGTGCATAGCATACTAGGCAGAGTATGAACAGATGATATGATAATCTTTGGAAACCTAAATCTTTTTAGAGAAGAGAAGGAGAAGACTAAGCCATGAAGGTAAGGAAAAGATTTCTTTATTGAGATTCAAATTTTTTGGCTCCCCGAAAATTAAGAATGAGCTCTCAATTTATAGGAGTTGATACACATTAGAAAACAAAGAAGACAGGATATGACCCCTATCATTATCTCTTTTACAAAAGAAAAAGATAAAAATTAAAGCATATCATTATTAAAGAGGGATAAGACAGGACTCTTATCCTTCTTTTTACAAAAGCAAAGACATAAAAGTAAAAGCATAACAAAACAAAACACATTGATTAAAAGCAAAAGCAGGAGATGTGGAATCACGCCTGCTTTGCAGAAGCAACTTTTAAAAGCTGTGGGATGGTGAGAGGTTGTCAACATCATTGTCGACTTCGTCCATTATATGACAGTTGGATGGAGGAGATGGAGGGAGACCAGTGAGAGTGTGATAAGTTTCTGGAGGAGAGTGACACACATGCTGAGAAGGCTCTGGAGGGAGCTCAACTGTGTAGAAGCATGACCTATGGTTGTAGGAGCTGGCAGGATTGGATATTGGTGGTGTTGATAAAGAGTTCTGACTAGATGGATTTCAGAGAAGTAAATTATTCATCAGGATCTTGAGAATCCTGGAACATGATGCTGGTGTAGTCAGGACGAGCATCTTTCAGGAGCAGACCTTTGGATGAGCCGTCATAAGACTAGAATGGAATTAGATCATGACCTGGATCAAGGGAAGTGTGTCGAATGTCATGTGGGGTTTCTGAGACATTGTTTAATTCTTGCAAGAATTTTTTGAGTTCAGTGAGTACGGATGGATCCTGGAACATGATGCTAGTGTAGTCAGGACGAGCATCTTTCAGGAGCAGACCTTCTTAGAATGGAATTAGATCATGAGCTGGAGAGGGAATGGATCGGGAAAGGTTCGCCATAAGTATGCTTGTTCTTGCATCCAGAATCTCTTGGTGACTGGATGCTGAAAGTATGGGCGATGGATGATATAGAAAGAGGTAACATCTCGTTTGCTGTGTTCGGAAAGGAAGTTGTATGGATGATTGTCAAGGGTTTGTTGAAGTTCTCTTCTCCACCAGGGGAGAGGAGAAAACCATTCAAGTGTCCAATGGAGTGAGGATGAAGAATCAGGATCAAGGAGACACTGTAGGGTAGAAAAGACTGGAATTACAAGTTTGGTAGCGTAGAGTAAGGAGAAACACCATACGTACCACAGTTCATCTTTTAGAAATGGTCTAGAAGGATCTAAAGAAAATCCAGTAAAGAAGAGATGGTCAGGGTGCAAAACTGGTAGCCCTGAAATTTTGAAGATGGTAAATATACATAAAATAACGAAATAAAAACTTTTTTACAAAATCCTAAATTTGAGAAGGACACAGAAAATGAAGACGAAGAGGAAAAGACATCTTTGTTGAAGAAGAGATGATAACTGAGAATAAACTCTCAATTTATAGGAGAGGTTACAAGCTAACAAACAAAGAAGACAGGGGTCTGGTAAGGAGATCAGGGATGAGGTTCTTATCCCCTTTTATATGCTGGACCATGAAACTGTATTAAACTGTATTTGGAAAACCACTGTTTCAGTCGAAGTAACTGACTGTTTGGAAGGGACTTATTTTTAAAATTGAGAATATTAAGAAAAGCAGAGTTATCCAATTGGACAAGAAAGTGATGTCCAATCAGATGAAATTCAAACTTTTGGATACCGTATTTGACTGTAAGAATCTCCTTGTAAATCACATGGTAGTGCTTTTCTGACTCCTTGAATTAGCCACTAGTGTGACCATAAAATCTTTTTGAGTCACCATGTCTTTCAAGCAAGATTGCACCCCATAACTCATCACTAGCATCTGTCTGGAGATGATGGCTGTTGGGCCACGAGCTTCAGTTGTTGGACTGCAACTGTCTGGCTGGGCCCCATGGTGGGGCTGATTTCTTTAGCATGCGTGACAACTAACTGATGTGGATGGCTCGAAGATAATTCACAATTCCAAGGAGTTGCTAGTTTCTAGAAAGGTTCTCATCAGGAAAGTGGAGTAGCTCTTTAGCTATGTGCGGTCCCGTTTGATATTGTCCATTTGCAATCATAATTCTGAGAAAGTCGATTGAAGACTGCCCCACGACGCTTTTCTTTGCCGACAACATGATTTCATATTCTGCCACTATCTTTAAAAAATAAGAAAGTAGAGCTTGATGCGATGCCTTATCTTTGCTAAAAAGCAGGATATTGTCGATGTAAATTAAAGCATGTGAGAGGATCAGCTCAAAGATTCTTTTCATTACTTTTTGAAAGATTGATGGAGCAACTTTGAGATCGAAGGGCATGACCATCCATTGATAATGAGCATTTGGAATACAGAATGCGGTCTTGGATCTTGGAGAAGACCTTAGCATCTTTGAGGTGAACGAACAACGATTGGATTTTTGGGAGAGGAAACTTATCATCCCTAAGGAAAGCGTTGAGCGACTGATAATCAATCACGAGCCTTTTCTTTCCTCAAAGGATCTCTGATCTTTTTTCCACAAAGAATAACTGGCAAGCCCATTATGAAGTTGTGGGCTCTATAAGGCCTTGAGCCATGAGTTGATTACATTCTTCTTGGGCTAGCTTTAAATCTGTGGGTGTCATTCCCGGATGTGTGGCCTTGGTTGGGTTTATATCTTCATTAAGCTTAAAAGGGAGCTTAACAAAAAAGTCTGGATTTTTCCACAGTGGACTTTTGTGTTGAAACTGACTATGACTCTCAGGACAATATGGAAGCAACTGTTGCTTAAACTGTTCATAGTATGCGGGAATGTGTTCAAGAGAGTGTATTTTTAGTGTATCAATATAATGTAAAATCATGTGTTTATACCTTATACCTGTAGTAGTAATCTGGAGTTTTTTGACTAAGTGGAGGAGATCGAAACCAATGAGCAGGTTTTTGTTAGGAAGGGTTGAACCAATGACTTTGGTCCAAATTACACAATTCGGGAAGAACTGTATACCTATTGGCTTCTTGGTGATTAAACTGGTCTGAAATAGTTCTCCATTGGCTGCTTTGACTAATTCAGTGTGCTTTTCCCATGCTGATGTAGGAAGAATTGGAGGGTTAAGCATAGATCTTTGTGATCCCGTATCTATGAAACCAAAAACTGGAATTGGTCGGTCAAACTTTGATGGGACCAAGTGGATTTTCAAGGATGGAATTGTTGGAGAAGACACCTGAGAACAGAGATGTTACTTGGATTAGTTTCTGATGTGGCCAGGACAAATGCTGTGTCATCATCTGATGTGTCCTGTTCTGAAAAAACAGATTCAACATCTTCTGTATCTGACAGCATCTGAGTGATGGATAAGCCTAATAGCCTGAGCTGGCTTCTTTGGACAATTCCTTGCATATTGACCTTTCTTTTTGTAAACAAAGCAGTAGGTTTTTTTAGGTCGAGAGTGGGTTCTGTGTTTGGTTCTTTTAGATGGATAGGCTTTGTAATGATGTTTCTTTTTGGTAGGGCAGACACAAGTCTTGTCATTAGTGCATTTGATGGCGAGATGAGGTTTTTTGCAGGCTTTTTGAAAAGGATGTTTGTTCTTCAGGAGATCAGTGAAGAACTCTTTCTGCTCACACAGTTTTTCAAGACAGCTAATAGTTAACTGGTATAGTTTACCAAGGGACAGGTTTGCTATATCAAGCTGGCTGTCTGTGAGCTGTCGTTGCATTTCTGGATACAGCTCCTTTGGAAGAGAAGCCATGAAAATGTGCTTCAGATTCAGATCATTGAAACCATTCAACTGGTAGAACAGTTTGGACATAATTTGATAGTGATAATCCAAATCTTTCCATTGGAGTGAACAACATTTCATCTGGAAAAACTCTTTTCTGGCTAACTCATCTAGATATTAGTCATAAATAATCCCAATAGCTGTAGGAATATCTGGAATCTAAATAAACTGCAACTGCCCATATTCTCCCAATGTCTGATACCATTGTCGTAAAGAACCAGTAAATTTTGAACTGAATTCTTTAAAGACCATTGATAACTGAGTACCTGGCTTAAGCATCTGGACATCTAGCCATGCAAACAATTCTTCAAATCTTGTTTGCCCTTGCTGAATCTACCAAAATCTATTACACCTATATTAAGGTGACACACACAGTTGTATCATCTTTTTCATCTATTCTCACCTGTAAACATATTTATTATCAAATTTTCTACTATAGTAGTCAAAGCAAGATAATGCACTTCATATTTAAATATTGATCATAATACAGTACTTAACACATGTTTCTTAGATTATATGCTTAAAAAACATAAGTTTTTGTTTCAAAAGAACAAATTTCAACAAATAATAACACATCTAGCCAAAATAATCGTCTACAAAACAAAAAATAATTTACTAACAAGATCATGAATCCCTAAGATAGAAGCTAGATTGAAGCATGTATAAACCAAAATAATTGTATTGACAATTGAAAAATAGTAAAAAAATAAATATTGAAATAAACTCAGAACAAACTAATCAAATAAAATGAAAATAACAATTTATTTTCTTGAAATAAATATGAACGAACACACAACATTTTGCATTTGAGTTCTCCTTCTCTTTACAAACAAAACTATTAACAATCAAGCTATTCACATGTGGTAGCACATGATAAAAGGAAGAAAACATGCCAAGACTGATTCCCAAAGCTCAGTTTTGGCTCTAAACTAGAGTAAGTGTTGCTAGTAGATGTTGCTGGTCTTACAACAAATATCAGTAAAGCGAAATGATGCAATCAATAGTTTGCATCTCAGAATCTTCTTTTCTTTTTTTTCTGTTGATTCGGAAAATTTACATAAATAACCCCAAATATTTTTCATTTTTCACAAATAAACTTTCGAGATTTTGGCTATCTTAATTAGCCAAACTCCAACTTTTAGGACAAAACTACCC
Organism: Murraya koenigii; assembly: GCA_025617385.1. Lineage (NCBI taxonomy): Eukaryota > Viridiplantae > Streptophyta > Magnoliopsida > Sapindales > Rutaceae > Murraya > Murraya koenigii. The sequence goes on from CM046814.1 coordinate 14,413,800, forward strand.
CTATATCGTAACTGGCCAAAATTCTCTCACAGTGAACTCGACGAACTCGAAGAATGATCTGAGACTGAGTCATTGGAAATTTGTAAGTGCGAAATTTAATTTCTTTTTTTCTGAATTTCGTGGTGCCGAGACGCGGTGCCGCGTGATGGCAGCACTGCGCCATCGGCTGGCGCGATGGCACCATGCCATAGCACCAGTTTAGTGCGACGGGCACCGTCGCCGTCGCACCACGTTCCAGATTCTGGATGTTGGTGCGACATGCAGCCCGTCGCACAACTTTTTTGTGCGACGGGATGCATGTCGCACCAAATTCCATAAATTACAACCCAAGAATTTGGTGCGACAAGGTACCTGTTGCACCTGTAATATTTTCTGAAATTATATAACAGAAATATGGCAGATTCTGAGTATGTACCCCATGATGCAGATACCTTACACGACTCATTTTCCTCGACGTATTACAAGTATGTGTAAGTTAGATACAGTCGTAAAAGCTATTGAGAGAAAGTTGACAAAACGACAGTTGCAATTATTCATAAAGGATATATTTGGCCATTTCTTGGAGTGTCGAAGCTTTCCATTCAGTGGCGTTATTATGCATAATTTGTTGCTAAGATAAGTGGCCTGTAATGAGAGAGATCAGTTGTGGTTTGAAATTTGTGAGCATTTGATATGCTTATCACTTGGAGAGTGGTGTTTAGTTACGGGACTTTGTTGGGGTGAAGACAGTGAACCGAAAATGGTAAAAAAGAATCATAGGATGCTTAATACGTATTTTGATGGTCTGTTTCGCAATTTAAATCTCGGCGATTTCGACGAAAGGTTTGGTAACTTAGACTTCAACACTATGGACGACATTGATGCAGTAAAAATTGCACTCTTTTATTTTGCAGACAGAGTTCTAAATGTCAGATAAGCTTTTCATTGCTTAACGAGGTGGATGACATTGATCACTTTCGAAACCGTCCATGGGATCGTTTGTTATGGGAAACGATATACGACAGTCTTGACAATGCATTGTATGGTAAAATGGAGAAATTTAAGAAGACTCGCTCGGAAAAGCCAAATCATAATATTGAAAAGTACAATGTTTACGGCTTTACATCTGGAATTCAAGTATGTAAAAATCGTGCTATATTGAAATTATTTTCTTCGATAATTAGTTTGTTAATAATAAATGTTTAATACTTTTTTCATATTTTCATTTTACTTATTGTAGGCATGGATGTTCGAAGTTATTGGTGGGCTGCCATCACAGTGGGTCGTGAAAACAAAAAAAAAAAAAAGATTCTACGCATTGTACAATGGAAGCCCATTGCTTCCTCCAAAATCAACTTCACTGTTGTTTATTCATTGTTTAATGATAACTCTCGTCTTGTAAGTAATATTACTTTGTGCAGTTGTATATTATTGGTTTTTATATTACTAAATAATACTATGATTATACTAACCAAAAATTTGGCTTGAATTATCGTAGGCAAATGTCCTACAAACCATTGAGCCGAACTCAAAGGAGAAAGCACAAAAATATTGGCAAACTGTAAAGGATTATTTTCTATATATCCCAAGTTGGGTTTGTAATGTGAGTATCTTTTATTACTTCATACTAGATGAATACAAATTGGTTCCATCGAATCAGGATGATCCGGAGGAAGGATGTGTTGAGGCTTGCATCTGGACAATGGAAGTGTGAATTTTGCCTTTCATTTCTGAAGAGCCACAGGACATTCAGCACACATCCCTCGGACCAAAGCATGATCTTATCCCCTTCCAGTCTCAAGACGGCTCCACCAAAGGCATCCTCCTCAAAGATGCTAGGCCAGACTCCTCACCAGACCTCCGTCAAAGATCTCCTCAGTGTCAGTTGTTCCGTTTATCTATCTCATGGCGTCTCTTCCTAATTCAGCTCAGACTAAGATGTCCTTCCCTCACCATCTTCACAACAGACTACTAGACTAAAGTCTAAAAGGGACAACATAAAGAAAGTCAAAAACAAACAAAACACACTGACTGACAGGTAAATGCGGAAATCACTGCGAAAATCACGCTTGTCTTATTAAAAGCGACTCTTTCAAAACCGTGGGATGGTGAGAGGTTGTCAACATCGCTATCAACTTCATCCATGAGGTGGTAACTGGTGGATGGTGATGGAGGGAGACCTGAGAGAGTTGGATAGGTCTCGGTGGAGAATGATCCACGTCTTCGTGAGGGTTCCGGTGGAAGCTCAGCGATGTAGGAGCATGAGCCCGTGGCGATGGGTGGTTGGCGGGGTTGGACACACGTGGAGTTGATGAACAGCTCGGGTCAGTATGGACTCAGTGGAAGCAAAGTCTTCGTCGGGATCCCGGGAATCTCGAAACATGACGTGAGTGTAGTCCGGCCTAGCATCTTTGAGGAGGATGCCTTTGGTGGAGCCGTCTTGAGACTGGAAGGGGATAAGATCATGCTTTGGTCCGAGGGATGTGTGCTGAATGTCCTGTGGCTCTTCAGAAATGTTGTTGAGTTCAAGCAGGAAGTTTTTGAGCTCACGGAGAACAATAGGATCATGTTGGAGAGGAAAGGGATCTGGGAAAGATCGCCATAAGTATGCTTGGTCTTGAGTCCGAAGCTGTAGTGATCTGGATGTTGGAAGTAGGGACGGTGAATGATGAAAACAGCATGGATGTCTCGTTTGCTGAATTCAGGGAGGAACAGGTAAGGAGGATTGTCAATCATTTACTGAAGTTCTCGTCTCCACCAGGGGAGAGGTTTAAACCACTCTAAGAGAGTCCAAAGGAGAGAGGACGATGACTCAGGGTCAAGAAGACACTGTAGAGTAGGGAATACGGGTATGACTAACTTGGTAGCATATAGGAGAGAAAGACACCAAACATACCATAACTCATCTTCCATAAGTGGTCTGGAAGGGTCAAGGGAGAAACCGGTGAGGAATAGGTGGTCTGGATGACAACTAGTGGCTCTGAAATTCTGGAGGTGGTAAATATTCATAAAATTTCGAAACAGGAATTTCTTAGCGAAATCTCGAATTTGGGAGGCACTGAGAAAATGAAGATGGAGAGGGAAGGACATCTTAGTCTGAGCTGAATTAGGAAGAGACGCCATGAGATAAATAAACGGAACAACTGACACTGAGGAGATCTTTGAAGGAGGTCTGGTGAGGAGGTTAGGGACAAGGTTCTTGTCTCCTTTTATATGGTGAACGGAAAAACTGTACTTAGAAAACCACTGTTTAAGACGAAGTAACTAACTATTAGGGAGAGACTTATTTTTAAAATTTAAAATGCGGAATTATCTAATCGGACAAGGAAATTATGTCCAATCAGATGGAACTCAAATTTCTGGATACCCTCCTTTCTGGCTAATTCTACTGCAACCATAGGTTGTCCGAGATATTGCTCATAAATGATAGCAACTGCTGTAGGAATATCCGGAATTTGGGTAAACTGTAACTGTCTGTATTCACCCAAAGTATGATACCAATGTCTTAAAGAACCGATGAATCTGGACTCGAATTCCTTAAGGACCATTGATAATCGTGAACTCGGTTTTAACATCTCGAACTTCTAGCCATGCTGAGATTTCTTCAAATCTGGCTTGCCATTTTGATCGAGGAATATCATCAAAAGTGAACCATGGACCGTTGCTTGTTTTGGAGGCCTGTGCTGGAGCAGGTTCTCTAGGAGGAGAACGGGCTGTGTCTGAATCAAATTCTTCCACTATGGGAGTGGTTGAAGATGATGGCTCTTCAGTGGGTTGTGCCATAAAGATCTTGGACACATCTGCCATTTCTTGCTCTGAATCTGAGGCAGAAAATTCTGTTTCTGGTATTGAGTCAGAGGATTCTGTTGTTGTAGAGGACTGGGGAGTGCACTCGTCAGGTTCTGAGGATGAGCCTGAAGAATCTGTGGAAACAGAGTCATTGTAACTCTGAACAGGAACTTGGTGTGAGGAATACTGGTGATAAGGCTGAGATGTTGGTGGAGGAGACTGTCTTGGTGGTATCATGGTGGTTGTGGAGTAGCTTCGGCTCCATAGGTGCTTTATCTTTGGACCTAGGAGGTGGCTCAGATGAGAATCTGGGAGAAGATTCAGAGGATGGTTCTCTGAAAGAGACTCCGGTATGGGTTCTTTGTGGTGGTTGTGGCTGTGTTTGTGGAGGAGATCTGGTCTTTGTCCTTCTAGGAGGAGGCATTGGTTTAGGTTCTGATTGTTTCCATGAAGGAAGGGAATGGCCAAAGAGTTGACCATAATCATACGATCTTCTGTGTGGAGGAGTGAAGAACGGATCGGTATGGTAGAAAGATGATGGAGATGGTAACTGTGAGGACGGACCAAACAAGGAGGGCTGTTGGTCTATCCGGGCTAATTCCGCTTTCAAGCGTCTTCAGCAAAGACAAGGCATCACATCAGGATCTCCTTTCCCGCTTTCTCAAGATCGTAGCAGCATCAACCATCCATCAACGCACCTCCCATTATGCCTGAAATAGAGGAGAATCAAAACACCGTAAGTGCCGCTAGCCCAACACTGGAGCCGCAAGGTCTTGTTGAGGAGGAGCTTCCAACAGAAGACCATCATGAGCAAACACACGAATACACATATGATTCAGAGGTTATAAATAATTTATTTTCTGTATATATATATGTCATTCAGAGGTTATATATATTTATTTAAACTTATAAACTTTTTAATTCATAACAGTCAAGGACAAAGTTTAATAACGATTATATCATTCGACGGATGGACAAGATTGATCGTTCTATATGTGAATTGAAGTCAGCCTTTGAGGCAGAGTGTAAAGAACACAAAGAATTTAGAGAAGCGGTGATGAGATTTATTAGTTCGTATACTGAACGCTCATACGGCCCTTCTCTGACTACACATTCATATGCGGTGAGCAAATTTAATATATCATTAGTGCGTTCTTTTAGCTTTTAATCCGATATTTATTAAATATGTTTATCCTGACAAACGGATAGGTCCCATATGATTGTGGAGTGCAAAATTCATCTGGCACTTCCCAATCGATTACGTCACCAACTGGCTCCACTGGTTGTGCATAAGCCTTTACCAATGATTCCTTGGTGTAAAATTCAGAATAAAGGCTTATGTAATCCACTCAGACAGTTAAACAAGCAGCAATTGCATGCACGCAGACGAACTGATCTAAATCGAATACTCTACATGTGCAAGTTTTATTTTGTATATCAACTAATCCCTCATTCACACCACCACCCAAAACATGGAATCGATGTGGAGACACAGGACGAACCATCATCATTTCGGCCTGAGATTTCCTCTCAGCGACTATTTCATCTGCCCAAGTTGTTAGCCGAGTACTCATCGATTCAGCCACAAGTTTTCTATCATAAAACCATTGCTGCATTGTTTTCCTAAAATGATCAATAAGATGAGTAATCGGAAATTTTCGTTCCCTCATAAAAGAGTTCACGCTTTCTACGATGTTCGTGGTAAGAATACTATATCTCCTGCCTTCGAACTCAGACCTTGCCCAATTACATATCCCCACATTATTCTCCAAGTAATCGGCTGCACTGGAATGGAGCATCCACAAAGTCTCAAATTGTTTTCTAAATTCTTCGTGCCCATATGCTTTTGCGGCTTTTATAAAGATAGGCTCGAAATCATCCCAAACAGCTCGGGACATCTGGAATTTTGCTTTGATATTACCTTTCACATGGTAAAAACAAATGCCATGAGCAGCATAACGGAATACTTTAAGAACGGCTCTCATATCACCAATCACTCCATGTAACTTCATCATAAACCATTCCCAAGCATCATTATTCTCTAAATCCAAAACTCCAATGGCTAACGGATACAATTGATTGTTTCCATCTAAGCAGGTTGCAACAAACATACTTCCCCGATATAGACCCTTTAGATGAGTACCATCTACCGCAATCACCGGTCTAATATACTGTTTAAAACCCTCGATGGAAGATCCAATAGCTACAAAGTAGTATAAGAAATTACCATCTACATCCCGTTCAAGGTGAGTAACTGTACCCTCATTTGTGGCCTTCAAAACATGAGAATATTTGAGTAGTAAGTTGTATGACTCTGCAGGATTCCATCGAATAATTTCCAGACCAACTTCTCTGGCCTGATATGCTTGCTGATATGTTAACTGGACACCATATTCCTGCTGCATGTCTACTCTGATATCATTTGGCTTGTATATCCTTTTTTCCTGAATATATTTTTCAGCAATAATATGACCAACAACCCTGCTCCTTACTTGGTGACAGCCGTCAGATAATACCTCATTATGACATATATGTACATTATCAATTCTCCGAATTACACAATAAACATTTTGCTCGTTTGAAGGTCTCGTTGCTCGAATACGCCATTTATATGATTCCGAAGAATAGTGGGCCCCAAAACGTGTAGTTGTGGACCTTGCAATCTTAAAATCAAACTTATTCCGAAGGGCAAATTTGCGTAGCTCCAATATTAACTCATTCTTCTTAGAGAACAACTTACCCACACTAATATCATCCCAATTACAACATCTAATAAAGTCTGGAGCAAGCAAGTTTGATGGCATAATTGGAGCAAGACTTATAAGAAGGTCAACAACTGTCATCATCGAATGGTCCATTGGAGCAGTAGATCGACTGTTCTGCTTCTGTATTGCCCATGTTATTAATGGGTTCACCATTTTCACGAAAATAATTGTTGTGAAATGGAGAGTAATGTTGCTGTAAAGATGTTTCTACTGGTAACATCTCTTCTCTAACATCAGGCGCAATACCATTATCATCAATAGTGTCATTATTGTCGTGGACTGGAGAGTAATATTGCTGCAACGATGTTGTCCTTGGTAATACCTCTTCTTCAACATCTGGGACAGAGACTGATTCTACAAATGCCTCAACATCTTCAACATCTTGGGTTGGAACTCTAGGAGATGTGGTAACAAATATAGGAATACATCCAATGTTGGCCATATCAGAGGCTAAATGTAATACAACCTTCACCATTTCGTCATTACATATGTCCAGGATTTATCTGTAAAACCTCGTATATTCTTGATAAAAACTGAAGAAACAAACAATCTTTTCCAATAAAAAATGTTGTATTCTTAGCATTCACATAATCCATCCGACCATCTGCCAATGTCTCCCACCAACTATTATAACAGAGTTCAAGTACAACTAAGTCCATTAATCCTGACATGATTGAAGAAAATTATACTGTTGAAAACATAATCACTAAAAAATAAAATATATTAAAACTAATAAGTGCGACAGGATGTACTAGTGCGACAGGCTGCTGTGCACCAATCTGCTGTCTCACCAAGGTGCGACAGGCAGCCTGTATTGGTGCAACAGGCAGCCTGTCTCACCAACTGTCACCAAAATATAAACCCTAGCTCTGCAAACGATATACCACAGAAATTCATAACACTTATATAAATATTTAATGCAATTATATTACCTTACACGGGTGGGTATGAATGTATCGTGTGCTGCTCTGATCTTCAGTTGCAGGGAATGGTGTTTGCAGGAACGGTGTTTGCAATTTATATGTAAGGGAATAAAAATTAAATATATATGGTAATTAAGGAAATGTAAGTGTTGATTGGCTATATTTGATAGAATATAAAGTGAAGGGTTAATTTTGAAATTTAGAAAATGAGACTGGCTATTTAGGTAAATTTCCCCTAAAATTCCTATTTTTCCGTGGCACTATTATGTTTGACAGGTAAATAGGTGCATGACAAAAATTATTGAACATTTTGGGGCAAGGTAAAAAGAATCCTTCTTCCAATTTCATAAATTGGAGAATTTAATTTCCTGTCAAAATTTGCCAACCAAACAATAGTAAACTAAGATAGGGATAAGCTATCTATTCTTGAAAATTATTAAGTTTCCAGTATACTAGTGTTTGGTGGATCAAGAGGGCAAGCATGACTTGATCTTATTTTTATAGTAAAATTGTGCTCCTTTGAACATAAAATATTGAGAGCAATGAAAGCCTCTAGAGTTATGTTACATTAATGAAAGCCTCTATGAAGGCATGGGTAAATCTTTTTACAAGTGAGGTCGCATGAGGGGCCTACAAGGAGAGACTTAGACCAAGTCATCTTGAAGACTTGGTCAAGAGCCAACCCTAAAGTTTTGAGGCATGTAACTAATCTACTAATGGTATACCCTTAATCTAGAGGTCAAGAGTTTTGGACCTTTATAAAAACTCTTGAAAATTCAAACCAAGTAAGTAATCTCCTCCCTCTTTATTGTTTAGCTCATCTTTTTCTTTAAAAATTTATATTTTCTTCTTCCTTCTTTTTTCCTAAATTTTTCTCAAGGTTTAGTTTGTTTAAAGCAATTGTAATTAAGCTATGTAATTGTAGTACATGTTTTTCCAGTAAACCTAAATAATTGACTAAGTGTTGAAGGACACCGAAAAGTCTTCGGCACCCCTTAATTGTTCTTTGTGAACACAGATGTCACTTCTAGAAAGTATTTGTGGTCGTGGTCGTCTACTCGCTACTTAGCTCGACCAGATTTCTGCATCAACAAAAAATATTCTGACATATGCCCTATAAAATAGTGATCACATATGTAACTGATGAGCAATAATTACGAAATATTGAACCATTGCTCGAAATAACCAGTTTTTTATAAGAAAAACTTACTAAAAATACTTCTTCATATGCTCTAAATTCCAGGATCTTTTGACTTCTCAACCATCTACATGATCGAGCTTGTAAGTTCATGATTTGGTTGCTCGTAAAACTCTTTATAGCCTTCTCAATTAGGACCAAACGCTCCTTAACTTAGATCTCTTGTATTCTGGTTCATCCTCCTGAGCACCCAATCTCCGGTTTTGAACTGCCAAACCTGTACATTTTGGTCATAATAATGAGCAATCATTTGCTGATAGGCAGCCACCTTTTCTAAAGTGAATTCCTTTTTTTCATTAGCAAATCCAAATTCAGGCACATTCGCTCGTTTTTTCCTCATAAATTTTATTTCATATAAATCTTGCTTACCTTGTCTCGGTCGAGAAAGTATTGGCAGGTTTTAAATTTGTTCTCGTCTCAAATAGGTCTTTTACTCTGTTCAATATTTTACAGGAAATGGAACAAATTAGAAAATGCTAAAATGTTAATCGATGTGTCTAGATTATTATAAGAAATGAGCACATCTGCACGCTTTTATCCTCCTTGACAAATACATTGTTGTCTCATGTTCAACCTGATCTCTATAAGTAATACTGCTATGGCCAAGGGCTAAGGCAAGTGGCATTTCTCCTGTGGCAGTCTTCTGCATGGTTCAATAGGCCAATGGCTCTCAGCTGAGTCTTCAAGATCTTCGTAATGGTATTGTTTGCTTCTTCGATTTGCCTGTTGGCTGCTGGATGTACAGGTGAGCAACATCACAATTTGATATTCAATTTCGACCAAAATTTCTTGAAGTTGGGATTATTGAACTGCTTACCATTCTCTATTATGAGTGGATGCAAATGACATTCCTCCACACAAAATCTAACTCAGCCTCAAAAGAGCTCTTAGGAAGTGAGGACTGCCCAGGACTTATAAACTGGCTGACCCCAGCGCACCCAAGCGATGTGGGATAGGAGCTTATCATTCACTACACTACTCCCCCGCCAGACAGTGTTTGGCTTTGCCCGAAGCCTAACTCAGCCTCAAAAGAGCTCTTAGGAAGTGAGGACTGCCCAAGACTTATAAACTGGCTGACCCCAGCGCACCCAAGCGATGTGGGATAGGAGCTTATCATTCACTACACTCCTTAGTAATTTCCACAAATCCCTTCATGTATCTAACTTAGCACATAATCTACCTTCGTAATTTATTTGTTGGTCAAACCACATCTCCAATATATTTGATTATACTAGACATATTAATAAACAATCAAATAGCATTATTGAAGTTAGGGGCCTTTTAAGTTACAATTATAATATATTCTTTTTTTATTTTTAAGAATATTTCTTATTCTTAATATCTCATGAGATAATTAAGAAATAGCACAGTTTTTGATAGATTAAGGAAGAAGAAAGTTCGTAACCATCTAAACTTTAGCTTTGTTTTTTGGTGATTTTCCTAATTGTGTTTGTATGTGCATATAAACTAATAGTTTTCATTTCCCATCTCATGGAAAACCCTTTTCGCTCCGCCTAGCCCTATCCCCCCCTAGGGGTATTTTAGTGATAGGTTCTATAGGAACCGGACGCTCCATGAGGTGGTAACTGGTGGATGGTGATGGAGGGAGACCTGAGAGAGTTGGATAGGTTTCTGGTGGAGAATGATCCACGTGCTGTGAGGGTTCTGGTGGGAGCTCAACAGTGTAGGAGCATGATCCTGTGGCAGTAGGTGGTTGGCAGGGTTGGACACACGTGCCAAAGCCGGACACATACGATGGCACACGGAATGCAACCATTGTAGACAACTTCCTATTCGGGCTAGACCAATACTTCGATGCCATGGGTGTGGGAGATGAGGCATCTGCAAGGATTTCTTTGTAGACCACGTCGTAATGCTTTTCGGATTCTTTGAACTGGCCACTGGCGTGACCACAGAATCTTTCTGAGGCACCATGTTTCTCGAGGAGGATAGCACCCCAAAATTCGTCGCTTGCGTCGATCTTGAGGATTCTCTGACCATCTGTTGGTATCTGGAGAGGTGGTGGCTGCTGAGCCACGAGCTTGAGCTGCTGTACTGCTGCTGTCTGACATGGACCCCATGGTGGGGCTGATTTCTTCAACATCTTTGACAGTTGGCTGGTATGAATAGAAACTTTTGGGATAAAGTCTCGCAAATAATTAATAATGTATTTTGGGATAGAGCCATGTGTTTTCCTTCCTGAGCGTGGTATGATAATAGGATAATCTAATAGGAACCAAGTCTAGTATAGAGAAGAGTCTTCACAGCCATGGAACCCTCTTCATCTACGTCGAGTTCTTCGTCACACTCTTTAGCTCCTATTTCTCTTTCATCTATGATGACCCTTCCTAAGTCATGTTCTAAACATTCAACCTCTAAAATAGAAAACCTTGTCGAATATTCAGTATATTCCGAGTCCGCCTGATTAGTCGAGTCAAGTTTTCCTCTTGTCGATCCATATAAGTTATATAAGAAACAATCCTCCGTCAAGTATTAAAACCCTTCTTAGACGTGATCGTCCTAGTCCTCGTGAATATGTCCGACTAGTCGACTTTAGATCAACATCATCTTCGATCTACCTCTCTGAACAAGTATGTTACTCTAGAAATCCCTTCCGAGTTTATAGCCAATTGGAAAGAGAAGGTTTCACCCACATCCATATAGCGCAGTGACGCCTTATCCTTACCTTGCATGGTCGTGAAGGCTTACTCGTCACAGCCGGACTTGCCTTGCTTGATACCCGCTTCAAAGAGTACCAACATGCCGTTATTGGTACCATCCCGACCACACTTCAAGCTGGTAGTGTTCTGCTTACCTTCTACCCAAATTTCAACCTGTCTCTCCATGATCCAAATGTTCCAACAACCCTAAAGGTTCAAGTCCAAATTCAGGGTGCTGAACAGATAACCAGTGCTAAAATAGCCACCATACACCATCAGATGGTGTATCGGTTACAAAACCATGCCATGGATTTGCCAAACCCTAATTACTCTTCGGATACAGTCATGATTTTGGCTGATTCGGAAACTTCACCCACTATAGTCCAAATCCCCAAACAAATCACAAAAGCCGAACTTACCAAGCTCATGCCACTTGAGTGGATCACTAACTATGAGCTGTTCCATCAAAACTCCCAACCAATCCAGACTTCAGATGCACTATTCCAGAAGCGATCTGACGGCACAGTCAGTATGAGTTTCCAGGAGCCAGCCACAGAAGCTCCTAAAACCTCTTTTTCTTATAGTGCCATGATTCAACCTGTTTCTACACTCCAAGAAGACCCGCTTATCCACGGCTTTACTCTCAAGGCACACCGCCTACCCAGCCAAGTTAGATGGCCACTTCCTTTGGGATGCTCCAGGTAGTGATATGTGTGATCCAGATTGTCCCTGTCGGGATGAATCTGATTCAGATGATGATGAGCACCTCCGCAGAAGGTGGCGCAGAAAGGCAAAATTCACACTTCCATTGTCCAGATGCAAGCCTCAACACATCCTTCCTCCGGATCATCCTGATTCGATGGAACCACTACCCATTTACAAGAAAGCCTTGCACATGTTGCATGAAGAAGACGATCTTCCCAAACGACCAAAGAAACTTGCTCCTGTTATCAGATCATCTTTGATGATGTCTTCTCAAAGATCCTACCAAGATCAATTTCCTTCACTCGGAGAAGCGGATGGACTCTCGGACTCAAGGTTGTCACCAAACCTTATGTCTCTTCACCGATAACTCCAACCGGTCACTTGAAGAGCCCGGACCATTCGAAGTCGTTCTCAACCGGCAAACCCGTAATGCCGAGTCCGTAATCAAGCCTTGGAAAGAATTGATGCTAAAGTTGATATTGTTGCCAATCAAGTTAGAGCCAATTCCACTAAAGTTGATAACCTCGTCTTCCCGCTAGACGGGATATATGCAAACTTGAAGGCCGAATTGCCCGACTTGATGCGGATCTCCATCAGATGCTCAGAGATCGAGTTTATGGTCCTGAGTTTAATAATAAAGAAGCTGAGATCAGACGCTTGAAAGCGGAATTAGCCCGGATAGACCAACAGCCATCCTTGTTTGGTCTGTCCTCACAGTTACCATCTCCATCATCTTTCTACCATACCGATCCGTTCTTCACTCCTCCACACAGAAGATCGTATGATTATGGTCAACTCTTTGGCCATTCCCTTCCTTCATGGAAACAATCAGAACCTAAACCAATGCCTCCTCCTAGAAGGACAAAGACCAGATCTCCTCCACAAACACAGCCACAACCACCACAAAGAACCCATACCGGAGTCTCTTTCAGAGAACCATCCTCTGAATCTTCTCCCAGATTCTCATCTGAGCCACCTCCTAGGTCCAAAGATAAAGCACCTATGGAGCCAGAAGCTACTCCACAACCACTTGTGATACCACCAAGACAGTCTCCTCCACCAACATCTCAGCCTTATCACCAGTATTCCTCACACCAAGTTCCTGTTCAGAGTTGCAATGACTTTGTTTCCACATATTCTTCAGGCTCATCCTCAGAACCTGACAAAGGCACTCCCCAGTCTTCTACACCAACAGAATCTTCTGACTCGATCCCGTAAATGTAATTTTCTGCTCTCGATTCGAGCAAGAAATAGCAGATGTGTCCAAGATCTTTATGGCACAACCCATCGAAGAGCCATCATCTTCAACCACTCCCATAGTGAAAGAATTTGATTCGGACACAGCCCGTTCTCCTCCCGGAGAACCCTGCTCCAAAGACGAGCCTCCAAAACCAAAGCAATGGTCCATGGTTCACTTTTGATGATATTCCTCAGTCAAAATGGCAAGCCGATTTGAAGAAATCTCAAGCATGGCTAGAAGTTCAAATGTTAAAACCAGTTCACGATTATCAATGGTTCTTAAGGAATTCAGTTCAAGATTTCATCGGTTCTTTACGACATTGGTATCATACTTTGGGTGAATACTGACGATTACTGATTTACCCAAATTCGAATATTCCTACAGAGATTGCTATCATTTATGAGCAATATCTCTGAGAACCTACGGTTGCGAGTAGAATTAGCCGAAAGGAATATTTCCAGATGAAATGTTGTTTTTACAGTGAAAGATTTGGATTATCATTATCAACGCATGTCCAAACTGTTCTATCAGCTTGAATGGTTTTAATGATCCGAATCAAGCATATTTTTATGGCTTCTCTTCCAAAAGAATTACATCCGGAGATGCAAAGGCGACTACGACCAATCAACTTGCCATCGACAATCTCTCTCTGCAAGCTATATCAGCTAGCCATTGGCGATCTTGAAAAGCTATGTGAATGTAAGGAATTCTTTACGAACTCTCGAAGAACAAACATCCTTTTCGTAAAGCATGCAAAAACTCAATCTTGCCATCAAGTGCAACAATGACAAGACATGTGTCTGCCCAACCAAAAAGAAGCATCATTACAAATCTTATCCTGCCAGAAGATCCAAACACAGAACCCACTCTCGACCTAAAAAACCCTACCGATTTTTCAAAAAGAAAGATTCCTCTCAGACCCACAGTCACAAAATTTCCAGATGTTTTGTCTGTAAAAAGAAAGGCCACTATGCTCGGAACTGTCCAAATAAGACAGTTCAAGCTGTCAGGCTTATCTCAAATGCTATCAGATACAGATGACGTGGAATCTGTATTCTCTGAACAAGCCACATCAGATGATGACACAGCATTTGTCTTAGCCACATCAAACAATGATCCAGATGGTGTTTCTATCATCAACACAGCTTCAACGACTCGATGCTCAAGCATCCTCACCAACCATTCCATCCTCGAAATAGAAAACCTTGTCGAATATTCAGTATATTCTAGAGTCCGCCTGGATAAATCGAGTCAAGTTTTCCTCTTGTCGATCCATATAAGTTATATAAGAAACAATCCTCCATCAAGTATTAAAACCCTTCTTAGACGTGATCGTCCTAGTCCTCGTGAATATGTCCAATCATCAAGCACTAGATCAACATCATCTTCGACCTACCTCACTGAACAAGATGTTACTCTAGAAATCCCTTCCGAGTTTATAGCCAATTGAAAAGAGAAGGTTTCACCCACATCCATATAGGCGCAGATCGCCTTATCCTTACCTTGCATGGTCAGTAAGGCTTACTCGTCACAGCCGGACTTGCCTTGCTTGATACCCGCTTCAAAGAGTACCAACATGCCGTTATTGGTACCATCCCGACCACACTTCAAGCCGGTAGTGTTCTGCTTACCTTCTACCCAAATTTCAACCTGTCTCTCCATGATCCAAATGTTCCAACAACCCTAAAAGTTCAAGTCCAAATTCAAGGTGCTAAACAGATAACTAGTGCTAAAATAGCCACCATACACCATCAAATGGTGTATCGGTTACAAAACCATGCCATGGATTTGCCAAACCCTAATTACTCTTCTGATATAGGTCATGATTTTGGCTGATTCGGAAACTTCACCCACTATAGTCCAAATCCCCAAACAAATCACAAAAGCCGAACTTACCAAGCTCATGCCACTTGAGTGGATCACTAACTATGAGCTGTTCCATCACCACTCCCAGCCAATCCAGACTTCAGATGCACTATTCCAGAAGCGATCTGATGGCACAGTCAGTATGAGTTTCCAGGAGCCAGCCACAGAAGCTCCTAAAACCTCTTTTTCCTACAGTGCCATGATTCAACCTGTTTCTACACTCCAAGAAGACTTGCCTATCCACAGTTTTACTCCCGAAGGCACACCGCCTACCCAGCCAAGTTAGATGGCCACTTCCTTGGGATGCTCCGGTAGTGATATGTGTGATCCGGATTGTCCTCGCCGGGATGAATCGATTCAGATGATGATGAGCACCTCCGCATAGGCGGCGCAGAAAGGCAAAATTCACTCTTCCATTGTCCAGATGCAAGCCTCAACACATCCTTCCTCCGGATCATCCTGATTCTATGGAACCATTACCCATTTACAAGAAAGCCTTGCACATGTTGCATGAAGAAGACGATGATCTTCCCAAACGACCAAAGAAACCTCGCTCTCGTTATCGGATCATCTTTGATGATATCTTCTCAAAGATCCTACCAAGATCAATTTCCTCCACTCGGAGAAGCGGATGATTCTCGGACTAAGGTTGTCACCAAACCTTATGTCTCACCGAACTCGCAAAGAGCCCGGACTATTCGAAGTCGTTCTCAATCGGCAAACCCGAATGCCGAGTCCGTAATCAAGCCTTGGAAAGAATTGATGCTAAAGTTGATATTGTTGCCAATCAAGTCGAGCCAATTCCACTAAAGTTGATAACCCGTCTTCTCGCTAGACAGGATATATGCAAACTTGAAGGCCGAATTGCCCAACTTGATGCGCATCTCCATCGATGCTCGTAGATCGAAGTTTATGGTCCCGAGTTTAATAATAAAGAAGTCGAGATCGGACGCTTGAAAGTCGAATTAGCCCGGATAGACCAACAGCCCTCCTTGTTTGGTCCGTCCTCACAGCTACCATCTCCATCATCTTTCTACCATACCGATCCGCTCTTCACTCCTCCACATGTAAGACCGTCTGATTATGGTCAACTCTTTGGCCATTCCCTTCCTTCATGGAAACAATCGAACCTAAACCGATGCCTCCTCCTAGAAGGACAAAGACCAGATCTCCTCCACAAACACAGCCACAACCACCACAAAGAACCCATACCGAGTCTCTTTCGTGAGAACCATCCTCCGAATCTTCTCCCGGATTCTCCTCCGAGCCACCTCCTAGGTCCAAAGATAAAGCACCCATGGAGCCGTAAGCCTCACCACAACCTCCTCAGATACCACCAAGACAGCCTCCTCCACCAACATCTCAACTTTATCACCAAGATTCCTCACACCAAGTTCCTGTTCGGAGTTACAATGACTCTGCTTCCACAGCATTCTTCGGCTCATCCTCGAACCTCGATGAGGGCACTCCCAGCTCCTCTACACCAATGTAATCCTCTCGCCTCAATGCCGTAAATGCAATTTTCTGCTTCGGACTCGAGCAAGAAATGGCAGATGTGTCCAAGATCTTTACGGCACAACCCATCTAAGAGCCATCATCTTCAACCACTCCCATAGTGGAAGAATTTGATTCAGACACAGCCCGTTTCTCCTCCCGGAGAACCTCGCTCCAAAGACAGCCTCCAAAACAAGCAATGGTCCATGGTTCACTTTTGATGATATTCCTCGATCAAAATGGCAAGCCGATTGAAGAAATCTCAAGCATGGCTAGAAGTTCAAATGTTAAAACCGAGTTCACAGCTTATCAATGGTCCTTAAGGAATTCAATTCAAGATTTACTCGGTTCTTTACGACATTGGTATCATACTTTGGGTGAATACTGACATATCATGACTTACCCAAATTCGGATATTCCTACGATAGTTGCTATCATTTATGAACAATATCTCTGAGAACCTACTAGTTGCAGATCGAATTAGCTGTAAATGAGTATTTCCGGATGAAATGTTGTTCTTTACAGTGGAAAGATTTGGATTATCATTATCAACGCATGTCCAAACTGTTCTATCGGTTGAATGGTTTTAATGATCCGAATCAAGCATATTTTTATGGCTTCTCTTCCAAAAGAATTACATCCGGAGATGCAAAGACGACTTATGACCAGATCAACTTGCCATCGACAATCTCTCTCTCGCAAGCTATATCGCCTAGCCATTGGCAATCTTGAAAAGCTATGTGAATGTAATGAATTCTTTACGTAACTCCCGAAGAACAAACATCCTTTTCGTAAAGCATGCAAAACCCAATCTTGCCATCAAGTGCAACGATGACAAGACATGTGTCCGCTCAACCAAAAAGAAGCATAATTACAGATCTTATCCTACCAAAAGATCCAAACACGTAACCCACTCTCGACCTAAAAACCCTACCGATTTTTCAAAAGAAAGATTCCTCTCGCACCTGCAATACAAAAGTTCCAGATGTTTTGTCTGTAAAAAGAAAGGCCACTATGCTAGGAACTGTCCAAATAAGCCAGCTCAAGCTGTCAGGCTTATCCACCACCTGGAGTCTACTCAAATGCTATCAGACACATATGACGTGGAATCTGTATTCTCTGAACAAGCCACATCGGATGATGACACAAAGATTTGTCTTAGCCACATCGAACAATGATCCGGATGGTGTTTCTATCATCAACACAGTTCAACGACTCGATGCTCAAGCATCCTCACCAACCATTCCATCCTCGAAAATCCATTTGGTCCCATCCAAGTTTGATGGACCAATCTCGATGAATTGGTTTCATTGATACGGATCACAGAGATCAATGCTTAACCCAATTATCCTTCCTTCCTCAAGCATGGGAAAAGCATTCGGAGTTATTTAAAGTCGCTAATGGAGAATTATTTCAAACCAAGATGATCACCAAGAAGCCAATCGGGATACAGCTTCTTTCCTAATCGTGTCATTTGGACCAAAGTTATAGGTTCAACTCTCCCGGATAAAGATTTGCTTATTGGTTTTGATCTCCTTCACTTGGTCAAAAGCTCCAGATATACGTCTAATGGTATCCAGTACAAACACATGTTCCTACCTTATACAAATACCCTCAAAATACATTTTCTTGAAACCATCCCTTCAGACTATACACAGCTCGTACAACAGATGTTACCATTCCGTCCCGAAACCCATAGCCTGCTCACACACCACAGTCCTTATGGAAAACCCGTAGTTCTTTGTTAAGCTTCCTTTAAGCTTAATGAGGATATCAATCCTACTAAAGCCACTCATCCGGTATGACACCACTGACCTCAAGCTAGCCCAAGATGAATGCCACCAACTCATGGCTCAAGGCCTCATCGAGCCCACAAAGTCGAATGGGCTTGTCAAGCTTTTTATGTAGAAAAAGGTCGAAATAGTTCGTGGAAAGAAGCTGCTCGTGATTGACTACCAACCACTCAATGCTTTCCTCGGAGATGATAAATTTCCACTTCCAAAGATCCAGATCCTTATTTGTCCACCTCAAAGATGCCGTGGTCTTCTCAAATTTGACCTCAAAGCCGGGTTTTGGCAACCTCAGTATTCATCCGTAAGATAGATCCAAACCGCATTCCGCATTCCCAATGCACACTTTCAATGGACAGTCATGCCCTTTGGACTTAAAGTTGCTCCATCCATATTCCGTAAGGCCATGATAAGGATCTTTGAACCTATTCTCTCACATGCCTTAATTTACATTGATGATATTTTGCTTTTCAACGAAAGACAAGGCATCACATCGGGATCTCCTTTCCCGCTTTCTCAAGATCGTGGAAGATTTTGGCATTATGCTCTCAAGAAAGAAAAGTGTTGTCGGCCATCATCCATAAACTTCCTTGGAATGATGATCACTAACGGACAATACCAGCCAGGGCCACATATTGCTAAAGAGCTCCTCAACTTTCCAGATGTCCACCTTTCAAGAAAGCGGATCCAGCAGTTCTTGGCATTATTAATTATTTGCGAGACTTTATCCCAAAAGTTTCTATTCATACCAGACCAATCGTCAAAGATGTTGAAGAAATCAGCCCCACCATGGGGTCCATGTCGACGACAGCAGATGACAAGAGCTCAAGCTCGTGGCTCAGCGACCACCACCTCTCGAGATACCAACAGATGGTCGAGAATCCTCCGGACCGACGCATAGCTGACTAATTTTGGGGTGCTATCCTCCTCGAGAAACATGGTGCTTCAGAAAGATTCTGTGGTCACGCCAGTGGTCAGTTCAAAGAATCCGAAAAGCATTGTGGAAATTAATAGTGACAATGAATAAAATATTACTTCCAATAATATTTACATGGGTAAGAATGAGAAAAAAATCTTTGTATATTTTTATATGTCATCATAAAAATATGGTTTGGGATAATTTAACTTAAAATTTTGATACAAAATTTGATTCATTGATACTGAAGTTCAAAGCAACACTTTATGATGTTATATCATTCACCATTAAAAATTGCATGAAATTAATTGTTTACATTTATATATATATATATATGTGGGTGTGTGTGTGTGTGTGTGTGTGTGTGTGTATGTATATATGTTGTAAAGTTATACATAGTATATTCTAATTTCAAACTTATTTGTATTTTTTTTTTTGGTGACATAGAAAATATTTATCAATTGATTGGATAAAAAATTTAAAGTATGAAGAAATACCACAACCCTTAAATTATTATTTACATAATTGCTTGTCCATTAATATTAAATTCAGGGTGAAGATTTTAATATTTAAATTTTTTGGCCTAGATGGTTATACGAACTTTGAATTTGATGATAAAAAACAATATGTCAAGGGTAAAATTTTAAATACATATTTCACAATCACACTAGCTCTTGAAGGACAAAAATCATTATTAGGAAATCAAGTTCAAGGCACTCAATGGACAAAGGAACAAAGTTCATCAAGTGAAGGACAAGCATTAAGGGTATTATCTTAGGTGATCTCTCTTGTTATATTTTTTATAAAGCTAGTGTGATTAAAAGTATGCATAATTAACCATTTAAAAGCCCAATTTTCACTGTAGCAAAAGTTATTTCACTATAGTAAGCAACAAACTAGTAAGTTCAACTGGCAAACCAGTTTTATCAAGGTAGCTCCTCGGAGACAAGCCAGTAACCAACAAGCGATTTGTTATTCAAAAATTCCAAATTCCAGCCACAACAGTAACTGTCACATAGTCAAGCAGTAAACCAGTAAACCAGTTAATGGTAAGCGGTAAAGTGATTATATACAGAAAGTTTTTAATGGCTAGTTTCACTCTCTCAATGGCCAGTTTTCTTGTCAAACTATAAAAAAGTCAAATCAAACTCATTTCAAAACATATTTTCCAATCTCTATCAAGCATAATTGTTCATAAAAATCATCTTGAGCTTTCATTTGTTTATTCACATACATTGATTCATATTTTGGCTATATTTATGCTTATATACTCTTGTGAGGAGTGTGATCTTTGTAATCTTCAATTCAACATCAAAAATTGACTGATTCTAAGTATGGGAAACATTTGGGAAAAGAATTTTGCGATCATTTTGAATTGTAAAGGTTGAAACCTTAGTTTGTAAGGCTTGGTTAGTGAAATCCTCAAACTTGGTTGGCCTGGACCTAGATAGGTTGTGAACCACGTAAAATATCATGTTGGTTGTGGTAATTGTTGGTATTGAATTGTAATGTCGTTATTGAAGAAATTTTTAAATCCCAATTCACCTCCTTCTTAGATTGCATCACTTAAGAATTTCATTTAGTATCAGAGCAAAGTTCTTTTGTTAGGACTTAACCATCTATAGTAAAAGATCTATAGCAACATAAAATAGCTTAACCTTCATGAAAGGTTAATCCACCACTAGTTTATGGTAATGACTATCCTTATTGGAAGACTATGGTGAGAATTTGTTTACAAGTCTAAGACTATGAAATATGGGAAATAGTTTGTGATGGCCTATTCATTCATAGAAAGAAAAATGAAAAATGGAGAAGAAATTCCAAAACCTTTAAGTGAGTGGAGTAAGTTAGATGAGAGAAAGATGTCCTTAAATTCCAAAGCTATGAATACTTTATTCTGTGTCTTAGACAAGAAAGAATTTCACAGAATTTTGGGTTGTATATGAGAGAATAAATCAAGTTAAAGGGTGTAAAATTAGTAGATGTTTTAAGCAATTTGAGCTATTTAAAATGAAGTCATATGTTGAGTGTCCATGATATGTACACTAGATTCACCAATATTATGAATTCACTTAAAGTACTAAGAACGACCTTTATAATTAGTGAAGAAGTGAATAAGATTATTAGATCCTTGCCAAAAGAGTGGATACTAAAGAGAATGGCCATAGAAGAAATAAAATGTCTTAAAACTTTATCTCTTGATGATCTTATTGGTTCATTTATCTCATATAAAAAAGATATAGCTAGTGAAAGAATTGATGATGATAAAAAAAAAAAAAAAAGCTTTGGATTTAAATCTTCTATAGTTGAAAGTGATGATAGGAGTGACTTTGAAGATTAAGGCATTACAATGATTGCTAGAAATTTTAAAAGGATCTTCAAAAGCAAATCAAGAAAAGAAATTTTAAAGATCTCATGAGAAAAAATCTTAAAGTGGAGAAAGGGACGAAGGAGGCAATTGTTTCTTTTGAATGCAAAAAGCTAATTACATAAGATCGAATGCCCTCTTCTCAATAGCTCCATATCAAGAAAGAAAGCAATAGTAGCAATATAGGATGATAGTGAAGAGCAAGCTCGTGAGATTATCAAACTTGGTACTTATGGCGATAAGAAGGGAACCATTTGATGAGCTTGATAAGTTAAATGAATTTCCTTCTTATGATGAATTATTTGATGCTTCTCAAGAATTGCATGGTGATTTGAAAAAAATTGGTTTGAAAAATGTCTCTCTTAAAAAGAAAATTTTAGCCTTTTTCAAATGAGAATGATAATTTACAAAATCAAAATGAAGCTTGGATGGTTAATGATATGCTCTTTGTGATATTGACACATATGAGATTATTTAAATTGAAGTGAAATGTCAAATTAAATCTTCAATGAGCTTATTTGTTTTGATTTCTCAATTGCAATTATTAATTATGAATCTTGGATAGTTAATAACATGCTCTTATGATTTTTTTTTTTTTAAAAAAATTTGCATGCATTACTTGTCTTTTGAAAATTGAGAGGAAGATATATCTTATTGTTTAATTTTTTATGATGTCAAAAGGGGGAGAAGTATATGCATTTTGAGCATCCTTTGTTGATTATATATACTTGATTATTGGAGATTGATTTCATTGACATGCATTATATATATTGTATTTGATATTTTATGACATACTTAGAGAGAGCTTTAAATTTCTTGAAAATCCTATTATTGAAATCCCTATATGAATGTCAAAATACATGGAGTGTTTGTCATTATCAAAAAGGGAAAGATTGTTAGCTTAAATGGTTATGCGAACTTTGATTTTAATGATAACAAATAATTTGTCAGGGTAAAATGGTAAATACATATTTTACAATCTTATTAGCTCTTGAAAGACAAAAATCATTCTTATGAAATCAAGTTCAAGACATTTAATGGACAAAAGGTATAAATTTCATCAAGTCAAGAACAAGTATTAAGGATACTAGCTTAGGTGATCTCTCTTGTTATATTTATTATAAAACTAATGTAATTAAACGTATGTATGATTAAGTATTTAAAAGTTTAAGTTATTTTTTATAATATTTTAAATAAATCATTATTTTCATAATATAAAAGTTTTATACTTAAAGGAAAAATTATTTTATGAAATTGGTTTGTTTCTAAGTTTATGAACTAATTTTAAAAAGTTTTAAGAATTTTGAAATCAATAAGTATTGTTTGAAATTCTATAAATCAACTTATTTGACAAGTTTTATAAAGTTTTAGACAATAGTATAATTTCTAAATGTCTTGGGGCAAACTTATAATTTTAAAAAGTTTTCATTTTAGTGGTAAACTTTTTCACTATAGCAAGTGACAAACTGGTAAGTTCAAGCAGCAAACATGTTGTATCAAGGTAGCTCTTTGAAACAAATGGTAAATCAATAACCAACAAATAATAAACTAATAAACCGATTCTTTTAAATTTTTGCCACAACAGTAACTGCCACATAATCAAGCGGTAAACTGGTTAATAGTAAGTTGTAAATTGATTATGCCCAAAAAGTTTTTAACGATTAGTTTCTATCAATAGCTAGTTTTCTTATCAAGCTATGAAAAAACAAATCTAACTCATTCCAAAACATATTCTCCAATCTCTATTAAGCTTAAACCTGCTCATACAAATCATCTTAAGATTTCATTTGTTTATTCACATATGTCGATTAATATTTAGGCTATCTTTTGCTTTTATACTCTTGTGAAGAGTGTGATCTTTGTAATCTTTAATTCAACATAAAAATTAAGTGATTATAAGTGTGAGAAACACTTAGGAAAAGAGGTATGTGACCATCTTGAATTCTAAAAAGTTTATTAACACTTTCAAAATCAATTGTAAACATCTTAAAGCCTTAAATTGTAAGTCTTGGTTAGTGAAATCTTCAAGTTTAGTTAGTTTAGAGGCGTGGATGTAGGAAGGTTGCCAAATCAAGTAACATATCATGTTTATTTTTCTCTACCCTTAACTCTTTAATACTTATTGTTGAAATTATTATTATTGTTTGTTGTAGTAGTTATTATTATTTAATGTGAGATTGTTATTAAATAAATTTTTAAATCCTGCCGCACTTAAAATTTGAAAATCTAATGATCCTATAATTGATTGTGGAATTTTTATCCAAAAATAACAGAAATTTTATTTTATCAATTAATTAAAAATTAAAATAAATCTGCATTTACTTGCAATTGAAGGTTATATGTTATTCTTCAATGATTTAATTTTTTATTTATTATATTAAAAGAATGGTAGATATTAAAATAATTTAATCTAAGAATCCACAATAACTTCGTTATCAATAATTTAATCTCATGCATCATCATTGAGAAATGCGAAATGTAAATGAGTCCTTTTACTAAAAAAGGGGTTTATTTGACTGGTTTTTAAAGTAAGGATATCATGTATATATTTAAACAAAAACTAGGAGACTTAATGACTTTTCTCATTTTCTTATTTAAAGGGAAATTATTTCTGCACCATATTTCTTTTTTGATATGTACATTTAATCACCATAAAATTTTAATATATTCTTTAGATCACTTTTATTTCTAAACTTGTATCAATTAATATTTTGACACTAAAAATAACTATTTTACCCCTAAATAAATTAAAATGCTATTTTATTCTAAAAAATTTTAAAAAATAAAAATTATAATCACAAGATTACCCATAAATTTAATAAAATAAATAAATAAAAAAATCTAAGATGTTAATTTTTATAATTATAATCTATTTAAAAATTATCATGTTAATTTTTAAAATTTTTTTGTAATTATAATTTTATTTAATTCTTGTAATTAAATTAAGTATATGAAAATTTACAAAAATTAACATAAAGAGAAAAACTTCTTATAATTTTATAAACTTTCTTACAATTAAACTTAAGAAACTTTCATATACAAATTAAATAAAATTATAATTACAAAAAATTAACTGATAATTTTTAAATAAAATTAATATATTTAGATTTTGAGATTTATTTGTTTTATTAAATTTATTATAATCTTGTAATTATAGTTTTTTATTTTTTAAAATTTTATAGAATAAACTAGTTTTTAAATTTATTTAAAGATAAAATAATTATTGTATAATATGAAATTAGTTGATTGATATAAGTTATAATTTTTTATTTTTTAAAATTTTGTAGAATAAACTAGTTTTTAAATTTATTTAGAGATAAAATAATTATTTTATAATATAAAAGTAGTTGATTGATATAAATTAAAAAATATGTTAAAATTTTGTAATAATTTGATATGATAAAAAAAGAAAAAATGACACGGTGATTATTTCCCTTATTACAATAATAGTCTCATCCCTTGCGTTGGTTGATGGAAAAAGAAAAAATCCATAAAAAGCTCAAAATTACCATTCAATACCTTTAAAAGATTTGGCGATTGGCATTCCTGCAGCAAAATCCAAAAACTACCGAAACCATGACTGTGTTGTTGAAAGAAGGGCCTTCCCCTTACCCTGCTTTTGTAGAAACTGTTGAAGAGATCACGAGACTTTACAGATCACTGCCACCAAGACCCTCCATTGAACAAGTTGAAGCAGCCATGTCTGTTCTCAAAACTGTTGACACTGAAGAACAGACCAAGCTTGATGAAATAACAAAGCAAGAGAAGCCACGTGATGTTTCTGAAGATTTGTTTTCTGTGCTGCAGCAGTTTAAAAAGACTACGGTTTTGTTTCAAAGCTGTGAACAGAGGAAAGATGCCAGGTACTTGGTTGAAGTTGATGAGCTTTATGGGGTTTTTGATGAACTTATACGAAGAGCTTCTGGCTTGGTTTCTGGGGATACCCAGACGGAGAAAGTGGCTGCTTTTGCTGACTCGGTTGGTAAAATTGAAAAGGAATGTGTGATCACTGATGAAACTTTGGTGGAGAGAAGTGACGATGGTGAATTTAAGAAAGATGATGTAAAGGGTTTGGTGAAAAGTGCTTCTTTAAAGGGTTCTTTCTTTATAGGTAAATTAACCATGCGCTTATTTTCTATGTTTATTTGGAGGTTTTGCTTGTTTTCTTATCCAATTTTGCAAATTTGCTCTTCTTTAGATCTTGAAAGATTGAACTATGTGAAAATTCAATTCAATATTTAGAAGGTCAATGTTATTGTTTCTTGTTCTTATTTAAATCTGGATATTGAGAAAGGATTATAAGTTTACTAATTGTTTTCTCTGTCATTAAAAGGATTGACTAGGATAACAGGAAAGAGTTAAAACAGAACAGATATAGCTTATGATTCAAAGGAGAATTCTAGCTTGTTTTTTGTTGATTAGCCAGACTTTGTTATGTAGGATCATTGTTTGCTGTAGAATTTATTCATGCTGATATGTTATGTAAAGTTCCTCAAGTGTCTGAATGTAGATTTTGATGTAATTACAGGTGAAGAAAACACTGAAAAATTGAGTCTGATGAAGATGGCAGCTGTTATCGAGAACTCTGCTAAAACTGGAGCAGCAGTTCTTGATCTTAGAGGCAAGTTAACAGACCAGATTGAATGGCTTCCCGTATCAATTGGAAAATTGAAGGATGTTACTGAATTGAACTTATCTGAAAACCGCATCATGGCTCTTCCATCCTCTATTGGTGGCATCGAAACCTTAAAAAAGCTCGATATCCACTCAAATCAACTCATTAACCTCCCAGATTCATTTGGGGATCTAATCAACCTGATTGATCTAGACCTTCATGCAAATCGGCTAAAAGCACTGCCAGCTACTTTTGGGAACTTGATCAACCTAATGAATTTGGACTTGGGTTCAAACGAGTTCATCCATTTGCCGGATACAATTGGGTGTTTAACCTCTTTGAAGACACTGAATGTGGAAACAAATGAACTCGAGGATCTTCCTTATACGATTGGAACCTGTACATCGCTTACAGAGCTACGATTGGATTTCAATCAGCTCAGGGCTCTACCTGAGGCAATTGGGAAGCTCGAGTGCTTGGGGATTCTTACTTTGCATTATAATAGAATCAAAGGGTTACCAACAACTATAGGTAACCTTACCAAGTTAAAGGAGCTTGATGTAAGCTTCAATGAGCTTGAGTCAATCACCGAGAACCTGTGTTTTGTGGTAAGTCTCAAGAAATTGAATGTGGGCAACAACTTTGCTGATCTTAGAGCCTTGCCAAGGTCAATTGGAAATCTTGAGATGCTGGAAGAGTTGGATATAAGTGATGATCAAATAAGGATTTTACCAGATTCTTTCAGGTTGTTGTCAAAATTGAGAGTTTTTCGTGCTGACGAGACTCCTTTAGAAGTTCCACCAAGACAAGTTGTTAAACTGGGTGCTCAGGTATTTCCCACCTTCACAATTTTAGCTAATTGTTTGTTGCTCAAATTACATATACACTTTTACAGAGGCCTTCAAGTGCAGGCGCCTGTAAGTATAAAGCGCTGATTTGAACTCTCACTTGATAAGTTACAGGTGCCTGCACCTAATAATCATTGAACATCTTTATTGCATTGTTACTGACTTTAAGGGCTTTGTTTTTTCAGGCTGTTGTGCAGTTCATGGTTGATCTTGTTGCGAACAGGGATGCTAAATCTCAACCAGTACACGAGAAGAAGAAAAGTTTCAGGCTCAGGCTGTGCTCAATATGTTGGCCGTTTCGAAGAAGAGGAGCCGTCACAAGTTTGTAATTATCCAAGGCTTTAACTTAAATGTTTTAGCTCAATGTGCATAATTGTATTTCCATTGTTCTTTTCAACAGACTTTCATATTTAGTTTATAAATTTGTCCAGTAATGTGTGTGGAATTTGTAGCATATGGTTTGTACATGATTCATGTCAAACAAGAAAACAAGTGATTGAATTTTTATTTTTTATTTTGTAACATAGTGATTGTGATATTAAGATTGTTTTTATTTTGTTTGTACCTTATGAGAAGAAAGTTTTGTGATTTGCAAAGTGAATATACTAAAATTCAACCCAATTCAAATATCTATCCCCTGAAGAGTCTTTTCCAGTCTTTATCATGTTGTAAGCTTCATGAACAATTTCTTTTTATAATAGTTATAATACTGACAACTTTGGATTAATCTAATTTTGAGATAATGTTTCAATATAATAATATCATAGTTTGTATAAATATAACACATCTTGTGGTATTGCTGGAGGATTAAGTTATTATTAAGTTTGCAATTGGAGTTGACTACGCAAATTGATTTAAAGAAAGATCTCTCTTTCATTCTAATTTTTCAAATCAGTGGGCTCAAATCTGTTGACTGTGCAATTAGCTGGCTTTTAGTCCTAATCCAATAACAAGATCCATGTGGAATTTTCTGGATACACATGCTTATTATTTTTGAAATTTTAGGCTTTTAATATATTTTCCTGAAGTCAACTTGTGATTTCTTATTAGCGGATAATTTCTGAACAGCAAAACTTTGAACTCGGCTAATCATTAGTAACGATATAATTATTTAGATTTAGTTATATTTCAAAAAGTTAATTAAGATTGAGACCCATGCGTGACAACAAATACTTTAATGAAAGAAATTTAATAAAAAAGGGCAATCTTAATGTTACATTTATAGTAATTTATAATTCATAAAAATAATATAAAAAATGAGTAACATGCAAGAAAATTATGTGGGGTTTTTTTTTTTAATAATAATAGATATTTTAAATTTTTTATACTAAATAATTATTCTAAAATATATGACATTCATTAATTAATTGAATTTTTTTAAAAAATTCAAGTGAATTAATTGTATCTCACGAACTAATTTATGAATATAACATTATTTGAGATAAAAAATTTAGAATGTGTAGTATTATTTTTTATTTTTTCCTTACTTTTAATAGTTATAAATTACATTAAATAAAATTTAAAGAGACACAAAATGTAGTGGATGAATATTTGATCAGAGAAAAGTAAGAGGTGAAATGCACAAATTATTGAAAACGTTCGTGTTTCCATCTTTGAAATTTAAAGACAACCCCTGCACTAACTTGAAGCTTTGAGTACATGGGTTTGGGTTCCAGGTAACAGTTAGAACTCGATTTTTATCTTAGTTAAATTAGATACGGGTAGAAATCTCCTCCATTAAATACTACATGAGGAAAAATTTTAGGCTGTAACATACTAGATTTATGAAGAATAATCCTAATAAATTTCTAATTATAAATATCAAGAAAATTATAATTGTAATATATAAGTATCTCAAAAAAATCTTTAATTTAAAGAAAAAAAAAATGGGGGAGCTCGGATGGACAACATTTCGTAATCTATCACTTGTACTGCCGATACTTATTGCCTCGTAATGCCGATACTAATTGCCTTCAACAGTCATATGGGCAGTTGTATTTATTTAATTTTATATTAAACTTTTATTGATTAAGGAATTTCATTCAAAGTTTATTATACATCCATTTTGCTTGCTTTGCCACATTATGCCTGAAAAGCCACAATTTACCTTACCAAGTCAAATTGCATTTTTGAAAGGGCAAAAGATTGTTAGAATCACAGAGAAGAGAAAAAGGAACAAAAAAAAAATCTTAATGTTTTAAAAAAGACATTCAAATCCTTATTTCTTAATAAATTTTATTTGTTTTAATAGGAGAGGTTATTTATTAAATATCTGAAGTCTAAAATTTTGTTAATTTAGATATTTTTAAAATTTACATTTTTTTTAACTTATATCTAGTTTTCAGATATTTAAATCTGAATAGAAAAAATAAATTTTTATAATTTTATTTGAATGAAAAAGGTACGAGAAGTAAATATTATATTCTAAAAATATCTTTATAAAATTATATTTATTTCCTAAACTACAAAATCTAAATCTTTTTATTTTTGTTTTGATTTGTAAGGACATAAATGCAAATAACCATATTTAATATTTTTTATTTATAAAACATAAGATGTCACTTATATTAAAATATTAAAAAAAAATTATTTAGATGTAGATTATTAATAATTAGCAAGTGATATAAAACTGTTCACTTTTTATGCAAAAATACACTAGGCAAATTTCTACAAAAGACTAGAGCAGTCACAATGATTCTTTTTAAATTACACTAGAGGAGAAGTATAAGAGTTGGGCTTGGGCCACGCCTGGGCATTCACTTTTTTTTAAAAAAAAAAAAAAAAACTTGAAATGAGTTAATAATACACAAATTGTTATAATTAACAATGGACTACAAAAAATGAATATTTTAAAATAAAATACTAAATAAAGAAAATGAAGCAAATAAAAGTTTTGAGATTTAATTTTTTTAATATTGGATTCTCTAATTTAAGATAGGGTTTTTGAATTATATTATTGATACATGAAATAATCATTTAATTTTTTTAAATGATTATTTATTATTCTAATTTATAAAATTATTTTAAAAAATGAGGGTCAGACCTGGTCGGTTTTTTTTTTTCTTTTTCCATCTCTAATATATATATACAGCCTTGGTGACAAGACCTTTCTAGTACACTTAAACTTAATAATAAGCTTTTTGCACACTTATCACCTATCAAAAGTTTATAATAATAATAAATTGAAATAGCAAAGATATAACATATAAATCAATAATGTGTAACAATACAAAAACACTAACCCTAGGCCAATACAAACATAATGTCCTTAAAATAGATTCACCAGTAGTGCTTGAATTATATTGACATATGTCACAAAGAATCTGAATAATATTTGTAGCACAGCCTCACTATTTTAGTGAACTTCAAACAAATGTTTTTATTCTATCACACTAAAGCCTAAGTTAGAGAGTATTTACATAAGAGAGAAGAGTAAAAATCACTTGGATTTTTAGCGTGTTTTGCAAATGAAAATGGAAGCCAATATATATAGGTCTCAAAGGAGGACATTATTTTGTTAAAATCCCCAATGGGATTTTTGTTCATTTTTTCAAACCAATGGGTATTGTTAAGAGCCACTTTCTCATTCACCCAAGCACCAATAAGTATTCTATCATTTATTATGAAGAGCTCAGAGAGGAGATTTTGAATCATCTACATAAGTATATTTTTTCAATATTTATCTTGCTCAAAATGGGTCTCAAAATAACTACTTTATGCTTTTTTTTTTCCTAATAATCTCCCACATGAATGAAAATTAACAGAAAACACAAAAAATATACTTTTTTAATAAAATCATTTTGTCTATCAGCAGATCAACCTTTGAACCTTCACTTTTAAATTATATTTATTTTATTGACTAATTAGTAGATGCGATATCTTTGAACTTTTCTGTCGTTAATATAAATGGTGAGATATTTCACACAAGAAATTTTTCTAACTTTTTAAAGTTCTCATGGTTATGTTCATTTTGGCCTTGAATATCTGCCTGGATTTGCAAGAGTTTTTAAGGATTGAGCCTTTGACAATTCCCTTTGAAGCAGTCCCACTTCTCTCTCACATATGTGATTTCTTAATCAAAAGTAACCTGCCTTACTTTGTTTGGATTTCCAATGCATAAGAAATTATTAAAAGCATAACTTACCCTTTTTTTTCCTACGAGCATTCTTGTTTTTATGGGAATGGGCAGGCCCCTATAGTGATCTAATAAGGTATTTTTACAATTAGGTTGTTCCTTTGAACTTAGTTCTAGGGATCTCCAAGCTAGGTATTCTATGGGCTTTAGTTTTATTCCCCTTTTATTATTCTATGGGCTTTCATTTCATTCCCCTCAATAATTTTTCTACTAACTCTTTGTTTAACCCCTCAGTTAGCGAATCTACAATGTTATTCTTTGACTTTACATAGTCAATAGATATAATTCCAGCATAAAGTAGTTGTCTAATAATATTATGTTTACTTACTGTTATATATATTGCTATGTGCCCTTCTAATTATGGGTTAACTATCACAATGTATGCAAATTCTTGGCATAAGCTTTCCCCATTTTTTCAATACCTTTTAAGAAATTCCACAGCCATTTTGCCTCTTCACCATATTTGTCCAATGCAATTAATTTAGATTTTATTGTTGACCTAGCTATATTACTATTTGTTCAGATGATTTCCATGAAAAGATAGCTCCTACTAATGTAAACATGAAACTATTAATAGATCTTGAGTACATCAGATATCCAGTTGGCATCACTGTACCTTTCTAGTATAGTTGGATATCTAGTATAGTGTAACCATAATTACGAGTATTAGGTACTCTTACTATAGTTTTTCAGTGATCAACTATTGGATTACTCGTATATCTAACTAGTTTGCTTAATGTATGAATTAAGTCTAGCCTCAACTTGTTAGTTACATTAGACTGCCTATCACGTTAGAGTATTCTACTTGAGATATACCTTTACCTCTATTCTTAGATAGTGCAAATTTGTATCTAAAGGAATTCTTGGCACAACAAAATCTACTTCATTGAATTTCCTAAGAATTTTATCCACATAATGTGATTTACTCATAATAAGTCTGTTAGATGTCCTTGAGATTTTATTCTGAAAATGACATTTGCTAGACCATGTCTTTTATGTCAAAACTAGATTTCAACATATTCTTAGTAAATCTAACCATCTTCTCATCACTCTTAACAATTAGCATATCATCAATATAAAGATACAAAATGACAATAACTTTTTATCTTTGTCATATATACATTTATCACATTTGTTGATCTTAAAACCATTTGCCATCATCGTATGGTTAAATTTTACATGTCATTGTCTTGGTTATGGGCGTTGTTATCTAGGGGAAGTGACCTCGTATTCGTCGGTGTGAACCAGAATACTTATTTAAAGGCCTTCAGACCAGTAGCCCTAACCCCTGAGTGTCCAGCTGATATACCCACACACCATCTCATACAGACCAATGGATACATACCACCCAAGGAATAGCCCTCCAGGCTCATAAAGAGGATGAACAGTTCTCCCTATGGTCAGACTCTATGTTGTACACGGGTTAATCGTTCTGGTGCACATGATTCTTTATTCAAAGGCAAGTGCAGAGCATACTTGATTGAGTATGAACAGATGATATGATAATTCTGGAAACCTAAATCGTTTTAGAGAAGAGAAGAAGACGATTAAGCTATGAAGATGGAGAAAAGATTTCTTTATTTCTTATGATAGCTCTCGAGCTTCTTCTAGTCCCCCTCAAACTGAGAATAAGCTCTCAATTTATAAGGAGAAAAAACACACAAAGACAAAATAGATAGGACATGACCCCATTAACTTTTGAAAAAGCAAAAGAAAACATGATTAAAGATAAAGATAGGACAGGAGCCCTATCTTCTCTTTTTGAAATTTATAATGATTTTACAAATTTATAGATTTCCTTTCTGAAATACATGTTAGGCAACTCAAAAGGAGGGTGAATTGAGATTTTAAAACTTAAGGTAAGCAAATCACACAATAATTAATTCTAATGCCTTAATGGAATCAAGAATAATAAATTTAACAATGCTCAAAATAAAAGAATAAGGGAAGAGAGATCAAACACAATGATTTTTAAGTGGTTTGACAATTGCCGCCTACGTCCATGCCACCAAGCACACCGGACTTGAGGATTTCACTATCCAAGTCTTCCAAGACTTCAAGTTCTTACAATTGACTTACAAAGTGTCAATAACCTTTACAACAAGAGATTATCACCCAATCTTCTCACCCAAGTGTTTCTTACACTTATGCACTCATAAGTTTTACAAAAAAATTAAAGAATTACAAAAAACACTCTCTTCAAGAGTTGATATACAAATGATTGCATAATACAGATTTGATGTACGATGATTTGCAAAATGGAAGCCCAAACTATGTTGTATAATCTTGTTTTTGATTGCCTTAATCCTTAAAAATGAATTGGATTCGAGTTTATATAGTTTGGACTCAAAATATAGCCATGATTGCACAAAACCCGCAGGGAAGTGGTTCATCGCTCAATTTAACCGACTAGCTTTGAATTTTGCTACAGTACACCTAAAATGTAGTAATATTTTGCAATTAGATTCATTTTTAGAAATGTCTAAATAATACTCGTTATTCTCAAAACTTTCTGAAATTATGCTATAAGACTTTTCAAAAAGACTATTTCCAAAATTTTAGCCTAATGCTTATTGAATTCAAAATTATTAAAACTTTTTCAATTTAATCCAAAATCTGAAAAATACTTAAATCCCTAAAATAGTTGTGTTATAAAGATAAAACCTTTAGTTTATGAAAAATGATTTCTTATTAAATAAATACTTTGAGCTTCTCAAATGATAAACCATGCATATATTAAAATCATACCAGCTTTACAAGAATTTTTCGTATTAATAATTTTGTTGACCTAAACTTTGTTTTTGAATGAGCCATTATCTGTTGAATATCTTGAACTTGATTTCGCTTTATTCACTTGTATAAATATTATCCTTCAAGAACTAGTAAAAAATGTGAAATATAATATTAACCAAATTAGTTAAATCTCTCACTTTTGATGATGACAAAAATCTCATGTATTTTGGCATTTATACTCCCCTTTAGTAATATAAGCTCCCACCCTTAATATTTCAAAATCATGCATCAACACTTCAAAATACATATTACCTGTCTTTGTGAATCTCAAAATACATTACTTTTTCCCTTCATTATCAAAATTACTACCAATCATGCTAAAACCACAATAGTTAAACAAGAAATATAAGAATTAAAAATTTAATTAACCAAATATTGAAAGCATCAAAGTATAAAGCATCCAATGATTAAACAACAACCATCCAAGCAAAGTATCCCTTCCAAACAGTCAGTTACTTCGACTGAAACAGTGGTTCTCCAAGTACAGTTTCAAGCAACAATCCTCAAACCATAGTTAAGAAGAGAAATAACATATTCATATGAGAATGTTGGTGCATAATAAAACAAAAGATGAAAGATGCTAGGTGGCAGAAAATAAGGATGAGGAGGATGGTGATGGTGGAAATCCAAGAGCAAGAAACAATTGTCGCTGGTTGTCAAGGATCTGTTGTTGTTGATCAAAGAGGCATTGCTGCTAAAAAATGTATTGAATCTGAAATGCCTCAAGTGTGATTGCAGTTGGCTTTGTTGCTTAGAAATAGAGCGTACTTCACTCAATAATTACTGCATCGGATCCTCAAGCATAACAAAAAGACGATGAAAGGGACCTTCAGAGGGTGGAGGATGTGAAGCCTGTGGAGCACTAAGTTGAAGAAGCATTTTTGGTAGAAGTATATCATTAAAGAAACTATGATCATTCTATACAATGGCAGTGTCCTTATGCATGTATCTATGATCTTTGGACTAATTTTCTTCCTCCCATAAACATCTTAAATTTGCAATGGCAGCATCTCCTAATTCCTTAGGGCTCAAAAGGGTTGGCTAATTGATGAGAACTCGAAAATGTTTAAGAATGTGGGTTATGATGCTTGCAAAAGGAAGGGATCATTTGGGTATATTTAGGGTATAAATCATATAACCAACATTCCCTACCCTCAAGAATGCAATTCAAAATAGCCAAATCTAAATGATTAACATGCTGAAGAATATAATGAAGAATCCTCATCTGTAGTAGTAAGGCTTGGGATTTCAAAGTGGAGATGCAAAACTCAGGAGACAAATCAGAAAGCCTACATATTTTCTGAACATCTTCATTGGAATACCAAGTATAATTTACTTTACATTTAAATCTGCAATATCAAATTCAATAGACGTTCCCCCAACATTTGTAATAACTCTACTTGTAGAGGGTAAAGAGACAATCATGTTGGAATAAAAAACCTTGATTAGGTGCGGATAATATGGTTCCCTAAGAACTAGAGCATTAGTCCAACGCATATCCACATGTAAATCACTAAGAGATTTCCACAAATATGTAAATTGGCCAAACTATCAAGATCAACAAAGTAAGGGGTGAAAACCGACCTCTTCATAAATTTGTCTTCAAAACGTTTCCAAAAAGATGGAGTAGGGAAGTAAGTTGAGATGAACTATAGATTGTCACGATGATGTTCCTTGCACTTGTTGATCACTTGCTTTCCCATGGATTTTTTGCCACTAACCATAGTTGCAATGAAGAAAAAGCTTAAATTCCCAAATTTGAATTTTTAAGAGTAAAAAGGAAAAAGTGTATTTGAACTAATTAAATTGATCCTAAAGATGATTTAAGAGAATGTATGGTGTTAATTGGTTTTAAACAAATGATCAAATTACAAGAGAGAGAAATGCGTAAGGTTAGGTTTTATTTTTGGAATTTGATAGAATGATGGATGAAATGATGA
Source organism: Murraya koenigii (assembly GCA_025617385.1). Lineage (NCBI taxonomy): Eukaryota > Viridiplantae > Streptophyta > Magnoliopsida > Sapindales > Rutaceae > Murraya > Murraya koenigii. Next base: position 14,449,824 of record CM046814.1, read on the forward strand.
TTTAAGAGTGGAGAATGGAAGTTAAATGGATGAAAATGATTTTGGACGCTTGTTTTGTCTAGAAAATGGATGAACAATGAAGAAATTTGGAGAAGAAATTGAGAGAATCCTATAGGTTAGAGAGAAAGTGATGAGAGGTTGAAGAAAGCATGAGAAATGGAGGAGAAATGGGGTTAAATCCATGACCAAGCGGCTTACCACTTGGGGACAAGCAGCTAGCTGCTTGCTCTTTGGTCACCAAGTGGCTCGTCGTCGCTTGCTCTTGTGTTTGGCCAACTTTGAGGGTATAACTTTGGCTACAGGTGTTCTATTAAGGGTATAATATATTGTTTTAAAGCTAACGAGGAGACGAAAAAGAACTCAAAACAAAAAATTGTTCTAATCCATGTTCAGCCTGGAAATTTTATTTCTTTCCTGGTCACTTTCAGTTTTGAGCAATACCGAGACAATTTCATAATCCCGAAATATTTCAAAGCCATTTTAATGCATGAAACATGATCATAAACATTCAAAGGATCATAGCCATGTGTTTTCCTTCCTGAGCGTGGTATGATAATAGGATAATCTAATAGGAACCAGGTCTAGTATAGAGAAGAGTCTTCACAGTCATGGAACCCTCTTCATCTACTTCGAGTTCTTCCTCTCACTCATTAGCTCCTATTTCTCTTTCATCTACGATGACCCTTCCTAAGTCATGTTCTAAACATTCCACCTCTAAAATAGAAAACCTTGTCGAATATTCAGTATATTCCGTAGTCGCCTGAGATAAGTGAGTCAAGTTTTCCTCTTGTCGATCCATATAAATTATATAAGAAACAATCCTCTCTTAGTATTAAAACCCTTCTTAGACGTGATCGTCCTAGTCCTCGTGAATATGTCCAGATCATCGACTCTAGATCAACATCATCTTCAATCTACCTCGCTGAACAAGTATGTTACTCTAGAAATCCCTTCGAGTTTATAGCCACTTGGAAAGAGAAGGTTTCACCCACATCCATATAGGCGCATGACGCCTTATCCTTACCTTGCATGGTCAGTAAAGGCTTACATCGTCACGACCGGACTTGCCTTGCTTGACACCCGTTTCAAAGAATACCAACATGCCGTTATTGGTACCATCCTAACCACACTTCAAGTCGGTGAGTGTTCGCTTACCTTCTACCCAAATTTCAACCTGTCACTCCATGATCCAAATGTTCCAACAACCCTAAAGGTCCAAGTTCAACTTCAAGGTGCTGAACAGATAACCAGTGCTCAAATAGCCACCATACACCATCAGATGGTGTATCGGTTACAAAACCATGCCATGGATTTGCCAAGCCCTAATTACTCTTCGGATACAGTCATGATTTTGGCTGATTCGGAAACTTCACCCACTATAGTCCAAATCCCCAAACAAATCACAAAAGCCGAACTTACAAAGCTCATGCCACTTGAGTGGATCACTAACTATGAGCTTTTTCATCAAAACTCCCAGCCAATCCAGACATCAGATGCACTATTCCAGAAGCGATCTGACAGCACTGTCAGTATGAGTTTCCAGGAGCCAGCCACAAAAGCTCCTGAAACCTCTTTTTCTTACAGTGCCATGATTCAACCTGTTTCTACACTCCAAGAAGACCTGCCTATCCACAGTTTTACTCCTGAAGGCACACCAGTCTACCCGACCAAGTTAGATGGCCACTTCCTTTGGGATGCTCCGGTAGTGATATGTGTGATCCAGATTGTCCCTGCCGGGATGAATCGATTCGAGATGATGATGAGCACCTCCGCATAGGCGGCAGAAAGGCAAAATTCACTCTTCCATTGTCCAAATGCAAGCCTCAACACATCCTTCCTCCGGATCATCCTGATTCGATGGAACCACTACCCATTTACAAGAGAGCCTTGCACATGCTGCATGAAGAAGACGATGATCTTCCCAAGGACCAAAGAAACCTCGCTCACGTTATCGGATCATCTTTGATGATGTCTTCTCAAAGATCCTACCAAGATCAATTTCCTTCATCTGGAGAAGCAGACAGACTCTCGGACTAAGGTTGTCACCAAACCTTATGTCTCTTCACCGATAACTTCAACCGGTCGACTGAAGAGCCCAGCACCATTCGAGGTCGTTCTCAACCGGCAAACCCGTAATGCCGAGTCCGTAATCAAGCCTTGGAAAGAATTGATGCTAAAGTTGATATTGTTGCCAATCAAGTCGAGCCAATTCCACTAAAGTTGATAACCTGTCTTCTCGCTAGACAGGATATATGCAAACATGAAGGCCGAATTGCCCGACTTGATGCGGATCTCCATCGATGCTCGGAGATCGAGTTTATGGTCCCGAGTTTAATAATAAAGAAGTCGAGATCGGACGCTTGAAAGCTGGAATTAGCCTGGATAGACCAACAGCCCTCCTTGTTTGGTCCGGTCCTCACAGCTACCATCTCCATCATCTTTCTACCATACCGATCCGTTCTTCACTCCTCCACATGTAAGACCGTCCGATTATGGTCAACTCTTTGGCCATTCCCTTCCTTCATGGAAACAATCGGAACCTAAACCGATGCCTCCTCCTAGAAGGACAAAGACCAGATCTCCTCCACAAACACAGCCCACAACCACCACAAAGAACCCATACCGAGTCTCTTTCGGAGAACCATCCTCCCGAATCTTCTCCCGATTCTCCTCCGAGCCACCTCCCAGGTCCAAAGATAAAGCACCTATGGAGCCGTAAGCCTCACCACAACCACCAGATACTACCACAGATCAGTCTCCTCCACCAACATCTCAGCCTTTATCACCAGTGATTCCTCACACCAAGTTTCGTTCGGAGTTACAACGACTGCTTCCACTGCATTCTTCGAGCTCATCCTCGGAACCCGATGAGGGCACTCCCGATCCTCTACACCAGCGTAATCCTCCGCCTCGATACCGTAAACAGTAATCTTCTGCTTCGATTCGGAGCAAGAAATGGCAGATGTGTCCAAGATCTTTATGGCACAACCTCATCAAGAGCCATCATCTTCAACCACTCCCATAGTGGAAGAATTTGATTCAGACACGCACTGTTCTCCTCCCGGAGAACCTCGCTCCAAAGACGAGCCTCCAAAACCAAAGAATGGTCCATGGTTTACTTTGATGATATTCCTCAGTCAAAATGGCAAGCCGATTTGAAGAAATCTCAAGATGGCTAGAAGTTCAAATGTTAAAACCAGGTTCACAATTATCAATGGTTCTTAAGGAATTCAGTTCAAGATTTACTGGTTCTTTACGACATTGGTATCATACTTAGGTGAATACTGAGACATACAGCTTACTCCAAATTCCAGATATTCCTACAGCAGTTGCTATCATTTATGAGCAATATCTCTGAGAACCTACGGTTGCGATGAGAATTAGCCGTAAAGGAGTATTTCCAGATGAAATGTTGTTCTTTACAGCTGAAAGATTTGGATTATCATTATCAACGCATGTCCAAACTGTTCTATCAATTGAATGGTTTTAATGATCCGAATCAAGCATATTTTTATGGCTTCTCTTCCAAAAGAATTACATCCAGAGATGCAAAGGCAACTTATACCAATCAACTTGCCATCGACAATCTCTCTCTCAGCAAGCTATATCGCTTAGCCATTGGCGCCTTGAAAAGCTATGTGAATGTAAGGAATTCTTTACGTAACTCTCAAGAACAAACATCCTTTTCGTAAAGCATGCAAAACCCAATCTTGCCATCAAGTGCAACGATGACAAGACATGTGTCCGCCCAACCAAGAAAAAGCATCATTACAAATCTTATCCTACCGTAAGATCCAAACACGTAACCCACTCTCGACCTAAAAACCCTACCGATTTTTCAAAAGGAAAGATTCCTCTCGCACTCGCAGATCACAAAAGTTCCGGATGTTTTGTCCAGTAAAAGAAAGGCCACTATGCTCTGAATCGCCCAAATAAGCCAGCTCAAGTCGTCAGGCTTATCCACCACACCGAGTCTACTCAAATGCTATCGACATCGGATGACGTGGAATCAGTATTCTCCGAACAAGCCACATCGATGATGACACAAAGATTTGTCTTAGCCACATCGGACAATGATCCGGATGGTGTTTCTATCATCAACACAGCTTCAACGACTCGATGCTCAAGCATCCTTACCAACCATTCCATCCCTGAAAATCCATTTGGTCCCATCCAAGTTCGACAGACCAATCTCAGTAATTGGTTTTATTGATACGGGATCACAGAGATCAATGCTTAACCCGACTATCCTTCCTTCCTCAAGCATGGGAAAAGCATACTGAGTTGTTCAAAGTCGCTAATGGAGAGTTATTTCGGACCAAGTATGATCACCAAGAAGCCAATCGGGATACTGCTTCTTTCCTAATCGTGTCATTTGGACCAAAGTTATAGGTTCAACTCTCCCGGATAAAGATTTGCTTATTGGTTTTGATCTCCTTCACTTGGTCAAAAACTCAGACATAGCTTAATGGTATCCGATGACAAACACATGTTCCTACCTTATACAGATACCCTCAAAATACATTCTCTTGAAACCATCCCTTCAGATTACACACGGTTCAGACAACAGATGTTACCATTCTGTCCTGAAACCCATAGCCAGTTCACACACCACAGTCCTTTATGGAAAAACACAGAGTTCTTTGTTAAGCTTCCTTTTAAGCTTAATGAGGATATCAATCCTACTAAAGCCACTCATCCAGGTATGACACCTGCTGACCTCAAGCTAGCCCAAGAAGAATGCAGCCAGCTCATGGCTCAAGGCCTCATTGAGCCCACAAAGTCGAATGGGCTTGTCAAGCTTTTATGTAGAAAAAGGTCGAAATAGTTCGTGGAAAGAAGCGGCTCGTGATTGACTACCAGCCACTTAATGCTTTCCTCAGAGATGATAAATTTCCACTTCCAAAGATCCAGTCCTTATTTGTCCACCTCAAAGATGCCAGGGTCTTCTCCAAATTTGATCTCAAAGCCGGGTTTTGGCAACTCGGTATTCATCCAGAAGATAGATCCAAGACCGCATTTTGCATTCCCAATGCACACTTTCAATGGACAGTCATGCCCTTTGGACTTAAAGTTGCTCCATCCATATTCCAGAAGGCCATGATAAGGATCTTCGAACCTATTCTCTCACATGCCTTAATTTACATTGATGACATTTTGCTTTTCAGCAAAGACAAGGCATCACATCAGGATCTCCTTTCCCGCTTTCTTAAGATCGTGGAAGATTTTGGCATTATGCTCTCAGCAAAAAAAAGTGTTGTCGGCCAGTCATCCATAGACTTCCTTGGAATGATGATCACTAACGGACAATACCAGCCAGGGCCACATATTGCTAAAGAGCTCCTCAACTTTCCAGATGTCCACCTTTCAAGAAAGCAGATCCAGCAGTTTCTTGGCATTATTAATTATTTGCGAGACTTTATCCCAAAAGTTTCTATTCATACCAGCCAACTGTCAAAGATATTGAAGAAATCAGCCCCACCATGGGGTCCATGTCAGACAGCAGCGGTACAGCAGCTCAAGCTCGTGGCTCAGCAGCCACCACCTCTCCAGATACCAACAGATGGTCAGAGAATCCTCCAGACCGACGCAAGCGACGAATTTTGGGGTGCTATCCTCCTCGAGAAACATGGTGCTTCAGAAAGATTCTGTGGTCACGCCAGTGGCCAGTTCAAAGAATCCGAAAAGCATTACCACGTGGTCTACAAAGAAATCCTTGCAGTCAAATATGGTATCCAGAAATTTGAATTTCATCTGATTGGACATAATTTCCTTGTCCGATTAGATAATTCAGCATTTCCCAATATTTTAAATTTTAAAAATAAGTCTCTCCCTAACAGTCAGTTACTTCGTCTTAAACAGTGGTTTTCCAAGTACAGTTTTTCCGTTCACCATATAAAAGGAGACAAGAACCTTGTCCCTGACCTCCTCACCAGACCTCCGTCAAAGATCTCCTCAGTGTCAGTTGTTCCATTTATATATCTCATGGCGTCTCTTCCTAATTCAGCTCAGACTAAGATGTCCTTCCCTCTCCATCTCCATTTTCTCAGTGTCTCCCAAATTCGGGATTTCGCTAAGAAATTCCTATTTCGATATTTTATGAATATTTACCACCTCCAGAATTTTAGAGCTACTAGTTGTCATCCAGACCACCTGTTCCTCACTGGTTTCTCCCTTGACCCTTCCAGACCACTTATGGAAGATGAGTTATGGTATGTTTGGTGTCTTTCTCTCCTATATGCTACCAAGTTAGTCATACCCGTATTCCCTACTCTACAGTGTCTTCTTGACCCTGAGTCATCGTCCTCTCTCCTTTGGACTCTCTTAGAGTGGTTTTCTCCTCTCCCCTGGTGGAGACGAGAACTTCAACAAATGATTGACAATCCTCCTTACCTGTTCCTCCCTGAATTCAGCAAACGAGACATCCATGCTGTTTTCATTATTCACCGTCCCTACTTCCAACATCCAGTCACTAACAGTTTTTGGACTCAAGATCAGGCATACTTATGGCGATCTTTCCCTGATCCATTTCCTCTCCAACATGATCCTACTGTTCTCCGTGAGCTCAAAAAGTTCCTGCTTGAACTCAACAACATTTCTGAAGAGCCACAGGACATTCAAGCATACTTCCTTGGACCAAAGCATGATCTCATCCCCTTCCGGCCTCAAGACGGCTCCACCAAAGGCATCCTCCTCAAAGATGCTAGGCGGACTACACTCACGTCATGTTTCGAGATTCCCGGGATCCCGACGAAGACTTTGCTTCCTCGAGTCCATACGACCGAGCTGTTCATCAACTCCAAGTGTGTTCAACCCTGCCAACCACCTACTGCCACAGGCTCATGCTCCTACACTGTTGAGCTTCCACCAGAACCCTCACAGCACGTGGATCATTCTCCACCAGAGACCTATCCTACTCTCTCAGGTCTCCCTCCATCACCATCCACCAGTTACCACCTCATGGATGAAGTTGATAGCGATGTTGACAACCTGTCACCATCCCACAGCTTCTGAACAAGTCACTTTTGAATAAGACAAGCGTGATTTCCGCAGAGATTTCCGCATCTACCTGTCAGTGTGTTTTGTCTATTTTTGACTTTTGTGTTTTGTCTGTTTCTGACTTTTAGACTTTAGTCCAGCAGCCTGTTGTGGACTTTTGTCATATTGTCCATTTTAGACTTTTGTGGTGTTGTCTATCTTGGACTTGCATCCAGCGTATAATGTTGACTTTACTTTTCAGATATTGATAGGGGTCCTGTCCTATCTCTATCTTGTTTTGCTTTTATCGTTGAAGAGAAAAGATGATAGGGGTCCTGTCCTATCTTTCTCTCTCCTCGTGTTGTTTTATCATGTCGCTTTCGTGTCGCTTTCACTTTAAAAAGAATGACAGGGGTCCTGTCCTGTCTTCTTTGATTGTTAGCTTGTAACCTCTCCTATATATTGAGAGTTTATTCTCAGTTATCGTGGAGAAGGACCAGAAGGAGAAAAAAGAACGTTTGAAATAAAGAAATCTTTTCAAATATTCATGGCTTAAGCTTACTCTCTCTTCTCTAGAACAACTTAGGTTTCCAAAAAAGATTATCATATCGTCTGTTCATACTCTTCCAAGTATGCTCTGCACTTGCCTTTGAAAAAAGGATCCTGTGCATCAGAACGATCAAACCTAAAGTCACTATCAAAGTCCAACCTACGAAACACTGTTCATCCTCTTTGTCAGCCTGGAGGGCTATTCCTTGGGTGGTATGTGTCTACAGGTCAGGTCAATATAGTGAACTAGGTCCCGATCATAGTGAACCACGTGCCTGCTTCCGTGCAACCAGAGTACCTGCTCCTGTTATCAGATCATCTTTGATGATGTCTTCTCAAAGATCCTACCAAGATCAATTTCCTTCACTCGGAGAAGCGGACGGACTCTCGGACTAAGGTTGTCACCAAACCTTATGTCTCTTCACCGATAACTTCAACCGGTCAGCTTGAAGAGCCCAGACCATTCGAGGCTGTTCTCAACTGGCAAACCCAGAATGCCAGAGTCCAGAATCAAGCCTTGGAAAGAATTGATGCTAAAGTTGATATTGTTGCCAATCAAGTCAGAGCCAATTCCACTAAAGTTGATAACCTGTCTTCTCAGTTAGACAGGATATATGCAAACATGAAGGCCAGAATTGCCCAGCTTGATGCAGACAACACGAGGAGAGAGAAAGATAGGACAGGACCCCTATCATCTTTTCTCTTCAACGATAAAAGCAAAACAAGATAGAGATAGGACAGGACCCCTATCAATATCTGAAAAGTAAAGTCAACATTATACAGCTGGATGCAAGTCCAAGATAGACAACACCACAAAAGTCTAAAATGGACAATATGACAAAAGTCCACAACAGGCTGCTGGACTAAAGTCTAAAAGTCAGAAACAGACAAAACACAAAAGTCAAAAATAGACAAAACACACTGACAGGTAGATGCGGAAATCTCTGCGGAAATCACGCTTGTCTTATTCAAAAGTGACTTGTTCAGAAGCTGTGGGATGGTGACAGGTTGTCAACATCGCTATCAACTTCATCCATGAGGTGGTAACTGGTGGATGGTGATGGAGGGAGACCTGAGAGAGTGGGATAGGTCTCTGGTGGAGAATGATCCACGTGCTGTGAGGGTTCCGGTGGAAGCTCAGCGATGTAGGAGCATGAGCCCGTGGCGATGAGTGGTTGGCGGGGTTGAACACACTTGGAGTTGATGAACAGCTCGGTCGTATGGACTCGGGAAGCAAAGTCTTCGTCGAGATCCCGGGAATCTTGAAACATGACGTGAGTGTAGTCTGGCCTAGCATCTTTGAGGAGGATGCCTTTGGTGGAGCCGTCTTGAGACCGGAAGGGATGAGATCATGCTTTGGTCCAAGGAAGTATGCTGAATGTCCTGTGGCTCTTCAGAAATGTTGTTGAGTTCAAGCAGGAACTTTTTGAGCTCACGGAGAACAGTAGGATCATGTTGGAGAGGAAATGGATCAGGGAAAGATCGCCATAAGTATGCCTGATCTTGAGTCCAGAAACTGTTAGTGACTGGATGTTGGAAGTAGGGACGGTGAATAATGAAAACAGCATGGATGTCTCGTTTGCTGAATTCAGGGAGGAACAGGTAAGGAGGATTGTCAATCATTTGTTGAAGTTCTCGTCTCCACCAGGGGAGAGGAGAAAACCACTCTAAGAGAGTCCAAAGGAGAGAGGACGATGACTCAGGGTCAAGAAGACACTGTAGAGTAGGGAATACGGGTATGACTAACTTGGTAGCATACAGGAGAGAAAGACACCAAACATACCATAACTCATCTTCCATAAGTGGTCTGGAAGGGTCAAGGGAGAAACCAGTGAGGAACAGGTGGTCTGGATGACAACTAGTAGCTCTAAAATTCTGGAGGTGGTAAATATTCATAAAATATCGAAACAGGAATTTCTTAGCGAAATCTCGAATTTGGGAGGCACTGAGAAAATGAAGATGGAGAGGGAAGGACATCTTAGTCTGAGCTGAATTAGGAAGAGACGCCATGAGATAGATAAACGGAACAACTGACACTGAGGAGATCTTTGAAGGAGGTCTGGTGAGGAGGTCAGGGACAAGGTTCTTGTCTCCTTTTATATGGTGAACGGAAAAACTGTACTTGGAAAACCACTGTTTAAGACGAAGTAACTGACTGTTAGGGAGAGACTTATTTTTAAAATTTAAAATATTGGGAAATGCAGAATTATTTAATCGGACAAGGAAATTATGTCCAATCTGATGGAACTCAAATTTCTGGATACCATATTTGACTGCAAGGATTTCTTTGTAGACCACGTGGTAATGCTTTTCGGATTCTTTGAACTGACCACTGGCGTGACCACAGAATCTTTCTGAAGCACCATGTTTCTCGAGGAGGATAGCACCCCAAAATTCGTCGCTTGCGTCGGTCTGGAGGATTCTCTGACCATCTGTTGGTATCTGGAGAGGTGGTGGCTGCTGAGCCACGAGCTTGAGCTGCTGTACTGCTGCTGTCTGACATGGACCCCATGGTGGGGCTGATTTCTTCAACATCTTTGACAGTTGGCTGGTATGAATAGAAACTTTTGGGATAAAGTCTCGCAAATAATTAATAATGCCAAGAAACTGCTGGATCTGCTTTCTTGAAAGGTGGACATCTGGAAAGTTGAGGAGCTCTTTAGCAATATGTGGCCCTGGCTGGTATTGTCCGTTAGTGATCATCATTCCAAGGAAGTCTATGGATGACTGGCCGACAACACTTTTTTTTGCTGAGAGCATAATGCCAAAATCTTCCACGATCTTAAGAAAGCGGGAAAGGAGATCCTGATGTGATGCCTTGTCTTTGCTGAAAAGCAAAATGTCATCAATGTAAATTAAGGCATGTGAGAGAATAGGTTCGAAGATCCTTATCATGGCCTTCTGGAATATGGATGGAGCAACTTTAAGTCCAAAGGGCATGACTGTCCATTGAAAGTGTGCATTGGGAATGCAAAATGCGGTCTTGGATCTATCTTCTGGATGAATACACATAAGTATTCAAAGATTGAGAATTCAAGCATATCACCCATTTATCATGCTTAAGCTTTACATAATCATTAAGAATGAACAAGTAACTAATTTTAATAGTTTTAATAGCATGATTAGAGATGTTAATATGAGGATTTTATTATCACAAGTTCATACTGAATTTTTAAAAATTGTTCTTCGTAAAGAAGTTTTGTAAAAAAAAAAAAGAGTAGTATGTTGTTTTTCCGTAAAGATAAATCTAATGCAATATCTCCCTTTTGAATATGATTTACAATGTTATACCTTAATCTAAGAATGTCTCAAAGCTATTTTAATGCATGAAAGATGATGATAGACAAATAAAATGATGAAATCAAAGATTATACAATCATCAAAATCAAACAAATTCGTTATGATAATTTTACCTATAACTTGCTAATGCACTTAATTGGATATTTTAAGAAGCAAGCATCTTTATTAGTCGTTGGGTTCGGGGAAAGAATAGGAAAAGTTATTTCACTATATTTCTGACCAAGAACTAGCCCTATCACAAGATTGTTTTTCTTAGTGGGTTGGTAGGTCTGAAAAGACAGCTTGCCTATCTTTTCTTAATGTCATGATATCATAAGATAGGTATGAAACATTTACTAAGAATAAATTCAATGACCATGACTTATAATCAATAAAGTAAAAATACAAAAAATATTTCAGTTGTGCTCTTTGGTACCCAAATATTTTTAGGTCTTATAGCAATGATTTCTTTTGGAACCCAAACACATTTTACTCTATAATATGCATTTCTTTAACTAGACATCTATACTTCATGTGACCATTTTGATTGCAATAATAACACACAACTTGATCATTAATAGAGATACTATTTATAAAATAATTCTTATAATACTTTTATTTCAAATATGGCTTGTAGCCAATACCTCTCTTTTTAAACACACATTTTTGTGAATCAAGCAAGTTATCTAACATCTTTTGTTCATTAGTAAACTTTAAGACAATATTACTAAGTTCATCATTCATTTTCCTAAGCATTCCATTTTCATTCTTTAAATCATCAACAATAGAATTCTCATACTTAAGAACAATACTTTCTTTAGAACATACAAGTTCATCATGAACTTTTTATTCTCTAATTCTAAAGATGAAATCTTTGCATTTAGAGAATCATTTCAAAGTTCTATCATTTCTTTTTTAAGAGAAGTATTCTTTTTACTTATTCTCATCCAACCATCATGCAGTTTTTTAAAAGCATCATATAATTCATCATAAGTAGGAGAATCACTTACCTCATTAATTTCATAAAATGATTCATCTTCAAATGCCATACAAGCTAGGTTTGACATTTCTTGATGTTCTTCATCATCACTTCACTCCTTGTTTACTGTTATCCCATCCACCATGGGCTTCTTTTTGAGCTTGTTGAGAATAAGGCATTCCAATCGAATGTGTCTAGGCTTCTTACATTTATGGCAAGTGATTGGCTCCTTCTTCTTCTTTTAATTGTTGTAGTTTCTGAACTTTCTTTGCTCATTAGTTTTCTTATAGAATTTTCTAAATCTTCGTACTAATATAGTCATTTCTTCATCACCCATCTCGCTTTCCTCATCATTCTCAAGTTTTAAAGCTTTCAAAGTAATATTTTTCTTCTTCTTCTCCTTATGTTGTCTTTTGGTTGCTAAATCTATAGAAAATAAGTGAGCTAATTAAATCATCAATAGTTAAGGTATTTAAATCTTTGGCTCCCTCAATGGCAGTCTTTTAGGTTGCGACCTATTGATTTTCTTTACCTTTTCACGATTTGAAAATATCTTTCCTAGGGCTCCTAAAGTGTTCAATATGTTCATAAATATAGCATACATGGCATGGACATTCTCATTTTGTTCCATTTGGAGCAATTCATATTTCCTAGTATATCTATTTATTTTAGACTATTTAACTTGATTTGTACCTTCATAAACAACTTCAAGTTTAATCTAAATTTCTTGAGCATTAGAACAACTAGAAACTTTTTCTTATCTAGAGCACAAAACAAAGCACCCATGGATTTGGAATTTAGAGAAGATTTTCTATTTTCCAACTTATTCCATTCACGTGACAATATTGGGATCAATATTTCATAATCTAAAGCTTGCAAATAAATTCTCATCGAAGTTTTCCAGTATGGGTTGTCATTTCCATAAAAAAAAAAAAATAGTGGTCTAATTGTGGATTGTCCTTCCCTAAAGGTACAGTCATTTTGGCTTGCCATAGATCTTTCCTCTAGATGGTTAAGTCTACAGAAGAGCACCTTGCTCTGACTAAATGAAATATATATTATGCAACCCAAGAGGGGGGTGAATTAGGATTTTAAAACTTAAGCTAAGAAAACCACGCAATAATTAATTCTAATGCCTTAATGAAATCAAGAACAATAAATTTAACAATGCTTAAAATAAAAAAGTAAGGGAAGAGAGATCAAACACAATAATTTGTACATCGTTCGATAATTCCCACCTACATCCATCCTTCCAAGCACTCCGGGCTTAAGGATTTCACTGTCCAAGCCTCCCAAGACTTCAAGTTCTTACAATTGACTTACAAAGTGTCAATAACCTTATTTTACACTCCAAGCCTCACAAACATCTCTAATTTTATGTATTTTAAGTCCCTTGAACTTTAATTGTATATGTTTGCGTGTAAATTATATCACAATAAACGCAAAATTGAATAGTAGATTGAATAACATTTTTGAACTTAGAACAGTTGAAAACCTTAAGAAGGACATAAAAGAAAAAACTTATAATTTTAAGATTTTGGTGGACTCTGCTGAAGGTGTTGACCGCTGATGTATCGATAACAGTTGATTTGGCACTACTTAATGATGTGGCATTGGCTGATGATGTGGTACAATAGTATTGGACCAAAAAATGAGCTTATAATATATGCAATGTGCTGAATTATATTTGTTGACTTTGGTTTTGACTAATGATGTGATAGCACATTACAGGGAATAACAGCCCTGGTGATGTGTTCCATCGAATCTGAGAGTGCTGGCCGCGTTAGTAGCGCATCTTCCCTATTCATAGAAAATCTTCAAACTTAACAGGGGAGAGACTAAAGAGCGAACTACTTTGTGGGTAATGAGCCGAAGCAGCTGGACAGACCTTCTTCTTTTCTTCCAAATCGAGTGGTTCGTTGTCTTTTCTGTTTATCCTAAACAATCATAGCTATCCCCCCTAATTTGACACCCCTAAATCTATTTTTAAGCTCCATTTTCTATAATTCCCTCTCTATCTTGTATTTTCTATATATTTTGATGAAATTTTTATTTTACCCCTAGTTATAAAATGAGTAGCTAATTTAGTTTCAAGCTTCAGTTAAAGGTGAAGTCTCAACATAATCAATAAGCTTAATTTTGTAAGTTTATTTCGTTTATCTAATTTATTTAATTTTTTTGACTTACTGTTGATAGATAGTAATAATCTCGTGTAGATTTTACACTAGTGTACCGACTTTTTAGTGTAAGATTATTACTATTTAGCACAGTGAGTACTTTACACTAGATTTATTAGAGAAAAACTTCCCTCTAATTTATGTGGTTCATCTTAACTCAATATTGACAAAAAATTCATCTAGGTTAATTAGTGTACAATTTTGCCACCTTGTTGACATTTAACATAAAATTATTTTTTCTGACACAATGAGCACTTGATACCATATTTATTAGAGTTACCTTTATGATGAGTAGAAATACTCCCCTTATAAATTAATTAGAACTGAAAAGAAATATTAAGCCCATAGAGAAATGTTGAGTGTAAATTTTGAGATCAAGTACTTCATTGCATTATTTAATCTATAATTTATTCACCTTTTTAATTTAAATTATAGGGTAGAACACATCAAAACCTTCATCATATTTTTGAACTCAGAACAACTGAAAATCTTAGGAAAGATATAAAGAGCAAAATCATAATTTTAAGATTTTGTTGGGCCCCATTGAAGTGACGTTGACTGCTAACGTGTCATTGACGAATGATGTGGCAGAAGCCTGTTAGATCGAAAAATGAGCTTACAATAGATGCAATACACTGAATCATATTTGTTGACTTTGCATTGACCGACGATGTGGCAGAATATTAGTGGACTAAAAAATGTGCATACTGTACATACATATATACGGAATGACAGCCTTGGTGACGTGTTCCAACCACACCAATCTTGGGTATCCGAATTATTTTCATCCGATGTCTATAATTTACTCGTTGTATCTATAAATATGGGGCTCCCCTCTATAATTTGACACCCCTGAATCCATTTTTGGGATCTATTTTCTATAATTCCTTCTCCATCTTGTATTTTACCCCTAGTTATAAAATGAGTAGCTAATTTATTTCTAAGCTTGGGTTAAAGGTGAAGCCTCAACATGGGCTTAAAATGGTACGTTTATTTTCACTTTCTGTATTTTATTTAAATTGTTTTGACTTATCATAGATAGATATTAATAATCTTATTTAGATATTGTACTGGTATACCGGCTCCTTAGTGCAAGATTATTACTATTTGGCATGGTGAGTACTTTACACTAGATTTATTAGAGAAAAACTTCCCTCTAATTTATGTGGTAGGTCTTGACTCATTATTGACATAAAAATTATCTAGGTTAATTTGTGGAAAGTCTTGGCACCTTGTCGACAGTTACATTATTATTACCTGGCACAACGAGTTCTTGATACCACATTTAACATAAGATTATTTTTCCTGGCACACTGAGCGCATGATGTCATATTTATTAGAGTTAGGTTTATGAGGAGTGGAAATAACCCCCTCATAAATTAATTGGATCTAAAAAAGGAATATTAAGCCCATTGTGAATCCTAAGACCTAAGCACTTTATTGCACTGATCAAGTACCAATTTATTCTTTCCATTTTAATTTCAATTTTAGGATATAATAAACTAAGAAATTTCACAAAAAGCATAAATAATAAAGAATAATAATAACTCTACATAATTTAAAATCTACCTACTCGTGGGATCGATACTCGTCACTATTAATCTATACTTCAATAGATTCGTACGCTTGCGAGTTCAATAAAATTTACACAAAAAGTTTTTGGCGCCGTTGTTGGGGAGGTAAGTCATTTCAATTCGTAGAGTTAATTTTCTTTTGTAAATATCTTTTTGTATTTTTATTTTTTTATAATTTTCTTTTTATATGGCCGATTTAACCGCATATAAGTTTAGTTGATTTATTTTAAGTTAATTTATTTTCTTTTAATTTTTGTAATTTATTTTTCTTTGTAATTTTAAATTGATCTTGTTAATCTATATAGCCGGTTTAACCGCCTATTAATTTATTTTAATTTATTTAGTTTATTTTAATCTATATAGCCGGTTTAATCTATTTTAAATTAATTTATTTCAATTTATTTAGTTTATTTTATTTCATGTTTTTTTCCTTCTTATTGTACATTCAAAGCACTTGAGTGTATTTTCATAACAAAGTTGTAACAAGCGTGATAAGGTTAGTATCATAATTTCTCTTCTCCTTATTTTTAATTTTGCTTTTGTACGTGGCATGCATGGTCGAAGGTCACTATCACATAATTTAGAACCCATAAATCTCGAGCTAGAGAAAGCACGTCACAAACGTAAACACATTGTATCACAAGTGGAAATTGAGGATAAAATTGAAATAGATTTGCAATAACAACCACAAGCACCGCAAGAGAGGCCATTTAAGGACTACTTTATTCCTTAGCTAATTTGAGCACATCATGCATAAGATACCCAAATGTTGCTAATAGGAGTTTTGAGCTAAAACCTAGTGTGCTAAATTGTCTCCCATCATGGGAGCAAATGGTTACTAAATTTTTAAATAAATACTTCCTAGTGCATAAAACCAATGCTATTCACAGGAAACTCTCAGAGTTTACCCAAAAAGAAGACGAGCAATTTTTTGAAGCATGGGAGTGATTACTCTTGAAGTGTCCACAGGACTTTTGCTTGCCATATGTGCAGGAATGGCTAATGGCGATAAGTGGAGGACAGTTGATGTCGAAAAGTGAATTGGAGATTTGGGATTTTACAAGCAGATAATTCCTAACAGCGAAGCAGATCATTCAGAAATGTCAGAAAAATCAAGGGAGTGAATGAAGTTCATGTTGGTGAGTCAAGATCAGAAATCAAGGAAGTCAAAGACATAGTTGAAGGACTTTCTCGCCAAATAGCATCTTTGATGGCTATAAAATCAACAGAGTCACATGCTGCTTTTCCCATGCTGAGGAAGGAAGGATAGCTGGGTTAAGCATTGATCTCTGTGATCCCGTATCAATAAAACCAATTACTGAGATTGGTCTGTCAAACTTGGATGGGACCAAATGGATTTTCAGGGATGGAATGGTTTTTTTTTTTTTTTTTTGAACTGACCACTGGTTGATAACTTGGTACCACTCTGATACCACTCTGGGTGCACGGAAGCAGGCACGTGGTTCACTATGACCGGGACCTAGTTCACTATATTAAGAGTACCAACATGCCGTTATTGGTACCATCCTGACCACACTTCAAGCCGGTAGGGTTCTGCTTACCTTCTATCATGACTCATATCCAGATCAAGCCAATGCAATTGGTGTGATGGGAAAGC